>CM068367.1:1295752154-1298152154 GCA_034769895.1 Magicicada septendecula | reverse complement strand
TAAAATTATTTTTGTAAACATAGTTATGTGATTTATGATCCATAAATACTGTAATATGACGCCGTGGTCATACTGTTTAACTGCCGCACTTTGGTTGCGCCTATTGTTGTAATAAGACGAATTTATGTGTATTTATAATTAGTTAATGAGGTTGAGGTCGAACCTAATTAAGTGCCTCAAACGTTGTTCGCCATTTTGTTAGAAGACGAAGTCCGTCTCGTTTAAATTTTAGTATTATAATTATTATTAAATTATTAATTTTGTTTAGTTTTTATGTGTTGTGGGCTCGATGTTGAATGGTTTAAGTTGACCCTTCTGCTTGTCGCCGAGGTGATTCGAAAGGTGTGTCCCTTCACTGAAAATTACATAAGTATCACAGTTATAAAAATACTTACTAGTGATGGTTGGAGGCTAGTAATGTATGAGTGTATTACTAGCGAGAATCATTCGATTCAAATTCTCGCCGCAGTCTCTAGTACCAACCGTGGCTGTCGCTCACCTAAGCTGCAAGTCTTATTTATTTACAATAACAATCAACTCTTTTATTATTCGTGAAATAATGTTTTATTGTCTGAACTCATCTTTAATAATTGTCAGTGTACAATAATCTTACTCATTTGCTTTAAAAACTGTTAATGTCGAGTATGGACTCTTTAAAAATAACTAAATCTCAGGGTGGCCAGACTGCGTCTAATAATCGACTAGTCTGGATGTAAACAAACTCATTGCTTTTGTTTCTTAGTCTTTGCTTTCATAGCAGGTTCTTTTAGTCTGCAAGATACACTTTAACTAAAGAAATGCACTACTGTAATAATTAGTAGGTGGAGAGTAAAAAATATTATTTGATTCTTTAATATAACATGAACTTTGAACGAGTGTTCTTTACTTAAAGTGTAGGTTAACTTGGGTTCATCGTAACCTAACGTATTTGGTTTTAATTGACTGACAATTCATTAAATATGTTAGCTATTTCATACAACACTCTTATAAATGAAATCCAGTGATAATTTCATCATCTATCTTCTAATATTAGATATAAACAACGAACAGGTATTTACAATTTACCAACTCCTATGGTTGACGAGTATGTTACATCTAGTTATAGTCTTACAGCTAAACACAAAAGAATACTTAAAATACTATATGTTCAAGGTTCATTTGATTCCCTCATTGATGATACAATGTCTTTTACAAAAAATATTACAATTGATTTTATTAATGAGAAAGTCAAATTTGTTAATGGTCAACTCTTTCGTTGTTAATAGTTTATTTCAATTGTTAAAATCCCGTTTCCATAGAAATACTGTTCGATTTGATTTAACTTTGATTTAATTAAATTCGCTGATAGCGTTCTTTGCTTGTTTAATTATTTATATAAAATAATATTCATGGGCACTGATACTTGCGTGTACCGTCCATCTCGTAGTGTCACTATCACACAAATTTTTTTTTCTTTCTTTATAAAATTTTAAAACTTAATTCATTTTTATTAATTCCTTCTCACTCACAGCCTATCCGCATGCACTCCGATTAAGATCAATGGTTAAAATTAAACTGCACTTTCCCTCTTAATTGACCTAACATCAACCTGGAGTTTCGAGGTTAATATGCTTTTATCAGCTGTCGGCTTATCAATTCAATGTTTTGTGGTTACTCTAACCAACGTGGAGTCTGCGTCGATGCTTGAGATGAACTGTTGTTGTTACCTGTATCGGGATTCCGAATTTTGTAGTTAATAATGGGCCCTGATTGGCTAATTGTCATTATTTTCGTGAGCCCTCGGTAATAATCGGCAAAATAGACGCTCAAGTCAGCGTCAGTAGGCTGGTGTCAAGATTATGATTCTCTGGTCTCACAAGCACGCCCACGGGCTTGCAATTAATTCTTTTTTCTTATAAATCAAATAATTTACTTATAATTACACTGATAACATTTTCATAACTACCATCGTTTCTATCTTTTTATCACAAGTAATTTGCATAACCTTGTCATATAGTTCTGCTATGGGGTTGATATAAACACATTTCGTATAAACAAATTATATCTCTTATTTTATATTTTATACTAATTACATTGTTTTTCTTCACTTTTGTCTATGGTGATAACTCATCAGTACTGTATAATAAATTTTCACACATCGTTATTTAATTACAGCTATGAATTATCCATTTTCCTTGGATTAGACTCTAGGCCTATTGTCATATTAATTGTTTATCACTTAGTTTATAATATTATTGGTTTATAATACATCTTTGTTGTTGCCTATGCATAATGAATTTTCCATTACCACTTCTGATAGTGTCAGCATTAGTTATTATTGATTTATATTACTCTAATTACAGTTTCTGGGTTTATTGTTTAGTAAATTTGATTGTTACATTTTTCATTAGTTGCATTTTTGCACATTTATCTCTTTATTATATTTATTCCATATCAGTGTTCTGATAGTACTTTTAATACTTGGCAGTGGTTAATTTTGCTTTTAGATTGGGAACCACACTAGTTTGAATTTACTTGAACTTCTTGCATTTAGTTATAGTTAGGGTTCACTTATAATTTGCTTGATTATTATTAATTTGGTGGACATAATCCTTAAATTGTCTCATCTGAACGTTATTCTTTCATTACAGGTTTAAGTGAGATTTTTGCTGTCCCAGGTACCCAGTCTATGTGGTACTCTTGGCTACATTAAATTACATTTATTCAGCATTTATGTTCCTTTATAATATTACCTTTTGTACATTGAATGTTCCTTATAGTATCTAGTTATGTTACATTACAAAACGTTTTGATTTAACATCACTTTAGTCATAGTTTTTTACTGTTTTATTGAAAACTAGTTGGCCAGATTAGGTTATGTCCTAACTTGGTTTCTCAACAATGGCTGCATGTCAGTTTCTGTTTCCTACATAATGTATTATTTATTTACTCTCATCTAACACTGATATTTTATTGCTTATAGCTAGGTTGCTATTTGGTTATTATCTCAATCTTTATTATTGAGTACTAGTGGTCTTTGACAATTTTAATTTCACTTTACAAATTTTTATTAGTCCTTTGGACATAGTCTCTTTGTTATGTTTATACATCAGTTAATTATACAATTACAAAACTGGTACTCACTCTCCCTCTTAATTTCTGCTTTCAATAGTTAATTTTATGAGTTCTGTTTGTCTGTACTGTTAAGTCGTTGAATTCATTTGATTAATAAGTTTATGTCAGTGTCAAGTCACAGCTTAGGGATTTAAATCATGTTTGTTGACTCATTTTATTTTCTTTTTCATTAATAATACTTTTGTTTTCATGGTTTCATTTATTCTTATTTATATTATCTCCTTTTGGCCTCTGACTTTATTAGGTTTTTTCCTTAGTTGCACTGATTCCTTCCTCACACTTAATAAATTTCATCTGGTTATTGTTGTCATTGGTTTCTTTCTCAGTGTTTGATCTATTGGGTAATTAGGTACGTTGTCTTGTCGTAGTCGTGTCTTCGTTTCTTCAATTATACATTTACTTCTTAACGATAGTTTAGTTTATTCCCCTACTTTGGTCATAATACCTTCTCTGTTCATGATTGCAAGTTCATTTTTTGTAGATTAATTTATTTAGAGTAGTTTTTAATCAATTTGTTATACATTGGTGTTGGGTGTGTTATATGTACCATTACAATACATACTGAATTTTATTTAATATCTGTACTAAATTTTACAGAATCACAAACTTAACATTACCCTAACGGCATTTACCAATTATTTATCACATACGTCGTTAATATGTGTCACTAAAAGAATCGACTAAAATAAAAATAACAAACGCATAAAAGTGCATATCTTAAAAATGAGAAAGTAAGTTTTTCAACCACGAAAAACTTCAGAAGGTTGAAAATTAAGAAGTAATGATGAAATATATCATAGTATAAAAAGAATAACAGAAACAATGAGAAAAAGATGACTATTATTTTTTGGACAGTTATATAAAATGGACGACAATAGGTTAACAAAGCAGATCTTCAAATATCTGTGGGGAAAGAAGTCAACATCAAGTTTGATTAAAGAAATTTTAAAAAAATTTAGAAAAAATGAGATAAACCCAGAAGAATCAAGTGAAAGAGAATTTTTTCGGGAAAAAGTGTTAAAAATGGAAGAAGTCCAGGGTAGGAGAGAGAAAAACGCAGGTTCAAAGTGGACTGAAGGCAAGAGGAAGAGACGAAGTGAAAAGATGAAAGAATATTGGAGAAAAAAAAGAACAAAGAATAAAGAATTGAGATTGGCATGTGGTCCTTAGATGACTGATACAAAAAAAAATAAGCTGTATTAGCAAAAGTATTCAAATTATCATACATTTTATTTTCGTATGACAGTTCAAAAGCTGTTTATCCTTCAAAAGTATAATTAAACTAAAGAGCATTATTAAACTAAAGTGTATAATTACACTAAAAACGTAATGACCCAACTACCGTAAATAAACAATTCTTCAGCAATGATAAGGTAATCTTAAAATATTTACTATAATATTCAAGAATGTGAAGCAAAAATTGTCTGAATAGATGTCAACGACTTTTCTGATTTAACGAAACTATGGGTACGTAAAAGAATATTAGGAAGATTGAGACAAAAATATAGTAAAATAGTATAATTTAATATATTTCCGTATTAAAATATTGTAAATTCAGTTGTTGAGATATAATTAATCTTTCTATTCTATATTAATTTTAAGATAAGAAATTATGCCTCCCCAGATCAGCACTACATAAACAAGGCTACGATTCAATATGATATTTACAGGACAATTTACAGGATAGTAAACACTACACATCTAACAACATACAAATTCTTTTCTACTAAGTTTTAAATAAGTAATCAAACGCTGAGGAAGTAAGGCCGCTAAAGAGTGGAAAATGTTTTAAAGAAGGTAGTTTTTAACACAAAATATATACGTATCAACACAGTTTGATAACCAGAAACAAATCAACATAGATTGAATGAAATGCAGTATGAAACATATACAAATACAGTATGTAACGCAACATCGAATAATTGCAGTTAGTACAAAAAGTATGGAACGCAGTGACAGGTGTCAGGTAATCTGTGAAAAAATTAATGTTCGGCTATGTCACATAGGATTTATGACACAGAATGTAATCAAAACTTTCTTTCCTCCCTGCCACTGAATAGACGGTTAGTGGAACCTGGGCAATAACACGAGCCTTAGCACCGTGTTGACTCTTTATACCGCCATTTGCTTAATAGAATGGTTGGCTGACCGTATCGTTTTAAAAGTAAAAAAATTACCTTCTCCTGGTCAACCCTCGAGACATTTTTTCTTACGTTCACTATACAGTAAACCCATAAACACTCGTAATATCTGTGCCTAGAATCACTTTGTCGAAAATGTTTTTAAAAAGCATTTGGTGGCTAAACTCAAGGAGACTCATACGTCAATTTTACAGGTTACAGGATTTGTGTAACGGGGATTGTCCTGTTACTTCCAATGTAACTAAGGAAGGTTACTTATTGTTGTGACTACAACTCATTGACACTAACTAGCAACTTCAAAATTAAGAACGTGACTAAGAGCGTCTGAGGAATTTCGATATATTTTCATTACTAATAGATGTGTAGAAGGACATTCTATAGGATCCGGTGACAGTCCCAAATAAGGATTCGGTGACAGTCCCAAATAAAATTGGGCTTCATTTGTAAGCACTGCTTGATAGAATATGCTATGGTCTCAATGAACTAGGTAACTGTTTTTCCAGTTCTATAGTAAGAGTCAGAAGCCTTCTACAGATACTCTTACTGCCTGGAACGTGCTGTCGGTGACGAGTAACATGTTCACTCGTAGCTACTGGATCTCTATTGCACCACCTTAAGCCCCACGTCTGTTTCAACGGCTTACTGTTGCTTCTGGAGTTTATCCACGAGTCGAGGTGGCTTAAGGGATAAGCCTTCTGTACTCGATGGCATGGTCGGCTGCCCTATGTAAGAAGTGATTATTCTAGCAGAGATTGCTACTTTACTGTTTAACTCCACAGGTACCTATATAAAAACTCTGCTAATATATTACTGAGGTAATTAAAAAACATTAATTTTAAAGGAAATATCAACACTATATACATCACAGAGAATTATTTGCTCTGTGTAACAAAATATTACCTTTAGATGTGAAAATAATAGGTAGCCATGAAAAATTATAGTTATTATATAAACATAAAAATTATTATACTACCTTCAAAACATAAAAAAAGTCATTTTTCGAATAGTGTCTGTGTGTGTGTCTGTAGAATTTTTTCTATGGCAAACGATAACAGCTGCAAATTCAAACAGAAACAAATAATGTTTTGCATACAGCCCTGAATTATAGAGGTCTGAAGGTCTATTGATTTTGGTGAAGATCGGTTTAGAGAAAGGAGTAGTTTACCTGCAACTTTTTATGTTTTAACAAGGATAATTTTTTCTATGACGCACGATAACTGCCGTAAATTCAAAGAAATTCAAATAATTTTTTGCATACGTTCCTACATGGTAGAGAACTCAAGGTCTGTTGATTTTGGTGAAGATCGGTTAAGGGAAAGGGGTATTTTACCTGAAACATGTTATGTTGTAACAAGAGAAATGTTTTCATGACGAACGATAACTGCCGCAAATTGAAACAGAATCAAATATTTTTTTGCATGCATCCCTGCATTGTAGAGGACTGAAGGTCTATTGATTTTGGTGAAGATCGGTTTAGAGAAATGGGTAGTTTACCTGCAACGTTTTATGTTTTAACAAGAGTAAAGTACTTGATAAATAAAGTATCTTGATATGAAGCTCATAATAATCCACTGTAGAAACGTAGATGAAATATCTATAAATGAAGAGGCTTGATGAACGGGGTGGGGGTAATTTTCTATAAATGAAAATTATAGTTGAAGGGGGAGGGGAGAATTTTTTATGTGTACTACGTAATCGGCAACAAAGAAGTAGTTCTTTGTTAAATTCCTTCCCGGGCTGTTTAGCCGTAGTCCAATGTTTTCTGCAAAACCAGACTTTTCGGCAGTGCCATCGACTTCCATCTCAGTGAAAATCGAGTGAGAAACCGTGTGGTGGTATACGTTAGTGACCACAGTACTGTGGTTTAAGGCTGAAGCAATAAGTAGAAAGAAGTAGTTTCTATGGAAATATTTCATTTCGAATATGATTTTTAATATAAATCTTAGAACATGGAAGTCATGTATGGTTCTCCATTCCGATATTTTTTTTAATCAAGGGTAATTTTTTCCTATGGCAAACCAGTTATTTCCTATGGCAATAACAGCCGCAAATTCAAACAGAATCAAATAATGTTTCGCATAGAGCCCTGAATTGTAGAGTTCTCAAGGCCTATTGTTTTTGGTGAAGATCGGTTAAGGGAAGGGGGTAGTTTACCGGCAACGTTTTATGTTTTAACAAGGGTATTTCTTATGGCACACGATGACAGCCGAAAATTCAAACAGAATCAAATTATATTTTCCGTACAGCCCTGAATTGTAGAGTTCTCAAGATCTATTATTTTTGGTGAAGATCGGTGAAGGGAAAGGGGTAGTTTACCAGCAACATTTTATGTTTTAAAAGGGTAATTTTATTTTTAGGACGAATGATAACTGCCGCATATTCAAAGAGAATCAAATAATTGTTTGTATACATTCCTGAAGTTTTAGGTACTAAAGGTCTGTTGATTTTGGTGAAGATAGGTTAAGGGAAAAAGGTAGTTTACCAGGAACATTTTATGTTTAAACAAGGGTAATTTTTTCTACGACGAACGATAACTGCCGTAAATTCAAATAGAATCAAATAAAGTTTTGCATACCATTCGCAATTATAAAGAACTTAACGCCTATTGATTTTAGTGAAGATCGGTTAAAGGAAAGGGGTAGTTTATCTGCCACATTTAATGTTTTACCAAGAGTAATTATTTTTATGACAAACGATAACTCCCGCACATTCAAACAGAATCAAATAATGTTTTGCATGCATCCCTGAATTGTAGAGAGCTCAAGGCCTATTGATTTTGGTGAAGATCAGTTAAGAGAAAGGGGTAGTTTACCTGCAACGTTTTATGTGATAACAAGGTCAATTGTTTCTATGAGGAACGATAACTGCCGTAAATTCAAACGTAATCAAATACGTTTTTGCATACGTCCCTATATTGTAGAGAACTCAAGGCCTGTTGATTTTGGTGAAGATCGGTTACGGGAAATCGGTAGTTTACCAGCAACATTTTGTGTTGTAACAAGAGAAATTTTTCCATGACGAACGATAACTGCCGTAAATTCGAACAAAATCGAATAATGTTTTGCATACAGCACTGAAATGTAGAGGATTCAAGGCCTATTTATTTTGGTGAAGATTAGTTAAGAGAAAGGGGTAGTTTACCTGCAACGTTTTATGTTTTAACAAGGGTAAAGTACTTAATTTTGATAGATAAAGTATCCTGAAAAGCAGATCAGAATAATCCACTGTAAAAACGTAGATGAAATATCTATAAATGAAGAGGTGGGGGTAATTTTCTATAAATGAAGGGGGGTAATTTTCTATAAATGAAATTGATTGTTGAAGGGGGAGGGGATAATTTTTATTTATATGTCATGTGTACTACGCTATCGCAACAAACAAGTAGTTTGTTGTTAAAATTCCTTCCCGGGCTGTTTGGCGTGGTGCAATGTTTTCTACAAAACCAAACGTTTCGGCAGTACTATCGACTGTCATCATCAGTGAAAATCGAGTGCGCTAACGTGAGGTGGTATACGATAGTGACCACAGTACTGTGGTTAAGGCTGAGGAAAGAAGTTTTTTCTATGAAAATATTTTATTTCGAAAATGATTTTAAATATAAATCTTAGAACATGGATGTCACGTATGGTTCTCCATACCGATATTTTGCATTGTTGGACCATTTTGCTCAAATACTAGTTTCGCCTTTTTATAATAGGCAGAAGGAAGTCCACTGTAAAGATGTATAATTAATGTATTATTGGTAAATAAAACAATTTCGTTCTGTTATTATTACATATCCGACCTTGTTATGACTAGCAGATAGACAGTCGGACCACATTACAATCTGTAGTATTCTGTTTATTTGTTTCCATTAATATTGCTGTCCGCTTTGTAAGCCGCAAAATTTGTACATATGTGTCAATACTATTAAAACGTAATCTAAATGCGGACAATATGCTAGGCTGATAAAAATGCACTACTAATATTATATGCACCACGGGTATATGCGGGGAGGGTACAAACCAGTCGAAGACTGAAGGACTACTTGAAATACTTGATGAAATTATGAATCTTATACTACAGCGAAATTTCTAATAATCTACGTAAACGTTATACGTCTATTCTTCCTCTATACCATAGAGACCTATAGTTCTCTAAATTATACTTCTGTTTTATTCGATGTCACAGCGCATTGGATGTCGTACCATCGATTGATGTCTTTACTCTACAAACATTGTTAAAATACAAAGCAGGAAGTTAATTAAGTCTATATAAGATTTTGTACCACAATTAATCTTACTTTGCAAGAAGATTACGTATTTACGTGTATTACGTCGTAGATAAGGTATTATTAATTATGTTGCCAACATCGTCTACGTAAATAAAACAGAATGAATAGAGACCGAATGCAGGCTTTAATACGATAAATCATGACAGGAAGCTATCAACGATGGATTAAAATGACTTAAGAGCAAAATGTTATTTTGATCACTGCTCCATTCATTCACATTTTCATTGGAAACAGGAAGACGCTTTAACAAATAACTGGTAAGTTAAAAAAGTAAATCAAAAGTGTAGTGAAAGTTTTAAAAACAACACAATAAGAACCAACTGAGGCTTTGAAATAGAAAACTTGTCTTTAATTTATAACTAATTTGTAATTATAATACAAGCTCATTACTATGATTAATTTTAACATTTATCAATATTTGGATATTTAATCATTAGTTAATGGATCAACATCAGTTTGTTAATACCTGAGACAAAATAGTTATTAAAACTTATTAAATAGTTACTCAAAATATTTATGAAATAATTTACATTTGATAAGGTACATTTTGGTATAACATATAGACACATAGGATTTGGATTTGACGAGTCGTAGAGTCCGTAATGCATTTATTAAATGTTGCTGGCTAACTTAATTTTTTGTTTGCAGAAAACAAAATGAATAGTAAAACACGGAAATGCACTATCTTAAAACTTACTTTCATCGTAGAATAAGAATATAAATATTTTTTTTTATACATATTAGGTAAATCTGCGAACACACCTGCATACATTCTTATTTAGTTTTATAGATATATTTTACTGATAATGTTTGTTTATAAATACTGCGCTATTAAACATAACCGTCCAAGACGCAGATTAAAAGTATTTTGAAAAATCTATTTTAGTTTAAGCCGAAAGAAAAATGAAATCAAAACAACGGGCTAAGGCAGAGTTGGTAAAAAAAAAAGCAAAAAAGTGGCTCCAAACCTTAGGTCTGGCGTGATGATTTAACTGCATTAAATGAATGTTTAGTATATGAATTTGCACCACCTTGCTCAGTGGATAAGAAATATTTTGCTGAAGCACTTAATGATTACGCATACTTTGAATGGAAAGGGTTTTATACACATTTTCTTCATATACTACAAAAAAATATACCCTGAATTTAAAATCATTGCTAACTTACTTTTTAAATTTTTTGGAAAAAACATCTTTCGGAGCTGTACGCCTAATTTTTGTTTAAACAAACATATAAGCCGATACGCCGTTTTAAAGAGACCTTGTTTAACATTTTGTTATATTTCATTTTGAACGAAATTTCAATTACAACTTAGTTTTATATTGAAACTTTAAGTTTCAGTGAAATAGAGTTAGTAGAGTAGAAATAGTTATTTTACTAAATGTCTAATCATTATGGAATTAGAAAAAATATGTAGTGTAATTGTATTCTTCTTCATTAATGCAATTGTTTTATTTGCCTATAAACTATAAAATATTATGTAGCCATAAAAAATGTGGCTGTGTTTATAAACATAAGAATTTTTTAAAATTTGCCACAATCATAAATCTAATTTATGTAACGGAAGTTTACCTATTTAAATTTCAAATGTTTTAAGTATACAAACATTAATTATTTAGACTTTGTACCTGTGTATAGCACAGGCAGTAATATACCACAATACCACGAAGCTACGGAAAAGCTACTGTCTTCTGTAACTGAACAAAATTAAAAATTTGTTTATTGTTCTACCCTGAACCTAATACTATACTTCAGGTGATCTTCAGACGTAGGAAAAAACATTGTATGAAAGCGTAGTATAAAAGAGTCAAACACATTTTGATGACGTAGGCTACATAAATTTGTGTGCGCGCAATGTGTGTACGATTTGCGCAATGTGTGCGTACGACTCGTTTATTATGCACTTACTACACATTTTTATATAGGTTCTAGAATCCTGAATAAAGTTTCCCTGCACGCTGCTGAGATCATTGGTAACTATTTATGACATGGCATATAATCCTGTATATATGACACGGTAACTATTTAGCATATTTTGGTAGCAACAATTTTGGAGATATCTTTAACCTCGCGGCTCTTTTCTACATATACCTACTTTTAAAAAGCCTTTAGGAGGCAACCCACAAACAATTTCTTTGACTTGACTAACCTCGCCACACAACTATAGTGATTTGTTTTAACATTGAAAATGTTTATAAGGACGTGTCACATATTTGCGGCCGATCGCTGGTGCGTGATCGAAAATGGGGACCGGTGAGTTTCCATAGAAACTACTTCTTTGTTGTCAAAAACGTAGTACACATATAATTTTAAGTAAAACTTCGCTTATGAATGCGACTACATTTATCTTATAATCTGTACGTTGGTAAATGAAGAATGAATTCATTGATTGATGAATGAAGAATTAATTCATTGTTTGGTGAATGAACATAAATATATGTATTTTTTAGATTTATTGAAGCATTTTCAATGCCCTTCTCTGTGCACTGCATTTGTCCAATGCCTGTAAACTTTTTGATTAAATAAATAGAACACTACACATTTATTCACATTTTGCATAAGCAAAATGACTAACGTATGTTTCACATGAAAGTAAATATTTTTGATGAACTGATATTATAATTAAATATGCAACATGTTACTGAATAAAATTAGACTTACGAGAGCAAACGTTCACTTACTTCCACTTTGAGATTCACAATCGATGGATCACTAACAGTATTTCACACAATTATAGTAGTAAGGATACGTGTGTGTGCGCATTTACGTAAGGTTAGTTAACGACGCACAGCGGCTGACAGCGGTCTGCTTTGTAATTTTGAATTGATTCATGGCGGCCACTACACGTGTCGCATACATTAATTTCTGCTCTTTAACTATATATGCGGCTACAGAGCAATTTGTTATATCTAGCTTCAAAATAATATTACAGGGTCGGTTGTTGTATAAAGATGATTAATGGCTTCATCTTTGTAACGTAATGTTTTAATATCACATACAAAAATTTAATAAAACGCGCAACTTGATTAGTTTTCATGATATTCTCGTCTTAGGAGATCTACATCATAGTGCGTAGCAGTAGCGGAATATAAAGTTAGTATACTCTTAAAATTAAAAATAAATTTTTTAAATTTTTTTATTACTTCATTCTACAATACACTTTCCTCTCTGCAATATTTAGAAGTAATATCGAATCAACAAAAATTGAATGAAAATTATACGTTTTGGCGGGAACATCTTCGCCGAACGGATGACTGCTGCATCCCCAAACAACTACAAACTAGAAGCCGTGGTGTGGGACATCCGAGGAAGCGCTGGAATGACCAGCTCTAATTTTTGAATATGTGAGACTAGAACAAACCATCCTTGGTTTAATCCTTGAAGATGTTAATGACGATGAAATATATATATTGTTCTACTAAAGAAATGAATTTGTTAAACGTTTCAGTCTGTGTAAAATTAGAACAATAGAGCAAAATGGTTACTTGAATAAGGGTTACGCGTGCTGTGTTATTACTAAGAATTAGGTTAAAATGTTGACCTTAATGGTAAAAAAGATAAGGAATATGTTATATATTTTGAATTATTAATGTGGAAAAATAGTAAATAGTTTAACTTGGTCCAGTTTTTTATAACACCGACAATGTACTTTCCACGAAATGGGATCCTTTAAACTGCGATATTAACTTTTTAACATTTGTATATAAATAACCCCCGTGCACTGACAGTTTTATCCTTAAAATTGGAAACTGTTCGAGAAAAAAAGTTTTGTGTACCTGCAAAGATTTATTACTTTTACTAAAAAATAATACTGAAATGTACTAAAATGGAGTAAAAATGACATTAACACATTTTACATGCAAACTATAAGTTTTCCATCGGATTATTATATCAAATCATAAATTAACATAGATATTCCATAGTAAAACTGGTAAGTTTATTCGAGACTTGCAATTGGCAAATTACTAAACAAACTTTTTACGTGTTAAAAAATACTAAAGCTTATAGTCCGTTTTTCAACAGACCTTATTCAGCGTGGTTTAAAGGAAATAAGCAGTGGCTTCCACTGTTTGGTCGTCATCGTCGTCATCCTTTATGGCTTAGGCTAGTAGCCTGTTTCAGTCTCAATGGTAGTCATCCACCCATCGCTTACGGGGTCGCTTCCTCCTTGGATGATAGTCAAGGGCTCTTGTTGCAACTCTATCTGGATCCATTCTCTCTACGTGTAACAGTCACAACAGTCACTCAGCTTCGTAGCGTGAAATTTTCTCATTTAAGCTTTCAGCTATAGGCTTCATTCTAATATGATCGGTTCTGATAAGATCTCTCCTGGTACAACCCTTTACAGCCCTCAAGAACCTCATTTCCGTTTCCGGTATTCTAGACATACCTTTGGTGTTTCTCATCCAAGTGTCATTTCCATTACAGTAGTTGAGGCATGGCCATTACATTATAGTATTTCAATTGCGTCTTCTTCCTTGTTTTCTTCTTTAAGTATTTGATGATACATCCACAAAGTGAATGGAACAGACTAATTTTGCTTTCAACCTCCTTATCATGTTGGTATGTGATGCTGCAAACTAGATACTTGAAATCTGGCATCTGTTCTATTGGCAAGTTTATAACGTTACTGTGGAACACATAAATTAATTCAATATGTGTACAGTATAAATAAAAACTCAATTATTAATAGTAATATAGAGATATGGTAGTATAAGAATTTGTAATATACATATATGTAAGTAATATGTAGAATAAGAATGGACAGGGTGAGGCCAGTGCTCCGACAGCCTGTCGCCAGCCGAAATAAAAATATAATAGAAGCCTGTACCTGGTACGTCATAAACACATAAAATGTTTTGTGTATAAGAAACAGCAAAAAACGAGCAAGTACCGTTAGGAAAGCAGGTCGGTGTCCTTCAGAAGACAAAAGGTGACACCCCAATATTTATTGCAAATTTAGAAAGTAGCGTCGTTTTTAGCAAGTTAAACGGCCACACGGTAAAAACTACTTGCCCGAACTGATTGACCAATAAGCAATAGCGTCAGTAGGGGGCGCGAAAGAATTACGATTTCTGAATGGAGAATTTCAAAGTCACCGGGGAATATTTCAAACCCTGGCTAATGAAAGTGTCATCAACCACGACGATGGTAAGGGAATCAGTAGACACACTATAAAAAGAGAAAAGCAAGTGAATAAAGGGAAGTTTTAAAGTTTAAATTTTAAGACAAGCACGGAAAAACTGCGTTACTCTGTACAAGTACTCAATAATATAATTATAACGGAACGTTGTACTAGCTTTGTTTAAAATGTATAGATTAGCTCGCTAAATAAAAGTCGAGAAGGAACGAGTTAAGGTATAAAGAAGAATATTTATTGGTGCGCGTAAAGTAGGTATTTTGAAGATATTTCATATGTGCGCGTAAAGTTGAATCGAGAAAGTATATTTATTGAAAGTGCGTGACGTTAAGCACAACGCAAGCGTGTGATACAAAGTTAAGAAGTGGTAATCAATTATGTTTGGTGGAAGTGAAGTGAAATGAGCAACGTAGAACGACCAATCAGAGTCTTGGAATCCGGCAAACAAGTAACAATATACTATCTTAACAATTCACAACTCTAATATACAAACATAGAAATTAATGTAACCATAAGTATAACTCATCTCATTCTCAAAAAAAACCCCACACTTGTTCAGATACTAACGATTCAGTTTATGTGATATGACATGCTAGGAAGGGTATTTAGTAGAATTATTGTATAATCAAGTGAATGAAACAAAATATAATAAGAATAGCATTATAGTACGAGTCGAATACTTGCATATAATAATTATTAAGAAAATTCATGTTAGTTAAGAAAATATTATGCTCTATGTTAATTAGAGTATTGAACATATATATGTGTGTGTCAGGTGAATAAAATATAATACTGCGGCTCGTGAAACCGAAAAATACTTAAATAATAATAATCTTGAAGAATAGTAATCAAGTGAATATTAATACTTTGAAATTAGTTGTAAAATGTGTATCAAGCATCTCAATGATATTATATTAGAAACCATAATGTTTATGATCAAATTTCAGATGCCATGTATGTAATAAGAATGAAATAATATAGAATATTAGTATCTGAACGGAATGAGTTATTATTTATTAATAAACCCTAGGATACTCTGCTCTGGCGCCCAACCGAATTAATGATTGATATAATAATGAGTGGATGTATTTAGTAACAGATATTAAAATCTAAGTCATAAATAGTATAAATCATTATAATTACTGCCCAAACGAAGTGCTGTCTTCAAAATTGTTTAATTTAGCACTCCGAACAAAAGGGGTAATCAAGAGAGTCTTTATATTAGTCGCCAACAACGTGGTGCAATTGCAAATCTTTATAAGTTCTGTGTGACAATCTTTGTCTTAATATGATTTGCCCCAGACAAAGCCATAACTTATGTTTTGGACAAAGAAATGGTTTAATCGTAATCAGTTAAAATGTTAGTAAGATAAAACAACGACCCTTGGAGGTCACTTTCATTCTCCTGGATGATCACAAGATCGTCTGCATACATTAAAATATTTCAATACAATCTTTTTCCCAAGTATAATCTGTAACCCTGCCGAACGGCTCGGGTTATTCCAATGGGTTCTGATAATCTGTTACTTTTTATCCGTATCTACGTTTCATTATACAAACTTTTAATTACCTTTATTAAATGAATAGGGTATCCCCTTCTATGCATTATCTTCCATAATGTTGCTCTATCTAACCTGTCGAATGCTATTTCTAGGTCCACAAATGCAAGACCTGTCTCTGTATTAAATCTAATTATTATTTCTACTATTTGTTTTAACACAAAGATATCATATTATCAATTGTGGACCTTTCCCTCCGAAACCCATGTTGTTCTTTTATGATCAGACTCTCGTCAATTAAATTGCTGATCGGATTAGAGTCTCAGATCAGACTCCAGTGTTTGTTCTCTGCTCAATCCACATATCATTTGTTTCACAGTAAACTTAAATTTCTGCTTTTACAGACGTAATAGTGCAAATAATGTTGAACTTAAGAAAATTAGTTAAACTGCAGGTTTGTTCTCCGTGGTTAATGCTGAGCTCGACCTTGTTAGTACAGTTTGTGGCCAAAGTCTACTGAACCTTTTAGTTTGTTGTTCATTCAAGTTTTACCAACTACCGTTTGCACATACACGTATGTGGTCAGAAATGTTTCTGGATTCAGCGTAACCGCGTTCATTTTCTTTAGACGCACGACGATTTGGAATTTGTGTAACTACTACGTAACAAAGGTTTTATTTGTGTAGCATATTAGCGTAATTACGCTTAAAGCTGTAGTGTGACATCTAATGTTTTATATATAGATCAAATATTAATATTAATAATACTGGATTTTGTAACGCTTAAACCTGGATTCATTTTAAACGGAATATTGATAACTAAATGAGAACACTTTGCCTTCGCCGGAGACCGTCACAGTCCATTATCATCAAATAAAACAAAAATAAAATCATGCTAGATGTCTTATCAAGTTTTCAGTATACCTAATTGTTATACGTCTGTAGTATAACAACTTTAAAATATATTGTTACGACCAGTGGTTGGTTTCTAAATTATAGGTCCCGAAAAGCATCAATTCAAACGTTTTGAAGACACAAATATACTTATACATTATATTTAAGTATAAAATATACTTATGTAGATATACTTACACTAGATGCAACCCAGCGTGTGCTCAAAATTCTTCAAATTTTTAGCAATTCAGTTCCAGCAAACTCTCATTTGTAGTTCTCTGCTGTTTTTGAGCAAAGCATGATATAAAATATATAAGTTATCAATAAAAGATTTAAAGCTGTTAATTCCTAAAACTGACTTTACTGCATCACATACGGAACGTTTACGTCTATGACTAGCACAGTGCTATAAAAAAGGGACGGAAATTTTGCTCTGAATAATGCTCCAACACCCTTCTTGTTTCCAATCATCACAGCAGCACCATCGCATGCCAAACTTATTAAATTAATACTTAAAAAAATATGTCATCCCGTAAGAGTAAATTCAGTCAATCATAAAGTCAAATATGCCCCTAGCGGTAACACTGTCCAGTTCAACTAAATCTAAGAGCAGATTAATTGGAACATCCCTACCAGTTTGAGGTATACAAAGTCGAATGAATACAATCGAACTAAACTTATTACAAAGACAAATGTTTAATTTTGTTGTGGGGGTGATAAGGTGCACAATTTAAAAAGTAGTAGCAAATTTATGTAATAATTAGGTTTTCTTTACATATACTTTTTTCGGTAATTTATTTTTGGAGCCAAAAGTTTCCGGAACGCCGTTCCGGCGCGTTCCCTCTGAAATCAAGGCCTAGTTACGACAGTCACACTGATTGTCATGTTGTTCAGTGGAAAAAGAATATTTGACACTAATGAAATCGCTCATAACAAACTTTAATTAGACACAAACAGCCGACATAAATCAACAAAGCAATCTTATACAATAACTCGAGTTAAATTTGTTCAACAATCAACGTCTCCTGATTACAGTTTTGTGCTAATTAACACAATTATTATCTCCCACTAAACCTCCACAATAACTAACACTCAGCACTTGAATGTCGATAGGTCTAAAGTGACACTGAACCGCTTGCAAAGCAAGTATTTATTCCTCCGCCACCTTAAATTATAGTCAGATAGTGAGACTGAATGCTGGTAAAGAAGTCGAATAAACGTCTGAAAGGATGACCTGGAACAGTCCAGAGCGTTTCGTAATTCTGCCGCGTAGAAGTATTTGTAAACGTCTGGAACAGCCTTATCGGTCGTGGCGTGCTAAGAATCACGAAGGCACTCAGCGCTGCGGCACGATCTATTTCCTCTGAGTAACAATATTAATGATCTTCAATTTTATTTAAATAGTTATCACTGGTAGTCAAGTTGACATTCAATTTAGGACACAAAATGCAGTTCAGTATCGGATAAATCTCGAATATGTAAAAGATATTGCAGTACTGAAATATCATAATTTAGATAGTTAAAATTAAATAATTCTAATATTTTACTTTTTACTATTCTTTTATTATTATAACTTCGAAAAATGCATTGGGAGAAATTATTGACCCCTATTAAAGTGGACTATCGCCATTGTGTGGTAGACCTTCTCGTCTCATATTTGAAAATAATCTATTCTTTCTATCAGACAAGATGTAATAACAGCAAAACCTGAACTAACCTTTATACAGCCCTTTCAGTGCCACAATTTAAAATTCAAATCAATAAGATATTCTTAGGAGGAAAGAAACAGCCACGCGTATATATTCAAAACACTTCATATTCGATTCAAACTTCTCGGTGTACGCGTATATACCTATATTCTAATAAACCACGAGAGGTGAGAGAGAGAGAGAGAGAGAGAGAGAGAGAGAGAGAGAGAGAGAGAGAGAGAGAGAGAGAGAGAGAGAGAGAGAGAGAGAGAGAGAGAGAGAGAGAGAGAGAGAGAGAGAGACAGACAGATAGACAGACAGACAGACAGACAGACAGGCAGACAGGCAGAGAGACGATATTGTGAAGAAGAAAAGGGAGAGACTGTCAGAGAGATAAATACGTATGTAGTGAATATGAATTTATACCCACTAGCATTGATTGCAAAAAGGAAAGAGGCATCTTGACTCTCTTGCACTCAAACAATAAAAATTTCCTTTCCAAAGAATACGTGTCTGATATTTTTGTTTAGTATTATACCTGAACGGTTATCCTCACACGGTTTTTTATTTTTAAACGAACCGACTACGGTTATCTACTTTTACGGAGTGTCTTCCAGCTACGGCAACAAATACTCTACCCAAATTGCAAACGGAATATTAGTGTTATTACATTCCTAATTTACATTACTGACGAAATATGCATACTCAGGCATTATTAACTCTGTACAGGGCAAAGATATAAAATTTACATTTAAATTGAATGTATCACTGTTTTTAAATCGGGTGTAACTTTATACGTAAATAACCTACATTATACAGTATTTTATAGTATTACCGCTGCAAAATAGAACACATTTACTTTGATATCACACGACCTACTTTCTGCTTCTTTGCAATGACTCTTTCTAAGCACAATTAGAAGTCAGATTATTTAGAGTTTTTTTATTTTTCCAGTAGACATAAGTTCTATTTGATCAATGGAGCAACGAAAGCTTACAAATCATTCCTCTACAACTTCACCTTATTCATTGAATAGTGTGATTATGAATAACTTTACAAAATATTCTAATATAGAATAGCTCACTAAGTATATTTTGAAAAATTGTAAGGATCGTATATTTATATACACGAAATTTGTTTAAATAACTAGAACTAGCTGGAGGCCTATTCTGACCGTTACGACATTTGCTGTGCTTTAGTCCGGGTTTGGCCATTGATTATTTATTGTAGTACCCTAAGTCCAAACATTTACTTTTAAAGCATTTTCAACTAATGGTGTGTTCTCAGGACAGTAGGACTGCATCTACGCACAAACTCGATTGTGAGATGTTCAGGACGATGTTCCGAACACGTGAGATCGGCGTTCATGTATCAGTCGCTGATGTGTCTACGTACACAAAAGTATTTAAGTTACAGACTGTTGGCTGCCTATTTATACGATGTACTTCGAACAAATAGGAACAATGATTGGTCAGACATCCGTTGAAAGATCTGGACTGATCTTCAACTGTAATAATGTTCCTTTAATAACAAATAACTCACGTAAATATGGTAACTTAATTGGTTAATGGATAATTATTAAGATTTTGGCCCTGTTTAGATAAAATCTGGTGGACGTTCGGCCACAGGTGATGCTAACTGGTAGTTGTCAGCCTAGATCCCTAATGCACGCTGTTAGCGTTGTAGTCTACGGCAACTGTAAGCCTAGCACCGAGGGTGCCAACAACTGCAACAGTTGTCCGTAATATACTTTCATATATTGGGAGTTAGGAAGACAGCATTCTGTCGGTAGTGTCATAGTTTTAGTTTTAATTTTTCTGCTTCTCGACTGTTGTTGCTATAAGATATATTAGTCTTAGTTTTAGTCGCATCCTCTTCTACCCTGGAGTGTCTACAAACAGATTGCCACCATAACCTCTGGAGAGCAAGCGCCTTACCTGATTCCAAGCAATGTTCCTGTCTTACAATTAGCCTTGCACATTGTCTTGCCATGTCGTTCTGGGCCTTCCTCTAGATTCGTCGTCTTGTGCTTCTTGCCTCATATGATATTGTAACGGCCACTTAGGCCGTTATGCAAAATTTAATAACTAGGTTACTTAACCTAGAGGAAGCGAAAAGTGTGCTGGAGCCAAAACAGAGTGACAGGACTTGCAATCAATAACAAGTAACAATTTTTATTAGTGCTAACATGTGACACACTGCTATAATTATGTACCATTTTCTTTAAGAACATTAATTTACGTTATTACAAAAAATTCAGTTACAAGTATTTTTAAACAGCTGGAGTTCTTGTACCATTTTCGTTAAGAGCATTAATTTACGTTATTACAAATATTCAGTTACAAGTTCTTTTAAACAGCTGGAGTTCTTGTATGAGCACCAGGGGTCCAGTCTATTGAGTTGATGTTGACTGAAGGGTAATAATTAGAACACTCCCACCTGTACTTTTGTTGAAGAACTCAAAGGGTACCATGCTGACAAGTGTGCCATGACTGCTGCAGACTGTCCTTAGAGGGTGGTGAATCTCCAGCGAGTCTCATTCCGGGTAGATGTGGGTCCTTCGGTGTTCTGTTGGATGAGTATTCCTGGGACTGACAGCTTCGGGGAGCATCCTGGTGCACTGCTCTGCGGATAGTGACCGGTGTTGATGTTACTACCTCTGCTTCTCCTTTCTCCCGGCTGGTGCGGGGACCTATAACATTTTTACTTGGAGATTAGCCGTCAGTTAATACACCCACCCATAACTCTCTCGCTTCGGAACACAGACACCACACTCACTGTCACAATTTTTATCAACATTTTATTTGCTCTTATTAATTTAGAATGGTTTATTTTATCCAGTTATAGTCATTACTTTTTAATTAACTTTATCAAAAGACAATCGAACACAATGTCACCACGTGTTTCCAGACCGGAAGTAACGAGTAAGTCAATTTTACAATACAATGGTTTTACAATGAAATAGGTTTTACAGACGTCTGGGCCACACACACACACTTACACAAACATAACACATAATCCATCATTAAATGAACATAGAATAATATAATTGAGCCTAGCCTGAAAACCTTTACTGGATTACGAAGTCATGTGGAAAGATCTACGAAGCACTTAAACCTGGGCCGTCAGATCATTGGACACTCTCCTTGAAGGTTGGCAAAGCAATGAGATTGAGGCCTGGATTAGTTGGTCTCACTATCCGGCATAAAAGCGACTTGTTCCGATTTGCCGATCATAACCTTTGGTAACTTCCTTATTAACAACGTACAAGGCACAGCTGACACAGTTGACTAGGCCTGCTATATTGCGTTGCCGTGGCGCAGACACGGCCTTGGCAATCACATCTTAATAATCGAGGTAGCTGTGGCGAGCACAGCTGCTACGCGCGTTGGCGGCACTGATCGCTTTCAAACCGCGCAGGGAAAATTCAAACCCCGGCACAATATTTCCTCCCCAAGTAGTTCCAAAAATTTCCGTCCGACTTTCTCTTTTTGCTTTCTGTGAATAAGTGTGGTCTCGAGTGTGCACGTTATTGGCCTACAGCACTCATAGGTTGGTGGAGAGTATGTCTCCTGTGTATCCAAGACTCGACGACGTTGCTTCAGCTGCCTGAGATCATGGCTCAGCAATTATACTAGCTGTGACGTGCTCTTGAATCAACCAGGTTGCAACTCCGGAAAGAGAATGTCATTTCCTACAATCAACTACTATCAGCTATGGTTATACCACCAATACTCGGTCGTCAGAGCCTTGTCAGTAGTAACAGGGTGCGCCGGATGTAAAGACATCCCTCGGGAAAGTGAGGTTGACGGTTGTAGTGGAGAGGCTATTTGAGACGCATCCCGTACCTTACACCCGTATAATATATTCTTGAGTATATTTATTGATTTGTCAAAGTTTAATCCGTTTTCAATTACAATGCTTATTCCACAACATTGGATGTTTTGTGTATGTTAATAAATTCCGTTAGTTTTACAAACTACTATCTTTAAATTTCTATTTTCATGTGTGTGTGATTACACGAAATTTGATTTCCTAAAGTTTGGATTTGTTGTATGTGGGATTGACAACGTATACATTCTCGACTTCAAACGTTTCCGTGGCGGCGTTTGGATTTGAGTGAAGTTAACATCCCCGCTAGACGACAATAATTTCAAAACAATTGTTTATGTATGGTGCTTCCGTGTGGTTGATTTTCCTTGTACACGTTACACATGACTTTCTTTACGCACCATGGCTTCAAAAAGTTGCATATGCTCACACATTTGACTTTATCCACACAAAAAAATGTCGTTTTTGAAGACATTTGAAGTTTCGGATTGAACGAATAAATTCAAAAGTTGTTGTTATTTCAATTTCTGTAGTATAACCTTCTGCTTCAGTTTAAAGAAAAAAATAGGAAATGTTGAAGTAGTATGTTTTGTTTCATGTTTCATAATTCACAACGTGTATTTATTCGCAAAAAAATGTGATTAAAAAGTTAAAACAAATGTCAAGGACATGAGCAATTTGAGAAGAAAATATCGAATAAACTCGTTTAATGTGTACAATTTACGACTGTATGAACTACTAAATATACCGTTTTTGATTTAGTACTGTCTGAAAATTTAACAACTGGTTTGCAGTGGATAAGAATTTATACGTATTATAGTTATTATGCAGTTTTCTTTATGAATGTCAAACAAATGTCTCGGTAAGGAAGAAATGATTACTCAAATAGATTATTAATTGGAAGAGGAGTTAATCTCTTTATAACGATGCATGCGAGATTAGCTGAAGGAAGTAAAGAACGTTTTAATATTCGTTAGTGAAGAAGAGGGGATTAACTTAATAAATAAAGAGTGAAAAAGTGAGTCTGTTGGTGAGTGTAACAAAAGAAAATGAGAAAGTTATTAAACGAGATTTATGAATCTAGGTCATCATCTCGATCATCTTTCATCTTTAGTTATAGTATTTAATTCTGACTGTTTGTTGAATTTTTGTGCACTAATGGGATAGTACCTTAATCGTCCGGCGTCATGCAACAAACATATTTCTTGTCCTATTGTGGAAAAGCAACTGCAAATGCATATTACACAAGGCTAAAAATTTTAAGTGTTTTAGTTACTCCTCAGTTGTCACACATCAACTAATTATAGAAAAGTTTCTATTTATAAAAAAATTTTTAAAATGTTAATATTTTTGATATTTTAAAACATATTTCGGGAAGTGCACAGCTTAAAATTACTGACAAAATGATTAAAGATATCTGAAGTGATATTTCTTTAACACTTGCCATGTTCTAAGGTAAAGTCAACTGTTTTTTAATTAATTCCTAGTTTTATTAGATTAAAACATTGCATTTAAAACTTGAGTGTAATATAATTTTACCCTTAATCATTTCTATAAGCCTGAATAAAGTTTCTAAAACTTTGTAACATTGCAATTTTACCTACCATTGAGACCACAATTTTATTATTTTTTTAAATTCGTAGGCCATGAAAAGGTAATTTCTAAAAAACACAAAACTATGCTATGTGATAACCACATGTTAATATAAATACTGTTTTACTAACAATATTCTTCTGTTTACTATGCTAAATTTCTATTTTGTTTCTATTTTTGTATGCGGAAATCAATGAAGCAAGAATGGAGTCTTAAGTGTAACAGGAGGAAATTAAATGTCTTCGTAAATAATAACAGTTTCCTTATTTAATTGTTAAAAAACATAATTTCCCTATCTACACAATCTTATATTTTAAAACCTGAAACTAGAAGAAATATTTTGACATATTTTGCTGTATCTGCATCGTTGCCACCAAACGTTCAATCAAAGGAAAATAAACTGTTTACTTAAAATCTGCAGCATTTATTATTTTACAAATGGTAATTAAAAGTTTATGAAATACCAAAAGCAATGTATTTACCAGGTGAGGAAGGAACTGTATTATTTACTAACAAGTATTTTTTTTTTTAGGTTAGTTAATTAACAACTAATGTGTTGTTAAATTGTTAAATAAACATTTCAGAAAGTACTAACTGTGTTTCATGCAAAATATGACAGACGTTTGAGTTAGGAATGAAGATTTATTATTGTTACATGAATACTTACTTGTTACATGAATACTTACTTACTTGTTACATGAATCTTACTGCAGTCAGCAAGCTTCTGGACAAGAACAATAAATTTCATATACGTATGCACACATACACATCAATGTGTATTTACACACATTATATATTCTTTGTATTAAAGTGTGTATACATTCTAGTACTTTCGTTAAATAACCGCCCTTTGTTTTGAATTAATGAACTAAGCTACACGTGTCGCTGTATGAGCAACTGTCCTTGGTAGGCAAATAATTGTTGTTACAGGTTACTATGTAGCATACAATTAAAGGACTTGACATAAACTTTAATTAAACCATAGTTCTTTCCAAATAAATAGGTACCGAAATATTCATAAACATTTTAAATTAAAAACCGGTTGTGGATCCTGTACATTGTATTTACCTTACAGTAAAATTACATTCATACGGTTACAAAAAAGTATTAATTATTATTATGGATTATTATAAATATTCTGTGGGAGTTAAAATAGTTTAACGCCAACGAAAACGCTATGTGCCTAATGTATTAAATTCGCAAGGAAGAGGAAATATTTTCATTAGATAATCTAGTTATTAGACAAATAAAATTTTAAGTAACAACTTTTGACGGCATAAACATCTTATAAGGACGCAGCCACGAGAAAAAGGCAAATCAGGCTAAAAGAAAAGCTAGCATTAAAAACGTTGATTTTAATGGCGTTTCTGTTACTACTACTACTACTACTACTACTACTACTACTACTGTGCCGATGCACTAAAGATGGAGAAGTACAGAAAACGTATGGCATCGGTGCAGAGAAAAGGAGCACTCAGAGTAGCATCCTCTTACCGGACAGTGCTAGAACCAGTAGTCCTGGTGATAGTAGGAGTGATTCCCATAGACCTGGTGGCTCTAGAGCGGAAGCATTTGTTCAAAAGGAAAGGAGAAATAGGAAGATATGCTGCAAAGCATGAAACCAGGGAACTCACTCTCCGGCACTAGCAAGATCGTTGGGATAGAGAGGATAGAGCAAGATGGACCGCAAGGCTCATATAAAACTTCAAGGTATGGATCGACCGCCAAGACGGTGAGGTCAACTACCATCTGACCCAGTTGCTCAGCGGCGACGGCAATTTTAATAGCTCCATAGAATGTGGAAGGTGCAAATCCCAGCATGCCAATATGGAGACTCTCCCCATAAAGATGCACCGCACACGCTTTTCTCAAGTGCTGCAGATTCGAAAGAATGATGATGTTACTGGAAATGGAGCTCAGGGTATTCACGCCCGAGAGCCTAGTTGCGCTTATGCTTCGTGATAAGGCGGAATGGGACCGCATCAATGCATTTATTCAGTGGGTCCTACTAGAAAAAAAGACAGGCCCAACTTGCACCCAACGGCCAGTAGAAGGTGAGGAACATCCAGAAGGAGCCTGATAAGGGCGTAATAGGCTCCATCCAGAAGCAATGCGCTAAGTGGTTCCAGGATGGATATGAATGGTTGAATTAGAGGTGGGTTTTTTTAGTGGATGAGAGTCCCACACTCCAGAGGAAGCACAAGCCTCCTCTGACGGTGCATAAAGCACTTTTCCCCTCTATTAAAAAAACTACCATAATTACTACTACTACTACTAGTACTAGTACTACTACTACTACTACTACTACTACTACTACTACTACTACTACTACTACTACTACTACTACTACTACTACTATTATTATTATTATTATTATTATTATTATTATTATTGTTATTATTATTATTATTATTATTATTATTATTATTATTATTATTATTATTATTATTATTATTATTATTCGATAGACGTTCTCGCGGATTTTGGAAATTTCGGCGCCTTCATTTCTTCGATTGACCTACAAACCAAACATACTGTGTTACACCGCTTGAAATTCTTTTCTAAATAGAGAAAAACTGTCTCGCCACAGACCCTTTGTGTGTGAAGGATTGAAGCCTATGTTATTACCAATTGAGAATTATTGTGAGCGAACGATTGTAACTCATCCCAAGTATTGTACACTGCGATGCGTTACTTTCGTGATTTTTATACTCGTTACATTAGTGTGCATTAGCAGGCAAGCATAAACTTAGAGAATGTGAAACTGTTACACAAAGTTGCAAGTAACAAATTCTGTGTAAATTCAACAATAGTTATTCAATTATTTCATTTACACTGTTTAAATACGACGATGCATGCGTTAGTCGTAATAGTATTATCAGTTCTTCATAGTTTCTTTTGTCGGCGATAAACAACGTAGGCCTACACATAGTGTTGCAACGAGAACCCTATGGAACAGCTGAGAGTCGTCCTCCACACACCCCTCCACTTGTCGAGCCACAGTTAAGGCTGCACTCAAGTACTTTCAATAACACTTGAGATACTCATTAAGGTGGCGAGCAGTAAGGATGGAAAGTTATTCTGAAACCTATAAAAGGAAGAGCGTCGGGATTAGTCAGTCAGTTTACAGTGAGCGATTTCCTTAGCGCGCATCAGGTGGTTGTGGCAGTATTGTGAGAAGTGATTTCTGTGTTATAATTAGTGCGGGACTCTATTATTTGACATTATTATTGTGTGACATTGGTTTGTTGTACGAGTTGATTACGAATTTTAATTTTTGATTAACTAAAGCTGGTAATTAGTGAATTTATTGATGTCTGTACTTGTTTCCACTGTACCATATGACGATCAGTGAGACTGTCGTAACAGTATGTTTTCAGATTCGTAATCATCCTTCAAAATTTCTCATATAAGTTTATTGTAGTTAGAAAATAATTATCTATCATTCGTAAATACAACTTGTTTCCAGCTTTACGTTTTAATTCTTATTACTCTTGTAATTATTCATCATATTTATTAAATATTTTAGGTAATAATTTATTTATTACACGGGTATTTTAATATATAATTGTATACAACTATAATTTATTCATGAATTTAATAAATAATTTTTATTGTATAGCGTTTTCTTGTATAAAGTTAACAAATGTGTTTATTGAAGAAATTTGTGTTAGTGGTTGAAATCACAAGCAGAATGATCACTGTTGCACACCACTATATAAAAATTATCCCGATTAGCGCTTTCTAGCTTCACAGCTTATCGTCAGATCGGAATAGACAGAAATTATGTGAAAACAAACCCTTCACCCCTCTCACCCCACCCTGCTCACACACACACACACACACACACACACACACACACACACAACACTGAAACACAAGGAATTTGCTAGAAAAATATGTAACTGTACAGATGGTGGGAGAGGGTTTAGGGGGTGGGGAAGGGACATTTATATTATAGCTTGTTGTGTGTGAGCAGGGTGTGGTGAGAGGGGTGAAGGGTTTGTTTTCACATAATTTCTGTCTATTCCGATCTGACGATGAGCTGTGAAGCTTGGAAGCGCTAATCGGGATAATTTTTATATAGTGGTGTGCAACAGTGATCATTCTGCTTGAAATGTGTTTATGCAGCTAGATGGTCTTTGACACAATGGTTGAATACATAGAATTATATAAAATCTCAAAGAAATAAGTATATGAATATTTATAAAAAGACAATCTGCAATACGACAATATCTGAAAAATGTTTATTATCTGGGATATTATGGAATATTACAAACGTTGACGGATTGTAAACACGTTACTGTAATTTTTGTTTTTGTCATTGTTTAATGACGGTTTTCAATAAATAAAGTCAATGAGTAATAATTATTTTAGTTAAAATGTTTTCTTATATGTGTTCATTTTCTAAGTTTCATAGATATAATGTAATAATTTAAAAACATTATAATTAAACACTTAACGAATTAAGTGAGGGTATTGAACAGAATAGAAAGAAGCCGAAGAAATTAAACTTCTTCTCAGAGCCTAAGCGCTGTGACTGATTAGATTTTTTTTAGAACATGGTCACTGTTTAAGTAGTTAATAAATAGAGGCAAAACTCTAAGTGGAGGTCAGTGCTTTTCAGTATGGTGTTAAGACTAGTACTTGCCGTAAGGTTTTAATCTGCTCTGGCAAAGTACTTTTCCTTTACGCCTGTTTCCTTTCTATGAGAAATTACGTAATTAAGTACATATTATAAAACGTCCACTACTAATACATAACAACCATAGGAAATAACGTAACAACACATACGGCTTTTTCATATAAACTCCTAACTTTTTCATACGGCTTCCTGCAATTTTATAGCCAATTCATGAGGCGCAGACACACACACAAAAAACACAAGTGCGCGCACGTAATTAAATATAAGTATTTATTGTGACTAATTGTATAGAAGTTGAAGTGTTTAGTTCTAACGCTGTCTTCCTCATCGTAGCTTCTGCTAATTCCGCCTTCTCAGCTATCATTTGCGAGGCTGATGAAACTATCTTTGTCTCTCCAAGTTCTTTTTTTAAATTACTCGTTTCCATCTTTGATGTTGAGTCCATGCTTGTAGTTTCATACAGCATCTGTCTTTGGCCATGTGTAGGTAGTTGCCCTAGTTTTAATTGTAGCTACTGTATTCAATCAAACCCATTTTAGTATCTGTTTCTTCATTATTTAATCGGCAAAATATAATCAGCCTGCTATATCGTTTTAAGAACCTTATATCAATCAATATTATTTCCCACATATTACTTCTCTACATTTGCTATACGTCTGACGGGTAAGATGTTAAGTTTCCGACTAGGTATGGAGACAAAGTTTAAACACCCACCTATCAATTCTCACCTACAATATAGCAACAAAAACAGTAATGATAACATTATGATATTTTAGACGAATTTCTCATTTTTCCTTGATCCTAAAATTTAAAGAACTAACATTTTTCAAAAAAATAAACCAGAAAAAACTATAAATTTTAATGCAAGTTCTTTAAAAGGCTTTGCTTTTACTGTTATACTACTTGCATGAGGTAACGGTAAGTAACTGTACATTACAATGAACAAAAGAGTGCGATCAAGCCTTCATAACTTTAAAGACTGCATTGTGGTCGTAGCCAATTCTTGCTTTCTCAACATCCGCAGGAAAGTACATTGGACATCCACACGCAAGCAATACTGGTCTAGGAGCAGTTTTGTACAAAACGGTGAAGAAAGAGTAACAGCGTTTTACAGAAATTGGCGTTCCAAATTGAACGAACGTTTCTGGGTATCGTTCGAGCTTTGAGGCGCTTCTATTAATATGTATATGCAAAACAGTTTTTATAACCTACCAACCATGCTGCTCTCGCGATCCTCATGAAGTTTAAAAAGTGGCTTGAAGATTTTCTTAAAGTTTGCAAGAACTTTACTACTTTAAGGTATATCATCGGCATGGAAATGCAGATGGTTTATCCCGAAGACCAACGTTTGCCGACATTGCCGTAGAAAGGAAGAACAGAACGCAATTGAACAAGTTCAAGCCATAACTACATGTTTCTTAGGAGACAATTGGACGACACAAGATTTCCGACAAGAACGGTTGTTCTTATGGCTTATGAAGTCATCGGACTGATCTTGACGGTAAAAAAAAGAGCAGAGTCGTTGTCCTCATTGGCAACGTATCAACTGTGTTTCCAAAGTGTTCAGGAGCTGATAGGTACAATCGAAATCTCTAACTAATCGAGAACGGATTACTGAATAGGTTTTGGGAAAGTGCAATTGGACGAGACGTGGTCATGCAGCTGGTATTTCACCAAAGTAAAGTGGGCTCTGTTATGAAGAAGGTGTATGATGGGCCATCTGGAAGTCATCTTAATCTAAGTAAATCAATTGTCAAAATACGTAAGCAATTTGGTTTCATCTTTGCTACGATGTAGAGGAACGGTGTCAGACTTGTGATATGTGTGATGCATGCTACCGCCCACAAACCAGAAGCAGGGGGAAAATGAGACAACATAACGTTTGACTGCCGTTCGAGGGAAATGCCGTAGACATTTCTAGACCTTTTTTTATTTTCCGGCGTTGGAACCGTCATGGTTATAGATCAACATTTAACTAAGTGGGTGGAAACTTATGCAGTATCAAATCAGGAGGATACCACTGAGCCAAAGGGCAAAGGCGTTATGGAATTCCTATGAATCGTTTGATAAAAGGCTGATTGTAGATAACCAGTGACAATATAAAAGCGCGGTATGTCATTTGCATGTATAGTGTGGGTTTAAAGAAAGGAGATCAGGTTGGTAGTTTAACCCAAAAACCCATCACGGTTGTTCTCCGAAATTTCAAACTAACTGGGAAGGCCCTTACATTGTAGGAAAGAGGATCAACGACGTTGTATACGGATACAACAAAGGGATAGAGAACATTCTACGTCGTTCACCTAGATCTCCTGGCCACGTATTAGACAGTTTGCCAATTTGGTACGAACAGGCTTAAGAAGGGGTCAGTGCTAGGTTAAGATGAAACGCAGTAACGCAACGCACTAGATAATTCGAGTTTGCCAAAAACTGACCTAGTTTTTTGCAAATTCCATAGTGCTTGTTGGTTACTCAACCCTCTTGACTCATTGGCCGTAAAATTGTAGATGTCTGTAGAACCTCTCATAGGTACAAATACGGGTCAACGACCAGCTTAGCAGTACGGGTATGCCTGGAAGTTTCAAAGCGCGGAGCGAAGTAATTGTTCCGAAGATTATTGTGTTAGTGCAAAAAAAAGTAAGGTGACATTTATTGTTGTGTGTGGAAACATTTAACTCGAGTTATTCTATGTGAGTGTTTTTGTTTATTTTTAACTGTTGTTTGTCTCTAATCAAATTTCTAATTAGTGACTTTCTTGGTGTCGGTTTTTGCTTTTAACTGTTTAATACGGCGATCTGTAGTACTGTCGTAAGAATGTACATATTTGAAGAATCCACAAGTTAACATAGACAAAAGAAATTCAAATAGTCATCAATTTGCGCTACTTGTGTGTGCGTGCGTGTGCGTGTGCGTGTATGTGTGCGTGTGCGTGTGAAGTATTATACGTGTGTTGTAACTCTGTTTTCTAGCAAGTGTTCGCTTTAAGCTTTGTTTAATTATACGTAAATTTGTTTGTTTGAAAGGGGTTAAAATTTGATAGTTCTACACAAACGTTTCAGCAAAACACATACTAATACTGCTTTATACCGTAGTTTAGATGTCATTCTCTATTATGGCTTATAAGTCGCTGTTAACGCGAATTATACACATAGTTTAGTATTTCCACGTAGCCTACACAATGGGCCCTTTGTAGAATATTACATTTGTAGAAATTTGTAGAAAATTTAATACTCTCCAACTTGTTTCATTCTTTCTGGCAAACCTTCTTCGCTTTTTCAGTTATATACACGTATACACACTTTTTAGTTATATGGCTCTTTTATTATTTTGTATTGGTTTAAATCCAAGCTTACAAGAAGTAGGATAAAGTCAATAACTATGAATTAATAATTTTTTCTTGTTAAATAGTTTAAGGTTGCATGTTTTTAGTTAGAAAATTTAGTTCTGATGTAAAACGTGTATTTGTTATATAGTTTACGTTTTGCGCTTTGGAAGAATTAATAGTCTTAAACACTTATCTACTTTCTCATGAATTTATTCAATTTCGAGAGTATTGTAACAGTATACATTGGTAGACGAGTCTAACGTTACGTGCGTGTAACTCGCTGTGCGTGCGCGTATGTCTGTGTGTGTGTGTTGCGCGCGCACACGTTTGTTGGAAATTATTTTATTGCTTTGGGAAATGTCAAAATAAACTTTACTCGTCCAAAGTATGCAAACAGATCAGGTATAGTTACTTAATTCGAATGCATGTTAGTTTAATGAGATGTAAACAGGTTGTTTAGTGTGCCCTCGTGCTGAGTGAGGGGTCGGGCAAGTGTGACATTTATGTGTTGATTGCTCTGTAAGCCTTCAATTATAGGATTGACTTCAATTTGCTGGGTGCAAAGTTAACAAGCCCGACTAAATAATAGGCATCCAATTGAAGCTATGCATTATCAATCGTTGCTCTTAATGTACTTCGTTTGTCTAACTGAAACACGTAAATTAGGATTAGACGTTTGAAATGAGACGGCAGTGATATAAACACTATTAACGACTGATGGAATACTAAAACTCCAAACACTAAAACCCGTCATTAAAGTTAATGTTAAAGGCATATGGAAATAATTAGCAACTATCCTTACTACGAAAATGAATGCTAAAAGTTGGATTGATGATTTTACGACAGACAATATCTAGAATATCGTGTTCTCTTAAATCACAATGTTAATAAGTTATATATGGCAGTAAGTCATCTTTGGCTATCGGTACAAAACTCCTACAGATCATCGTGTTTGTACAGTTGAAATAAAAACTTAAAGAAAGAGAAATTGTTGGTTAAAACCTTCACTGAAATTTAAACAAGCGAAGACAACAATTAACACTTGTATGCAAACAATCGCATAAAAGCTCACGATTGTTCAACACGCATTAATATACCAGCAATGTCAAGAATTTTTAACAGTTTTGCACTAAATAATTAAATTTAATCAATTAGAGATATCGTCACACAGTATTTCGGAAGTCACGAAAACAAGAGCTTCGATAACGTATCACAAATGTTAAATCTAACCTTAGTAACAGCGCTTCTAAGTCCTGTATTTCTTCCCAGGCTGTGGGTCTTAGTTTTTGAAAAAACTGACCTGGACGCCAGTAGAGTAATCGACTATTATACGACTAAAAGGCACTTCTGGAAAGTTTAGTACGTACAACAAGTGCAGGTAATACGGTAGTAATATTTAATTTTTTCACATTTCTTTGTTTCCAGCAACACGGTACAATGTATTATGTAGGAAAAATTGGCATATTATATTAGAAAACATGTGTAGGAAACTTGAGAATTTTTGAAAAGTGTCTATGACATATACGATATGACACTTCGTAGCTTATAATGGTATCTTCTGAAGATGGTAATTACCAGGGATACGGGGAACGTTTCAAAGTAAAAGCGTACATCTTAATGCATGTGTGAAGCATAAAATGTGTAGTCTTAATGCATCATAGTAAACGCGTGAAGTGGTAAAATGTGGTCCACGAGTTTATAACTGAATCGAATAGGCTGGAAGGTGTTGTGTGCCACTTCCACATAGGGAAGTATTTCTGTGAGCTCAGATTATTTGCGCATATATATTACTGACATGGCGGCTAAGTAGACCAGTGGGTATGGCACCTGGCTACTAATCTAGAGGTCCTGGGTTCGATTCCCGGGCCCGAACCATAAAATCAAGGTGATTTTTTCAGCCCCCAGGTCGACTCAGCCTGTTGAAAATGAGTACCTGGGATAACATCCTGGGGATAACAATGGGCGGCTGAAACGTAGTGCTGGCCACACTGCCTTCCTTGTATGCCGTACGGCTCACATAAGGCAGCCTACCCTGCCTTCTCCTAAGCTACTTCCGTGGTACACATGGGAGCCATTATTATTATATTACTGACATTACTGACATTATGTGTTCACACTACACTATTCTCCGAGCTCTGAAACCGGCAGTGACACATTAATGATCGCAAGATGAATTAATGGCCACACTAATGTTTAATTATTCTTAAAATCTCTCATAACTCTGTGAATGGTAATTACGAATTAATATATGTATTCACAGATAGTTTTAATCCAAAAAGGAAAACAAAATTTTCTTGACAAAACTATAATTTTTTTTATATTAAAAACCTGTGCATATAAAATTATTTGAAACAGTAGAAAATAATATTATGTTAATGGTTTAGGTTTAATAGACTGCAATTACACAATTTCTTTTTATTCAAACATTTTTGTGAGATCAAACCTTTTGACATATTTCAAAATGATATGAAACTATATATTTTTATAGACTGTATCTTTGGTTTGTTATATCATAAATTTCTATGTTTCCGTCTAATCTTTTGTATTTTTGATAGTGTAAGTAACAAGTACTAGCTTCATGTCGCATTCTATTGAAACTATTAGTGGATTCCTTCTAAATAAAACGCTTTATGAAGGTGCATTCTAAATACTACACATATTCTCTTGCGTATTTACAGCTTCTGACTAATTGAAATGAATACCAAGAACGATATACAAGAACGATATATAATTAATATCGTTGCCGGAGATTAACCATGAGACCATAATCATTGCTTAGAAAGTTTCCCTGTGTTAGCATTCACTTCGTGTGGGTGTTCCAGCGTGATTATACACAAGCGTACTGCTTCTAGAATCCCTCAAACGTACCTCGCTTTATTCGTCTTGCAGATTTGGTTTGATTAGAGGCGGTGTGTCCAATATGCTGCAGCTTATTACAGATGAATTATGTTGTATATCTGCTCTTTTTTTCTGATGAAAGATAAATTTTATGTTAACAACTATGTAGAATAATTAACAAATTACCTCCAAAAAATAAAGTTTGGGTGCGTGTATCAGTGTGTACACGCGGAAGAAGTGAAACTTCTTTGGGTTATATCCATTATTTTTTGTTTATCCATATTATTATTATTATTTTTAACTGTATACTTAAAATGTAGTAGGATGGGAGAGGTATCTGTATAAGAAAGGTTTTCATTTTTAGTAAATTACAAATATTTTATTATATACATTTACAGAAATTATTATTATTATTATTATTATTATTATTATTATTATTAATCTATTTCGTTAATATTTAGTGATATTTCATCATACACTTTTGTAACCAAAGGCTTATGGTAACTAAAATAAGAAATGATGTTTTACATTCAATATTATCCAGAAACCTTGTGAATACTGCATCAATTGTCGTATTCCATTTTGCCGTAGATATTTTTTTATCATTTTGCATAGACAGGTTTAAATTATCATTTAAAAATTCAACCAGTTTTATAGATTTGTCTAATGCAAAATTGACATTGAAATTTCCACTTAAAATCATAGGTATTTTATGATAATCTTTACGAAGTATGGCGGCACCTTGTGATGTATACGATAATAATGAACGATGGAGAAAATCAATTATATCATCTAATGTTTTATTAGGAGAAATATACACTGCTACAATCACAACTTTTTGCCCATTTTCCATTTTACATTCAGCCATACACAAATCGCCAACTGTAGATGCCATTGAACCATAGACATCAGATTGAGTAACGGAAAAATCCATGGATGGAGTTATAATGTTAATAATATCGTAAGAATTTTGAAATATCCCGACACCTCCCGCTCTAATATTTGGTCGTTTATATTTCACAATGCAGTTGAAATTAAGAACAGATACGTCATCTTCATTGGCTATCCAAGTTTCTGATAAAACTATGACAGTTGAATTTTTCATAACTATATCTTTTAGATCAACAGCATGAGCTGTAAGACTTTGGCAATTAAAAGTGAATATTGATAAACCTTTTCTGTTATTGATGAAATTAAATAAATTTTCATTTATAGTTTCTAGTTTGTTTAGTGAAAGTCGTTTAAATTCATCTTGCAAATCAATTGTGGATGATGATCGTCTTCGGCCATGGTAGAATATCTTCTCGTTGTTCTGTGTCGTAATATGTAATCCTTCAATACTCGTCACACGTGATAAAGGAACGTATAATAATGATTGAGAATGACGTCAATCGTATTCATAAACAATTTTTAACATATATGTCATTAAAGTATGTAGGACTAGGTAGATTATTTTTTACATATCGTTAACTTAAAATATTCCTAACAATAATTATATATAACTGTACATTTCCTCATTTTGGAATACTACTAAACACATATACACACACATGCATGCATATAACGCATAACGCATAACGCGTAACGCGTAACGAACATTTTTCCTACCGTGCCCTAAGCAGTTTCACGCATAACGCATAACGCGTAACGAAATTTTTCCTACCGTGCCAAAAGAAGTTTCACTTCAATAAAATAACAGGGGAAAGAATATGTAAAGAGATTTCACTTTATAAATATAGTGTCGAAGTTTCTTGAGAAGTTGGTAAACGCCATAACTGCATCTGCGGTTTTAAAATAATTCATTTAAATCATCTTTTATGTAAAGATTTAAAGAGACGTGAAAACTAAATTTTTTTTTAAATCAAATTCAGTCATTGGATTACGTTATCAGTGAAACATGTTTATGCATTACTGTGTCAGCTTGGGTGTTTAAATTCACATCGATTGCCTTATTGGATTTTACTGCATTTATAAATTACATACCGCAGTAGCTACACTGACTTTATAGTTTATTGTTTTCTTTATTTTCACACGGTCTGTAACGTACGATTAAGCTCTGTTACACTGTTGTCCCTTACATCAGGTTATTTACACGAACGTGTAATAAAAATGTATTATGTTCAAATATGCAACTAGGCTTTCCACATTAACAAGTCCTTTGGCAATAAAATATTAATTAATTTATAAACAACACACAGAAATGCAATTTTTACGATACATTTCAGTAAATAATGTAAGAGCCTTTAAAGTAAAAATTTTAATAATATTAAACCTAATAGAATGCGATACATATTTAACCTAGTGAGTAGAGACTCTAAAAAATTCTATAATTTTCTTCCATCTGGATAATATTTTTAATCTTTGTATACATACTTTATTTTCTCTGATATTGAAGCGTATAATAGGCCTGATTTACACTAACGTATACAAAAATTGGTAAATTTTGTTTTGTAATTAATGTTATTAACGTTATATGTGGTATTACCACTACACATGAACATGGCTAACCTTAGAAATTAAGACGTGAATTTGAGAGAAAACACAGGGCAGTAGCGTACTACCTTAACCAGTGTCAGAGTGAGTACGGACTTTTAGGCGCCTAGTTCCATAGAACGGTTAAGGAACCGACGGCCCAGTGTGTGTACTGCCCTCTTGTAATTGACGATGAGCACCACACCTTTTTGGTCTGCGATAGGTAGGTAAAAGGTAACGCTATTGGCGACATTGTTTGGCCATATAACATCGCAGATTGCAGCACGATCTAAGCATATAAAATAAAAATACATCAGAAGTACCCTGTAGGAGCGACAGGAAAGGTCTAACACATTTACTTCAGTAATGTGCTAAACAGTCCTGGGCTAGTTCTCAAGGAATATGACGAATCGTTTTGGTCGGTAACCCACGAAGGGGGTACGAATCTATGAGCTGCTTGGCCCGTATGCCTAAATAAGGTTGTCATGTCCTACTGACAAAACAAAATGTCACTGTACATTGTACTGAGTAAACTTCAACATTTCACCGTTTTTGAATAAAAACTACAGTAACTATTAAAAACTTAAACATTTTGTCAATAATCAAACTTAAAAGCCTGCAATCTTCAAAGAACGTTGTTTAGTGTCCAGGCTTTAATACGTCTCTTACACCAAAATAGTTTTTAACTGACTGAAATTCAAAGTAACATTACTTTTTTTTAATTCTACATTGCACATTTATATTTGGAAATTTATGAGCAATTTGGTATTTGCAAAGAACACTTATTTTTCTGCGTTCTCATTAAAAATTATTTAATCTACGTATTTATTCTGTGCTGTGATTTCTTGCTATATTCCACAAAACTAAACCAGTCAAATAGCTATTTGTGGGAAAGATATTTTTTATGCGGCCACCAAATATCTTACTAACTATAATAATCAGAAATCTGAAAGTGGCCTTATCAAATATTTTATATCATTATTATAAATTATATTATTATAATGTTTTATATTACTTATTTATAAATTATTATAATCTATTAATTATATTTCTATATTCATTTAATTCCGATGTGTTAATTTTGCTTAAGAGGAGATGCTGATACAACGCATCGTGCAAAGCACTAAATTTAAATAATCTGAATACAGCTACAACAGCATGTTGTGGAGTTGGGATTGTGAGTTTAAACTGCTTAACTAGGCAATTACAGCCTCCAGCTAAGTCCATTTGCGTATGACAGTTGCCACGCTGAATTGCAACTTAAACAACCGCTCAGTAATATACACAGCTCTAATTAGCAAGATAATTTTAATGTTGCTGGAAATTGTTGTGTTTACTACACAAGGTAACGTAACCAATCTTCATTGTTGATAATATTCTGCATATAAAAATTTCAAGTTCCTTATGATCGTGTGAATACTTCTGTACTTTTTCACATCCACCTAAGCTATACTGCATAAAAAATTTTAAAGTATACTGTTGTATGGATCTTAAAGAGATTTGTTATATCAGCCCGTGTCTTATTATAAAGTATTCAAACTTTAAGTTTGTTCTTAAAATTACGGTTAAATTAATAACTAAACTAATGTGTTTTCTTACCGAAACTATTTTTGTTGTGACAGTATCTATTGACTACTTGTGGTATTTGACTGATTATGTATTTTGAGTACTCTATCTTTATGAAGTCACTAATGAATAGTAGCTCAATTTAAAACGTGTTGTGTATAGGCTTTTACCTCCTGTCAACTGTGTACCCTTATATCAAATGGCATTTTGCATAATTCAAATGTATCTTTTACAAAATGTAACTTATCAGATTTATACATACATTCTGCATTTAAAAAAATAATTATTATTATTTTTAAAAAGTATAATTATTTTCATGCAGAAAATTATGCTTTAATGTTTTAAGAGTTTTTTATTCTTCAAGATTTCTCATTCTTTTCTTAATATTCAAACATTTATTAATGGTAAGATGTAATAATTTTCAAATTGACAAACAAATTTGTTAGTTTTCTGTAAAATTTCATGTATATAATAAAACTATGGTGCTCTGTACATTTTATTCAGACTTTATTTTACATTCCCGTCTTTCCAAGTAAGCAGTTGTACAATCTTTTTGGCTTGTATCATATAAATTCCACTTTTTTGTTAATGCCATTGTCTCTCTATTATTGTTTAAACGTAGTAGAAAAGCATTTTCTAAATGACTTAATTTGCCTCCATAGTCTTTAAAAGAATTATTAAATGTGTTAATAAAAAACTAAATGAAAAAATGGAGTGTTGCGTTTAAAATAATTATTAATTTAATTACGCTGGTCAACAATGATTTTGTTAAATGCTCAATTTTTGCTAATTCTTATGTATTTTTGGGTGCTGATTCTGAATATGTAGTCAGAATTTCTTTATCAGTCTCAGTTTTTTTTTGTAACTGCCCTTTTTATTTTTCAGTAAGTACCATGCATGAACTCCATATGCATAGAATTTTGTGAACTTAAATAATATCAACTAAATAGCTTTGGTTTACTTATTGCTGCAACTAAATTGATAAGTCAAATATAATGGTTTGAGTTAGTGAATAGTCATAATTATTTATTTATTATTGTTACTTGTTTCGATTTACTTACATTATTAATACTTACACACTAATCATAGGTGATGAAGAAAGAAGAGACCCAGATTTTTTGGAAAATACATGTACTGAACCTCACTTAATTAAACAGTCAGAATTTAATGACCTCGTTTGTGATCTAAATTTATCAAAGAGTCAAGTCGAAATAACAGGCAGTAACAGTAACAGGCAGTCTGAATTTAAACATTTCTTCTCCCAGTACGAGGACTTAGTGTACTACAATTTCGTGGAGTCTTTACTGGAAGCTTTGGGACATATGCACCAGCCTGAAGAATGGTGTGTATTTATAGACTCTTCAAAGCTTAGTTTGAAAGCAGTCCTACTTCACACTGGAAATTAATAACCATCAATCCCTTTATCTTATGCTGCTTATGTGAAGTAGTCATACAAAATCATGAAACTTGTATTGAGCAGGATTCAGTATGAGAAATATTCATTGCATATTTGTGGAGATCTGAAAGTGATAGCTCTATTAATTGGATTGCAACTTGGGTACACTAAATTCTGTTGTTTCTTATGTTAATGGGACAGCAGGAATAGGAAGAATTATTACATAAAAAAGCAGTGGCCAAAGATAGAGGCACTGACTGTAGGAGAGAAGAATGTTGTAAGTCAAGCACTAGTAAAACCTGAAAAAGTTTATCTTCCGCCACTACACGTTAAGCTCGGTTTAATGAAAAATTTTGTTAAAGCAATGGATTGTAATGGTGCAGGATTTCAGTTTCTAAAAAACAAATTTCCTAATATAAGTGATGCTAAGATTAAGGAAGGTATATTTGTTTGACCACAAATAAGAAAACTAATGAATGATCCTGCATTTGAAGAAAGTTTGAATGAATTTGAGGTTGCTGTATGGAAACCATTTCAAAATGTTGTTAATAACTTCCTGGGAAACCATAAGGCGGATAACTACATAGAACTTGTAACTGAGCTTCTTTCAAAACTACAGAGAACTTGGATGTAATATGTCACTCAAAATTCATTTCTTAGAATCACATTTGGATTTTTTCCCTAACAATCTTAGCGCCGTGAGTGACGAACATGGTGAACTCTTTCACCAGGAAATATCCACCATGGAAACACGCTACCAGCGAAAATGGAACCAAAAAATGCTACCTGACTACTGCTGGAATTTAAAAAGGGACCTACCTATATTACAGCAGAAAATCCAAAAGAAGTAGATTTTAGGTAAGTACAAAGTTCATGTAACATATTGTTATATTCCGTCACATAATTTTCTGTTTGCAAAAGAAAATGTTGATTTTACTAAAAAACTATGCACGATAGGAAACAACTGTTAACATATTTGTAATCAGCACTAAAAATACTATAAGAATCAGTTATTCACTTCAATTTAGCAAATAAATAATTAAATTTTGTTGACCAGTGTTATTAGAGGATCTGACAAGGAATAATTGCCTCCTTTAAAAGGGACAATCATTCATTTAGTGTAACTTCGACTTTCAAATGTTATTTAGTCATTATTGGACAGTGACTTTTCCTCAAGCTATACGCACAGTGACTACGAAATTGAGTCTTTCGTTTGGTAATGATAAAGTAACAATGCACTAATAAAACGTAAAAAATAAAATAAACTAATAAGTATTATTGCTATTTGAAATAATAAAATTAAGATGTAACAACTAATTTAAGAATTACATGACACCGTCACAAATTCTTAGATATTTTTGAAGTTTAATGGCGTTACTGTCAGGCGTAAGCCGTACCAGAATCTATGATCACAGCACAGAGTGTATTTAGTCAAGTAAGCGAAATTCGAATAAGCAGTGGTCTGAATAAGTATTGACAGCCATTAAGTATTGGTCAACATTGGAGGTACAATACGAGTAATCACCAGTGGACAAAACAGCGTAACTCAGATGTAAGATATTACTAATACAAATCGCTCGCAAAGAGTTCCAACTAAGGACTGACAAAATAGCACTTTACATAGGCTACACAATGTTAATCTAGGAGAAGTAACAATATACCTAGAGCTTGGTTTATAGTCATCTATATACCTGGAAATATGCACATTTTTGTGGTATTGAAACAACCACTGTATGAACTAAAATTTTCAAAACTGAAACTCAAGTACTATTTTATAATAATATTAGCAGATGTTTTATTACACGTGTATAGTATTCAAAGTAATATCAATAGAATGTATCTGGGGGAAATACGCGTACGAATGTTTATGTAACAGAACTAAAAATTATATGTTAAATGAAAGTGTTAATTACATAAATCTTAAGGCGATAGTAATTTATTCATTGTGTGAGCATTATGCTTTAATTAAGGTTAAGTGATAATTATTTCTTGATTATTTACGAAACACTGTTTTAAGATAAACAGTCAGGCATCACCCAAAGTCTCCCCTCATTACCATATAAATGGAAAACTCCGACACATACATATTTTTCGTCAAGAACGGTGGTTCCTGACCACGTGGTTCGTATTTTCCCTTGTTTAGAGAATCATTGTTTCTGTTTTCAAATACACTACGTCAATTGTTTCATAATTTAGTAGACATTATACATGGCTTATAAAAACACACTTTTGGCAAACTGCAAATGTGCATGCTTTTTAGACTGTAGATGTACATGTTTGTACATATAATAAATTAAATAAAGTATTTAAAATTTTGCCAAATAATATATGGTTATTGGTGACAATCTAAACAATATTTATTATTCTATGAGACCGATAAATTTAATGAACTATTGTTTCTATTGGCTATTCACTTATTTTAGTTGTATTGTATTTTATGTCTTATAAAGGCTAAGTTATTAACTAATACATTCGTACTTACAAAACGTACGTAAATATTGTATTTCGCAATACATATTAAACGGATAATTTTAAAATATACTAACCAACGTTGAATTTTCGAACGGTTTTGTTTAATATAAAAGTTATAAAAAAGGGAACAGACGATTGTAAGTAAGTAAAATATATTCTTTAAATTAAGCAGTATGATAAATTATAAAGAACGTATAAAATTTTAGCTTTGAAAAAGGGAGCATCAGAAATTTTAAGTGAAATTTGTTTGAAAATTTTCAGTTTTAATTATGTTCATACTCAGTATTGCGTTGTAACACATTTGTGGCTACAATGAGTTTGTTGTGTGCTGAACGCTGAAATTGGCAGAAAAGTATACTTTCTAAGCCAGTATTCATGTTTAAGAAAATATATTATTAGACTCGGCTGAAACGTTATTTGAAAACAAGTTTTCCATTTACTTATTTATTACAAATGTATTGTATTATATTAATGTTAAGTACTTGTTAAATATAAAACTGTTGTACAGTCAGACCATGTAAGTTTTGATTTTAAAACATTAACAAAATTTTTTATTTATTACAAAAAGTTTATTTATTTGTTAAAACTATCTAACTATTTATGCGACAATATTTTATAAAGTATAAAATATTACAATTTATGCAGTAATTATAGGTAAAATTCATTAACGATTGGTCATACTATTTGACAGATAACTACACAATTAGTCTAATGAACAACCGAGACCTGCAGCTTGTTTCCCCGAAAGGACAGACAGACTGTATTTATTACTACAACAAATATTCCTACAGCGACTCTTCATTACGAATATAGTAACGGTACATATAACACTACATCCACCAACGTACCGAAAATTAATTTGAAAGCCACTACTGTTAAGAATACATAAAAGGTCTAGAATACCACCATGGATACAGCAGGAGACAGTACCATATGTTAAAATAAGTGAAGTATCATGAAAAAGAAATCACTAGTAAATGTACCAATAAAGAAGGAAGGAAGAAAAAAGACGAGACGACTGACATACTTTACCCAATAGATCAGTGTGAAGAACAATGGAAACAAAAGAAGAAAGAAGGATCAGTGAGAAGAACAAGGAAACAAAAGAAGAGAAATAAATTAGTGAGAAGAACAAGGAAACAAAAGAAGAGGAAGAATCAGTGAGAAGAACACAATGAAAACACAACAAAAGAAGAATGAAGAATCAGTGAGAAGAACACAACGATAACGACCTCAAGAAAGAAGAAAGAAGAAACAATGTGAAGGAGACAAGTGAAAACAACATCATGTATAAAATAAATAAGAGTGAGAAAGAGATCCGTGAAGAAAGAAGAAGGAAGATATCCAGACCAGAGACAAGGAAAAAGGGATAGAAATTGAAATATAACAAACTAACATAAACCTTTAAAGGAATAATTATACTAAGAAGAAAGAAGAAATGTTAATTAATTACATGATATAAATCCCTAAGCTGTATGGTAAAGTCAACACTGACCACAACTCATTTGATGAATACATTCCTTGTCCATGTAAAATATACTGTAATCAGTAAGGACTAAATATTGTAAATAAAGAGTCACAAAGAAACTGAATAAGTATAGGATAAGTTTATTTTAGCTAAATGATGTGTAGAGATAAAAAAAAAGACTTGGTTCCAAAATATAAATGAACAATTGTACAGTGGGGTTGATGTTAGTAAAAACCCACTAATTAACAATAATTAAGACAATAAAAGAGTAAACCAAAGGTACAATAATAATAACCAATAACCAATATACAAACATTGAATGAAAGCCAATCAACCAGATTAATGCTGAAATACACAGCCAGCAGCAACACATTACTGCTTACCAAACATGCAACATAACCTAGTCTGGGCCACCAGTTTTCACTAAAACTTAAGAAAAACAAAGCCAAAATAATAACAAACCAGAATGTATTGAGCTAGGAAGTAACTAGATAATATAAGGAACGTTTTATACACAATAGATGATATAATAACTAAATATAAAAGCTGTATTAGTGTAATCCAATATAACTATAGGCTTGTAATAACAAAGATGCATGATGCAACCAAATTATGTTATAAACTTATTATACAACGGTAGTAACTCAACTAACAACTTGAAGTAGGACATAATACTGTTCAGATGAATAAATTCAACCAAGATAACTATCTCAATAAGGAAAATAACAATAATAACAAGAAAACTATAGTAACAACTAGCTGCAAGCAATGTTGATAACTGCAAAACCAAGGTGATAACAAATTCAAATGCCGAATGAACTGCAGCACATTCATAACAATATCATTGAGACCATTTTAATTATTATTTGAATAACAATCAGAATAATATGTATAGAGTACCAAGCGTAGAGTAAGGTAACTCCATGAAGTATGACAAGCCTACTTAACAAACAATAATTAAGGCAATAAACTAATAATGTAGGGAAGAAGAACACTGTCAATAGTGACTAAACCCTTCATTGTGTAAATAGGTCATGTTAGAAATTAGTTAAATGTTATTATTATTAAAATATAAGAAAAACAAATATGTATAGTCATAGACCTACGTTTGAATCTATGAAAACGGACATAGTATTAATATTAAGGCATAGTTTCAAGGGAAAATTGTACAGTAAGTTAAGAATGCGTTATTACCATTGAATATGGAATAAAAACAATGTATTAATAATAATTAATAGCTTAATGGACACTAAGTATATATACCAAGTGCGAATTCAGCAACCCCGAATCCGAAATATATGATGAGGGGATTCAAAATAATCGTCATAAAAAATTGTAAACAATGAGGGTAATTAAAATGACATCAGTGACATAAGTAATATATTGGACTTATAAAAATAATTGTATAATGCTGAACCCTTCCGCTTGTGTATGTCGACCAAAAATTCTTAATCTCGACCCCAAAAAGTGACGCGGCTGTAAGCGTCTGTTTTGACGAAGTCCGCCGAAAATTGACGAATTAAAATATATTGACCAATCAGATCCTATAAAAAATACGAGATGCATCATTCCGACAGAGGAAGCAAAGACAGTCTCTTACCAGCATCGAAGCGAACTACATGCACGCCGTTTCTCCAGAAAAAAAACGTGCGTTTGACAGCGACCAGATGTAAACATACGCTAACCTCAAACCATGAGTGGAGGTTATGTCTACTGAAGAAATAGTGCAGTATTTTTTTAAGTGAAAATAATTCGGAGTACATGCGCATAGGAGTGAGTGTAGTGAAGTTCTAAACGTTTAATTAATTAATTGAAGAATTTCAATTAATTAAAAAATTTAAGAAAAAAAGTGTAAAACCTACTAACGACCAGTTACGAAAGTATCAAATACCCACAACTATTATATTATGCTTGTATAGTAATATAGACATAACAGAACGCTAATAGCGACTTGAATTAACATCAGTTAATCAATTAAATACCCAATTCCTAAAGGAAGGGAACTCTGTAATACAGACAAACAATGTCAAAATTGAACGCTTTAATGAACGACAATTTTAGCTATTTGTATAATTCGAATGTTTAGTATAAGTAAAGACATTGTATAACCAATGAAGGGAGTATGTGCCCTAACCATTAGTAAGATAAGCGTGTTCAATTTTTTTGTTTCATTAATTAAGTAAGAGTTACACCAGAGGGTGGCATAAATAAATACAATGAATTACAAATACCTGAGACAGGTACATCCAGTCTAGGAGATGATTGTAATCCATGACACTGAATCCTAATAATTATTATCACGTTGTTAACAAATAACTAATAACTTTTAAACAAACAAGGTTCCACAAACCTATCTTAATGTCAATGTTTAACCATGAACAGTTGTTCATATGTAATATTCTTTCAAATAAATAATCCATGAGTTTATATTTTATCTACTTGTTATAACCGTAGCAATTATATTCAACATGTGTATTTTGCAGACTCAAAGAACCTACTACAATTATTAATAACATTACAAGTTTAATAACACTTCATAACCTATTTGTTTACCAACAGTTATACGACTAGCCAAATGCAGTCATACCAACCTGAGATTTTTAAATGTTTTAGAGTCCATGTTCGAAATTAACTGTTAACCAAAAGGAAAGTAAATTATATTATTGTACTAAATTTTATTGTTCTAGAGTTGAATAAATCATTATTGTCATTTGAACCTTTGAAAGAGTTGGCTTTTATTGTAATCAGTAAATACAACTTAGTGAGAAAAACGAGACGGTTGGTACCAGACTTCCAGAGCGAATCATTCAAATGGAATGATTTTTTACAACCGCACCGACCTATATATATTATTACACAGTATAAATTATCGTATATATAATGTTTGTGTATGTTTATGTTAGTATATAGGCAGGACATTACTGATCATCTCACCACCGCTGATCAACGGAGAGCCAACGGAACTTCAAGTGAATCAATTCTAAGAAGTGAATAAAAAATATTTTCTAAACCAAATAAACTGACAATTAAAACGGCGATAAAAGGTGTAAGTAACCGATTTATTCACTACCGGATTCAACAATAGGTTGAATTGGGTGGAATAAATCACTAACCAACAACTTAAAAATAAAATACGAGCTTTGAATAATAATAATAAACAAATTACAAGACCCCATATTAATTAAAATACCCTGAGACTAATAATTATAATATTTAAAATATACACGAAATAACACGGGATCTCGTCATATTACAATATGCTAATGAACTGTTAGTTTAATTAAAAACCTGGGTACCAGCCGTTGTCACATTTGTAATAGAAGACGGAATAAAAACATTTACAAATATTTTATTCGCTGTACATGTAAACTCGTATTTACGAATTATTTAATTTAGACAACTGTAATCCATTATGTAAAACATTAATTACAAGAAAAACGTTATTCATTGAAACAAATATATTGCGACAATCCAAGCATAGGCTGTAATCCGCATATATGAAATAAATGAATATTTAATTTAATTTTAATAATATGTAATAGACGAGGAGGTGTGAAATTGGAAGCTGGCTTTCAAACAGGAATCAACAAGCAATATCACGCGATTACCGCTGTAAGCGTGTACACAAGTAAATAGAGTGTGTGCGTGAAGCCTGTTTGAGCCTGAAAGTTTGCAACCGCACCCCAAGTAAATGCTAAATTAAGAATATATTTAATTTTAAGCAAACCATAAATGTTAGAAAGAATGTAAAAACTTCTAAAAATGCGTAAAAATTAGATACATGTGCAGTGCGAATTCTACGTGATTCGGACAATCAGTGCGAATGCTGTGCGATTTTTAAAGCATAATAATTACACTAATCATGCGATCGTTGTGATAATTACATATCAGGTGTGTAATTAAATTAGACATTATTAGATCATCTTGAAATCCGCATTAATCAGTGTGATTGGCAAAAAAGTGCGAATATGTGAAATGAGACGAGAGAGGGGCACTCAAGCCATGGACAGCTTTTGACATGCTTATTCTTGAGCCAACAGGTGTGGTTTTCTTGGTGGATATAAATAGGAGCCCAGGAGAGCCAAACTCTCTCTTCTAACATTCTTCAGTCCTGGCGGTACGCTACGTCCGTCTGAGACGCGAATTTTTAATTACTTTGGTCAAAGTTAGACGCTATGTCTAACATCAACAAGACTTTTATATCGTAACTATAAAGTATTACGGGAAATGTTTTGATTTCAAGTGGTAATAGAAACAATAAATAAACAGTGCCGTAACAATAAAATCGTCGGACGTCTACGAGCAGTCTACAACTAAGAACATCAACTCTAGACAGATGGCAAGAGAACTTCTAGCAGAGGAACGAGACACAGAGCACTAGAGATGGTTCTATCAATACAGCAACCGATCCAGAGCAAAACGTCATTACAATCTACAGCAGCCGATGTACCATGAAGGACGAGAGACGGGAGAACGAGCAGTGAGACCAGGAAGGACAAGAGGACCAGGAGGAGCGGACCGATGGATCACTGGAGGACATGGGACAATCTGCAGAATTTAATTTTACAAAAACCAATTTATAATTATCAAAGAATAAAGACATTGAAAGACTTTAATAACAAATTTTTTTAAATTAAAGAATAACTATGTAGATAGAGATAAGAGAATGTAATTTACGTGTAATCAGAATATTTTTTATGATTTTTCTTTAATGAATGAACAGTCAATGTAAAGAAAATTTAAATCCTTGCTTGAATAATTAACAAGTAATTAATTCATTTAAATCTTTTTATTGAAAGCACATAAAATAAAGTAATTGGAAATAATCAATTAGTTGTGTTAAAAGGATTATAAAGCCGTAAAAGGTATGTCAAGTATAGAATAAGAAGGTATTAACAAATTTAAAAAGCACACATTCAGACTGAGTAGTCGAGAAATTATAATATAACGAAGAAATGTTTTACCTAGAATTTATAATATAATATCTAAGATATAACATATATTTTTGTGATGAGAATACGGCAAGCAAAGAAACATTGAAAACATAGGTAATGAATATCTTATGGCGAATCAAGTATTACTATAATATTTTTTTATTATGTGTGTTTGCATTAATAAATGAAAACATATTACGATTCATAAAATGACTACTCTTATTATAATTACACCTGAACCCCAATTATACATACACGTTGTTAGTAATGTTATATATAAATGTTATATGGGTATAAACACAGCACCAATTAAAATTACATTAAATACAGCAATGTGTACCGTTGTATAATGTTGGCGTCCCAAAGAACGTGGGGCTCCACAAAATTAAATTATTTTAAACAATTGTATTTGTATTGTTATAATATTTTGTTATGGACTTTGTATTTATTTTTGTAACTTACATTAATTATTACTTATGGCACCCAAGTTTCTATTTCCGTGAAGAAAGTAGATATTGGTAGACAGTGGTAAAATTTCCGTGAAGGTCAGTGGTAATATTACTTTTGCCTTAGATTTCTATAGGCTTAGTATGATGCATTTCTGAAAGCTAAATTTAATATTTGACTGCACATTTTATTTTAAATTACCAACAAAACTCGTACTTATTACTAGCAACAGATATGTTAATATTATTTAAATTCGAATAAATTGTAATTCGTTTATTTCTTTTATTGGTAAGAAAATTAGTATCTTATAATGTAATTAGTACTCTGGTTGCCTAAAACTTTTTAAGGGTGTCTGATGAGATTGTTTTATTTTAAAGCACATTAAACTTCAGAATTTTATAATTTTGAATAACACACAAACACACAAATGTACTTTTTTATTTAAATTTACACAGATATTAATATAAATAATACAAAGAACACACAGCATATAACGAATGAAGCCATAAAAAAGAATTATAAGCTCGTAACTTGAATAAAAGACTAAAAGATTATAAACAACTGTGGAAAAACACGAAGAATGTCATTTTTAAGACTGCCTAAACAAGTCTGGAAATATCAACCTGTAGGACACAGGTGTGTGGTTAGACCCAAGAAGAGAAGATTTTGAGGGCGGAACTGGCAGCACATTTCCTATGCCGTGATGTGAAGTTGATGACTTTTTATTGGTACCCGAATTCTGTATTTGTTGAAATGTCACAAAATGTTGTCTTAATTATTAAAACATGTCCAAGTATGAAAAACGACCTTGATTGTATATTAGTATGGTGTTAAGTAATTGTACATATTGTAACGTCACAGAACGTTCCATAAAAGAAATCATTTATATAGTAAGTTAGCATAAGAGGAAAGTGAAGTGAACAGTATCGAACCCAAGTAGTCCCAAAAAATTGTGTAATTTTGTATAATAATTATTTCTATCAACTTGAAAAAACGACCAAACTATGACTAAGACAAAACCCCATATATATTATTAAAGTGAATAAGAGTGAAAAAACCATAAGACACTATAAGAGAGAGAAATAATGTCAGAATCCACCAGAATAAAGTCAATAATTATTAAGTTTTATAACTATGAATATAGTATTAAAAACTATTTTTTGTGAATAAATGGACATGATCCATCATTATATTATGTGATGTAAATAAAATAAATGTATTAAATGACTTAAATACATTATTAGAAAGAGTTTAAGTTAAAATAAAAATTGTATATTTGCAATGACAAAAAAATATTAATGTGTTGGATTTGAGACCATACACCAAGATTTCATGAAAAAATTAATTATTATCAGATGTAAATAAAACTATATGTAATTGTCAAGCAGACAATAGTGAACAATTTATCTTAAATAAAGGAAGCTGTCAAATGAATAAAAAGCAGCCAAAATAGCCAAAAACCGTGTTAACTAAAAACATGTAATAGGCATCTAATATTGTATAATTTATGAATTTAATGTTGCCAAAATGCAACCAAACTGTATTAGAAAGCTGTAATATGATATAAAGCAACTATACTAATATACCTGACCAACTTTGACATTGTAATAGTCAAGTCAGCAAAATATTTACTTATACCATGTATGGCTGAAGCCAATTATCCAGTACAAAAATAATCATATCTGGCTAAATACTTACATAATACTAACAAAAATAAGATAGAAAGGTACAATACATCAGAATACCTTAATAAGAAACAAACTCAGTTGAAAGTAAAGTCAATTCTAAAAGAATTTAACTAATTAGAGTGAGATTTGTCACACCATAAAAAATGACATCTCAAGACCAATCAATGATGCTATGTCATCTTGTGATAAATATAATATATGTACAGAGTAACCAGGTATCACAAAAGATAGACAAAATAATAAACTCTGTGTGTATAGTGGTGAAATAATACATATATTAAAGAAAAAGACTAATCATTGTATTAGAAAACTGACAAGAATCTAGGCCATGAGCAAAGGCCATATAAAATTGTATTTATTTGTGTTTTATTTATGTTAAAATTTGTTTATTTTGTTGTAGGAAAGTAGTAGGATTAGATGTTCAGCTTGTGGAAGGAACTTTGTAACTCCACAACAATTTTTGTTATAAAAATTGAGTTTTCAATGACGACAACTCAAGGTGAGGGTTGTATATTGTATTGTTTATTAGACTTAAGTTAATTAGATACCAATCGTATTTAGTATCGCTAGATTCAGTTAAAAACAAGGAATCTAAATACATTAATGGCATACAAATTGTAAGTACTAATGTGAAACTGTTTGATAAATACCAGTGTAAATTTTGAAATATCCTTTGTATGAAGAATAAGAAATTCGTTCTAAAAGCTTCTACGGAAGTGAAAATTGTTCTATGACATTCCATTTCGTTTATTCTCGAACAATCTAGAAAGAATTTTTACACAAATATACCGGAAGTCGATGTAAACAGTCATCCCGATTTAGTATAAAAGCGAGATCAAATTCGACCCAAAAACACTTGAAGATTGAACTCCAGAACTGATGCATCTCACACAACACTGATCAACGCAGCTAAGGCGAAACCAAAGAGGCGAGAAATCGACAAGACACGGCAGGAAGGCTTTTCCCGTACATAGACATAACCGACTGACTTAACCTCAACGAGAGTCTACGCCAAAAAGTATCGCTGAAATAGAGCAGCGATACGGCAAATTTTAATAGAAATCACGCAGCCAGAACGTCGACGGCCCAGGAGGGACCAAACATTTAAATAGAGAACGAATTCTGCTGTGTTCGCATTGACTGACTAACGTGACAAATAATTCCCCCGAACGTAAACAAACTATACACTAAGCCTTCCTCAACACTGCATGGGAATCAGCGCTGCGGTGGCAGATTTCTGAATCAACGCTAAACAGATGATTCGTAGCGGCGGCGTTTGAACGAGATTCTACTGCCAAACGTTTTGACATAAAGTGCGGAAAAAGTAATGATCGCAAAATTTGACTTTAAATAGATTCAGTGTACACCCGAAGAGGCGAGATTGAGAAACTACCCGAAGGAAGTGTCCAGTGAGAGAATAAACGACCATTGGAACGTGAGTTACCAAAATTAAAGTCATTTGTTACCTGGTTACATTTATCACACAGTTGTACTTTACACGCCACACATACACCTACAAATCACTTAGTTTTTTCTTGTAAGGCATCTAATTGATATGTCTTGGTAGTTCAAAGGAGTCACGTCCTGAGAGTAAAGATTTTTCACATATTAAACTCATGCTTTTCAACTGAGTCAGAATCTGAAATACTAGCCGATACTTGATTGGACATATAAAAAAATTGTCAATAATAATAACTTGTAAAATTTTTTCTCTGCAATTTTATAATTTTTTTCCTTTTATGAATGTTAGTCCTTCAGACGATTTGTTTGTTGTTTTTAAAGAATCATTAAACTTAACTGATTTTTCAAAGCTAAACTGACTTGTTTAAATTTTTTCGTAGATTTAAAAATTTTGTATCAATCACATTTTTTTTTTTTTTCTTGGAACAAACGTTTCCAAGTGGCGCCCACAAAAAGCATAGTTTTAAGTTGTGTTACAGGACTACATCACTGCAGAGGATCCAGTCAACAGAGTAAGTAACAAAAGTGCGCGGAGGTAACGCCCGACACAGATTACAACACAAACAACAACACCCTCTACATTTTCTTTACGTTATAAATTGGCAGCCCAACTAGTGAGGCTTGAAAAAGACGGAACATGCCCGGCAACTACCAACATATTAAAATGCCGCAACCAAAGGGAAAAAAGGTGAAGAAGACTGTGGAACCCGAGTTAAGTGTGGAAGACGGAGAGGCAGTACAGGTCGAGGAAACGGAATTAGAACCGCCCACACTAGAAATGGAAAGACCGGTACAAACGGCAGACGAAATAGAGGAGCAAACGGGAGAAGAACCCATACAAATGGTAGAACAAACAGAGAAACCCGAACCAGAAAAAACAGGGAGCGTTGACACGGATATAATAATGATGATGCTCCAAAGAATGAAGGAAGATAAGGAGGAAATAATAAAATCCCTGAAGGAGGATATGAACGAAAATACTAAAAAAAGTAATGAGCAAATGTTCCAAAGGATGGAATCTTTAAAGGAGGGAATGAACAAAAATATAGAATCCCTGAATAAAAACAGACAGGAAGATAAGGAGGAAATAAAAGGAAGCATAGAGTCCCTGAAAAAGGAAATTAGCATAAAATACGAAATAGTAAACAAAAGGATCGATGATAATAAGATCGATAGTGACAGGAAGGTCGAAAACATGGAGAAACAATTGGAAAGGTTACGGGAGGGAAACAATATACGTTTCGAAAAGATAGACGAACAAACAGTAGAGACCAAACAAGATGTTAGAAATCTCGAAAACAAGGTAAGGCAGAACCAAGACGCCATCATGCAGGAAGTCCAGAAAGACGTTAGCGAGAGGATGCAGGAAACATATGACATCGCTAACAGGCTGGATGAACAAATAAAAACTAACAAAAATAGTATACTGGAAATAGACAAGAGAGAGAAAAACCTGCAGGAAAGATTAGAGGCGCTGAGAGACACACCAATACTAAACACTCATACGTGTCATGGTGAAAACAGGGAAGTAATCAACTTCCAGGACTATCGACGAAACCCAATGGAATTTTTGGAAAGAATGGAGGAGTTTATTGGGAGAAGTAGAGAAACAAGGTGGGACAGGATAAGAGAGATGCTTGACGAGACGTTTAAAAATACTAGGGATAACTGGTGGATAGCGGTACGACCCGAAATAACGAATTTAGCAGAGTTTAAACGCCAGTTTAAGGAAAAGTATTGGTCAGAGACCGCACAAAACAGGGTAAGAATGGACATTTTCTATGGCAAATACGACGCGTCCTATGGACAGTCCCCGACGTCTTATTTCCTGGGAAAGGTATGTTTAGCACGGAAGTTGATACCGCCGATCCCAGAAGAATGTTTGGTAAGGCAGTTAGCTGGACATTACAGCTATGGTATCAAGGATGCCCAATTATACCAACAGATTAGCAAAATAGCCGATCTGGCCAAATTATTGGAAAATTGCGAATCCACAGGAAGGTTCCAGGATTACCAACCCCCCAATCGTAAGGTAGAGTACAACAACAATAATAACGGACCAAACCGGAATGGAGGTGGGAACGGTAACAATCTAAACACCAATAATCAGAATAATAATATCCCACCAAATGGCCGAAATGATAACACTCAGGGCCCAATTAACCGCAACTATCCGGGACCAAACAGAGGTAATTACACCGGGAATAACTACGGTAGGAACTTCCACCAGGGAAACGGTTATCCCGGGAATAATTATAGAGGAAGTAATTATGGTCAACGTAATGGTTATCGCAACGGGGGAAACCAAGGAGGAAGCGATAGGAGAAACCAAAATGAGTACAGGCCCCAGGTAAATTATACAATGGCCAATAACCGACGGCCATATCCACCTAATGTACCCACTTACATGTTTTACCCACAACAGGCGCCAGGTAGCCAGGGTAACACGGCGAATAGCCAACCTATTAACGGTAATCCCGAGGTCAGGCCGGAAACACAGACGGGTCAGCAACCCAATGTTCCGGGAGACCGGGCCAATGAGACAGTGACTCATTTAAACTAAACGCGGCAGTGAAAAAGGAAAACCGCCCTTCACGAACCAATATTATGGGGTGACAAACGACGAACATAGACAGGACGAAGACGGGACTATATTAAGAATAAATAATTACCTTAAAGATATTAGAGAGGAGTTATTAGAAGAAGGTGACGATATCATTAAAAATAATAACCAAGGGAACAATAGTATCGTGCAGATTAAAGCATATATCAATGGCATAGAAGCGATACTACTCATTGACACGGGGTCAAATGTGTCACTTATCGATAGCATTGAGTTAGAGCGGATTAAACAAAATAGTAATTTACCAATACCCACTCTACCGATAAATAACATTGTTTTAGTCGGAGCAACGGGGAGGCAAAATAAATCAATAAAGAAACAGGTGTCATTAGAGATGACTAGTAATGGGGTAACAATACCAATAGGGTTACTAGTGGCGAGTAATTTACCCATGAGTATACTAATAGGCTGCGATATACTTAGGCCATACAATGCTGTGATAGATTTGGAAAGTAAGGTGATAACTTTTAAGACTAACAAGGGGATTTGGACCAATAATTTAATCGATGTCCAAGGAAGTGGTACAGACAATACACCTTATCAAGCGATAGTGAACCATTATTATTGTACCGATCGTCCAATCAATATGCCATTATATCAGGAGGAAAACCCAGAGTTGTGGTTAGAAAAATTAGAAGAAATACGGGATTTCCAAAGGACGAAAGCAAGGGGTCTGATCAGCGAAAAACAGGCGGAACAATTGATCGAGGTATACAACCGTTATAAACACATATTCTCGAACGCTCCAGGTAAAGCCAGAGATTATCAGTGCACCATAAAATTCAAAACTCCGGTGGAATTTAACAGGAAATCGTACCCGATCGCATACTCGCTAAAGAACGAAGTCAGGGAAGAATTGAACAGGATGATAGAGGACGACATAATCGAGTATAGTCATTCGCCCTTTACCAGCCCAATCATAGCGGTGCCAAAAAAGAACGGAAAGGTACGTATTTGTCTCGATGCTAGGGAGATTAACAAAATGATTGTTAACGACCGCACTTCACCTGGGGAGATAGAGGAGATATTAAAAAAGTTCCACGGAATCAGATATATAAGCTCATGGGATACGGTATGCGGTTACTGGCAGATAGAACTCCACCCTGATAGTAGGAAATATATGGCATTCATATTCGAGGGCAGAAACTATCAGTTTAAGCGGTTACCTTTTGGCTTAATAAATTCTGTGGCGGTGTTTGTAAAGATAATGGACAGAATATTGGGGCAGGAAGTACTGAAGTTTACGACAGTGTACGTCGACGACCTACTGGTGACTTCAGCGAATTGGGACGACCATTGTAATAGGGTTGAACAGGTGCTACAGAAATTATCGGAGAATAATATCACCCTCAAATTAGACAAGTCCCAATTCATTGCAAATGAGGTGAAATTTTTAGGATTTAATTTAACAGAACAAGGGATTACTCCATCCAAGGAAAAGGTAGAGGCCATACAGAAGTTCCCCACCCCAAAGAATAGGAAACAGCTGCAGTCATTTTTAGGAATCTGCAACTATTACAGAAAGTTTCGGCCCAATTACTCAGAACTAACTGCCAGGTTCCAAAAGCAGGTATCAGCTAAAGACAAATGGACTTGGGGACCAGAGCAAGATGGAGTGCTCAATATCATAAAGGAAAAGTTTTTAGAAACAGTAATGTTGCATCATCCCGACTTTACAAAACCATTTTTTCTAAACTGCGATGCCAGTAACGTGAGTTTAGGTGCAGCCCTCTATCAGGAAGATCAGGACGGTAACCATTTAGTAATTAGCTTTGCTAGCCGCGTGCTGAACAGTTGCGAACGAAACTACAATACTACCGAAAAAGAACTGTTGAGTGTAGTTTTCGCATGCGGTAAATTTAGGACATATATATTAGGGTACCCCATAACAGTTAGAAGCGACCACAAATCTATATCATTTTTAAAGCATTGTAAACTGAACCACGGAAGGCTGACTAGATGGGTTTTGGCCTTGCAAGAGTACAATATCACATGGGAATATATACCCGGCAAACAGAACGTAGCCGCCGACGTCTTATCTCGCGTCAATATACCAGACCAAACCTTTGACGGCGAAAAGGAACAATTAGCCAAGGTTTATCACATTATTAAGAGCAGGGAGGATTTAAAAGATATTTTGCACGAAATAAAGTCACAACAAGAGGCCGATCCGAAATTAGGAGATATTAGAAAAAGGGTACAGGAAGGCGATGAGGTCATAAACAGATTTTATTGTATACACGATGACACTTTGTTTATTAGGAATACCCCGCACCAGGAGAGTTGGAAATTAGTGATTCCACCAGCGATAGAGAGACCGCTAATAATCGACTATCACGATAGGTACGGACATATGGGTGCCCTTAAAGTAAGGAAGGCATTGGAAGAGCAAACATACATCAAGGGGATGAATAAGAAGGTGCAACTGGCGATACGGTCGTGCGATATTTGTCAAAAAGTAAAGTGTGATAACGAGAGGAAGGAAGGGGTCATGATACCCATATTATCTACCGAAAAATTGGAAAAGGTATTTCTCGATATCTGCGGACCCTTTCCACGCAGCGGTGGGAGACACCGATATAAATTTATCGTAATCATTTTCGACCACTTTAGCAAGTATACAAAGCTATACCCAATAACTAGGGCAACGACCAGGAAAATAATAGACATAATAATCAAGCGTTATATAATGGAAGTAGGCCGACCGTATTACGGACCACGGTACTCAGTTTAGGGGAAAACTTTGGAAGGAAAGCTTGGGAGAACACGGAATAAAAACGTACAAGACGTCCGTATATCACCCGAATAGTAACCCAGCCGAGAGAGTATTAAGGGAGGTAGGACGGTTACTAAGAACATACTGCCATAACGAGCAGAAAAGATGGCATGAATATGTAGCCTCTACCGAGGATTTTCTCAACTTTTCGCATCACAATACCATCGAGATGTCGCCATACACGGTTATGTTCGAAAGACCCCCACCACGAGAGATAAAAGAAATTATTAATTTTCCCGACGAACCCGCATACCGATTTGAAGGGGCAAAATTTTATAACAAGGTGTTAGAAAAAACGGAACAGCAGCGGAAAAAATATATCAAATCACAGCCTAAGGCAATTAAATATGAGGTAGGTGAAAAGGTGTTAGTTAAAAATAGAGAATTGCCCAGTGCTATACAAGGCATAACGAGGAAATTGCTACTCTTATATACAGGGCCTTTCACGATAACCAGTATAACCCATTGCGATCCGGGGTTATATCAATTGTTATTATGTTTATTATTATAATCGAATTTACGTTACGTTTAAATTAACTTGAAACAAAAATAAAAGAGTGGTTGTTGTTTAAATTTAAATTTGTGGTTAAAGTATTAAAAGTCTCATTAAAACAAAAATTCATCTATGGGTGAAGTGTTCCTTGGAGATAACTCAATGTTGAGAATGGTTGTTTCTACTTGACGGTGACTAATGTAGTAAAGTATTTTACCATACAACATTCAAGTTACTCACAGTGTTTACAATGGTTTAAATACTCTTGTTTTTAAAAAATTCCCTTGTAGTAAACAAAAAATAATAAAGTTGATTATATTTAAGTGTTAGATTAGCTTAAATTAAAACATGAAGTATGGCAGTTGATTGCTTGATAGTAGATCTCGTCTGGTTGACACTGGTAGTAGAAACTTCTTCTGATTACAGGTAGTCTGTGTAAGTCAAGTCCCGTAAAGTCTGGACAATATTATAAACAAACATATACTTTTACGTACCTGATTGCGTTTACTTGAAGCTCACTAAACTGTCAACTCAGCTTACATTCATCAACTCCCTTTGGTTGCAAGGTTATGTCACCTTGTTTATTAAATTAATGGGCGCCACACGGATTTATTCAGGGAAAATCCCGTGTAAAACCCATTCATAAAAATTATTAGATGAAAAGAAAATTTAAAATAGTTGAGTACCACTTTTTGGCAATGCTATTCCAATATGTCAAACACAACAGAAGGTTGTTTAAGTTTATTAAATGAAACTATTTAATTATTCAAAAAAAATAAAATAAATCAAATCAGGTGATGCTGTTAATAATGGGTTTATTTGTACCCTTATAGTGAATTCAAAAAATACACATAATGTAACATACAAAGTTGTACAATGAAAAGTTAATTATTATATACCTCATACGGCTTGCTCAGAACATGAGTTATAAATCTGGTTAAGTCCAGATACTATTTATTGTAATACAATATTATAACAATTATTAATATTAGTATTATTGTTATTATTATCGTTATTATTATCTCAGTTGTGAATTCTTTGAGACATGAAAGAAAACAATTATGCCTACACAGTATCCAATGATACAATTGATCAAAAATTTTGAAGTTACTTTTACCAAGTAATTAAAATAAAAAAACGATCTATTGTAAGATCGTGCGTTTCATCAACGCTTGCTTTTTTAATGACAATATTATTCAATTGAGAGCCCTTACAACTAACATATAGCTTACTTACTAATAACAAATTTGAAGAATAAATCGAAACGTGGTGTAATCTTAAATACTGTTTTTGTGTTTTGCGTCAGTACAGGTTATGGTAGCAAAATACAAGTTATTGCGCTCATATCAAGAATAATAATAATTGCACTTTTACCTTCGTAGTTTTAATTATTTTAATTAAAACCTTTTATCACTTAAGTAATCGGATTATAGAGATTACTTTCTTTCAGCACTAATTCGCACAAGAACAGAAATTCGATCCTCTTCTGATAAAAATGGATCGTGAATACTGACAATAAATTATTTTCTGTTCGTCATTCCCGCACAAAATTAAAATAAACTGCACTTGAACACTGTAGTTGATTGATGATGCACTTGAAGTAAAGTTTCTCGTTGTTAACTATTGGTTCCTGAGTACAAGGTAGCTGACGCTATGTGTTATAAGAAAAACGTAGCGGAGACGAGCGTACGTCTGTTCAGCTCGTTAGTTAGTAAAGGTCTCTTCTCAAAATTCGCCGGTCAGTCTTTTTATACCCACCTTTTGGATCGGGCTTAGGAAAAATTATCATTTTATAACTAATTTTCCTATTGGTCCAGACAGGTGAGACGAAGATGACGTATCACTTTTTGGCGGTTGGAAACGGTTTTTCTAACTGTCGAATGTTGAGATGATTGACAGGTCGCTTCTGTTGTCATTGTTATTATTATTTGTACTCAGATTCCTGATATACATTTATAAAATGATGCTAACAGTTGTCATACGCCTAATACCGTCACGATTGAGTTGATATTATTATCAAATTAAAGAGTGTTTTGTTTCCTTTAAATTGATATCACTCGATCTCGGATTACCTTCACTTTAACCGACATTGTTAGAAAATCAATGTTCGGGTACACTATTCTTACTGTCGTCTGCTCCTTATGAGTCGCCGATTTTACACTTTTGGTTAACTTTTCTCGTATCCACATAACATTTTATTAATCAAATGTTTATGTGCGGACACCATTAATACTGTACTGACGTTTTCTTCACTGAACTTTACTTTTACACCTTAATTCTATACATAGTAATAAATGATCCTACTGACTAATGACATTTTGTTTACCGTTAGTTAGTTTTAAGCTACTATTTACAAATAAAATTATGGCTAAACCTATCGTTTTAATATCATTTTTCGTTATGTTAATGCATAACCATTGTTCTGGTGCATTTTATTTTGCACTGGTGAAAATTATTGATAGTCATTTTATTGACTAATGTTTGGTCTAAGTTTGTTAAGTGTAGAATATCGCCTACACTGAAATTTGGCCTTTATAATGCCTATTGGTTCTCAATTCGGTAAATTACAGAGACATCTTATTGGTATAAGATTCTCTTATATAGTTAGCTCTCTTTTCTGACAGGTATATTTGATGCAGAAATACATCTTAGTTCCTACAATATAGCCATTGTTAACATTGGTTTTGGCATTCATTATCTACTGTTCATAGTCACATTTATTATCAGAAAAATGCTGATTTTGCTTTCACAGTATTTAACTGCTAATTCGTTTGTTTTTTGTTTATAAATGACATTCGGTTTACATTAACCATTTACTGAATTGACAGTTGAATTTAAATCTATTCTGTCCATTAGTTCGTTTTAGTCTCAGTCTAGTTGTAGTGTCAAACAGCTATTGGGTTACTGTTTCCCATGGCACTTCTGCTTTATTCTTCTCTCTTGGTTTCTTCTTTCTTGTTTATTTTGACTATTCTATACCTATTTACATGGTTATTCTGTTTTATGAAATCTAATAACATACACTTAGGTTAGGTGACATCTTGTGATGTTACATAATACACCCTCTTTAAAATTGATCATTTGAAAAATTTATATTTTGTAAAATTATCAATTCATGTCAGTTTCTTAGTATACATCAATAAAAATTTTCTCTTGTATTCCTAGATTTTTTAAACATATTATTGGTGTATTACTCTAGGTTGGCTTTTTATACAATGGTACAATTCTTAATTTACTAGTAATGTCAAGCTGCTTACTCTCTAAATCATTTAACTATAATGGATCTTGTTTCTCAAGTTAATTATTCCCTGTTTTATTTACATTCTACTTTCTCACTACATATCTTTGCATTCGTGATCATTTGGATGGTTATTATAAATTATACCTCACAGATTCTTTCATAATATTCCTTGATATAATAAAACAATATAATTCCCTAACTGTAGTAGAGGTTTTGGAATCAGGGTGGCTCACTATGGCTAACATCCTCTGCCGTTCCTCCCTACACATTCTCAGATTCAGAGGCATTACTCTTCTCTGTCTGAGTAAAAATAAACATTGCACCTGGCAATAGTTGCACTATCACAACTCAAAAAAAAAAAATATCACATATCATTCGTATTCAATAATATAATATATTCACTATAATATACAAAGTATCAGAGGTTTTCATTTAGATCACATTTCTATCTTTATACTTGCTAACATACTTTCTTTCTTACAGGTAATTACTTCCTTTAGACTTGATGTTTTTTTTAGTTATGCTTTTATCAGCTATATAGTTACTTATTTACTAGTTAACAATTTGTTGTGGTTCATTTAAATATTTTTAAGATTATACACTGGTTTTGATGCTTATAGTACTTATGCATTTGTTTGTTCTGTCTAGAGTTTACAATATATTTCTGTTTTCACCATAGTCTATTAAATCTTTCTTAACGAGTTATATTCCTCCTGAATTATCAGGCTTACATTGTTTGTATACTAAATGGTTTTTTCTTTTTTTCTGATGTTCTCTGACATATTCTTATAATGTATCATATTTGATAATTGACAAACATTGTTCTTTCCTTTCATTTCATTATAACAATAGTTATTCTTACGATTAATGCTCTTTGTTATTTTTCTTCTCTACTCCTTCAAGTGATGGTGGTTTTCACTTATTCTGGATGATTTCATACACTATATACTATACTGTAATTACAATTTCATTTAACCATATACTAATATCTAATATCTAATTTCATAGACATGCTTGGGGTTTTCATGGTTTGTTTCACAAATATTAATTTCTCTTTCCTTTCATTCCATAATAATGTCCTTCTTTTTATTTTACACACTTTGTTATACTGCCTCTCTACTCCTTCAAAGGTTAGTTGGGTGAACCTTTATTCTGGACGATTTTATTTTAACATTTGAGTTTTATGAGAGGTATACTATAATCATTTTATAAACATTATGTCATATAGAATATTCATCTGGATACATATTTTTCTCTAGGTATAGTACAGTAATTGCATTTTCTTATTAAATCATTTGATTGACCTTATCTAATATTCTATTCCCTGGGGTAATAGGTCTGGTACATTTTCATCATTAACAAATGGTTTGGTTTACATCTTAAATCTACACACTTTTGTAACTTGATAAGGCCGATTGACTAGTTATAGCTAATTGGTTACCTTCAATATTTTTGGTAATTTAACAACAAATGAGTTTGTTTATAGTAGTGGTTTTTTTTTCCAATATAGATATTTTACTTTTTTATAACATAAACGTTTGGGTGAGGAATGTTGCTTCCTATTACATATTATCTCTCCTTAATATTAATCATTTCTTATTCGTCGATATTCATGGGGTTATTTGTGCTCTTCCACTCTATTGGGTCTATAATTGGGATATCTGACATATGTTCCGTACTAGTGGTTTTGGAGATACCTTACTATCAAGCGGTTCTTCCACTTAGCGGCTACTAGATAGTCGTCGGCTCCCCGTTTCCTTGCCTTCTTTCTCTCATCACCTTTGGTATTACTGTACCCATTGTACTCTGGGCCTTGGCTATTATTGATGTCTGGCCCATCTTCTAATCCGGGTTGACCTTTGTTCTCCTGGTTGGATTCTTCCATCGCTTGGTCCCTCCTTTTCCGCATTTCCCTTATTCTTTGGGCGTATCTTTCAATAAGCTGGTCCAGTCGTTCTTGACCATTTTCCTTCTCCCTGTGAAGCCTCTTTCTTCTAGGAGTATTCACCTTAAATACCTCGTTGTTTATAATCTTCTCCTTCATAACTTAGTCACTGGCATGTAACATTGTTTTAATCGTTCCGTCATCTGGGTCATTACTTAAATGGTTTAATGATCGGTTATGCACTAAGGAATCGATTGATTTTGTTTGGTGTATTTTATTTGGTGGTATATTTAATTTAATTGGATTCGTACTTAATTTCTTATCCACGGTTTTACGGTGATTTATTTTTAATATTTTCATGAAGTCTTGTTTATACTTCTTACCGTTGGTCCTTGCTCTATGACGAATAATTGGGTTGTCTACGAAGTTAATTAATCCACTCCTAGTCATTTCTAATATTTCCTTTGTAATCCTTGTTTTCTTAGAGCGTATTATTCTTTTTATCTTTGTCTCTTTCTCTCCTGTCTTCTTAATTATCTTGTTCCTTACATTTTTAATGATAGTTTCTTTATGCTGAGTGTTCTCTTCATTCCTATGGTGTGTATCCTCAGGCACCAATGCTTTCGAGTCTTCTTTGTTCTCAATTTGTTTATCAGTGTCTTTGACTTGTACACTTAATTCTTCCATGGATTCATCATTTGATACTTCTCCTATCTCTGAGTTGTCATCGTCCTTTCCTTCTTCATTATTCTCCGGCTCTGGACTCATTTGTTCCATGTTTTTGTCTTCGGATACCTTCCGTTCTTCTCTCCACTTCCGGTTATCCTCAATTATTGACTCGGTATTTTTAATTAATAACCCGAAGTTCCTTTGATTTTCTTCACGGGATTTCCTCCTATCTTCCTGTAATGCTTCCATATTTTTCTGGCTGTCTTCCTTAACCTGTCCGAATTGTTCCATCATCATTCTCATCATGTGATCCCATCTTGTCTCTTCAATCGGCTTGTTTGGTTGTGGGAGTTCTTCAGGCCGTCTGGGTTGGTTGTCAACAGTCACTTCTATCTCTGGTTCTACGTGAGGTGTTTCGTCGATACTAGTCTCGATATTGTTGATTGTAATAATTCCTATCTCGTCTGTGGGTTGTTCTTCGTATGTATCTACATCCCGTTGCATCTCTCCTACCCTACTGTCCTTATATCTTGTATCGTACTGATGGGTGTGCGGCATGTTAATTTTTTCGTGTCTACCGGGCTAATATAAAATATAAAAAATATATTTATTTAATATTTTTTAAGCCACACTAGTTGGTGCGCCAATTTATAACCCATTGCGATCCGGGGTTATATCAATTGTTATTATGTTTATTATTATAATCGAATTTACGTTACGTTTAAATTAACTTGAAACAAAAATAAAAGAGTGGTTGTTGTTTAAATTTAAATTTGTGGTTAAAGTATTAAAAGTCTCATTAAAACAAAAATTCATCTATGGGTGAAGTGTTCCTTGGAGATAACTCAATGTTGAGAATGGTTGTTTCTACTTGACGGTGACTAATGTAGTAAAGTATTTTACCATACAACATTCAAGTTACTCACAGTGTTTACAATGGTTTAAATACTCTTGTTTTTAAAAAATTCCCTTGTAGTAAACAAAAAATAATAAAGTTGATTATATTTAAGTGTTAGATTAGCTTAAATTAAAACATGAAGTATGGCAGTTGATTGCTTGATAGTAGATCTCGTCTGGTTGACACTGGTAGTAGAAACTTCTTCTGATTACAGGTAGTCTGTGTAAGTCAAGTCCCGTAAAGTCTGGACAATATTATAAACAAACATATACTTTTACGTACCTGATTGCGTTTACTTGAAGCTCACTAAACTGTCAACTCAGCTTACATTCATCAACTCCCTTTGGTTGCAAGGTTATGTCACCTTGTTTATTAAATTAATGGGCGCCACACGGATTTATTCAGGGAAAATCCCGTGTAAAACCCATTCATAAAAATTATTAGATGAAAAGAAAATTTAAAATAGTTGAGTACCACTTTTTGGCAATGCTATTCCAATATGTCAAACACAACAGAAGGTTGTTTAAGTTTATTAAATGAAACTATTTAATTATTCAAAAAAAATAAAATAAATCAAATCAGGTGATGCTGTTAATAATGGGTTTATTTGTACCCTTATAGTGAATTCAAAAAATACACATAATGTAACATACAAAGTTGTACAATGAAAAGTTAATTATTATATGCCTCATACGGCTTGCTCAGAACATGAGTTATAAATCTGGTTAAGTCCAGATACTATTTATTGTAATATAATATTATAACAATTATTAATATTAGTATTATTGTTATTATTATCGTTATTATTATCTCAGTTGTGAATTCTTTGAGACACGAAAGAAAACAATTATGCCTACACAGTATCCAATGATACAATTGATCAAAAAATTTGAAGTTACTTTTACCAAGTAATTAAAATAAAAAAACGATCTATTGTAAGATCGTGCGTTTCATCAACGCTTGCTTTTTTAATGACAATATTATTCAATTGAGAGCCCTTACAACTAACATATAGCTTACTTACTAATAACAAATTTGAAGAATAAATCGAAACGTGGTGTAATCTTAAATACTGTTTTTGTGTTTTGCGTCAGTACAGGTTATGGTAGCAAAATACAAGTTATTGCGCTCATATCAAGAATAATAATAATTGCACTTTTACCTTCGTAGTTTTAATTATTTTAATTAAAACCTTTTATCACTTAAGTAATCGGATTATAGAGATTACTTTCTTTCAGCACTAATTCGCACAAGAACAGAAATTCGATCCTCTTCTGATAAAAATGGATCGTGAATACTGACAATAAATTATTTTCTGTTCGTCATTCCCGCACAAAATTAAAATAAACTGCACTTGAACACTGTAGTTGATTGATGATGCACTTGAAGTAAAGTTTCTCGTTGTTAACTATTGGTTCCTGAGTACAAGGTAGCTGACGCTATGTGTTATAAGAAAAACGTAGCGGAGACGAGCGTACGTCTGTTCAGCTCGTTAGTTAGTAAAGGTCTCTTCTCAAAATTCGCCGGTCAGTCTTTTTATACCCACCTTTTGGATCGGGCTTAGGAAAAATTATCATTTTATAACTAATTTTCCTATTGGTCCAGACAGGTGAGACGAAGATGACGTATCACTTTTTGGCGGTTGGAAACGGTTTTTCTAACTGTCGAATGTTGAGATGATTGACAGGTCGCTTCTGTTGTCATTGTTATTATTATTTGTACTCAGATTCCTGATATACATTTATAAAATGATGCTAACAGTTGTCATACGCTTAATACCGTCACGATTGAGTTGATATTATTATCAAATTAAAGATTGTTTTGTTTCCTTTAAATTGATATCACTCGATCTCGGATTACCTTCACTTTAACCGACATTGTTAGAAAATCAATGTTCGGGTACACTATTCTTACTGTCGTCTGCTCCTTATGAGTCGCCGATTTTACACTTTTGGTTAACTTTTCTCGTATCCACATAACATTTTATTAATCAAATGTTTATGTGCGGACACCATTAATACTGTACTGACGTTTTCTTCACTGAACTTTACTTTTACACCTTAATTCTATACATAGTAATAAATGATCCTACTGACTAATGACATTTTGTTTACCGTTAGTTAGTTTTAAGCTACTATTTACAAATAAAATTATGGCTAAACCTATCGTTTTAATATCATTTTTCGTTATGTTAATGCATAACCATTGTTCTGGTGCATTTTATTTTGCACTGGTGAAAATTATTGATAGTCATTTTATTGACTAATGTTTGGTCTAAGTTTGTTAAGTGTAGAATATCGCCTACACTGAAATTTGGCCTTTATAATGCCTATTGGTTCTCAATTCGGTAAATTACAGAGACATCTTATTGGTATAAGATTCTCTTATATAGTTAGCTCTCTTTTCTGACAGGTATATTTGATGCAGAAATACATCTTAGTTCCTACAATATAGCCATTGTTAACATTGGTTTTGGCATTCATTATCTACTGTTCATAGTCACATTTATTATCAGAAAAATGCTGATTTTGCTTTCACAGTATTTAACTGCTAATTCGTTTGTTTTTTGTTTATAAATGACATTCGGTTTACATTAACCATTTACTGAATTGACAGTTGAATTTAAATCTATTCTGTCCATTAGTTCGTTTTAGTCTCAGTCTAGTTGTAGTGTCAAACAGCTATTGGGTTACTGTTTCCCAAGGCACTTCTGCTTTATTCTTCTCTCTTGGTTTCTTCTTTCTTGTTTATTTTGACTATTCTATACCTATTTACATGGTTATTCTGTTTTATGAAATCTAATAACATACACTTAGGTTAGGTGACATCTTGTGATGTTACACCAGAGATAATAAAAAGAATACCTACGAGGTAACTGACACAATTAGGAACAAGGTAAAAGGTACGTATAACCAGACTTCATTAAAAAAGTACCATGATTAAAAAAATCGCAAGTCGAATACTCAATCAGTGACCAAGTACCATGACCAAAGACCCAAGTCAAATACAGCATCATAGAGAAGGTACCTTGACTAAACATGTCAACGTGAATTTTTTAACTTAGCCATAATTAGAGAGGAGGTAGAGATTTTTAAATAAATATAAATATTATTGTATAGAGATTATTAAATATTACGAGATGGACACATTCCATCATAGGCAAGATTTATTTCCAATAGCCAAGTCAACGTATATCTACCAGCTTACCCGTACTTAGAGAAGGAGAGAGATTATTATTATTAATAAATACTACAAGATGGACACTTAGTAAAGGAGAAAAGAGGGAGAAATACTGTCATATATTTGATACTAAATGGAAATGATAAATGATAAATGAAAAAAAAAAAGGGAAAACAGTGTGTTACATAAGGAGGTAAAGATGAATATGAATATAGCTATTAACATTGAATGATTTTAAACGATAATTTTAACCTGCGGAGAACGATATATTAATATAATTGTGAATTAATCAGAAGAGTTTAAGAAAGGGAATTTATGTGTAGGAGCCTATGACCTTTGAATATTGTATTTTTTTTTATTATTATTATTATTATTATTATTTGTTGCAAAGGTGCAATTATTATTTTCTGAACAGGGATGTGTTGCCTCTGATTTCAGTAGTTATAGACAGGAAGGGACAGAGAATGTATGCCATAGCGAGCCACTCTGACTCCCAACCCTCTATGTAAGTTAGGGAATTGATAGGGAATTATATCAAAGATTAATTATAAAACATCAAGGTAAAAAGGAAAGGAATAGGTGATACGACAAAGAACGAACTAGGAATATTGAGTTGGATTAATATATTAAAGGAGTAGTACAGGAATTTAATTATAAGATAAAAGAATGAGATATAAAGAAGCTAATAATAAAGGGTTGTTATAGAGATGATAATTTCATCAAAACCAAAGATATGTTTTTCCAAAATTATCAACTTTAACGGTGAGGCATATGTAACGTCACAGAACGTTCCATAAAAGAAATCATTTATATAGTAAGTTAGCATAAGAGGAAAGTGAAGTGAACAGTATCGAACCCAAGTAGTCCCAAAAAATTGTGTAATTTTGTATAATAATTATTTCTATCAACTTGAAAAAACGACCAAACTATGACTAAGACAAAACCCCATATATATTATTAAAGTGAATAAGAGTGAAAAAACCATAAGACACTATAAGAGAGAGAAATAATGTCAGAATCCACCAGAATATAGTCAATAATTATTAAGTTTTATAACTATGAATATAGTATTAAAAACTATTTTTTGTGAATAAATGGACATGATCCATCATTATATTATGTGATGTAAATAAAATAAATGTATTAAATGACTTATATACATTATTAGAAAGAGTTTAAGTTAAAATAAAAATTGTATATTTGCAATGACAAAAAAAATTAATGTGTTGGATTTGAGACCATACACCAAGATTTCATGAAAAAATTAATTATTATCAGATTTAAATAAAAACTATATGTAATTGTCAAGCAGACAATAGTGAACAATGTATCTTAAATAAAGGAAGCTGTCAAATGAATAAAAAGCAGCCAAAATAGCCAAAAACAGTGTTAACTAAAAACATGTAATAGGCATCTAATATTGTATAATTTATGAATTTAATGTTGCCAAAATGCAACCAAACTGTATTAGAAAGCTGTAATATGATATAAAGCAACTATACTAATATACCTGACCAACTTTGACATTGTAATAGTCAAGTCAGCAAAATATTTACTTATACCATGTATGGCTGAAGCCAATTATCCAGTACAAAAATAATCATATCTGGCTAAATACTTACATAATACTGACAAAAATAAGATAGAAAGGTACAATACATCAGAATACCTTAATAAGAAACAAACTCAGTTGAAAGTAAAGTCAATTCTAAAAGAATTTAACTAATTAGAGTGAGATTTGTCACACCATAAAAAATGACATCTCAAGACCAATCAATGATGCTATGTCATCTTGTGATAAATATAATATATGTACAGAGTAACCAGGTATCACAAAAGATAGACAAAATAATAAACTCTGTGTGTATAGTGGTGAAATAATACATATATTAAAGAAAAAGACTAATCATTGTATTAGAAAACTGACAAGAATCTAGGCCATGAGCAGAGGCCATATAAAATTGTATTTATTTGTGTTTTATTTATGTTAAAATTTGTTTATTTTGTTGTAGGAAAGTAGTAGGATTAGATGTTCAGCTTGTGGAAGGAACTTTGTAACTCCACAACAATTTTTGTTATAAAAATTGAGTTTTCAATGACGACAACTCAAGGTGAGGGTTGTATATTGTATTGTTTATTAGACTTAAGTTAATTAGATACCAATCATATTTAGTATCGCTAGATTCAGTTAAAAACAAGGAATCCAAATACATTAATGGCATACAAATTGTAAGTACTAATGTGAAACTGTTTGATAAATACCAGTGTAAATTTTGAAATATCCTTTGTATGAAGAATAAGAAATTCGTTCTAAAAGCTTCTACGGAAGTGAAAATTGTTCTATGACATTCCATTTCGTTTATTCTCGAACAATCTAGAAAGAATTTTTACACAAATATACCGGAAGTCGATGTAAACAGTCATCCCGATTTAGTATAAAAGCGAGACCAAATTCGACCCAAAAACACTTGAAGATTGAACTCCAGAACTGATGCATCTCACACAACACTGATCAACGCAGCTAAGGCGAAACCAAAGAGGCGAGAAATCGACAAGACACGGCAGGAAGGCTTTTCCCGTACATAGACATAACCGACTGACTTAACCTCAACGAGAGTCTACGCCAAAAAGTGTCGCTGAAATAGAGCAGCGATACGGCAAATTTTAATAGAAATCACGCAGCCAGAACGTCGACGGCCCAGGAGGGACCAAACATTTAAATAGAGAACGAATTCTGCTGTGTTCGCATTGACTGACTAACGTGACAAATAATTCCCCCGAACGTAAACAAACTATACACTAAGCCTTCCTCAACACTGCATGGGAATCAGCGCTGCGGTGGCAGATTTCTGAATCAACGCTAAACAGATGATTCGTAGCGGCGGCGTTTGAACGAGATTCTACTGCCAAACGTTTGACATAAAGTGCGGAAAAAGTAATGATCGCAAAATTTGACTTTAAATAGATTCAGTGTACACCCGAAGAGGCGAGATTGAGAAACTACCCGAAGGAAGTGTCCAGTGAGAGAATAAACGACCATTGGAACGTGAGTTACCAAAATTAAAGTCATTTGTTACCTGGTTACATTTATCACACAGTTGTACTTTACACGCCACACATACACCTACAAATCACTTAGTTTTTTCTTGTAAGGCATCTAATTGATATGTCTTGGTAGTTCAAAGGAGTCACGTCCTGAGAGTAAAGATTTTTCACATATTAAACTCATGCTTTTCAACTGAGTCAGAATCTGAAATACTAGCCGATACTTGATTGGATATATAAAAAAATTGTCAATAATAATAACTTGTAAAATTTTTTCTCTGCAATTTTATAATTTTTTTCCTTTTATGAATGTTAGTCCTTCAGACGATTTGTTTGTTGTTTTTAAAGAATCATTAAACTTAACTGATTTTTCAAAGCTAAACTGACTTGTTTAAATTTTTTCTTAGATTTAAAAATTTTTTATCAATCACATTTATTTTTTTTCTTGGAACAAACGTTTCCAAGTGGCGCCCACAAAAAGCATAGTTTTAAGTTGTGTTACAGGACTACATCACTGCAGAGGATCCAGTCAACAGAGTAAGTAACAAAAGTGCGCGGAGGTAACGCCCGACACAGATTACAACACAAACAACAACACCCTCTACATTTTCTTTACGTTATAATATAAAGAAAAGTATTGTACCTGCTCACAACAAATATATTCTAAAAATTTTACATGAACTTCCGTCAAGTTAAGATAAAGAAAACAATGTATTCTATGGAGGGGCCGAAATATAACATTATGTAACATACGCCATTGTTACAAATTACTCGAAATAACACAAAATTGCGTTATTACGATTTTCGCAGAGCAATATCTTATAAAGCCACCAGATCACGTTTTGAGCTAAAATTGCTTTGCTAAGCAATAATAAACTTACACTCTTCCGGCTTAAGTCCAATAGATGACGTGCTAAATTACAACTAAAGTACACTTTAGTAATATGTCACTTTTTAGTATGATTATTTCTACAATTTTTATATTTTATAATCTGGTGTTTATTAAAGAAGAAAAATTAGTTGGTCTTTAAAAGTTTTCTAAATCATGGTACATGATTCTTTGTAAACGTTTTCTCTCTCTCTCTCTCTCTCTCTCTCTCTCTCTCTCTCTCTCTCTCTCTCTCTCTCTCTCTCTCTCTCTCTCTCTCACGCGCGCGCGCGCGCGCGCTTAAACTGAAACGTCTCTAGCGTATCCCCATTAAAACAAAGCACCTGTTTAATTTTACATATAACTCATGTACATTGTTAACCTGGTCTCTATCTTTCAAATTTTGAGTAACCACTAATTAAGTGTACATTTCTAAACACACTCAACTAAGGAACATGCAAATGCATTATCACTTAAAGAAATATGGTTACCAAAACTAAGGTCAGTATATTATCCATCATGTTCAACATAAGCGTTGGCATGTCAAACTAGAATAACATTAACAAGAGATTAAGATGTAAAACCGAATTTTTAGTAATCTGCAAAATGTTTCGCTTATATTTAAGGCAAAAATAGGTATGTAATTTAGACAGTTTTCTCGTAGGAATTAAAATAACTTACGTATTTAACGTTCATATACAGTCCGAATGACTGTATAATGTGTTATATAATGTGTATAAATGAGTGATTGCCAACTAATATTTGTAGCGTGAACATTTTTTCTCAGTATCTTATGAACTCAACTATAAACATAACCAGCAATCACAGATGTTGACAGAAAATATGGGCAAACTGAAAACAAATTAACTTATCTATACTATTAATAATTAGAAACATAAAAAGATAAAATATTTTTGACTACTACAAGGCTAATTAGATACAAGTTACCTCGTATATTATAAGAGGATAAGAATAAAATGTAAGTATTTTTAGATTATTACAAGTAATTACTAGGTTTAAGTGAGTTGTACACATAACATAACTTCACTTAAAATACAATTTCTTAAAATTCTCGCAAATTTGTTTAAGCTTACTTGAAACATTACACGTTCATCGATAAATCAGAAAGTAAATTTAATCATCATTATCAAAATATTCTAAGTATATAAGTATCACTATCCAACAATCACAAACACCAACACACCATTTCTGCTACACATATGAACCGCATTGGTTGTTGCCGTGAGGAAAATGTAAAGAAAACGTCTAAAGTGTTTGCCGTTTCTCTATGGTTGCATGTTTTTTAGCATGAACCATATGCACGTGTGCAACCTTAAGGTTTATTTGAAAATGCATTTTTACATAACAACTTATTTTATTAGAAAGATTAGAGTTAACTTTATTTTATAAGATGCTTTATATTAGAATCAAGTAATTATTTTCCGAATTGTGTACTTAAATCTGCACACGTGGTAACTTTAGTATTTAGGAGTTTTTAAAAACAGAAAGTAACGTACACGAATGGAAAACAGATAAACTGTGCAATACTAGCAATGCAATGTTTAGATACTTTTCCAATATTCCTGCAAAACTGACATTTTTTTCTAAAGACCGATGCTAATAAAACATAATCAAACAACTCATTGTAATGCCAGATAAGAGCAGGGAGGTAAAGGGAAAAGAGGGAGGGAGAGAGAGAGAGACAGGGGGGAGAGAGAGAGAGAGAGAGAGAGAGAGAGAGAGAGAGAGAGAGAGAGAGAGAGAGAGAGAGAGATAGAGGAAGACAGATTAAGATAATGAAAAAACAGAAATAACTCACGTAAAAGTAGGAAGGTAAAAATAGTACAATTTATAATGAAAAATAGGTTATTTATCTTATCTCACCAACATGAAACCTTCACCCCCACCACCTCTTCCAGAGAGACAAAATATATTACCTCCTCTTTAAGAAAAGTTCTGTTTTCATTCTAGTTATGTTTTAACTGTCTTACCCTATATTTACGATCTCAACATTTACTTTAAAAAATGTTCTGTTTTTACTCTGTTCAGTATATTTTAAATTTGTTTTTTAAAATAAGTATAATTTCCGTCTTTAAATTTGTTTTATATGATGAATTCATAAACAAATATATGGAGTAGTAGTATCACAGGACAAATGGAGCCAATCGTAAATGGTGCTAACTCATTGTATACGCCGCCCGAGCCGCGCTGAGATGTTCGGCGGCTGCGTCCTCTTCTTTCGGCAGCGGTATGTAGAGCCCGCTGCAGTCCCAGTCGATGTCAATCGCTGGCTCGTCACAGAGCAAAGAATGCGAAGAACGTCCGTTCTACTCTTCTTCCTGTTCCTTCCGGCTGGCTCCGCGTCGATGTCGCCCCGTCCGACAAAGAAGTGGCGATGAAGTGCGTCCGATGGCGCGACGACGCTCTGGGCTGTGCGGTTGTGCGTCGCAGAGACAAACCGCTCGGTATCTGAGTTCCGAGCTACCTTCTGGAGCTCCTGCCTCGTGGCCCTGCCCAAGTAGGGCGTGTGCTCTATAGCAGGCCGATTCTCGGCTGTTGTGCTAGCCTACACTAGCGCAGTATACACCGAGGGCGTTCCACGAATCACCTGGACGTATACGGTACCTGCCCAACCCTGCCACAAGAGGATTGTCTGGGAACCTCGCCGCAAGTGAATAAAATTTGCGTGCTAGCCGCCTGAATGTTTCGTCTAAGGAGTGGACGCCAAGTCCTCTCTTTAGAAGGCGTGATGAGAAGCGACGGGGGGCTTTGGCCGCTAGCCGAAGACCCCTGTCGAGGACGCTCTGCAACTTTTTTTAATGCATTGCGGCGAGGTAACCCCAAACCGAGCAAGCGTAGCCCCAAATGACCGGCAGTAAATACGCGCCGACGATCATCTAGCCCAATTTCCTGTTCATGGCTGAGCTGATCAGGAGTGGAAACAGTAAGCTCAGACGAGCGGATGCTCGCTTAAGAACTGTCTGAGCGTGGGTACGCCAGGTGAGCCGACGGTCGAGGTGTAATCCGAGGTACTTAACCTTGTTGGACCAGCGCAAGTACGTTCTGCCGATACGTAACTGCCTAACAGGGTGCTTCCGTCGCTTCGAGAATTCGACGGCTACACTCTTGGTAGCGTTGAGTTGCACTCTCCAATTATCAGTCTAGTCCCCGAGCGTGTCGAGCTGGCGCTGCAGTCGTAAGACGGCTCTTTCTACATGACGATCGGCCGTGAATACGGCCGTGTAGTCCGCAAAGAGGGCCACCTGGACTCTAGGCTGTCTCGGCACGTCGTTGACGTAGAGTGAGAACAGAAGGGGGCCAACAACACTACCTTGAGGGACGCTGGCTGTTATTTGTCTCTCGGAAGAGACTGAATCTCCAACTCTCACGCAGAACGTCCTCTCCATCAGAAAGGTAGCAACCAGATGGAGGTAGGACTCCGAGAGCTGGACTTCCCTAAGCTTGAATAATAGGTCATCATGCCATACTCTGTCGAAGGCTTTTTCAACATCTAAGAAACAGCCAACGGTCCGTTCTCTCCGACACCCGGCGTCCGTGATGTATTCCACCACTCTCATTAGTTGATGAGTGGTCGAATGCCCCACACGGAAGCCGAACTGTTCGGGGACCAGCACTTCAAAGTTGTTTAGATGTTCTCGTACACGACGCTGCACGAGGCGATCAAAAACCTTGGATGTAGCGAAGAGTAGGCTGATAGGTCTGAGGTTGTCTGGGCGGGAAGCATCCTTTCCCTGCTTCGGGATCACGATGACTGTCGCCTTTCGCCATTTCTTGGGAAAGTAGGCCTGTCTGAGACACGCGTTGAACAAATCAGTCAAGAATTGAACTCCAGGCTCGGGGAGAAGTAGAGCGGTGTTCGTGAAACCGTCCGGGTCTGGAGCTTTTCTTGGCTGAAGTTCAGCGAGCCGATCTGAGACCTCTTCCAGAGAGATGGGTTCGGGTTCCGCCGTGATCAGAAGAGACAGAAAGTCTTCCACAGCCATCTCGACTTGTTCGTCGAAGTTCCAGTCTATGGGCGGGTTGAGAGCAAACTGTCGCTCAAAACGCAAGCCCAAGTACTCGGCCTTATCCTCCGGGCGACCCAGGAGTCGTCCGATCGGTCCAACAATGGCGGGGAGTAGAAGTCGTCGCCTCCGACCCGTCAATGCGGAAGGTATTCTGTACGGGTGACTTTGCGGGGCCGCATCCCCCGTTCGGACCACAGCGAGTTCGCAACAACTACGTCGGAACGCCTTCAGACTGCCACGCAGTCGTCCGGTGAGCCGATTGTATGCTGCCTTATCGGCCGGATGACGGGTCCTCTGCCAACGTTTCCGGAAGTAATTCCTCTCGCGAGCGAGAAGAGAGACTTACTCAGGGATGCGCTGGTAGTCAGGCATGGAACAAGCTCGCATACGTGAAGACACGCCTATAGCCGAGATGATTGCCTCTTCGATAACCGCTACTGCTTCGTCCTGGAGGCGAACGGAATCGAGTGGGCCCACTGGCGGCAATCTACGGCACACAGCCGGGCCGAAGCGGTCCCAATCGATAACCTTCTTCTTGTTAGAACGTGCATAGGCGTGCTGGGTAGCGACGTGGACCAAGATGTGAGCGATGTCAGCGATGTTGTGGTCGGATATCAGCTCCGTAAGCGAGAATACCTCTACCGGCCAGACAACTCCTTGGGTCACCGCAATATCCAGAACATCGGGAGCCGCGTTAGGTAGCGTCGGAAAGCACGTGGGTTGCGCTGGACCAATCGCCATCGCCCGGCGCGATTCAACATAACTGAGCAGGCGCCTCCCGTTCGGAGTAGTCAAGCGACTATTCCAAACGCGATGCTTGCAATTCAGATCGCCGGCCAAAATTACCCTTCGGTGGGAATCGAAGATGACGTCCAGGTCGCCGACAAGGAGTTCAGCGCGAGGGGGCTTGTATGCTGAAACCACGAGGACGCCGCCAAGAGCTCCGTGGACCTCAATGGCGGTGGCCTTTAGGTTAAGGCGCTGCGGCAAAACGACGCGATGATGACATATAGAGGTCCTCACCGCGATCGCCGTGCCGCCTCCTTGTCGGCCAACTCGATCATCTCGATAGACCACGTAATTCGGTAATCGAAACCGGTTCACAGGGGTCAGGTGGGTTTCTGTGAGGAGAAGTACGTCGGGTTTGAACCGAGCCAGGAATTCCAGAAGGTCGGAATGCTTGGAACCGATGGAGTTATCATTCCAGGCTACGAGCGAGAGATCTCGTCTAAGGACTCGGTTCATAGAAGACCTATGACATTGCAAGCTTCCACCAAAAGCATAAATCTCTCAGTTGGGTCAGCAGTTTCCAGGCGGTCTCGGATGGACCTGAAGGTGGATCCGACTTTCTTGAGTTCGTAGCTGGACAGAAAGTCGCTGACGAACTGTACGTCATCGGATGTGACGGACTGGGCGGTTTGCCTGGAAACTGAGGCCGCGTAAGAGCGACCAGGCTTAACGGCAGATCGGGTCTTGATAGTGGAAGTTACAGGACCAGGGGCAGTCGAGTTTGAATTAGCGACAGGAAGAGTACGCTGTTGCGCTTCGTCGGACTTATACCGGGAAGCAGGATTTTTCTTGGGCTGTGGGCAGGCAGGAGCTCGGGGCCGCCGAGCATTCGGTGTGGTTATCCCTACTGTTTTAGGTTTAGTTTTGCCTGCTCGCGGATATCGCGGAAGTGGCAGTGGTGACGAGGCTACCTCTGGTTCAGAGGCGGGAGTTGGTGGTTCCGCGGAGGTGGAGGATTTATTCTCCGGCTCCAATACCGAGATATTGGCTACAGGGCTTGTCTCTGCTGCGGAAGGCGACGCTGTTAGTTTTTATGCCTTTGTAGGGGCTGGAGGTGGAGCCGGAGAGGGCGCGCGCCGTGCCGGTGGTGCCTTTGGTTGCGGCTTAGCCTGTGCTTTAGGCTGCTTCTGCGTTTGGGGCTGCAATACTGGCTGCCTCGGCTTCGGGAGGGGCCCCGATGGCTCGGCGATGGAGTGCGCCAAAAAATTCTAACGGCGCTCTTTTTGTGCCTGACCGGGATTCCTGATTGGCTCGCTGCGAACACGTCAAGTGACACGTTTCGGCTGCTGATCCCTGATTGACTCGCTGCGTATTCGTCAGGTGTCACGCGCTGTTCGAGTAAAATTTTGGTGGACTTCACTTCAGCTGCTCGTACTGGAAGGACCTGCTCTCTTGAACCAGCTCTCTCTGGACGACTTCGGAAGAAGATTGTCGCTGTTCACAGCTGCTGCCCTGCTGCCTTCGAACTGCCGAGGACAGACATTCTTTATCTGCTGCCCTGCTTGCTGGACAACACCTTGCCTTGAAGAAAGAAGACTGCAACTCAGCTGGCTGGTGAACTGAGTAGCCAGCACAACAGCTGAATTCGTTCGTCGGACCTTCTAAGGGCCACTAGCCAAGTGACTCTTTTCAGGACCACCAACCGCCGTGGGAAGGAAGCATTTCCAGCCTGCCAGAGCTATTGGTTGCGCAGCGCATCTAGCCCGCTGACGCTCAGGCTCTTAGGTAGCGCTGCCTAGGACGATCCTTACGAGCCCCCACCAGTGGTAAGCGAGCTTGGATATCGCCTAGGTAAAGAGGCCGGTGGACACCTCTCTTGGTAAGGGGAGGTATCTAACGAAGCCGGTCATTTGCCCAGCTCATAGACAGCCTGAGCGTTTCAGTCCCGCTTGCGATCCGGCTCGGGCCGGACCCTAGGTCCCTGGTTACCGCCGGAGGCAGCCTGGCTGCCTCTGGTCGGCAAACCTCCCGCTCGTTGGCGGAAATGCCCGCTCCGGGCGCGTCAACGAGCACGCAGTCGCTCGCCTCTTCCATACCCCACACGAGCGATTCGCCGTGTTCTCCGGCTATGGATGCGGACCAAGTTGTCGATCCCCGGACGGTTCCGCTGCCCGGTGACGAGACCGACGCTTTCGTGGCGGTTGGGCCACGGGGGCGCCCGGTTAAGAAACCGAGGCGGAACCGGTCCTCCTCAACCTCTTCCTCGGCGTCCGCCATGGAAGTTGTCCCCGCCGATGGCGAATCCGGCTCGGGGCCGACTGTGCCCGGCGCTGCCCAAGCACCGCCGGTCATTCGTCGCATCCCGCCCGTGTTCGTTCACGGCGTGAACAATGTCACCGGTTTTTACCGGCGACTCATAGTGGCTCCCGGACTTTCCCCGGCCAGCGTTGACCTGAAGCTCCTTGGGGGCGACACTGTCAAGATCGCTGTCCGCGGAATGGACGAGTACCGCAGCGTCATGGCGTTCGTCGAATCAGCCAACCTGCAACACCACACCTTTACCCCGAAACACGTGAAGCCTCTGTCCCTCGTGCTCAGAGGCTTAGACGTGGACTCTCCTCTCGAGGAAATCCTCGATGAGCTGCGCGAGCTGGGCTATCCGGTTCGCGCGGTACATCGGGTATTTGCTCCCGCCGGACCAAGGCGTCCAATTCCCCTGGTTCGCATCATGGTCGAGAACAGCGAGGCAGGCGCAAGCCTACTCTCTCTTACGCGGCTTTTTGGTTTCCGCGTGAAGGTGGAAAGAAGCCGCGCTCCCGGGGCTCTGCCTCAGTGCTATAAGTGCCAACGCTTCGGGCACCATTCAGAGACTTGCTCTAACGCTCCGGCGTGCGTGAGGTGTTCTTTGCCTCACGCCAGTAAACATTGCGATGCTCCAGCTTTTAAAAGGTGCATCAACTGCGGCGGAAGTCACCCCGCCAACTACCGGGCATGTCCGGTGTTTCAGCGGGAGCTCGAGCGGCGAAAGCCGAAAGGGCGCCTGCCACCACCGAGGCATCCGGAAGCTGGTTCTAGACCTGCAACCGAGCAGTCAGGCCCTGCGCCTCCTGCTACGGCTGCCGTGTCTTTCGCCGCAGTTGCCAACAGGCAACGTAAACGTAGCAAAGGCCCGAAGCAGACACCTGTAGTTCAGGCATCTCCATCTCAGGCTCCTTCCCAGGCCCCTGTCCCGCCTCAGGCGAAAAAGCGCCGCAATCTCGCGACTTCTAAAAAAAGTGAGACAGACCAGCCACTGCCAAACATCTCGGTTGTGGAGCCTGAGAATTCTCAACCCTCCCCAGCACCGGAGAATCCTGCCCCTGCTTTAGAAGCAGCCTCGCCTGACCTCCCGCCCCCGCGGTTCCCTAATGCAGGCAAAAAGAAGCGGCAACGTAAGCCCCGTGGCGCTAGATCCCGGGCTCCTGCCAACCCAGCCGCACAGTCCAGACAGCCTGCGCAGCGCGTGAAGACCGACGTTATCGCATCTGTCCCTCTTCCTAGCACCTCCGCTAGAGGCGCTACACCTGGCCCTAAGAAACCCCTGGCTTCCACCAATCCCCCGATTGACAAGCCTCGGCGCTCTTACGCGCAAACAGTCTCCGGGCACTCTGCCTCAAAAACCGTTCCTGACGACTATCAAGTCGTCAAAGACTTCCTTGCGGAATTTGACCTCCGCAAAGTTGCCCAGACCTTCAGGTCCATCCGCTCCCGCTTGGAGACTGCCGATACAACCGAGAGATTCATGCTCTTGGTGGAAGCCGCCACTTGTGTAGGTTTTCTATGAGTCGGGTCCTCAAACGAGATCTCTCAATTCTTTCCTGGAACGCTAACGGGTTGTCCAACAAGATCCAGGAACTCCAAGAATTACTGGCCCTACTCAAACCCGACGTAGTCCTTCTCAATGAGACCCACTTGACTCCTGCGAGTCAGTTACGACTGGCCAACTATGTGTGCTATCGAAACGACAGGCCGGGCACTGCTGGTGGCGGTACTGCCGTCGCGGTGAGGCTCACTCTCGAGCATCACCGAGTCGTCTTGCCTGCAATGACTCACCTCGAAGGCACCGCTGTGGAGTTGTTAAACACTCTAGGCGGCGTACAGATGGTCGCGGCGTATAAAGCGCCGCAAAAAGAGCTCCTTCACCCCGATCTAGCGGTCGCGTTCGATGCACACAGGAGGGTCATCATGGCCGGCGACCTGAACTGCAAACATCGCGATTGGAACAGTCGCTTGACTGCCCCAAACGGGAAACGTTTGCGCAGGTTTGCCGATTATCGCAGGATTCAAGTGATTGGGCCTACCCAACCTACGTTCTACCCCTCACAACGCAACGCGGCTCCCGATGTCTTGGACATAGCGGTGATTCAAGGAATTGACTGTCCGGTCCATGTGTCCGTGCTAACGGAACTATCGTCCGATCATCTCCCCATCCTGATACACGTCGCTACCCAGCACGTCGTACGCAGAGATGTCAGGAAGGTGGTAGAATGGGACCGCTATGGCCCGGCGTTAAGTCGCCGATTGCCAGACGCGGGACCACTCGAAACCGTCCGCCAAGTCGACGAGGCAGTTGCCGCGTTTGACGAGGCTGTCGTATCTGCGATCGACGCGTCTTCCAGGATGAAGCCTGGTGTCACGCCCCACTGGCAGCGGATCCCAGAGGAGACGAGTGCTCTCGCTTGCGAGAGAAATCGCCTCCGGAGACGCTGGCAGCGGACCCGTGATCCGGCCGACAAGGCAGCGTACAACCGGGCGACCGGCATTTTACGTCGTGAAATGCAGGCCTACCGGAGACGCTGTTGGGAACTCGCCGTGGCCCAGGCAGGGGACGGATCGGACGAAAGTAGCCCTTACCGGATACCTTCGGCGTTGGTAGGGAAGAGGCGCCGGCCTCGCATCCCGGCCATTGCTGGACCTTTCGGTCAAATCCTGGCTCGCCCGGAGGCGAAGGCCGAGTACTTGGGCGCGTGTTTTGAGCGACAGTTCGCACCTAACCCGCCCATGGACTGGGACTTCGACGAAGAAGTCGAGAACGAAGTGGAAGACTTTCTATCTCTTCCGATCACTTCGGAGCCCGAACCCATTACTAGGGAAGAGGTCACAGATCGGCTCGTTGAACTCGTGCCGAGAAAAGCTCCTGGCCCGGACGGCGTCTCGAACGCCGCTCTTACTCGACTCCCGGAGCGAGGAGTACTTTTCTTGGTCGCGCTGTTCAACGCGTGTCTTAGACTGGCCTATTTTCCCCAGAAATGGCGTAAGGCAACGGTCATAGTGATCCCGAAGCAGGGAAAGGACGCTTCCCGTCCCGGCAACCTCCGGCCCATTAGTCTACTGTCAGCCACGTCAAAGGTCCTCGAACGTCTCGTACAACGGAGAGTACTAGATCATCTACGAAACTTCGATGTACTGGTCCCCGAACAGTTCGGCTTTCGTGTGGGGCATTCCACCACTCATCAACTGATGAGACTGGTGGAATACATCACGGACGCCGGGTGTCGGAAAGAGCAGACTGTCGCCTGTTTCCTAGATGTGGAAAAGGCCTTTGATAGTGTCTGGCATGACGGGCTCTTGTTCAAGCTCCGGGAAATCCAGCTCCCAGATTGCTACCTTCGCTTGATTGCTAGCTTTCTGACGGAGAGGACTTTCTGCGTGCGAATAGACGACCACGTCTCTTCCGAGAGACGCATCACAGCCGGGGTACCTCAAGGTAGCGTGCTAGGGCCTCTCCTGTTCTCCGTGTATGTCAACGACGCACCCAGAGAGCCTGGAGTCCAGATGGCTTTGTTTGCCGACGACACGGCGGTCTATACCGCCGATCGGAACGCAGACTTTGCTATCCCACGACTTCAGCGCGCACTCGATGCGTATTCGACGTGGACGGAAAGCTGGAAAGTTGCCGTCAACGAAACCAAGAGCTCCGCGGTGCTATTCACAAAGCGCCGGAAAGAACCACGAGGCCGAGTGAGACTCGGTAGAACGTACCTGCCCTGGTCGAGGGAAGTTAAGTACCTCGGTGTCCACCTAGACCGTCGGCTCACCTGGCGTACCCACGCTGAGACGATGCGAAAGAAAGCGTCCGCTCGTCTCGCGCAACTGTTTCCGCTACTTGCCAACAAGGCTATGACCCGCAAGCTGGGTAAGTTGATTGTCAACGCGTACCTGTTGCCGATCATTACCTACGCTCTTCCCGTCTGGGGTTACCTCGCAACCGCTCATAAAAGAAGGTTGCAAAGCGTTCTCGATAGAGGGCTTCGGCTAGCGGCCAAAGTCCCCTATCGGTTTTCTTCTCGTCTCCTGAGAAGAGGACTCGGTGTCCGCTCCTTGGATGACACCGCAAGGCGACTTGCACGTAAATTTTACGTCCGAGCTGCGAGGACCCAGACAAACCCACTCATAGCTGGCCTTGGCAGGTACCGAATACGTCCAGGTGAATCTTGGAAACGGCCTCGACAAATACTGTACTAGTCGACCTAGTACGAGCATGTCGTTGTAGCGACCATTAAAAATTAATTAACAATATTCCGTCTGGACAGGACCACTAGGCAGGAGCCCCTACCGGAGGCTCGGTACTAGGAAACCATTGGGTCGTCTCACGACGCTCAACCCAACAGCTCTGACCACTTGGTGTCACGCGCCGTCAAGGGGGTTCTCGCGGCCCTGGTACCGGTTGCCTCGCTGCCGTCACATAAAAAGAAATATGTTTCTTAGACATTTTGTAGGCAAAAATAAAATTGTTAGTACTATCAAAAATGTTTTTGAAAAGTCGTTATTGTAGATTCTATTTTGTAACCTACCTTCTAGTCTTAAACACGTTACAAAAATTATAAATGTGACAATTTTAGCCTTCTGTATACTGGTATTATGCATTTCGCTAACACGTGACTAATCAATTGTAAACGGCTTCTACGGTCTCTTTATCTATTTTTTTCCACCCCTGCTACTTTATCTGATCAGAAAGCTGAAGATAGGTTTGACCCAGGCTAGAATTTCAAAAAAGGTTGGCAATGGTTTTAGTTTATGTGTAGCATCAGTAATATCAGATTTTGTTATATATCAGTTGCTATTAGTTACATATGGATTGAACAAAAAGTAAACCTTCCAAATCCTAAATATTGTCATCATCTTTCCTGCAAAACTATGAGGTTTAAGTACATTCCTTGCGTAAATAGAGATGTTTCCAAGCTAAAATTTACTGTTTACTTTCACAATGTAATAGATCCATGTCACTCCAGCGGTGCCTGTTTTATGTCTGTAATAATTATCAAATTTTCAAACTAGTTTCTTTGTGAATATTTGACAGTTGAACAGATATCTCTTGAGCATAAAGTATACAAAAATTTAAGAAATTTTGGATAATTAAAAATGACAAGCCAATGATTACATGTATATCACATGCTGTAATATTATGTAAAAATTTCACCATTATCATATATAATTGTTTAACAGCAATCATATTGGCAATATTCTTTGATTATGAAAAAATGTCCTACGCTGATCGTAACAGAGGAACATCTAGCCACATTTGAAGCGACAAGTCTATTTGTAGACGTTTCAATATTTCAAAAAACTGCCTCTATATTACTGATATTTTGTACAGATAATCTCTGCAGCTATCACTCACTAATTAAGAAATATTTCACTGTTATAAATGCCCCTTTGGTTAGTGGGACAGTAGAGCACCTACTTTAAGTTGAGTTTTAAACCAAATACCATACTGGAAATTGTACTTTCTACAAACAAACGATGCGCGTTTAAGATTTTTAACAAATCAATCAGTGTTGCTTTCTACACGATTGTGCGTAAAAGGTTTTAACTTTCTCTAGTACGACATTTGCGAATCGAACGACTCCATATTAGTTAGCTGGTACCTAATCAAATAACCAAATTGTCCGGCTACCGCCAATAAACAGGAGACAATAGCACTAGAAGATTATGATGAAAATTGTCGTTGTTTGTTTACTGCACGAGAATCACAAATTAAGCCGTTTAGGAATATTACACAGTTGAGTTCACTTTTCCAAAAGAAAGTTGGTAGCTTATTTACATAATTGTACGCTACTTGGAGCCCGTATGATAACATAAACACTTTTACGCTAGTGTAATGGAGGTAATAACACGAAGAAGTACACAGCAAGCAAATTTGTAAGGTTTGCTTTTATTTTAATGTGGGCAATCTTCAGATTGCCTTAATGTTCAGTACGTGTAGTGGTAACCTATTCTCTAGTAAAAAAAGTAACATAAAACATTTTCCTCCGCTGGGCAAAAACACTTTGTAAAACGCAAGGCAATTTAACTGCTTCCCGCCAAAGGACAATAACAACAGTAGTTAAAGGTTAGTTTCAGGTGTTACCTTTGTATCGAAAAAATAAATATGAATTACGTCCAGTTAAGTTTTACTGACTAACAAAATGTCTGAACCATTCTTACTGTGCTAGTAAAGTGTTTCAACAGAGCGTTTTTTTTTTCTTCCTGAAGGAAGAAATGAGTGGGCTATACTAAGGTTATACTATTACTAGCTTACAAAGTTACAAAGTTGACTGCACTAGCAGTAATGCTCATAAAGTATTATAAATGAGCAACCCTCCGTTTCCTTTTACTCTACTAGTACACATACGGAAAAACTTCAATTTCAAGCAACCTCGTTAACTGTATCGTAAGGCAAAAGAAACATTTGAAAGAAACAAACACACATTTGAAATATAGGTTCTGTACCCGTATGCTCTGTAACCACGCCTACTTACTTTAAATTTCTTTAGTTGTAAACATAAACTTGCAAGTAATAACTTTTTTGAAAAGGGTTACAATATTATTTAGCCTTACCAGTAAATGAATATTTTAAGATGTCGTATAATATTCAATAAATAGATACAGTTTTAAGAAATATATTTCAAGAAGAAGAATTTTTATTAGTTTTGCAAAACTATATTTACATGCTATTATAAATAAAATCAATACTTTTAATAATCTACTGGACTTGAATTTAATGTAAGGTATGGCTAATACGAATTAACGGATACGATCAACTGTACTTAGTAGCAGCTAAAAGTCTTGCAGCTACGTGTGAATAGTACTACAAATCTTTAACCTGAAATGGTAACAAAATCTATAAAATTTAAGTAAAAATCTAAGTGATATTATAGTGTTTAGATCTTTCGAACAATACAGAAAACCCAATCAAATGTAAAACATTAGTTTCACTAAGTTTTTACTCTTTTTACTGTCATTGTCTAAGTTACATACAGTGCTGACATTGACTAAAAATAATACTGTCGTGTTGATATTATTTTTAACTTTCTTCGTTTAAAATAAAGATTTTTTGCTGTGCAAGCGCGCGCGTGCGCGTCTGTTAGTATCTCTGTAAGTGTGTTTGAGAGAGATAATATGGAGACTATATATAATGCAATATGAATTAAAAACTAGAACAGATGATAATTTTATTTCGTTGAAATTACTGATAAGAAAAGTATTGAATTTGAAAGGAAATTTTCTCAAAAGCTAGGAATGCTGCACTGCAAATTTTCCAGGTGCAGTAGGGTTATGCGTCTCTGGAATTTGCGGAAAGCCTCGGGAGAGAGCAAAAGTCCCTTTCCACATAAAAGTGATTACTTAATATGAGCGGAATTTACGGTTTTTATACATTTGTAAAACGCACATACAAAAAATTATCAAACCTAATTATCGGTATTGACTTAAAATTTTAATTTACAGGTATTGTTATTAACTACTACCAAAACTGTGATTTGAGTAGTACAGGTTATTTTTCTTCAAGTTAGCGAGTTTCTAATTTAGTTGACATGCATATTTGAATTAATCAATGATACTATAATTTAATAATTTATAGTTCTACGAAACGTATAAAAGTAATACAATCTATTATCCTTTATTTCTTAAAATCGTCATCGCATGTCACTAACTGTATAAGTCTGTGCCATTTCGGTTGAGTGACACCTCACTTACAGCTACTTCCAAGGGTATATTAAAGAGGGCTAGAGACATAGTGATGTGTTCTAAAAAAAATATAAAGTAAAATATAATAAAACAATAAAATAATTGGCAGTAAAATCTGACTGCTACTATTAGTAAATCAGGATGCTGCTTGAGCGTAAAATCAGCCGCATAAAAGAAACAGGCAATCACCCTGTTCATACAAATACTATATGAATCCCATGTTTCACGTTTCCGCACAGTAGCTTTCATGACGCTCTTAATTCTTCAACTAGTTCCGTTATTTGTGTTCTTCTCACCGCTATCAAATCCGATAATTAAACCCGTCTTCTTTGTTTGCTTCCCATCGAGAAGTATCTACTTTAAATCTCCCGGGAGAAGTGACAGCTCCGCTACATTCGCTCACCCCTTTCGTGGAATGTTATTTAGTCCCCCTTATTTCTGCTTAAGTCCAGTGGTTACGTTTAATGTAATTCTGTGCGGCCACGTCTTCATGCTTGCGTCGTTTGCCGTGTGTAGGTGTGTTATTTTATGTAGTAAAACTTATGTTAATTTTCATGTTACGAAAATGTGCTGAAGGAGTATGAGGAAGCGTGTAGTCGGTAATCCACGAAGAGAGTCCGAAAATATGAGGTACTTGGCACATGTGCGTAAATAGGATTGTCACGTCCTACTATGAAAACAAAATGTCACTATTCATTGGACTGAGTGAATTTCAACTTTCCACCGCTTTTTAATAAAAACTATTAAAAATTTAACTTGTCAATAATCAAACTTAAAAAACTGCAATCTTCAAACCAGGTTGTTGAGTGTAGAGGCTTTAATACGTCGCTTATACAAAAATAGTTTTTAACTGATCTAATTTCAAAGTACCATTATGTTTTTTTGTTTCAATTCAACACTACACATTTTTATTTGGAAATTTATATGTCAATTTCTTATTTGAAAATAACATTTATTTTTCTCCGTTCGCATTAAAAACGCTTTTTAATCTGCATACTTCTTCTGTGCTGTGATTATTGTTATTTTCCATAAATCTAAACCAGTGTAGTGTCTATTTGTAGAAAAGGCATTTTTCATCCGGACACCAGATTATTCACTACACTCAGCAAGAAGCTCAACTTGGTCTTCTAAAACATTTTACATCAGCGTTAAGTATCTCTTAAAATAATCCTCCAACTTTCTTTATTATTCTAAAAAACATTGGTTGGTTGGAATGTTTTATAAAAAAAAGTTTGTGCATTACTTGTTTATAATTATATTTACATATTAATTGTATTTATTGTAACGATTATGTAATTATTAGTTTATAAATAATTTATTCAAAAAGTTATATTGTGAGATTATATATTGGTGATTTTGACAACAATTAATTCTGTTGTGTTACTTCTGTTAAGAGGAGATGCTGATACAACGCATCGTGCAAAGCACTAAATTAACATAATCTGTATACAGCTACAACAGCACGTTGTGGAGTTGGGCTTGTGAGTGTAAACTGCTTAACTAGGCAATTACAGCCTCCAGCTAAGTCCATTTAGGTATGACAGTTGCCACGCTGAATTGCAACTATAACAACCGCTCAGTAATATAAACGGCTCTAATTAGCAAGATAATTTTAATGTTGCTGGAAATTGTTGTGTTTACTACACAAAGCAACTTAAGCAATCTTCGTTGTTGATAATATTCTGCATATTAAAATTTTAAGTCTTTTATGATCCTGTGAATACTTTTGTAATTTTTCACGTCGATCTAAACTGCATTCTATAGATTATTTTAAAGTAAATTGTTATATGGATCATAAACAAATTTGTTGTATCATCCCGTGTCTAAATCAAAGTATTTATACTTTATGTTTATCATTAAATTTACGTTTAAAATAATAACTAAACTAATGTATTATTTTCGATGAAATGAATTACCGAAACTATTTTTGTTGTGTCAGCATATTGACTACTTCTGATTATAAGTTTTGATTGTACCATGTTCATGTCACTAATGAACAACAGCGCAATTTTAACAGTATCCTGTATAGGCTTCTTCTTCCTGTAACTTGTGTACCCTCATATCCAATGATATTTTACATAATTCAAATATATCTTTCCCAAAATATAACTTATCAGAATTATACGAAGACTTTACACTTTAAAAATATTAAATATTATTTATTGAAAGTATAATATTTTTCCATGCAAAAAATTATGCTTTGATTTTTTAATGTTTTTTAAACCATGAGGATTCTCATTACTTTCTTAATATTGTAATACTTTCCAACTGATAAACAATTTGTTGGTAGTTTTCTATAAACTGTTGTGCATATAATAAAAATATTGTTCCCTCACACTTTTCTCTTTAAATTTTCACTTAGATTTTTTTTATGTTCCCGTCTTTATAGGTAAGCAATTTGCATATTCTTTTGCTTGTGTTATATAAATTTCACTTTTCCGTTAACGTTATTTTCACTCTGTTATTGTTTTAACGTAGTAGAATGGCATTTTCTCTGAGTCCTAATTTTCCCTCATAGACTTTAAAACAATTACTAAATGTGCTCCTTGTCAGTACAAAGTTTTCCTAAATATGAACTAAGTGAACTATGGTGTGTTGCTTTAAATTATTAGTTCAAAACATTTACTGATAAACAACAGGTTTTGTCAAATTACAAATATTTAAACGCCAGTAGTAAAAAACACGCTGAACATACTTGGTAACTAGTTTACGTCATATTAAAAAAAGAAGTAAAGAATCTTCTATTCCAGAAGTTAACATAAACAAATTACAGATTACAACAACTTGGGAATTAATTTTGGGTCGACCGTAGGTAAACGTATATGCTTAATATAAAGCAACCAGGTGTTCAAGACCGCGTGGACAAAGACAAGACAGATCAAACCAGCATTCCTTAACCTTGATCTTTCACAGTCAGTATCGAACAAAATCATTACCTTCTTAAGTAAAGTTTGTCACTTCATAGCCGCTGAATACAAGTGTAAAATGAGAGTTTACAGGTTACAATTATACTGTGTTAATTTTAGAAAAAAGTGTACGCTGTTAAAGGAAATTTTATTTTCAAGTCGACCGTTGACCTTTTCTCAAATTCATACACAACGCGTGCTGGTTCAGAGTTCAGGTATTGTAGATGTATTATTTTTGACATAGTCGGACTTGCACTTTACAAAAGACAACTTTCAAACAACATTATGCTCTGGTACTTTTTCCGCAGTCCTACACTTTGTGCTGTACAATATGTCTAAAACGATGCACAAATATTTGTCGTCTTAACCTGTCCTTTTACCATACCATTCTAAGTGTATTGTAATTAAAGTATTATCACCTAAATTTTTTAGGCGAAAATGGAGAGTAACTTTTTCCGTATTGTTTCATGTCTGTATTTTTGTAGACAACAAGTTGTTTATTATGTTTTCTAAGAAACAATTTCAAGCATCCTCACACTGCGATTCGTAACATCACTGAACTTATAACAAACCATTATTATGGTTGGCTACATTGTTGCCATTCAATTGGTAAATGTATATTCAATTAAAACAATTATTAGTAGGATCTAATGAGGAATAGTTGCCTCCAGTAAAACCGATGCTCATCCATTTAGTGTAAATTTCGACTTACAAATGTTATTGAGACATTATTTGGCAGTGATGTTCCCCCACATTATAAGCTCAGTGACTATAAAATGGAGTATTTCCTTTGGTAATGACAAAGTAACAATACACTAATAAGACATAAAAAATAAAATAAATAAATGAGTACGATTGCTACTTGAAATAACAAAATTAATATGCAACAACTAATTTCAGAATTGCGAGACACCGTCACAAATTTTTTAACATTTTTGAAATTTAATGGCATTACTTATTCGTGCTGTCAGCCGTGAGCCGCGACTAAAATGTTATTGCAGCACGGAGTGTAGTTAGCCATGTAAGCGAAGTTCTATTAAGCAGTGGGCTGAATAATTAATGACAGCCATTAGGTATTGGTCAAAATACGAGTAATCATCAGTGGACAAAACAGCGTAACTCAGATGTAAGATATTACTAAAACAAATCGCTCGCAGAGAATTCCAAGTAAGTACCGAGAAAATAGTAATTTGCGTAGGCTACACAATGTAAATCTGGAAAAAGTAACAATATACCTAGAATTCGGTTTATAGTGAGATAAACACTTGGAAATATGAACATCTTTGTTGTCTTGAAACTACCACTGTGTGAACTAAATGTTTCAAAACTGAAACTCAGGTACTATTTTATAATGATATTAGCAGATGTTTCATTACACGTGTGTACTATTTAAAGGAATACCAATAGTATGTATCTAGGGAAAATATGTATACGAATGCTTTTGCAACAGACTACTAAAAATTACATGTTGAAATGAAAGTATTAATTACATAAAACTTAAGGTAACAGGAATTAAATTGTTGTATGAACATTACGCTTTAAATAAGTTTAAGTGATAATTATTTCTTGATTATTTATGATACACTGTTTTAAGATAAACAGTTTGGCATCATCCAATTCTCTCCCCATTACCATATCAATGGAAAACTCCGACACATACATATTTTCGTCAACAACGGTGGTTCTTGACCACGTGGTTCGTATTTTCCGTGGTTTAGAGAATCATGGTTTTTGTTTTCAAATACATTACGTTAGTTGTTTCGTAATTTAGTAGACATTATTAATTAATTCTGCAGACCTGCATGCTTTATTCGACTGTAGATGTACATGTTTGCACATATAATAAATTAAATTAAATATTTGAAATTTTACCAAATAATATATGGTTATTGGTCTCAATGTAAACAATATTTATTATTCTATGAGACCGATAAATTTTTTTAAACTATCGTTTCTATTAGCTATGCATTTATTTCAGTTGTAACGTATTTTAGTTCTCATAAAGGCTAAATTATTAAGTAATACATTCGTACTTACGTAACTGTACGTAATTATAGTATTTCAGGATACACATTAAACGGATAATGTTAAAATATACTAACCAACGTTGAATTTAGAAACGTTTTTGTTTAATATGAAAGTTATAAAAAAAGTGCGCGACTGATTATACGAGTGCTCATTCGGTAATAGTTTCAAGATTGTCCGCTTAGGTGTCTATGAACACATCAAGTTGCCGGAGCTATATGGACTAATTAGCTAATAATTAGTAATTGAATATTGTCATAGAAGTACCCAACCCGTACAACGACCCTGAGAGCTTGAAAACAGGAGGAGATCCTGAAGAAGAACCACGGGAGGAGCGGCGGTATCCTGACGACTACCTGGAAGGAGCAGCTGTAGACATTCACCAGGAAACCAGGAGAAGCACCGCATCGTTCATCTTATTCAGGAAAGTGAACCCATTTATAATAAACTAAATAAAACAATTATAAACTAATAAGACGCAGACACTTCTAGAAATTAACGTGCATGTTAATAGTGTGTAGGAATTATTTTAAAGTAATACTGAAGGTCAACACAAAATGTTCATTATTTTTATTTACAAAAGAAGCAGTAATTTATTTATTTATTTAAACAGAACTATTTATTTATTTAATTTGTATAAAAAAATTGTCTATTAATTTTGTTGTGTTATTATAAACTGTAGTAAACTCTGTGCCGTCTAAATTTAAGAAAATCTTTGATTAAAGCCAAACATTCCATATCTAGATATCGACTTATTTATTCTATACAACCTTGTACATCGCTATATATTTATGTAGGCTAGATATTGTACTTATTAATTTTAAAAACATTTTATAGTCAAAGCATGTAAGTTTTGATTGTAAAAGAAACCTCAAAATATTTTATTTACTTGCGAAAATGTTATTTTTGTGTTAAAGCTAAATAAATATTTATGAGACAACATTTTTATAAAATAAATAAAAATTACAATTTATTCAGTAATTATAGGTAGACTTAATTAACGATTGGCAGTACAATTTGACATATAACTCATTAGTTTAATGAACAAGCGGGAGCTGGAGCTTGTTTTCCCGGACAGACCGGACAGACTGTATTTATTACTACAACAAATATTCCTGCAGCGATTATTCATTATGAATATGGTAATGAACAGTTACATTAATTGAAAACAGCAGTACTAGCCGTTGTCACAATTGTAATAGTAGACGGAATAGAAACATTTACAAATATTTTATTCGTTGTACATGTATTTAATGAATTACAGCATTTACTTTAGGCAACAGTAATCCATTATAATAAACATTAATTACAAGAAACTTTAAAACGTTGAAACAAATATATATTTTGTTACAGACTTTGTATTTATTTTGTGTAAATTACATTAATTACTATGGCAAAGTTTTCATTTCCGTGTAGAAAGTAAATATTGCGTTATGTTTATAGCAGTGATAATATTACTTTAGCGTTAGATTTATATAGGCTTAGTATGCATTTTTAAAAGCAAAATTTGACTACACATTTTATTGTAAATTATCATCAAAACTCGTACTTATTACTAGCAATAGATATGTTAATATTATTTAAATTTTAATTCGTTTTAATTTACTTATTTTGTTTCCTGTCAATAAGAAAATTAGTATATTACACTATAATTAGTACCATGGTTGACCAAACATTTCTGAGGGTACTTGATGATATTGTTTTGTTTTAAAGCACATTAAACTTTAGAAATTTATAATATTGAACAACACAGAGGCACAGAAATGTTTATTTTATTTACATTTACACGGATATTGATAGAAAGAACACAAAGTATATAAAGAACTTGACCGTAAAAAGAATGAGGCTATAAGAAAAAAATTACATACTCTTAACCTGCATAAGAGACTACAAGATTACAAACAACGGTGGAAAAACTCATAGAATGTGGCACATTCAATACCACCTAAACAAGTCTGGAAATATCAACTTGTAGGACACAGGTGTGTGTGACTGGACGATTTTTGAAGTCGGAACTGGCAGCACCTTTCCTATGCAGTGATGTGAAGTTGATGACTTTTTATAGGTACCCGGATTCTGTATTTGCTGAAATGTCACAAAAGTTTGTCTTAATTATTAAAACATGTTCCAAGTAAGAAAAAACACCTTGATTGTATATTAGTATAGTGTTAAGGAATTTATACATATCAAGTAAAGTACCTGCTAACAAAAAAGATATTCTCACAATTTGGCATGAACTTCCATCAAGCTAAGATACAGAAAACAATGTAGACTAAGGAGGAGCCGAATTATAACTTTACGTAGCATATTCCATTGTTATAAATTACTGGAAATAAGACAAAATTGTGTCAATACGATTTTCGCAGAGCAACATCTTATAAAGCCAGCAGATTACTTTTTGAGCTAAAATTGCTTTCCTAGCCAATAATAAACTTACACTCTTCCGACTTAATTCGAATAATTACCGCGCTAAATTACTACTGGATTACACTTTTTGTAAATTACACTTTAGTAATATGTAACTTGTTAGCATGATTATTTCAACGATTTTTATATAATCTGGTGTTTATTAAAGATCAGTTATGGAAATTACTTTTAGATGCAGTTTAATAATTGGTTAGGCTTTAAACGTTGATCTGGTACAACATGCTTTGCAAATGTTCTCACTATCGCATACACACACGCAAACTGAGATGTTAAACCCCTCTAGCGTATGCCCATTAAAACAAAGCAGCTGTTTCATTTTACATATAACTCAGCTACATTGTTAATCTGGTCTCTATCTTGGAAATTTTGAGTAACCAGTATTTAAGTGTAGATATTTCAAGCTAATTTCAAGCTAAGGGATATTTAAATGCATTGCCACTTAAAGAAATGTGCTCATCAAAACTAAGGTCTCTGATTTATGCTTTTTCAAATAATATAATCCATCAAGTTCAACACAAACATAAGCATATAAAAACCAGAATAACATTACCAAGATATTAAGACGTAAACAGATGTTGGTTATCTGCGACAGTTTTTGCTTATAATTAAGACACGATTAGGTATCTAATTTAGATAGGTTTCTCGTAACGTAGACAGGTTAGGTATTTAACGTTTGTACAGAATACGAATAGCAATATAATGTGTTTAAATGAATAAATACTAACTTCTGCTAACCAATATTTTAAGTATGAACATTTTTTGTCTATATCTTAAGAAACCAGCTATAAACGTAACCAGCAATAACCGATATTGGCAAAAAATACTGGCAAACTGAAAACAAATTAACTTACCAGCACTACTAATAATTAGTAACATTAACACATAAAATATTTTTGACCAGTACAAGGCAAATTAGATACACGTTAGCTCGTATCCTCTTATAATGAAAGGAAAGTAATAAAATATAAATGTTTTTAAATTATCACAAATAATTACTAGTGTTTTAATGAGTTATACACGTAGCATACGTAACTTCTCTTAAAATAAAATTTCTTAAAATTCTTTCAAATTCGTTCAAACTTACTTACAAAGATATACATTTATCGATAAATCAGAAAGTAAATTGTATCATCATTACCAACATATTCTCAAGTAGCATTATCCAACAATTACACATACCAACACCACCATCTCTGCTACACACATAAACCGCATTGGCTGTTGCCGTGAGGAAAATGTAAAAACAATTTCTAAAGTGTTTGCCGTTTCTCTATGGCTGCATATTCTTTAGCATGAACCACATGCACGTGTTCAGCCTTAAAGTTTATTTAAGAATGCATGTTTACATAATGAACATAACTAACGACTTATTTCATTAGAAAGATTAGAGTTAACTTTATTTTATAAGAAGCTTTATGTTAGAATCAAGTAATTATTTTCCGAATAAATCTGTACACGTGGTAACTTTAGTATTTAGGAGTTTTTAAAAACAGAATATAACGTACACGAATGGAAAACAGATAAACTGTGCAGTACCTAGCAATGTAATATTTAGATACTTTTCCAATATTCCTGCAGGCCTGAAAATTTTTTCTAAAGACCGATGCTAGTAAAACATATACAAACTACTGCAATGCCAGATGAGAGCAGGGAGATAAAGGGAAAAGAGGGAGAGAGAAAGAGAGAGATATTAAGGTAATGAAAAAGAAAGAAAACTTACGTAAACGTAGCAAGGTAGAAATAGTACTATTTATAATGAAATGTAGGATTTTTTGTCTTATCTCACCAACATGAAACCTTCACTCCCCCCCTCCACCAGAGAGACAGATATATTACCTCCTATAACAAAAGTTCTGTTTCCATTCTAGTTATGTTTTAAATGTATTACTCTATACTTACGATCTCAATATTTACCAAAAAAATGTATCTGTTTTTGCTCTGTCAAGTATATTTCAAATTTGCTTCGTGAAGTAAGTATAATTTAAACCATTCAATCTGTTTTATAAGATGAATTCATTAACAAATATAGATCTGGGGAAGTAGATATATATAACAAGAAATATTTATTCTTGAACACTTTGCAGGCAAAAATAAAAATTGTTAGTACTAACAAAAATGTTTTTGAGAAGTTATTATTTTATATTTTATTTTGTAACCTACACTTTTAGTCTTAAAAACGTTACAAAAATTAGAATTGTTATAATTCTAGCCTCTTATATATTGGTATTCGTTCACACGTGAGCAGTCAATTGTAAACCGCTTCTACAGCCTTGTTTTCTGTTTTTCTCACAGCTCTTACTTCAGCTGATCAGAAATCTGACTATTGGTTTGACCCAAGTTGGAACTCTTTGGAGGGGGGTCCAGAAGTTCATAAAAGGTTTGGCATACGTTTTACAATTTATGTGTAGCATCAGTAATCTCAGACTTTTGCTGTAGTTGCAACTAGTTACATATGGATTGGACAAAAAGTAAATCTTCCATATCCTACAATATCGTCATCACCTTCCCTACAGAACTGTGAGGTTGAAATCCTTTTCTTGTGTAAACAAAAAGCTTACTTTTGCAAAATAGTAGATCCATGTCACTGTAGCAGTGCCTCTTTTGTGTTTGTACTAATTCTCAAATTTTCAAACGATTTCCTTTGTGGATATTTGTCAGTTCAACAGAAACCTATTGAGCTCGGTATTGAAAAATTTGAAGAGTTTTGAATAATTAAAAAATTTTTAGCCACGTATTACATTTAAGTCACATGCTATACTATCAGATAAAAATTTTGCCATTGTCATAAATCAATGTTTAATATCATCCATATTGGCATTGTTTTTTTTTTATCGTACTAGACGAAAGTCCAGCCACATTTGAAGCGACCAATCTACTTGTAGACGTTTCCAAACAGCTCTCTATATATTACTCCTAGTTTGTACAATCTCCTGCAGCTGTCACTCACTAATTATGAAATATTTCACTGTTATTAATTTCTCTTTGGTGAGTGGGACAGTAGAGCACTTATTTTAAGATGACTTTTAAACCAAATACCAACTTTTAAACCAAATACCAAACTCCCAATTGTGAAACTGTACTTTTTGCAAACAAACGATGCTGGTTTAAAATGTTTAACCAATCAATCAATGTTGCTTCCTACATGATCGCGTGGGAAAGGTTTTGACTTTCTCTAGTATAACATTTGCAAATCGACCGACTCCACTTTGGTTATCTGGTAACTACATAAATAACCAAATTGTCCGGCTGCCCCCATTAAATAGGAGACAATAGCACTAGAAGCTTAGCATGAAAATTGTCGTGCTACACGATCACAAATTGAGCCATTAAGGCACAACGCTACACTGCTGAGTACACTTTTTGCAAAAGCTGGTAGCTTATTTACATAATTGTACGCTACTTTCAGCCGGTATGATTTGAAAATAATAACATAAACACGTTTACTCTAGTGTAATGGAGCTAATAACACGAAGAAATACACAACAAGGAGATTTGTAAGTTCAGCGTTTATTTTTATGTGTCCAATCTTCAGATTGCCTTAATATTCAGTACGTGTAGTGGCAGCCTATTCTCTAGTAGAAGAAGTAACATAAAACATTTGCTCCGCTGGGCAAATACACATTGTAAAACGCAAGGAAATTTCACTGCTTGCCGCTGGAGGACAATAACAGCAGTAGTTAAAGGTTAGTTTCAGGTGTTACCTTTGTATCGAAAAAAATAAAAATGAATTACGTCCAGTTATGTTCTACTGACTAACAAAATGTGAATTTCTGAACCATTCTTACTGTTCAAGTAAAGTGTTCCAACCGAGCGTTTTTTCTTTGTGAAGAATGTAATGAGTAGGCTAGGCTATACAACGGTAATATATTACAAGCTTACAAAGTGGTACAATTGACTGCACTAGAAGTTTACTGCTTTTCAGCCAGTGACAGGTATTGGAGACGTAATGATCATAAACTAAAATAAATGAGCAACCCCCCGTTTCCTTTTACTCTTCTACTACACATACGGAAAAACTGCAATTTCAAGCAACCTCGTTAACTATATCGTAGGACAAAACAAAAAAAAAGAAACAAACACACATTTAAGATATAGGTTCTGTGCGATTGTGCTTTGTAACTACACTTCTATAATTTAATCTTATTTTAATTGTAAACACGAAACTAGCATGTAACAACTTTGTGCAAAATACTTACAACAGTCTTAACAGTAAACAAATATTTTACGATGTCTTATAATAATCAATATATAGACATTGTTTTAATAAAAATTTCAGTGATAATAATTTTTATTAGTGTTGCAAAACTTTATTTTCACGTTATTATAAATGAAATCGGTAATTTCAATAAACTGTTGGACTTAATATTAATGTAAGGTATGGCTAATACGAATTAAAGAAGACGACTAATTGTACTTAGTAGCAGCTGAAAGTCTTGCAGCCACGTGTGAATCAGCACTACGGATCTTTAACCAGATGTGACAAGAAAGTCTGTAGATCATATGTAAAAATCTAACTAATGTTATAGTGTCTACATCTTTTGTACTTTATCGAAAAGCTACTCAAATAGAAATAATTTGTTTTCACTAATTTTCTATTGTCATTGTCCAAATTGAAATTAATACTGTCGGGTTTTCTTCAACTTTTACTATCGGGTAATATTAGATTCAACTTTTTATTATTATTATAAAAATCAGATTTGTTGCTGTGGAAGAACGTGTATGGGTGACTCTGTGTGTGTGTGTGTGTGTGTGTGTGTGTGTGTGTGTGTGTATGTGTCACGCGCGCACGCGCGTCTGTTAGTCTTTGTGTATGTGAGAGAGAGAGAGAGAGAGAGAGAGAGAGAGAGATACTGTATATAATGTAAATATTAATTATAGATTACACCAGTTGATAACTTAAATTCATTTGAATTACTGAAAGAAAAATATTAAACTTGTAAGTGAATCTTGCAATAGCCAGGAATTCTGCAATGCAATTCTGCCAGGTGTAGTAGGGTTATGCGAGACCGTAATTTGCGAAGCGCCTCGGGAGAAAGAAAACCTCCCTTTCCACATAAAAGTGATTACATAATATGGGCGGTACTTACGGTTTGTATACATTATTAAAACGCACATAAAACATTATCAATACCTATTTTGCAGTGTATGGTATTGACTTAAAATTTTAATTTACAGGTATTGTTGTTAACTACTAGGTTGTGATTTGAATACCAGGTTCTTTTTCTTCAAGCTAGCAAGTTTCTAAATTAGTTGACATGTATATTTGCATTAGCACTCTGTGTGCTAAGAAACCATGTTAATTTTAATTCTTTAAGATGCAAAGGATTTTTATCCCTTTTAAGTGTTGACAGCCATTTTGTTAGACTCGAAATCCTCACATCAATTTTTTTAAACAGCTCAGGGCTTTGTGGTAGTGTACGTGTAAGGCATATCAATTGCGTTTTGTATTAATAAATTACAAAATAATTTAAAACATTACAAAACAAATTATAAACAGTTACCGTTGAAACACTTACGCCACAAATGTTGATAAGAAATTAATAAATAAAGACAATACTTTTAGAAAAAAGTAATCACAATAAGAATAGTAAGCTTTATAGATTATACTGAAAACACAGTAGGCAAATGAGACAGAACGTTGCGTTTTCGATCTACTGCGATGAATTGATACATTAATCACATACTTCCCTCGAAAATTGGAGTTACGTTGCCAGGTGCTAATCAATTTTCATCTCATATACTTCTTATATATAGCGTACACGTACCGTTCAATTACATTTTGTAATTTGTTTTCTAATACAGTTTTATAATATAGGCCTATGTGAGCGGAAGCATGCGAAAAACATACGCACACACCTTTTAGGAACAAATATTTTGCACTTTGTAAAATTCATAATATGATCATGATAATACCTGATAGTACATATCTAAACTAAACCTAAGCTATACCTATCTGAACTGATATCAATAAAAGCTATTAAATAAATATAAATTGGTAAAAGGTTTTGTAAGAAGAAGGAAAATATTATGAGTTCTCAACATAAGTGATTACAGAAATACTTGAGGACCATAGACGCGCATGATTTACGTTTGAAATTGGATAAGTAACTCTACACGTGTCTTACATTTGTTATAAAATCCAAGATAAGTTATGGCAATAAATGTTACTGTCAGTTTACTTTTCGTGAGAACTATTGTCCTGTTCTAACCTGTTAACATACGTTATCATTTTAATGTAAATATAAATCTATAAATTCTGGTCTTTGTGAGATATTTTAATTTATGCTTATAAAAATGTGTTTTCTGTCCTGCAGCGAGATGTGGTTGAGAGCCAACGAGACAGATCAGCGACTTCTAGTAAGCCGCGAGGAACAATAATCGATCGCATGAAAAACAAGCCTTGGATGGAATCACTGTATACAGCAACCTGCATGTCGTCATTGTGTGTAGACAGCTGGTCAAGTTTGTCGTCGTTTTTTGCTGTGAGACGACTTTTGCATGGTCAACGTGACTGAACCAAGAAAGGAAATTCATACAAGGTTTACATCTATTCCAATATGTCTCAAGATACAGTCGAGTATTTTATGTTTCAAATTTATCCTTCCAAACATGAACTCCAAGATACTCGGAACCTACTTGCAGAGACTTTAACATGAACATTTTAAATCAAAGCACGTGCAAACTTTACAAAATACAAATTTAATTTTTACAGCATTAGTACTGCGTATACAATTTTCGACAATACACTCATAGAATCACTCACCAAAACAACAGATTGTACCATATGTCTCGTATCACACACATATACTCAAAGAATTGATGTTAAGTAGCAAAAAAAGTTTATAAGTAATGTGTGTTATAAAATAAATGTGTTCATAAATATCTTTAATTAATTTCTTTTAACCCTTGAAGGTGTATTCATCTAAAATCATTGGGCAAAGTGAGAATTTGTGTAACGTCTTTTCTTTACAGTGTGGATGCTATTATTGATTTGTCTACTGATATTGCTATAAAGCAATTTGTCTACTGATATTGTACGTTACATATTTTTACTTCCACATAAGTAAATTTTTCAATTGCAAACAATCTTGTTCATAAATTTTCAAACAGAATGAGAAGTCAGTAAATTAATGCGCGATATTTTCCAAACGTTATTGAGGTTCCCGTACTCATATATTATTCAGTACACATATTGTCCTATATACGGTCTCTGAGACTTCGACAATAACGCTGTGATCACGTGCAGACCATCCAATATTGCTAGTATTAATACAATACCATACTACCTTATTGTGCAGCATAACACCCTAGAGTACTTTACAGTTTGCGTTTAGCCTACAAAGTCAGAAATTGTAACAAAATAACTTTTAAGAAGTCCTATAAATTGCGTTTAGATTCCTACAGACATTCATTTAATATTATAGTTCCTTAAAAAAATAATATAAACTTTTTGATTACTTCCAAAAGTGATAATAATGTTTGTCTAATACCTGTAATTTGGAATTTCTTCGAAGTATAGATTTTTCTACAATACTGTATAGAGACAATAGTGTATTGCTTAGAAATCTCTGATAACATATTTATGTACCTACTGAATATTTGTTGGATATTTTTCAAATAGTTACGACGATAGTTAATAATATTTAGTTACGAAAAGGACACCATTATACACAGATTCTGTACAATGTATTAAAACATTGTGTATTACATAGTTGGAAACATTTAGGCCGAGCTGTTAGGCCGTAGTCTAGAGTCTATGCTGACAGACGTTCTGGCCTCACCATTGAAACGTCATAAAATGATTATTTACTTATAAAAGATTTGTGTCGCTGTGTCTGCACCCGCGTTGGTGAACACAGCCGCTGTTCTCGCTTGAGGCAGCCGGAAAGTTTGCTGTGGCCGAGCATCCACTCTCCAACACTGAACATCGCGTTCTGTTTGAGGACACCAAGATCTTATTCTCGGAGAGTACCCATTACCCTTGGCTGCACATGGAGTCAGCCAAGCCAAGATGGGAAAGCCTCCTATTAAACAGGATTTGGCACACTGCCCTCCCAAACCAATCAGATAGCACTTGAGCTTGAATGGTAAATGGTGTTTTCAGCTTGTTTCATACTCGTATGAAAGTCTATATAAGTGGGCCTTCTGAAACAAAATACATAGTATCTATCTTATCACTGGGGTGAATTGGCGGACACCGTGCCACCGATTGATACCGACACATAATGGCCTCCGATGGTGAGTCCGAAACGTCTGTCAGCATAGACTCTGGACCAATAATGTGTGTGGTCGCCGGCTGTGAAAGGCTTAGGAATTGTATTTGCATATTACCTTAGTAAACATAAGTATTCCCTTCCAAATTACAAGAAGAATTATAATGCTGAAGTATAAAAATTTTTTTAAAGTTAGTATGTAAAAAAATGGTTGCGACTCACTGATCGAATTTAATCTTAAAAAATTGGTAGTTACAAATACCTGCATTAAGGTGACGACACATTCAGAATTAAATAACTGTAAAACTGGAGAAAATTGTCTCGTTTTCGTACAGTGAATGACTTTAAAAAATGACGGGTACATTCGTCTACCGTTAAATTGAAATAAAAGTGAACACGTTCATCATCAGTGTGCAGTAATTCACCTTTTGTAAATGGAAATAAAACAACCCAAATTTTTTGTGATTGCACAAATTGCATCATGAACTACGAATGCATTAAATGACTGCTTGATAATTTTAAAACTTAAACTGACACTCACTTGGGTAATATGGACTTGTGCGTAATGTAGCAGTGTTTTTATTTAAATTTTATATTTTAACAGTTCTGGAAGTCTTTTTTTCCCAGACTATTAGAAAGCAAACTTCTTTATAATAAATAACGGTTACAAATAAAGTACCGAAACAAACAGCTACAAATAAAGTTGCAAAAATATATATTTCTAAAATTCTTTTTCAGATTGAAGTTGGAAGAACCTCGTTTTATCATGCAGTGTACAAACTACATGAGGTGAAATTTGTAGAGAAAAACTGTTACGTTGGAGGAAATAAGGGTTGTTAGCAACTGGTGTGCGTACGAATCTCAGAACGTGTCACCTGTGCCGAAACCAATGTTTGTCACGTAAGCACTCCTCATCTGCCAGTATACCCAGTATACACTTTCATCACAAAACACTTTTGTTACTGCCTTACCTATAACCCTACGTACTGTTGTGTACGTATCTGTCAGCTGGCCACATTCAATGAAACCTAAACCATACAAACACATTTGTTTTAAGAGCGTCATCTACTTTTTTGAATGTTACAATTATATTGTTTTTGGTACATATGGGCTTATTAAACTCTTAGTAAATATTCGGAGAGCTTCATCTAAAGGAACAGTGAGACAGCGATAGGCTGGTAAAACTGGGGCTTTGAAAATATATTTCACTATTTTCACTCCGCAGATATGCTGCAAGTTTTCTATAATTCTGCATTACGCCGTTGCGCTCTCTCATAAACAGGTGTTGCAGATTGGAGCAATGCCAATCACCTTCACTACACAGCTTACGCGTTTATCAAACATTATAAGGGTAAATGTCGTGCTTCATAATTCTGAAATTACATCCTCGGTTCTTAATAATTTTGTTTAGACAATGTACCCTGTGTTGGCAATAAACATTTACCATTTGCATTCATTTATGACCAAACATTTAAAATATTTTTATATCTGACTCTCTCGCTCCCGACTTCGTTTCTCTGGATATCTCTTCATCTGCTTCATTTTACCGAAACATTCACCCGCGCGCGTGTATTTATACAGAGTATTTTAAAGATGAACTGGGAATGAAATATTAGGTAAAGTATGTGCTCGCAAAAAATATGTTTACTACAGCATGCTACTTGCCTTTCGCCTCTGCTATCGTATCGATTTTCGATTTTAATTACGCCATCGGAGTAGAGACAGGGTTAAACAAAGCGTCACATTATGGGTATACGCAGCACCTCAACATCTTCAATAATGTCATATTAGAGAAAACATGAAACAGTTAATATGAAGAACAGCTCCGATAAATATACGTAGACACGCATAAACACTACGCACAGCACGATTTACACTAACGTGATGCTTTATAGAACGTATGCCAGAGTTGCCGGTTGCTTACGATTACTAAGATCTTATATACTCTAATCGTAGTGTCACAAAATGTGTGTTTAGTATGGATGTTTTGTTAAGTATACTTAAAAGTATAATTATAATTAAAATCGCTACTGGTAATGTCATGTAGATCACATCTTCTCTTAACCGTGTGTGTTCAAACAAAACTCAACGGTGACTTTTATCTGCCAATATTTTAATAAGTAAGGCTATTATATTTTTATGTTCACTTTTATGTTTTAGGTAAAAGCTCTTTACTATCGAGATCTAACCTGTAAAATTGATTTACTTTTATCCACTATATTCCTGTATACTTTGTGATACATACTCTTGTATTCCACTACTCTTCTACACACTTTGTGATAGGCTGTCTCCTAGATACTTCAGTAGATAGAAAATCAAGACAATAGGATTTTCGTGGGGGAAAGGGAAACAATTGAAACGCATATCAATTGCCTCCATTCCAACATTCCAATTTATACCTTCCAAAACTTAATTGTTTATTAAGGACTAGAGAACTATCAGTAAAACAAGGGTTTTCAATATTCAAAGTTTTGTAATCTTCATAATAAAATGTAGCGAAGTTTCAGTAAAGGTAGTTAAAGCTGATAAATTAAATAACAATAGAAACATTATTTACGTTATAAAAACAATTTGACTATTAATATAAAAGAAGGAAACAGTTGCACCATCGAAAGTAGATGATTTAGTCATACCGTATTTACATATGAATCTATTCGAACCATGTATACCGTTAAAATTTAATTTGGATCTAAGTAACAAATTAGATACTCGTTAACTTTCCGTGCGCGACCTGTTCTAATATTTTATATGGAGCTAACGTACTTTTCAACGGTAACATAAAGTAGTTGGAAGTGGGTAAATTATTAAATATATAATGAAGGCGATAAGAATACTGGCAGTTAGATGAATTAATATTGAAACAGAAGAAAGAAGAAAAAAGGAAGACCAATAAAAAAGAAATAATGAAAGAGGGCGACGATGTGAGAGGAGGGGTTGGCAGAAAGGCTGTACTGTGAGATTCCTGTAGACATTGATATGTTGCTTGAAAAATGTAATAATCGTATATTTTTAAGTACTTAGTAATTAATTAGTTTGCTGTGCAGTATACCATTACTTTAACAAAACAAAAAAATTATAATTTGTGTTTCTTTCACCCAACATTAATAAAAACTTCATTTTCCGTCTAATATTTTAATATTTTTAAACACTTACCTAAATTTTGTGTTATAGTCTTTATAGTTGTATAGTATTGTGTATATTATTAAATATATACATAATACAATACAGAAATAATGTGTTTAATAATATAATAATATTATTAAAGTACGGAAATTATTTTAGTGTAGGGAGTTACAGAGAGGAATGTTAATTTTATTTTTACATCTTCTTGCTTCCTTGATAAGGTTCAATTGTTTTTGCAAATTAATAAAGTGCAAATTATTAGACATGGGCATACACGGTTCGACATAAAGTAGACAAGACAAGTGCTATGCTCACCCATCTCCTTATAATATTTCTGTAGTTGCACATAAATAATTATTGCTGCTTATCATAAATAATAGACCGCGAATGTCACGTCCGATCACTGTCTTTCCCAAATTAAACCAGTGAACTTCTTCCTAAATAGGAAACCAAAACCAAAACCAAAACTTAAAATCGCTAAATTCAATTATGAACTACTCAAAGAAAAAGTCCAGGAATTCCAAGATGGGCTTCGCCCACCTTAGAATTGGTATGAAGTCCGAGACCACCTCTTACCTGGAGCCAATGAAAATTCTCCTCTTTAAAACCACAAAAAGCATCCCTGGTGAAACCAAAATGCGAAGATGCTGTATATCAAAAACGTAAAGCCTGGAAAGTCTGGCACTCTACAAAAACGCCACGGAACCTAAAAACCTTTCTACTACTACGCAAGAAAGCCTCTCAAGTCCTTAGATCTCAGAGAAGAAGATTCTTGAATGATCAAATCTCCCAAATAGATGCGGACTTCCACAACAATAACTCCAGAGATTTCTACAAAGCCTTCCACTTCAGACACTCCAAATATGTTTCCCCAAGTAATGTTTTCGAAAATAAAAAGGCTCCCTCGTCCCAAACCACCAAAAAATTTGCTTGATTCTGACCCAGTATCTCCAAAACCTTCTCAACAGTAAAGACCCAACTTCCAGGCTCCAGGTTCAACAGGTTCCACAAAACCCTAATTCGCGGCCCCCAGATAAAAAAGAAATCTGGGAAACTATCCAGTCCCTTGGCAACACTAAAGCGTCCGGTGAAGATAGTATCACCGCAGAACTTTGGAAGAACATCAGCGAACAGTTCCTTTTCGGAGTCACAGCCTTGTTTCAGAAAATATGGGAAGAAGGAACAATCCCTCCAGACTAAAGTCCGCCCTCATGCGCCCTGTCTACCGAAAGGGCAGTAAAATAGATGTGAATAACTACCGAGGGATTCAACTTTTCCTCATAACTTATAAAATCATCTCTAAGCTCCTCCTCAATAGGCTGGAATCCCAGCACGATCCCCACCATGGTGAATGTCAAGGTGCCTTCAGAAAAGGCAGGTCGTGCCCGGAACAGATCCTCAGTTTGAAGTTGATCATTAGATATTTCCTTCAAAGAAATATCCCCTTCTTCATAACCTTCATTGATCTTCAGAAAGCCTATGAGTCAGTGGATCGAGACACCCTCTTCCAGTGTCCGCAGCAATGCGGTATCGATCCCATAACTGTAAATTTAGTTAAATTAACTTTAACCGACACAGTTTCCAAAATTAAATCCCTAGGAAAACTTAGTGACCCCTTCCCAATTCACACTGGCGTACGCCAAGGGGATGGACTCTCCCCTGTTCTCTATAACTGTGCTTTAGATAAAGTCATGAAAACCTTCCACAAAGTCAATCCCACTAGGGTTAGAATAAGTAACAATTTAAAATGCGTAGAATTAAGCTGTTTAGCTTTCGCGGGTGATCTTGCCATCTTTGCTCACTCAGAAGAAGAAGCAAGAAAGTAAGTATAAAATCTCAAAGAGATACCAAAGGAAACTGTCCTCCAAATCTCCTTTGCATAAACGGACATTATGACCACTGTATTTAAATTCCCGAAAACATGTCTGTACACTACGTATGGAGAAATAAAATATACTAACAATTTAAAATTTCTTAGGGGAAACATATCCCAAAACGCCTCAGACAAAGAATCTGTTAAGATAAGGAAACTCAAATTAGCGAAGGCCCTTACTCTAACCCGGGAACTGTAGGGAAAGAAAACCCTTTCCAGAAGTGCGAAAGTCCACCATTACCGATAAGTAAAATCAAATTAAATAAGTTATTTGTTTATCAATAAATTCGATTATTCGTTGTTTCTTTTATATTAAAATCTAATCAATTCAATTGTTTGTTAATTCATTTGCAAACCTCTGATAATGCTGAAGCGATCAGTAAAACGATTAGTAAGGTGAAAATACAATATAATTTTACTTGCAGAAATAGTTAACATTCAAAAGACTATTGATAAATTAAAACCTGCAAAAATATTTACGAGCTACACACAACATATTAATATAATTAAGTATTATAAGTAATATACTGTAATATTAGTCCATAATAACATAAACACACACACACACACACACACATACAGCTTAAGTTTCACTAATACCATACTAATAACATTCGACATACAAATCTAAGTACTACGTCATAGAAAATTTTTAAATAGGCTGATTAGACGGACTAAATTGTAACATTAGGGATAGTTAATATGAACGGGAAACAGGAACTGGAAATGTACAAAATGCGTGATGTGAATTTGAAAATGTAGCAGTAGTAGGTAGCAAAAAATACGAGATCCGGTCACGTTAACGAAGAGTGTGCGTGCGTTAACGAAGAGTGTGCGTGCGTATCCCACAATATGGCTACCGTATGGGGACAAGAGTTCGTGATCAACACAAGGCTCGCTTGCAGGTCTACGTATCCTTCCTGCATAACACAATCCAGTATCATATAGGCCTACGTATCGAACTGCATGATACTAACGTACACAGAGTACTTTCTACACAAATACGCGTTCACGCGCAGCAGATATTATTTTACACATTTATCGTGTAGGTTTAGAGTTATACGTAGTAATTTCTCATGTCAGCTACACTACCAAACATCTAATTTTCTTTCGTGAACGTCTCAAAACTCATATTTTTGAAGATACTTTAAAAACATTGGTTTCCTGTTTTCCAACTACGTATTTGTGAAAGTTGTTATATACATTTTTTGGCATAAATGAGTACACGATAAACTACACATGTTTTAGTCAATTCTTATAGTACTGTTTTTCTATAAGCATACTTCATAATTATATTTGCATCAACTATTTCTTTTAAAATTATAAAAACTCTTCACTTTTTATCACTAATTATCTTTGACGCTTAATATAAATTATTCTCAAATGAATGTAGACGAGGTCACTTGTGCTGTAAGAAGGGCTCTGTGGTGTAGCGGACGTCTTTCCTTCATTTAGTGTCCTGATACTCATTTAATGTGTTGACACTACCAAGTTGTACAATGTTGAGTGTAATTATATTTGTTTAAGTTACACGTTTTTTCTAATAGTTCATAAAATTTTACAGAGAAAAAGATAATATAAAAATTATAATTTTGTATATCTCTAAGTCCCTATATGACACTGTTTTATATATACTATAATATAATCAGATATATGATAATGTCATATTTTGTTCAAATTTATATCGCTGCTTCAAAATGTTAGCTTGTTAAACGCGATCTTAGCTATTTTGATAAGGATCTTAGCTTAGCTAATTTTGATAAGGATTTAAGTAACAGAGTCCATACATTTTAAGCCATGAACGGTACAATAGTGACATGTTTAAGAGAATTATTAAATATTTAATAGTTCTAAATATTTAATATTAAATATTTAGGGTCTATTAAATACTTTTAATAGTCCCTAAAGACAACATAACTGAAGTTTTACAGAAATCATTGCTGTTTCAGCATTAAATTTTGGAGCGAAGCCTGAGTATTTACTTAGGAATATGTCTTATGGATAGAAACCGTAGAAATTAAATTCCTTAGGTGCGCAAAACGGGGTACGAGTACAAATACAATGATCAATAACTATCAGTAAAGATTTAAATTTTTTCAATAATTGAGAAAACTAACGAACGGAGGGAAAAGTGGGCAAGACTTCTGACAAAACCGAGAACAACGGAATACTCAAAATGCTGTAGGCCTACCTCTATAAAACGAGAGGGCGACAACCTTTCGCTAGGCCCAGGAAAATACTGGAGTCAGGAAATCGGAATAGACCACTAACCCTATATTCTATGTAAGAAAAGAAGACGAAGAAAAAAGAAAAATATCCAAATTTAATACCATATACCATACATTCCACACTGTTAATATTTATGTAATGTCAATGTAATGGCAATATATCTTTATGTCAAGAAATAGTAGTTTTCTTTTTGTGAAGTAATGACTACCTATTTCTTGCTAAAAATGTTAGTAATGCCGGTGAGAGCAGTAATAAATTATAGATAAGTCGTTAGGTATTTCAATGTCGTCCTAATTTTTTAAATAGATTTGTTTCCATAGATTTACAAAACCTATGTGCCATGAGGTTATAACTTATAAAAAAACCACTTTTAATGTATGGATAACAAAGGTTGTAGAGTCAGTAAAGTGGCTGATAAATAAACACTAACGTACATCCCTCACACCGTTAATTCCATTTCTTTCTTTTGCTCTTACCTCTTCAACCATTCTATTAATTGTCGTTTTCTGGTAACTACTTTGTATTATTATGTACCCCATTTACTTTGCCATCCTCCTTTTCATCTAACGACCTACCTCCACACACTCACTGTCTCTTCACTTAACGTTTACCATCCTACACTACGTGCACCTGTTTTTTCAAAAGCATTAACACTGAAGCAGATACTGCAGCCAAACCATGAGTAGTAGCAGTAATAAAATACCAGTACATATAATATTTGTAATCATAGTTTTAAATTTAATTATTTAACTTCCTAGAACATACCATACTAGAACAGATGATATAGAATACTAAATATTACTAAATATTTTGCTTTAGAATACTAAATCTTTAATTATGAAACTGAAAAGAACTAAAAAATTATAATAGACTAGGCGAAGAAGTCTTCTTGTAGCCTATGTAGTCTATATTTAAAAGTAATTGTAATTATTGCTGTAAAGGAAAGTTTATTGAATGAGGTGCAATGAATTAGGGAAATCAAGGTTATGGTATGACGCTCTAGCGTCATCTTGAAGCCAGGGAAACCGTAAATGATGGTGTGTTGTTGTATATTTTATGACATAAATAACAAACTAACATGCAATATATATTGTAATATATTTTTATCTATGTGAGTGTGGAATGTCTCACGTTTGAACGCCAATTTTGTAATATAACTTTATTTCGTGTGTTTATTATCAATACGTTTGTTGCGTCAATTCGTAAGATAACGAGATTGTTATTCAAAATTACAAATCACAAATTGTTTCTTCTTTATTTTACCAATTTATTTTTTTATTTTCCTTTGTTTCCCGATTTAGGCGCCAAATTGTTTTATTATTAAAACAATTAAAATTACTCACTTTTTGTTTTATTTATTCACCTCCTCTTTATTAGGTTTGGTCGACTTACCTTTTTAATAATTCAATTCGAATTCCGTCCTAAAAATAATTGTTACCAACTTTTATTTGTGATAAAAAATTCACCTTTTGCTGTATGAAGAAATAAAACATTGTCAACATAGAAATAAATTAACCATACAATTAAAAATCTTTAATAATGGTTTTATTGGTTTTTGATTGTGTATTTCTTTCCTTTAAAACAATTACATAATTTTATAATAATATATTTGCTCCAGCTATGATGTTTAAATGCTCAGCGGTTGGCAACAAGGCTCAGGCTATCAGAGTTTGATATTATACAATTTTTTGTTTATTAGAATTAGTTTGTTAGGTCTTTTCGATTACAGAAAGTTAACAAAAAACGCCCTTTCGGAAGTACAGAGCTTCACATAAACAGCCTTTAAATATTACCTAAGTTATGAACAACTTAAATTTAAGGTTATAAATATTTGGTTTACAACAGTCAGTGTTTGTAGGTTAAGTGTGTTCTGTGGATTATTACACTTCCAATAAGTCTATCACCATGGATTAATAATTTAATAGTGATATAAATTAATTATTACAAGTTCTTTATCAAGTGAATAGTGAAATATAGTTTATGTGTGATTCCAAATGTGTACAAGTGTATTATAGTTTATTATACTGATTAGTTTTTATAATCTGATATTATACTTATCATATTCCTTCAATTATTAGGTTCAACACATAATTCACTGTTTTGAAATTATTCTTCTAATTTAATATGATTTTACTTTCAAATTCCTTCTTGTTATATTATTATTCTTCATAACATCATTTCATTTTCATTCAATATCATTTTTTATTTTATCTGGTTGTATGGAAGTTTAAATCCATTCTTCTCTGAGTCTAATAATGAACTAACTATTTTTTCATGTAATATTTGGTTGTCAAGGCAAAAGGTATTTAATTCCTATTGGTTGAAAATTTGTTGCATTGTTAAACATGGCTACTGTTTTTTGATACAAATTTAACAAATATCTTTAAATAAGTATAATTTTTTTACACTATTTTTTATCCTAAAAATAATAACATCATAGTTTTGCTTTCTTTACATAAATTAATTCGAAATCAAACATGAGTGATTTGTGTCCAGTACTTGCAAAGTTACAATTTTAACAATTTTGTTTTCTATCATTAATTAATTCAAAACTAATCCTTTTGTATACATTTTGTTTCTCTAAAACTGTATAATCAAACCTACGTGATAATATACATGGTACCATTACTTTCTACTGTTTTAATGTCTAATTTTCCAAAGTTCTTAATATTACTATGGGCTTTTAAGGCCTAGTTTTCTGACTTTCTTTATCATTTCTTATAATATATTCCTTTGCTTTTATTAACCTTACACACCTTACAATGCAAATACAACGAACTAAATCAACTAATACACAACATTTGATTAGTCATAATCATTTTCAAACATAATATAACTCTTTCTAAACATTTTATACAAATACCATTTTTCAATACATAACATACACTCTTTATTTTACTAATAATCATTCATTACGCATTTTTTTTACTTTTATATTGTTTTTAGTATTTCACAGTATATCTTATCCCTTCTTTTATTAAGTATTAGTTACTCTTAAAATTATATTTTGTTTCTACTACTGACTTTCATTTAGTATAACATTCATGGTTTCTATACACTCTTTATTTATAGCACTCACTGTTTACATTCCTTTTATTCCCTTTAAACTAATCACATATCTGAACTTACCATTAAACATTGTACATTTATAATAGTTTTATTCTTTTATATTCTATTAGCATTACTATCCTTATCATTAACTAGTTTACCTCTATATCCCTAGAGTTTTACATGAAACGATTATTATTTTCTAATTCAGATTTTTTTATCTACAGCTTTTTACTTCCAATTTTGTTTATCATATTCCTTATTATGTGAAAAGAGTTTGGGGAATAATCATAATGTTAAATATGTTTTTTACTCACACCACCAATCAATTGGGTTTTGTCTTAGTCTGTCATTGTATAGTCACTATGTTGATATTGAGTCTATTTTCTAAATTCTGCCCATTAATTCTTTCGTTGTTTCTAATGGTAATTGTTTTATCGTACTGTACCTTATGTCACGTTACAATATTAACAAGAATAACACAGTTACAAAGGAATTAACAAAAACAAAGTGGTAACTGACATCTGCAAGAAATTGAAATATCTGGCAGGAAATCTCTTGTTGTTCATGTTAAAATATTTGGTTACAATTAGTTATCTACTACTGCTTCGGCTGGAAAATACGTATGAAGTATATTATGTAGTATTTAGCGTATGAATATTATAATTTAATTTGACAAATAATTTGAAATATTATGATATGGTCAACTACCTGTTTAATTAGGTGTTTCATGTGTTTTCTTTGTTTGAACCTCAAATGGTACTCACATAGTACTTGCTATTCCAATTAAAAAAATGTGGATACTGTTGAACCTTATAAGTAGGTTATTAAAATTTAGTCTTTATAAAACTTGTATATGTTAATAAAATATTAGTTGGTGTCAAATATTCCCTAAGAGAGTTGTCATTGGCTGTTTGCTTTTAATCAAATGTAGGCCAACAGAAAAATTTCAGTCTTTAAATTAATGCACTGAAAATTGTCGATTCTGAAACCTACACTATTGACAGTATTTTTTTGTTAGAAAAAAATTCCCCCCCCCCATTTTATGTGTTTATTGAAAACGTCTATGCAGTGTATCACATGTACCATAATCTCAGTCCTTGTTAATGTAACATTGGATTCCCATGAAAAATATTTTACTCTATTCAAACAAAGATTAGGCTCAAATATGTTTTATTATAAATATCAATTAAAAATTTTAAACATATGTATGTATATTTTTACAAGTATTGTAACCAACATGTCTAACAAACATGTGTTTATTGATGACGAGAATATCATATTGTTCTCAAATGGGATTTGTATGTTTGCACGCGCGTGCGTGAAAAGAGATAGAGATAGAAAGATAGATGAGAGAGAGAGAGAGAGAGAGAGAGAGAGAGAGAGAGAGAGAGAGAGAGAGAGAGAGAGAGAGAGAGAGTGAAATAGTAGACAAAACACTGTAAAATTATTTACGATATTGTTACGTTTCAAAAAATTTAAATGTTTTAAACTTAAAACAGCAGTTAGTTTTAACATAAATAAAACAAAATAACTTTTCCTTAAACAACAAAATGAATGCCTATATTACTAAATTGGGTAGTCATTTAATCAAAAAAATGGGTCAGGACTGTTCCTAGAACTTAATTTACGAATCTACTAGCAATGGAATTTTCTTCTATTTCATGCAATCATGAATAAGAAATAATTAACACAAGCGGAGAAATATATATTGCTTTCGAGATACTGTACTTTCAGAAGGGAAATTCATGCCTATTCCGCGTGTACTCGTACACAACCTTGTATGTATAAAACAATAACTTTATAAATTTCAAAACTATAAAAACAATGAAGCTTATTTTAATAATCAAAGATAAATCATACACAGATAATTGCATTTTAAATAATAAGTAGGGAATAATTTAAGTCACTACAGTTTAAGGATCATTCTAAATTTCTGAATTATAAAATCAAAGAAACATCTTTTCCTTATCTTACTGTTCTCCTATGAGTAAGTAAATGTAATAAATTTATTGATTTTTGCATGTCTGTTATGAGTAAGATTAATGGTTAGTGTAGCGTATACTATAGCAGCAAACAGCTGATAAACACTAAGTCTAATTTGCTAGTTGTAGTGTTGAGAGGGGAGACGTAGGTATTTTCCGCAAACCACACGCTACGTAAGCATAAACATTTTTAACAGGAATAACGAAAAAAGTAAACGTTTCGTAATATGATTGTTGTAACATCTTGCTAAGGCTAAGTCTGAGAATAATCTCACTATTATTACTTACACCACGTAAAAATGATTGAAAGATTAGTAGTAATTATTATTAATAAAAAACTTATAAATTAAAAAAGTTTTGTTATGAAAACCTACATCAACCAATGATAGTATGGTATACATTTCAACGGATATTGTGTCAAGTTTCCAATACAGCCACATATGATTTTGTATTAATTGCAGTTTGTTTGGTGGTGCGTGAAGAGTAAAGCTCAATATACGACAATTCAGTATGAGCGATATTCGTTTGGGGTTTTGCTCGTATTGTACTGATTAATTTGTTCAGTGTACCGGAGAAAGACTTTTACAATAACGACAGTATTAAATGCAATTATTCATTTGTATCTATTTAAAAGCGGTTCAGCGTGAAACGCTGCGTGATTACAATCGCGCGTAATAATTTATCTGTCCATATTCCGCCTTCAGTTCGACAGATTAAATTTTTATCTCTTTTTGCCGGTAGTTAATAACGTATTATTTAAAAACATATATTTCACTGAGACATATGTACAGTTCGATTTGATTTTGACCGGTGAAAATACTGTTACGACGATCTACTGATCGTCGTATGGTACAGTGGAAAACAAAACACAAGACACCAATTAAGTCACTAATCACCAGCTTTAATTATCACTATTAAAAATTTTGTAAGCAACACGCTATTCAACAAGATATACTTGTACAATAATTCAAGTTAATTTGGCCACGCAATAATAATGTCAACTAATTGATATTTACTAAATTCTGTATAACTTATAACTGTTAACAAATAAAACAGACATCTTCATACAAGAATATGTAATACCAAACGCCAAGTACATCTTAATAATATCAACAAAGGAATAAATTAAAGTATAGTTTAAATCTTAAGTATGTAGGAGAATAATGTCGGCCTATGAAATACATTAAAACATTTTTTTAAGAATTAATTCTTTTCAGTGGCAAACTTCACGGTTTTCAAGAAAAAATGTATGTAGTAACTTCAAATTTTGAAGAAAAAATTGCTACTCGACACGTTATTTACTTTCTGGGTACAATCGGACTGACCAAGACAGTCTTCCCACACACACGCGCAAATATCTTTTCTCTATCATATATATTTATTTTAACGTTTCTAGCATTCTTAATAATCGTTTAATTTCTTCCCTTTACTACCATTACTACAGCTACTACTACTACTACTACTACTACTACTACTACTACTACTACTACTACTACTACTACTACTACTATTACAACTACTACTATTACTACTACTAACAAAAATTATTAGTTTTTTAGTCCCTTGTCGTTATTTTCATTGCCCACGAATTGTAATTCGTAATGTAAATTAGGTATACTTGTATTTAGGCTCCCAGATTATATCAAACATATGATGTTAGTTGTATTTAAATATGTTAGTAATTACACATATTAACCAAAATTTATTGTTATATGTTCTGAGAAATATAGCACTTGTTTGCTACAATTTTCTTATCATATCTAATGTGTCTTTTAAAAAACTGAAAATTTGGTTACATAATTTGTTAACTTTTTGCTCATTAAAACATAATAAACAAAAAATAATAACATTGTTGCATATGGCTAAAGAATGTTTTTTCTATATTGGTGCGCAAAAGTGTTATTTCTGTTTGTGATTATAACCACTAACACATCTTTATTAATTAAATAAACATATTACAAAATTAATTATTATTACTGTCGGCGCAGAAACTATGTGCACTCCAGTTTGTACTTTAATTCCAAGTTGACGGTAACATTAATCTTAAATAAAATTACACAAATGTTTAGCTTATTTTATTGTTTGCTTTTGTTATTTTTTTTTTTGACCAAGTTGCGTAGGTCGGAATAAAGATGTGTCCGTTTATTTACCTATTCTAGAAAAACCTCAACTTTAAGACAAAATTACATAAAAACGCGGCGACTACAACGAAATAGACACGTTGTAGAATAGAATGTTGTCAACACACGTGTAAAGTTAGAAGTTGTTAGCTGTTTTAGAAAAGTAGTTGTTTTCAACTTTGTATAATATCTTTTTGTCACTACCGAATAAACGGAATAAACCGCGCTTGGCCTCGTTTAGAATTTGTACGTGTTCTGTATCAATTCATTAATTACAAAACCTAAAGTAATAATTTTATTTTGTAGTGACTTTTGTTAGATAGTGAGGTAATGTGCGCTCAGTCGTGAAGTCAGTGAGGGTCCTTGTAGGATAGTACAGTCTGGGCAGGTAAGGCGGATTCATGATAGTTCAGTATACATCATTGTCACTCACAGAGGCAAAGTATGAAAAGCGACCTGGCACAACCGTAGAAAATAAAATTACTATATTTCCAAAGAAAACGAAATGTATTTAGGAAATTTGTCGACTGTTTATTTTATGTGTATAGCATAAATTGACAAAAACCCTTTTAAATATAGCTAATCAATAAACTATTACAATTTGTTTATATTATTAAACACTGTACCGTTTAAGGTATTTAAAAAGATGTAACGTGATTGGTAATGTTTATTTAAAATTAATGGTATTATACTTTTAATTAGAAAGACTATTCTGAAAGAATATGTTAAATTCAAATATATTATTGAAATCTTCAACAAGCTTATCTTCAGCTATAAATAATAAATAATAACTGTACACGCGACTTTAGCTTACGATAGGTATGCAAGTAAATCACAACCAGATAAACGTAGAGGTTTTATTATTTTAAAACGGCGAATACTTTATATTGTGAAACTAATATTTTCACGAAAGGTCTATCCCTTTCCCTCTTAGATAATTTTATTGCCTCTTTTGTATCCCCTTTTCAAGCGTCGAGACAGAATGTGTTTCGTAAAATTAGCATATAAATAGCCAAATAGGCAATAATATATTGTAGAGAATACTTTACAACTCCCAGAGGACTCAACTGGTTTTTGTCTTACAGCTTCTCTGGAGGACAATGGGTAATATACAGTGTTATTTAGGCTCAACATTGTACAAAATATTGTACGTTAATATTATTACCTTTTTCTTTCAGTAAAACCTTAAACAGAAAATTAATAAGTAAGATATCAGTTAATTCCTTTCATCTACATTTAGTTTCGCATTAACAATTTTGTGAAGAGTTTTGTAAGTTTCTAACAAAACATAACTAAAAGCAGTCAATGTAATGAGCCTACGAAGTATTCTCAGAAAGAATTGTGTAAATACTTCACAATTATTCACAATTAAATTGTCAGTCATTTTATTTTTAAAATGTATACATTCTGTTATACGACAATAGACCTATATAAATACAAATAAAATGTTATGAGAGAATATGTTAGACTGTCTGTTATGATTAATTTATAAGTCAAGTAGTGAGAATACTATGGAAAACATTAAGTTTCCTGCAGGTTTGCTTTTTACTATGATTACTGTTATAAAAAGTTACTTTAAATAGTTACACATTTCTTAAATAATTTCATTTTCTTTTAAAATATAAGAGTTTTATTTTATAATTTGTTTGATTTTGACGCAAACGATAAAAAATAAGACGTTTGTTTGAATATAATAAGAGTGTATTTGTGAGAACAACATATTTAAAAAAATATTATACTTCCAGCAAATATTAAGGTTAACTAGGTTTCAAATTGTTAATTGCTTTAATCTACATTTACTTAAAACAACGGCATATTTGAAGTTACTGAGAAAGATTCTTTCATTAATGTTAAATTAATAGAGTTACATTAAATAGCCGATACATTTATATAAAATGTCTTATTTATTTAGCCTGTACTATGCATCCCTGAAGTACGTGCCATTTTTCATTTGACAATTTGTATATATCAAGGTAACAGTTTCGAAGCTGTCTGTACTTGCAGAGATGAATTTTGATTGGGTGATTATTGGTTATACGAATAAAATTATTAGTTATTCCTTTTTTTATATAAAACAATTATATGTGAAAACTATGAATTCTAATATATATATATATATATATATACATTTGAAATATTTGATAATTATAAATTTAAAAGAATCATTAATTGTTTTATAGTTTATAAGGAGTTTTATAATTCAACTTTCATGAATTTGCTGTTTTGAGTTGGATCAGTCCGGACGATCACGCGGGCCTGCTCCTACTTCTACACCAGGCATTGTCTTCTTAAGGTGGGATATCAATCTCAGCGGTTCCTCGTAAGCGTTTGTCCGTCCAAGACGCTCCTGATTCATCCCTCATTGACAGCCATCGGTCGTTGAAGAGCTCGAATCCCGGGCCTGATTTCGTGGTCTAATTCAGCCGCTCCCCCGACGAGACACTCCGACTTCCCCGACGAGACACTCCGACTTCCCCGACGAGACACTCCGACTTCCGAGAGACTCCTTATTAGAGTCTATTAGAGAGCTTCTACATCTTTCCAAACCACGTGTTTTCAATTGCATGTGATTGCATATCAAAGCTTATAAATTAAGAAAGAAGAAAATAATGAGTTGATGAGAGGATTTCTTGCGCAAAAACGATAAGATTTTTGACTTCTGAGTGATGTTGTTAGCGTTTGTTCGTAATATGGTGCATGTAACGCTGAGTGAATGTGAATACTACCAGACCACTATCTGCTGAAAGACAAACTTGTTGCACACATAACACTTTTTAGACTCTTGATTAAGGGTAGCCAAATCAAAACACTTTTCTTCATAACTAAGAACTTAAAAATATTTATGTAATCTTAACTACAGACAAACATCTTCAAATCTAACGATTGTCATTGTGGCATTAATTGATATAGATATTGTATCTATGTTACTGTAATATGTACTGTAAGAACATGTTATGCTCATTAGATAAGTTAAGAAAGTACCATATTCTGCCGGTATATATGTCAAAATACTTATTTACATTATTACATGTGCCTATTATTTACTATACTTTACAAACATTATTGCTGTATTTTATCACAAATCGTTTTGGATAAAGTATCCTGGGAAACACACAAAAGGCATCCTTGCAGAAGACGACAGAAAAAATATAAAACACTGCTGTCAGGATTCGCTAAACAGTAAAACGGTTATTGTTCCAAGGATAATGTGTAGGACTTAATACCCAAAACGCTTGGACATACGGTAAGTAAAAAATGATCTCACTGACAGGCAATTGACAATATGATATGCAGATAATTAGTCGTTGTAATTATATGCCCTTTGTGACATGAATACGTTTCCTTTGTTGTTCCATACGCCTCAAGCAAACAGATAAGCTTAGTTACTGCAGCTTTGATCTTCTCTTCCTGTTAATGTTGCATAGTTACAATTATACAGGAATATCCTATTATCAATGTGTTCAACAAGGCCACTATATACGTATATTGTAACAGTACACACTGTTCCATACAAATAAACTCCAAAAGAAGTAATAAACTAGCTGAGGAGTGAGAAGTGATGAGAACAAATAGTTAACAAAACAGGAAAGATGACACGAATAAAACGTATAAGCAATGAAGAGTAGCAAATAATGTAAAGTGGTAAATCTACAAACAGCATTCTATGACAACACATCAAATAAACTGACAAATAGAGTGAGACGTTGACAAAGACTAGTTTCCCATTAGATTAGTTGAGTGAGAGTAAAAGAGATAGACCAAGTAAAAGACCAAATAAATGAAACGTAGAATAAATTATACTTCAAAATATATCAAAGTAAAGTAAACAGCATATTAGCTGAGCAATTGAAAAAGAATAGCTATCATAAGAAATAAATTGAAATATCATGTTGTTAATAATAAATAGTATACGAATTAATTGGAAAGATATGATAATTGACAGGTAGATTGAGATTAACAAAGTATAATCAACAATGTGTGTAACGTGACAGATATATGCATAATATTGAATGTTAATTGATCATAAGAATAATAAAATTATAACATTTAAATCTGGAAGAAAGCATTAAGTTTAATATAAAAAATTAATTCATAACAACTGTGGAAAGCAATCATTATTATTTAAAAAAAAAATACAAGTTCAAATAAAATAAGTTACTAGTGATGAGTCATCCAAAACCAGCCTCATAACCAAAGGTTTTCAGATTATAACCCAGGAAGGTAAAAAAGTAAATAACAAAGTAATACAGAATATGACCAAACCCACAACGAGGAAGTATAAATGGAAAAGAAACCCTGAATAAGCCAAGATCAACCAATACATGTGGTGTATTTCTAAAATGACGAAGAAGATGAAGAAATCCCAAGAAACCTGATGGCATCAAGAAGAAGATGGAGAAGATACCAGTCCCAGAAGACAGAAGAAAAGAAGACAGAAGAAAGAAGAAGAAGGCAGCATCCTGAGGAAGATGTCATGCTCTTATAAAAGACACCCAAATCCCCATACCCCCAAAATAAATATTAACCAATAAAAGTATAACGAAATGGTAACAATATGTACATAAAATTAAGAGAGAGAAGTGTGTAAAGTAAGAGTTGCCAGTGAACCAAGATGAAACAATAATATAGTACCCAAGGAACAAATCTCCATTGTAAAACACTAACCAATTTATTATGTTAATAAGACTATACGACCATTTAGCAATAACATGAAATGAAAGTGTAAAGTGAACCAGTGATAGTTTTGGGTATTATAGAAAATAAACCTTGTGTTTCATTCTTGGCAATCACAAACATTGAATACAATGAAATATGCAACTTGCAGTGACTTAAAATGTGTACTATGAGAATATGTTACTTACAAGATTTAAATCTGTTTAAAATAACATTTTGTTTTATATAATAAAAAAAAAACAGATTTAATTATACTAATGACAGGGTACAATTCCCCAAAGACAATATTTAAAAGACGGTGTGAAAACTGTATAATCCTACTTACCATAATAGTTAGCAATAAGAATATAGATATAAGATTTTTGTGAATATAGTATAAGGATGTTAAAAATGTATTAGATATAAGGCCATTTATTTAAATCTACAACAACTAACATCAGAACTGTAAATATAATTATTACTTGTGAATAGTAAGAAGTAATTAAGATGTTAGTTGGTAAAAAACCTTTTTTGTGAACTATATTTCAATGTTAGAAATAAGGATTTAATTGTAAAATGTCTGAAGGTTCAAGACAACCATTTATTTAAAAATATTCTTTATTTGTTTAACTGTTCTTTGTATTGTAACCAATACTAATTATTGTTGTGTAATTTGAAAAAATGTTTAGTTTATAATACCATATTTAAAAGTCAGAGAGGGTATCACACATCATATATTCTTTGTAAAAATATTTTTTAAGGAGAAATTGTTAAAATACCTAGGCCAAAGAAAGAAAACCAAACTTCATTAAAACAGAGAAATTACTCATTTAAATGCAATTAAACAAAAGGGGTTTAGACAAAATAAACTTGAGATCAAGCCATATAATTGCACATACCATTTAGAAAGATTTTATAAAATTATATTCAGAATTATAAATAAAAATGAAAATTACTAAACTCAGAAATCTGGACAGGGGAGTCATATATTCCAGAATAATGTTTTAGAATTTAACTAATTCAATTAATTACAAGAAAATAAGGGAATATAAACCTTTTAATACAATATAAGATTATTAATATTGTAGCGTGACAGAAAATCCACTACATTTTAAGTCATGTGAAATCATAAAGTTTAATTACACCAACAAATGTTATAATAATATTCAATGACATTTAAATAAATCAGAGGAATGAACCACAATAAAATAAAAATCCTCATTACATTATATATAAAAACCACTGTTTAAAAAAACCAAAGAAAGTATCGAAGCAACTCATAGTATAATATCAGTAAGTTACCCAGGAAGCTCAGAGCAGTAAACCAGCAATATAAGCCCATATCAAGAAAAAAGAGACTCAATTAAAGAGTGGTGAATACCAAAATACCCCAAAAACAAGAAGAGGGAAGAATAAAGTTTGTGATCAGGAAGAAAACAATACCCTGAAACCTGTAGAGAAGAATAAAGTCAGTATCAGTGAATAAATTAAATGCTCCAAACTAAACCTCAGTCGAGATAACACCAAGTACCTTGGTTTACCCAAGAATGAAGAAGGAAGACAAGAAAACCAGAAGAATGAAGACTAGAGGTGGGACAAGAATGAAGACTAGAAGAGGGACAAGAATGAAGACAAGAAGAAGGACAAGAAGGAAGACCAGAAGGAAGATACGAAGAAAGACAAGAAAGAAGACAGGAGGAGAGGAAGAAATAGTATGAAAGAAACACCGTAGTAAAACCTATTATTATATAAACTACTATCAACCCCAAACCCACAAAAACTATGCAAAAGAAAGTATAACATACCCAAAATCCTATAAAATGTAATTATTGAGAAAACTAAAGTGCTGTACAGCGTTATAAGAAGTGAACCGACTAAAGCTATTGTGTAATAAAGAAAATAAACTAGTCTTAACAGTCCATGATTACTAAAGGTCTGGTCTGAGATAATAAGACTCAAAATATCAGAACCAACAGTGAAAGTGAATTTGTGTAAGTGTTTTTTAGAAATGCAATAAACTTCAAGTTGGTGATACTATAACTTATCAGTATGCTATATCACAACTTTAATATCTAATAATAAACAGCATAATAAAATAATAAAATGGAAGATTTCCAGTATTTTATTATTTTAATGTAAATCTTTATTTACAAGACATTTGTAAAAAATGATAATAAATATAGTATGGGAGTTAATGTTTACTGATGTAGGGGATCACAAGTAATAATGGTTTAGACCAGAAAGGACTGGCATTAATATAGTATTAATAAGTGTAAAATGTTTAACTAGACTGTTTATTCACAGTCCTAAAATCAATGTGTTAATAAAATGTATTTGTAAGGGTTATTAGAAAATAAGATTTATGTTATGTGTTTTAAAAAGAATTATGTTTGATGAATACTAGCCTACATACCATTAATCATGTTCTAATAGGTATGCTATGTTAGCTCAAGAATAGTTAAAAGATGTATGTTCAAACCATGTCTGCAATATGTTCAATTGTGCAGATTGCTAAACAATGTTCATAATTATTTATTTTAATAATCGTAGTGTTAATTAACTACTACACCACACAATAAGTTATAAACCATGTTATTTTCATATAATTGTAATTATGTAATGTCAGAGGAGGAATTAAGTTTAAATTTATTTGAGAAAGAAAGAAATATAAAATTCTAAAATCTAGGCCATTTGGTGAATTCACAGAACCAATATAAACTAGTATAATTAACTTATAAATCCTGTAAACTACCAAGATTTAGATAAGGTAACACAGTTAAACACTACTGGGAATGATCCTATGAGTTAAAATGATAATAAGGAAATATACCTTAAAACATTGTAAATTTTCAAAATATATAAATTAATTAATTTTAAAGAGCAATGTCAAATTTACAGATTAACACAAAAAAACCAGTTCAAAGGTGTAATTTATATGTATTTAAAGAAAGGAAGAGGAATATGACTAATTAAAATGTATTATAATAGTATTAATAATCTTTAAAATGGAGGGAATTCGTATAAAGACGGAAATCCAATTTTGAGCCTATATTTCCAAAGAGTGGAAGGAATTTGTTAATTTCCACAAAATGTCTACAGATATGGACTATAATACATCAATTTAAAGGGAATGAGATGATTAAACCAATAATAAGGTTCATAATTCATAAAAGTGATGAATAAAATAGATAAATTCCATATATAATGTAATATTTTATAATGTGTACAGGTAATCGAAATATGTTAACAATACTTTTTCAAAGATTAACTGGGCCAGATTTATGACCAAGTTAATTAGTCTTTTGTTGAATATCAAGCTGAATAGTTGTGTGACAAAACGTTCTTTAAATCGAGTTGAAAATGGTACTAGCGTTTAGCCATTAAAATATGAAACGAGAGTTAGACGAATTAGACACTTTTTAAAACTAAAGCTATCAATACATTCACGACGATAGTGAAAACAAACACTTAACTTCATAATACGAGTGATAGAAACAAGTAAAACGTTATATTTAAACTGATTCACTCTACAATCCTAACCATAACTTGAGAACTTAACCGCAGCAGTGAACACATACAAAATAAACTAACTAACACAAGTTTACACAGAACACTTCTTCAGAATACACCAAATAACTTAATAGACATATTACACCAGTGCGGGGACATTTCAAACCTTAACGAAGGTAATTTTATTGTGATTTTCTGACACGACGCATTTGCAGTAACCTAGTCCAAAACGAGTAGCGGCCATCTTGAATACGGAGCCTGCCTCCTACATCGCAGTGACGTCAGTCTTCAATGGTTCGACAAAACATTTATTAAAATATTATATACTGGAATTATTTAAATACTATTGAATAGTAATTATTGTATTTATTTTTAATTGTTAATGTTATACTTTCTCGTCACCCTTCTCTGACTATTAATTCTAATCGCTTAAAGAACCTGTCTTTTAATATAATATATCATAAATTTTGTTCTGTATGACACAATCGATAATTCCCGAGACAGAGTCGATAATTGCTCTCCATCGATAAAATATCGATTATTTATTTAAATTGTCAATAAATCTTTATATTTCCATTATTTCGTATCTGTTACTTATTTCACAGGTTAATTTAAGAGTATTTATTAAGGCTGAAGGACTTAAATAAGAAGAATATATTTTATTTGAACAAGATATTGGACCAGTCAGAAAAGTCACCAATCGATTATTAACTGGAGTTAATCTATTTAACTCCAGACTTGGTTCAAATCTTCAAGAAGTGCTCGACGGTCAATAAATACCTACCTGTTATTAAAATTTTTACAAGAACCTTTTAAAACAGATTTATTTCTTATACACACCTCTATAAACATAAACAAGATTTCTTACTATTTGAAAATTCTATTTTTATGAAATTTCCTTTTTACATTTTATTCTTTTGTAACGACCGGCATACAGAGGTCTGGTTACAATATTAAATATAACTGATAAAATGGCTGAATTTACATAATGACAGGAAGTTCATTTTGGAAATGTTTTAGTTTTTCATTGAATACAAAATGAAAGTAAAATTACTAATTTTGGACAGAAAACATTATAAAACGGCATTATTCAATCTTAAAATACGCCGAATGAACTGAAGGATTAATTTAAATAACATCTAGTAAATAAAATTGATAAATAACCAAAGTTCAAGCTATTATATAGTGTATTTTTAAATATGTACAGGATGCGAAATTATATTTGAACAATGTTAAGAATAATATTATATTGGCTAAGAGTTTAGTTGAAACTGGAGGAAATAAGATAGTTGATTATTGGTATTTGAACGGTGAACTTGACAAGCGTTTTATAACCAATCTAACCTAACAAAAAACGGTAGTGAACGGTACGTTTTTGTGAAACCGCGAGTGGCGTATAAAATCCTTCTAGAACATCCACATAGTGACAAAATCAATCAAGAAAGACTAAATAACACTGGACAGTACATAACTACCCCGAAAAACACTACAAAACACAAGAAAACAGTATAACACATAAACATATATTAGTGTCGGAATCGTAAAAAGTGACTGAACTTATAAATACACAGATACACAAAATACAACCCGGAAACTTTACACAAGGCACTATACAACGTCAAAAAAGAGATTTGCAGACACCAGGACGGGAATACTGCCAGAAAATATCTTATTTGGAACATCGCAGAAACGAGTGACATTTTGACCAACTGGATGGCAGCCATTTTCCTTTGTCGATCTCAACGCCTCCTTGTCCACGTCAGCTGTTGGTGACAACAAATTATATTATTTCAAATTTATTATTCAATGTGTGTATCTAGTATTAGTAATTAACTTGTTGTAACGTTATACTTTTAAATATTGGCCCGATTTCTCTGACTTTGATAATAATTAGCTGTTTAAAGAACCCTGTTGAATTTTATATACTATACCTTGTAACTGTTTCGATACCCTGAGAGTCGATATTATAATCGAAAAGAGTCAATATTGCAATTATATAATAAAACATTAATACTTTTCACTACAAAATAGTTCTTTATTTCACTAATATTACAGATTACCACTAAAATAATTTTAAATAATAAACTACCAGGACTTTACCACATATAAAGGAAGATAACCTACAAAACGAAAAGGTAAACAAGTATCGATTGTCCTGGAGACAATTTTATGAGTGGTTGTAGTTTATTTGAAAAATACAAGAACTTCAATAAAATTTTTTAGACGAGTGATATACATTTTAAAACTTCACTACACCCTATTAATTAATTGATTTTAATTAATTAATTAATAAAAAGGAATTTTTTTTCAAATTATAAAATTTTTTTTAAACATAATTTTTTTTAATTTTCTTCAACAAACAACAATTTTGTTTTAAAACTTTTGGTGAAACCACACATATATTTCTTCAACAGCATAACGCTATTTGACAGGTCTTGCTACATTTGGGACTCGATCAACCTGAAACTTAAGGAAGTGTTTCAGGCCAGTAAGACGTCGAGAGCCACACCAATTAAACACACCAAGTGCTTTTATTGAATTTTATTACATGTGATAACTCAGCCTTGAAAGAGAGGTATGCTAAGGCATAATAATAGATGATTAAAGAAAAATTACTGAAAGGATAAATTGTATATGTTCTAATTATAAATGATGTCTAATGAAACAAGTTATGTAAAGAACTTTTGTACTTAGAATTTTATAGGCCTGTTAATTTTGTAAAAAGATGTATTAGAATGTAAGGTGAACAAAACCTAATTATGAATAGTGAAGAGTAAGGGAATGACCTAAGATGAATTAATGTAACTCACTGTATGAGAGATAGTGTAGTAAAAGATCAGAATAATGACTAGGGCCAATATGCCAATTAACAATATTATTGTGGAATAACAAGCACATGATTTATCAGAAAATCATGACAAATGGCAAAATGTCTGTATTAAATAAAGAAATAAAGACCAAATAAATTATATGACGCATAACAAACTACGCACAATGAATACAGAAAGAATTATTGCAATTATAGAAAATAATATGAAATAATCATATAAGTAAATAATAATAAACCAGATTTTGAAGCTGAGAATCAGATGTAATAGAGAGACCATACTATATTGAGTATAGAAAATATAAATAATAACCAACAAATAAAAGGTGTAATATCACCAAATAGTTAAGTTAGAATGATTAGAGGAAGTAAGTTTAATTTTGAATGTATAAAGGTATAATAACCAGGCCAATTAATGGTAATAATGAAAATATCTTATAAGAATTATTAATTTTCAGCTGAATACAACAATTTTTAAGATAGTATGTTAAGTTAAATATTATAATTATATTCAATGTTATTAAAAATCCTTGTTCATTAATTGTTAAAAGATACACAGCAAAAGAAACTGCAAATTGTAGCAGAAGACGCTTATACGAAAGCTATGTTTTAAGCATCAATAAGATAGATTTTATTAATTAAATATGTTTCAAAACTGGTCGCTATTAATCTCAAAATAACCAGCAAGAAACGAGCAATACGATGCTAATAAAAGATTAAACTTTGTAATTAGAATAAACGAGAAACTTATGTAAATAAGACAAAATTTGTGAATTTTTGAAATTAAGAAAGAAATAGAATAAGAACAAAACAGACGCTTATTTAAAAATTATTTGTATAATGACCGTATACTGTCGTAATTTTGCAACAATCAGAAAATTAGATGCAAAAATTAACTGTCATGGCTCCCCAGAACCGAGAGGCACTATATAAGGAAAACACGCAAGGCAGCGACACACACTTTTTAATTTCATCTCGACGAATTCAGAAGGAAGATCAACGTGACTCCACATCAAAATTTTAACCAAAAAGAAATAATTATTGTATAATAGCAGCGAAGAAACTTATCTAAAATGTACAGTAAACAGTAATATCGTTTAATTAAACAACGATAAACAGTGAATTACTACAATATTAGTATTATTAAACCAGAAGTGCGAATCAGTTAGAACGAGGTTAGGAGTGATTGTAACCAAAATCAACACATCAAAATGTATTAATCGTTCTCCGCTAACAGTGAAGGTTTTACGATCAGTGAATTAAGATCGAAAGTGAATTAAATATAATCAATAAAGATTATTAAACAGGGAGTAAAGTGTAAAACATAATTGAGCAGAGTTCGATTATTATATAATTATTGTTAAATATAATTCATAGTGTATACATCTATGTACTGCTTCACCATACAGTAACATAATAACAAATAATTGTTGTGAACACCTTTTTAAAAAGGAATTATTTAATTTTTATTCAAGGAATGATGATATTAGCTGACCGTAAATCAATTGTCAATTGTTTTATGACATACCACGACAAATTGTATAACCCTTTCAGACAGATAGACGCTACCAGTTCTACACCAAAGGTACGTACAAATTGTGATTGTGTTATAAACTATTCAAAACAACATTACGAAATTACGACAACAATTTAGATCGACAGAATTGCGACGGGACGTCAAGATTCTTCTGCAGCGCTCAACATTAATTAACAGATTACAATTAATAAACACTTTTCAAAAACACTATTAAATCAAAATAGTTAACTAAAATACTAATAGGTATTTAAATAAAAAACAAAATTTTAATAAAGGGTACGACTCCGTCAGTTTATAAATTGACGCAAACAACGTAAGGCTTGGTAACAAACACGAGCGACAACTTCGTTATGTAATAAATTGGCGCCCAACGTGGGGCTTGGTAACAAACACGAGCGACGACATCGTTATGTAATAATATGTGTACAAATTATAGTAAATTGACATTGTAAACAAACAACTGATGAGGCATCAAATGGGATATATATTATTCTTGATTAAAATTAACTCCCGTTGTGTTTGGCCGTGGTCCAAAGTTTCTCACAAAACCAGACCTTTCGGCAGTGACTGTGGTCCTAACGTATATCATCCCATGTTAGAGTTGACTCGTTTTCACTGAAGATGCCTGTCATCTTAAATCCCGGGATTTAATTTTAATCCTAATGACACCGGCCGTGTAAGCCTTTGTACAACATACATTTACTTCGTCTATCTGAAGAGAATATTGTAGCACAATGGAATTATTTGTTCAATGTATGTTTTGTAAACTTTCATTTGGTTTTTTAAATTACAGCATAATATTAATGGTATATTGACGTTCAGCGGAGTTTTAATGTACGGGAAAGAACTATAAATATCAAATAAAGTACGCTCTATGCAAAGAACGTTTATGGTAACGAAGAAACGTTATGACGAATATGTACACACTACGACTACTGATTTAAAAGTAGTAATTATAAGTTGCTAGAGTTTTATAACAAAATAATATTTCAGAGCTCTGGTATATCATTGACATACAAAACCTAATAATGTTACGCCATAATTGAGAAATAATATACTAATTATTACCTATAAAACACTAAACTCATTAAAGCAGGGAAAACAGACAGAAATCTAAACAATTCTCATCCGCTCCCTGCGATCAATGTTTAACTAATATTAACATTACCAAACGTTACTGTCTCTGAATAAAAAAACAAGTTTTCTTTGCATATGGATATTTAATATTTAAATATCATGGCAAATTAATGTTTTGTATTATGTCTCCCAGTTAATGCCTTTTATGTATCTGTCTTTGCCTTGAGGTTTCAAGAAACAATTTACTTGAACACAAAATTAGAATTATAAAACTGTAAAGTATGCATTGATTATTATACAATTTATTCTTTAGGAGAAAACAAACGCAAAAGAAACAAACGTAAAAATTGGTTCTAATTAAAGGCTTATTTTCCAAGTGAGTAATAACATAGGATACAATAAAGTATAGAAAATGAGAGTAGGAAAGTAATTAGTTCAAATAAATAGAAACATTAAATGACATAGATGACAGGAAAGTACAAAGAAGCAGCAAATGTGAGAGAGAGCTTTGCTACCACATAAAGTCAGTAAGGCCTATACTAAAATACAAAAACGTCTCCAGCCTTTTTAATTTGAAGTAGAATAAGCCAAAAACATGTATGGCAGATAACGCTCTGTAAAATTTAACAAAGATTAAAGGTTATACTTTGATTAAAGATTATTAAAACGTTTGCTTTAGTTATCGCTTGGTTTTTGTGACAGTTGTGTCACCCTCAAAAGGATTTACGGTTCATAAAGCGATGTTGAATTATACCGTCCACTTCACAAATGGCTTTGTTTGGCCCTCTTTCACTGACATTAATTATAGTTTAGGCGTGTAATACGTTTTTGATAACAGTCTTGCCCTGTACATCATCACCTTCCACTATCATGGCGGTAAAATTTTAAACGGATTTGTCAGTGTTAAGTTATCAGATAACTTATCAATATATTACAATGTAGAAGGAAAAGTTTCTGATCAAGTTATTCTCTACACAGTGGTACGAAATATTACGAATGATTTTAAACTTTCTGATCAAGTTACTCTATACAGTGGTACGAAATATTACGAATGAATTTAATTCCGTGTATTCTTTCTTTTCTATTTAGGAATTTTCCTAACAATTAAGTTGCTTTATATTTAACAGTCTCCTTTAGTTTTATTCCAAATTATGCGGTAAAATATGTTCATAACGGTTTTTTAAATGTGTAAGAATAATTTGTAAGTATTAAAATTTATGTATCTTTGTTGTTTGCAACAAAAAACTTATTAAAATATTATTAATAAATAATAAAAAGTAACTTGGTTTCATAAGTATATGAAAAGAATTAGTGCACTATTTTTGATATTAGTTAGCAAGTGGCATCCGATTAGACACATTTGTGTTCATTATCTTGCAGTTAGTCACCGAAATCCTGTGCATTTCCGAAGTAACGTGCAAGAACATCTAAACACTAGAAGCAAGAACGACATGTAGAAAACTAACATTTAATCACATTTTACCTGGAATTCGGGTTACAACAATATGCTTTGATATGTAACCACGGTGGATCTCACGTAGCTTTCAGCTAACATCTACTAAATATGTTTTGGTTCGGTATTATTAATACGAGACGTTTCGCTCTTATATAATGAGGTGTTGTTAGTAGTGAAGCTGGTAGTGAGTACTATTCGAACAGTGTTTGGTACTTTAATGTAGGCCTATAGTTACTCTAATTTGCATACATGCGTATTCAATAGGTGAGCCCATTTAGAACTTCAAATAGAGGCAACACAAGTGAATAGTAATAACCATTCGTAAATAACATCCTAATAGCTATGAAACAATATAAGCATAAATTAAAATATAAAACATATCCATGTAGCAACTGATTAGAGTAGTTGTAATAAAAACAACAATAACTTATTTTCAACAGGAAGTAAAGAAATATGCGATAGCAAATTATCGTGAATTATTTTAATTTTTGGGTTATTGTTACATACGGTACTGCTACATAATTTAGTATAATATTTAATTTATGAGATGGTGTTGTGAGTAACCCAAACACGATTCAGTAATTAGGGAACCAGAAGCGGGTCACAGGATACTGATACGGTTGTACACGTAACACGTGCAACGTGCAAGGCGCCTGGTATCCTACAGGAATACTAACTATGTAATCAGTTCAATACATTCTATATTATACGCAATGTAACACTTATAGACAAATAAATGTAGGCCTCTCTTGTGACATAACTGAAATAACATATATTAATTTGGTCAATATTAATATTTACAAGTGTTTGGATAGGAAAACACTTGTCTGCTGGTGTTCTGTCTTTATAATCAGTACATTGTTACTAGATTACTTTTGATATATTTAATAAAACCTAACATAATAAACACCAAAAGTGTATAATAATTAATTATTTTTAACTTTATCTGACTTCGGCATACAATTTGAATAATTAGATTTGTAAAATATATCCCTGTAGAGTTATTTAAAGACTTATTTTATTACTGTTTAAGCCTAATCATTTACTATATTTATTTCATTAAATATTTTCCAAGAATAACACAGTGGTCGTAAATAACGCTTTCAAATTTGAATTACTTGTATATTCTTCATATCTCGTCTCTATATGCCAGTGTCTCTTAATGTCCATTGTAGTAAATGAATCTAAGTAAAATTTAAGTAATTAACTTTATAGATTATTTTAAACATTTTTGTTTAAAATCCTAAAAGGATTTTAAGAAACGTCGACAGAAGGTAAATAACCTATTTTATAACTTTATAGACTTATTAACAGCAATATCCTTCTGCTATTGTTCAAATTATTTCTTTTATTATATTATTAAATGATGACACGTGTTTGTAATTGAGTGTTAGTGTAATCATGAAATATTGGAGGGATTCATACAAAAAAAAAAATGATTGAATGATTTCTTTGATAAGCGTAGGAAACAAGCAATTTGAGATAATATACATTTAAACTTTGGACAGAAAGTGCGTTATCAGTACATGTACTTGGAAGTAGAGTTAAAAATTAAAAAACACTAATTCAACGAAATTTTTGTAAGCATACTACGAAGAGGTTAAAATGGTAAACAGTTTCTACCTTCTTTCAAGAGCTTCAATGAATGTCTTAGAAAATAGATATTACATGGTTCCAAGACAAGCAAGTGTCACAATAACCGTTACACTAACTTGCACATTTTATCCTGATCTTTCAGACCTGTCTAGCAAGTCAATATTTTACATGAGAGTCGTTATACTATTTTATGATACGATAAAGTTCTATTCAAGTAATCTGACGGTTTACTTAGTTTCAATTGTACAAAAACTTGGAAGAACTTAAACGCATAGCAAATACGTTGGATACGTTGAATACCTGTTACGCGGTTTGATTAAAATCCTATATTTTTATGTAAGAAATACTACAGTAGATAACAAGGAAATGTATAATGTTCATGACTAAAAATGTGTTTGCCAGGAAACAAACTCTACATTACATAATGTAAGTATTAGTTACTCAAATAAATTCTTGAGAGGATAAATTTAACAATTTTTTACAAAACAAGGTGAGTATTTAAAAGTATTTCAACTTGTAGTCAGACGTAAAATGTGCTTCACAAATGATAAGATAATTTACACTTAAATAGTTACATTTCTGGCAACAATTGAAACTTAAATTATGTGACATCAAATTAAATAACGGTATTAATTTTAGTATACATTATACACAATACAGTAAAAAATTCATTTTCAAAATAAGTTAAGATGTATCTTACCTGTATTTATTTTATTATTCATTTGATTATAAATGTATTTAAAATAAATTATAGTTAATGATCATTATATTATCAATACGTTGAATTGTAATAATGTATTATTTAATGTAATAATATTTTCAATATTTTTTAATGTGTCAAATAATACAAGGATTAGTGGGTGAAAAATAATAATAATAATTTTTTAATAATATAGTTTCAAAGATTTCTACTTTCTGCATTCAGCTATAATATATTTTTAGTCGTGTATTGTTATCTTCAATAATTTTAATATACATTTAATTATAATTGCACCTATAATTTATTTTTTTTACATAAGCGATTATTATATTATAAGTATATTAAATTGCAATATTGGATTATTAGTTTTTCTGGAATGTTGTAATTATCTTTATAAATCAAGAAACCAGTGTGTAATATTACTAATTGTTTTGCTGACTTAAAACGTAGTGTCACCCACACTCGCGCGCGCGGACACACACACACACACACATTCAATTAATTAATCGATGTTTGATTATTTCTTGATTCTCCATTTAGAGGTCCTAATTATAAAAATAAATGTTCTCGAAACGTCTTCACTAATAATGTAAAAACTGTGTCTGTACTTATTAACAGATCCTCCCTAAACCTTCAATTGCTTCAACACTAACTTAAAAAGTGTAGAATAACATTTGTGTAATATGAAACTACCAAATACAATCGGATATCAACGTAACTCGAAGCATTGAACAATCGTTAAAGTTTCCTTGAAGTAAATGAAAATACGTTTTTTAAAGACAACATTAGATGTGAAGAAATAAAGAGATTGTAAAGAAACAGTAGCGTCTGATGTTGACTTATACAGCATAAAGATTCAGGTCGTTATGTTGTATTCATTAGGATCAACTCATTATACCTATAGACAGGCAAATCTTTTAGTCCTGTTTTGCTTCATTAAGGTGAATAGAGCAATTTCTGTTAAGAGATTTTTTGATGTCTCACATTTATACCGGAAATGTAGCTAACGAGGCGAGTTGCACGTAAAATATAAATCGCTTAAATGTCGTTTAACGAAATTCATAACTTCTTTTTACGCAAAATTTAGAATAAAAAAGAGAAAATGACACCAATAAACTTTCTTTCATAAGACATGTGCAAGGACACATTTAAATAAAAATTTAGTCTCAAACATGCATATAAGTAAGGGAAAATATGTGTGATATTAGTAAGAAAGCTTATTAGCAAAAAATTACAGTGAAATGCCGCGTAGCTGAATCATATAACTGGTCAGCATTTCAAATCAACGCTGAATTGGTTTAAGAGAAGACCTATAACGGTATCTGACGGAGAAAAATTGGCACTCATTAATTTCTGGATTGATTTTGCAATACGATTCAGATTTTATGATAAGTGATAACGTCTACGTAAATGCTTTACTATCTTCTTTCGTCAACTATTGCTATTTATTCAATTTCAAACGCTGTTCAGGATTTGAATACGTTTACGTAATATTTGTTGTGTATTGCAGCAGTTGCAAAAAGTCTATTACTATTAAATTGAATAGATTTGCATATTTAAGTATACAATTGGGGATGGTTGTAAGACAAAAATATTTTTTTCAAATGTCATTTAATTGTCTCCTACATACAATTAAGTTGGGTATAAATTAATTTAATGAAATTTGTTGTAGACATATGTTGTTGTTACCTCTGTACTCAAAAGTGAAACAGAATATACTTTGTGACTTTTTTAGATACATTGTTTCAAACTAGAAGCAAATTATGCTTAAAATATTTTTCACGATCAATAGTGCAATTGTGGTAAAAGCCTGTTTAACTATACACTACACACAGCTAATTAAAAATAACACTAAAGGGCCGTCAGTGCCAGATAGAAAGGCAGACACACACACACGCACACACAACGAAAACAGAAGAGTGTACGTGTGTGTTCTTTCTTTAAGCAAACTTCTATTGCTCTTTTGGAATGTTTGTTTACTTTATTTTGTAAACTATCAGTACACTATCTCTTACGCACAGGCGCGCCAGTACTGTAGTGTCCGGCCCCTGTGTGCAGAACTTTAGTTGGCGCCCCTATACCCTCCCCCACAATAAAATATCAAATTTATATAAACGTATCAGTAAGTATAAATGAAATACATAATATATTAATCATAAGTCCTTTAGTGTCAAAGTTGCAGATGATGATCATAATGATTATTATAAACCAGGAATTACAAAAACATCTATAAAAACAATTAACATACAATAAGGGTACAAACAAAAACATCAAAAATAATTTGGACGAAAATAAAGTGTACCTAATTTATGTTATTTGTCAAGTTGTTTAGTTTTACATTAAATAATAGATGAACTTACAGATTTATAAAAACAAAAATATTAAATATTTTTTGGTACACCCATTATCGGTACAATAGACGAAGGTGGTTGTGCAATGATAATGTGTATTTGTAACACAAAATTAAATTAGGTAAGAATAAAGTTCAGTAGGCTTATTGAATGAAAATCTTGAATTCGTTACATGGTTTCTCTTCGACTTCGTAACCACAGAACATTTGTTGTAAACTGTGCAAGTGACTTATTTATCAATTTGAATAAAGTAGACATTGAATGGGTAATATAGCATAAGTTCAACCTGAAACACTATTACATGTTTAAAATTAAATTATACATAATTATGAACAACTAAATTTGAATAAACTTTTTTCTTCATCCCCACCTCAAACGTTTGATTAACCGAATTATTTATTACTTTTGTCGTTCAGTTTCTGTTTTGAATACGTGAGCGAGTTAATAAATCCCCACAATAAAGTTGTATTTGCATCCGTTAAAAACAATGACGTTCTTGTGGGCATCGATATACTTCAACGCAAGCGGTCACACATGATGGCGCTGTTTTGAAGTTGCTACGCAAGAGTCGTTGGTACTGGTGTGACGTAAATCATTGCCTCTTCCTTTTGTATCAAGGAAAGCAGAGCCCAGTCGTCCATTTTTTTGTACCTAAAGTTAAGTGTTCAATCACTAGGGGGTCCGGATCTGTATAGAAGGGGGCCTTCTATATTATTCCTCTAGAAAGGTGTTAACTGAAACACACGTCTCGGCCTCACCTCTGGAGTTCGTCTTTAGTGTAGTAAGGACTTAACGCACGGTACGCCAGTAAAATCACAGCACTGTGGCAAAGGCTGAGTGGTTCCAAAAGGTTCTTCTATATATAAATTCATAGAGTATGCACGAAGTCAGCTGCAACTCACCAAAACTTCATCAGCAGTAAGCGCAACCCTATAGATTTGCTAGCACGGGATGCCAAACCTTATGTAAAGACAGCCTTTCTCTACGCCGATTCATTGCGACGACAGCATGCTTACGGATCGCAACGGATTCCATAAGCAAGCGAAGGAAAGACGCATTCACCGTGGACAGGACCTTAGTCTCCTCAAAGAGAACGCGTTGATAAGGGTTATCGAGTGCGTGTTTGGCCACCCAGAGTTCTCCGACTACCTCAGACAACAAAAGCGTCTGTGTTCACCATCGCGGGTACGGACGTTACGTTTCGTAGTGCCAATGTAAAGTGTTGTTCTGTAAAGCAGTCTCTTTTATTAAACTGAAAATTTAGAGAAGTTTGCACAAATATTATACATGAAAAAGGAGTCTGGCTCGTTCTGAGCCGACATCATGATTACGTGTGGGATAAACACCAATTCATGAAGTAAAATTTTCTTCAAATCCTTTATGATTCTGCGTAAAACAACATCTACTATACACTTAACTTTCGTAAAGTTTGTTAATATAGAATGTATAAACATCTTCATAAAATTATACAAACAAGCGCATTTGGATATCTGCAATTAAAATTTGAACGCTGCTCTCTTAGTATTAAATGACTCAAAAAATGTGTTTTATCATATATGGCTGGTGAAAAAACTTTGTTTAAAAATAAAAAATTTATACTAAACACTAATAATTTAAGTTTTTGTCTACAAAGTTAAATTAGAAAATTTGTTTTGCATTAATATTATTATTTAAGTTGAATGTAGGTAATTATTATCTTGAAAATGCTTAGTGTGACAGTGAAATTCCTTCTATATCCGGTTGTACGTTTACCAGAACTATTGTAAAAATAAGCATAAATCATGTTTTAATCTTGTGTTGTAAAATAGTTTGTATCTAAACGTTTCTATGAAGTAATGTTTAAATTATATAAGTTAAATGAAACGCTTAGTTAAAAAGCGTAAAGTCCATGAAAATGGTGCATTGCTTTTACACTGATGTTAAAGTTTTGCTCATAATTCATAAGTTAATGTAGTTCGTAAGTTCTAGCAATGCAAAATGCATACTATAAGGGTATGTTATATGTATGCAACGTTTTAATTTACCTTTGTAAATTATAGTTATATTTACTACAACTTATGGATTTGGTTTTAGGTGTTCCATAAATATTCACGTTTAACCTTCCAGAAAACTATTTTCTCTCTCCCAGCACACACAAAGACACGTAAGCATACGTCAAGACGTATACGCTTAATCTTTGCTCTAGTCGTCAAAATATCTGGGGAACATAATAATGACACTATTTTTCAGAAACGAAATCGTTATTATATAATTATTATCAAAACAAAACTATTGTAACTTATATATTAATTTAAATAACTTGCAATTTTTAGAACCTTGATTTTCTGCACTTATCATGAAGAATGCGTTTTAAGTAAACTCTTGTAGAGCAGCATCAGTGGGGAACGCTGGAAACCTTATATAATAGCCGTGTTTCTTAAAAAAATATGATTTATACAAAATTTTTAATTTTATGTATTACTTAAATCGATTTCTTGAATGAATTTTACGTTGCTCTTTCTGATATATAGAAGTAAACTCTAGTGTAGGTTAGCTTACTTATCCTTCCGAAATTTTTTATAAGATGTCAGGTTACTGTAACACTTCAAAGAAACTTTTCTTGTCTGAAGTATGAATATTTTAAATTTGCTGTAGAGGAACATATATTTATAATGTAATGCACTTACAGTCCAGAAATTCGGTGTGTTTTTTTCCTCTTACCTTATAAAAGATTAATAGTTTATACTAAGATACTATATACTAGTGGTCCATACACATGTTTGTATTTACAGAGTGTATTTAAACGTGTATGACAAACGCATAGTCTATAATATTCTGACGGCATAAACATAGTTTAAACTGTAAGTGCCAGTGACGTATATAGTTTATGGAACAGTGACTGCCTGGTTATGTAGGTGTCATTTCGGTCTACTGGTTCTATATTTATTGCATACATTTATGTCAGTTCCTCTGGCTTCAATGCTTTGACAATGTGACCCGTCTGCTTTATGCGTGCCAACCGAACTATGATATATAGCCTTACATCTGTGTGTGTGTGTGTGTGTGTGCATCTCTCACTCCCTCTCTCTCTCTCTTTCTCTATTTTCTTTGTGTGTTTTTCTTATTGGTTCATTACACGCGCACGGTCAATACCTACTCGTATTCATTTACACCAAAATCTACACATCTTATACATGCAGAATATGCAATACTCTAGCACGTATTATTTTCTGTTCCACTATTTACAGGTATTAGTCATGATGGGTATGAGCTGACTTGTATACTTTACGGATACCTAGGACCGCGGCGTAAGACCCCAGCAAGTTATAACTCTGTAGAGATTAGGATAATTTTAGCTTACTTAGGAAAATCCACACGTTATATGGTATTCCTGCAGCACGTGATCCTATATTAACAATAATTGTATTATAACTAATATAACTTTAATAGAAGTAAACAAATAATAATTTTTTCACTTTTGGTACCATCCACATAATTTAGGAGATTGACAGGGGAGGCTGGTAGCTTGAGCGTACAGCATGCGGCATACTGTAGCTTTAGCGCACTACGTTTGAGCCGCCATCATATCCCAGAATGTTGTTATCCCACGTACTAAATTCCCACAGCCTGAGTCGACCAAGGGGTTGGAAATAATATATGATGCGGCTCGAAATTGAACCCGGATCTCTACATTATTATACATAATTAACTTACATAAAAACCCACACTTTAATCAAGAAATAAATAATTTTAGGATTATAATTCAGAAATAAGAAAGTTACTTTGAGATAATCTTATACACCCTAAAGAATTATTTTAAAGCTGCCAGAAGTTTCTTACACGTTTCAGAAGGATATCATGTGTGGTTAACATAATCTCTTTGTATATGTATATGTAGTCGAGTACCGTATATTTATTAAATAAATTAAAGACAAATACTTTTTTAAAGTTTTCCGATTAATTAATACAGCCTTAAAGACTTCAAATTTTAAAGATCGCATACATGTTTTTATTATTATCTAAAATACAGAAGCCGTTATAAGAATAAATTTTTAGTACAAAACTGCAGGAACCGTAAATTTATCCATTACACAGAAATGTTACATCACAAATACTTGTGTGTTGTTAGGGCAGCGACAAAATCTGCTTCCCGTGCCAGAAGCATTCCGTAAACACCTGGGGAAGCAGCAAAGAAGCACACGTCATTCTCATTGCCAGATGTAGGTCGTTACCGGTTCTGGGCTATGTGCTTTGGACGGCAAAACGCACCCAGCACCTTCCAACGGATGACGCTGGATGTTCTAACGGGGCTCTTGCGGGAGTCTTGCTTCATCTACCTCGACGATATAATCGTCAATTCCCCCGCCTGAGAAACTCACCTGCGACACCTTATTCAAGTCCTGGAGAGGCTGAAGATGCACTATCTGAACTGCAACCGTTATTAAATGTGATTCAGTAAGGAAGAAATCTCGTTTCTGGGACACGAGATAACACCGGACGGCAACCTTCTACAGCAGCAGGATTTCAGAGCAATCGAAGAACAGGCGGATCAAAGAACTGATAATGTGGTGCAACGCTTCTTGGGAACCTAAAACGTATTGCGAGAATACATTCCCCGGTTCACCATAATATCCGCGCCTTTAACGACCCTGACGAGTACAAAAGAGTGGCACTGCGACGAGTCAGTAAGCCTTCCAAGAGGTCAAAGTCCCTTTCCTACAGTCTATTACTTGTTTCCTAAAAATATCACGCCTTGAGCAAAACTTGCCGATGTTCCTTCAAACAGGCACCTGCCAAATGGTCGCAGAGCAGTGCACGAAAGCAGGAGATCTGGTACACTAGTGCATAGATCACCGGGGCCGAGAACAAATATCACTTAAACGAACTGAAGAGTTTGGCAGTTATGTGGCCCATCAAAAAATACGGGACGTACACTGACCGGGCAAGAAGAACAAGCTGCCGGACTCCTTCTCGGGGGATTAAGTGTGTGAGAACACTACAAATGTTGAAGAAGAACATCGAATGAAGGCAGAAGAGAGACCATTTTCACTGTCCCAGCAGCTATCCCATGCCTGCAATAAATAACGGTTTTCGGTATTCACCGTGTAGTCCCAGGAGGCGCAAAAAATAAAAAAATCGACGAGGAGTGCCATGCTTGGAGAAACGGCCCATCGTCGGCGGCCCCGCAGTTGGATACTGGGTAGACAACGGCCTGGTCTAGAAAGACAGACGCCGCTGAGAACCAGGATTGGACTTACTGCCGAAAGTCTGCGTGGAGGTCATCAAACACTTTCACGATGACTCTGCAGCCAGGAAGTAGAAGAGAGGATCGAGCCATTGGCAAGGATTTTGTGTGGACTGACATAACATTTTACGACCACAAGTACGTCTGAGTTGCCGAATATACGCCCTCCGTAAGCGCGGGGAACTCAGTTCCAACAAGATGCTGGAACAGAGTCGCTCTCGATGTCATAGGCTCATAACCGCGAAGTCGGACGCCGACACTATTATCCGATACCTGGAGGAAGATGTATTCCCTCGCCTGGGATATGCATAGGCGTTTCTAACGGACAATGGGAAGCCGCTCGTGGACCAAAAGAGAAAGCACATCTGCAATCAGCTGCACATACAACCGTGGACTACAGCCAGATACCATCATAGGGCGAACCACCAAGAGGGTAACGGCGAAGTAAAGAAGACGATGTGTATCCCACCTCACGACTGAGAGGACCACGGCGACTGAAACAAACGCTTTCTAATAGTTCTGTTTACGCTGCACAATCGTGCGAACGCCGTTACTGGAATGACAGCGAGCGAACGTCTGCTGGGTAGGGATCTACAGCGAGTCGGGGACTGGGACTGGCCACACGCAGACAATGTATCAACAGCGGCGGTATCCGGATCCGAGGACGCAAGGGCTTGCACAGGCGGTAGCTCAACTGGTACACATGACGAGTCGCTCCGTTTCAGCCAAAGGACGGAGATATCGTCACAAAGGATGGGAGGTAGCCTGGGACGGCACCTTCAGCGTGACCGCAACACTTGATGGGGAGATTTACCTGGTGGAGGAGGACGGATGTACGCCGGTAGCAACTCAAACCAGTTCTGAGGGAATTGTATATTTATTAAGTAACTTACAGACAAACACTTAACGACTTACAGATACTTTTAAAGCCTTTAAATTTGTAGAAACCGTTATAAGCATACATTTATAGAATAAAAACTGCACGCACGGTAAATTTATCCATTACACAGAAATGTTACATCAAAAATACTTGTGTGTTTCGACGGCAGCGAAATCAGGTTCCCGTGTCAGCCTTGATTAATCGCAGGCAGCTATCTGAACGTTCACCGCAAACACCTGACAAAGCAGCAAAGAAGTACACGGCATTCTCGTTGCCAGATGTAGGTCGTTATCAGTTCTGGGTCATGTGCTTTGGACGGCAGGACGCACCCATATCTTCCAACGGATGACGCTGGATATACTAACGGGGCACTTGCGGGAGTTTTGCCTCATCTACCTTGACGATATCATCATCTACTCCCTCGTTTGGGAAACTCGCTGGCATAGTCAAGTCCTGGAGAGGCTGAAGATTCACTAACCGACCTGCACCCTCAGTAAGTGTGACTTCAGCCGGTAAGAAGTATCATTCGTGGGAAGCAGCAACTCAAAGCAATTATATAGTAGCCAGAGCACAGCACCGAGAATGAGATGTAAGTGGTTGCGATAATACACTTCCCGGTTTGCCGTGATCTCCACACCGTTAACGTTTGGGTTCGAAAAAGTGGCACTGAAACGAGTTAGCACAGCCCGCCTTCGAAGACGTCAAGCCGCTTTCCGACAGCCATTAAAGCTATTACGGCCGGAGCGAAATTTGCCGATGCTCCTACAAACAATGGTGTGGGCTACCAAAAATTGCCGACCGTAGGTGGATGATCCCCACTTTACCCTCTGCACCGATAAATAGGAGCTTATCTGGCTGAAGCAGACTACCTTACGGCGACCGTAGCAGAAGGATACCTCGTGGACAAAGGCTTGGTCTAGAAAGACAGACGCCGCTGAGAACTAGGATTCTACTTACCGGAGATGCTTTCTCGATGACTATCGCCCTATCCCGGTAACCCGGGAGCAGAAGAGACGATTCGATCGATTGGCAAGGACTTCGTTTGGACGCTTTATGTCCGCAACAGCGTCTGAAGCGCGGCTTAAATCCTGAGCCGGGCCAACAGCGCCCTCACCGACCCAGCAGATGTTGGAATACAGTCGCCCTCGACGTCATGGGCCCATAACCGCTCACGAGAGCTGGTAAATGCTATATGATCGAGGCAGATGTATTTCCTCGCCAAGGGTATTCAAAGGCGTTGCTAACGGACAATGAGAAGCCGCTCACGAATCACGAGTAAAAGCAGATGTGCGGCCGGGAGGAATTGTGATGGCAGCCACTGATATTTGCTCCCCGTGCCAACCGGGATTAATAACATGGAGCCATGCAATACATTCGCCGCAAGCAGCTAGCGGGAACTGGGAGTGCTCACAGAGAGATCACAATCAGGAATCGGCAGCCCACTGATAGGCCTGCGGGGACACCAGCCGATGGAGGATAAGGGGAGTCGGAAAACTATATTTTTTGTTAACATGTTAAAAATGTAGCGTTCACATATATAAATAAGTCTGCTTAATATATTATGTTATAATTTTGTATCGTCATATAGTAGAGATATATATCTTTACTCTGAAGCTAATTTAACTACGTAATAACATCAGTTATGCAAACAATATAATTGACTCGGAATAAACTGTTCAAAAAAGATAGTTTGATAAAAATCTGATTGCGTTGAAACTTTGTTTTCTTTAATTGTTCAATTAACTTGTTAACTTTGTGGCTATTCAATTATTCTTTTTTAAGAAACATTTTGCTTTTAAATATAAAAGAATAAATATTTCCTAGATTTCCGAACACACTGGAATGTGCACACGCAACAGGTTAATAGATCAACAGGTACCGTCAGGTAGTGTGTTGAGTTGCTCTGAGTAACAAAGTGACTGAATGACGTGTTACAATACGGCACCACAATTACAAACACTTATTCTTACAATTTATATGGAAGCACATGATGTGTTAAGTTTAATTCTGTAAGTCTGGCGGACCATCATTTATTATTTGCCAAAATCTGCCTTTACTCTGATTTCGTTTATTTTCAGAACACCACCAGTGACGGGCGATCCAGCAGATTTATGAGTTTGTTTCATACATTGTATATCCAGAATAACTTTGTTTTACAAAAAAAAAAATCCGAAGGACTATTTATTGTTTTCATATCAACAAAATTCCATAGGAAATACGACTTTAACTGTTATGGTAATCTTAAGAGGTATTTACCATTGAACACACTGAACAGATTTTTGTTAAATATTACAATGTACAATTCTCTTATTAAATGATGTTAAGTAACTAGGATAAAAGATACACCAATGAACGTGATAGAAACCAATAGGGTACCTCCTATTTATTTAATCTGAAGTTTTGTAGGCCATTTCCTTTTGGTTTCCAGCCAAATGAGGCAGCACCTAAGCCGTTTCCTAACTGGTTACAATGTCCTAGGAGCCGTCTGAAGTATAATTTTTTACTGACAAAACGGATTCATGGATGTACAACTTGATATACATAACTGTGCGATAGGTGTTTAACTAAAATCTGTAGGATCCCTATGTTGAATGATTTCTGAAACTTCACGGTTGTACGCCGTATGCTATAATTTTGGTTTTATTTCAGATTAATAAAGTCTAACTTCGGATTTATTACGCAGGGTCAGTTTCGATTTTGTTTCAGGTAGCAAATATAATTACGTGAATTTAATGCCTTATTGTGTTAGTTTAGGTTATTTGTCTATATATCAGATAAAGCGTTGATTCCGATAAATCCCAAGTGTTTGCTGTCGTTTTTAACTTAACGGTGATCTGTGTCGCTATCTGTGTTCCGATAATTACAAAACTCAAAAATGTTACCTGTGCCGATTTATTGAGATTTGCGTTGTTTCTTTATATTTTTATTTAGTCATTTAGAGTTTAAGTATAGTTGCATATTGTTACTCGCTACAGCCGGATGTTTGTGCGAGTTTAGGTGCTAAAAGTTAGAAAAAATGGCCGCATCAAAAATAAAAGTGGCAATAATGATGTTCACTGTTTCGGCGATGTCGGCAGTATGCAGTATATAAAGAAAAACAGGTGGCAGCGATCTTCACAGTAAGACGTCTGAATTACAGGATAATCATTCTACAGAATATTATTACATCTTAGAGAGATTTTTGGTCTGTTAGATAGGATTTTTAGGGCAAGTTGTATTTGTGACTAACATGGAGGTGGAAAATCGAATTTGTTAAACTATGACAAAAAGAAGTTAAATATCTGAGAATTTAAGGAATTCTTAAAAATATAGAAGGAATTTCTTCCCTGCCAATGATTTTTGTTCATGTTGACAATTATATGTTTTTGGTTAACATCCTAGTTTAGTGATTGAATAAAATTTTAACTGGCAGTTAGGTATCATCGATAAAACTTCTACAAGCTTTCAGAGTTGTAGAGACAGATTAATAGGAACTTTTAGCACTCTATTAAGGTTAAGCTTTATTAATATTTAGATTTAAACTTCCAGTAGGTACTAACATTCTTAAAATCACATTGCAGTATACAAATTATCCAGGTATTATAGATTTACATGAAATAAACCTTAATGTTGTAACTATAAAGAATGTATTAATAGAGAATGGTTTATAAGCATTAGAGAGGTACGCATAGAAAGCGTGATTTTTGATTAATGTGATGTTTTATGTTATGGATTCGCACATTAGAATGATGTCTTGTATTAAATAAACACTCCAAGATCTATTAACTCTTTGCTTAATGTTTTATTTCAATGTTTATTAGGAATTTAAGTTTTACCCTGCTTATTTCTTATTATTAGTTTATTCTTTCGTATATTCAGAACATTATTTTTAGTGATTATATATTTTTGTTGGCATATTATTAGTGTGCCATAGTATGAATGTAATTGTTAAATAAAATAATTTACGAGAAATGTGATACATAAATTGCAGGTATTAAATAATTGATAATCTGAAAACGCACCTAATTTACCTGCACACGTTCATTTTACTTGGTTTTCCAATAATGACTGTTGAAATGAATTTAATAATTATACAGTTGAGTTTTGACGCAGAAAGGCAAACTTAGTTATGTTATCGACACTCCGTGCTCACTTTCATCTCATTATACTCACAGTGTTAAACGCCTGTATCTCATTTGAACGCCTAACTCGACGAAAATTTAATTATACAACCTACGTTCTGTAATGACGAGCTACTAACTTTCAATAATGTAGCAATATCAGATACTTATTTATACGTTTTCAAGTGACAGAAATTAGTAGTAACGGAAAACAGATAACTTCTTCCTTTCAAATGTTGAAGTAATTTTAGTATGACTGAATAGCTACTAGATGCAAGCCTTCTTCTTGTAGTCGGTAAGTAATATGTCGATATTATACTTAAACAAAATAGAATAGTTCAGCTTAATGTGATTTATTACGAGAACTATATAAATAACAGAGAAAACCAAATAGGCTACTTCCAAAAAGAAAGCGTCACTAATCTTGTCTTTATAAGGAACTTGTAAGATTAAAAACCTAAATCAAAAGACAGAAAACATTTATTTCAGAAAAAACGTATTTAATGTATTTTAGAACTTAACCAATGGGTAACATAACAATACTATGATAATTGTATCAAGACATTTTATGTTTTAGGACAACACTTGTGCTATAATTAGTATAATTAAATGTATAAAAATATGTATGTTACCCGAAGCTGGATGGTAATAATTTTCAGAGTAGTGTTATTTACAGTTTTTTGGGTATGATAATATTACAGTCAACATCGCAAAACTATGTTTTCATCTTTTCACACTTAGTTTTTAATGTATAAAGATATCTAGCATTTTAAGCTTTTGTACAGCTCAATAAATTATTTAAAACGAAAGAGAACTGCCAAAATATGAGGATAGAGATAGGTATGTCATTAAATAGCCTATACCATAATTAAAAATTATTCTACTTATAAATATTTATTGAATAGCATACTTTAAGTATGTATTAAGAATACTAATAGTACCTTTTAGTTGCACGGAGCCTGATGAGCGTAGCGAAATCAGGCATAGCCCTCTATCCATGACTCGGTGCACAACTTAGACCGCGAATTCCTCCGAAATTACTCAACCGAATGTTATACAATTTTGCATACATATCCGGAAGGTATTGTAGAATGCACACATTAATTGTTACTTCTCTAAATTATGTGGTTCAAAATATAATACGATTTCTTTAAATCTTAGCTTAAACGTGTGAAAGGAAGAGAGATAGAGATATCGTGGCCCAGCTGGCTGTCGCGCGATAAGATAAGATTTTGCTGTATCACAAATGCCGGTACATGTGCGTGTGCGGCTCCCGCCGCCCCCGCTGGCTGTTGCTCGATAAGATAAGATTTTGTTGTATAGGCCTACACTTTTTATTCGTGTCTCACACGTGTTTAATTCAAACAGTAGTAGAGCATTGTTCTGTGGTGTAGCCGGATGTACGGATTGGACTTAAGTGTTGAACAAATGTCAATTTTTAGACGAGAATCTATGTAGTCGCTATGCAACTGCGACTTTCCATTACATATTGCAACGAATCACAGTTCAGGTAAATTTTAATCCGAATTCTATTTAAATTATTATTCTTATACTTCTTTACTCAATTTTCCAAATTCTATTAAAATTATTATTCTTATACTTCTTATTCAATTTTGTACTTTTTTATTTAAGTACTTTTTTCTGTTATACGCAGATTCTATACATTCTTAATCATCAATTTATATATATATATACGTTTTATTTATAGTATTCCCTGGACGGAGAAGAGGTCTAAATATTGGTTGTTTAAGTACAAATCAAAGACGGATGAGACAGCGACAAAATGCTGCTGCAGCAACTGTTGAGAAGGCCCTTCAGAACATAACATGAATCATGTGTTATATGATCAAAACAACACAGGGTATAGGAATCTTCAGAATGAATTTGAAAATAATTTACGATCTCTAGAATTCTACGAATGTGTAAAATGTTCTCGAGTGTTGATGCAGCGAACATTTTTTGATATGTGTCTGCAGGGTAAGCGAAACCCAAATAAGTTTACTGCAGTTAATCGTATGGATCCTAAAGATATATATACCTGTAAAACTGATGGATCTCACTTATGTAGAACCACTCTTGATAGCAAGAGTACAACCAGTGATGCGTGTGTATAGGGTGAAATCGAGAGGCTTTCCCGTCAATATGCTTATAAGAGAAATATTATAAATATTGGTCAAAATACAACGGAGATTGTTAGTTCCTTGTCCCCTTTGGCTGCGATGCAACTCTTTTTATGCTCCTAATGGTGTGGCAGCTAACAATATTGCTGAACAAACTATTCATTCACCTCTAAGAATAAATACTTCAAAAAGAAGGGGAGAAACTTTTAAAGATTTAGAAGGTTAATCCAAATTTGCCTTTGAAGAATAATTAAAAAGATGTGGGGTTTGTTATTATTGATGAAGCCAGTATGTTGGGTTTGAATTTGTTTTTCAAAGTGGATATGCGACTCAAACAAGCAAAGCAGCGTTCTTCAGCTGTTCCTTTTGGTGGCCTTTGCGTGTATTTAGTCGGTGATTGGTCCCAACTTCCACCGGTTTGTGACAGGAGTCTTTACAATATTGGTAATAATGTTCAGACCATTCAATCGAATCTTTTATATAAACAGTTCAAAACGTTTTCTTTTTAACGGAGATTATGAGACAGCAAGGTGATGATCAAAACAATTTCAGAGAGATTTTAAATAGAGTCGCAAATGGAACAATCACTGAACAAGATTATCAGCTCTTATCTAAAAGATTTTATGTAAACAATATCGGGGACAATTTCAAAGATACTGTCTGTATAATGTCGAAAAATGTTGAAATCAAACGCTTCAATTATGAAAAACTAGAAAGCAATAAGCAACCCGTGACTCTAATCAATGCAATCCATAATTGCCCAGAAGCGTTTCTAGAAAAATCTGGTAAGGGATTATTTGCCCAATTACGTTTATGTAAGTGTGCTGGAGTTATCCTTAGAAGAAATCGTTGGGTCACAAAAGGACTAGCCAACGGTTACGTTGGGACAGTAGTTGATATTATTTATAACCCGGCAGTTGAATGCGAAAATTATAACAATCACATGCCAATGTTGGTACTTGGATCTTTCAAAAAATATAGAGGACGAGTTCTGTACGAGAATTCAATACCCATTGCACCAGTAGTGGCATCATTCAAGAAAAAAGGAAAATTCTTGTACACGCAAACAATTTCCGTTAATGTTAGCATATGCTGTTAGTATACATAGGTTGCAAGGGATAAAATTAGATGAGGCAATTGTTAATTTAGGAGACAATTAATTTCAGGTTGGATTAACGTATGTTGCTCTTTCAAGAGTAAAAACATTAGAAGAATTATTATTAAAACCCGCGTTTAATTTTGATAGATTGCTAAAAATTAATAGAAGTCCATCAATGGTTGATCGTAGAGATGAGTTGCAAAGGTTGTGAAATATGTCTAATGACAATTAATGTATATTGTACTATAATGTAGTGTATTCAATAAAAAGTGTGTATCTGAAAAGTGTATATATTTTGTTGATTGTAAGAATATTGATAAATAAATTATTACGAATCTATTTATCTAACGGATCAAAGACGAAAAAAGAGTAATTGTAAAAATGTTGATAAATACATTATTATGAATATCTCCGCCTATTTGTGTCAGTGACACTCCTAGTTGAATATATTTTACCAAAAAAAAAAATTAAATATTTTTCAGTAGTTTGTATTGTTGATAACGAAGTATAGTAAGTGCTTCTCCGTCAAACCTACCTGTTCGTCATAGCATGTAGCTTACTTATAGTTTTGTTTTATGCAAATTTTTTAATTTTAAAAAACAAAGTCAAAGGTGAGAAACTGCCACAAGTTTTGTTAATTAGTGTAAAACGAATAGAAGAGTCTGAACAATTCATGGCTAACCTTTCCAATTCCTGATATGGCACACCTGGTCTCTCTTCCCTTCTTCCTCTATTCCGTTTTCAATTTTCCAGCACCTCCAGTTTTTCTGTCATTACATTACCTCGTATTTGAGTATACAGTATTCTTACCAATTGTTCTTCCTGTCCTTCACGATATCCCAGATTCTTCTTTTCTTTCCTAGTGTTTCGAACACCTCCTCATTCGTCACTCTAACCTTTCAGATATGCTTTCCACATCACGAAGGCCTCGAACTTCCTTCTGTTTTCCTCAGATTCTGAGTGTCTGCCCTGTATAGGAGCACTCTTCAACTATAAAGAACACACTCTACACTATTCTCGTTTTTCGCTTTATATCTAGAAGCCAGTATAGTAAGCCTGTTTCCCTATTAAGAGCTTACTTAGGTTAAGCAAATCTGAATTTCACCTTTTGACTACAGCGCATGTCGTCTCTGTATAATTTTACATAACGCATACAGAATTAAGGTAGGTACTAATCTGCCTGAATAAGTACTACGCTATTCTGTAGCTCCAAAAATCAAAACAAATGGTTTCCTATAAACAGAATAACTAATACTTTTTAAGAATATTTCAAGTGTTCTTTATGTTCTTGCTTAATGTAGACAAAATGTAATACAAAATATTATATATTGAATAAAAACTGTTATTTTGTAGACATAAATTTATACGATATCTACATCATTGTACTTGATATTATTACGGAAGTTAAAAATATGTCAAAAAAGTGTTAGGACATCAATATATCTTGATGTTGCGTAATACCTATCCGATCATTGTTGTCTTATACATATTATACTATTTGTCTTCTTTAGATTGGTTTTTTCCTGAACAATATTTGTTCAAATCGTGTAGGATTCAATTTAAGATATTTTCACCCTCGGCAAGCAACACTGCATGTCTACAAACCTGATGGACTTTATCCTCCTCCCATCGACACTAACTGCTCTTCTCCCATCAAGAGAATTATTTATTATATCTTCAAAGTTTGAATTAAAAAGCGTGTTTCTACCATTATGATTGTAATGTATATTCTTCGTGCACACGTCCATTACTTTTCTAACGTGTATTATTTTCGTCATGAAAAATACATCAAATATAAAATGCAGTAGTATTGTGATCCTAAAACATATTGCGCGCGCGCGTGTGTGGATAAAATCCCCTGCATATCCCCTGTTTGTTCCTAAGTGAAATTGTAAGTGCTCAACTTAATAAATTTATTCTCTGTCCTTCTTTAATCTTTTTTACTCATCAACCCTTGAAGTATTAGTCACATCACGACTCTAATTGTGATTCAGCATTTTCGTTAACGCGTTTTCGTGTCAGTTATTAATTTTAATATCTTTCATGTCATTACAAATCATTATTTGCTATTTACATTAGAAAATTGTTCATCAGGTATTAACAAACTAATATCTGTACTTGAAATAAAATTGTGTATTGTTACGACAATCAGTAAATGTCCAATACTTTAGTAACTAACTTTTAACAACGTAACTGACATACTGTGACAAGAAAAATGACCTATGGTATAATTTTTAAAAACCACAAAGACACATTCTGGTAATAAATTTGAATCTTTCGTATCTCATTACTCCGTTTTGATATATGAAGTTATAATTTTTACTTTGTGATACAGAATATAATTCATATCGAACTGTCTCTCTCCCTCCGCCCCTCACTCTCTCTCTCACTTTCTCCCTGTTTATCTACTTATCTCTCTCTCTCCCAAACACACACACACACACACACACACAGAAACACGTCCATACAAAGATAATGTGACTCCATGAAACTCACATACGTAGTCTTTAATTAATATCCAGCAAATGTATACATACACAATTCAGGCTTTACGCACAAGGATAATTAATACAGCAACTGTAGGCTTAAACAATCGTGAATATTCAATAGTCACGTCAAGATATATTGATTTCCTCACTGTGGGTGCTTGCCACACACACTTGCCACTAAAATGTTTTTGTTATAGTACTCTTTTTCGTTCCTTCGTGTTTCATATAAAAAATAAAATAATCTCTTTCTTCTTACAAAATAAAATACAAAATTTGCTGTAAATTTTTCTAATCTTTAAAACAAACATGTAATTGATGAACCAGTACTTTCAACTTATTAAACCAAGTCAGTAGAGAACACTTTATCTGTATTATTTTGAAACATAAATCTTTGGTTTGGGGCATTTAAAAATAAAAAAGTTTAATAATTTATCACTTTACAAATAAGTGTATGTTGTCAGTCAAAATGTTATGTCTTGAATATAAAACCCGTTATTTTGTAGACACAAATTTATGCGATACCGAGATAACTGTACTCGATCTCGTCATGAGATGTTAAAATATATTGCTACGACATTACAGAACAATCTACGTGTTTATCTAATGTTCCAGAGGAATCCGGCTGTAATGTTGTGTGCGTACGTGATTTCAACATGCGCTCGCGAGACTTTGCTAGAATGTGCCAGAAGCCGCATCAATTACGTCGTAGTGTAGAGTTAATGCGTACTATATGGAATAATCTAGATTTTTGGCTGGGTATAAATACGAGTACCCAGCGGTGCTCAGTCAGTTATTGTTGCGAATTATTGGCGTGCGGTTTGTAGTATTGTGGCGAAGTGTTATGTGTTGTGCGGAACGATTGTAATAAAGTTGTGTTTTATATTAGTAGACATTTTTATTGCGTGTGAACAATTTTTATTTTATTTGTTGTAAGGGGCTGTCCTGTTAATTACGAACTGTTTAATTGTAATAATTAAAGCTGGTGATTAGTGACTTAATTAGTGTCTTGTATTTTGTTTTCCACTGTACCATACGACGATCAGTAGACCGTCGTAACAATATCAACAAAAGTGTATAAGCAACAGGTAAGCATTCCAATACACAACAGACAGGTAATGTGCCCAGTTGTTTAGCACATCAATGTGTTTTTTTCGTATCTACCACTCCAATGTCAGTGTGTTGCAGCCTTCTGCACTGAAGATGGCCGTCATAGGCACGACCGAAACGTTTGCACCAAACAACCTCGGACCACGGCCTTACAGAGCGGCAAGCCGAAGTTCTCATAACACTGAAGCCGGCCGTGAAAGCCTCAGACATATTCTATAAAATGCTTTAAAGCTCACTGTTTCGTAATATTTTGGCGTTTGTTTTTTGTGCCGCGAGTTCAATGACGCTTATTTTTTGCTACTCTCACAAATTTTGCTTTAAAATTTCTGTAATAAAGGAAACAGTTGGCATGTATTTTAATGTTCAGTTATCAGTTATATATAACACAAAACGTTGCTTCTTTTAGATTTGCAAGCCCTATAATAGGTTTCAACATATCAGGAATTGCTGTTTATTTAATACTTTTACGTATTAATGTTTATTTTGAATAATCTAAATGGTTAATGCATTTAGTCTACTACAATTCTGTAATTTAACTTGTGTGTTCCACTTTCTCTTCTAAGGATCTTACATATAAATTAATTGCTTATATTTCTTATGAGTTCTCCTTTATGGAACCAACAAAATTTACTCGAAGATTACCTTTAAAAGTACTATCTTTTACACACTTGATGCCATTGTTTGTCCTGCAGGCAAAAACTTATTATAAAATCAGCTACTTCATAACCTGAATATTAGCAACTACATATAAGTTATTTGTAGCAGTTGTTAAATAAATGAAAAAAGCAATAAATCCCGAATACAATAATAACCATATCACAAAGGCAACATACTTCACTAACCATATTAGGAGCACTGAACTGATTCAGATTTAATTTTGAACAAAAGTATTCAATATAGTATAACCTAAATGATTAATGTCAAGATCATGTTTAGATGGGTCATTAATATCTGTAGTACATGCATCCACTGCCGAGGAGCGGCGTTAAAATATGAAGTAAATTCACTATCAGAAGCTTTATATATTTCAATTTACCTCAATGTTCATATACCTGCACGAACTTGGAATTAAATTAAACATGACTGTATACTCTTACAAGCAATTGAAAAGTTTAATATAACGCATACCTCGCAGAATAGTATATGACAAAGTGTACATTGGCATCACGACATGGTTCATTTAAATCTTACTGAAAATATACTTTATGAATATGCCTCTTTTGTACTCTCACCTCCTCCAACTGCCGTTCCTTAATTATTTCACATGTTCTTCATATTTATTGTTTTTAACTTTGTAATTTTTAATTTATTGCTTTTAACTTTATGTTTATTGTTTGTACAAAATCGGAGCGTCTATACAATTAACTCAATATCTTTATGTGTCCGTCAAATATTGTTTTAATTTTTTAAGAAATGTAAACTAAGAGCAATAAAAATGGAGTATAAGTTGTTGTCTTCTTCTATCTATGAATATGGCAATCGCCTACTGCGGCCCCAAAAGGAAATCATCGACATCACCAACGCTTTCTAGGTCGTCAAATAATTATTTGTCCAGTAGGCAAAATTCCTTAGACAAACTCTCATCTGGTAACTTATTCAGCAGATGAATAATAACTGCCATCTCTCATTGTTTTCGCAATGGAATTTTGGGTACTAAATATTTGTTCAACTTTTTGCGTACGTCTTCCTTGTGACATCTACCTTTTCCTCTAGCAGATCGCAAGAATCTCATTTTCCATTCTACTGAGAAGTTTCTTCACCCGAACCAAAGTTGCAGAATCACACATATCCATCCTCTTCCACGTTCTGTGAAAATGTTGCTTCAGGCATTGCCTTATACAATTCAAGTCGAGTGTCTTTTTCCATGTTTTCCTCAATAATGCTGTAGACGAATTGTTCCACATATTAGATAAAACTTCGGCAACTTGCGACCAACATTATGATCTATGTGAGAAAAAAGGTGTATGCAAGACGCAAAAATATAATATCTATTCTATACTCCTATTATTTAATATAATTTTAGTTTGCAAGGGGTAATTTCTCACAAAATTATAGTTTTAGTCTTCTGCACGGAAATTTTATATTTTAATTAGGTCAGACTTGTAGTTGAAGCACCAATCTGTAGTCCGATGATTGCCTGATCAAACAGATTGGTATTCAAATATGTTACATTATTTATTGGATTCAGTTTTTTTTTCAGTTTCCACTCTCTATTTCATCACTACAAATATTCAACAATATTGCCGATTTGCTACGGGCCTGGCTCTCTACACGATTACTGTTAATGTCAATGTCTTCTAACAAATCCATTCATATAGACAGTAATAACCTTATACATTAATATAACCTATTTATATTGTCTAGAAAATAACATTTTATGTTCATTGTCCCGTAGAATGAAACTCCTAAATCTATCAAAAGCTTTTTCACGATCAGAGAAGACAAGACGTCTCTCCAATCTAAAATACTTTCTTTTCTCAATGAATATTTTCAACGTTAATACGTTACCAATGCAAAGACTTTGCATTCTTAAACCTGGCTGTCTGTAAAGAAGTAAAATTTTCAAAATAAAACGAAATCTTTTTTTCACATTTTTCTAAATACGTTTTAGCTTGTATTTACCAAACGTATGCCTCTTTGATGTCACAGTTTTATCACACTTCTTTGAAACAGAAACACCAGTTGCTACTTGCTATTTATCCGGGATCACGCGCTTCATGCAGCACTTATTCAGCAAATGTATCAGTCTGGAGTGAAATACTGTGCAAGAGTATTTTAGCAATTCAGAGTTTATGGTATTGAAACCATCTGCGTTCGGATTCTTAATAGATAAATATGAACATTCTAATTACTCAAACGTCACTGACTCTTCACTTGTGTCTTCACCAATGTCAGAGTTATACCATATTCCTTTGTAATATTGAATCCGTTAGTCATCTGTACCCAAATTCAGACGTACTGCCTCCCTTCCTTTATGAAATTTAAGATTTAATATTTAAAATTTAAGTTTATTCTTAACATTACCGTTATGACAATAGGTGTCATTATCGGTTTTGAGGATTTTCATCACTATGTGTACACATATTATGAGCGTACAGTCAGCGATTCACAACGTTAACTAGAATGTTTTTAAAACTCTAAATTAGTTTTAACGGCACTTTAATTGCCTAAACATCTGTAACACTAAGAGACTATTAACAACATATATTAACAAAACTTTAACACAAGGAAAAAATTTAAATTTTATAAAAACGTTACTTTTTCTTGTGCAAGACGATTAACGCCACTTAAAGCGACAAATAACACAAAATATACTGGGTATCCACGCAAACTTTTAATTCACTGGTGCCCTCATTTTAACTTATTTCATTAACGAGTTACTAAGATACACGCGAGAGGAAAATACGCAAAAGTTAGTTTCACGAAACTTTTCCGGAAGAAAAGCGTCACGCGACTGCGCCATCAGATTTGTTAGTGAACTTTTTTGCGTAGGCATCGTTAAACATAGATGCTTCAAATTTATATCTTTTTTTATGGTAAAAACACCATATATCTAAGTTATCAACGCATTAATGCAACTTACAAATGTGACCCTTTACTTCTTAAGTTTGGAATACTACTTTAATTTATTACGCTTTTTATTATAACATATTTACATCAATGGCTTTGAAGACTGTTTTACAATTTTACTTCTTTGTCTTCCCACAAAAATGTACAAAAATATTAATATGCATGCATCAGTGCCCTAGAAGATATTATAGGTAGCAATAACGAACAGTTTTCGTTCAATGGAAAGCTCTGAGGTTATCCACATAGAATTGACATGGTTTCTCCACGAAAGGAATGTGTCCATCCTTAATACCTCTCTAGAGTTTCCGGCATTTCGGTCACTTCTCAAGACAAGTGAATTCAGTGGCGATATCTCGTGACTAGTGAAGTCACTGATCCAGAGCTCATCTCGAGAGCACCGGAAGCATTCTCGTCCCACTGTTTCTACTTTAAAAAGCTCTACCTATTGCATATTGGAGGGGGAATTGATAGGAATTACTCATCTTCGGGTTTCCACCAGGTGGATTTCTAGAGGTGGCTGTTACCGCAGCCGAGTGAAGAGTTTTAGTTGTTTCGGCCGGAGTTTGTCGTTTTCTGGTTGCAAGCAGTTCTTTTAGCCAGAACAATCTAATAATTCCCTCACAAACTAACAATTTAACCAGAATTTTTGGTTAGATAAAAATTCCCTTAGATACAAAAAGTTAAGATAATATAAGATAAGATTAGATATTTTAAAATTCTTTGCAAAAGTTAAGTTGGTGTTCCCCATATTCTAAGAGTAATTTCATTTTTAGAAAGACTTATATACGTTTTAATGGTAATGTAATTTTAGCCACTTTGTCAGTGTTGGCCAGAACAAAAGAGAGACAAATGTTTTTGACAGTCGCTATCAAATTCTCAAAGTCGGTCAAGTGTAGAAAACCAAATGGCACAGTTAAACACTCAGTGCTAAGAGACGTCCGAAGAAATTTAATGTTATCATATGTTAATAGTATTATGTCGACGATATTTCTAAGTGCAGTATTTAACTTCTTTGAATCTAGTACTAGAATGTTACGAACTATTTTTCTACTCGGATTATATATAAGAGGACATAAAGAGTTCTGTTGGCACAAGTGATGTGAATATTATAATTACAGGTTCTCCTGGATACGTACGGCATCGTAACGAATCAATCACACTACAGAAAGTAACAAATAAAATATCAGTGTAGTGGGAACGCAAAAAATATCCCCGACATTGTATGCAAGCTACCAATGACAAGATAATAAAGGAAGCAAAAAGATGTAAATTTATGTTTATATTATGTTTAGAGATAACGTAGTATGCGTTTTTGCTATAGTATAACCGAAATGAAAATTATGATTAATCCGCTTACCAGGAAAGTGTCTATAATTCTGAGATAAACAAAGAAAAAGTAAACAAAAATTTGAATAAAATTGGACCATCTGATATGAAAAGTTACTAAAACTGCCTAAAAGTTACACACAAATTAAGAAGTTTCGTTTAAAATAAATAAACTGTAGGTTCATAAATCTATATGTGGAATGGAACAAATAGTGTTTAAGGTAATACTTGACTTCTAGCGTATACACAGTATTTATATAGGAAACTAGATTCAACTGTTCTTTAGATTGATGCGGTTGTAATCAACTTTTCCTTTCTACCACAAATTAGTATCTCATGGACAACAAAGTTTGCCAGCGATACTATATGACGAAAAAGCCAAAACCTATAAAGAGAAGTATTGAAACAAATCACTAACATTTACTGTAGAAATATCAAATAAATGTGGGAAAAATAAAACCGATATTTTAAGAAATGAGGAAGATTCATAGTTTAGATCCTTGAGAAAATATGGTGAAAATAACCGAGAGCTGTAACATTGTAACAGTCAGAAAATCTATAATATTGTGTATACAGGAAGAAATACAACTATAAGCGTTTGGGGTAAAATAAAATATTGGTGAACTAGCCAGGTCTTGTTGCAAGAAGAAGTCTGTAAAGGATATTCTGGAATGTATTCGTTCTGTGATCGGATTTGAATCATTCGATTTTGAATCCGATGTAGAAACATGAATTGTTATCATTTATTATTAACATGGGAACACACATAGTTAAAAACGAAAGTGAAATAAAACCAAATAAAAAATAATAAAACAAAACTCTAAAGCTTATAAGGTTAAAATCTAATAATAATAAAATTAAGTAAGCCACTGTTTAATGTAGAACTTTTTCAAGTAATGATGTATAAATTTCTTTAATTCTAAACTTATTTAATATATTCTATTTATATATCAGAGGAAAATCAAACTACTTTTAAGTCCCAAATGCATAAATTATATCAGCCAGAAAACATGTCCATATGAATGTAAGTTGATGTAATATTAGGCATGAATAGAAACATTCTCGATGTATAAATTGTTTAAAAATTTTATTATGGTAACGTTGAATCAGGTAAAGCAACTATTTAATACGTTTGTAAAGTTTCAGTTGTGTAATATCTATTCTGTAAGTGTACTTGAGTAACATGAGATAGCTGTAACCAGAGTTGGCTGTAACGCGGGTCGTGAATAATTAAATCAAACTTCTTGAGAAGGCCGTGTTAACTTCGTTTACAGAGCTTGCAATATCCGAGATTCAATTTACATTACACTCTAAACGGCTACCATGACTAGGATGGTCGTCAACTACTTACTTTGTTGACTATATAGGGCAGACGTTTTTAAAACTAGTTATGTTCCTTAGTCACACAAACATTGTAATTTGAAATTTAATCATTATTTTAAAGTTTTTAAGTGGGGATGCTGTAAAGCCTATGTAGCAAAACCTTCACACAACATTACTGACAAACATTACAGATTGGTACGTATATGTATAACACATAAATAACATGCTTAGGTTATAAAACATTTTTCATGTACTTGTAGCGTCAACAGGAAAATATCTTTACTTTAGAATCGTCTAGGGTTTGTTGAAAATCCCATGAGACTAGTTGTATGAAATTAGTGCTTGCCAATATAACACATTTTGATCATCTTCAATGTAGTTGTTTTAAAAACTTATAGGGTATATTTAAGGATAAGGTGTTCCCGTTGATTAAAACATTGCTGTAATTCTTGAAATAGCAATGCGTTTAGCTGGCCTATCACATACGTTACCAACTTTTTGCTCTCTACACTTTCTCTCTTTTTACACAAAAAAGTGGAATTTAAACTAAAAATACTTACTTAGAATAAGATCAGCGTAATTAGAAGCTGTGGCACCACAGAAACGTCGTTTGTGCTGTAATAAAGTTTCACATAACGTACTGTGTAACGTTCAGTATTACCGTGACGAATTATTCAAAATTTATACCTAAACGTTTGTGGTTTTCGTCAGTAATGACAACACCTTCTCAGTCGAGCCACTGTGATTGCCTCATCGTATGAGTAAAACGTCTGGAGTTAAACGTAAGAAAATAACGTGTCCTGAATAAAAAAACAGTGTTGATAGAATTATTCAAAACTAAAGAATCGCTGATGGTCTCAGATTATGCAGAAAATTTTTATGAACACATATGTGAAGGATTTAACTTTAGTTCGTAGCCAATCGCAGTTACCATCCACGACTACTTGTCTAGATGGGATCTCTCCAGCGACATATTTTCATTAATCAGCGACATTCGTGCCATGCTTGCTTGCCGAGAGCAGGGTTCATTTTTTTGCTTTTTTATATCCATAAAAAATTACTGTGTACCACCTAAAAGGTTAGGGAAAGAATTATTACATTTACGGAGTGTTTGCAGGTGGTTAAATGTTTCTGTTATATTGTTTTGAATTTTGAAACAAAATTTCCGTGTATAATTGTGTTTTATATTATGATCTATTTTTGTGACGTAAAACAAAAAACTATGTTAATGTAAATTCTGCTAAGCTTATAAAATTGAAATTTCTTATGGCAGCAACGTAATATCACAATTATCCGCTGCTGTATTTTTGATCTCACAGTGTAGGTGCTACTTTGTGAGAGAGAAAACATACTTTGTGAATTCAGTCTCGTTAAATTTTAGACACATCTCGAATATAACACTTGCAAATTAATAACATTTTACGCGGTTTCCCAAATTGACTGATATCTTCTCGTTACGTTTATACACCCCACCAGTTAACTTTACTAGTTACGTAACAGCTATAACGTGTAATCACAACACCTTGAGGCAGCAGACAATTAAGATCCGCAAACTCGGTATGTATTTAAGGAGGGAAGAGTATTATTGAAAAACGCAGTTATTAAAACTGTCAAGTAGGTACTTGTTTATTTGTTCAAGATTATATTTTACTTACCTTGGTGACTCTAATTACTGATTCTATAAAGTTCTCCTCGGATAAAATATAACAAGGGAAAAGGCGGTAATAAACTGCGATTAAAGTGCGATTGTTTAGAGAAATGTATACAAACGTATGAGTAATGATTTCATAGGCGTTGAGTAATACACTGAACTGTTTCAAGATCATAAAGTATTCATACAATCCTCGTAAGATTTTAAAACATTTTGTTACTTTTTCAATAATTGTACCTATATTCATTTTCACTATTTTGATTATGCCATTATTGGAATCGACATGTAATCTATATTGCATATGATTTTTGTTAGATAATAGAAATCATGAAAATTTATTTGCATGTGTTATCAAATAGTTGACGTTTTTAATCATTTTCATTTTCATATTTTTACTAAAAATGTTTCAAGCAATAATATAGCTTTGATGTGTGCATATGACGACAAGATATGACGTTGTTAGGTTAACATGCAAATAAAAACACATATAGAAACCAATATGCATTTAAAACAATACTCGCTTTTTGTGAAACCCATGTTTAGATCACAAACAACTCGATCTAAGGTGAGGTGGCCCAAAGGCAACCCCTTGCCAGTTACTATACGTGTCTCGCTTTCTGTGCAGAACTCGTTTTCTACTAATACTCGTTTTTCACTAATACTGGATTTGTATATCTTACTGGGAAAGCAACCATCTCAAAGTAAGGCGGGATGCTATACACCTCTACCTTTTTTGTGTTTCCCAAGAAATTCGCTTCCACTGAATGGAAAAGAAACCTTATTTTGATTTGTTAATACGTTGTTTTATTTTTACGTTGTAATCTTACTATTAAGAAATAATTGTATTTTGTACATCACATTTTCTGTTGTATTTTTATTGAAAACGTTATGTTCTTTATTTTAAATTACTCTGCTATGACATTTTTATGTACACATAAAACGTTATATTAATCCAGACCATTGCTTTTATTTCTTCAAACAGTAAAATAAAAACCAAGAAAACATTAATAAGTAACCTCAAAAGTGAAAACCATAGGTATGTTTACTTAAATACAATAATTTACAACTTTTTCACTGTTTCCTCTTCTTTTCCACACCGTCGCATATTGATACTATCACATAAACAAATCATCGAAAATATAGTGTGGGTACGGAATTGGAAAAGTACTTATGTTGCCACCTGAAACGCATAGGTAATCTCCACACATAATGCGCTGCGGCGTTTTTAGATATTATTTTCTACAGACCATTCCATGATTTATTTCATTGGCCTTTCGTCCACTTATAGTGAAATTAAATACTTACGTTTGACTATGCTAATTCGAAAATATACAAATATTTTCAATGCAACTTACAAGTGCCTAACTAATAAGAACGTTTTAGCGTTTACTTACAACAGTAGGAGAGTATGCAACATTGAATCTCTAATACACTATGAAATTGCATGTCTCTGCAAAGAAATTAGGTGTAGATTAAGTAATACCGTTCTGGCTAAGCCATGATGGAAACTTTAATTTCTTTTTCCTATTAACAGAGATGCCACATATTTCATTATATATTTATTATATATATTTCATATATATATATATATATCGTAATATATATCATACATATATCGTAATATATATATATATATATATAATACATAATATATTTAATGTTGTGATGTTATTCAATTTGTTTTTTCTGAAAGTAGTTTCTGCAAGTATTTTCTTTTATACAAAGAAAATACGAAATTACATCTACATATAAAATACAATTACATCTACGAAATTACATCTACAAATACACTCCATTCAATCTACAAAATTCGACAAACTGCAGCCAATAATTTCAGTTTAAATGGTTATTTCTACAAACATTATAATTCAATTATAATATGTAAATCTACAGTAACTATACTCACTTGTACGTACTTATATAACACTTGGCAAATTAAAAAAAGTAATAATAATCTTTTACATTTTGCCCATAGTGTAGGAATAAACAATTAATGAAACAAAGCCAAAAGTAAAAACATAATAGATTGGGTACTTATCAAAGGAACGTTGTAAGCATTTACCAGTGCCTAATTGCTTAATTAATAAGTTTCTCTGAAAACGTATTTACCTTAGAGTAAACGCATAAGGTTGTTTACAGTTGGTAGATATTTGAGTTGTCTAAAACAGAATCCAATTTGTTTGCCGTTTGCAAACTTACTACTAGAAAGGTGAAAGTGGCAGTTATGTCGCTAACTTAGGAAGGCTATATTTCTGTTTATTTGGAAGTGACATCATAATTAGTTTATTAGTTACAATATTAAAATCGATTTTCCTCCTTTTACAAAATGTTAACCCTTCCTAGGAAAGCTTTACAACTTGAAAATCAATACAAACTTTATAACATCCGCAATGACAACGCAATTCAAATTTAATTTTAAGAAAAGTAATAACAATTTTTTTACAAAACTATCTGTTGAGGAAACTATAAATCTAATTATCTAACTAACATTACGAAAGAATTAAAAACACTAATTGTTTTTTTTAAGACTAGGTTTCTATGTATACGTAAAGTACCTATTTCATACGTACACCTCTCTACTGGCAAGTGTAGTACCATCCATACATCTTTAAATACTTACTTTTAAACATTTCATTTGAGTCTCGGTTTCCTTTGTTAAACCAAACGTCTTATGATTTACGAATGATATGAGTGCAGATTATTCAAGTTGCATTGAAGAACACAAGCTTTTATTGGAATAAATAAATAATTTCTTACAAAATCATAATCATATTCTAGAAAAGAAATGGCTGGTTAACAATGTTAAATTAAATTACACAAATTGAAGAAATTATGTTATAAAATTGTTAAACATTTTACAACACGCTTAGAGCATAGACATTCAGCGTCCATTGTGTTCCACATGCTGCAGTCAGCAAAAAAAAATTTTGTTTGATTAGTTTTTACTTCCCCACTACTAAATTCTAAGTGGTTATCATATTAATTACTTTATTAATAAATATTAATTTCTAATAATAAACCTCGTTTTGAAAGATTATAAAATTAAAACCTACTTTATTTTGGGTGTCTGGCAGATATTAAAGAAATTACTAAGAAATTAGTTTCACTATTTAACAGACAATTTAAAACCTTCAGTGTTAGTAATTCTTCCACAAAGAAACCTTTTTATCACAAATATATGAAATTATTTTCTACTTCCTTTGGTCACGTATGTTTCTGACATTGTTGCATATGGTTTAATTTTGAACCGAATTTCCATACTATCCTAAAGTTTTAGTAATCATTTTTGTGTAAAAATTATGTTTCTGGTTGGTAATGGAATCATGTGGTTTCAGGACAGAAAAGGCTTGTTAAAAGAGCATTAATATAAGTGTATTAATTGCGACATAACGTTCTGGTTATTGCTTCATTGTGTGTTCTGGACGTCTATAATATATCCTTATATACATACCCACCTAGGCCGTGGGATATTTATTCATACTCATACTTGAGCATACGTTGAAACACTACTCCAATTGTAAAAATAAATTTTTTAGAGAGTAGGTAAAATTATGAAATGAAATAATTAAGTGGAATTTGTAAAAAATTAAAATGGTGTGTTATGTACAAAATTTAAAAATGTATACCTATTCTTACAAGTGTCAGTGTACGTATAGGTTGTAAGCATAGTTTGAAGTGGTTATAATAATATTACTTGCATATATAATAATAAACCTCGTTTTAAAAGATCATAAAATTAAAATATACTTTACTTTGGGTGACTGGCAGATATTAAGAAATTACTAAAAACTTAGTTTAACAATGTAGCTGTCAATTTAACAACTGAAAATTCCAAGGTCTCCAATTTAAAAAAATGTTTAATAATCCATCCTAATAGCAAAATGAGAAAACCCAAATGTTTAGAAATAGCAAATGTTTAGAAATAGCAAATGTTTATTAGAATTATTTAAATGCTCAATTAAATCTTCATATACGGTAATTTAACTTCATTATTTTATTCTTTACAAAAATTGTTTTATCAGCCATAGTATTTACAATTTCTGTAAACTATTTAATAGATTGTTTATTCTACGGTTACCGCTTCTGTTTTATAAGATTTTGTTTTAAATTAGGCAATTCGTCATTATCTGATGGTGTCGCTCACTCTGTCCTGATGTGTGAGTGTCCACTGCGGTCCTCCAGCAGGTTGCATGTGTGCGTTCTAAGGAGTAATGAGCATATATAATTGCTCTGTCATCTTACACGCTCACGGCAAGTCCAAGGGCGCGTTACGTTTTGCACAATCCGCGACATCGTTTTCACGTAGCGGTAAAGAATTTTGCACATTTTGCAAAACTTGTTGTTTTGCGTGCGTGTAGTTTTCAAGTCTGTACCGGGTTCACAGGTCAGTCTAAGATTGTGGTTTTCAAAACCGGACAGGCTGTTCAGTACTTTTTTTCAATTCTGTAGTTGTTATAATTTATATTTATAATTTATCTATGCAACGTTCTACGATGTTCATGCAATTTGTACCATTTGCATATACAAAGGTACAATATACATTTGTCTGTTTGTATTTATAGCAACACTACTTTAAGAGTTTTAATATTAAAGAATTATTCTTAACAAAGCTATATATTTGTATGTATTGCCAGCAGCGCAAATTCTTGGTTAAAGAAGTCCTACTGTAAAATTAAAAGAATACCAACTGCGATAACTGGATAAGTTATTTGCAGAATTATAAACAAGTGTTATGCTTTTATAATAATTTGTAAGTACTTTTTTATTCACTATACCGGTTCGCGCACACAAGCAGACTGCTTAATAATAGTTTGAACCGAATATGTTATATAAATATGTTAGGTAAAAAGAATTGAAAATTAATAGTAATTGTTTGTACTTACAAAACTGTCGAATAATTTTATTCACTGTAATAAAGTTTACTGTATAAGTAAAATTTTAGAAATAAATTAAATCTGCGTAAAAATAGCTTTGTTAGAGTATTTTTGAGGAACAAAAGTAATTAATCAATTTTCCGCCCCATTTATCAATATGCGACTCAGCGCCGCTCTTTTGCTTTGACATCAATCTTCATTTATAAATAAGAGATATTATTAACTAAATTAATTTCCATTATCTGCCAGTTGTAATGAAAGTAGGGATGCCATTCACTCGTATTTAGTAAAAAATAAAATAAAAGTCTTTTAGTGTAAAGTAGGCCTACTATTTTTATATTCGCTTTTTTACGAGTTCTTTCAATTTTAGCTTTTTTGTTACTTTGATCAAAAGGCGGAATCAGGTTTAATTTTTCAACATGTATTTACGTATTTATATATTATTAAAAGTGTTTTGTTTAAACGACATAGACTCTGTATCAGTTTCGAAACTGATCACAAAGCTTTGTTTAAGTTTCTTCTTGCAAAGCAAATTTTTTAAATCAAAAATCATATACAGCGGAAGAGAAGAAAACGTCTCAAGTACAACGGTGTACTAAACTGTGTAGTTTCAAATGATTTATGGTACACAATAAATTCACATAATTTCATAAATTTGCATACAACTAATTTTAGACATTATTAGTTACTATTGATTTCTCTATCAATACACTTTAAAAAATATTATCTAATTTTACGCTACCAGTAAATAATTTTACTAGCATAATACATTTAATGTCCACACTCTACTGTGTGTGAAACTCTCACCAACCAAAACCACAAACCCTGTGCCGGGGTTTGAATTTTCCCGGCGTGATTTAAACGTTCAAGGCCGCCAAAGCGCGTAGCCACTGGGCGGCACAGCTAACTCGATCATTAAGGCCGTGTCTGCGCTACGGCGAAGCTATCTAGTAAACCGTATAAGCTGCTTGTGTGCGGCTTGATGGGTTGCTTGCCAAAGGTTATGTTGCAATTCTCAACAGGTTGAGTTTATGTAGCATGGTGGGATCGAAGAATACGGGTTTCTTTTTCATTTCGTCGCCAACCTTCCAATAGAGTGTTCAATGGTCTGACGGCCCAGGGATAAGCGTTTCGTGGATCTTTCATATGACTTCGTAAGCTAGTAAAGGGTTTCAAGGTCCCCCCACAGCCAGGAGAAAGGGAAAGCGAGGATAGTGACATTTACACTGGCCACTATCTGCAGAGCAGTGCAGCAGGGTGCTCCCAGAAATACTCCTGCTACAGAACACCTAAAGACATCGGCCCGGAATAAGACCAGCTGGAACTTCTGCACACTTCAAGGACCACCACCAGCACTCATCGCACACTGGTCTACATGGTACCATTTGAGTTTTTCAACAAGTACAGGTGGCAGCATGCCAATTATTAAACGTCAGTCAACAACAACTCCACTTGTTTTAAATCAACTGTAACTGAAATTTTATACTACAATTAAGTAATGCTCTTAAACAAAAGGGTACCAGAAGTCCAGCTGTTTCAAATAAAATCGTACCTAAATACTCTACGATAACTTAAATTGATGTTGTTAAGGTAAATGATATTAGAATCCAATTGTTTGAAAGACTTATAGCTGAATATTTTATGATAACTTAATTGAGGTTCTTAACGAAAATGGCACTAATAAAAATTGTTACTGGTTACAAGAGTATTTTATTGCAAGTCCTGTCACACTGGGCTGCAGCACACTTTTCGCTTCCTCTAGGCCAAGTGGTCTAGTTTTTAAATATTACGTAACGGCTGATGTGGCCGTTACAACCCTTACTTCAGTACTTGACGTCAGTAAACCCCGGAACCGCTATTGCATTGCTTAATTCAATTTTGTGTCAGTCATACTTCGCCTAGTAAAGTGCCTTCATATTCACTCCTCATATAAAACAACCAGCTCATCCATAGTTTGCGTGGCCTGTGTTGATTTCATATTGTAATAGTAATAGTGAATAATAATAATAATAATAATAATAATCGTAGTAATAATAATAATAATATCCTTACCAGTAAATCAATTTTTCAGCAGGAGCAGAAATATATTTAGGAACGAAGCGAGGGACACCTATGTCAAGTGGACTGCCCACTAAAACCCGTACTTCTGCGATCGAGGACTAGCTGGGACTATTTATTACACTGCTTTAGGCAAGGTCATTTGTATGCGCTTCATGGGCTTCTACATTCATTGATCTACTTGATCGACAGATAGTCTAAGGGTGAAACCACACTGCATCAAACAAAACAGCCTGAGGGCGTTTGAAACAGGCTCAGGCTGGTTGAAGCAAACCAGAAAGACTGGATTAGCACGGTGGTAGGGGAAACGTGTTCACACTAGCAAGGTCAAACGTTTTGTCTGCCTCAGTCACACCCAGTCATGCCTGGTGTTGTCTGAAGAATTGTGGTTTGCAGCAAACATTTACTATTGAAGGTATGTAAAATAATATACAGTACGCTTCTTCTTCTAGATGTTTAGTTTGTGTAATTTATTATTATTTCTCATAACAATTGTTTATAACATTTATTTATAGATTACTAAATAGTTCTTGTAAATATGTAAAATAAAATCACACAGTCATTTATTCACTTAATATATTGAATTTATTTTACTGTACATACGTTTTGTTGATGCAATGCTGTAACTTAGAACATTATCATTATTAATTTTATAGATACATTACTATTTTATGCGTACATTGTTTTTATTTTTCTGACATTTTTCTAGATGGAGTGTGATGCGGAAAAGTTATTAGTACTTGTTGAACAACGTCCAGCAATATATAATTTCAAATTGAAAGAGCACTCAATTTATTTAAAGAGTAACCAAACGGTCATTGATAAATTGTGGGAGGAAATTGCCACCGAAATGGGCTACTCAGGTAGACATTTACTACATATATTTATTTATAGATTTGCATATTTCTGCTGCCACGAAACTGACCCTCTGCTTGAATTAAAAAATTCCATGTAATTGTGACGAACATTTAAAGCAGAAGTTGTAGGACGAAATAGTGCACCATCATTCTCAAAATCCTCAACTGCTAACTCTTCTAAGGCTGCATGAATATCTGCCGAAGTCCCTTCTCTTTCTCTAATCATGTTATGAAGAACACAAGCTGTCATCGTGAAAAGAGTCACCTTATCCGGCGATGCTATTATTTCTGTCTTTAACACTGCCCATTTTTTAGTAAGCATACCAAAAGCGCATTCAATTATTCGTCGGGCCCGAGATAATCTGTAGTTAAATATTCGTTTTTGTGGTGTCAAAGTTTTTCTTGAGTACGGGTTTAATAAATTTGTTCTCAGGGGATAAGCCTCATCAGAAATAAAAACAAATGGTAGTTCTCTATTCGGCGGAAGGTCCAATTTTTTTTCAAATACCATTTTACCAAAATTTGAATGTTTGAAAACACTTGCGTCACAGTTTCTGCCAAAATCTCCGACATCGATGAACAAAAACTTTGCCTCACTATCTGCTACTCCCTGTAGTACTATAGAACGAAATTTTTTATAGTTAAAGAACGCAGATCCAGCTTTGGGAGGACACTGCATTCGAATATGTTTCCCATCAATTGCACCTAGACAGTTGGGAAAGTTCCATCGTCTTTCAAATCCATCTGCAATTTCGAGGTACTTTTCAGCATTTGGTTTTTGCATATAAACTGGGGATAATAGATTCCATATTGCTTGACAAGTTTCGTGAACTACATTAGAAATAGTAGATGGCCCTAATCGAAACTGGTAGTGCAGAGATCTGAAGGTTTCTCCTGTAGCCAGATACCTGTTAAAGATAAAAGATTAGTACAGTTCAGCAGAACCTTTTTTATTTTTGTAATTACATGAATAAGAAGTAAATACAAATTTTGTAGAGTAAATATTATATTTTTCCAGTGGCGGAATGTAAATCAAAATGGGGAAGCCTCCGCAACTCGTATAACCGTGCTGTAAGAGAAGGCAGAGACATGGCATCCGGTTCTAAAGGGTCTAAAAAAAGGAAATGGTACCTGATGGATGCAATGGAGTTTTTGAGGGACTTTGTGGGTGTTCATCGGAAACTAGGGAGCAACACTATGGGCACTAATTCTGAAGAAAACCTAGCAGAGACTGTTGAGCCAGATCTCGTAGACACAATCTCTACAGAAAATTTAGAAGAAAATCTACACTCTGCTGTAATTCAAACTCATGAATTCGAAAACGTGAGCAGTCCTGCATCGCAACCTTCCAGAAGGAAATCAACCTCAGTTGAAAAGGTCGTCGATCCAATGATTTCATTTTTGAAATCAAGAACCAAAGTATCTGAACAAGAAAACCCAACTCTTACGTTTTTTAAAAGTTTGATTCCAGATGTGGAAAAATTAACAGAATCAAGAAAAAGAAAATTTAAGCAAACAGTTTTGAATGAATTGTATAGACATTTGGATGAACAAGAAAATTTTGCTTATTTTAACACATCACAATTGCCTATTCCTTGTCCTATTCCCAGCTCAAGTTCCTCTGAAGCTCCATCTCCTGAACCATATCAATATGCTTATACTACAAATAATTAATTAACATCATAATTTCAATTTTGGTTATTACAGTATATTTTATAGTACAATTATTAATTAAACTACTGTATTTTCTGTTAGAAATAAATAGTTATGTAGAAACTTTATATAGCGAATAGTGTAGACCTATATAATTTTATGTAACCTACTTATATGTAATTGTGTTAATTAAAAAACAGAAATGTCATTAAACAATCTTAAAATAAAAAAATGTATATTTATTACATACCTTAATGTTACAAGGAGCTTCTCTTCTGGTTTAACACATTTTCGAAAATTTGTATTTTGCTTTTGAATTTTGTGTTCAATTAAATGCAATAAAAAGTCAAAACTTGCTGGACTCATTCTCGTGTAATTATAAAACTTATCTTCATAATTTCACAATTTGTTTAACAATGATTTGATAGTATTATCATAGCTTCTTCGTTTGTTGTATGGATGCACCCAAAATTCTCGAGACACTTTCAAATTAACCAATAACCACTTCCACAAAATTGGGACACACTCATCTACCTCCTCATCAGAAGACATAACTTGATATTTGTTAACACGAGTTATATTGTACTGCAAATGCCAAATATTTCAATAGAGGTTCCCGATGACTGATGTACTTGGAGGGAAATGTCTGTTTCAGTGTAGATTGGAAACGTTTCAGTCAAGATCAAACATTTTGTTTCGGTTTGCTTCAACCGGATTGTTTGCTGCAGTGTGGTTTCACCCTAAGGGTCTAAGTCTCCCTTCTTCGCCCGAATGATACTCTCTGTGTAAAATGCTACGCGGTTCTAGACGTCCTCTGTAGAGGGAGAGAGAGAGAGAGAGAGAGAGAGAGAGAGAGAGAGAGAGAGAGAGAGAGAGAGAGAAGAGTAAGAGAGATAGTAGAGGGAGAGTAATGTGTATGAGTAAGAAACACACTTAGAGGCTTTAGACTCGTGATACCTTCCACAATATTAAAAACATTAAAACTTATGACCAAACATCTAATCTGTGTTACAGTCACTATGTCTAGAAAACTGTACATGTATGTTGTGGTTACAACTATTCACTCAGGTAGGTCGTGATATTTGAACATACTGTGTAAAAATTTATAATCAGTAGTAAATAATAACATAACGTAATAAATAATTATTTAACAATAGTGTAAATAATCTCAAGTTGTAGAGATATGTGAAGTCTTAAATACATACACGATTTAGTATTTAGTTCTTTTTAATTTTTAGTTACACACTTTGTGCGCGCACGCTCGTGTGTGTGTGTGTGTTGTGTGTGTGTGATATGTTGTGCTAATATTTTATGACGGTAAAACTCATATGGTACAAATCTACAATTTCAAAACGGAACACCGTTTAAGGAAGACGGGTCCCTCATATTTCTTGATGTAAGCATCATAATAAACACAAACCTAAGATATGAAGAAACAAAGTACACTCGTATGTAAGAGGAGACTCTTGTGAGCGCACACATTTCTCTAGACAAAGTTACATCTGGCAGTTGTCCTAACAAAGTGAGTTCACAAGACTATGAAGTCAGCAGTAACAGAACAGTTTACTGTTTCAGCAACCAACAAGTTATAGCTTACTTCATGATTCCACAGACAAAGAGAAATGGATGCAGACAGTAAGTATGACAAATTACTCGAAACTATCGTAGTTTAACACTACTCCGAAGAACATTAATCCTAACAAGTATTCATTGTGCCATATAACTGAAATTTGCTGACCTATTTTGCCGTTCTGTTATTAATTTATGAAATTTATCTACCTCAATCTTGATATAGAATCACAATCTTATTTATATTGTTCCGTCCTGCATGCGGTTTGTTTCGGTCATAATTAGTAAGGAAATATATAAATGAAAATTCAGATACCTATACCCAAAAATTATAAATATTGGTAAAAAAGTAATACTTTGTTTCTATTACCATAAGTCATTTAAGATTAATAACATTATAAAATTTATAAGAAAAACAATTGTTAGAAATTACGTGAGAGTTTAGTACCTGAAAACTTTAAAAATTTTATTTGTAATCTGTAGCTGTAGCTAAATGTGTATGTAGCGAATTCCAAATATTTTATTACAGTACTAAATTTCTATCTTACCTAGAACTTTAAAGCTACACATCAGGATGATTCTTAGCTTCCAATATATTTTACAGCCACTTCTATCGCTTAATTCACCCGTCTCTAATTCTTGATCGAATCCGTCTTAGATTTTCCTTAATATCATGTTAAAGTTATTCTTGACTTTATTTTCTGGAATTATGTGCAGGCCTGTATTACCGTAAGTAGTCTATAATAATGAATTTGGGCTGTGTAGCTCGTAATTGCGGGTGAGGCTTAATCTGTGTGGTTGGGTTAGAATAATAAATTAGCCAATGGCAATGCCTAATCGGAGGTGTGAAAAATTTTTATAAGGTGTAAAACGTGTGTTTTAGTATAAAACAAAGGGTTTTAATCCATAGTTTGGGTGCTCCAATGGTCTCTGACATCTAAGTAGTCCGCTAAATATATTTAAAAATGATATTTGAAACAACAAGTTTCGAGGACGGGAAGTTTTGCAAAAAAGCAGGAGGTGTTGGCAGGAAAAATAAACATTATATTTCCTTTAATAATATTTTGTTTGTTTGTAACAGATTTTAAAATATTTGGATACAGGCATGAAGAGTTATGTGGAAAGATACATATTTTTATGCATTCATGCAGAATTCGTGAGTGCACACAAACACACATAAGGTCTTTCTGTCTCTGTCAATAAATCCACTTTTATCAAGTACTTTCAATTAGTAATGTATTTAGGCCCTATGCATAGATTTCATTTGTATGCAATGGAATAACGCAAAAGGAGTAATTCATTGAGATTATTTCTTAATTAAAAATAAATAAATCCTCCGTTCAACAGTCCGTTAAGGACCATGGCGTACCGCGCGCCTTTTTGTGTTAGTGTGACGGTGTATGGCTAGTACTACGCGCCACCAGCCGCTAGTTGCGGTATTCACAGCCAGGAGGCGGCGCTGTTATCTCAGCGCCTACTCAGTTTGCCTCACAACGCTGAGTGCACGCCGTACGAGACCTCCGCCGGGAATTGAACCCGGGACCACGAGCGCATCAATCGCCCGCGTTAGCCAAAAGAACCACCTGGAGGCTCATTTCTATTAGTAATGTATTTATGCATAGATTTCATTTGTATGCAATGGAATAACGCACCATCCCCCGCATCTTACAATATCACAACAGGTACATTTTTCAGACGAAAAAGAGATGATAGGGTTCAAATTTATACACAGCTTAGGTATTTATTTTCATTCAGGCTTTATAGAACAGGTTAATTACCTTCTGTCACGAAGGTAAGAAGGTAATTAACCTGTTCTATAGTCTCAATCGTTTCTGGAGACAAATAAAATGTTTAAATCAGGCTTTATAATATTTTCATAAAATTTCCAGAATCGCTTCTTTCAATTATAAGAATGGCTCAGAACAATTTTAATTTGTTCTTCAATATAAGAATGGACAATCAAATTTAATTAATCTAGAATAAATAATTAATCTAGATTAGGTGTTCCTTTTACCATAAGAAAAGAATAATGCCCGCCAGTTTCTGTAAATATATAAAAACTTGTAGAAGATATGCGCACAAGTCTTAAAGAGACTGTCCCGTTAGTAAACACAAGTGGAATAAAATTATCATAAAACAACAAAAGATTGGCCTAAAAATTAAAACGATTAAAATTTTTACTCATAAAATTACAACGTACCATTAAAAAAACTGTCTTTTTGTAGAAGTATAGAATTAGCTCTATATGGACGTACGGCATAAAATTATGTTTGTGCCAGTAAATCGGGGATTACTACAGTTCAACGAATAGTATTTGAATTTTCCACCAATAGCTGATGTACCATGATACCTTATAAACCAGATCTTACTTCTAGATTTGTGAATATTAACTCTGTCCATAAGGTTATTAAAGGAAGGAGCAGAATACATCCTGCACGTTTAGAAACTCCCGCCAAGCCTTTCCTACAATCATTTGCATAATAAGGCTTGAAAATTGTTGATCAACCGAACTAAAAATCGCCACTGGAAGGTCTCATAGGAAAAGAAGAACCTGACCCTGAAACATAAATATACTTTTCTAATTACTTTACATTCTACAGCTGTTATAAATTAAACAGTGGCCCTCTTGGTTGGTTAATTTGTTTACCATAAGCCCTGCCACCACGACAAGGTGGGGCCACATCGGCAGGGGCCCGCCCTCCCATGGGAGCCCTACGGTGGAGTTTTGGCTACCCCTGTAATGTCTTGGTTGTTTAGTAGATGTATCCAACAACCACACCTTCTTCATTACTGGAACCAGGGAACAACTGAAACAAAAAGTACTGATTAAAACTTTATGCAATTAAATTTGAAATATTTTATACTACTGAAAATGTAAGTACTTTAAAAATACTAAAACTGTGTGTGTGTGTGTGTGTGTGTGTGTGTGTGTGTGTGTGTGTGTGTGTGTGTGTGTGTGTGTGTGTGTGTGTGTGTGTGTGTGTGTGTGTGTGTGTGTGTGTGTGTGTGTGTGTGTGTGTGTGTGTGTGTGTGTGTGTGTGTGTGTGTGTGTGAAGATACTGTCCAGTGAATATTAAGTAAATTTTAAGTGGAAGTATTTTAATAGATACAAATTTATTTTATGCTTCCAACACAAACTGAAGTTATTATCACTAAATACACGTATCTGTAACTTCCGATACAACTATAAAATACGTATTTATATAAGGTTTCTAACATAAAGAAAAATTGTTATGCAAATTATTATTTAAATATTAATATAATAATAATAATAAACTACTTATTTTTTTTTGCTGGGGAGGAAAATGCATTATGCACCATCAGGAGACATCCGGTCCCGGGTGGGTGGCGACTCGCACCCACCAAAAAACCTCCACTTTACAGGCAGGGAACCCCCCTGGAACAACTATTCGTATGGCTTCAGGGTGACACCTCGTATTGCGCTACTAGGCTCCTACAGCTTTATCTATATCATCGACCTATGAGAGGGTCCAGTTCAGGCTTCTTCTGCCGCAGGACCATCCTCACGAAGGTCACAACCATGTCCCAGTTCTCTTTGCTGTTGAGCATGACGCCTATGATATTATCAGGCGTCATGGGGCCAATCTCCGATTCCAGTCCTCGCCTCTCCAGCACCCCGTTGACACTGGAAGAAAGTATGATGAGCGTCATCAGAGTCTGAGTCGCCATACACGCACGACGGATTCTCCATCTTACCCATCCTTCGCAGGTATGCACAGAAATAACCATGCCCTGTCAGGAATTGAGTAAGGTAATAATCTACCTCGCCGTGCGTTCTGTCCACCCATTCAGGGAGGTTCCCAATCAGCCTCGCCGTCCACCTAGCTCGACTCTCCTGCTCCCTGCTTCCAGTAGCCCTGGCCACTGCTCTTGCTTCTACAAACCCCAAGCCATCCTTGGTCGTGTAGATCCTCCTCCTCTCCTCAGCCATCAGATCTATTGGCATTACTCCAGCGACGACCAACACTGCTGTTTCCGACACCGTTCTGTAGGAGCTTGCAATCCGAAGTGCTTCTCTTCGTTGTACCGCGGCCATCTGCTTGCCGTAATTTTCTTGCTTCAGTGCGTCGGCCCAGACCTCCCATCCGTAGAGGAGAATCGAGTTGGTCACCAACATCAGCAGTCGCCGTCTTCCTGCAGCTGGGCCTCCGACATTTGCCATTAGCCTACTCAGCGCAGCAACGACCTTAGCGGCTTTCTCCGAGGAACATCGAATTTGCTCCCAGTAGGAAAGCTTAGTATCAAGGTGCACTCCTAGATACTTCACCGCTGGCTTTGATATTATCGCCTTTTCCCCCACCACGAACTGTGTGATTGTGGGTATACGTCGTCGAGTGAGCAGCACAATCTCTGTCTTCGCCGTCGCAAGGCTCAGACCGTGTTCTTCCATCCAGATGCGGACCCTGCGCATGACCTGGTTCAGCATGCGCTGTGCCTCCTCTGCGTCTCTCGCGGTGACCACGTCATAAGCATATGCTACCAGAAAGGTATCATCTGGCATCTCCATCCGGAGGATTCCATCATAGAAGGCATTCCACAGGTCGGGGCCCAAGATAGAGCCCTGAGCTACGCCTCCTGTTATTTCTCTGCTGCATGGCCCATCTGCTGTGTCGTACCGGAGCTGCCTGTCCCTCAGGTAACTAATAAACTACTAATAATAATAACAAAAATAATAATAACAAAAATAATAATAATAATCATATAATACTAATAATAATAATAATACAATGAATTCTCCTCAAGAACACTCAATTATGTCTGCCTATTTGTGTTTCTCTGTCTTTCTTTCTCTCTCGGTTTCTCTCTCTGACACTCCTCCAGGGTGTGTGTGTGTGTGTGTGTGTGTGTGTGTGTGTGTGTGTGTGTGTGTGCGTGCTTGCGTATGTGTGTATATACATAACACTCAACAACAACGTTAAGTAGTTTCACAACAGACATTCAGATTAATCTGATATTACTGACGACACAAACATATATATAAACAAACAGGACCTAATAACGTAATGTCTAATAAATTGTTTAATTTTCCTGTTTAATTTTCTGAACTTACATCGCCAGTAAGTACGGCCGTCAAATCCCTTCTGTCGTGGAGTTCTTCGAAGGCTATATATCCACTGTGGGTATTGTATATTATTTTCCAAATATCTGTACAAAACTGAAAAATAGACATATTTCGTATTCATTCATTTACTAAGAATTGCACTGTAAAATGTCCAGTTGAGAACTTGGTAAATCTAATTAAATTGAATATGGTTGAAAATAGTTGTGTGTGTGTTTTAGGTTTTAAGTTTTGTAACTTAAACTAAAACCTTAATTAAAATTAAGTAATACCTCCTGGGTTGTGATATCTCCTACGGAACCGATATTGATTGAAATAATAAGCTGATGAAATTTAGACGCATCTGTGGAACGGTTCATAGCTGCCTGAAAAATAAAACACGAAAGGATACCCGAAATAAGTTTTACAAAAGTGTGGCTGTCCCCACATCCCTGTACGCTAATAAGACATGGACTCTTGGTAAAAGGAACGTACAAAGGATCCAGGCAGTAGAAATAAAATTTATAAGAAGGACGCAAGATTGTTGTCTCCTGGATCGGCAAAGGAATGAGAATATTAAACGCGAATTAAAGTTGTAGCGTTGCGCCATAAGATTGAAGACCACAGAAGGAAATGGTGTGAACACTTGAATCGCATGGCTGATATCCGTCTACCCGTGACTGCCTTGGGTTATCACCCTACTGGGAAGAGATATGTCGGTAGACCGAGGAGGAGGTGGGTTCCGGAAATGGTCTAGGGCCTAATCCTTGGAGTGGTGATGATGAAGTTTTGAAACGCTCCTAAAATTTAAACCAAAACCAGAGGTTTATATGCACAAACAATATTTACGCGGTACATATAATTTCGAGTTATGTTCATCAGCATGGAAATAAAAAGCTTCTGGCTGGTACTCAAAGATACATTTTACATTTCTAGAGATTTCCACTAGAAAATTGATATTTTCATTGTTTCAAACCGTGTAATATTGGTAACAAAAATTTGAGTATAGTTTTTATATTGTTTGTAACTGTCGATATAACTTAAAAAAAAACACTTTTCAGTGTAGGCAAAACGTTGTCTTCTGTTTTGTGCACACTTCCTAACCAGTTTTATTGAATATTGTCCCGTAAGTAGCGATTTAACTTGACAATCCGAAATAATTGATTTTGTTTGAAATATCAGATCGGTAGTATTCTCACATGTGAAGAATGGAAACTATATATTAAAAAAGCCTTATGCACTAATTGAGGGTAAATAATTAAAATTGAAACGCAAAATATCTCAGTTTGTTTTGGTAGCATACGTAATTACATGAAAATCATTTTCTACTTACTAGATTTTACATACTGTACATGAAAATGTAAAAAGCAAATTTAATTCTTTATATTTTAAAAATTACTCTAATTTTGTTACATATTTACGTATTCTTGTGGCGATTAAAATTAAAACAGTGATTTCTCTCCCTCTCTATCTCTCTCTCTCTCTCCCCCTCTCTCCATCTCACTCTTTCTCTCTCTCTCTACGCCCGCGCATTTGTGTGTGTGAGACCAACAGGCAAGCAAGCTGTTTTCGGACTGGGTATAATTTACTAATGTTCATAATTATGATGGATGTTTTTGTAAGTAAGAGTAATAGAATTTCGTGTGTATATCGAGTCATAACTGCCACTGAGACTCTGGTATGCGTAAGAGGTAGATCGCTGAGACCATGAGTTGTCCCTAGTTGAATATTAAAAAAACATGTGATTTATTGCCAGTGTTCTAAACAATTATTGTTAATCAGCATGTTTTACTTTTATTGTATTAAGCTTTCATCATATTAAACACAAACCGAGGCAGCTTTATTGAACAAAAAAGAAAGAGTTTTTGATAAACGCGAACAGGTGGAATATTTTATCAGATATTGGTCAAGCAATAACCACTGTACGAATTAACCCTCTATGAAATCCACATCTCTAGTTAGTAATATATTTTAGGTAATTTAAACATAAGGTTTTTTAACATTATAGGTTAAAACATTTTAGGTTATTTAAAGAACATATGAGTGAACACAAACAACTTACCAAAGTTCTCCTTCTGTTGTAGCGGATTTCAGTTCGGATCAAGAAAAGAAAGTGTGAAACTCATTATTATAGGATATTAAATATCACATATCACTTCTGAATTAAATACGTTAGTAGTGAATAAATAATTAATGGAATAAGTAGTTGAATTATGTTAATAATAACTTATACATAGGGAAAATTAATGGAAGTATGAGAAAACTTTGGAAGAAAGGGAACAATAGCTTCCTAAGTCAATACATACACGATGCTTAATGTCTGACAGTGTAGAAGAAGAAATAAGTAAACGTTTGATCCAACGGTTCAACTTCATCTGCCAGCCTATGTTTCCCACTGTGTCCCTAGTTAGAATATCTGTGTGTGGTTTGTGTGTGTGTGTGTGTGTGTGTCAACGGGAATAGAAGACTTGTTTAATTACAATAGAAAGGAAACCCAAAGAGAAAACACTGGACTGGAAATAACCAGATTATTTAGGTACTGGTTGATTACAACAGGTGTACTCATGAAATAAATACTGGTTATAAATATGTAAGCAAGAAATCTTAGGTAGGTATTACTGTACACTTTATACATTTCTTATATACGCTTGAATAGGTTTAAAAATCTACTTCATGTATGTCATATCAGTTTTGTGTGTTTTATTATAAAAAACTTATTTTAATAGCTGAGGAAAATATTGGTGTGTATTTTAGAGCGCTATCGCCTAGAGACTCTTGATGTATAAAGTACAAAGACGGAAAAAGAAAAAAGAAGAAAAAAGATTGGAAAATACTGAACTATAGGCAATAAAACTACATAGGAAGTAGTAGTATAAAGATAAAGAAAATAATGTCTTATTTTACCAGGAAACACAAGGAAAACCAATACTCAGACAACTGTTGAATGTATTTAATCTTCCATACCTTTGATCGTGTTCATAATATATCCATCATAACGTTGTGTTGCTTGCATAGTGTTAATAGAAGTGTATATTACAAATTAAAAAAGTGTAAATTTTGTTATAAAGTATATAGACTATAAAAAATAATACTTAAGAGATACTTATGCGTAATACACTTACATGCGTTGTCAAGTGTGTACTTGTGTTCGCCGTGGGTATCAGGCCAGTCTCGCCGATGACAGCAATAGGTTTAGTTCTTCGTGGCAACTGTTAACATAAGATTTTACATGGGTTTAAGTTATATATGGTAAACAGAACTATTTTACACGATTCACAGAAATTAAAATTTCAAGATAATGAATATTCAGCATTCAAATGATTAAAAATCATAGTCTTCAGTACTGACACTCATTATATTTTTTTTTAGAATATAAATAATAAACATTTTTAATTATCAAAAAATTATATGTTTTAGTACTGATAATATCATTTTATTATAAACAAAATTGTTTATAAATATCGGTTGAATTTATATTTAAAAATTGTCTATAACTTAACATACATGACTATGTAAATTTATACTGGCTTGTAACATCTTCACTTACATTCTGCTGTTGATTCTTCATTCACGGAACTGATCTCGGCACCTTCTGTAAGAATAATTAACAAATGAAACAAAAATTTAATGAAAATATTTATAACTTATGTACATTATATGCGCAGCTCATAATTACAATTTCATCGTGACCATTATTGTTATGTTCCATCACTGATGGCGGTTTTGGGAGTGTAAAGTATTTCAAACTACATTTGCTTTCATCTATGTATATAAAAGGAAATACACTGGTAGTTTTAAACATTCATTCATAAAAATATAAAAATTCTAATTATGAAAGTGAATGGCCATTAAACTAAGTTAGGCATATACGTCTTACGACTTACAAATATTTTCTATTATACCTTATACTATGAACAAGATAATATTTAATAATAAATAATAATAGTACTTATTATTATTTTTATTAGTAGTATTAGTATTAGTATTAGTATTAGTATTAGTATTACTTCTACTACTTGTCTCTGCCACCAATATCTAACTTACAAGTGTCAGGAAAGGCGGCCAGAAGAAACTGTATCAGAGACGCCACAAAGATGGAACACACAGCTAAGATGGATTCAGAGAAGCTGTCTTCAGTAAAACAAGAAGGTAACCTCAGGATGTAGGTGATTCTGATCTGTAGGAGACCAAATACAGAGACGTTGTCAAGGCAGTGATGGGGCTGATAAAACGAGCATGCAATGAGTTTATGCCTAGAAAAGCCCCCCCCCCCCAATATGAAAATAGTCCAGTGGTGGACAGAAGACTATGTCTGCTCTCTCAGAAAAAAATAAATGCAACTGAGGTGAAAAAGAGGGAGAGGAGTCGACCTCAGAAAAGCAGAGCACAAGACAGCAAGAAAGTACTTGCATAAAGCTATTGGACGGAACAAAAATCATTGGGATTTTGGTTTGACTAGAAAAACTGGTTTGTTGAACAGTAAAATATTAAATGAAAAATTAAAACAGTGGTCCCTGGGGAGTAGGATATGCAATTTTAACCCGTAATCGTGAACCTTGTGCGTCGGCCACGAAACGGTCACAGGATGCTGAGAAGAAGCAAAAACTTGAAGATGTACTTATCCCAAATAACCGTGTAAGACTAACAGAGAGTGGAGCCCGCAGAGATCGCATATTCAGTGAAGACGAATTGATGATACCGATGCTATTGATGACTGATGACCTGAATATATTTTTATCTACAAAATAAAAAGACGCCAGGCCCCACAGTATACAGAAGAGATGCTTAAGACTCTGGCACGGACTCATCCGCAATTTTTGTTGCATATGTTTAATATTTGTCTCACAGCAGCAGCTTTCTATTTGCGTTGAAGAAGAGCAAGCTTGGTCTTTATCGCCAAACAGGAAAAGGAATATTGTTCCCCAACACCCTACAGGCCGTTGTGGATTGTTCAAATCGTGTCGTATCAATTCCAGCTGGAACAGCTGGACACTGCTGCGAAGGTGCTAAGAAAATTGTTCAAATATCGTATTTTGCAGGCTAAATAAAAACGTCCGAGATTTATCCGACAGTCAGTATAGTTTTGGAAGGGCAGGTCATACAATAGACTCAATAATTGAAACCAGAAAATTTACGGAACGTGGAAATCACTTCTCGCGGCCAATATGTGTATTAGTTAGGCTGCACGTCAAAAAGGCGTTTAACTCAGCAGACTAGAGTGATATCCTTGACGCATTGAAGTGCACGTTTCCGATACCCAAATACTTGTTGCCGATGATTAGATTTTGACTTGATTTTGACTACCTAAGTTACAGCCTCATCTTTGGGTACAAATAAAATGGGTGGCTGATAAGACTGCAACTTTTACCGCAGGCCTGTGTACTCACGGGTAACACCAGCTGTCCGAAAATTTTTCAAGCAACGATTACTGATGTCAGTTAGGCACTCAATACTAATTTATGGTGCGGAGATCTGGGCCTGAAACTCCGGAAATACAAAAGACGCATGCCAGCAGTGCAGCGTTGTGGCGCACAAAGCGTGTCTTGATCCTGTCACGCGGTTTGGAGTCAGTCGCGGAACCAAGTTTTCAAGAGGAAGACCAAAGTAGGAAAGTACAAGCTCATAGGGAGGTTCGCTCCCATATTATGGTACAGTTGGGGGAAAGATGAACAATTGATACAAAGACAGTAGCTGAATGAACTGTTCGCAAACATTGTAAGATTAATAATTTTTAAGAATTATTATTAACACAATTTTTCATTGCTCGCAGCCTGTTCCGGAATTAAATCTGTAGGATGGGGATAATAGACCAGACTAGGCGATGTGGATCAAGCGTTTTCACCCGTGTTAGACGGTAAGGGGGAGACAAACTCTGGAGAATGCAGTGGGACACATGAGTCCCAATAATATTATAAGACTGACGCTCCAAAGCAAAGAGGACTGGGATCGTGTAGCAGCTAGCAGCCTATATAGAAAGAGTCCTAAAGTAAAATAGGGAAGCAGAAATTATTGATCTTGCTAGGGCCTCTGACAGAACAGGAGACAGGAATGGTGAAGTAAATAGCATCATCTTTTAAGTAAACTATATAGATTTAATGCATGTTTTAAGGTATTGAAATTTAAGAAAAATAAAATATGTTCCTAGAAACTATATTATAAATTATTTTCTTCTTTATTATTACAGGTTTCGTAGTTTCTTAAACAAATACATTTTTAACTAATATCGGTTGTGAAGTAACATTAATGTTGTTGTTCCGTTTGTAGTATAAACTGAGATGATTATTTAAAGAAGAATTATTATATGTTAGGCATTTGAGTTATTCAAATGATATCTTGTTATTTTTTTCAATTATATCATAATTTTGTAAAAATAAGAACCCGTTTTACATATAAAGAAACGTAGCTTTAAGTGTGAAAATTATAATAAATTTTTTATGAGGACATTAGGCAAGCCTAATTTCTATCTGACACAAATATCTTACCTTTCTGCATCTTCTTCTTGCCCTTCTTGCAGCAGCACAATATATCTGAAAACCATATAAGTAGTTAACAAATGTAAATTTTGTTATGTTTGGCAAAGGCATTCCTTAAAATTTTTTATTATTTATTTATCAGATTGCTGCAACAGCATTGGTCTTAGTCATTACAAAAATTCTGTTGCAGCAAACTGATTAAGAAAAATCAAAAATACTTAACATTATTATTCCATTTTAAACAAAGAAAAATTATAACAATCTTTGGTAGTATTGAAAATAAATAGTACCTATTTCTTGGAAATCGGGAGAAATGTTAATTATTTCGTATCGTGTTACTATCACACAATCCTCCTCATCCTCCTCTCCTTTCTACTTCATCTCCCCAGCCTACTCTCATCATCATCCCAATATTCCTAATCCTATAACTTTCTCACACTGCAAGACAAATGCTTTATAAGACATATTATGTCATATGAAAGAATTTTCCTGTTTTCCCATGAATAAAGTGTTAACTTACCACTGAATGGACGTACGTTTTTATGAACGTATGTTGAACGTAGAGTACTTTTACACGCTAATAATTTATATATCTAATTCTGGTTAAATATTTTTGTATTACAGGTATACTATAATACGATATACTATTTATTATACAATTAATACTAATAGAAAACTACTATAACGTTATACATTATATATAACGTTATACTCTAGCATACGCATGGCGTTTTACATCAGAAAAATAAAAGTAAATTCATAAATAGGTTTTAGAAACTTACATGTGCAGAGTTTGTTGAGCAGACCCATTTCAGGTTAACAGCTGTGAAAAAACAAACAGTATGTTAGAGACAGTTATGAATACCTTGGGCGGAGCGGAGGTTCCTGTTTTTAACTGGATACAATGTTAAAATACACTTATTAGCCTATAGTAAAAAAATCTAATACACCTTCATGACAAGTGTAGACAACACACAAACACAAACTAAATTATAGTTGTTCTGAAATGTTATAGCATCTATTTTATAATCATCATTATAAATCATAAAACCTATGTTTTACGTGACGCCATATGTAGCAATTTAACAAAATTATTTTGAGATATTGTCTTGTTAATAAAATAACACTCATTTACTGTTCCACCGTTTAGTAATTCACAGTCATTAATAAACTAGCTACTCATGTTGTACATACTATTAAATTATACTCTGGTAAGGTAAATTCATATAATCTTGAACATAACACACAGTATCTGCAGACGTCCCTGAGAAATACACTAATATTACAGTCATGATTGTAAAACACTTAAACGGAATGCATTTCTTTGCCAAATATATGGCATGTTATAATTATAAAATTAACACCTTTTACATAATGCAGAACATGTTCTTCATTTTTTTGTAATCTGAAATCATCCATAAATGTTTAATATGTCCCAATTTTCAGGAATGTGTCATTCAGTGACGTATTGAAATCGAGAAACTTGATTTTTAAATCTAATTGTTTCACATGTATTTGTAATATATGTATTTAATGGAACAATGTATTTTATGTTAAGAATGTAACTGTTTTCAGCACGAAAACAAGAGATGTCAGTTTTTGTACTAACAATAATATTAGAAAATATGGTTTGGTGTACATTAAGGTAAATTTGTGTTGTTAGCTAGACAGAAACATTTTCTAGTTCTTATAAAAGCAATAAATATTTTGTTTAAATATGAAGCTAGCAAAATTATCTATATTCTATAATAAAGTATATTAACAGATTTGTTTATTTTCATATTAAATGAACATATAAGTAATATGAATGTGTGTATTCTATTATTGGCTTAGGAAGAAACATATCATTGTTCTAATTACGGACAAAAGGTAAAATAAACACAATTTTTAAGATAAATTTTAATTAAAATTATTGAAGTGACTACTCAAAATATCTGCAATAAATGAAGTGACAAAGTATGCACACTACGTAACATATTGCTATAACAGAAAACTCGGCAAACAAACAATTAAAATTAATTTTAAATTGATTTAAAAGTTACAAACCGAAACAAAATTATTTCAGTACAGGATTTTTAAATATTCTCTATATTTATCTAAACTACAAAGTAACAATCTAAAAATGAATTAAGCTGGTGGTATTAACTTTTCATACATTAAGCGTCAACATAGTTTAAATTATGTATAACTAACGATGAAAAAATTTAATATTCATGTTTAATATGGCAACCCATGTTTGCTTAAACCCCGAATAAACAGCAACACGCCAAAAATTTTTATATCTACTAATTACACTAGCTTTATGCCTAAGGTTTTGTCTTCTATATTGAATAATAATAGTTTCACTATTTCATTCAGGACTAATAATAAGCTACTGGATATTCTCAAACCGAAAAAACACACGCCTCCAGAAGAAAAAACTGGCATATATAAGTTAACATGCAATGATTGCGAGTGCTTCTACATTGGACAGACTGGAAGAGGTTTCCTTAAACGATTTCGAGAACATTTACCTATGAAAATAAGAAACATTGACAACATCAAATAAAATTACGCCCGACACCTGACTTCACACAATCATAATTACACAGATTTTAGTTCCAATTTAATACCGTCACATGTGTGTAAGGAGGGCCGTTTCATAAATGCCTTGGAGAAATTTGAAATTTACAGTGCATATGCAAACCCAAGGAGTAGCGATATCGTGTTAAATGACCACCTGAACTTTGTACCAAACCGATTGTACGATGCCGCCTTGAGTCTGCTCGCTGGAGCTACGATAAGGTAGCAACCGCTCAGTGGCAGAATGAACTAGAACGGGTGCGCACCCAAATCCGCGTACGGTTCACATGCAAATTTTGACATTTTTACTACTTAACGATCTCGCATGAGTGATAGTTTTATCTTTTTTAATCTCTGATGATTGAGCATAAGCTCTGAAACGCGTAATAGACGAAGTTACAAGAAATCATACGGCGGATAATTTAAGGTAAATAATTTATTGATGAAAAAATATTATCTTTCAAACTAGGAAGCATAACGAGGCCATATAAAACATAAAAAATAAATATTAATAAAAAAATAATTTTTCTATATAGAAAATGTTTCTTCTAATATGATAAAAATAAGATAAATAAGACCGTTTGCTTTACTGATGATGTGATAAGTCCACTAAGAAATTTTATAATCTTTGAAAAATTCACAAAAAGTGAAACTAGTAATTGTTTACAAGTATGAAACAGATTGGTTGTATTCCTAACGGCGCGATAAATTCAGTATTGCGCTAACAAATATAAATACAAATACATTTTTTAGTTGTAGATACACTGTATCAATTTTAATCTCATTAAAATAGTTTAAAAGTTCATTTGACATGTTGTCTCTTTTTGAATAGGCTGGAAACCTATATAGGAGGATTAAGCATTGTCATTGCAATAGTTATCAGTTTACTAACACTAAAACGTTTAAACATTATAATTGAAGTCATCACCTGTGTGAAGATATAATGCAGCAAGTGCTGCAAAACAATATGTACTATTTCGTTATTAAACGAAAAATCGTCTAACTCTTTCGACTTTTATTTAAAATTAATAAATATTTAAAAAATTAATAATTTTGGTATGTCGTCATAGAAACGAGTTTATTTGTTGATTGATTGTATTGAGTAAATATAAAAATAGCGTTTTATACATTGTTGCATGAAGCTAGCAAAATCATCTATATTCTATAATAAAGTATATTAACAGATTTGTTTATTTTCATATTAAATGAACATATAAGTAATATGAATGTGTGTATTCTATTATTGGCTTAGGAAGAAACATATCATTGTTCTAATTACGGACAAAAGGTAAAATAAACACAATTTTATAAACACAATGTTTATATGAAATAAACTAGTACAATGATGGAGCCGATTTTTAGGTAACTTTCAATGCAATTTTTGTAAGATTTGGAAACAAACAAGACATTGTTTTTAGAATTGGGCTAAAGTTTCGACAAAATTTATTGTAGTCATCAGGACAAGTAGACTGGCAATATAGGAATAATAAATTTAGAGTGTTAATATTTATGGAATATCTAATTACACGGTATCGATGTATAAATTAAAATATATGTGAGGTATCTGATATTATCCTTTGCAATGTAACATGTACACGTCATTTCACATTATTTATTTCAGTGTTTTGCATACACATGTCCTGTTGATAATACATTTTGTGAAAATGTCGGCACATGTGTTTCAAAATCGTGCCTAGTTAATGGATAAACAATACAATACACTTCACCATTAAGTAATTCATGGTCATTGTTAAGGTAAGGATAACTTGTGTGTCAAGCAGCTGTGTACGGCTCTGTCCGTATAAGGACGAGCATGAAAAGGGATGCCTCAATAAAGAAAGAGAAAGAGAGAGAGATAGAAAAGAGCGTACACCACTCCTATTTATAAATTACCTAAGTGTCACGATATGGTAATAAATCAGCCACAAGCCAATCAGAAAGAAGGTGTATTAGAGGCTGCAACGCGCCCTGCCATGAAGTACATAATGATAGGCTATCATCCCGCCGATTCATAACGATCACACCATGTTACTGAATCTGGACGGACTCCATTGGAAGGCGAGAGGAGTACGCAATCACGAAAGCTTCGTCTCATCGAAGAGGATCAAAAGGTATTCTCGTCGAAGGTGTTCACGTGACTTCTCCAGCCTTAACCACAGTACTGTGGTCTTAACGTATACCACCTCACGTAGCGTTACTCGTTTTCATTTAAGATGGCAGTCGGTGGCCCTGCCGAAACGTCTGTTTTTTTTTTATAAACTTAAGAGAAGTAATTTTAATCAAAATTACTCCTGCCGTGTCAGCCTTCGTACCACGTTCCTGTTTATGAAAGTGATCCTATATCTACCCTCCTTTGTTTCACGCTTGTCCAAAATTTATTATGATGTCGCCACTTCATGTGTAAGGCGGAGGTTTTGTGTAACCTCTTAGCCTACTTACTTGTTTTATAGTAAAAACGTCAGAAAATAAGTTGCCTCTTATAATAATTGTAAAAAAATGAACTACTAAATTTGTAACTGATTTTGTAAAAGAAATCAAGATGCTGTAACAAGTGAAAATAATATAGACAAATTATTTTCAAAGTGCGTTAAATAAAAACATGCCAGTCAAGCGCAGACCGATATAAATAGCTATTCAGATGTAAGCTTGCTTACGTGTTGAGCTGCTAGACAGCACATTAGGACTGTATCCAATATAGGATACCCTTAAAATGCAGACTTTAATGCTAAACGATTTTAATAAAATGTTTATGGACAAATTAATAGTTTTATTTGATAAAACATTTTGCTGAAAAATGATTGGCACATTATATGGCTTAAATTAAATTATGTATGCAGTGAAGTTACATATACTTTACAATAATTTTGAAAAAAAAAAACTCTTTTACAGATTTTAAAGCTACTACAACCCAAGATTCACATTTTCGTTTCAGAAAGGTACCACTAACTTTTTCCGCAATTGAAAAGTTAACATTTAAAAATGTATACTCATACAACTTGTCACAGAATTTGCAAAACAATTTGTACATTTACTGGTCTTTTGTATGGATTCTAGGTTACAATTGAATATACAATAGAAAAAATATAGTAACCAACCATTGGCAGTCGACATGATGTGTATATTTCGATTACAAAAGTAGGGAAATATTATTTACCCCAATAATTCCAAACGTGAGGGTCAGTGCAATAGACTACGCTTGACGTACGAATAAATTCAATAAGAAGAAGGAAATTTAAAGCGTTCTCCGAAATTTGAAGTCATTGGTGTAACGTTATGTCGTACATTATTTTTTAGTGACGAATGTAGGGCACCATATAATTTTTATGGCGTGACACCACGATTTGAATTAAAGGATAAATACTGTGAACTAAATAATATTACTATGTACCGTAATACTGTAAATTAACGGAATAAATACGTAACCTCTAAACTGTACCAACATCAGAGTCATTTGTGTATGAGCATAACCAATTGTCGTGAATACGACTCAAGTAAGCATGAAGGGTTTTATCTTTTACATCTTAAAAAAATAGAGGTAATTTCAACTAAACAAATGACAGATGTATTTCTTTTATGAATTTGCTAACTGCTATAATTTTTTTTTTTTTTTTTTTTTTTTTTATTGTTTGACTAAGCTTTTCGTCATTGCTGACATCTTCAGGTCTTAAACAACCTTCAGGTTGTCTAAGGTTGTTTAAGACCTGAAGATGTCAGCAATGACGAAAAGCTTAGTCAAACAATAAAAAAAAAAAAAAAAAAAATTATAGCAGTTAGCAAATTCATAAAAGAAATAGTAAGGATGGCTGCTAATTTAAACAATACGGAGAAATGACAGATGGTTTATCTGTTTTTTTTTTTTTTAACTGAGTAGTCTCTTGAGTTTGCAGACTTCAAGACCAGCGGCACTTGGGGTAAACCTTTATAAAATCCTGGATGTAGGTCAGCGGTCTAATATTCTACATTGTTCCAGGCGTTTGAACTGCTCGTAGTCGCTGCTGATGATGTCGACTGACGAGACTCTGCGTCAGCACTCAGATTTCCAGAAGAATATAAAACATGAGGACACATATTTACAGCCAGAGACTTCTAGTGCGCTTTAAACGAAATTAGATGTAAAAAGTTTGTTACATAAAAACATTATCGTTATGATTCACATGTACACAGACAAACAGACAGACAGCCATACTCAAACACACACACACACACAGTTAGCTTGTTTTGCTCACTGAGTGTATTACTTTTAAATACGTAGAAAATTGTTCACGTTGTCAAAATATCATTATTTAAAAAACCAGTTATTTTAAACTGTATCTTAGATAAAACTAAACTTACATTAAAATTTTGTTTCAATAAAGTAAGAGGCAGATATATAGTTTTTAAAACGTAACGTACGGCCAAAGTTTTGATGTAATAGGATATGTAATGAATACATACGAATATTCCTGTTGGACAGACAAATGTAACAAGGAGAAAGCGGACATTTGAAGGTGTGGGTCGGTCTAGTATGGGACAGCGGTTTGTTTTGCAAGGAGCGCTTCTTGGCGGCTGACATTTCTCATGATGATGCATCATTGTTCCGGAAACATTCACTATAGCTAAACTGTCACAATTCCTACAGTGGTAAGAACTGCATTAGAGTACTTAACTAATTACACTTTGTTATTGAAGGAAACAAAATTTAATGTCCCATAATATGGTTACTTATGATTGTATTCGTTTTCATTTATAATTCCGAATTAATTACCTTTTATTAAGCACCGGCCATAAAAAATGTAACACTTAAATCAACATGTAAGTTTTACCTATACTAAAAGTTATCTATTTTGTTTGGATATGCTTAATATTTTGGTTGGGTGAATTAATAAGCGGACTGATATTACCTTAAATTAGTTGACATCTTCATGTTGTAGTTTACAGAAGTTTCTGATGAACTTTAAGTGATACAATCCTTAATTGTTTCCACGGATGGCCATTACTTTCTGAACTTCTTTTCTGATTCACTTTCTAGCCATTACTTTTCATGAAAAACTCACCTACAGTTGGAGGATTTACGAATGTCACGAAATATCGTACAGAACCTGGGTGAAAGTCCTTCTCGTGTACTTTGAACACGTAACTGAAATTTGCAAAAATAGTAAATTTTCTCAAGTAGCATATGCAAAGAAAAGAAATATTTTACAACAATACTGTCAACATGATGAATAAAATTTCCTTATATTGCATTTACTCTGTTCATCACCACTATTATCATCACACTTGATGCTACAACACATTGCTTATTGCTGAGTTTGGACCGCCTCTAGAAGCCTTCTGAAACGGTCCCGATCTGACGCAAATGGTCTCCAGTCCTTCAGTCCAAATAGACCGACATCATTGTTCGCATTATCAGTTTATCGCAGCTTTGGTTTGAATCTCTTTGTTCTTTCATGTTTGTTCTTTGCTGCTCAAGACTTTCCTTCGTAAAAGATTTATCTATTAGCATTCTAAAATAAACAGAAGTGCATTGTATGCTGTTGATCAAGGCCTCTAATCCATTCTTCCTGCTTATTTCTTTTATGATTTTTTCATACACTTTTTACAATAACGAATTTTTTAGTGTAAAATTTATAAACAACAACAATAAACAGAAATTCTGCACTACAAGAAAATACATATCTACTCTGTAGTATGTAAGTCCTTGCAATATTTTCACACACGTATCCGGTGCGGGCACACTGCCGCTCTCGCTCACTCTCTCTCTCTCTCTCTCTCTCTCTGTTTCTCTCTCTCACTCTCTCTCTCCTCTTCTCTCTATGTTTGTGTGTGTGTAAAAAGAAACGCGAGGATATGGTTTTAAGTTCTTGTTGGTTAGAGATGTTAATACGAAGAAGTTATTCACATTATGTGTAAAACTGAATCAGAGGTAAAAGCTTATAGGAAATAATGACTAAAAAATGGCTAAATATTAAATATTTTAAAAATATGTTAAAAACAATATTATAACAAATTTTGTACTCCAAAAAACAAATATTTATAAAACGAACAATAATGATAAATTAATTCAAATAGCTTACATTTAAATACTGTTTTTGTATTGATCTCAGAATTTATTTCATAAAGTGGTATCATGCTGTCATATACTTTCGCTTATCACTGTCTACACATATAAAGCAGACACTGACCTCTGTCAGTCTCATATTGTAACAACCCAAAATAATCTACGTCTATAAAGCGTCTCCTTACATAGCAGGCTAGTGAAGTTTCTCAGCATACTAAAACTACTGCAGAAACTGGTTTATTAAAATATTTCAAAAGTTATGATTTACATAAAAATAAGAAGAAAAGTTGACAATACAATACAAAGGTGTGGAAAGTGGTGGGTCGAGAAAATCTTGGAACTATTACAAGTCATATTAAAAATAAACAATGAGAATTATTAAGTACTTACAGAAAAACTATTTTACAATTTTTAAAAATGTTATTTTAATACAAAGTTGGGTAAGCGTTGTATACAAAAATAGTATTTTTACATATTTTATATTCATTCTTATCCTTTAAAGTTATTTTTATAAGTGTAGAAGCCTTACATATTGTAACGAAACAGAAAACTGTATGACTAATTATAAATAATAAACTGTAAAAACTCATTCAGGAATAGAACCAAGCATTATGATCACCAGCTAATAAACCGAAAACCCCAAAATTGAAGATAATGAATGGACCAAAATTAACTCAACAACATCAACCATTGACCTGACTATGACTAACGAATAATAACCAGACATTACCCAGTTAGATAGGGCAGTAAATCAGTAAAAAGTAAAGCTGTAAACAAGCATCAAATAGATAAACACTAACCAAAATAATAAAGAGTACAGCCACTTCATAGCATAAAATGTGTATTACCTATAGGACTAAATAGGCCAATAAAAATCTTTCTTTTTGTAAAATAAGGTGACCAAAGGGGCACAAAACTCTATAGTGACATAAGTGAAAACAAACACATAAAAGGTGGCATAATAATAATCACACAGACTATAGTTAAAAAGGTGTGATGTTATTTAGTATTAAGAAGTGATGTTCAATCAATCATAATTGACACTAGTGATTTAGAAAATAACACACAGACAATTGTTTAGCTGTGTGTAACCAGTTAAATGTAGCAAGTAATAATTATTAAGATAAGGAGTATAGTTAAGAATTTTATTTTACATTATAAAAAGTTCTTGTTACTAGCAGATCATGTTAAATTAATATTGTATCAAAGGGTCATAGTCAACTGTCATCCATCATTCTAAATTGTTTAGTAAGATAAATGTAAAATTCACAAGATACAAGTTTTTACATGACCAAACCAGGCCATGTTTGGTATCAAATGATTTATAATTTTATTTGGATTAACCACATATAAATTGTATTAAATATTATTGTGTTATGATAAAAAGGTAATTTCAAGGCAAAATATAAAATGTAATGTATTTTAATTATCATGGTAATGTAACAGTTGAACTTTGCACTATGGGCCAATAAGAATCCAAGAAATTTTGGTCAGTTTCTGTGAAAAAAAGAAGAAATTGGGACACTTGATTGCTCACCACGATTAAATACAGTTGAGGAGTGCGGATAAAAAAAATATTATGTAAAAAAATTTAAAACAAGGAACCAAACTCAGACGAATGAATTACCAAACAGAAAAATCATGAAGTCATTACAATAAGTCATCTAAACCAACATGAACGACTACCAGTGAAGTTAAAGAAAATATAAAGTGATTAACAAGAAGGAAGCCTAATTTAAAATTAACTAAGGAACTGTATGTATTCTACAAAAATTTAACCAACCAATTCTTGTAATCCAAATACGAATAATCACCAGCAACACCAACAACTCACACCACATTAGTAACTGATAAAACATTTTATAAAAGAAAAAAGAACAGAATATAAGAAATAGTGAACACTAAGTGACAATATTTTATTAATATACATTGGGAACCAATTTACACTAATTAGCTGGTTAATCGTCAGCCATAATTATGACGTCACTCAACAACCAGCATGCATTGCGCACATAACGAAACGAAATATTACCGGCCATACTGTTCAAACATTAACAGTTATTTATAATATTATGTTAGATAATAATTATTAATCTATTTCCATTTAAATGTACTCTTCATTTGTTTTTTATTAATTATTTGAACCTTGCGTAGCAGCCAAAAGAATTCACTTTTATATACTTAAGTCATTTGACAAATGACCCTGTGATAAGATCGATCATTGCTAATGTTAATATCGATATAACAATTTTTACTAAACCTGAATACAAATTTAAAAGATTAAACATTATTATTACCAATATCATTTCCATGTGTTTTATTTCTCGAACGTAAAGTATAATTAGGATTCGCTCTATACGCACGAAGATCAAGAAGACGTCTGCGAGTTGTAAAAATAACAAAAATTACGAAACCGAAATTAACCTCAACGAATACGTTTGAGATGGAAATCGAACGTATTCATTAAGAAATTGTTTTGGGACGATATAACCGCTACATTCAAATATTGAAGCAGACAAACTAAAGAATTCTCTTCAGTTAATTCTAGAATTAACCGATAAAGAAGATTCATCCATAAAATGCAACCAATAGTATCAACTGACAAAAAAAGATACCTAGAGCAAAAGTTTTTATTAAACAACACAGTTTTTATTACATATTAACATTAATAATACCCGTATACACGTCTTATAATAATATTTAACTGACATAAGGTAAATATAACTGGAGAGGTAAAACACTGTCGTGTATAAAGTTTCATAGTTTTTATTTATAACGGTTTTATTTATTTATGTAATGTCGTCGATTCTCTTCTTACAAGACTCATTTCTGAGCACTGCATACTGTGTTATGCAATATACACAATGTTATTACTTCAGTATGGAGGAATCGATGGAACACAAGAGACTCCAAGATAATGGCTAGTTACGTATTAAATAACTGATTTCCAAAATACGGCAACCACTTGCTGAGAATATTTCAATATTTTCAGATATCAGTTCATATATGCACCTGATTTAGTAGGCAAAAGTTAAACCATAAATAATGGCTTAAACTATATAAATAGATGAAGGATTAGTATTTTGTTTTAAGATCTTTCGGTGTTTAAATGCATCACAAGTTAAGTAAAATATTTTGACAAGTAAAATTAGATACCGCTAGGTACCAAGGAAGCAAACATTACGCATTTGAAAAATATTAATAAAATAATAATAATAAAAGAAATAATAACTAAATAATAATAAAACAAATAGTAATTAACAATACAAAAGTAATAGTAATACAAATTACTAATTAATTAATAGTAATAACGAATGGAAACACTAGTAATTTTTGTTAAACTGAGCTTAACTCTGAGAAGTGTATATGTCACCAAAAGCTCTTTATTTACCTTACTACCAGAAAAGAAAATTAATAAATTTCCATCAATTCAAACTTGTGCACGATAACTTGGACCACAGCAGCAAATATCGTGGGTAATTATTTCCCCGGCATGTTTAATCTTCCATTCAGTGGTAGCAAGAAATGAGGGTTTGATTAAACTCTGCGTCATAAATCGTGTGTTACAGCCGGCCATTAATTTTTTCACAGCTTACGTGATTGCGTTTGCTGCCCATAGGTCACTGCGGACGTGTTATATGTATTCTATGTGGCATCCGATAACAGGGGACGTGTTTATACTTACTTATTTTATGTGAAAGGCTGCTTTACAACGTCATTTTATATGCTATCATTTAGCTGATGCTACTTTCTGACTGCTTGGTTATTCGTTTAAACGTAGTAGGAAAGACTTTATATGTTGAGAATGGTTGCTTCTTACTGTCCTGTAAGCTGGTATGGCAGAAATAAACAAACTAAACTATCTAAAACCAAACACAGAATCGAAACACAATAAAACTAAAATCCATTTAAGCAAAAGATTACATACACTTTAGCTTCAGCAAAAGCATTCACAAACTAGAATACATCTATACTTACATTTAAAAATGATGTTATAAAACTTTACTCAATAATGGAAATAATCCACCATCATATTCAATTATAGGATTCTTACGTTCCAGTAAAATGGACAATATATTGCTAAAAAAATAAAACTAATAAATAAAAACAAACAATAAGTACCACGTTAGCAATGAAAATATATACCGCACATCGTTGTTATAATACATAAAATTTATTCTATAAAATACAATATGAGTATTCATGACATTGATTTGATAAAACATAGAATCAACAAAAACGCATGCAGCATTACTATGTATAACAACGATAATAAAAAACATCTACAATTTTTCGAAATGTATTTAGAGTAAATACAACAAGATGAAACAATATTACAAGAAATTAAAAAAAATAACTAAAACATAACAAATAAAAATATCAACAATAACGGCAAGTTATATTAAGTTATTCATACATTTATATTTCAATATCCAATAAATATTATGTGAAAATTATCTCTGTACAAAATATGTAAATAATTTTATGCCTTAATATTTTTTAATAGTATCATGATTTGCTTGATCTTTACAAACAAAAACGAAACTCACCAAGTTACAAAAGTTGTATTTGCAACGTAGCAAATACAAGGCATAGTAAATTAGAAAAGAATAATATCAGAGTTTTTTAACTGGAGTTAGGTATTTACTTTAAAACACACTTAATATGGTCTGTGATTTGAACATAAATTATTTATTCTTAAATTTAAATAGTGTCTGTAAAAAGGTTTGAATGTTTCTCTTTCTTATAGTCTATTTTACTTGTTCGACGAATTCCATTGACGAACCGTTGAACTGCTCCACTGCCACACTCGTCGCCTGCTGGATCCGCTGTAATGATGACACGTAGAATTCTCGCGACATACGCACGCACGCTTTTTCACCGATAGAGTGTATCTCATTTATCTCAGGGCTCGATAATAGGTTTAACTATTATTAATTCAATTTCGGTGTGTTTTACGTACACCTTCCGGTATCTTGACGTGTCCTCGCGTTCACCCAGATGTATTTCGGCAAATACACTGACTCCTATGAGGAAACATCGTGACAATCGCGAGATAGCACTATTTAATTTATAATTAAATTATTTAGAGTTCTAATAGCCAATCGATCTAGCAAACGGGCAACTCGTTGCTAAGACCCAGTACTCGTAACCCTTAGGTAGAACGTATACTGACACGACAAACTTGCATAGAGACGTCTGTTAAGGGCGAGCTGTTAGGTTGAACTGAGCGAAACTTCTTCCGCAAAAGACCAAACTGAATGAAAATTGGAGCTTCTGATTGGTTAAAATCCATAACACGTGATGGATGGGTTAGATAGATAGACATATGTCCTGATCAATTTCGCTGAAGACTGCAAAAGCATGTATAGATTTTATCTAAATATTTTATGACTTTCATAAGATAACGATTCTTTAGAAATGTGAATTCTGTTAAAAAATACATATTAATATATGTTTTGAGTATTTTACATTTGAAAAATGTAGCGCTAATTCAGAAGTATGAGCTGTCCAAGTTTCAATTCGATACGTTAACTTACTCAAAAGTTATTCATGTAAATACGAATAAAACGCGCACACGCGCGCTTTCGCACTTGACATGACAGGAAATAAATTTATGGGTATTTTGACATACAGCCGTTAATTACCCATTTCTTATTTCAAAACTTACAGCTGTTTTAAAACACTTTAACAAAATCAATTTTCAACATGTCTATAACGTCATAAATTGTATAAAAGCATGGTAGTCATAGCTACAAAAACCCTAATCTGCGATGTTTCATTGCAGTGTACACTTTCTCTTTCATTTGTTACTATCCGCGTACCCTTATATATTACTTAATTCCTATTTGTCTACATATTTAGTTCCTGATATAAAGTAAATACAGATGTTGTACAGGAAGCTGAATTAAAAATTAAACACAAATATTGTGCCATATTTAAATAAACTAAATAATTTACATTTTTGTATTTTTTGTGTCTTAGTCTTCCTAATTGCCTACTCTTTTTGAATTAGAAGACATGTTCATTTTATGTACAGACACTTTAGCTTAATTTTTCTGAAATTTATTTTGAATACTTTAAAATTATCTTATCGTTAAACTAAATTTACAAGCGTTATTGGTAGGGTGACTGCCGAAATTACATTTTTTATCTGCTTATTTCCTCTTGGGTAACTTGGATTTTACATTAAATAAACGTTTTCTAATAAAATTTAATCAATAATTTTTTTAATTAGAGGTATTTAATTACTTTTGTATAATTTAATTTGATGTAGTATAATTGGATTATATTTTAAATGATTTGTAGTTTTCGAGTTATTACCTGTAAGTACAATAAACAGCATTAAAACAAGTTTATTCACACAGGTGGTTATTTTTCCTTTAAAATTTAATTAATATATTTTTAATTAAACATGATACTAACAAATGTGATAGGTTATTACTCTCTGCAAACTGTGGATGGTATTAAATGGCAATTGTGTGAAACAAATTAAATTAGAAATAATTAAGTACCTTCTGCATATAAATTATATATATCCTAAGAATTTGTTTTAATAACTAAGAAAATACAGTAATATGAATATAATCAAAATAATCAATTTACGCTTTACATAAAGTAACTAATAATAATACATGAAGCATAAGAATACATGTTTGTTTTATACATGAAACTAACAGTATACAAATTTATTCTGTAGCTCACAAAAATTTGTTAAAAAGATTTTTGTTTTTATTCTGAGCATATTCTTGTTTAAAGTAATTCTTTTAGTTTATTTCATGATCCATTTCAGATAATATGGCTGGATTTTGTTAGTAACACTCTGATAACTGTTTTGAAATTTTCGTAACAGCTTAGCACTAACCCTACTCATTAGCAGAGAATTTATAAAATAATTGTTTGTCAAAATCGTACAATTGTTATGGCAAATGTAAAGCGACAAATTGAAAGAATGGTACTTTCAGTAATGCCTTCTGCTGTAAATAGATGCTACGAGAATAACCATAAAATAAAAACATTGACCATATTTTGAGGTACTACGAATATTTAATGAACAGTTTAAAAAATGAACTGTAAACGCTAATGAAGAACTTATAGCAATGCGGTAGCTAGGACACGCAGTTTCCGGAAACCCAGTATTTTTGTACGATCTGCAGCAAAACTTACAACCAGACGCAACAGGTTACCTACTCTTTATCTGTTGCTTGTTGATGAAGACTGAAACATTTTCATGTCAAAGCAGCCTATACACGAGGACCAATATCACACCAAAGATTTGCGGAAAGGAAAGTCTGTAGGGTGAAAATAATCGTGCTAATATTACTGTTATAAGATTGTAAACAATTATATACGTAACTAATAGTTTATTTGATTTAATTGTAAACATATGACGAAACTATAATCTACACGTGGAAAGAATAAAAAGAATTAACCGAAACTTAAAATGATAATAAATCAGATTATGAAAGGAAAAAATAAGATGTTCCAGACAACCTGATGAAATTGTTAAAAAATAAATAAAATTTCCACAAAGTAGAAATCCGTTAGAAAATACTAACTTAAATATACAGATTTAAAGTACGAATAAGGTTGTAGGGCTTCGAATACGGACTTCCATATTTATAATCGCTTTTACCTCAGTTTTACACCGCCAAATTCCCTAGATGCCTTTAGTTAAAAATTACTATAAACTACAGTGTATATGCACAAATAAACACTGTTTCTGGTACAACACAAAACCCCATAAATGTACACTATGTAAAAATGCACTTGTGTTTCATGTGTGAGTTGAATTTTATCATTTCATTACTTTTATGTAGTAGAGAATAATGAAATAGCTGCTTTTATTATATGTTGTACATTTCTTTCAATTTAAAGTACGTAAAAATTTAAAGAAATAACAGAAAGTTGACAATTTTAAAAATATTTTACTAGATGTGCAAAAATTACAGTCACAAGAAAAACAAATTTAAAGCAACAACAGAAGGAATACTGTGACTTTACGACACAGTAAAAGAGAGCTATAAGGAAAATCGTTCCGGTATTACAAAGGAAAATATGTGGTTTTGTGAACATAAAATATATTAACTTAAGTTCATTAAAAAAAATTTGTTCAACAAAGTAGTATATATAAGAATAACAGTTGTTTCACTCCGCCCCACACACACAGAGACACACACGCATGCACAGTAAATACAGAACGTACATCCTACTTTGTACTTTGCTTACCGCCAACAATAATATTTTAGTGTGTATAATGCAACCCACTTTACGGTTGCCACCAAATTTCTTTATATTTCAGCTGCATTGCTTTTTGCGTGCCCTTATTATCATGCTTCTTGCTTTTAATTTATATTTTGTTAATTAATGTGGTAGTCTTTAAAGCTATTACTGAGGTTGTAAGGTCTTTTTTATTCTCTAGCAAGTAAATAAAAATTTATGGGAGTCTTTAATACAAACGATTCTTTTTTTATAGAAATTCAGGTATACAGTGACACAGTACTACAATGAAGGTTAAAATGTTTAGCATAGCTCATGAAATGTACAGATGGTTAAATGGGCAAACTAAAGACTATATACCTATTTCACTTACGTTTTTAAAGCTTGTGACCGAGAGGAAAGTGCTTGAAAGAAAGTGACTGACAGCAATTGCTTTGGCGTAAGTACATTGAACGCCAGAAAACTAGGAAAGCCGAATACACTTTATATTCTGGAAACGGACATGAATAGATTCGAATTAAACATAATGGATTTAAGTCAAGTGAGATGGACTGGACTGATTAAGAAAGTGTATAGTAATTACACTGTGTTTAAGTCAGGTACATATCGTGCTGAAAAAGTGCTTCCGTATTCATAAGAACATAAATCATTAAATAGTGTAACTAAAGGGCAACATGTAAATGATGGTTTAGTGTTCGTAAAGTTACATGAGTGTCCAGAGCGTGTTTTGTTAGTGCAGGTATACATCCCAATCATGGTCACGTCATGATGTTGCAGAAAGTGTAGAAATACATGAAGAAATAGGTAAAATCGTACATCAATAGAAAAAGGCAATGTTAATGCCATCATCACAATTACCATGGGAGAGTTCAACAGTGTCGTTGCAGAAGGATAAACGGCCAGAGGATTAGGGGGAAGAAAGTGCTTATATAGAATCCTTTTCCATTTCTCAAAGCAATGTGATTTGATAGTATCCACGACCGGATAGGCAAAGAAAAAACGACGTTCTATATCTGATATGTTCTGGAAATAGGTAGATATGAAACCGATATCAGGTTCATTACTTCCTCGACTAGCAACGATTCCGGGAAAGTCTGAAACTTGTGCTGATATCTAATCAGACCACAACCTCCAGCGGATACCATGAAAACGTTAAAGCGTATCGTGAAGGAAAACTGAAGCGAAAAAATATAAAGTGACCGTAGGAAAATAAAAAAAAATTATTAGGAAAAAGTTTTAAAGTAAGAACCGAGTGAATGAAAGTGCTGAAAGCGAGTGGAAGAGTGGAATGAATGTTTTGTTGGACACATTAAACAATAGTGTTTGGAAAAAACAAAGAACCATTCGTACCTCAGGAAATGATAGGAAAGATAGAAGAAAGAATCAAATACAAAAACACCAATTCTGTTGAATGCAGAAAATTTAACAATGAACTCAACAATGAGACTTATAGGTCATAGGAGGAGAAAACCAACAGGTGGTAAAACTTCAGAAAATTCAAAGAGAAAAGATAAAACATAATCTAATGTAGAAATATGAAGGATCTCAAATAAATAAATAATAAAGGTATGTAGATATTTGTTGAAAACTACTCACTAGTAAAACTTGTTTCAAATCACCTACAAATCCTTAAAGTCGAGAATACATGCGTAGGAGAGCTATGTGGCCGACGACAAGACGTTTGAATGGATACAGAAGTAATAATACATAGAGCCAAAAAGAATGGAGCAAGCTAATACAACTTATCAAGAGGCTTTATGAAACCAGGCCAAAGGATTTCCTCGACGTGACTATAATCCCATTATAAAGAAGTAATAAGTCAAGAATTGTAGCCACCACAGATTCATCAGCTTGAATTCTTCTATAGACAAGATTTTAGCACGCATTTTTATTTAGTGACACTGAAGAGAATAGAAGAAGTAACTAGAAAAGAACAACTCGGTTTTCTGGAAGAGAAGATTACAGTGTTACAGTTTTCTTTACGGTTTCAACATTGTTGTATAGAACTCCTACAGCGTACTTTTTCAAATCATATTATGATATGTAACACATTTTTCCATCTACCAAAAAATAATATTCAAATATTTATTTAAGTGGTTTAAAAAGCACTCCTCTTTTGTTTAAGAGGATGTATTGTTTAAAAATCTGTGATAAGAAAATGCGTCATCCGATAATGATAAGAAAAAACAAAGTCCGATCATATTTTATATGATAAAAAAACAGAAACAGAAAAACAATTTAAGTCAGTTATACAATAACACATGCAAACGCGCGCGCGGACACACAAACGCACACACGGAAAAATAAATTTTTACTAAATTATTCTGTGTTTCCTATTATACTTAACTCAACTACTTTAGCTTAATCGCATTTCACAGAACATTTATTAGTTTACCGACCATGAAACAGTAATGTCTAGGGTTTGGTTGCAAGTACCAGACTCGCTGGAAGGAGAGTGTAATATTCTACTCTAGGCGGCCTAACCCTTACAGATTAAGGGCGATTTTGCTCAGCTATATTGCCCCCCGGCGGCGATCAAGCACTTAGTCTTGTCACAGAACATGACGTTTCGAGTGAAATATGGCCACTGAGGATTCCACTAGTGAAACATTCGTTTTCAGACTTGTAGAAGAATGTCACAATTTCAGTGAACAGTATCATCATTATGATTCATAGAAATTAGGGAACGTAAATTTATTTGTAATTTGAATATTACTCATGTGATCCCTATACCATACAAAATTTAAACTCTAATTTTTCTGCAGTTTGTTTAGTTTGTTATTCACTATTAAAATTTCATAGAGTAAAGTAATAAAGGTACTTATATACATTGCTATATAATTCAGTGGTTTTGCTTATTTTGTCAATTAACAGCTGTTTTTTTTCAGTATTAATATGTCTAATTATTGAAATCAAACACATAGTTGACTGACAGTAATTCCATTACAAATCTCAAGGTTCACCGATTATACTTCTAATAACGTATAGGCCCACATTCCGTCTAGATGACACTTTGTATTCCACCTCCCCCCCCCCCAACTATAGAGTTTTGTCTATTCTCGTAGCAATAGTTGGAAAACAGTTCCAAATTTCCTGATAAACGATTACTTTAAATTTGTTGTGCATTAAAGAATAAACATTTGTTAGTATATAAAACTACAACCATGTAAGGCACGTGAATTAAAAGTTCAATAAAAAAAAATTGATATGTAATTTACTTTTCCTTTAATCCATATAGGCCTGTGTCATAATTTAAGGTGATAGAAACTTAAGTGATTAGAAGTATCTTTTCTTCCCAAATAGTTACACGTTTTTGGAGTTTGTTAATAAAACTGAGTAAATGGAAAACGCAAATGTAATTATGTACTCACCATACTGTGTTCATAAAATCAATATTTAATTATAGTAATTGACATTTTATACTGTGACGTTGAAACATAGAACTTACAATTTTTGTATTCAGTAGGCAAGAAGCCGTTGAGAGATTCTGTAGTATGCCACTGCAAGCTCAGTAACCTGATGAATTAAAATGTTCTTCCCTGGCATACTGCTCTCCCGGTGGTGATCAAGCGGTTAGTCTTGTCATATAGCATAAAACTGTGAACATTTTGACATAATATACTTTTTTTAAACATAGCTTGGTTCAAAACGTATGACTACTTTACAAAGAAAGAACAAAATCAATTTAAAACATGTCTATGGGTATCAGAAAATGTTATATAGCATTGATATTCCACTTAAATGAACTTCATATCCTGTGTACTGTTGCAGGATTATCTCCTACACGTACAAAAAAAAATGTGTTTACATGTTTACAAAAAACAAATAATACATCACTTCCAAAAATATAAACAAGAAATAAAATCAAATAAATAAATACTCTTCCCAAAACTGAATTATATCAATTCTGTTTGACAGTTCCATTTTGACAGAAGAAACATAAACAATTGCACGTAGTCAGATTCTGAATATTATGCCCTCACAAGATAAGCCATAACAACATTTGATGACGTCATGTCTCCTTATCTTAGACAAATTCCAAACATTTCTCCACATATTCCGACATCGCACCTCACATTCTTAATACATTTATATTTTTTATACAATTTGTTTCAATACGGTCATACATCATATACCCTGATATTCACGAACAGTTTATTCCTTAACATAATATTTGCGTAAAGATGGTGCATGGAATTTACCAACAGTACGGTTAGTTGTAGGATTAATAACAATGTAAGTATTTTTACCAACTTGCTCAGATAATAAGAAAGGTCCATTATATAGCCTAAAGAATTTAGCAGCTGTGTTATCTTCACTACGAACAACGTTTAAGGACTTTAGAAGAACCATCTCGCCTACATTGAATGTTAGAAGTTTATGTTCCGCATTAAACTTTTCTGTGCGTTCCTCTGCACTTTTTTAATACGTCTTCTAGCTTCTAAAAGCTTAAATTCGTTTTGTGGAACTGGAACAGGTAAGTTTTGTGTGGCAACTCGCTTTACATATTCATCCCATACACGTTTAGGCATTGCTCCAGATTGTAGCTCCTTAGGCGTGAATCCAGTCGTATCGTAGTAATTCCCATTAATGGCTTGCTCGAAAAACTCGAGATATTCAGGCCATTTACTCTGATTGGTATTACAGTACGTCCTGAACTGTCTTCCTAATTCCCTATTTACCTTCTCCGCAAGATTACCTTGAGGTCTCCTGATCGCCGTCAATACTGCCTGTATGTGATGCTACTCAAGCTCAGATTGCCATTTCTTATTCTGAAATTGCTTACCTTTATCCAATAATATCTTTTTAACATGCCCATATCTTGGAACATATTTCTCAAGAATTACCTTAAGAACTGCCTCAGTTGTTGGTCGGCTTACATGCTTGGAGAAAGCGTCTGTACAAACTACAAGATTCCTCATACCCCCTAGCTGCACGTGGTAGTGGTCCTAAAAAATCAATACATAACAATTCATTTTTATCACGTGTTACAATATTGCCCATTTCAACGTAGGTATGCTGGTTGGGATATTTTGATGTTTGACAAGTATGGCAGGTTCGTAGTATAGATATTTATAGATTCTAGATGAAGGCTTCTCTAAGTGTTAGGTAGCACTTATATGCACCCGCATGTGCTAGACTCTAATGACATGCCCAAGTCAGGTCCTCAACGATGTTATCTGGAACCATGATTTTCCATTGCCCATCAATAAGCTTACATAATGTATTATTAACAATTTGGTATTTTGGATTTCCTATCTTTAATTTCTTGACAAATTTTCTTTAACTTGTCATCACGTTGTTGTTCGATACTAATGTTTTTAAGTTGGGTTTTTAAATTATCGGGTAAAACATACTTAATTGCTAAAACTTGTATTTCATTTTTAGTCGCAGAATAGTTTTCTTGCTCTACTGCGTTATCCTCCAGTTTATGTTTACTTAATACCGCGTCTAATCTACTTTGTTGTATTGCAGTCACCTTATCACTGTTATTATTGTTATTGTTTATATTTGGAGTTATGTTGGTACGCGGTTTGTTTATTTTTAAGTCATTCGCAACAGATTAATTTTTGATGTCTATATGTCCTGACTTTACGCTATAATGTTTGTTATTTACCATGCATATCAATGTATTATTATTAAAATCAATTACTGCATTTATTTTGCTTAACGTGTCAGTACCCAGTATAAAATCATATACAAGGTCTTTAATTAATAGTACTGCCACGTCAATCTCGAATCCCTGTGTTGTGATAGACACCGATGATTGTCGGTTAATAATTTGATTATCATTAGTTGCTTTTTTAATAATTGTGTTGGTTACAGGTAATATTGGTACCTTCTTAAACTGAGTCTTATGTTTATTTAGAAAGTTTTCGCTTATTAAAGATACCTGAGCCCCGTTATCTAACAGAACATTTCCTGTATAGGTATTAATTTTGGCTCTAAATATAGTACTCTTATTAACTAACTTAACACTATTGTCATTTTGCATACACCTATTACTATTTACTAAATCGTCTCGTATATCATTTGGGTAATTGTCTGCCACACAAGATATTTGCTTATCACTAGACTGGTCAACACTAGACTGGTGACACTTTTTCTGTGCATGGCCTCACACCGTCCAACCATACAAGTTTTTTTTTTTGCTGTTCTTAAACTGGTTTACTTTCAGTTACCGACACGACTTTATGCTGATTATATTTTGGAATTTTTTGTTTATGTATATCTTGTTGTTGTTGCTGTTGTTTGTGCGTTGATTGAATCGATGTGCCTGTTTGGTTGCTATCGCTATTAGGGCCATCAACATTCTCCCATTTGGTCAATAGTAATAACAACTCTTCTATCGTTTTTATACCTTGTGTTATCACTGCTATTTGAATCCCACGGCTAAAGTGATGTGCAAGCTTATTTACCATTTCTGTCTCTGACATAGGTGGTTCAAGATACTTGGCTTTAGACACCAGTTGTATCAGGTATTTCTCCTAGGACCCTTTGGCTGGCGTATATTTATCGAATTCTAATTGTACACGGATTTTTCGCTGTATCTCTTCATTCCAATGCCGTGCTCGGAAATGGTTTACAAGGTCTTTGTATACGGTAATCTTATCCTGAACAATCGTGAACCATTCTGCCGCCGTATCTTTAAGATACCGCACAACCCAATTAATTTTGTCCACTTCGCTCAAACTGTCGTTAACTGCTTCCATACTTTGTTTGCACGAGCGCAGAAACAGGACCGGATTGCAGGTATCTTGACCATAGAATTTTGGTTGTGAGTTAGGTTCATCAATGGTTTTATATACATATGTCGTTTGGCTCGCAGGCATACAGGTACGTTGTAACCTATTAAACTGTTGTCTAAGTTCTTCGAACTTATATTCTTGATCGGAGAAAAATTCACTGATGGTGGTTGCCTGCCCTTGAACTCGTTCCTCGAGCGAACCAACCCTCGCCTCGCATTTGTTTATACGCGAAGTATTAACTTCTAATGCCAGATCAACATTAGCGCGTATAGATTCTATTTTATCGGAGATCTTCTTCTCCGTCGCTTCTAACAATGCTTTCTTTTGCTTGCTTTGATCGTGGACCGCGGCAAATATTTTTTGTTTTCGTCGTGTAGTGTTTTATTTTATTTGATCGCGTCCTCTTTAGCAGATTGTATATTTGACTGTATGTTGTGAATGCTGGTTTTATTTTCATCGCGTATATTTTGAATGCTTGCTAATATAGCGGCCAGTGTTGTTTGTAAATCAGCTGATTGAATCTGGGATTCCATTGTTTATAGTTACTATCACCAAAACACAGTTTATCGTCTTGATTTAAACGTGTACGGTTCAACTATTGTTACTTCAGATTATTAAACTGTAACTGTATACTTGTTTTTCGTGGTCAGTGTTCGTCAGGAATCTCGAATCGAATGTCCACAATCTTTCCTTAACCTATTTACAACTAACACACAAATATACTTCAAACCTCCAAATATTATTCAAAACTAAATTAATATCGTCCAAAATAATTTGTTTCACAGAGAATATGCAACAGTTAATATACACTCCCTGCGACACAATATTAAAATATATAACACAGTTCAAATAAAATTTAGTCTATACACAATAATTAAAATTCTTAACCTAAATCGTACTAACTAATTAACTCGTGCCCCAGATTGACGGCGCCAAATACTATCTATGCAACGATACAAATTAAAACTGCGTATATAGGTCATATTGAAATTATTACAACAGAGCCTATATCTGAAGGTAGGAAAATTTATTAAATTAAAACATTAAAATTTACTATTGTCTTATTTCTTTAAAATATAAAATTGTTTATTAAAAATTTGTCTTTCAATAATTGAGTCTATTTGCTGGTTTTACATATATGTTACATGTTCGTTGAATTCCACTGTTTGCGTAGCCTCTCGACGCTCCGCACGCTGTTCGACTGGACCGCTGCGACTGCACGTCGACCAATGACTATTACGCTGACAATTCACATCTTTGCACACACGCACACTGCGACATGAAATGTTATTGCTTATAATTTAAATTCACTTAACTCAGGGATTTAAAATTGGGTAAAATAGATCTTGTATTGATCTTACACAAACTCCGGTTTCTTCAAGTGTTCTCGCGTAACTATCAAAATATCTCGGCAGATATTTTGCCCCTAGCGAAAATCTTCTACTGTACGGGGAAAAGCACTAGAATGATCTATTTTTGTATTTGAGTTCTCTAAGTGGTAATGGTTACGAAGAACTCGAACCGTAAACCAACTTCTAAGTCTAACGGAAAACGACCTGTCTTGTCACGAAAAACTCGTGACAAAGAGTACATGTTTCTGTGGCAAGTCCTCGGAAGAAAACGGAGCGAAGTGCTCTCGACAAAAGACCATCTCACATAATGTTTACACCTTCTGATTGGTTGAAACTCTAGCAACGTCACAGATGAGAACACAGATAGACTGAAATCAGGCTTAAACTCTGTCCGATTCTGCAAAAGTCTGTCTAGATTTAATCTACAAATTTTATTACTTTCTAAGAAATAACGAGTATAAAAGAAGACTGATTTCGTTACAAAAACCATATAAAAATTATAGTTGTGGAGAAATGATTATATGAAAAATGTACCTTGTAACCATGAGAATGTCTGTCCAAGTTTCAGAAGGAAATGTTAATTTCCTTCGAAGTTATTAAATAAAATGTAAATCACCCGCGCAACCGCGCACTTACACATAAATATTTCACATGACATAAAAGAGAATAAAACTGCAAAATTTTAACATAATATACTTTTTTTAAACATAGCTTGGTTCAAAACGTATGACTACTTTACAACGAAAGAACAAAATCAATTTAAAACATGTTTATGGCCATCAGAAAATGTTATATAGCATTAGTATTCCACTTACATGAAATTTATATCCTGTGTACTGTTGCAATATATTATATTTTGTTTTCTAAAAATATAAATGTATACTCGAGCCGCTTTATAATTTTTAGTTGTTTGGGCCAATATAGATGTCACGCTCATTACTTTTAACGTTTCCTACATGTATGGTAAACACAATAATACGTAACTTTTGCGTAATAAGTTTAAATGATGTTCACGTGTGACTATGTCTAATGGGTGATTCACTGAATGCAGATATTTATTAGCCTGTGCAAGAATTCAGTAAGTCTGTGCGATAAAATTTTAATAAGTTAAATTTAACACAAATTTTTTTTATCTACACGCCATGTGACAAAATATGAAGGAAATACTTATTAATTATTAATTATAAAATTGCATTTTATATGTATGCAAAGAAACACACACACTTGGACGAAAGAGAGGTTTATACCAACATTGATTAATGGTAAGTTATATTAATGTTGAATGCAGGCTGAAGGTAATGAAGATAGACTAGGGGCGAAATAAATACGCTATCTATGAACAACAGATGAAAAAAAGAATACGACAACAGAGAAACGTTACTGAATGGAAGAACAATGAATGGTGCGCCCAACAGTACGCTACAAACCAACAAGGAGAATGTCTGTGGGAAGACCCTTGTAGAAATGGTTTCAGTAACGACGGAACATGTGACTGAAACCAGGAAAGTCATGAAGACGTCTACGACGCAAACAGAACGTAATAACTAATACGACGCAGTACTAAAAATTAAACGTACAGAAATAGCACAACTGATTTTATATCACTACTAATGGGCAGTTGGTGTTCTAATTTATAATTTTATTTAATATCCTAAATTTTTAACATATTGTTTTAGGAAACATATTCTTCGTTATCTGACAGTGTTTTCTGCAGTTTTCTAAACATTATAGATAACATTCTTCGTGATCTAAACAGTTTTCTGCAGTGTGACAAAAAACAATCTTTAAGATGAACAGATTTGTAAATATATAAAAAAAGAGGAAAAATTCAAATAGAAAGACAGAGAACATCTGGCTTTTGATCCGTTGTTATTCAGCGTTTCTATGTTTGTCTTGTTTAATAAGTTTCTTATTTCATTTGAGCAAGAATACACATGTTGATGCCAGTTGAACACGTAGTAACAGTCGCTGATTTTCAAGCTTTTCACAGTTCGTTACCTTAAATTGCTCAATTTGTAGCTGTATGGACACACGTAGCAACTACACACACAAACTAGAAGCATTCAGATGCAAATATTGTCAGCGAAAAAAATATAATATTAAGAATGAATTAATCTACTAAATCAGAAACTGCCTTACATTTAAAATAATGTGTGGACCCTACATGTTCCCTGAAATTGATGGAATTGATGCAAATGTCATTTACGTTTGTTGAGTTGCAATAACGTACTTTTTATGACTATTATAATTCTTCTTCTTCTTCTTCTTCTTCTTCTTCTTCTTCTTCTTCTTCTTCTTCTTCTTCTTCTTCTTCTTCTTCTTCTTCTTGTTTTTCAGCGGCGAACAATCCATTACTGAGTCAAGGCCTCCTTTAACAGCCTCCTCCAGTTGTCCCGGTCAAGTGCAGCTGCTCTCCAGTTCCGAGTAAATAACTGACTGGCTGAGGGACGTGTAGTTGTGAGTGGGATTGGGGTGGAGAGGTTGGTGCATTTCTCTTCTATGAAAGCATAATATGCTCGCGTCACACCCCCTTTAGACCCCGACTACTACAATTCACGACTAGTTAAGTGATCCATTTTGCATATTACTAAAACCACGTGTTTGTGAGAACATATACCATATTTATTTTTTGTTTATTATACTGATATTAATATTAACGCTTTATCAAATTTGATTTATCAATTTTATTTTGGAACATTTCACTTAAAAATAATTTTATTCCTTCAACAGAGGTCGTACACGAATTTCATTAATTTTCACTAAAACTTATAATAAAAATAATATTTTCAGTGTGATTTATTTATTCTTTAAGCGTAAAGTAAACAAGTCACACAGTTGCTGACAGAGTTCATAAGAAATAATTTTAGAAGTTTATTGGCTTTCATGTTTTGAGGATTGTAACTTGACTTGAAACGCTCCCTTGTACCCAGAATATTTTTCCACCCACCTTTCTAATCACCAAAAAAAACAAAACTTTTTTTTCTCTGGGGGAGGCGTAACTTAATATTTAGGACTAGGCAAGTGGCCTAGATTGGAAATAAAATGCGCTGAACCATAGTGACAGGTCTTGCAAGAAAACAGCTGATCAACAGTAACAGTAACCAAATTTATTTAAGTCTTTTTTTTTAACAATAGTTTACAATCTTTCTTTTGTTTGTTTTTGATAATAGAGTTCCATTCAGCTCTTTCTTTAAATTTCACATAATGGTTTAAGTCACAAAAGTGTCACAGTATTTGCAGTCTCTCGATGGAGTAAATATATGAAATATTTTCATGTATTTTCTACTAATAATATAACAATGGCATGCCAGCCTCCCTAAATTATGAGTATTATAATTCTGACTTTAACTTCCTCTATTTTATAACAGTTTGCATTGCATGAATAATGCAGGAACAACTATAAATGTAAAATGTATAAAAAGTATATAAACAGATAACAAGTATAAATGTCTGGAGCAAACAATCCACGATAATCAAATGATACAATAATAATCGATAATTAGAAAAATAATGATTAATAATTAAATTCAAAGAAAAATAACTCAAGTGTGTCGCAGTACTTACATCTCCCTGTTCCCCATTACCAGGATTAATCACATCAACGGAAAACCGTCATCACAGTAACCGAGGTTTAAGTAGTAAAAAAAAAGGTAAATCGATTTAAACTAATCAGTTAATGAAACCAATTAAAGTAAAATAGAAGTTGAAATAAAATTAAGTATCACATATTAAGTTAAGTGTAAGTTAATTAAATTAAAATAAGGTGTACATTAATCAAGTAGAGGAATTAACAGAATAGAATAAATTTTGAATAAAAACCGAACCAGCAAAATGACCAAATAAAGAAAAATTTTAAATCGTGAAAAATCAGAGAACAAATAGAAACATGCAGGACCCCCGGTCACATGGCAGGCAGATGCAAGCACTCTGCGAATATTAGATTTTCTTAAGCTCAGAATATCGTTTAAAAGAAGGTTTTAAACTGTTTTGTCTTTTTACAGGAATAGAATTAAATATTTAAATAATTGAAAGGTAACCCATGACTCTAAACAAATCAAAGCAGAAATGCTTATAATCTACTTATAACCCAGTCAGTAATGTCCACACTTCATCATGTTTTCACTAAACATGTTCCGGAATGTTAAACGTGAGTTTAATATTGAGGTATAGATTTTAGCGTGTGTGTTGCCCGACAATCTGCTGAGCACTTCGAGTGTGATTTCAGTTACATAATGGAATTTTCCCACCTGATCTTTCGGCGGTCACTACAGACGTTCCTGCATGTCCGTGGCGTGTGAAAGACGAGGCCGGATGGTGTGATGGCGTTGGGGATTTTCTTACGCAGGCTCTGCGGATGGGCGTAGATGAAGTGTGCCCATGACATGGAACCCTTTCCCCTCGACTAGGCGGAGAAACCTGAAGCTCTTGATGAAGCTTATCCAAGCATAGTCAAGTACAGTCAAGTACGCCATCAGAATCCAGCCGCCCCCGATTTGAACGAGAAAAGAGAGCACGCCGCACGTCGCGCCGTTAACTTATACAAACCCCGACGCAGCTGACTAAATTACGTTAATAAGCGAAAACCACCGCCTTCCCAATGACGTCACCACTCACGGTAGCAGCGGACAAACTTGATTTCAGTATCAATGCTGACATCGAACAAACCGCGATAGCGCACCGCACGCAGGGAAAATAAATTTAAGTGGTCATGGTGTTTACTTTTCGATATCACCATGGCACAGACTTGACTACGGCGAATCATTTAAACGTGTCGTATGACGATAATATTTTTACTTCCATAATCACTGTCATCGTGAGTGGAACCTGAATGCTACTTGCTTGTCATACGGACAAAATATTTGCTGATCGGACGTATCGAACGAACATCAGTTTTAACAGGAAATTCTACAATTTATGGAACCCGTGATCATTACCCTTCTTTGGATTTGTTAAAACAGTTTTATCAATCAACTCATGTTTTGATAAGTTACTCAAATTTCATATATTCCTTATGTAAGACGGAAGTTACAGTGCAAAGAACTTTGATTTTAGTTGTCATTACGATGTACTGCTTTCAGGAATGACTTCGCGGTTCAGACAAGATAAATTTATTAAGAGGCAATCGATGAGATAGAGCGGAAGAGATAGAATGAGAGAGAGTGTGTTTGTGTGTGAGAGTGTGTGTTTACAGAATATCTGAAACTGCAGTCTGTGTAACTGCATAAAATATGATGTTCCAGAAGTTTTAATTTAATTGTTCCTAACTTCAGCGACAATAAATTCCCGCAATACAACTAACTTTGTTGTACTGTTAAAATAAAAGTTAACGTTAACCAACTCTGTACGAGTAACAATTAATTTCGTTTTATTAAATTTGTCGTTACATTTTATTGAATGTAAAATACAAATTAAAAATTACTCCTAACTTTGCTAAATATTCATGTAAGATGAAAGTCGTATTTATTTAAAAGCCAGTAACTAATGAATACTGTTTTATGTGTCCTCTATGCGCACGCCCGCGTATTTGTGTATGTCCTTAAATACAGTGATTAGAGAAAATAACCACTAAGAAACTGGTTTCAAGTTTTGCTTGTACAGTTACACACTGGGTGGAATTGCATACACAAAGATTTTTCTACACTTACCAAACACATAAAAGATTTGCTTCAATGACTGTAAGCATTTATGTTCACAATAAATTGTTCACTAAAAGAAATGAAATTTTGGAAAAGTCTGTAGTACGACGAGAAAGAGTCATGTCAGTTTAGATTACGTAACCATTATCAGTTATTTAAAGTGTATTCAATAGTGAAAATTTAGCTAAATGAGAATATTTACCCAGTGCTATTCAACAACAATTCCCATTGCTACATGAATTCAGCATTTCTTTTCAATATTATTATAATATTTATTGTTTAATATTCATGTTTAATATGGTAACCAAATCACTTGTACGAATTAATGAATTAATTACCTTAAAAAATTAAAATGTCAAGATATGCATATGAACCGTATGCGAATTTGGGTGCGCACCCGTTGTCACTTTGAGTAGCAGAATGAACTTGAACGGGTGCGCACCCAAATCCGCGTACGGTTCATATGCATATCTTGACATTTTAATTTTTTAACGATCTCGTATGAGTGACTGTTTTAACTTTTAATATCTGATGAGGCAATATGCTCCGAAACGCGTCATAGACGAAGCATAGGAAATCACACGGCGGATAATTAAGGTAATTAATTTATTAATTTATTGTTTACTATATTTCAATGACAGATCATTCTTACGTTTAGGTGCTTACAAACTGAAATGATCCTGCACGTAAACCTTCGTGGTTTTCGTTAATAACAACAGCACTCTTTATCGGTTCAACATGTATTTTTACTACTTTTAATACCAAACGTTACGAACTTATTCAAGGAGTGATGCTCAGTGACTTAGTCGAAAACCGTATTCTTCTTCTTCTTCTTCTTCTTCTTCTTCTTCTTCTTCTTCTTCTTCTTCTTCTTCTTCTTTTTTCCCATCATGGATTATTAAGGATTATTAGTTATTTTTCCCATCTTGATGACCTATTCCGGCTTCACAGGATTTATTTCCATATTTTCTTTGGTCTCCCTAAGCTTTTTCTTCCAGCTAGTCTGTACGTACATGCTGCTTTTGGTAGTCTTCAACCATGCATACGCTCAAGATGTTTCTTACAATTTCTTCTATGCATCTCTACTTTGTCATTTAAGTTGTATATTTCCAACTCTTCATTAAACTCTTCATTTCTAAATCGTTCTTGTTTGGAACAACCTTTCACCGATCTCAGAAATTTCATCTCCGCTGCTTGTATGCGGCTTTTATCTCTCTTTCTCATTATCCATGACTCGCTTCCATAAAGAAGCATAGGGACAACTAATACTTTGTAAAACTTGAGGTGAGTATCTATCCGCGTCTTGCTTTTTAGTGTTCTTCTTCTTAAAGTGCCGCATACATTTGAAACTTACGTAGTTTATTGTCTGTACCTCTGTTTTTCTCATATGATATATCATACTCTAGGTACCTAAAGTAAGAGACTTATTCAATTACTTGGTTGTTAATCATTATTTTGTTGATGTATCTCTTAATATCTTAATATGTATCTCATTATAGTTAATATCTTACAGAACTACTTCCCAGGAAAGCCGTCACCTTTGTTTTGCTTGTGGAAATTCTTAAGTTGTACTGAATCGAACGCCTTTGTAAATTGAACTGTTGTTATTATTATAAACTGTAATAATCAATATGTTAATGTTTCACGAAGTTCAATATTATTGTAGAATACATGGTGTCTCTGGCCGTTTCCGCTATACTTCATCGGGCATTGCTCTGATATCTACAATTACTCTCATTAAAACTACAAAAATATTTATATATAAATAAATTAAGTCACACCTTTTTTACTTCAGGCCGATCAAATGATTATCCACTTTGATAACCTTAAAGGTAAAACAACGGAATACTCCATTTGTGTGGATAAAGTTAACGACATCAAATAAATGACTTTGGATAAGAATATCATTTACAAATTTAGCTCCAAACCATCACAACTTTACCATCCATTCAACAACCATCCATTTTACAACTTTTATAAAAGAATACAAATTTACATTAAAAACTGCGCAGTTGATAGTTATTAGAGAAAAATTACTATTAATTCTTTAAAAAAATGAATTTTACTGTTAATCTAAATAGGAATTTCATTTATTACAATTTAGTGTAAAATAATTATAAAGGTATTTACAGTTATGAATAATCAGAATTTATTTTTGGTAGTAATTTGAACAAATGTACAAATAAATTTTAAAAATTGTTTTGTATGACAACTAGTGCATTTCTTAAAATTATCATCTGCTACAAAAAAAATTACAGAATTCATTTTATACTGCACCAAAGATATTTCATTTCATTATACTGTATATAACTGGTTCTGAGAAAGAATTAACAGTTTATTACAATAACATAAATCCAAGAAAAGGTACATCCAATTAAGATAATATAATGCGTTAATTACAGTATGCACCCGCCTTAGTTCCTAAATAATTTATTTATGCAACAACTAAATATATAGCCTATCAACTTGGTGACCTATTAACGATTTTGTAGTCAGTTCATTGCTATGCCATTTATAACAAACAAAGCATTTATTGGGCTCTTATGTAATCTGTGCAACTGTTGAGAGTTGTTACTTTACTTTCTTTTTGAGAAAACAGTTATCACGCACAGCTTTACCAGATGTTTTGTTGAAGACAAATTAGAGTTTTCAAAAATTTCGACATGTACATTTATCGCTTTTAAAGTTTTCAGTAGAAAATGTTTAGCATTTATTGTCCATCGATGTATTTAGTATTATTTGTACTTATTAATAAATTACTTTTAAACTTATTAATTATAATAATTTATTAGTAAAAAATGTTTCGGATTTAATTTTATGTAATTATGCTTGATCCGGATTATGCTCAAATTGCGGTGAAATATTTCTTTTCCTATTCTTCTATACTATATAAGCACGAGAAAAATAATTTTAAACGGCGGTCGAACCTATTTACGGAGAAAAAAAATTAAAAAATTACTCACATAAGAACGCATGCAACAGCCGGTGAACGCCATTTTCAGACTGTGTAATGTGTACACCGGTACAGGACGGCGCGTGACGTCACCGCTTGTACATCAGCTGTCGCTCCAAATTGGCCTTTGGGATGTATATAATTCTTGCAAAAATGAAGGCGAACGATTTTCCAAACATTTACAAGCGAGTTGGATGGAAAGCGAGTTGAGCCGATACCTGCCGGTTAGGTTCGGAGGGGCGGCCCGAAGGGCCGCGGGATATAGTTCATTGTTCCAGATAATTCTTGCAAAAATTAAGGCGAACCATTTTTCAAACATTTACAGGCGAGTTGGATGAAAAGCGAGTTGAGCCGATACCTGCCGGTTAGGTTCGGAAGGGCGGCCCGAAGGGCCGCGGATATAGTTCATTGCTCCGATACCTGCCGGTTAGGTTCGGAGGGGCGGCCCGAAGATAATTCTTGCAAAATTTGGGCTGTATTGCTGAAATCCGGACAAATTTTGCCAAACGCCAAAAATTACCAAAGACTGATGTAATGCTGACTTATGATTGGTACTTAGAAAACAATCAACGGCTGGGTTCAAAATTTTGTAATCTCGCATTTGTAATTGGTTAAGACAAAACAGCGGTTTCACCGTTGTGAATAAACGCGCGAATTTCACCATAAGTTGCATATTGTGTACTGTCGCCGCGTTAGGTAGTCTGGTGCGTGAATGTTTGGTATGTGATTTTTCAGTGCTTTAGTTTGTGTTTGTGTAATTGTGTGGTGTTATTAATTATGGTTTAATTATTTCTGTTGTTTAGGGTTATTTACTATTATTAATATTTGTAATATTGAGCCGATTACTTTATAAATTTATGAAGTACAGCGCTGGGTACTCCGCGTAATGTGATTTTCAGTGCTTTAGTTTGTGTAATTGTGTAACATTTTAATGGTCTGCTACATTAAGGTAAGATTTTCATCTTTTCATAATTATATGCATGGATTCCATGTCACCGTGTGTGTGTGTGTGTGTGTGTGTGTGTGTGTGTGTGTGTGTGTGTGTGTGTGTGTGTGTGTGTGTGTGTGTGTGTGTGTGTGTGTGTGTGTGTGTGTGTGTGTGTGTGTGTGTGTGTGTGTGTGTGTGTGTGTGTGTGTGTGTGTGTGTGTGAAATATTCAAATTGCTGTGAAATATTTCTTTTCCTATTCTTCTATACTATATAAACACGAGAAATATTATTTTAAACGGCGGTCGAACCTATTTACGGAGAAAAACAATTAAATAATTTCTCCCATAAGACGCCAAAAAACACCACGTTATTTGCCGCGAAAACTTATGAAGTACAGTGTTGGCGGCCATTCACTTTACATGCGCGCTTATGGGAGTAATTATTTAATTTTTTTTCTCCGTAAATAGGTTCGACCGCCGTTTAAAATTATTTTTCTCGTGTTTATATAGTACAGAAGAATAGGAAAAGAAATATTTCACCGCAATTTGAGCATAATCCGGATCGAGCATAATTACCAATTTTATTCCTATTCCGTTAATTGATTGTTTCATATACGTCATAACTGCAACTGATATCCCAAATCAATGGTATTTTAAGTCCGCATAAAGCACTTAAAAGTATTAGAATTTACTCATTATATACTAACTATTTACAGATAAATTTGATTCAGCTACATGAACTAAATTGAAAATTTAGAAATTTATTGTATTTTTAAGTTTTATTTAATACTAGCAGGTACCCGCGGCTTCGCACGCGAATATTTGTATATGATTGTTGTGGTAACTGTCGAGTTAGTAGTTTGTCACCCAGACTGAGGATCGACTCATTTTAATGTAAAATGATAACCATCTTCTCCTCTGCAAAATATTAAAGGGTACTGTAAAGCATCATAAGCTCGATGTGTTTCTACAGTTCGATGTAGCGTATGATCCCCTCGCACGGATTATTATATCGAGTTTATCGCATTCCTGGTTATCTAAAACTACTGCCGCCTCATTAGTTGTCGGTGCATTGTAGCGACCCCTGTGCTCTTCATTATTTTCTGTTCGATCAGCATGAATCACAATATTGTACTGATTATTATTCGCAGATGTTACAAATTCAAACGCACTTTTCACTTCACTAACATATGGGTTGATTGCGTGAAGTAAATTTTGATGTTCTGTTACTAATGGTTTACCCAAGTTACGAATATGATCCATTCTTGTTTCAGATTGCTGTAAATAATCAGCTATGAAATACACCTGTAGAAACTTTGGTATTTCGTTTTGTGTGGGGAGTAATGATCCCATGAGGTGATATACTTGCCCATGAATATTGAAAGTAGGCATGAAGCTCCCTTCGACTATTTCATTGGCTCCGAATTATGTAAATTGAAAAGCTAAATTGTATGATCTTAATGCATTCAAAAAAATTTTCGATAAAAGATGTTCTCCATTTAATAATGATTTTAACGTTTCTGAAGGGGGAAGTATGGGATCTAATCGCATTTTTCCTGCAGAACAGCATAATCCATGTGATTCATTTTTCCACTTTAAAGGTTGTAACCTCTCTATGCTTTTAGTATTGATTTTGTTTCCTTTTTTTTTGAAAGAGAGGTTACAAGTTATTTAGAACTAGGCGAGAGCCTAGAAAAGCTAAAATTGGGCTGGGTCCAGTATGATGGGACTTGCAAATGAAACACTGAACTTAAGATAACAACAATTTATTGTTCTTGGCCAGTACAACCTATGAGCTCCTAAAGGCCAGATAAATAAGTCTTTTGATCGTTAAATATAATTTCATTAATATGTGCCTTGCCCAAAAGTTGAACAAGGAATAATAACTATTAACAGCACTAAGTATTGAATAATTATCAATAGTTGAACCATCATTGACTAACAAAATCATGGGATGTTACATAAATAACAAATTGTAGTTATAGAATAATACAATTAAAAAATTGGCACATAGTTTCGACCTGCAAGTAATCACTTTTTATAACAAGACATAAATATACAGAAATATACACAGGCATAATCAACATGACAAGTAACAATTATACAAAACAACACACACATATAATTAACATCAACAACGTTTATATTTAAATAACCCATCACATGTTCACCCTGGTCATCAGCGCATATAATAATCTTGTTCAACACCCATAACCCCCTTACTGTTTAATTAATAGGTGACTAAAACCCCCTTCCCAAAACTTCAATTAAAATATCCCAGGAGTGGAGCAGACATGCCCCCAAGTTTTAACAAGATAAGTGTTAACTGAATGTTCTCTGTAAGCCATGCGGCCCGCGCACAAATCCCATGCCGATATTTAATAATCAATTAAATCCCATCAATTACTATAATGAAAAGTAGCATCACAAGGTCAACATGGATGTCCGGTTGCCTAACTGCATTTTATGTTTCTTTTTTACCTTCAAAACAAAATATAGAAAAATAGTGGAATTTGACCACCATGAGTATTCATAACTGACATTGATCAATCTTGTGTAGTCTTATGGTTAACTAATTGTTATAGGGAGCAATTACAATTATGGTTACAAAATTTGCTATGGTAAAATACAATCTGTGACAATGGTAAATTTTAAAGTGTGCAAATTATCTAAACAGTAGAACAGAATTTGTAATACAGAATATAAGTCATAAGAGTATTAAGTCAGCTCACAGTGTTACAAAACTTGACTACCGGCAGGGTCAGGCATTGGACGGGATCTAGCAAGATCTGACATAGACAGGCTTGCAGTGGACGTCTCCAACGGGAGTCGACCACGGTTTAAAACCACCCCCAGATCATGAATGAATAATAAAATACGTGTCCACATGGAGCAACATCGTTAACATAACCATCCCAACATGCTTACAACAGAAATAGAATGAGATACAACTCTATCTACCGAACTCCCCTCGACCCGGGCGGTGCGTGACCCCGGCCGAGTTTTCACTCTCAGAACGAGATATACATGATAGTAATTGAGGAGGCGTAAGCCTTACAAAATACAATTAAAATATTCCACCCATTGTCCGTAACTAACTGTCCACACTGGAACGTTTCATGAAAGTCTCACCGAGTATTTCGGCCACAAGGTTTAGGTTAAAAATGGTTAAATGTCACCTGGTTTGAAGGGTGCATGTTGAGGGCTCAGTAGTGGGTGTCCAGTCCATCCTTCCGGCTGACACAGCTGACGAAGGTTTTAAGTTACATCGTCGGAGGCAGTTGTTCGGCCATCCTTCCAGAGCGGGGCAGATTCCCGGCTACCTCGGAAACCCGGAGGTCACGTAGCTTTCTACTTATTCATAGAAGAAGCTGGGAGACGAAAACTGTTCAATCTACTCTGCCAGCCGGGGACTAGAATGTGAAGCGCTGATAGCTACAGTCGTACTGAATAAACCAGCTTTTGAAAACCAGTACGTGCATAGATAGGGCGCGCGCGAGGCGAGCGGGCAAGGGGCAGCAGCATGACAAAGTCCAACTGAACGTCCCAAAGGACAACTTCCTTCTCGTCGACAAATACGTAAATACCTTAATTAATCAAATATAGAGATCGGAACATCGCCGCGTTTTCCAAAACGCGGCACAAGGTTTGCAATGAGGGCAAACCATACTCGGTAACCCGATATCTGTTTAATTCGCGTAGTTAATAACTGGATTATAATTGAAACTACTATTTAATTTTGCATTCCATCGTAAAGTAGGACCTCGTGATCTGAGAGTCGCGTGCCTGCGTTTTTGTGCCGCTAATCTATTTTCACGAATCGTAGGACTTTCAACCCGTGAGACTTCTTCTAATCCAGATCTTTCTGAAGAGTTTCCAGGAGCTGATTGCATTTCTCGACTCCTTCGACGTCATTTTCAGATGCTCTAAGACGCCTCTTTCTTTCCGCAGCAGCAGTAGATCTTCCTAAACATGATCGTCTTTTTGGCATTGCAAAGCTAAAAAAATGGTAAATGTATTTATTTTATCTATACTAATAAATCTCTAGGGGGCAATTAATAATTTATACAATACAATACATATTGCACATATTACTTACCGATGACGTAAAATTAACGAAAAAAGGCACTGATACTACGTCACTGACGCTCATCGCATAAATTCTCGATGAAGTAGATAAAGTATAATTCTCGACAATTAATTATCTTTACTGCACATAGGCCTACTGAATATTCAAATGTCGAAGAGTATGGTTTGTCAGAAACAACGTGTACTATATAATCAATGTTACAATATAATCAAACAATGAATTATTGTATTGTTTATATGAATTCCATATCCCCTACTAAAATGTAAGTATTCAAATAGACTAACTGATATCAATATACTTATGTATACACTATTTGTATTATTCTATACGAATAAACATTTCATGTAATTGTGTTACTGCAGGTTTGTAAATGCCTACTAAATTATCAAATTTTAATTTTACGTATCTAGGAAACATTAATGATGGATCTATTGCTTCGCACTTTTTGGATATTCATAACTTACAATTTAAGAATATTATTAAATACAGATGTACCATTAGCAATTTACCAACTCGACAGTTACCACACCAATCATATACAAATATTCGCGATCGAAGCCGAGGGTTAAAAAAATGAGTTTTTTATGCAATAACTTTGGTTCTTTTTAACCTATCGTTATTCGCGATCGAAGCCGAGGGTTTAAAAAATTCGTTTTTTTGCAATAACTTCGGTTGTTTTAACCTATCGTTATCACATAAAGTGGAAAACCTTCCGTTGGGTACCTGCTATCAGCGTGCAACGTTCCATTGAAAACGGTTCAGTAGATTCTGAGATTACCGCGGACAAACGTAGACCCCCCTTGAGATTTATTATATAGACTAAATAATGTCAGTTTACTTTTAACAACGTAACGGGAGATCTGACTCTATTGAAATGTAACTCAATGCACGCCACTTCGTTATAACTTAGGCATTAGATTTAAGCAATATTTTACCTAATTTTTATAAAAATATAGTAAGTTTAAAACACGGTTTGGAATCAACTGATCTAACTGTATTATTTGCTACGATACAAGTAGTTAAATAAGTAAAAATGTACACTTTATAAAACCTATATTTTCCCGTTAAAGTAATAACGTTAAAACGGCAACCGGAACGGCTGTATATGCTGTAGAGGACGTGAAAGCGACATATTTACCATTTTACCATTTTAATAAAGCGACTTTACCATTTTAATAAAGAGTAGGACAAGTAGATGTGACAGGCGACTGTTATATTTACTATTTTTATATTTGATTAGTCTGTAAAGTTCTTGTCAACAACAAAAGAAAACTGTACAAAATGCTCTCCAAATTAAAATTTAAATACAATACACTAAAATTTTAATTATATTACACCTTCTGCTAAATTTTTTGAGTATTCATATAACAAACAAAAGACAAGCAAGATATCATAATAATGATTATTTTTTTACTATGTACTTCTTTTATATTTGATTTTGAAATATCGCTTCAGTTAACTCACTTGAACTTATAAGTAAAATTTGACTGTATTGTATATTTTTCTTTTCAAAATAGATATGTCCTTAGGAACCAGAAACCCAAAAATTACAAACAATTTAAACAAAACAGGCACAACAATATAATATCACATCATTGTTGTAACAGCTGATTATTTTGATTTACATTAACATTTTATTATTTTTCAGAACGATTAACAATTCGCAGGGCTTGACGAGAACAAAGAATGGTATGAAAACCCCATATTTATTATTTAAATGTTAAAACGCCTTTACTACCTTGTTTAAAGATAAAACACGACATACAGACAGCATTCAAAAATGATTTAGGTGTTTTTTTAAATCACCTTTTACAATGACATTTTATTTAAATATTCATTTTTACAAAACACTAAAGACTTTACTGTTTTACATATTAAGCTACAAAAAACACGGGGAAAACATATATCCTTAATTCTAAACACAGGTAAAACATGTATCCTTAATTCTCTTAATTACCATTATTCTACATTATTGTCACACAGATCAGAAAATGTTGCAATTCTCGGATTGTTAGTCACTGTATCTTAGATATACTAACTTAGGTATAAAGTTGTCGATTTCTATGCTTCTTAAACTCTTTACGAAACGCAAAACGTATATGCTAAGAAATTTTTCGTTAAGTTCAACACTGAAGTGGAACAAAATCTCTTAACAACAAAGTGGGGTTTTAATATCATAATATCTTAAGATCATATCGTTACTGATATTTTAAGAACATAGTGTCTCAAAAACGTAGATATTTGAATTTGCGTCACAGAAGTTTGCAAATCACGTAACGGTTATGACGCACTTAACAGGTTTTAAGGTTCTAATTTACTCTAATGTATGTAACGTATACAATGCAATGTAATGTATCAAAGAAAATTATATTGAAACAACTAATTGCCACCACCTAAAATGACCACCTCTGGTATGCATTACCTACATGGTTTTGGTCTTTTTCAGAGGTGATGGAATAAGGAAACGTGACTCTAGACTCTAAATTTATTTATACACAACTTTAGACGTCTGCTGCTTATTCATGCAATAAAGTTTGCCAAATTAATTTTCTCTTTTGGTTAAACATTTTTTTATCTAAAATAGAAAGGATCTCATACAGTTAATCGATCATCTTATTATTTCCCATATTACGACCTAGTTGTTTAAAACTTTTTACGTAATCTTAAGCTTTGTTGAAGAAAGCAACAGGGACTTCTTCACCTTCCTCTATTTAAGTTTCTTCTACTTCTTTTGAAATAAGGCATTAGCTTGCGTTTCTAGAAATACAAGTGGTTCCCCAGTGGTTCTCATCTAAAAGCTCATCGTATTCATTAAAATCTCGTACCGACATCAATGTCTACTTGTTGAGCTAGCACTACTGGCTCACTTTCGAGTTATACGTTTTCTACTACGCTTTCTAGATTTGTACCACCGACAACCGACAACACGTAATTAATACAGCTTTTAAACTCTTATTTGCCATATTCTCACCGAATTTTACTGTGCTATTATACTGCAGAGTAGTTTTAGCAGACTCAAAGTAGCTTGCATTTACACAGTTGGTTCTTCTTCTTCATTTTCATCATCATCATCATATTCTTTTTCTTCTTCTTCTTCTGCCTCTTCTTCTTCTTTCCTTTTCCTCTTCTTCTTCTAACGAAGCATGAAACGCCATGCTGCAACCTGATTATTCCACCTCCTCTTTGACTTTCCAAGGTATCTCCGTCCCTGGCGTTCGATACCTCTAAATAATTTCTGTGATCATTCTCTGTATATGTTGTTTCCTTTTACTCGTAGCTATAAACTTTATATCGATCACGTAAGCTGGCAACTTGTAATTCTTTTCTCATTTCATTCTTCTATCTCTCCTCTAGCAACCTGCGATCTTTGTAGCATTTTTATCTCTGCTGTTTGGATTCTTTTTTTTTTTTAATTTCTTCGGGTGTGTTTCCATGTATAAACTCGGGATAGCTATAGTTTTATAAAATTTTACTAATATATTGTAATAAAAATTAATTAATTAGTCTGTATGTTCTTAATTGGTGTGTTTAATTGGTGTGGCTCTCGACGTCTTACTGGCCTGAAACACTTCCTTAAGTTTCAAAGCTGGTCGAGTCCCAATGGTAGCTAGACCGGTCGAGTAGCGTAATGTTGATGAAGAAATATATGTTCAGCTCCACCAAAAGTTTCAAAACAAAAATTGTTGTTTTGAAGAAAATTTAAAAAAAATTATGCTTAAAAAAAATAATTAAAAAAAATTTTCTTTTTTATTAATTAATTAATTATGATCAATTAATTAATATAGGGCTGTGAAGTTTTAAAAAGTGTAATGGTCTTCTGAAAAATTTTATTGAAGTTTTGGTATATTTTAAATAAACTATCACCACTCATAAGATTGTCTTCAAACCAATCGATACTTGTTTACCTTTTTATTTTTTAGGTTATCTTCACTTATAGGTGGTAAAGTCCTGGTAGATTATTAATTAGAATTATATTAGTGATAACTAGTAATATTTATGAAATAAAGAAATATTTAGTGTTGAAAAATATTAATGTTTTATTAGTTAATAGCAGTATTGACTCTTATCGATTAATATCGACTCTCAGGATATCGAAAAAGTTATAAAGTATATTATATAAAATTCATACAGGGTTCTTTAAACAGCCAATTATTATCAAAGTCAGAGAAATCGGGTTAATATTTAAAAAGTATAACGTTACAACAAATTAATAATTATTACTAAATACAGACATTGAATAGAAAATAATATAATTGTTTTCACCAACAGCTGATGTGAACACTGAAGGCATTGAAATTGTCAAAGTAAGATGGCTGCCGTCCAGATGATCAAAATGTCGCTCGTTCCTGCTACGTTCCAAATAATGTATTTTCTGGCAGTATTCCTGTTCTGGTGTCTGCAAATCTCTTGTTAAATGTTGTGTAGTGCCTGGTGTAATGTTTCTGGGTTGTATTTAGTGTATCCGTGTAATTATAAGTTCAAACACTTTTCCCGATACCGACACTAATACTTGGTTAATGTGTTATACAGTTTTCTGGTGTTTTGTGGTGTTTTTCGGAGTAGATATGTATTGTTCAGTGTTATGTAGTGTTTCTTGATTGTTTCTGTTATAATATGAGAGTTCTAGAAGTATTTAATAAGTCACTCGCGATTTCACAATAACGTACTAATCACTCCTTGACTTTACCGTTGTAATATAGGTTAGGCTCGTTACAAAACGTTTGTCATGTTAACCGTTCAAATACCAATAATCAACTAACTATTTCCTTCAGTCTCAATTAAACTCTTAGCCCATATAATATTATTCTTAGCATTGTTCAAATATATTTTCACATCCTGTGCACATTTAAAATTTCACTATATAAATACCTAAACTTCGGTTATTTAGCAATTTTATTTACTAGATGTTATTTAAATTAATCTTTCAGTTCATTCGGCTTATTTTCAGATTAAATAATGCCGTTTTATAGTGTTTTCTGTCCAAAAATAGTAATTTTACTTTCAGTTTGGTATTCTCTGATAAGTCAAAACATTTCCAAAATTTACTTCCTGTTATAATGTAAATTCAGCCATTTTATCAGTTATATTTAATATTAATAATCCTATATTGTATTAAAAGGTTTATATTCCCTTATTTTCTGGTAATTAATTGAATTAGTTGTATTCTGAAACATTATTCTGAAATATATGACTCCCATGTCCAGATTTCTGAATTTAGTCATTTTCATTTTTATTTATAATTCTGAATATAATTTATTAAAATCTTTCTAAATGGTATGTGCAATTATTATTAGATCTCAAGTTTATTTTGTCTAAACCCCTTTTGTTTATTTGCATTTAAATGAGCAATTTCTCTGTTTTGATGAAGTTTGGTTTCCATTCTTTTGGCCTAGGTTTTTTAACAATTTTTTTTTTACAAAAACTTTACAAACAATATATGATGTGTGATACCCTCTCTGACTTTTAAGTATAGTCTTATAAACTAAAAATTTTTCCAAATTACACAATAACAATGAGTATTGGTTACCATACCAATAACAGTTAAAGAAATAAAGAATATTTTTTAAATAAATGGTTGTCTTCAACCTTCAGACATTTTACAACAAAATCCTTATTTCTAACATGGAAATACGGTTCACAAAAAAGGTTTTTTTTACTAACTCAAGTCTTAATTACTTCCTACTATTTACAAGTAGTAATTATTTTTATAGTTCTGATGTTAGTTGTATCAGACCCAAACAAATGGCCTTATATCTAACATATTTTTAAACATTCTTGTACTATATACATAAAAACCTTATATCTATATTCTTGTTGCTAACTATTATTATTATAAGTGGGATTCTACAGTTTTTATACCGTCTTTTACACATTATCTTTGGGGAATTGTACCCTGTCATAAATAAATAAATAGCATAAATTGTTCAAAAAGTATTATGAAATCTGTTTTTCTTTTTTCATATAAAACAAAATGTTATTTTAAACAGATTTATGTCTTATAAGTAACATATTCCACCGTACACATTTCAAGTCATTGAAAATTGCATATTTCATGGTATTCAATGTTTGTGATTGCCAAGAATGAAACACAAGGTTTATTTTCTATAATACCCAAAACTATCACTGGTTCACTTTGCACTTTTATATTATGTTATTGCTAAATGGTCGTATAGTCTTATTAACATTATAAATTGGTTAGTGTTTTACAATGGAGATTTGTTCCATGGGTACTATATTATTGTTTCATCTTAGTTCACAGGCAACTTTTACTTTATACACTTCTCTCTCTTAAATTTATATACATGTGGTTTTCATTTCGTTATACTTTTATTGGTTAATGATTTATTTTGGGGGTATGGGGATTTGGGTGTCTTTTATAAGAGCATGACATCTTCTTCAGGATGCTGCCTTCTTCTTCTTTCATCAGTCTTCTTTTCTCCTGCCTTCTGGGACTGGTATCTTCTCCATCTTCTTCTTGATGCCATCAGGTTTCTTGGGATCTTCTCCATCTTCTTCTTGATTTTAGAAATACACCACCTGTATTGGTTGATCTTGGCTTATTTTAGGGTTTCTATTCTATTTATTCTTCCTCGTTGTGGGTTTGGTCATATTCGGTACTGCTTGGTTATTCACTTTCTTACCTTCCTGGGTTATAACTTGAAAACCTTTGGTTATGAGACTGGTTTTGGATGACTCATCACTAGTAACTCATTTTATTTGAACTTGTATTTTTTTAAATAATAATGATTTCTTTCCACAGTTGCTATGAATTAATCTTTTTATATTAAACTTAATGCTTTCTTCCAAATTTAAATATTATAACTTTATTATTCTAATGATCAATTGCCATTCAATATTATGCATACATCTGTCACGCTACAGATTGCTCTCCTCCAGAAGTAATTATTTCAGACATGTTTATGGATGAAATAATTTCTTATGATAATTTCATCATTTCTTATAATTCATTTTCTTCTCCATTTTTATATCGACTTTTTTATATTAGAGTTTAATTAATTTTATATATATGGTTACTTGTTTTACTACTGATCCTTTTCGGATAGTCAGTGTCTTCTGAGATATATTATTATTGTAATACATTTTCTTTCTTTATCAACTTCGTGTTGTATCCTTGGGATATTAATTCCCTAACATTCCCTATCACGTGGGCTGGGGCAGATCAGAGGGGCACTGTACGCTACTTCTCTGCTGGCCATACACCACTTCTATAAATTGAGTACAGAGGCATATCCATCCCTGCTCAAAAAAACAAAATGCTGCTGGAATTATCTTCAGTCAGTCATGGAATAAATAAATAAAAAGTAGTCTCATTTTCGACTAATAAAAATATCTTTGGATTCTCCACTTCGTAGTCTCTCAGAATATCTCACATTTTCTACCTTAATAAATCTTCATAATTATTATTATACTCATTATATATATATTTTTTCAAAACTCTTAACTTGTCTGATATATTTATTTTTATTATGGTTGAAAACCTTTCTTTTAATAATTCTGGTTACTGTTTACAGTGTAACTCTCTTTCTTCTCCATCTGAATTCTCTTTATATTTTCTTCTGGTTACTCATGGTATTAGTATGGTCTTTATATATAGTCTTTCTTATTCATTATTTGAATGGTCTTAATATATTATATTTAATTTTTTAACATTTTATCTTTACATTAGATATACAGGTTGTTATATTGATCATTTTATTTAAACATTTTGGTTCTTTCCTTTCTCTTAGAAAGTTATTAATCCGCCTTCGCATTCATTAACATTAATTCATTTATATTATATTTCATGTGGTATTTCTTCCCTTTGCATTTCATATAGGTCTTATTATTATCATTCGTTCAAAATCATCTTCTCCATCTGTTTGGTATGAGTTGTTCTTCTTTGCTCTTAATTAACTGTTTTCATTATCGTTTCATAGGTAATTAGTCTCTTTGCTTCCAAATTTTTTCCTTCTCTTTCATATTACACTCTTCTTTGTTATCCTTCTCTACTCCTTCAAATGCTATTGTGAATATCTAGCATTTATTCTGGATTAAGATTAATTCTTATTTTCTGAATTAACCACTTTATTTTCTTCTCGATTCAATTAAATTGACACATAATTATTTTTTGGAACTTGGTTAGTTTTAATGTAAAATTCAAACTATTCTTTTTATTTAATTGAAAAATATTTCTCATAAATCCTTGTAATATGTTGATCTTATCTTGTTTCAAAATACTGACGTTCTATCAACATTCAAATTCTGTTTAATTCATTTATTCCCAGAATTGTTTCATTCAGAATTGTTTATAGTACTGTGATCTTACTATTATCTCTGAATGTTTTGGTATTTTTCCAAATTCAAATTCTTTTTAATTATTTACCATAAAGTTTTCTCATAAACTTAGTTATAGTAAGTTGGTCTTACTTCATTTTTAAATTTTTTGTATATTAAATTCAAAATTCCTTTCTTCTTAATTTTTCCAAAATGTTTTTCTCATAATTCAGTGGTAGTAAGCTGTGCTTGCTTAATTTTAAATTTTTTTAAAAATTAAGTTCAAAATTCTCTCTCTTTCTCTTTCTTCCATAAAGTTTTGTTCTAAATTATCAGGTTGTAGTAAGAAGTACTTACTCAATTTAAAATTTTTATAATTATATTTCAATTCAAAAGTCTTTCTTTTTCTTTCTTCCATAAAGTTCGTTCCAAAATTATTAGGTTGTAAGTTGTCCTTACGTATTTTAGAATTTTTTAAAAAAATTCTAAATTCCTTCTTCTTATAATTCTCCAGAATGTTCTTCTCAAAATATTAGGTTGTAAGATGTACTTACATTATTTTAGAATTTTAAAATTAAATGTTAAATTCAAAATTCAAAACTCACAACTCATTCTTCATAATATTTCTTCATAGAAGCTTGATTGTACACTCCTTTGATTTTTCCTGAAACGATTTCCCTCAACTCATATGTATTGTTATGCTTATCATTTACCACAACATATGGGTCAGTGTAAAGTAATAATAACTTTTTGGTTATGCCTTCTAAGGTGCTGGGTAGCTCTCGATTTTTAAGGAGGACTTTTTCACCCTCTTTATATGTCACAATACGCCCTATTGCCTTCTGGTATTTGGCTTGCCGTTTTTCCTGATCTTCTGCTACCTTGTTGTAAAACTTCAACTGGTTGAATTTCCTATTATTGTTTGCTGGAAATTCAATGATTTGTTCAATGTCTCGGGGAGTCGGCTTCTCATACATGGCTGAGTATGGTGGGATTCCTATAGCTGGATGGTGGGCGTAATTTAAGAATGTCTCTGTCGCTGTTAGGTACTCTTGCCACTTTTTCTGTTGGTTGTGACAGTACGTGCGCAATATTCTACCCACTTCTCTCAGTACTCTCTCAGCCGGATTGCTACTTGGGTGGTAGACGGACGTCTTATAAGTTTTGATCCCAAGTGCTAATAAAGTGTCTCGCCATCTCCTCCCCTTAAATTGTGTACCATGGTCGGTAATAATGGAAAACGGTCTACCGATCTCTGGAACATACAAATCAATAATCACCGCCAAAACCTTTGCTGTTGTTGCCCGATTAACCGGATATAGCTTTATATACTTGGTGTAGTGATCCATTATGATTACCAAGTATTTATATCTGTGCCGACCACCGCTATGGGGAAATGGCCCGCAGATATCCAAAAACACTTTTTCCAGTTTTGCGTTGGAAGTTATTGGTATCATGATACCCTCTGTCTTTTCATTGTTTATTTTGGCACATTGGCAGATCTTACAGGATTTGATGTACGTTCTCACCTTGCGGTTGATATTCTTGATCTTACAGTTTTCTTCTAGAGCCTGTATCACTTTTAACGCTCCCATGTGACCATACCTGACATGGTAATCGATGATGACCTCCTTTTCGATTTGGTGTGGGATTATCACCTTCCATTTCTCATCGTCTAAGGCGGTTTTTATGAATAAAATTCCCTTGTTAAGGTGGTAATATTTAGAAATGGTTTCATCATTGGCTTCCAAACGACTCACAATGTTTTTCAGCTTAGGATCAGACTGCTGATGGATTCGAATATTTATTAGCAAAGCTTGTAAATCGGCTCTGGTCGTGAATATGTTATAAATTTTTACTAAGCTCTCCTTCTCTCCCTCGAAAGTCTGATCTTCCAGATTTATACGTGACAACACATCCGCTACCACGTTCTTCTTTCCTGGAATGTATTCCCATTTCAGGTCATATTCTTGTAGGGCGAGTACCCACCTTGCCAATCGGCCGTGACTCAACTTGCACCTACGAAGGAACGAGATGGATTTATGATCAGTCCGTACCGTGACTTGATATCCGAGAATGTACGTTCGGAACTTGCTGCATGCGAACACCACGCTCAACAATTCCCTTTCTGTCACACTGTAGTTCTTTTCGCACTGGTTCAGTGTGCGACTAGCGAAGCTCATTACCAGATGTTGTCCCTCATCATCTTCCTGGTATAATGTCGTTCCTAAGCTTAAGTCGCTAGCGTCACAGTTTAGAAAGAACGGTTTCTTAAAATCTGGGTGACGAAGTATAACACTCTCCAGAAACTTCTCTTTTATCAAGCGGAAAGTAATACCTTGATCTTCACCCCAAGTCCATTTGTTCTTGGCAGATAACTGTGGTTGAAACTTGGCGGTCAACTCGGAATATCGGCTCTGTAATAGTTACAGAGTCCGAGGAAAGATTGCAATTGTTTCCTGTTTCTCGGTTGCGGGAACCTCTGAATTGCCTCCACTTTCTCTGCTGATGGGGTAATACCTCGGTCGTCTAGGTTGAAACCCAAGAATTGTACCTCGCGCGCTATGAACTTGGATTTCTCCAACTTCAGTGTTATGTTGTTCTGCGCTAGTTTGTTTAGTACAAATTCCACTCTGTAACAGTGCTCCTCCCAGGTTACGGATGTGATTAGTAAATCGTCAACATAGACGGTGGTAAATTGGAGCGCTTCTTGTCCAAGAATCTGGTCCATGCATGCCACAAATATGGCGACAGAATTGACAAGTCCGAAGGGCAGTCTCTTGAACTGGTAATTGCGCCCTTCGAAAATGAACGCTACATACTGGCGGCTTTGTGGATGCAGCTCTACCTGCCAATAACCACAGACCGTATCCCAGGTGCTAATAAATTTAGTACCATGAAAACGTTTTAAAATCTCTTCTATTTCACCGGGAGAGGTTCTGTCATTCACAATTGTCTTGTTCAACTCACGCGCATCTAAACAGAGCCGGACTTGTCCGTCTTTCTTCGGAACAGCAATAATTGGACTAGTGTAAGGTGATTGACTAATCTCAATTATGTCATTATCTATCATCTTGTTTATCTCTGTTCTCACGGCTTCTTTGAGCGATTGCGCTATTGGATATGACCTCCGGTTAAACTCTACGTTTTCTTTAAAACGAAGTTGGCACTGGTAGTTTTTTACCTTCCCTGGTTCATCAGAAAACACCGCCTTGTATTTCTCATATATAGCGATTAGACGATCAGCCAGATGTGTTGGTATTTTCTTGTTATCGCTTCCGCACTGGAAAGTCCGTATTTCTTGGATCTTAACTGACCATAAATCCTCTCCTCCATGATTGTATATTATGGGTTTAGAAAGAGGGCTGTTTCTAATAACATTTATTTTACGAAGTTGTTGATGTACAGGGCTGGGAAGTATAGTTGTGCTTCCTACCAGATCTGCGGTCCATGTTACTCCGTCTGGGAAAAGTGATACTTTATTTAAATTAAGATCGATTACTGCCGAATATCTACGAAGAATATCGCAACCGACTAAGATGTCAAATGGTAATCCGGTGGCGATTAAAAATTCCATGTCTAAAGCTATATCACGGCTAACGACACTTAAGGAAACTTGCTTCCTAATGGTTTTATTCTGGTGGCCAGTTGCACCTACCAATACAATGTTGTTGATTGGTAACATTGGCAAAGTTTTTCCACATGTACACTGTATTCTCTCCAACTCATTGGAGTTTATTATTGAAATATTAGCTCCTGTGTCTATCATTATTTTAGCGGGAACTCCTTCCACCACCGCTGTTATATAAATTATCTCATTATTACTGTTGCTGAGACTCTTCTCGTTCTCTTCCAAAAGTTCAGTTCGTATGTCTTTCAGATAATGGTTACTTATAATAGTGATGTTTTTATGCTGGTTTTCTTGTCGAAATTCATCCTTTTCTAACCCAGGAAGTATAAGCAGTAACGGGTCATTGTTGTTGATTACTGCCTCCTCTCGTTTAAAGTATTTTGGTCATTGTTTATATTATTATTGACCGAGGCATCGTTCGGGAAACTCTGGTTTGTTTCCTGACGTTCTGTACCCTGGTTGAGGTTTAACGCCCTGTTCTGTTGTCGGCCAAGATCCTCCAGGCTTGTACTTCGTCTTCCCTGTTCGTGTCTTGGGCCGTCTCGTTCCGCACTCCTCCATCTTCGGTCGGCGCCGTGGAAGCTGCTCCTCCTCGGTTGATAATATCTCCTGAGTCCGCGATCTTCTGCTCTTATAAAATTTACCCTAGGGCGCGACACTCGGTTATTATTATTGCTATTATTGTTATTACTAAAATTATTTTGATAGTAATTTCGGTTAGGTGGGTAAGGTCTGTCACCATTATTGTTGGGATATGGATTTCTCTGACTGTATGGGACATTATTATTTTGTTGATAAAAATTGTTTCTATTGTTTGGGTAGGGGTTGTTATTCCTAACGCCGTTAAAATTACCGTTAAACTGGTTATTACGCGGCGGGTTGTTAGGGCCGTCGTAATTACTGGGCTGGTTCCGGTTACTTATATGGTTATTGCCGTTATTGGGGTAGATAGTCGGTCTCGCTTCTGGTCTCTCATTTCTCTTCCTGCTCTGCCGATAATACTCTTCGTTCTCGTATCCCTCCAATAACTCGGTCATTCCCTGGATCGTCTTGATCTGGCTACCTCTCCGGGCCCTGATAATGTCCTCATCATAATGATACGATATCTTGTTCACTAAACATTCTTCTGGGATTGCCGGCTCGAGGTGTTTTGCCATGCACACCTTCCCCAAGAAATATGCCGTCATACTGCTACCTAATTGTGCCCTGTATCTTCCATTACAAATATTGTCACGGATCAAGTTCTGGGTGGTCTCAGACCAGTATTTTGTCTTAAACATTTTCCGGAACTGTTTGTAGTCGGGAATTTCACTCCGGTTGGCCATCCACCAATTATCAGTTATGTCTCGGAAAGACTCGTCTAATATCTCCCTGCTATGGCTCCGTTGGGTAATTTTATGCTTGGTCAAATATTCTTCTACCCTAGCCAGGAACTCCATCGGCTTGCGTTTGTATTGCCGGAAGTTGAGCCACTCTCGGCTTTCGTTAATGGGTAATCCGGTGAAATGAGTCGGTCTGTTTCTTATTGCTTCCATCTCCTCTCGGCTTTGTCGCACCTGCCCGGTGATATTGGCCATGGTCTCTTGTATATCATTACACCGTTCTGTAACTTGGTTGCGTACTTTTCCGAATTCTTCTTGATTTTCCTTCCTCTGTTCTTCTACCTTCCTACGACTATGTTCTTCCATATTTGTGAACTTAATGTTCACCACTTCTTTAAACTCATGCACCTCCTTTTCGGTCTGGTTGCACTTTCCATCAATCTCTCGAATCTGTCGATTGACCATTATATTTTCTTCTTCCATCTTCTTATTCATCGCTTTTTTGTTAACATTGATTTCTTTATTCAGTTCTTCTCGCAACAATTCCATCCTTTCGTCCAGTTTGTCCAAATTCTCCTGATTGACTTCTCTTAACTCTTCTCTTAAAATTTGATTGTCCTCTCTCAATTCTTCCAACTTCTCCCCCATCTTCTCTTCCAATTTCTTGTTATCTTCTTTCAGCTCTTCCTTCAATTGTCGGTTGTTCTTCTCTATCTTCTTCCTGGTTTCATCAATTTTCTGATTGGTGTTCTCAATTTTATTAATCAATTCTTCTTTAGTTGACTTAAATTCTTCCTCGAACGCTTGGTTGTCCTCCTTCAATTCTTCCATGTTCTTGTTCATCCCAGTCAACTCTTCTTTTGTGGATTGATTATCCTTCTTCAATTCTTCTAACTTTTCTCCCATCCTCTCTTCCATCTTCTTGCTGTTTTCTTCCATCTTCTCTTCCATCTTCTTGCTGTTTTCTTCCATCTTCTCTTCCATCTTCTTGCTGTTTTCTTCCATCTTCTTATTTGTTGTTTCGATTTTATTTCCTAAATCTTCTTTCAGAGACTGGCTATCTTCTTTCCTTTCCTTATTACTTTCGTCTATCTTCTTGTCCATTTTCTTACTCAAGTCTTCCTTCAATTCCTTACTTGTGGATTCCATTTTCTTATTATTTTCGTCCATTTTCTTGTCCATTTTCTTACTCAAGTCTTCCTTCAATTCCTTACTTGTGGATTCCATTTTTTCCATCATCATCCTGAACATTTGTTGTGTTGTCATGTTCTCTGTTTCCTTCTCCGGCACATTGGTTTCCACTGTTTGTGTAGGCATTTCGGGTTGTTCGTCTGGTTGTTAGTTTGCTTGGACAACACCGGCGGCAATGACTCTCCCACCTCTACTGGCGTCGCCTCTTTATTGTCCATTTCTATTTCTAATTCTTTTTCGGCCTCCGCCGCCCGTTTCTTAGATGTTGCACGTCGTTGCATTTTCCCTTGAAATTCTCTGGCTTTGTAGCTGTTGCCTAGCTCCAACTATTGATTGGGCAGAATTTATTGGCCTTCCAATCGCTAATTAAAGCCCCTAAAGTTGTGCGCCAATTTGTAATAAAAATTAATTAATTAGTCTGTATGTTCTTAATTGGTGTGTTTAATTGGTGTGGCTCTCGACGTCTTACTGGCCTGAAACACTTCCTTAAGTTTCCCAGCTGGTCGAGTCCCAATGGTAGCTAGGCCGGTCGAGTAGCGTAATGTTGATGAAGAAATATATGTTCAGCTCCACCAAAAGTTTCAAAACAAAAATTGTTGTTTTGAAGAAAATTTAAAAAAAATTATGCTTAAAAAAAATAATTAAAAAAAAAATTTTCTTTTTTATTAATTAATTAATTATGATCAATTAATTAATATAGGGCTGTGAAGTTTTAAAAAGTGTAATGCTCTTCTGAAAAATTTTATTGAAGTTTTGGTATATTTTAAATAAACTATCACCACTCATAAGATTGTCTTCAAACCAATCGATACTTGTTTACCTTTTTATTTTTTAGGTTGTCTTCACTTATAGGTGGTAAAGTCCTGGTAGATTATTAATTAGAATTATATTAGTGATAACTAGTAATATTTATGAAATAAAGAACTATTTAGTGTTGAAAAATATTAATGTTTTATTAGTTAATAGCAGTATTGACTCTTATCGATTAATATCGACTCTCAGGATATCGAAAAAGTTATAAAGTATATTATATAAAATTCATACAGGGTTCTTTAAACAGCCAATTATTATCAAAGTCAGAGAAATCGGGTTAATATTTAAAAAGTATAACGTTACAACAAATTAATAATTATTACTAAATACAGACATTGAATAGAAAATAATATAATTGTTTTCACCAACAGCTGATGTGAACACTGAAGGCATTGAAATTGTCAAAGTAAGATGGCTGCCGTCCAGATGATCAAAATGTCGCTCGTTCCTGCTACGTTCCAAATAATGTATTTTCTGGCAGTATTCCTGTTCTGGTGTCTGCAAATCTCTTGTTAAATGTTGTGTAGTGCCTGGTGTAATGTTTCTGGGTTGTATTTAGTGTATCCGTGTAATTATAAGTTCAAACACTTTTCCCGATACCGACACTAATACTTGGTTAATGTGTTATACAGTTTTCTGGTGTTTTGTGGTGTTTTTCGGAGTAGATATGTATTGTTCAGTGTTATGTAGTGTTTCTTGATTGTTTCTGTTATAATATGAGAGTTCTAGAAGTATTTAATAAGTCACTCGCGATTTCACAATAACGTACTAATCACTCCTTGACTTTACCGTTGTAATATAGGTTAGGCTCGTTACAAAACGTTTGTCATGTTAACCGTTCAAATACCAATAATCAACTAACTATTTCCTTCAGTCTCAATTAAACTCTTAGCCCATATAATATTATTCTTAGCATTGTTCAAATATATTTTCACATCCTGTGCACATTTAAAATTTCACTATATACATGCCTAAACTTCGGTTATTTAGCAATTTTATTTACTAGATGTTATTTAAATTAATCTTTCAGTTCATTCGGCTTATTTTCAGATTAAATAATGCCGTTTTATAGTGTTTTCTGTCCAAAAATAGTAATTTTACTTTCAGTTTGGTATTCTCTGATAAGTCAAAACATTTCCAAAATTTACTTCCTGTTATAATGTATATTCAGCCATTTTATCAGTTATATTTAATATTAATAATCCTATATTGTATTAAAAGGTTTATATTCCCTTATTTTCTGGTAATTAATTGAATTAGTTGTATTCTGAAACATTATTCTGAAATATATGACTCCCATGTCCAGATTTCTGAATTTAGTCATTTTCATTTTTATTTATAATTCTGAATATAATTTATTAAATTCTTTCTAAATGGTATGTGCAATTATATGGCATGATCTCAAGTTTATTTTGTCTAAACCCCTTTTGTTTATTTGCATTTAAATGAGCAATTTCTCTGTTTTGATGAAGTTTGGTTTCCATTCTTTTGGCCTAGGTTTTTTAACAATTTTTTTTTTACAAAAACTTTACAAACAATATATGATGTGTGATACCCTCTCTGACTTTTAAATATAGTCTTATAAACTAAACATTTTTCCAAATTACACAAAAACAATTAGTATTGGTTACAATACAAATAATAGTTAAAACAAATAAAGAATATTTTTTTAAATAAATGGTTGTCTTCAAGTCAGACATTTTACAACAAAATCCTTATTTCTAACATAGAAATATGGTTTACAAAAAAGGTTTTTTACTAACTAACATCTTAATTACTCTCTATTATTTACAAGTAGTAACTATTTTTATAGTTCTGATGTTAGTTGTATCGGACCCAAACAAATGGCCTTATATCTAAAACATTTTTAAACATTCTTATACTATATACATAAAAACCTTATATTTATATTCTTATTTCTAACTATTATTATAAGTAGGATTCTACAGTTTTTATACCGTCTTTTACACATTGTCTTTGGGGAATTGTACCTTGTCATTAATAAATAAATAGTATGAATTGTTCGAAAAGTATCATGAAATCTGTTTTTCTTTTTTCATATAAAACAAAATGTTATTTTAAACAGATTTATGTCTTATAAACAACATATTGTCACAGTACACATTTCAAGTCATTGAAAATTGCATATTTCATTGCATTCAATGTTTTTTTTTTGCCAAGAATGAAACACAAGGTTCATTTTTTATAATACCCAAAACTATCACTGGTTCACTTTGCACTTATATATTATGTTAATGCTAAATGGTCGTATAGTCTTATCAACATAATAAATTGGTTAGTGTTTTACAATGGAGATTTGTTCCATGGGTACTATATTATTGTTTCATCTTAGTTCACAGGCAACTTTTACTTTATACACTTCTCTCTCTTAAATTTATATACATGTGGTTTTCATTTCGTTATACTTTTATTGGTTAATGATTTATTTTGGGGGTATGGGGATTTGGGTGTCTTTTATAAGAGCATGACATCTTCTTCAGGATGCTGCCTTCTTCTTCTTTCATCAGTCTTCTTTTCTCCTGCCTTCTGGGACTGGTATCTTCTCCATCTTCTTCTTGATGCCATCAGGTTTCTTGGGATCTTCTCCATCTTCTTCTTGATTTTAGAAATACACCACCTGTATTGGTTGATCTTGGCTTATTTTAGGGTTTCTATTCTATTTATTCTTCCTCGTTGTGGGTTTGGTCATATTCGGTACTGCTTGGTTATTCACTTTCTTACCTTCCTGGGTTATAACTTGAAAACCTTTGGTTATGAGACTGGTTTTGGATGACTCATCACTAGTAACTCATTTTATTTGAACTTGTATTTTTTTTAAATAATAATGATTTCTTTCCACAGTTGCTATGAATTAATCTTTTTATATTAAACTTAATGCTTTCTTCCAAATTTAAATATTATAACTTTATTATTCTAATGATCAATTGCCATTCAATATTATGCATACATCTGTCACGCTACAATATCTTTTCTTTAAGTATTATTCAGGTTTCTGCATATTGTACCACATTTATAAAGTTGAATCGTTCTATCTACTTGTCTACATCTATTTCATCCTTGTATGATACGTAGTTGTCTAGAAAGTTGAATTCCTTCGCTCGCTCTGTCTTAATATTGATAATAAATATTTTCCTATTTACAGGTTCGTTAGCTTTAATTGCAATTATGTTTGCTTTTTCAATGGTATTTGTAAATTGTAAACCTTCGCTATTTTATGTAATTTATAAACATGCGTTTCATTACAATCCAAATTTAGAACAACTAGGATTGAGAATACTACATACTGCATACTACAGGTCAAGTGACTATTTTAAAATGCATTATTCATTGCTTATATTACAGCAAAAGTAATTTTTAATAAATTATAAATGTAACGAATATAAATTAACGCTGGTACTGGTGTTATTTTATGGACTTCTGAAAAATAACATCAATATTACATTAAATTTTTAAAAATTTTGGACTTCAAGATTTAAAGGCTATTTGTCAACTATTATGCAAACAGCTGCGTAAAAATGTGTCCAATGTATCCCTTCAATAAACTTAATACACTCACATTTAAACCAAACAAGAAACACACACACACACACACACACACAGATTCAAAAGCGTTTATCAGATCGTTAAAACATTACACTCACTACAATTTTGTTAATTGTAAACAACGGTGTTGGAGCCTCCGCGTCATTCAATTTAATTGTGAGTGGATTCACGCGCGCGTATACAATTGGCTGTACGCGTGTTGTTCAAACTGGCAGACTGTGTACTTTTTCATGGATGCGTTCCCGAAGAAAATAGTTCCCGAAGCAGAGGCGTTCTACTTCCAAAAATATAAAAGAAGAAATCCAATATTACAAGGGGGAGCAAAATCTAATTTATCTGAGCTAAATTTGTCTCTCGTAGGCATATTTTACACGGCAGATGTTCGATAAAACTATATGCGACACGCTGATTCATCTTACTTTTACTCCTATAGCCTATGGAGGTTAGGTATTATAGAATGTTCAACTATCCCATTGATAACATAGGTTGAGAAGAAATGTTTCTATTCTAAGTTTGCAACTAACATAACTATTCTAAAAAATGCAACAAAGATAAATTACATAGAAATGAATAAAGCAAAGTTAAAAAATACCTATTACCTGATTAAATATAATAAAATAGGTGTGTTTGAATTTTTAACGCAGAAAGAGTGCGGCAGAGAAAATTCCATTTTTTTTTTTATAACTGTCACTGTGTTAAATATGTGTCTGGTCTATCCTGTATACTATATTTCAACACACTTTTATTTTTACTGAGCTTGAGTATCTGGCTGCAATGCTAGATTTATAAAACATGTCATTATTTACATATGCAATGATACAACGCAAAACTTTGTTAGTTTGCATTCACGCCTATCTTTAAGTGTCCAAAACTATTTACAAATGCGACTTATTATTTACAAAGTTGAATATTATTACTTGTTAAATTATTATATTTTTCACCACTTTTCTCCACGCTACAGATTCAGCTGCAAATACCAGTATTTTATATTTTTATTGTCAAAAATTTTATATTGAAAACGTTTTAGTAAACTCAGATACTACCCTTTGCAAGTCATCTTTATTTTCAGTTAACAGAACATCGTGTACGTGACGCTTTTACAGAACCAGTATCCACTTGTGTTGTTTCCGTCTTTCAGTTTTCCGTTGTATACTAATAAGCTCCCTGAACTGCAGAACTCGTTGACTCTTTTGATAAAATACGTTCTTATTTCATAAAATTGAATTTATAAGTTTATTCTGTGTAATCGTTTATTGCCACCCAAGAAACATTACGAATTGATGATCATACATTATTACCAGAATAATGTAAAAGAAAATTACAAAAACCCCTTCTGCTCTACTACATTGTAACAAAATGATTTTCAAGCAATCATTATAGCTCTTTTATAATCAGAATATAATGATAATTTGCAAGGATTGTTAACAAACTTCAATGTCACCAAGTTACTAAGGAACAGAGAGTTCGTATTATGGATAGATCTCTCTACGTCATCTATATGGGTATTATGGATAGTGCCCTCTTTAGACTTTACATTTCTTTTTAAGTTGGCATACGTTTTTGTTAGAAAGCTAACAAACCTGTTAATAGAAAAATAGTTATTGTTAACAATAGTAAGAAAAAGCGAGCAAATGAACTTCAACTTTCTATGAAACTATGTATTATACAGGGATAAAAAAGATACAGACAAAAATATAGAACGATTCAACTTCATAAAGGGTACGATATGCCGAAACCTGAAGAATAATTAAAAGAAATATATAGTAGTAAGATTTTATAAAACCATAGCTATCCCAAGTTCAAATATGGATATACACCCGAAGAAATAAAAAAATGGTTCCATTTTTATCTTACAGTTAAAATGTATTATTATATTATGAAATACTGCGTTACATAATTTCAAAGTTCTAAAAGCCTTCTATTATATTTGTAATTTCTTCTGGCCCACTTCATTAACACTGTCATGCACGTTGAGGAAAATTTATATTATTCATTGTGTATTTATTCTCCTTGGTAAATTTGTCTTTCCCTGATGTATATGAGCCTTATACATATACGAGATATATATACAAGCCTTCTGTTGACCTTCCCTCTAGACCACGTTCATTCTACTTGCCTATTTCCTTTTCTGCAGTCAATGCTGCTTTTGGTATGGACTTTTAAACATTTGTTTCTTTTTAAATGGTTCACAACACAGTCAAATCCTGCCTAAGTATTTCTAACTATTTATTTGATCTCGTCCTCCAGCTTGATATTTCTATTCTCATATTTTCTTCATCATTTATTCTCATTACCTTCGTTTTCGTATATTTATTTAAATTCCATACATATAAATTCCTCTATCCCATCTTTTAATGTCTGTACCATAATTTTAATAGTTACATCCTTATTACTAAAATTATTTTATTTATTAAACAAACTACTTTTTTCCTCGAATATATAAGTGAACTACTTCAACTATACCTAAAATATTACTTATCACTGCACACATAAAATTTGTATATACTGTATATGCCATTTCCTTACATGGTTATCAAACTATGGTTAAGACTACAAACTATTATTCTGCCACTGGTGAGCGTAGTTTATTGTACATGCAATGCTCTAGTCCATTCCGTATACAGTATTATGTCGTTTCGTGTTTTTCGAATTATAATAAACGAGATGTTATTTTGGTTTGCTATTGATTAATGTATTTTTTATAACTCGTCCTTTATAAATTATGCGAAAGTTACATCTTATTCCTTAGTAAATACAGTTAAGCGATTAACACTTTGAACAATGTCATAGAACGTGGAGTTATAAGTTTACGTGACCGTGTAAATGTAAACAAACATTTTCATCAGTTTTACTACTGCACTAACGAAAAAGTGTAGAGAAATGACCTTAATGGAGGTTAATTTCGGAAATACGCTGTCGTTGTTTTACAGTTTAATGAATTCGCCGTTGCAAGTCGTTAAAAAAGCTGTAGAAACGTTAACGTTAATTTGTACTTTCAGCATCGATTACCTAACTTTACATGCGCTGTGTCAGTTCAGTAACATTTTAAAAAGCAGTGACATTATGCAACAGCTAACACTATACGAGAGTTGATGGTTTATTAAAAACGCTCAAGGTTCAAAGTTGGTTACAAAATTTATTGTGTTAAGTATTTCATAGGGTAATAATTACAAAACAATGTAAAGGTTGAAGACTGAGCAAGGAGTAATTTTTTACCGTTAAAGTTTTCAGTCATTCCGAGTCTGTGGTCGGCTCATTCCTCTACGTAATATTATTGTTGATTCCTGTCTATCCAACAGTTAGTACGCTTTATGTTAGGCATATTTCTGTATCCGATCTGTATAAAAATACACGGTTCTGCTTCACTTTCAAAGGCAAAGTTACTAAAATATTTTTTTTTGGTAATGGCCTGTAGCATTATCATCATGCAACTCAATTACTCTCGTCAGAATAAAGGACGCCTCTAGAGGTCACATTCCCAAAATTATTATTTTTGTGCTACTCTAATTTACATACATGAATACAAATTTTTGAATTTCTGTGGTTATTCATAAATCCGTTTACTCTTTTAATATAATTTTAACCAATATTAAAACCAAATTGAACATTCCTTTATCTAACCACGAAAAGCTTTTTTAAAAAACTAGAGACTTGCTATTTCCAGTTGAATTTTTGTGCCTTACTGAATGTACAGCACCCCACGAAACGTGAGTGCTAGCAAGCTCAAAGTTATTTTGTTTTCGATTAAAATTCGAATTTTTAAGAGCTTTTATAAATGTGTGAGAATATTTACACGTCGTGTAAAATAAGCAACTGTGTTTATTTTACCATACGTAAAAACGTGTTTTAGAGTTTTAATATCATTTTTAAAATAGTGTGTTTAAAATATCTTAAGTTTTTCAATGAGAGTGAAATTTCCTCAGTATTCTATAAGGTTTATTTTTTATAAACAGGCAGTATGTCTGTGTTCGTACTTTTGTAAACAAGGAACATTATCGTAGCAATACATTTTCAGTTTCTTAAGTAATCTCAAATGTAATTAAAATTTCTCGTGTAATTTTGAAACTGTTCATACTGATATTTTACCAATAATTAGTTTCATATGTTCTTTCAAATAAATATGTTTATAAATCTACGCAATGTGTGTGCGTGCGCGTGTGTGTGTGTATGTGTAAGCAAATTGTTATACTAATTCCGACAAAGTAAATAAAATAATCCAGTTATGTTTTAATTCCTACTTCCATGTAAATGCCAATAATACATAAAATAGATCAATAAACATTAATGATACAAACCAATAAATACAATCCTCTGAAAAGAGGTAACAATAAAATAGAAAGGCGATCTGAAATTTCAGTAACTGTTATCCTTGACTGACATAAACCTTATTCATGATAACATTTAAATTTTCACATATAAAAGTGATTGGAAATAAAGCGGCATTTACTCACAAGTAATCTAATATTCTTCATTATAAGTTGTATTGATAGTAAAACACTAACCAGAATGAAATTTACTGACTACAACACATACGCTGAGTAGGCACATTTCATTGTTTTAAAAATTGCTCTGCCTCACTAGATGAATGTCTGGCCAAGCTGACGGTGGGTTGTCGGTGGGTTACTAAGCCAGCCATTTTTTAGGGAGGCCGTAACACTTTTTGTAGGCAGTAGTAATTTATCTGTCCTTTCGCCTGATGCGTGGTCGCAGAAAATTCAGTTAACCGCTCACAAGGCAAATAAATCACTAGGTTTTCTAAATTAAGAGTACTATAAATAATATATGGTAGTAGATGAATTACATAAAAATTTCATGAATGGTACTTTAGACTCTTTTAGTTTTTTATAAAATATTTATGCTAATATATAGAAGAAAACAATTGTAAAATAGTCGTTTAATTTTAAATTAGATACTAGATAATACAACGGGTAATATTATTATATATGAAATTGAATGCATTTGCTTTTAGCACCAATATTTTTACGATTAAGAATACGATTTCTACATATTATATGCGAATACATTTGAATATATACATGTGTGTGTACATAGGTATGTGGGAGTGTGCATGTTTAATGTAAATTTGCAACTTGCAAATCTACTAAGTTATAAAATGTTCTCATGTAAAATAAAAAGGGATCTTCAATTACACAGAGCATGTTTTACTATATTATTTTTAATTAATTGTGCTAGAAACATAGTAAATTGACGTTCTTCTTGAACTGTTCAACTCCTGTCTCCGGCTGAGGTACTTCCCCCGCCTGTGGAAAACTGCTAATGTCATCATGATCCAGAAATCTAAAAAGCCGCCCACGCTACCTGGAAGCTACCGCCCGATATCACTATTGCCAGTAATCTGGAAGTTATTCGAGGGTCTTCTCCTTCTCCGTATTCGGCCCCTGGTGGATGGTTTCAACCGCGAGGAGCAGTTTGGGTTTAGGCCAAGGCACTCGACTACTCTTCAGCTAGTACGGGTTGTCACCTGTCTAGCCGACGCCGCCAACAATCATCAGGCAACAGGCGCCGTCCTGTTGGATGTGAGCAAAGCCTTCGATAAAGTCTGGCACGAAGGCCTGCTCTACAAACTGGCGCATTCGCCACTCCCAGCATCTATCGTCCACTTGCTCCGATTCTATCTGACGGATCGCACCTTCAGGATCAGCGTAGATGAGGATCTGTCCTCGGCCCCGTTCTGTACGTACTGTATACGAACGATCTGCCTGTTTATCCCTGGGTCACGTTATCTCTATTTGCCGACGACGCGATGTGTTCATTTTAGGTCACTTTCGCCTTGGCGGACGAGCGTAATGTTACAACGCCAGTTGGTTATGCGTCCGGACTGGCTAAGGAAATGGCGGGTAGCGATCAATACGGAGAAATCCGAGGCGATCTGCTTTACTCATAAGTCCATTTCCCGATGCCAATCCCTCTCTTTAGAGGGGAGACCCATCAACTGGACTGAGACGGTGAAGTACCTAGGTGTTCGGCTTGATTGGCACCTAAACTTCAACGCCCACGTGACCGCAACCTTCAACATGGCTCGTGGCGTCAGAGCCAAACTATCACCTATGCTTTCGCGGAACAGTCGCCTGGCTGTCCGTACAAAACTAACATTGCATCTACTGTTCCTCCGAACAGTACTCACTTATGCGGGGCCCGCTTGGTGGCCTCTACTGTCGGCCACCAACAGGCATAGGCTGACGACATGTCAGAACTGTACCCTACGCTCCCTCACGGGGTCTCCGTGGTATGTGCGAAATTCCGTCATTCACCGGGGCCTCCGTGTTCCCACCTTAGAGGTCTTCGTCTGGTCCTTGGCAACGAATTTGTTCGCCAAGGCCGGCGAGTCCCCTTATCCGCACCTCAAAAGGCTTAACAGCATGGAGAATGCACCGCCCCCTCGCCGCGTCAGGCGCCCTAGGGCTCTGTTAGTCGACCCCCCTAAGTTCATCACATGCACCCCCCAGAAACGAAGCCCCCAACCTTCTGGAGACTGAATTGATCACCATCATTCACTACCTGGGCCTGCCGAAACTGTAGTAAATCATGCTGCGGCAGATTGGAATGGATAGATTTATTGCCAGCATCGGCTTTGCCGATTCGGCAGGGCTTTGATCCGGGACACGGGCTCCCGCGAGGTTGTGCAAATGCCTTCCTTGCGAGAGCCGACTGCCCCGGTGACTAGTCCCCTCGACTCGGCCACCGCCTTCGGGCGGTCGAGCTTCTTGTCCTCGCCAGCGCGCCTCTAAGTTTCCGTGGGCTATGTCCTCGGAGACCAAGGAGCTGCGACCAGGCGTTGCGATTGGCTGAAGCCATGACCACTGAGATCCTCGTCAGCACCTGCTTTGCTGATTCGGCAGGGTAATGACCTGCGACACGGGCTTCTGCGAGGTTGTGCAAGTGCCTTCCTTGCGGAAGCTAGCTGTCTCGGAGTCATTCCTTACCGTTTCGGCCGACGCCCTAGGGCGCTCGAGCCTCTTGTCCTCGCCAGTGCGTCACTACGTTCCCAAAGGCTAGCCTTAGGGGACCATGGTGTCGCGCCTCGGCGGGACAATTGGCTGTAGCAAAAGCTCAAGCTTGCCTCCGTGGTGGCCATGTTATCATGGACCCGCGGACTGCACCATAACTCCTTGTGCAGAGCAAACGACCGCGCTGACCTGTTGGCACTTGGCGTTCATCAGGCCTAGGCCTGGACAACGCACACAAATTAGGGCGCAAGACGCCCGCGCATCATCCATCCAGCGTAGATCACGTCACAGCCTGATTTTTACGCGCCGCACGTATGTAATTTAAGTATATTTTTATATTCTACAGGAGTCGATTGAGAAAACTGTTCAACTCAGTAATGAGAGGAAAGTAAACTGCGCATAAATGAGGTGTGTTGCTGAGAGGTTAGTGACTGTGAGTGAGAGGTTAATGACAATTTCGTTGAGCCGAGATATTTTGGATAAGACAAAACGCGAAGCCACTTGACGCATCCCTCGTCTTTTGTTGTAATATTTGATTAGATTTTGAAAAAGTCATCTACTGTTGGACATAATATTAAATACTCTAAACTAATTCAGTAATAATCTGAGTGCTCCTGTCTATCCTCCTATCCAATTCGAAAGCTTGACCGACAGCTTTCAATGTTTCCATCTATGTACGTTAAATATGTCGTTTACCTAGGATTAGCATTTACAAAATCATAATTATTGTCAATTAAGTGTTTAAGTTCCTACTTCATTTCCTGCAACCGCAAACAACACAACTGAAACGTATTTTCAAATGCAGAATTTCTTGAAGACTATTAAAAAGTGGATTTGTACTGTCCCTTAGAAGTCTACTCGAAAGAATAGCACATCAAAAATATTGCGGGAAATACGGATATTAATATAGACTTGGTAAATGCATCAGAGACCAGAACTTGGAAACAGGTACCAGCGGAATGGAAAATAGAATTCCTCTCCTCATTGTTCAAGAAACGAGACAGACAGCAATGCGATAATTATAGAGTCATAACTGTCACACCAACCCTTAGCCGTCTTTATGGCAGAGTCTTAAGAGATCTAATTGAGGAGAAGTACGCAGAAAATGAAACAGAAGAACAGAGCGGGTTTTGTGCTGGGAGATCTTGTATGGATAATATCTTCTGTCTTAAACAACTAATAGAAAAAAGACTATCTGTAAATCAAGAGTTTCACCTTCTCTTCATAGACCTGTCTAAGGCTTACGATGATGTCCCCGTCTCTAAATTGTCGGAGGTTCTACAGAACACTAATATAAACCACACTCTCATTCAGGCAATACAAGAAATTTATAGGGACTCCAAAATAAAGATCAAAATAGGGAAAAAGTGTCAGCAGGGTTTACAGTATCGAAAGGTCTAAGGCAAGGGTGTTGCATCTCCCCGACATTGTTCAAAATATATGTAGACACAGTATTGTTACAGTGGAAAAGAAAGTGCAGAGGTATGGGAATTCCAATAGATGAAACCCATATTTTTACATTACAATTCGCAGATGACCAGGTCTTAGTAGCACAAGACAAAGTGGACTTGTAGTATATTACTCGGAAGATCAAAGACGAATACGAGAACTGGAGACTGTCAATAAATCTAGAAAAGACCAAGTATTTATGCGTGGGAGGTACTGAAACCAACTTGAAATTGGAAAATAATGAAGAAATTGAAAATTGCCAGGCCTATAAGTATTTAGGAGTACAGATAAAGCAGGATGGCACAGGGCTATAAAAGGATATATAGTATGTGGTGGCATGACCAGATAACTAGAGGAAGGAAAGTACAGATATACAATACTATCGTAAAGAGTATTCTGTTGTATGGTGCTGAGAGTTGGAGACAGACAGAAGCGGACAAAAGGAAAATACTAGCTGTTGAAATGGATGCACTAAGGAGATCATGCAGAGTATCCAGGCGAGAGAAAATAAGAAATGAACAGATTAGAGAAATGATAAATTTGAAACATGCAGTAGTAATTGAAATAAAAAGAAGAGTTAATTTGGTTTGGACATGTTAAACGGATGGGAGGAGAAAGGTTGCCAAAAATGATAATGGAATGGTTACCCCCTTTAATGTATATAAATGGAATTGGCAATTAATTAATTAATTAGGTTTGCCGTGCCTCACGATCTTGGAGCGCCATTTATATTTAGTGCAATTATGCTAATTATTATTATTATCGAATTATCCAATTATAAATTGATAAATTGGGTCTAATTAAATTCGTATACTAATTATATGTAATCAAATAGAGTTGTAATTGACATTAATATTTAACATACATATGGAAAGTAAATTATATTTGTCGGATTTGACTCAATATAGTTATCAAATCAATATGATTTGCCTGAGCCTGTTAATCTGACATTTCAATGGTCGATTTGGTTGTGTCCATTGATAATTAGCATAACTCTGAGACTCGTTATGAAATTACTTGGAACGTGATAAATTAATTGTCAAGGTTAATTGCAATAATGAACGCAAGATTTAAGTAAATAGGTAATAATTACTTATTTATTATATTGTTGATTAAGTAAATTACTATGTCCTGCAAATACATAATTAAAACACATAACAACAAAATTACAATAATATTCGTTCGTTCTTTCCTGAAAACACAAGACATATGATACATTCAAATAAAACACAATAATATACATTTACAAACAATAAGCAATCAAATATATTTTATCCCTAGCTAAATGCGTTCATTATGCTCAGATGAATTACTTTAATATTAACATTATTTGATTCATGATTTATATAAATTTACAGAAATCTCTCGGGAGTAGCTCTTTGAAAAGATGAGACAGTGCAGTAGTATATGTATCACTAGGATTTAAGAAACATAAAGGCTTATCTTGCAAAAGGGTTTATCCACAAATTCCGTCGGTGTAAGATGACATCCGCTGGTGGATTCACTGTTAATCGAAGAACACTTCACTTCACTTCACTGATTTCCACTCTCGTTATGTATAGTGTGGTGTTGGACTCCCCGCTGGTGTCAAGTGTATTATGAGTTCAAGTATTAAGATGCTAACATCGTCATTAAAATGGTTTACTCTTAGAGTTTGCTGTGTGCGTGTTCATATAGTTAACTATTTCTTCTAGCTTGGACGTAGTGTATGCAATGTGCGTAATAGTGTTCGTGTTGATTCACTCAGTTCAAATGTTCAAGAATCATTATGGTGGAATAGTGTTTGAACTGTCACCCACTGTTTTCTCTCGGAATGTTACTCACTTGTATTATTATGTTGCGTGTCGGTCGTAGTTTAGAGTCACGTACACACTGGTATTTAACGATAGTTATGTCTATTCGCACTGTTGATTATCGGAACCCATATAACTGTCGAACATACTTTTGTATAATTACGATTGAATTGAATGTCTAAGTTCACTTAAGACCGCGACTTGGTTACGATTTCACTGAGTTAAGAGTTGAGTACGTCGCGTAAACTATTCAATTACTACCGTTATTACCGCTCCAACTACTACTATTACTGTATTATTCCGTCTTACTACCATAACTACTGTAACTACTATTACTCGTCTTCTACCGTATTACTGCCATAACTACTGCGCTCCGCGTCCTCGCAAATAGTTTTTATCAAACATACTATCCCAGAAGGCAACTTCTATATTTTCCACGCCTTATGCCGTTGCTGATAGGTTCCCTAAATTCCTACCACCTTGTAGATTTTGTCATCGGTCTCCCGATTCGTCGTTCGAGTCGTTATTACTCTCTCCACGAGTTCTTTAGGAAGATGCCCAACGCTGGTTGGTCGCCGACATCCCCGGAATATTCCAGCGACGAACGTTGTGCTGATTCTCAGAAACTAGAGCAATTCTCTCGCCTGTCTGTCAACCTTTGTTTCCACGTTGTCGAGGCACTCTGACTTAGCTTTTGTTAAGAGTCTGCAGTGTCTTGGTCAATTGTTCATTTACCCTTCGCTCGTTCCGCCGATTGTCAACTCTTCGTTGGTGACATCCCTGGACGAATCCCACGCTTTCTAGTTGTAAATCTGGCTAGATGTCAGGGTTTCTTTTCATGCTGGGCTGTGCGTACCTCCAGTATTCACTGAATGTCCGTTCTATTGTCTACATATTTGTCGAGATTTCTCTGCACCCTTTGTTGCTGGGTGTAACGTTCTTATGTGTGCTCGTTACAACTCACCCCCACAGCATGAGTTCCATTTCACTTCTGCGTAACCAGGCAGCCGGACTAAGCCTTTGTCTCCGTTCTGTAAATTTGTTCTTTGTTCCGGTGCTGTAAATTGTATCTAACTATGAGCTGTCAACCACGTTCCTTAGATTCTATTGTGGCGTGTACTCAGCCGTTTTTATCATTGTCTTCGTACTGGCGTCGGGTCTGGCGTGTCCCTAATTCGTCTTTATTTACGACCCGGGCCAGGGTCTGTCAACTCGAGTGTGTAAGCGTGCCACTTGATCAAGAAATTATAAATTTTTAAAATTTTGATCACTATACCCCGGTGAAGAGGAAGAGGGGGAGACCCAGACGATTATGGGGAGAGAGTACCCAGAAAGCTCTAAGTGCGAGGAATCTGACAGAAGGACATTGTCAGGACAAAAAATATTGGAGACAATGTCTGGAAATTGGACAGCGACGACAGACGCTACAAACCGATGTTATATATATATATATATATATTTGTAAATTTGCATATATACAAACACAAAACAAACTAATACCTGAACAAATACAAATCAATACAAAACATGACACAATATTCAAAGCACTCAACATCGAAAATACACAAAATACTAATACATACACCACAATCACACACAATAATACCAATTTAAAATACCAGAGACCAACAAGAAACCAAAATTACTTCCAGCCAACACACAAAAAACTAAATCCAATTTTGGACGACATTTGATTGACAATAATCATAATTATACAGATTTTAGTACAAACTTTAAACCGATACACATATGCAATAAAGGTAGGAATATGAATGCTAATGAAGAATTTGAAATATATAAGGCCTTCAAAACCAGTCCAGATTATTAAATGACCAGTTAAATTTTCACTCTAACTCTTTGTATGACACTGCGATGGAAATCTCAGAACAACTAAGGTCCACGTCACACATCATGCGCGAGCAGTGATAGCGGTGAATTGATAGCGGGAGTTCAGTGTCGTCAAGGTGCGCACCGAAAACGTATCGCGCGTGTTAGGTACTGAATACGAACTTATGTTTAGTGTTTTATGTGTTTATGATATCTCTTAATGTTTCGACGACCTCGCAAGAGTAATTACACCTGATGATGGAACATAGTTCCGAAACGCGTAGTGTTGTTTAAAAAAGCGAAGTCACAAGACGGATAATAAGGTAAATATTAATATTAATTTATTCAAAGTGTGACTTGGATACGAATATCATGGATTTTAAATTTTTGGTTTGCTTTTTTTGTTTTATTTTTATTGAGTGAAGTGCTTAGTTTTCTATCAGTCGATTTTGACACTTTTACCTCTTTCCGTATCTTACAAATTGCGGTTTCTGACTTTCCTGTTGCAGCTGCTGCTCGCTTTGTCGAGTTGTTTATTCGGTACTTATAACAACCACTGTTCTTTTCTTCATAAAAAAATTCAATAACTCGCCCAACTACTTGGCGTGCTTGACTGCAAATTGTAGGTCTTTCTTTGTTAATTGTCATCTTTCAAGTCTACAGTTAATGAATTTTAATTTCGGAGTTAATTATAAACTATTATTTAACTCTTGTATTGTCACGTTCTACGCTGTCCTAAATTTTATATGTCGAGTGTGGTGTTAAAAGTCTGGAAATTACACTATATAAAAAGTTCAAGTTTAAATATTTCTATCAGCTTTACACGCACAAATATTAATTACAGGCTTAACGCAAATCGACGCTCACAATACTCGTAGTTAATAAACATAAATTCAAGTGACAAACTCTGTAGGCCTAACACGAACACACACAAATATTAATTATACCGAAGATCAACATGTATATACATGTATACTCAAAATTAGTAAATATAAATTCAAATAACAGACTCTGTAACACGAACCCGCCCAAATATTAGCCTTCTACTTGTAACGCAAATCGACGCTCACGATATTCATAGCTGGAAAACTTACATTCAAATGACAGACTTTTGAGTATGACTGTAAACTGCTTGGTGGGGTGAGACGCGCTTGCGCGTTTGTCTCTGAACTCTCGTAGTTTACATTTTTCCTGCATGTTTTGTTGATGTTGTCAGGTAGTACTTTCACCAGACGCAAGATCACGAAGGCTGAAGATGAGAACACAGAAGTTCTCGAAATATGTTCCAAATAAGGAAAAATAACATCTTGAGGTAAAATAAATATACATGTTACATATTTTAATAACAATAAAGAACTGTAAAACTTCCAAATAGTTTATTCACAATAATTAGTTTGCAATAATTAGTATACAAATAAATTGTTTAATAGCAACACGCATACTTAAAAAGTACGTAAAAGTGCAAGAACTCTGTGGTTCATTTACAGAAGAATAACATGTTATTCTCTTAGGTGTTTCTAACTTTTGGCTACATTTGTTGATGTTTTTTACAAAGGAATTTGTTTATGTTTATTCGTTTTCACCAGAATTTTTCCAAGAGGAATGCTTACAATGACACAGTGACTGTGGTACAACTAATGATATTGTTCTGACCAGTTACTCTTTTTGCACATTCGTAAAAGATTATGTAAATCAAAAACTACTACAGCTAAAATGTAAGATAAATGAATTTAAGGCAGTCTTGAAAATCAACCCTAATTTTTAAGGCATTGAGAAAGGGTACTATGAATTTTAATATGAGGAAGTGAAGAACACAAATAATAAAAAGTATAAATGTCACCTTACCAAAGTTTTACATATTTAACAAAGTAACTGCAATAAACATGTTCAATATAACGAATGAGCAGCATGGAAATAATTATAACATGTATAATAGAAGGGAGGGAAACTTAACTTATTATCAAACATGAGTATATTACTTTATTTGGCAATGTAGTTCAAGTTCAAGTTATATTAACCAGACGTTGAGAACGTACTTCAGTTAAAATTTGAAGGTAGAGGATGTAACACAAAACATGTTCTGTTTCCTTGCAACCAAAAACTAACCTCTTCTTCTTCTTCTTCTTCTTCTTCTTCTTCTTCTTCTTCTTCTTCTTCTTCTTCTTCTTCTTCTTCTTCTTCTTCTTCTTCTTCTTCTTTTTCTTCTTCTTCTTCTTCTTCTTCTTCTCCTCCTTCTCCTTCTTCTTTTTTAGATTTACAACCCAAATAATCCCTGGCTTCCAACACAAATCTTCTCTAATGTTTCTTATCTGTTGCAATCACAGCGTAAGCACTCACATCCATTATTCTGAGATCTTGCAGCATATCATCCAACCATTTTATCTAAGGTCGAACCCACTTTATGCTTCTATACAGCTGTTCATAGGACTTTGCTTGACATAGTACATGAGACTAAGCATCTATCAGTTCTAGGTGACTTAGCCATTGTATTACTTCAGTCTTTACGGATCTTACAATGTCCTCGTGCATCAGTAGCTCATCCATCTCCTGGTTGTTTCTAATTCTTCATTGAGCATCTTCCATAACCGGGCTATAAACACGTCGTACAACCGAGGTCAAAATGTAACTACTAAATATTAAATATTTTTAATTCTAAAAGACAATGTGAATATAAATGTGATTCGCACATGTGTGTGATGTAATTAAATGTGATTTTAAGAGTTTCGTATAGTTAAGTAGATTACATGCGTTTTCAGATTTTGGTTAGTACTTGAGAAAATGCCACAGAATGAATGAGACTTTAAGACAATGGCAGTATGAAATACCGTATACTTCCCCTTTGCAGCACAAAGATAATATTTTGTTAACGTCACAGTTAAACCACAATGAAAAACGTCGCCGGCATGAAAGGCATATTTTACCGCAGATAAGACAGTCATTCTTTGTAACTGTGTATTTCAGTCCCTCCTACAATTATAGTACGCGCCCTCCCTTTCACTGTGACCGCCGTCTGTACATTGCTTATTACACATGGTTTTCTTCCAAATTACGACCGAGATTTGGCCGTTAAAAAAATAGAAATTATAATTTATTAACAGCCAATATATTTACCTCGAAATATATTGATTAAGTTTGTAAAATATTTTATTTCTTAGAAGTGACAAAGCCAAATATTAATAATAAATACTAAACACAGTATCCTAAGAAACCATTTCCCAATTTACTAAGACAAAAAAAATTTTGTACAATTACTTTAATCAATTAAATTTAATCATACAATTAATTTTTTGGATTCTGATTAATCTCGGAATCTGAAGAAGCAACACCTACATCGTGTAATGTCAGACTGCAGAAATGAGGCTCTTTAGCACGGTGAAAAATTAAACACTTGCTGATCGATTGGAAGAGGATGATAGTATAATCTGTAAGTCTTTTTAACGTACATAGTAGTACAAAAGTATATAATAAATCAAGCTGAATTTCTAGTCTAAACCAATAGTAAATAATTTCTTCGTACAAACCAAATATAAAATCGCAAGATGGTAGAAACTTGGGGCCACCAAACATTGCTTATTTTAACAACGTATATATCTAGTTAATGACGTGCAAAAGGAAAAATATGTAAACAATCTTCTCGACCTGTAACCAAATGTACAAAGCTGCAATGGGCTGGCTATGTCGTAAAAATGAACGACAGACGAACATCTAAAAGAGTCTTTGTGTGGAGTATGGATAGCAAAAGAGCAAAAGGTCATAGTGAAGATGGGAAAGCAGATAGGAAAGATCAAAAAGAAAAGATAGGAAGATGCTGTCGCTATGGATGTTGGGATTGCGAGGATGGGTGTCCTTTTGTACTGAAAGAGAGAGGTGGAGGGTCAGTATAGAGGAGGACAAGCCGCGATTTTGGGCTGTAGCGCCATAGGAGAAGAAGGAGGAGCAAAGTGAAGAACTAACTTGTAACTAGTACCATTGAAATCCTTATTTTTGTTTAACGATAGAGATCAGGTCGTTTTAACCCACACAGCAAACAACTAAATAAAACAATGTGCCATTATTAGAAAGTAAACGCTTGTGAGAAAGTTATACTTTTCATATGATACCGTGTTCTTTATTCAATAAACAATATGGTGCCGCTTGACCTGAAATCAAAATGAACAGTACATGTGTCAGTCTTATGTGTGAGCATGTGCGAGAGGTTAGTAGAAGTGGAATACAAGACTGAGACAAACGAATATACTTTTCATTCTGTGTGGTCTCCAAGTTGCATTGATTAATTGAGATAATAGGTAGATAATAAAATAACCGCAAGAAGATTGAAGCTTTAGAAATGCTTCCAGAGTTTCTCGTCTGGAACGAGTAAGGAATAACGTAATAAGGGAAAGAACAAATAGAAAAGAAACTGTAATAGAAGATATAAAACGTAAACAGCTTTCCTGGTATGGACACCTAATGAGAATGAGTGAAGAAAGAATGTGTTCAAATTACAGAACCTAGCAACAGAAGAAAAAAAGGCAGACCTAGATTAAAATGGATAGAAGGGATCGAAAGCAGTATGGAAGAAAAGAATCTGAAGAATGAAGATACACAGAATAAGTTGATATGGAAACTGAGATGCAGGATGCGGCAGTAGCTGTGGGATCCCAGCCAATATATATGTGTGTGTGTGTGTGTGTGTGTGATAGGTAGACACCTGATTGTATTGTTCTTCTTGCAAATTCGGTCATTAGGTACAACGCGTTTTGGGCTCACAGTACCATCTTCAGGTAAAAGTCACTCGAGGTGAGCTCGTCAGTACAAAACAATCTTAACACGCACAAAAACACTGAATGCATTAGACACACATATCGCGCGAGAACACGATGCGCATCATCGATAACATAAAAGTGTACTGGCTGTATAAAGTTCAATGTAAAGATATCCCGGTAATACTCATCACGGCTGTGCTAGCTTGTGTATTATAGTATCGAACAGCGCGTTAGATTTGAACGAAACCATATCGTTCAAAAGCACTCTTTCTGTAATCTAGCCGCTTTGCCTATCTCATATTCTTCCAACGCATCCGTATATCGGCCTTTTTACAATAATGTATGGGCTTAAAATTAACGGAGAAATCAGTGTAACTATTATTACAATCAATTAGATGTTGCGCGTACGTCGATTTACTTTGCAATAAATTCAAAACCGTTTGTGTAATTTGTGAGTTGGTTATACAAACTGTTAGGTTTTTGTTAATACTATTAATGCTGTGATGACTTACGTAGTCATTTTACACCATGCAATTGTCTAAAACAGGATACTGTTAACACTGTTATATGTACTACGTGGTGTGTAGCTGAAACAAGACCAGAGGTTCGGACCAGCTTCTGTGGTTTTTTTACTTTTAAACTGAGTTACAAATATTTGCATAAGGTAAACTAATCATTTTGGTTCCAGTTTGGCTAATTAAATACAAGGATTACAAATGCTAATAAAATTAAGTTATTTTGCTGATGATTATTGACAGTTAAATTGCAAAGAAAGAGGTAAAGAAGAACAATGTTTTCTAATGTATAAAGGATAAAGGAAAAATGGTAAACATTAATACAGATTAAGGTAAAAACAAGCAATGAGTGAAAAAGCTAATAATATTGATGCCTTTTTACACAAATATTAAACGACGTATTTTTATTACTACTTGTTGTTTAATAAGGATGTCACAGAAGTAGCAGTGCAAGTAAGCAATTTTGGGACAATATTAAACGACTCCTAGCAAAGGCGTTTGCTTGTAAGTTGAAATACAATTATAGCACACTTTGACACTTCCAATATATATATAAGGCAATTTGTTTTAAGTGCCTTCTGTGTCACAGAAGGAGCACTTTAAGTTTCGACGTAATCATTACAGCTATTATTTTAACAACGCCATTGTGTAGAGAAAATACATTTCGTCATTAAGGAAATAGTAATGTAACTCCGTCACTTTTGATATTTAATATTTATGTACGTTCTACGTACAATTCAAAGAAAATAATTTTTATTCTGTATTAAAATAATAGAATCAACAAACTTCTTTCTATTGTAAGAAAAAATCGTGTCAGAATCTAAGATTTAGCATACAAAACAGCGATGAATGTACCACTAGAAATAGAATTATTAAATAGATTATTGTAGAGGTGTTCTGTCAAATTTCCAATTTTGTTTTTAAGAATAAATTTGTCTTACATTATAATTTGGTTGCAATTAAAATAAAATTGAAAATATTTTAACAATATACACTGTACAACAATGAATCCACTGGGAACAATGAATACAGAAAACAAAAATTGTTTATTCTATGACATCGTTTCAAACGCACCAGTTCTGAAATCTCCTCAACGGAATTCTTTTGTACCATTATGTATGCGTGCATTATTTCTTAAAGAATAGATTGTCTCATAAAAATAAATGTAAATACAATTGCGTTTTTCAATTTATTACATAATAATATATAATATGTAAATACGATATATAAATATCTTAAACATATAAAACACAAACTTATATAGCAATGAAAATTTGTGTATAAGAAAAGGATAAAATGTACGTCTATTACGTGATCTCAAATTTAATGTGAACATTATGTCTTATACAGTGTAGTTAAGCATACAGAACAAAAATACAAAAACGAGCTATAAAATTAAGCAGTGTTATATTTAAATATAAATCTACAATTAATACCATAGCAACACCGGCCAGAATAGAAAATTCATCTAAAGTGAAAAAACCTTGATAATTTTTTATTCCAAGCAATAGATGATGCTTTCTTTTCAGTATGCTATATATTGTCATATTCGAGGGTGTCTGGGCACTGGAGGTTGACCCTCCAAATACATAATACTTTTAAACACAGTATTATGTAAAACACGAACAAGTAATACGTATACATAAACCCAACAAACACAACACTGAACACAAGTAACCTTGATCTGTATTAACAGACATAACAAAGGCACTACCTTGTGAAAAGTCTGAAACATGATTAGTACGTGATAATATGACGGCCTTGAATGTATATTCTTGAATTAAGAAAATTCTCAGCGCTGAGTTAACGAGTTTACCGCACGTGTACACATAATACGCTCATAAAGAAACGGTGTTACTCTCTAAAGGTCTCAGTAAACCACATTTACGGGTTTTGCTTAATACCACGTGTCTCCTCCATTTACACTGCACACTCTATATGATTAGAGCTTAAAGGCGTATTCTTCCTCGTCAAAAATTTACGAATCTATTAAACGTGTTATAACTTATATATAATGACATGGGTAACTCTCAGATTAGGTTTTATAAAAAAAAAAGGTTATCAGTTTTATTGAATCTGCAAGGACGGTCTGAAAACAAATCTGTCCTTCACCAAATTCTTTACTTACCTCTGGATTTATTTTATATATTACAAGTCTGAAATCTCGTGTATTCTATAAGTCAATAATTTTTTGCTATTACTGAACGTTCTACATGTTTCCCGGCTGTCCCAGCAGAGTCCAGCTGTAATGTTTGTGTGCGTATGTGACACCTAACATGAGTCAACGAGGCTATTCCAGACCATACCGGTCGGCCCCCTGTGTTTAAGGCCGCCATCAATTACGCTCTAGTGCTTTCAAGTAGTGTGACGCGTATTATGGATTATTTTGGAATCTCAGCGGGATATAAATATAAGCATTCAGCGGTTCTTAGTTTCAGTTTAAGTGACGATTTATTCCAGTGAAGTTCGAAGTATTGTGGCAAAGTGTTATATTTTTTATAATTGTGCGGGACTCTATTAGTTGACATCATTATTGCGTGTGGACAATTTTTGTTTGATTTGTTGTAAGAGACTGTCTTGTTGATTACAAATTGTTAATGGTGATAATTAAAGCTGGTGATTAGTGGTTTCATCGGTGTATTGTAATTTGTTTTCCACTGAACCATACGACGGATTTTAACAATATGTTGATGAGTGCGAAAATTAATGTAATGTACAACTAAATGATGTTATGAGTTGTTCCATCTAGCTGAGTCATCTCGTGGTTCTTAAAAGTCAGTTGGCCAAATATCCTGTTATTTACCGGCAAAAGGAATGACACGAGTAGGCGACAAGGAAACTGTTATTCTTGATTAGAGTCTGCTGAGCTCGTTTTTGAATGATTTCACTAGGATATAGAAATCTGTATATGAGGTATGGTTCCAATAATTTTCAATAACAAAGTCCAGATTCTTCGCATTCTGTGTTTTATCACCTGCTATGCTTAACAGAGCGCTTTCACAGCAACATCATAAAACCCTGATGATTTCTTCTTAGCTGTCTCTTAAATCTTGTTGAGCAACTTCTTTATTTACTACACTTTCATTTTCCCTTAACATAATAGTGGCACGCTCGGTTAGACATGCACTGTTCATCATAAGTTTACGAAAAATTAAAGAGTATAATCTTTTACTAGTTGAGGAGAGCGAGCGTATGACAAAATTTACCTACTCGTTATTAGGGACTACAGTGTAGAAGAGAGCTCGACGATATTTCGCCATGCTGTACCGTGGGTTCGGCTCAAGATACAAACTTGTCAACCCATCTACATCACCACTCATCCCATTTCGCTCGCTACTGCATTTGGCTACATGCACGCTGATCGCTCTGGCGCTGGTGTGGTCTGCACTACAGCTAGAGAACGCAACTTAATGCTTGACGGAACACGACATAAAGTGTATACGATAATATAACTTATATCAGTAGAAACATTAAAAACCATAACTTTATACAATAGAAAGTATGGGACTGTTTTCCAGCAGCGTTTATGATATCATATTTTATTATTTGATTTCCTTTAACTATTAGATAAAGCTCGTTGATTTTAATGGCTCACTACAATTAACTTTTCCTGTTTATATACAAGACAACGACAGTTGTGACAGTTAATAATTTGCGGCTAAAGCGGTAAAATATATACCCTTTACCGTTGTCAGATCTCTTTCCGGCACAGAGATATAACTTTTATTATGAAATCATATTGAATTTCATACCGTGTAAATTGTGTATTCCATTTACTTCGCATTGTAACTAAAATTTGGTTATTCTTTAAACCTAGACGAGAAAGCAGTGTTGCTTATTTGTGAACACAACTTAATTAAATCACATAATCTTTTTTTTTAAATACATTTTAAAATATATTTTTAAATACATTTTTAAATAACACCACCCATAATCACTCACTTGAATCACTCATTTAAATACATAATCATAATCACTCATTTAAAAACATAATCACTCATTTAAATACATTTTTATTGTTTAATTCATTTACTAATACTTGTGTTCTATTATGCACAAAATATATATTTTTAAAGACGCCTTTGTCTTTTCTAGGCTCAATCTTATAATTTTTAAGCGACTCAACTTGTGAAGAGTAGTCAAGTTTGTGTTTTGTAGTAATACTCAACACAGGCGACGGGTAGACTTTATTTACTGTGCAAATGAAACTTATTGTTTAAGGTATTAACTGGTAGCGAGACAATGTGAGGATTTCCTTGAGAACGCTAAACACCAGCACACTGCCGAGTTTGCTAAAATTCAATTTATTAAGTTTAAGTCTATTTTACATAGTTTGAGGCAACGTAATTATTACTGAACGCAGTCACATAAGTTTAACGTGTAAGCAATTTTTGAATTTAGAAATAATGTTTTACAGACAAACAAGTATTTATTATTACAGTTGATTCAAAGCAATAAGAATTTATAAAAGTGTAGGGTGAGGTTAACTGAAATGGTGATAGTTTTTTAGTTATTAAAGTTTTTATTCAACATGACATTTTTCAGAAGAAAATAACATTTGAATTGGGAATATTAATATTTTCGTCTTAACTATGCAACTACTAAATGTTTTGTATACCAAAGTTGACCAGACTTTGTAATCAATTTCTGAAAGCCTGCATGGATCTTTAATATACTGATATGGATATGGTGATAGTGGACTTTTAATATGATGATAACACAACTATTATTATCATATTAATTTTTCAAGTTTAGATAGAGCCGTTCATACAATAAAATCAAACTGCGCTCACAAACTAATTTGAGAACTAATTTATGATTTTAAAAATTGAAAACAATAAAAAAATAAAGATAATGATAAACACCATCATTGTCTCTTTCATAACATCAATCAGGTTTTTGTGAGGGGCACATTTAGCAACAAAATGAATATAATAACACAAACTAAAATGCAACAAAATACAAATTGCATTTTTTTTTGTAAAATTGTATACGTTATACAGATTATTTGTTAGTAAATTATCTGAAAATATTGTTACCACAAAATATGCTAATATTTACATATTTAATTATTACTTTAGGAAAATAAGATAAGATAAAATAGATAAGTATATTCTTTCCTGCAGCTTTAGTATTTTTTGCCGCTCTCAGCCTACGGTCTGCAATGCGGAAGGCTTCAAAGGATGGGAACACTTATCCGTAAGTGTTGTGTAAGTGTCATTTTATAGTTGAAAACCTTGCATTTTGTAGTCATTATGCAAACGTTTTGTCACTATCCGAACACTTAGAACATTTTGGCTTTCTAAATGTGTTATCCACACATGTGTGTGGCAGTCACAAACAAATATCATAACATTACCGAGAAAGTAATGATCAGAATCCGCCTAATATCGGAGCGATATAATCTTAATAGATATGTCAAGGCACAGTGTAATATAGTTGAAATAGGAGTATCAGTATTTCGGCACCACAATTAGATTTTATCTTTAGGTACCTTTTAGACTTTTAGGATTGGTTTTAGGTTGCTTTTTTATTGATGATGACGACAATTATTATTATGGATATTTATACTATGTTATTAGTAATAGTATTTCTACTCGAGTTTTAATTATTGTTAAAGATTTTGTACTACGCAGATTTTAAATTGTCAAAACGATATTCATATGGAAGTATTAACACTTTTGTACGTTGATATTTTGTATGTTATATGGTAATAACGTTTCTCGTTTTCCTCAGTGATTTGTGGAAATAAATAAGTTATTTAAGAAATTTATTTGTTCTCTGTTGACTCTCCAGAATATTATTTAGAGTAATCAACATACCTTAGCATATTTTATTATTCTGATTTTCTTATTCCTTAGAACTCCTCTATGGTGTGGGTTTGGACTGTTTATGGCCATAGAGGCAAAATTATTTGCATATATGTACACAAACGTGTATGTAGTCACTTGTGTATGTTGTGTGTGTGTGTGTGTGTGTTTCTGTAAAAACTAACTAAATTATGAAGCAAACGTGTGAATAAATATAAATTATCTAGACTTATTATCCATATTAAGAGAAAAGTTATACGGTAAATCCTCCTTAGCGTGCATTTCATAATGCAACATAATGCAAGAATTACATTTTTTTCCGGTGTATGTGAATGTCACATACATGAACTATGTAAGCCGAAAAAATGTAAAGTTTTTATATGTATTAAATTTAGAGAACTTACAGCATAGAGCATTGTTGTAGGCGTTTATTGTCTAATGAAATAGGAGGTTGAGTGCCCGGCGACATCACTTGACATAATTTATTCTCGCAGAGACATTTCAATGGTCTGCAATCCCAAGAAGTTGTAAAGTGTCTTGAAAACAGACATTACTACGTGCTTCAGTAATACTTAACGTTACAGGAAAATTATTAACAAAAATGTGGGGTAAAGAAGAATGCTAACAGACAATTTATTGTACATTTTTACTTCATTGGTATCATAACCGTATAGAAAGTCAGAAAAGAGTAACATTATTATTTATTAATTATATGATATATTATGCGGCTACTTTTTATTGAAAAGGTCCGTTTTAAAGTGTAAGTTCACTGATAAAGTTGAAAAAAAGTTCTTTTAAATCACCCAAAATGTAACATGCGGTTGAGAACAGGGCGGAAATTTTATGGGTACTACCATTTTGATAACATTTAAAAACATAACTGTTTAATTATATAATCTTTACAGGATAATACATTACATTTTATACATTAAACTTTATGATTATCTTTTTGCTTTGTTTCAAGTAATAGGACTACCTAAAATGAAATTAGTAGGGAGAAGAATAATAAAACCCAGAAAATAGGAAATGACAAATAAATCGTGGTAACACTTTGAACAGTACTAATTGCAATCATCATTGCTGACGTTGATTTCAATTTGTATTTGTACTTTGCTATCAAGTCCACATAGATATTTCTGTTTTCTTGTAAACCATTTTGGATAAACATAATAATTGACCAGTTGACCTGTCACTGTGAGGAGACGTACCGTTGACATGACATTAGTTAATTAGTTTAAATTAATTAGTTAATATGCGCTATCTTGCTTACATGTGTACAACGCTGAATTCGGGAATTAGGTATTTGATTTACTAATTGGTTTAAAGTACGTGATGATATTAACTGCCCTACGATGTACATGACTACCCCAAAATAAACACCATTTGTCATTAAATGTTGTTATGTATGAGTTATCGAATATATTGAGATCTATTAGATAAGAAAAGATACGTGATAACAGAATATCTAAAAAAGTAAGCATCAAGCAAATAAAAAAAAGAAAAATATCATAGTACCAGTGATCACTAACAGAATTGTTATATACTTAAACAGAAGAGAGAGAGAGAGAGAGAGAGAGAGAGAGAGAGAGAGAGAGAGAGAGAGAGAGAGAGAGAGAGAGAGAAATTGCGTGTGGTGGTGTGGTGCCTGTGTGCGAGTGTGTGCATGTGAGCGAGTGAGCGCGCGTGTGTGTGTGTTGTATCTGTGTGCGTGTACCGTTATTCAAAGAGGTATTCACTGTACATTGCAGAGTTTTACTTTACTTTAAATTATAAAGAATCCGCAACATATTAGTTCTTAGAAAACAGACGGCTTCCTAAAAGAGAAGAAAATTTGTTGTTTTATTTATAGCTAATATTTATAAGCCAGTTACACTCTACTCCTGTACTAAGGTTGTACTAAAAATAGATTTATGAAACTTCAAAAATATTATGTCCGAATGGTTTATCTACCCGATATTAACGACGTAGCATAGTCGCTCAATTCGGTGCCGTCCAGTCATTATTAGTAGTCTACTGTAGTCTTGCGGCCATTGGAATAAAATATTCGCTATCGTACAATCGCCTTCAATATATCGCTATCATTGGACTCTGTAGCCTATGTTAGGCTTCATATGTATTGTTAATGTCAACAAGTTGCCTTTAGTAAGCCACTGAAAGGCAGAATGCATCATTTAGCTAACACAATATGCAGCGACTGTACACGTTATCTCATAAGCAAATTATGATAATTTAACTTGTTAAATGGTTTCGTTAGTCAAAATATCGTGTACACACACCGTGAAAAAGCGCACTGATTTACATATTAAAGACTGTGGTATTTCAAATAGGAAAATCACTCTAGTGATTTTGGTTTAATTTTAGTCATAGCAATTTGTCACTGTATAGTGGCTAGTGAAGAGGCACTGAACTATTTTGTTAATTTATGTAAGCACTTCATAATGGACGACCTAGATTGTTAGATAGGATGTCGGGTTCGTCGTGCCAATGAATGGGTCATCACTATGTCAATCTTTTCTAGATTTAATATGTTTATTGATCCCGATCTAACTTTCCCAGTAAATATACTGTAGTTAATTCGTATATATGTTTTAACGTTGGTTATAGAACTTCACTTGGCATGGGTTTACTGTTCTATTAATGTACTTTAAACCTAAAAATACTACAAATTATCACTTCACGTAAGATTTTAATGCCAGTGTAAGTAAAAGTTTGCTTCCGAGTTGTCGTGAGATGGTATACAAAGTATTTTTCTGATGTTTTAACCTCAACCACGGTAGTCATCTTTAGGACGCTGCAGCGTCATCATTGTCCGTACTCCTGGTGTAAGAGTCATGCATTCACTACTGTATTTTGACTAAAATTGATTGTGTTCATTTAAACTGCTCATTCGGTCAAGGCTCAAAGGTCCGTATTAGCTCTAGGAAGCAATCGTTACTGACTACTAAACTCTCCTTTCCTGCTAAAGTGTACCGGGCTGCTAGAATTCTTTTGCCTTTCTTCAAAAAAGACGTGTGGTTTCAAGCCTTAAAGCATGCTCCAGGATAGGAGGCTTCTGAGGCTGGCCAAGACGGCGATAACATTTGATTCCCCGATGAATATTTCTACTTTCCACTTGTGGTGGAAATGTATGTTTCATCACACAATAAGAAACCTCGCAAACTACACTAATGAAAACTAATCTCTTAACCTGTTCAGGTACAGGTAAAATTTCCGCATTGGACTAGTAAACGTCAACGCTACAGGCATCTCCAGTAACCTAATAATGCACTTAATGACACTCCTAATGTAGGACAGTAAGGTTGATTTGGTCTGTTTCTCGTCATCATCGTCATCATCGTTTCATCGTCATTTGACCCAGCCGAGTTTTTCTTCAATATAATCATACTTTTCATTTCTTTGGCAGCTTATCCTTTCGCTGAGAAGAGAGCGAATTCCCAGAATACTTGGGTAGGCTATTGAAGCTACAACTGCCACTGGATACCCGACTTAAATGTTTGCATTTATTTTATTAATTTTAGTAATTTCATCGGAAACTGTGTACGGATACAAGACAAAATATCAAACACCACGGATCAATTAATTCAACAATATAAATATTGTTATAAATAATTTTAAATTTGTGTTGTACATTTTGACCGATCCTGGCAAAACCTTTATCGTTTAAAAATTTATTGATTGACGGTCACTACGAAATTACGAATTAAATAAGATAAAATTACTATCATAGAACTATTTTGTATCCTTTAAATAAATGTGACGAATTTTTTAGTATTTAAGTGTTTAAAATTATAAATATTACTACTATTACTTGCTTTGGTTTTGAGGACAGAGAGTCTTTGGCTTCATCTTGATACTAAAATGTATTTTAATATTTCTATACCACAATTTATTTTATACGATTGAGAGTATATTATAGTCCGTTACACTTATGCATATACTATTTCCTGATATTACTCAGATATACTCACTACACTATTTATTACGTAACCAGGACATTAGTTCACTTCTGAAATTCAAAGCACCATAAGGAGTACATTTTTCAATTGATAACACAACTGTGCCTCATTTACTAAAGGCAACTAAAATTTCAGCAAAGTTTCTGTTCCAGTCTGCATTGTATATGTACTTTCAGTGTGCATTGTTTATGTGCGTGCCAGACACTTCCATCCACGACCCCGCGTATGCGTCTATCTGTTGTTATCATATATCTCCGCGTTTCCACCTACTTTTACAGGTTTCGATTGTTTTATTTTGGACCTGTCAGTTGCTTCAGGACCCTCTATGGTTTAGAGTGTTTTCAGTTTTTGCTCGACCGATTGGCATTTGCCTGTCTGTCTATCTATCTACCTTCCTCTCTCTTTCTATATCTGTATACCTGTATCTATCTCTCTGCTTGGGGTATGTCTCACGATTACTTTTGAATGCGTCAACCAATCGTAGAAAAACTTGGCAAATATATCCACAATTTTATCCTACAGAACCCTATCGATTTTGGGATTGATACCATCGTAAATAGATAGTAAAAGCAAAAATGTGAGTGGTCCGAAATGTGAAAAATGCTAAAGCCTATGTGGAATATCTAATCGAAGTAAATTTCAATCGAAATCTCAACATAATGTATTCAAATTACAGGAGTTTAACTAAGAACATTCTTACGATTTTATATTTTTAATACTATGGTTTTCACCTTTTTGCTTATTACATATAAAAAACATATTCCTGAAAACATTTATTTTAAGGATACTAAAGAATTTATAATTATTTACCATTTTATTAAAAATTTTCGTTACGATTAGTAGGCGATATTTATTTAGTAACGCAATATTAAAATGTGTACTAATCAGGACAGGGAATTAGATCGTCATTGAAGTCGCTATTAACAGATGAGGTATTGTATTAACAGATGAGGTATTGAGAAAGTTTCCAAGTAACCGAATCGATGGACTCAGTTTGCGCTTTCTGTAACAAGATCTGTTCTATGGAACGTGTAGTAATAGCCTTATGAAAGACAGCCACTTTGAGATCTGATTCGTTTATACAACTCAGTGTGTGTTGTCCCAGTGGCACGTCAATTTAGGTCACTCTAAGAGTATTGGTAGCAATGCTGCTTGTTTTTGTGCTTCTCCAACGCATTCAACGTATTTTATAATATGTTTCGTTTATACTCTAGTAAACAGTTGAATGTCTAATTAAATAATTAATTACAAAACGTTAAATCCCAAAATCAGTTATTTTAATTTACTACTCCTATGGCCTAAATATTGTTGTGCCTTTTACGTTACTTTCTTAATATGCAGACTTATTAAATAGAAATGAACATAAGTAAAAACGTTAACAACTTTTATCTTACTGTGTTTTTCTTACTTCTTTTCACTCTGTATTTGGAAGACATACGAAAATACAAAACTCAAATCCATCAGAAAGTGCGAGATACGTTAGATATTGTAAGTAACATTCAACATCGGTATTTTGAAATACGTACAAAACTTAAATCTTTTGTTTAACAATCTTTGTAAAGATACGAACCATTACCCTATCTCCTTAAATTCAAAATAACCTAGTCTATTTAAAACTCCAAAATTTGTTTCCAAAACAAATCTACACCAAGCAGGTACAGAAAACTTATTACAATTCGATCCACTGAGCCCACAAACAGAAACCTGTTGCATATCTGGAAAAAGATGTAATTAGATGATAAAAGAAAGGCATATCCAAAACTATTTTAAAATTCTTTACGTTTTCTATACAAGGTAGACACTATTTATATTATAAGTTTTTTTTTTATTGATTAGGTGTTGCCGTTTGAACTTTTTAATGTAGTAAAATGGTCTTTAATTTTTATAATTTATTTGTTGTGATGGCTTTCAGAAACAATACATTTAGGCCTGTCAAGAGCTACGTTCCTTACTGGCATTTATCGTTAAAATTTTAGCCACTGAAATATCTCAGTTGTAAGGTTGTGTCTATGTAAATTATTCATTTATTGTCAGCTCTTTTTAATAATTTAATTTGTAAATCATATATTTTGTATGTTTTTGTATAACTTATGTTACCAAATTTTTAAAAATCATATTCATTTTTCTATTAATTTTCTTAGATATTTTGTATAAGTTTAGTTTAGAAACTTCTTGCACAGTACTGAGATATTTACTTTAATTTTAGTTATAGCCTATGCGCAGCAGCTACTTTTGGCTCTCTGCAAACAAGTGAAACCTTGCTTAATTTACAGACTAACAACAAACAACAGGTAACTGATTAAAATAACTGACATATTACTGTGCATTTCTGTTATAACAAAACATTTGACATATTTACATTACAGTTATTGCTTGCCTTGTTTTGTTGTAAAAAATGTCACATTTGACTTACTGTTTATCTAAAATCTATAAATATGTTACAATTGGAATACGAGTAAATGAGATAATTGCTTATCTAATAGGACACTTTTTGTCGTATGTATTAATTTCTTGAAATCAGCAGTTATTTGAAAAATTTTTAAGATAATCTTCTGGTTTATGTTTAAAATAAATTGTAATCGTAGTTTTTGTAAGGCGCTGATAACAAATATTAACTATACAAGTTTTTCAATTGGAAGTAATTAGTGTTTTTAATATAAAGAGACAATGAGACGAAAAATGAAGCACTTTTTGAAAAGTTTCTGTTGGATATTTTGTATCAGCTCCAATTTTTATTTAAAATAGTTTACACTAAAAATATATTAAACGAAATTTATGTAACATTTCGCATTGTTTCACTGACTAGTATATTTAATCAACTCTCTCTACAAAGATGAGGCGGTATTGGGGTAGGAAACAAGGTATAATGAGCACCAGGTTTACGATGCGCATCGGTATAGGCTAACATTCCCTAATCCCTCAAGCATCCCGTATTCCTCTCTATGAACGTTTACTTACCAAAAGTAGCAGTATAGATTTTTTTTAGGTATAACTTGGTTTGAGTTTTAATACCTTTCAACCGTCAATTTCCAGATTCGCAGTAGTAAATATAAGACAGATTCTTTATCTTAAAACGTTTACCAGAATATACTATTGAAAGATAAGGCGCTTTAAAACTTTTCAGATTTTATTTCTTATTGCTCAAAGTCTATAATTTTAATTAAAAGCTTTATACAATTCGACAAAAATATTAGTGCTTTCTGGAAATTTTCCAAGTTGTAACCTTGTTCCATGTATTCATATACATGTTACAGGTAATCTGTCTTTTTTTTTAACTATGACCTGTACTTTTATCTATTTTGTGTTACAATTTGTTTCTACCCTTTCTTGTAACCTAACCAAACCGTTTTCTTTACTGACCATTAGCTAAGTTTGTTTTTCAGGAAAAATCTACATGATCCACGTCGCCACACTCATACACATGTGGTATGTTATCTTGTAAACTTGTATTATTTTACTTCCTTTTACAACGTAGAAATCAATTTAACTAATGGATTTGAGCATATTATTTTCTTTATGATATCACTTAATTTTATTCATTAATGCAAATCTTTAAAAAAAATTGGAAACATTATTTGTTAAGAGGAATTAGTGCCAGATATTATTTGTGTAAGTTGTTGGTTTTCTCATTATACTGGCTGCCTTTACTGTGCAAATAACTATCGGTTTATGATCTTGGTTCAGACAATAATTTGCAGTCGCTTAAGTTTTCCGAGCCACGATTTAACTCTCCTTATAAATTCAAATTCGTTAACAAATGCCCACGGGAAAATGCTAATATGTCTAAGAGATATGCAAACAACTAAATCTCCTTGTTGTTTCAAAATAATCTGCTATAAACTAACTGTCAGTAAGGTGCTGGATACAATATAGTAATCATAGGGTTTTGTATACATTCTGCTAACAGTTTCTATAAACGTAAAGCACAACATATGAAATGTAAATAAGACTGTACATTAGAACACGGCGATTTCCAGTGGTATAAATGTATAATATTAAATTTTTGTATGTAACTGATCTCTTTGATTGCGTGGTCTACAGGTTAGTGTTACTGTTTATACTGACAACTTTGATGTTTTCGTCAAACAAAATTCATACGATACATTTATGTGCTCTATCTGAATTTAAATTAAGGAAATAGTAGAACAGTTGGTCTGTACATAGCATAGGCTTACAAGAAAGTGTCATAAGCTTTTGAAAAAGGCACGTAAATAGTTATTAAAACTCAGACATTATTAAATAAAGAAGGTAACTGATATAAAATTCCAACCAACCATCAACAGCCAGAACTACAATGACACGATAGCGACCGCCGAAGGACATTGTTTTAAATCACACAGAATCTAGTCAATCTAGTCAGTTTTGTTTGCTTCTCTTATAGTTTAGTTGCACATTAAAAAATTGTAACTGTACATGTTTCAAAAAGTGAAATACAACTTTTAGTAATAACAAGTATTTCTCTAGACACGAAATATCGTTAATAAGTAAAAAAAAATTGACTACTTGTTTTTCCTCTATCGCTTCAGGTAAATTAATGGATTTACTAATTATTTGTCACAAATAAGATATAGTCCAAACGTCAATATATATATATATATATATATATATATATATATATATATATATATATAAAACGACCAAATGACTAATAATAAATTACAATTATACATAAGTTTGAATATACGAAATTAAGATGAACTTATATTAAAACACACAGTGGCCTTCCAGGAAGACCTGTTTCCTGAGTGACAGGTATCACTGGTACTGGAACATAACTGAGTTGCTTACTCATATATTTAGCCATGCTATTCATTGCTTGCGTAGGCTTATATATGTGTATGTGTAAACTACTAGTTTATATATGTAATAAATACAACGTTCAAACATTGGGAACGTTCAGAACTAAATACGGGAGAGTGAGTGACTATAAAACCGACACATAAGTCGTAACAGTACTGTGATTGTGTGTGTGTGTGTGTGCGCGCGCGCGCGTGTGTGGAGACATTGTTGCATTCAATTAATTTCTTTCCTTTAACACTCTCTTACGGTACGTCAGTAAGAAGTTTCCTCTATTCTTCTCTTCTACACAAAGTCAATGATAATTTTGTGCTGTAAACGTACAGAAAGCATCGTGTTTCAATAATTGTTCTATCAACCCTTGGGAGCATCGAGTGTTTCACATAATAACAAATTTAAATTTGTATTAATAATTTTAAGAGGCCATCGTCTTCTTTTTATATTTCTCCTTTTCAACCAAGACGTTGGTGGGCCTATTGTAAACTTAATTTTTGTATTCTAGTACGTAGGCTTTCACGGCCGGTGTCACTATAATTACTTTAATTACTTATCTTGTATATACAAGATAATAGCACTGTAACAACAAGCATTCGACCACGGCCTTTCAGCCCGGAAGCGTTAAGTAATTAATTTTTATATATTTTATTATTACTTTAACAATATAATTGGTCCTGATGATAATCAAAAATCATTATTTAAGTATATAATCCAAAGAGAATTGTCAACAGTATTACTTATACTTTTCTTTCCTCTTCGGTTCACATCCGGGTTATTGTTCGAAAAAGCTATTATCATTTAATATACAATTATATGCTCTTATCTTTGCATTTACAATATAATGCCTACTTCATATAACTAAAGCATTTTTTTGTAACATTGAGAACCCGGCATTCTTCAGCTGTAAACCATACAAGTAATGTAAGGTAGCGTAGTTAGAACTGCACGTTTCAATACCATTATTATTCCAGAATGTTATTCCAATTATCCATTTACATAGATTAAGCTTGCTTGAGACTTTAAAACGCCTTTTGTTGTCATGGTGCTGTCTACAAATGTAAGCCTGGGGTTGTAGGTTAGTTGCAGGTACGATAATCATTAGCCTATTAGGACTGAAAAAAAATAGGCAACGGTCATATCTATACGCCAGTTCTTATCCTAAATAAAATACTTAATTCTCAAAAATAAATTTGTATATTTAAACAAATATCTCAACTTAATTTCTGAATAAAATTCCCAATAAAAGTTTCAATACATTATCGCCCATTTTATTATTTTAAGTATGAAATTATGATCAATTAAGTTGTGGAAATTAAAATGAATTGTGCGTATTAGGTGAATCGTTATAGGAATTAAATGAAATACAGGAAATATGCTGACATTGCAAAAGTAATATCGTGTGTATAACTCAAATAATTTAAAAAAAATGTTTCCTTTAATTAACATATTGACTTCTCTACGAATGCTATTAAACAAAATTAAAGAGCATTCCAAACACAACAGTATTCGATTTAGCACCAGTTAACAATTGCCAATTTTTAATTATCATTCAATATTTTAAAAAGTTATTTGTAACATAACTTTCACTACAAATGCCACGGACCCACTTACATACGACACAAGTGTCACGGAACGGTTACTAACGGCGTAGAACAGGCAATTTTGCTACACAACAGTGAAGTAAAAATGTGCATTTAATGCAATAAAAGTTACGATAAGCCTAACAACGGCGTAGACCAGGCAATTTCACTACACGACATTGGAATTATAATTTCAAATGATATTCAGATCTGTGTAGAAACTTTTACAAGATATCAATAGGAAACGGATTTTTAGGTGCTACAAAACTGAAAATATTTATTTCTTATGCGTTTAAAATATAAAACAAATTTGTTGACAAGATAAAAATATTTTCTGTCAGTTTAACATTACCACATAGATTATGACAAGGAAAATGTTTATAATTACTCACCAAACATTCTCGTCAACACGACGGTTCATTCTTGAAAATTCATTGGCATGCACAATACACGCCATCTCCAATTTTTTTCATTATAAATCTCTGCCGATTATCATGAAACAAACCACGATATTCGGAAGAGGATCGCTCTACGTCACATGAAGTCACTCTGGCATACTTAAAAAGAGCAACATCACTTACACTTATGCACTTATGTCTGTAATGTCTACTTGCTGACCTTCTAGAACTTTGTCTAGTTCAGTTAAAATTTCAAATCCAGAATATTTATTTCAAACACAAATTTAAATTTATATTTCACGGTATATTATTCATTTTTGACCGTGTGAGAGAGCTGATATTGGTTTCAACAAAATATACTTCATTAACAGCTTCTGCTAAAAGGTTTGTTATTTTTTTGAGTTTTCTCATCTTTGACCCACTGCCCATCGCTGATACAACGTACCACTGAACTGTTGTAATACACTGTTACAGTGAATGCCTAACCACGGAGTATACAAATATATCTCAGTTAAGTGAAATAATGACACTTAGTCTATTAAGTACGTGAAACATTCGTTTATCTATCACCTAAGTCTATTATTATACCCAAAATTACATTATGTAAAATTTTTAATTCGTTATTCAATTTTAAAAGAAATTATCGTTAAATATTACTTGCTGTATTGCGTATCTCTGTAACAAATATGCAAGAAAACAGTGGCAGTATATCGTAAGTATTAGCATGAATTTACGCTCTTGAGTTTTTGTATGTCATAGAGAGAGAGAGAGAGAGAAGAGAGAGAGAGAGAGAGAGAGAGAGAGAGAGAGAGAGAGAGAGAGAGAGAGAGAGAGAGAGAGAGAGAGAGAGAGAGAGAGACAGACAGACAGAGAAAGAGAGTGAGAGGGAGAGGGGTTGAATCGTAATAAAGAAGGTAAATTGTACAAATTGTGAATACCTGGTTTCCTACAGATACGCGCATTCCAAATTATAATGTCATTGTTTTTCCCGCAGCTTTATTATACGCTAGCTAAAATGTATGCACATCTGTTGCGAAACCACAAAACCATTTTATAATTGTTGGCACCATTATCAACAGATATATGAAAATTATTTGTCAATAAAGAAAGAAAAATTATTCAATCCACGTTTAATGAAATTAGTACTGTTTTCATTTCACATTTAGTTGTGTTAATAATGTTCAAATAGTAAAAGGTTTCTGATATTAATATATTGATCAGGACAATTATGCTTCAACTGTCGCAAAAGCTAACTATTTATTATGTATATTATAGTAACGTAAAAACATAAATTACTCAGAAACTATTTTATAAACTTTAATCTAAACCGAATTTGAAAAAAATAGATTGTACAACAGTAATCAGAACTTACTTTGTTGGCTCACATATAAATCACTTTGAAACTGATGAGGTTTTTTTTACTAGTTAAGAAACAACTTGCAATAATAACAATATCTCACTTGCTCCTACACATATCACCTACTATTAACAATTTAGAACTTATACTTATAATTTATATATGCTTTAAAAGTTGTTTTAAAATTAAATATTAGTTCAGCACACATATTATACAAATTACCTGGGAGTTTAAGTACAAATATCTTTATACATTGCCCTACTTTAGGTAAGTGTACTGTAATCTGAAACCCTAAATAAGTAAAACTTCTGCATAAACATTACCACATTACCACAAATTTTCTTTGTATTATGAACTTCTACTCAGTTTCAGAATAATTTTCTGTACCATCACTCGTTTTCAGAAACGTAGCCATGCATATCTATACGCATGAGGCTATAACAAACTAATGTCAGCCATTGTTTGATTGTAAGAACTATGACTACAAATAAGATGCCAGTGCTGAATCTAGAGTCACACCCTTCATAACAAAATTCTAAAGGGACTAGGCTTTAGACCTGTTCCGGAACCCATCTCCTCCTTGGTTTACCGACGTCTCTCTTCCCAGTAGGGTGATAACTCAAATCAGCCACAGGTAGATGGATATCAGGCATGCGATCCAGGTGTTCACACCTCTTTCTGTGGTCTTCAATCTTACGTATAAAAACATTAATAGACTAATAATGAATGATTAATGAATCATTAATTAGAAATCCTAGAGCCTTTAAATTATCTTTGTACTTTAAAGTAGTAAAACACACTGTACACAACCTTGAGAATAGAATGCAAAAGTTTTGTAAAGCTAACGCGATATGAATTCGGCTTACCAAAATCATATTTTGTTAGGACAGAAACACGTTAGAGTTTTCCCGGAGCTGAAGCATAGAGTCTGTAACTGTATCCCGTAAATACTTTTATTAACATAACAATTTTAAAGCATATAGCCACAGAATAACTATTAGAATTCAAAAATGCTCCATTTTATTTTTTAGTTACATTTATAACCATTGTACCTAAAAGACAAATAATTCATTCCCACCTTTAAGTTTACATATATTTCTATCGACATTTAGAAGCCTATATCTAATAAATCTACAAATAGAAAAAATCAAACATCTAAGAATTTTACAAACGTAGCTTAAACTTTTATGAAAGGGTCTGAGGAGTCTCAACATATAATTATTCTGTTAAATTATTATTTAATGACAAGTGCCTATTTTGAATACATTTTCTTATTACTTATTCCTTCCGATATACTTTTACAATGTTCTTTTAAAAATTTGCTTTAAATTCGTAAAATGGTATAATTCCCTTACATTTTGTGCTCTTTACTCATCAACCGATTTTGCACAATTTTACTGCCCTCAATAAATGCTTCTTGTCTACTATTTTGGAGGGGGGATTAATCTCACAAACTACAGGGAAATGTAGGGTAATGACACGAATGCCAAGTTTTACAAAAATCGGTTGATAGATTCAAATGTTATAGTAAGACATTGGCCTACTACAAAATAGATCAAGAATGCCTTCTTTGGCATGAATACAGCTGACTTATTCCAATTACTTATTTTTTTGCGTACCGTATCACTTATTATATGATATATAATTACCTTAATATCCACTTTAGCGATACAAAGTTTCGTCAATGATGACGCGTTTCGGGACTAAGTCCCATCCTCAGATACACTTAATTAATAAATTAAAACATTAAAATCGCGACCATGATACTGGTCAAGTCAAAAATAAAATAAAGTAAGTTACAAATCGCATGTAATAAGTTTTACTAACCACGGCCGGAGCTCCCGCATGCGTTCACCCACAACCGCGATCGTCACGCGACTGGTCCTATATATATAAGGACCAGTCGCGTGACGATCGCGGTTGTGGGTGAACGCATGCGGGAGCTCCGGCCGTGGTTAGTAAAACTTATTACATGCGATTTGTAACTTATTTTATTTTATTTTTGACTTGACCAGTATCATGGTCGCGATTTTATGTTTTAGTTTATTAATTAAGTGTATCTGAGGATGGGACTTAGTCCCGAAACGCGTCATCAATGACGAAACTTTGTATCGCTAAAGTGGATATTAAGGTAATTATATATGACTTATTCCGTGCAGCAGTACAGAAAGTTAAAATAGGCTGTATGATATCCAACATCCGAAACGGATAGGAACTATCAGAAGAAGATGAGAACGACACATGATTAATTTTGAACATGATGAAGGTAAAAACGGCCTACATACTCAAACTACAAAAATACTGAACACGAAGTGGTGAGAATTGAGTATACGTTTACATGGGAAATATTTTTTTATTTACAAGAAATTTCAAAGTGCAACAACGGTAATGCAGTTCGAATATAATTAAAAAATGTCTCAAATGTAATATCGACACAAATCCCTGATAAATATTACGAGGAGTTGATATCCGGGACTGAGGAGACACCAACCGACATAAGAGTCCTAGTACCAGTATAGAGCACTAACCAATAAAAAGTGATTAAATCACAAAGCTGGCGAGTATTAAATTTTAATAATAGTACTGACCCTACTTTAATATTAATTATCTTGCAGGTACAATATAATACATCTTGTTAGTCATTTTCCTCAAAGAAGAAAAACAATGTAAAGATGTTATACGACTAAAAGTTTAAGCAGCTTTCAAAACATATCATCATGTCTATAAATTACGGTTTTAGTGTCATTTTCAATATAAGTTAATTTAATTATGCTTTAATTATAGAAAGAGGAACAAGTATTTAATTTTAAATATTGTGATTGATGACAGTACACTTTTTACATTATTGAAAACAAAAAGATACTTTTCATACATAGTTTATTTTATACTTTACGAAAATGGATTTATAGCGCAGAAAGTCTCTGTACGTGACTTGTATTCCCTCGCAACACCTACAAAGTGCCGTGCTAAGCGGCATCAACGTATTTGCGTTGGTAATTTTGGAGAATTTACAGAAGTGATATTACGTTTAGAAAATTCTACGGGAAAAGATATTTAATGTGTAAATCGCTATATAAATTGATTGAATATAAAACTTTAGATGGCTAATTCTGTAAATCTTATGTTCGAACAAACTTCCTTATTCAATATAAATAACTACCTTTAGAATTTTCCTTACACGTGATAAAAATATTATAACACTAATTACCAGATATCGAACAGAATACCAAGCTGAAGTAGTTGAGCTTGACTCTTCCCCAGCTGTATCTGCTGCATGCAGCGTAAACCAATAGTAATAGAATATTTCTGTAAAATTATTGTCAAAAATAATATCTCCGTAATTACATTATATTACATTGCGTCTACTAATTAGAAATCTTAATGATAAAATAATTTTTGTTTCTCGAGTACAACAATACAATCAAGATACGAAAGATTCAATAATACTATCTTCATTGTCTCTACCTTCTACCGTTTTGACTTTCTTTTTCAAAATTTGTAGACCACAGTCCTGTTTCACATTTATTTTTCTTATTGTTTGCAAAATATTCTTATTAGTCTATTATAAATGTCCGTGATGCCGCATTTTTCAAAACCTAACTTTATTTTAAATACAATTTTAACAATTCAAAGCTAAAACAACTTAAAAATTTGTTTTCTTTCTTATGTTCAGACGACTGAAAAAGTTTTATATATTTTAAAAATTAGTCACCATACGTTGCACTATTTTCATGAGAATACTCGAATTTCGTTTAGTTTATTTGACAGCAGGCAGTTGACTTTTTTAATTATAAGAAATAATGATGAGAAAATAAATTGTAATTTTCAACTTGTTTTTATATTTTTCTATCAAATTTTAAAAATAAAATTACAATGACGGAAAATATTAAAATATAATCCACTACCTATTTCTTTATTTAATTTTGCACATAATTCTATAATCTCTGTACATCATAGTTATACTGTTCAAATAATCGATATGCACTTGGTAGAACATTTTAGTAATATTGTTACGACATCACAGAACAATCTACCTGTTTCTCGAACGATGTATTGGAATTCGGCTGAATGTTGTGGCGTACGTGATTCTCAGCGCATTTGCTAGACATTCTCGCGCGGCCGCACGCACTGTGTCAAAGCCGCAATGAATTACGTTCTAGTGTTTTCTACTAGACGTATATTAGGGAATATTCTGGAACCTCAGCGGGGTATAAATACAGGTACGCAAGGACGCTCTATTAAGTTTATTGTCGGGCGACTGCAAGTGATTACTCTGTGCTTTCAAATGGTTATGTGGCGAATTGGTGTGTTTTATAATCGGGCGGTATAATTGTAATACAATTGTGTTTTATATTAGTTGACATTTTATATTAATTGGGGTCTTGTATTTTGTTTTCCACTGTACCTAAGTCGACCGATCAAGTAGACCGTCGTAACAATATTTAAGTTTAATAAATAAACACTGAAGTTTGTTCTACTTTATTTTTAATTTCCTAACAATCGTTTTACAAGGTGCGTAGCTGCGAAAGTTAGATTTGAACTGAATGAATGAAGGTCATATTTGCAGGGGTAGGGCTGGAGGTGCTGTATGTGGAAGGAGACTAACTGGAAATCTCAAGATATACGGTTAGTGAACAAAGGTGAGTGTTTTTGCTGTTTATCACAAAACGAAGTAACGTTAATGTATTATTATAAATCATGTAAAATAAAATGTTGTGTCAAAGCTAATTTATACGTCAAACTACGTGTTATTTAAACTAATAAAATGTGACCATAAATAGCGTACAGTAAGCGTCCCTGTCTAAACTGATTTATGGCAACCAATTATAGTTTGTCTAGTTAGAATAGAACAAATGAAACATTCTACACACTATGTGACATGCTTACAGCATACGTGAAATCACACGTGAAACATGGGGAAAGCTGAGTATCGATTTTTGTTTAAAGAACAGCATAATAATATTAATGTATTGCACTAATAATTAATAATTAAGGATGCCTTTATATTCCACAAAAGGCACACAAAACATTGTGACCAGCACTTACGTAATTAACCTTTCTAAACCTTAATTACTCAGGTCTGCAGGCTGACTTTGTAGTTCTCCCCTGGAATGAATCCAAATCTTCTCTATAATAACTAAAGTCAACTGCCACGTCTTCTAAGCTCTGGAAGACCAGTAAAATATTTTGCTCATTACAATAATGTTAATATTATACAAATATAACACTTATATATCATGTACGCAACATATAATATGTCATATTAAAAAAATATTTCTATCGTTCCTAAATTCACCAAGTGCGACCACGCGTGGTGCGCACTCTCGTCTATGTTGTAGCCCCCCTAATTGTGTTTTACCACACAAGCTTCTCCTAGGTAATTGCCAAAGTCAAAAGTGAAGTGTACTGTGTAGTAAGGCAAACGCTCTGCCTTTGACAGTTGCGTCACACTTGTGAACAGTTTACTTCAGCTACTGATATTAACGTTGCCAACAAAGTTCCCATACCGCTTCGTAGTAAATATTACAGAGAGATCATCCTGATATTAAAGTTGTACAACCTCAATACAGCAATTTTCCGGCTACAACGTAACATTTCTATATTTGCACGTTTGGTTTTCCTGTAAAAAGTTTTTTTCTTTTGGAAACATCCAATACGTTAAATTTTCTTTTCTATCTTCATGCAACTAGTGCTTTCAAAAATAACAATACGTTTTTTTATTTTTTTATTCTTTTATATAGCCTAAAGGTACTATATAATGTTATTATTTATATTTTAAAGCGATCGATTTCGCTCACAGACCATCATCAGGTTATATAGCACATTCACAATATTATAAAACACTATTATTTGTAAAAATAATTTATAAAAAAAATTATAATTGTGTTTATAAAAATACAATTTTTTATAAATAATAGTATTAATAGTGTTTTATAATATTGTGAATGTGCTATATAACCTGATGATGGTCTGTGACCGAAATCGATCGCTTTAAAATATAAATAATAACATTATATGGTACCTTTAGGCTATATAAAAGAATACAAAAAAAAATTTAATTATAGTTACCATTAATAAAAACAATAAGTGTAAGTACATAATACATCACATTATCATTAGTAACAATACGTTGTTCAGCTAAAAGCGTAATGTATTTTTGTGTGTACGACGTGCACAATTTATATCTTACAGTACTTCTGACAATTTTGGTTGTACTATACATTACCAACTATATTTAATATTACCTTGTGTATCCAGGTGCTCCTCCTTGCAACTTCAATGTTTCTTTAAAAATCTACGCGTTTCGGGACTCATGGTCCAATCATCAGGTTGGTAAAAAAACAAGAATCACTCACATGGAGTACGTCAACTTAATAAGATGTAAATAAAAAGTTTCACTCGCATATACCGCGTGTATACAATTACACAACTACACGATGCGCATCGTATCGGAACTTGCAAGCGACTAACCGTTACGCGTCGCACTATCTCTACCTTTATCTATGTGTTGTTCCAACACGCGTATGGCCGTGTCATACAGTCCGTTGGACTTAAAAGAAAGCTTGTCGTTCAAGAGCTGATTACCTTGGGTTTTTGAGGCCTTATAAATTTCAAATTCTTCCAGCGCGTCCATAAGCCTGCCCTTTTTACAGAAATGCAACGGCTTGAAGCTACTTTGAAAACTCGAGTAATTATGGTTCTGGTTGACTATATGCAAGGCAAAGTTTGATTTTATCTTCTGGATATCACCTCTAGGGAATAAAATTATAAAAGGGAGAAAGTGATATACCTATTGTGTGAATATTCTTTACAAAAGTAAAGTCTTTATCATTTTAAATAATTAAACTTTTACATTTACCTAACTCTGATTTACTGGAACACTTTACGTAAACTTAATAAGCAAGCATAATTGATGGTTGCTTGTTTGAAGCTCATGAAAAGCTATGAATAAGATTAAAAAAATAATTATTTAAATGTAAGATATTTTTGAAGAATATTGCTTCTATTTCATTTCATACTATTACTAATTTACAACACAAATTACCGATTACATGAAATTACTAATCAGTTTGTATAAAACTTTTATACGATAATATAAATAAATTTTATTAATTCAATCACTTTCTGCTACAGTTCGTTTCTTGATATGTATAAAGTATTTAAAATTTATATTTATATTTATATTACCTCAAGATGTTTTTTTCCTTATTTGGAACATGTTCCGAGAGCTCCCGTGCTCTCATCCTCAGCCTTCGCGATCTTGCGTCTGGTGAAGTATTTGTGTGTTGGCTGGATGCTATTAAGGTTTCTTGTTGGTCTCTGGTATTTTAAATTTGTATTATTGTGTGTGATTGTGGTATATGTATTTGTATTTCCGATGTTGAGTGCTTTGAATATTGTGTCATGTTTTGTATTGATTTGTATTTGTTCAGGTATTAGTTTGTTTTGCGTTTTATGTTTGTATATTTGTAAATTTTCCCAAATGTTCATTATGGTGCCTTTGTGTGGTATATGTTTTATTAGTGCCGCATTAGTTATGTCTGGGAATTCATGTCCTGTGTTTATTGCATGTGTGGCTAAATTGGATTTATATATTTCTGGTTTTTTGTATGCGTTTAGGTGTTCAAAATAACGTTTCTTCAGCTGTTTTTTATTGCAATCTTGGCATTCAATTTTGTATATACCGTTAGTTATATTATCTTTGTTGTGTGGGCTATTTAGATTTTGTAAATTATTTTTGTTAGTTTTGTATGCTATTTTTAAATCTGTGTTGTAACATAACATTTGGAACAACATAATATCGTACCTGACTTAATAAAGACTTTGAATAAGAAGCTGACAAGGAGAACAATATCTTCAAAGATTATAGTGAAGAAGAACGACTAACAATTTTAGACTGACTAGTAAGACAACTGACCGTACCCAAATTAATGATTTAGGCTAAGTGATGCAGATATCTTCAAAACCCAACTATGACAATGAATTTTCAGTATTGACCAAACAAAGAAGTGTAAAGACAAACAGCTTATGAACCAGGACTATAAATAAACAAATGGTTTCAGTTGATGTATCATTAAATCCAGACAATCAAAATACAAAGTGAGGGATAATAGACCCAAACATGTAATATTATGTAAGAGAAATATTAGTAAATAATTAAGTTAATTGATGTAACAAAAATATAAATATACTTGGTTATAGATACAAGAACCATACAAATAATTGTCACATATAGAGTTCATAGGGTTGTCCAATAAACAACAAATTATAACATGGTCACAATAACAATTATAACAAGTGTAAAACCCAGATAAACAGTAAATGTAACAAGATTATTAGAACTGTGTGTGAGGTAGAGCAACAGTGTTCACTTTATTGTAATTTTGTAAGTCAAACATCAGCAAGTATACGGATGTTGAAACCTATATAAATAGTAAATATGACATAGACAGTGTCAGAATAATGAGTAAATTAGCTGACAAAGGAATAACTAATTAGTATAGGATTTGTTTTGTAAAATGTGCATGTTTTATGTTATAGCACAGTGTTTTATATAATAGTATTTGTGTTGTGTTTTTTGTATGTAACTGATGATACAGTTAGTTTAAAGGAATGCCAATTTTGTGATATTAATTCAATTTTTTTATGTTGTGTTAACAAATGTAACAATAGAGCTGATGTTAAACCATGGTAAATTAATTAACCAAGCAGAATGGACTATACAAAGATGTTTTGTTAAGTGTCAAACACCTATACAGTTTGAGTAGAAAACAACTATTTGTGCAAGGGATTGGGATAATCATAGCCATGTGGACATGAATTTAACTATTAGAATAATATATATTTTGTGTTGTTAAAATAACGTTATATGTTAAACCATTTTGATGAATGTTAGAAGTTAATTTAATTGTTAGAGATGTTAAAACATGATGATGAAAATAATACTATTACATAGGCCAGGTGAAACCAACTTTAGTAAATTTTGAACAATTATGTTAGAAATTTTGTAAGGCAAATGTGAAAGGAAAGATGTATTTATAGGTAATAATGTATACAAGGAATATAGAAACAAAATAACACATATCAAGTTATTTAAGGAAATTCCAAATAACAAAATTGTAACATCCATAGTTCTTAAGCAAAAATAGGCATGTTTGGTGTCTAAATATAACACATGTGAAGATCAAAATAATGCTGATAATGGTTTTAAACTCCCATTCAGTATAGAAAAGTTACGTTAGTTTAAAGATTTTGAACAAATTTAGATTCTGAAATAATAAAAGTATATGACAATGTCTATCCGAATTGACCAACCAGGTTCCAAGTTTACCCATAGCAACCAGAAATTTCGGATAAATAAAATGAGACTTCTTTGACAACGATCTTAGCAGATAGACGCGTTTTTAAATCGTCTTATATTTTGTGTTATAAAGTGTGAAAAAACTATACAACTAAATAAATACAGTTAGAGGTACATACACTACACGAACTTTTTGCAACAACCGAAGGCTACCCATTAGATGGATTAGAAGAAATAATAACCGGGAAGAAGATTTGAAGTGGACGAGGGACGAGGAAGAAGATCTGACGTGTACGTGGGCCCTATCTTCAACCAAGAAGAGTACAAGAAGAGGATTTGGTGATTTGACATCTCATTATATCGTACTTTAACACACATTTGTATACACGAATTTTAAACAATAATCAACTAAATTACAGACACCATATAACACAAACACTAAAAAACAATCACTAATAACACCATATAAGACTAACACCTTTTTAAACACAACGAGAACTATTAATTTACACAATAACTATCAAAGCCTGATTTGAGCATAACCTTTTTTAAAACTGGTAACCACTATACGATTTCTGTGTGCACCTATCACTCTAACGTTGTAATATCCCATAATTGTAAACTTGTATTTTGATTAATAGTGTAATATTTTGTTTAATTTATAATCCCCGAACCATATACGCCCTGAGATAATCTTTATTTTTATTTAAAAACGTTAACAAAAAGCATTGTTTTGGTCTCAAGAAATACTGAACGTTTGGCTACTACTGCTGCCAACTGGTAAAGAGAAGATTTATAATTTGTACTACAATTGCGATTATTCTGTTTAAAAATTATTAAAACAGTTAACCAGTGTTTTTTCCGAATAAAGGATTCCATAACGATATATGTTTGATGATAACTGTGTGTCGTTATTATTGCTGTAACATTTAGTAAATAGAATTCACAGATTGCAACGGACCAGATAGTTGGCATCGTTGAGTGACGTCACGGAAAAGAAGCAGCATTGTGGGAGTAAGCGGCAATTTACAAAAACCATTCGCCGTTCAACATAACACATTTATAATTACACATCGACGACTCCAGTGCGAGTTTGTCGCTACATTATTTATCCATATTACAAGTCGACATTTATAACGGACGGTGTAATCCAAGTGCACACGACATATATACAAGTAACCTATTCACAATAACATTGTATGTAACGAAATATTCTCTGGTTACAAATAGACGAACCCGAGGTGAGGCTACATCTCAATCATAAGTAACCCGATAGACGAACCCCTTTTATTAACGTTACAAATTGGCGCACCAACGTGTGAGGCGTGTAATTTAATATAAATTAAATTATTATTAATAGACAAATAAACCAAAATAAACAAGATGAGGAAGCGAGAAACATCGCGAAAACGAGCGGCCGAAACTGAGAAGGTAGACGAGTTAAATATGAAAGACAAAGAAGCGACGCCGGTTGAGGAAATAGAAATTATAACAAGAAAGGATCCGGAAAAACAACCAGAAGAAACCACACAAACGGAAGGCGAGAAGACGCAAGAAATGTTCAAACGTATGATGGAATTCATGCAGGAATTAAAACAGGACAATAAACAGTCCATAGAGAACAATAATAAGAACTTAGAGAAATTAAAGGAAGAATTAAATGAGAACAGTAATAAGAACTTAGAAAAATTGAAGGAAGAATTAAAGACGGACAATAAACAATCTACGGAGGAATTGAGCCGAAAATTGGGAGAGACGGATAAGAAAATTGAAGAAAAAATGGGAGAATTGAAGGAGAATAGCAAGAAAATGGAGGAGAAAATAGACGCAAATAATAAAGCATTGAGGGAAGAATTGAAGGAAAATTACCAGGAAACCATGAAAAAATTGGATGAACACAAAGAGTCGTTAAAAGAAGATTGGGATAACAAGATGGAAATTAACAACCGGCAATTACAGGAAGAATGGGACAAGAAGCTGGAAGAACCGGTAACTGAAATTAAAAGGGTGGAATCCGAGACCAAGGAAAAGTGTGAGCGGATGAATCAAGAGATACTGAGCGTCCGGGAAGAAACGAATGGACGAGTTGAAAATATCAGAACCAACCAAGCAGTGATGGGAGAGAGATTGGAAGATATGAGTAATAGTCTCAATCGAGTACAAGACCAAACAACTGCTCATAGAGATGAAATCAATTCATTAAAGAACGGACAGTGTACCGGTGCCCATACAACATGCGAGGAAAATCGAGAGGTGATCGATTTTCAAAACTATAGAAGAAACCCCATGCTATTCTTGGAACGAGTCGAAGAGAAGATAGCCAAAACCGGAGAAGACAGATGGTTTGTGATAAGGAGCATGTTGGACGAGATGTTCCGAAAAGTATATGACAACTGGTGGACGGCGATGCGGCCGGGTATACAGAACTTCCAGGAATTTATGAAACAGTTCAAATCTAAATATTGGTCCGATGCCACACAACACATGATAAGAAGTGACCTAGGATTGGGCAGATATGACCTGCACGGCAAGCAAACTCCAACTGCATATTTTCTTGGCAAAATAAATATAGCCAGACAATTAGAGCCTGCAATTCCTACGGAATGTTTAGTGCGGCTATTAGCATACCACTGTGGTGGCGAAATTACAAGAGGCCGAATAAATGGACGCATACAAACCATCGAGGAGATGTCAACATTATTGGCAGAGATGGAACAGGAGAAGAACTTCCTCCAGTATAGACGAAGAAATGATGAGATAAATAGAAATAATGGTCGCCGCGACGCCCCATACGAAAACAACCGGCAACGACCAAACAATAGTTATAACAACAACGGTAACCACTATCAGCGCGGTTACCAAAACCAGAATAACACCAATAACTATCCACGAAATAACGCAAATAATAACAACAATAACAACAACCACTATTACCGTAGCCCTCCTACAAATAATAACAATAATGGATACCAGCGTGCCAATGACAGAGACCACCAGTACCAGAACAACCGGGGTTATAACAACAACTATGATAACCGGTATAGGCATAATAATAACGGCAATAATAACAGTCAAAATCAAACATATAGAAGACAAGTGAATTATATAAGCGTTGACGATAGGGATGTGGGAAGACGTTGGTACCAGGGACGAGCAAACTATAATGGAAATCGTGGAAGAAGTTTTCAGGAGGAGAGTAACCAGCACTACCGCGATGAACATCGGCGAAGTAGAAGCTGCGACGACAACAGAAATAATCGAAATTCAGTGACGTTCAATAATAACGCCATTGAGGTACAAGAGGCGCAGATCAGAGACAGACCCAATCAATCAGACAACAGGACTGAGGAGATCAGCCCTGATTTAAACGAACTGCGGCAGTGAAAATCCACCAGGTCCCATCACTGAACCGGCAATTTGGGTACTTACTAGGACGAGACAAAACGACTGACGATACGTTGACAATAGTGCAAAATCATTTCCTAAAGAATGTTAGAGAAGAGCTACTGAACGAAGACTCGATAACACAAAATAATTCAAATAATGAGATTGTTTATATCATCGCCCAAGTGAATGGACTGGAGACAAGATGTATGATAGATACGGGCGCAAACGTGTCATTAATCGACAACAATGAATACCTCAAAATTCAAAAATATAGTAAGGCCATCTCACCAACTTTACCAATTCAAAATATAATTTTAATCGGAGCCACTGGAAGGCAAAACAAGTCAATAAGAAAACAGGTATCATTAACAGTGACCAGCAGAAATGTATTATGAACCTAATAAACAAAGTTGTATAAAACCACAAAATTCTAAAGAAATAGTAAGAGCAACTTACAACTAATTATTTATGAGAATTAATTTGGAATTGAAGGATTTATTATTATAAAACCAACAAAATTCCAAACAAAGAGTAAGATCAACTTACAACTAATTATTTATGAGAATTAATTTGGAATTGAAGAATTTATTATTATAAAACCACCAAAATTCCAAACAAATAGTAAGATCAACTTACAACTAATTATTTATGAGAATTAATTTGGAATTGAAGAATTTGTTAGTATAAAACCAACAAAATTCCAAACAAATAGTAAGGACAACTTACAACTAATTATTTATGAGAATTAATTTGGAATTGAAGAATTTGTTAGTATAAAACCAACAAAATTCCAAACAAATAGTAAGGACAACTTACAACTAATTATTTATGAGAATTAATATGAAACTGAAGAATTTATTATTACAATACCACGAAATTGAAAAAATGTAGTAAGCTCATATTACCAACTTTGGTAATTCAGAATATAATTTTAAATGAAGCCCAATAAACAGGGTTGAATATTTCAGAATTTAGATAAATAGTAAGGACCAATTACAGTACAGTTTAAAAATGTAATTATGAATCAAGCAGATAAACAACTGGGAATAAATTTCCAATTTCTAAACAAAATAAGCACCTCTTATTAAACACAATTATGAACTTATTATTGGAATATAAAAGAAAGATGCAACATCCATAAATTAGAAGAAACTATAGTGCTATAAAATGAATAAGAAAGGACAAATGTAGACAATCGACGATGAAAATGAGACAAGACTAGAAACGAATTTATTGCAAATAACCTATCATGATTGTGAGAGAATCAACAACAACTGAAGATGCAAATACTTGTTATGTGTTAATTTAAATGAAGATAGTGAATGAAAAAATGAAGATTAAGCAGTACTGATAAAGAAGGAAGGAAGATAGTACCAATAGAAAATAAAAAATTTTATTAACATCGCCACAAGAAAATAAACATCTGAAAGAGTCAATGGAAAGAAATATTTAGATCTGAGAAGTTAGACTGAGTGAACAATCCCAAGAATATATTATATTATTTTTATTTGATTTAGTCGTGAATAGACTAGTGTGTATTAAATGTGATTGACTGACGAGATAGCTCCAGGAATCGATATTATTTATGTATTATGTATTGTAAGGACAGCGGGGTATTAGGTCAAGAGAGCCACCCGACTGATTCCAGAATATATGGTGATTAATTTGTTAGGGAAGTAACATGTTCCAGGGATAGAACACTTATAATTAAAGACAAGTATACCAGATCATAATAAGAATAACAAATGACAATATGAAAAGAAGGTAATTGATAATTTCAACAAAAACAAAATTTTATTAAAATGATCAAATTTGGTGGCAGGGTAATATGTAACATGACATTTGGAACAACATAATATCGTACCTGACTTAATAAAGACTTTGAATAAGAAGCTGACAAGGAGAACAATATCTTCAAAGATGATAGTGAAGAAGAACGACTAACAATTTTAGACTGACTAGTAAGACAACTGACCGTACCCAAATTAATGATTTAGGCTAAGTGATGCAGATATCTTCAAACCCCAACTATGACAATGAATTTTCAGTATTGACCAAACAAAGAAGTGTAAAGACAAACAGCTTATGAACCAGGACTATAAAGAAACAAATGGTTTCAGTTGATGTATCATTAAATCCAGACAATCAAAATACAAAGTGAGGGATAATAGACCCAAACATGTAATATTATGTAAGAGAAATATTAGTAAATAATTAAGTTAATTGATGTAACAAAAATATAAATATACTTGGTTATAGATACAAGAACCATACAAATAATTGTCACATATAGAGTTCATAGGGTTGTCCAATAAACAACAAATTATAACATGGTCACAATAACAATTATAACAAGTGTAAAACCCAGATAAACAGTAAATGTAACAAGATTATTAGAACTGTGTGTGAGGTAGAGCAACAGTGTTCACTTTATTGTATTTTTGTAAGTCAAACATCAGCAAGTATACGGATGTTGAAACCTATATAAATAGTAAATATGACATAGACAGTGTCAGAATAATGAGTAAATTAGCTGACAAAGGAATAACTAATTAGTATAGGATTTGTTTTGTAAAATGTGCATGTTTTATGTTATAGCACAGTGTTTTATATAATAGTATTTGTGTTGTGTTTTTTGTATGTAACTGATGATACAGTTAGTTTAAAGGAATGCCAATTTTGTGATATTAATTCAATTTTTTTAAGTTGTGTTAACAAATGCAACAATAGAGCTGATGTTAAACCATGGTAAATTAATTAACCAAGCAGAATGGACTATACAAAGATGTTTTGTTAAGTGTCAAACACCTATACAGTTTGAGTAGAAAACAACTATTTGTGCAAGGGATTGGGATAATCATAGCCATGTGGACATGAATTTAACTATTAGAATAATATATATTTTGTGTTGTTAAAATAACGTTATATGTTAAACCATTTTTATGAATGTTAGAAGTTAATTTAATTGTTAGAGATGTTAAAACATGATGATGAAAATAATACTATTACATAGGCCAGGTGAAACCAACTTTAGTAAATTTTGAACAATTATGTTAGAAATTTTGTAAGGCAAATGTGAAAGGATAGATGTATTTATAGGTAATAATGTATACAAGGAATATAGAACCAAAATAACACATATCAAGTTATTTAAGGAAATTCCAAATAACAAAATTGTAACATCCATAGTTCTTAAGCAAAAATAGGCATGTTTGGTGTCTAAATATAACACATGTGAAGATCAAAATAATGCTGATAATGGTTTTAAACTCCCATTCAGTATAGAAAAGTTACGTTAGTTTAAAGATTTTGAACAAATTTAGATTCTGAAATAATAAAAGTATATGACAATGTCTATCCGAATTGACCAACCAGGTTCCAAGTTTACCCATAGCAACCAGAAATTTCGGATAAATAAAATGAGACTTCTTTGACAACGATCTTAGCAGATAGACGCGTTTTTAAATCGTCTTATATTTTGTGTTATAAAGTGTGAAAAAACTATACAACTAAATAAATACAGTTAGAGGTACATACACTACACGAACTTTTTGCAACAACCGAAGGCTACCCATTAGATGGATTAGAAGAAATAATAACCGGGAAGAAGATTTGAAGTGGACGAGGGACGAGGAAGAAGATCTGACGTGTACGTGGGCCCTATCTTCAACCAAGAAGAGTACAAGAAGAGGATTTGGTGATTTGACATCTCATTATATCGTACTTTAACACACATTTGTATACACGAATTTTAAACAATAATCAACTAAACTACAGACACCATATAACACAAACACTAAAAAACAATCACTAATAACACCATATAAGACTAACACCTTTTTAAACACAACGAGAACTATTAATTTACACAATAACTATCAAAGCCTGATTTGAACATAACCTTTTTTAAAACTGGTAACCACTATACGATTTCTGTGTGCACCTATCACTCTAACGTTGTAATATCCCATAATTGTAAACTTGTATTTTGATTAATAGTGTAATATTTTGTTTAATTTATAATCCCCGAACCATATACGCCCTGAGATAATCTTTATTTTTATTTAAAAACGTTAACAAAAAGCATTGTTTTGGTCTCAAGAAATACTGAACGTTTGGCTACTACTGCTGCCAACTGGTAAAGAGAAGATTTATAATTTGTACTACAATTGCGATTATTCTGTTTAAAAATTATTAAAACAGTTAACCAGTGTTTTTTCCGAATAAAGGATTCCATAACGATATATGTTTGATGATAACTGTGTGTCGTTATTATTGCTGTAACATTTAGTAAATAGAATTCACAGATTGCAACGGACCAGATAGTTGGCATCGTTGAGTGACGTCACGGAAAAGAAGCAGCATTGTGGGAGTAAGCGGCAATTTACAAAAACCATTCGCCGTTCAACATAACACATTTATAATTACACATCGACGACTCCAGTGCGAGTTTGTCGCTACATTATTTATCCATATTACAAGTCGACATTTATAACGGACGGTGTAATCCAAGTGCACACGACATATATACAAGTAACCTATTCACAATAACATTGTATGTAACGAAATATTCTCTGGTTACAAATAGACGAACCCGAGGTGAGGCTACATCTCAATCATAAGTAACCCGATAGACGAACCCCTTTTATTATCGTTACAGTGTTTAAAAATAGTTTTGTTAGCTTTGTCATTTTATTATTTATGTATGTGAATGTGGCCCTTTTTTTGTTGTTGTTATTATTATATGGGTTATTATACCGGCATCAAAGCCCGCTATGTCACTACAATGCAAAGCGTTGGAGGTATTTTTTCTGGAGTGTTTTTACTGTATTATAAAGCGGCCAAATTCAGATATAGAGCAACAATATTAGATTAAGATTCGGAGTGTTTGTTATTCTGATTTTCGAATTAGTGGAAAGTGATTATAGTGTTAATTAGTGTAAAACTGTAATAAAATATAATTTATTATTATGTGTTGGACAAATTTAATTTGAGTTATTATATAAAGAGTTTTTTTACTTCCATATTCCTTAAGGAATGGAAGTATGGTGATGGCAAAAAAAAAAGTGTTCGAGATTATTGCAGATTCTGATTCTACTACACTCAAAACATGAAAAAAAGTCGTTTTTCGAAAAGTGTCTGTGTGTGTGTCTGTCTGTCTGTGTGTCTGTCTGTCTATAGATTTTTTCTATGGCACACGATAACTGCCGCAAATTCAAATAGAATCAAATAATTTTTTGCATACAGTCCTGATTTGTAGAGTACTCGCTACTTATTGTTTTTGGTGAAGATCAGTTGAGGGAAAGGGGTAGTTTACCTGCAACAGTTTTTTTTTCAAGGGAAATTTTTTCTTTTTGCAAATGATAACAGCCGCAAATTCAAACAGAATCAAGTAATGTTTCGCATACAGCCCTGAATTGTAGAGTTCTCAAGACCTGTTGTTTTTGGTGCAGATCGGTTAAGGGAAAGGGGTAGTTTACCTGTAACGTTTTATGTTTTAACAAGGGTATTTCCTATGGCAAACGATAACAGCCGCAAATTCAAACAGAATCAAAAGATTATTTGCATACAGCCCTAAATTTTAGAGTTCTCAAGACCTATTGTTTTTGGTGAAGATCGGTTAAGGGAAAGGGGTAGTTTACCTACAACGTTTTTTTAACAAGGGTATTTTCTATGGCAAACGATAACAGCCGCAAGTTCAAACAGAATCAAATAATTTTCTGCATACAGCCCTGGTTTGTAGAGTACTCAAGAACTTTTGTTTTTGGTGAAGATCGGTTGAGGGGAAGGGGTAGTTTACCTGCAACGTTTTTTATCAAGCGTATTTTCTATGGCAAACGATAACTGCCGCAAATTCAAACAGAATCAAATAATTTTTTGCATATATTACTGAATTATAGAGGACTCAAGGCCTTTTGATTTTGGTGAAGATCGGTTAAGGGGAAGGAGTAGTTTACCAGCAACCTTTTACGTTTTAACAAGAGTAAAGTACTTGAAAATTTATTAAAACTTTTTCAAACAATGGTAATTGTTAAAAATTAAATAATTTTGTTGCCAGGCAATAAAATTATAATTTTTTCATTTTAATGTAAATTATGTATAAGAGAAAATATATCGCGCTTGGCAGGCAAGCGTATCTCAGTTATGTACTGTTTACGTTTCCATTTTATTATTATGACTACCGCAGTAAAAAGGCAGGGAAAACACACACACACACACACACACACAAAATTCGCGTTATTTCTGGCCTCATTCATGTTTATTTTCTTACATTTGCACGCTTTTTAAATGGAAAGTGCTGAACCCATAACAACATAACGCATGCAAGCCGAAAAAGTGTCCAGAGGAACGATTCATAGACAGACTTTTCGTCTTTAGGGAATGAACCCTCTGCAAGATGCTGTTTATTATGTTAAGAATTGTTATAAAAGAACTTTGTACGTATCCTAGTTATTGTAAATAACAATCATTCAATCAGTAATTAGTTATATAAAAGACATAAGTTTATCAAAATATTGTCTACTAATCGACTGTTTAGTCTATAATAGAATAATGTTATCAAGGATGCCGAAAAGATTTTACCGTTAAGTACTTTTATTATAGTTCTGAAGCGATAAGGTTGACTTTATTATCTGCCGATCGAATTATAATTAAAAGTTTATAAAGTTTATTTCAGTGCTCATACAATTGGAAGGTGTATAATAATTCTAATTGTAAGTATAGATTCTAGTGCAATATCAATCACTATGTTCCATAATATCTAGCAATGCACTTTGAACTAATTACACATTTGTCAATAATTACACCATTACACTATCACCAAGACATTATTCAAATAATCACTATTATTGTTAAATTGTAAATTAAATATAAGCATAGCTTAAAGATTATTACTTTTTCATACAATGGTAACCTCAAAATGTCGAACATTTTCAGACGAGATTTATTGTTTTAGATTAAGAACATATGGTTAATAGATGTAACTACTCTCCTATTCTGAGAATTTATAATTGTAATTAACCTATTTTAATTCTTAATTTCCAAGTACAATGATTGTCTAAGACTAATAAATTTGAACCATGCTTTATATGGCGTAGAGCATGATCAGTTAGATTTACTTTATTTATCTTTCGTTCTTTATCTTTTGTTGTTACGTTTATTGTGAAGATATGTACTATTACACTATCGATGGTTTCGTTTCGATGTTTTCCTTTGAACACTTCGAAATAAAAAGTATTTCGTTTTTTTCATATTAAGCAGGTAAAGCATAATAGGTAGATGAGTTATAGTTAATAATAATTTGTTTTTTATAGGCTCAAATTCAATTTCTGTGGAATTCACGCAGGGGAGGTTCAGCTGTTGTTGACGTGTGACAACACCGTGTGGAAGAACTACACAGTAAGCGTTTGATTTTAATTGCAAAGGGAGAATAGATATTTAATTATGGTCCAAATTAACAGAATTTTGTGTAGAATGAGTAGACTTCGCATTACTGGCTGTTATGGACTGAATAAATTATAGTCTGTAATTTAAATAGCGAAGCGACTTGTCAGTTTTAACTCGCTTGTGTGTGTGTGTGTGTGTGTGTGTGTGTGTGTGTGTGCACGCGCGCGTACCGACAACCGGGGACTCTTTCCATATTTTATTCATTAGTAATGACAATCTCTTATTACAACAGGTTATCACCGATGAAGAAGCTACATGCGCAGGGAGTAATAATAGTTGAGAATAATAACCTAATTAATTTAACTATCACTATAATTATCCAACCATAACTTGTATAAAATGCTTAATGCTGGTGAGGTTATTACTTTTCCCTAAGGCTACCTTCAAGTCAAATCAAATCGTACCAATGTTATACACTAATTCTTATATCTCAGGGCTGCAGTACATAAAAATAAAAAAATAAAAGAATATATATATAGTTTAGAACCAAGTTATTTATTATTCTTTTTCTTTTTTATACAAATTATACATTATTCTCTCTATTTACAATATATGTTCATAATCATAAAATAATTCTTTATTACGTTTTCATAATTTATACTTGATAATCTATTCTAAATTTAATTATAATTTATTTTTGATTAAATTTTATATAAAGGATTTCGAAACTTTTCAGCTTTTATTCTTGAATGCTTTTTATTAATTTTGTGACATATTTCCCTTAACGAGTACCTGCGATATATACACATACAAGGCCATATCGATATGAACTCCATGTCAGATAAATTTTAAATTATATTTAACATCATCACATAATTAAAGACAACAAAGCTAATAAAACAGATCTACACGAACACTTCAGTGAGTGTAAAAGCCAAGGACGAATTATCAGATAATGTACCTGTAACAAAAGGGATCAGGCAAGGGGAATTCCTTAAGTTCTATACTCTTAAATGTAGTTATGGTAGAAATTATTAAGCAGGTAAAGCATAATATTTGGTAGATGAGTTATAGTTAACAATAATTTGTTTTTTTATAGGCCCATATAAAGAGGTTACGCAAATTATTCAAGACATTTAAATAGTTGGCTTTTACAATGCCTAGAAGCAAGCGACGTTCTACAGATTCTCTTAATAAAACACGTAAAGTGCAACGTCAAAATTATCAAGAAGACGATAAAGAGAGAAAAGTCAAAATTGGCCGAATCGAAAAGAAACGCATAAATAAAAATGTGATTAAGCCTTCCGTTTCAACTATAAACAGAATAAGAGAGCAGAAAGTTAAATATATAAAAATCAAAAGATTAGATCCTTTTTTTAGAGAAGATGAACGAGAAAGAGAAAGGAAGAGAAAAAAGAAGTCAGATTAGATGAAGAGTATTACGAAACAGAAAAACTAAGAGAAAGGAAGAGAAAGAAAGAAGTCAGATTAGATGAAGAGTATTACGAAACAAAAAAACAAAGAGAAAGGGAGAGAAAGAAAGAAGTCAGATTAGATGAAGAGTATTACGAAACAGAAAGAGGAAGAGAAAGGGAGAGAATGAAAGAAGTCAGATTAGATGAAGAGTATTACGAAAAAGAAATGTAAAGAGAAAGAGAGAGAATGGAAAGAAGTCAGATTAGATGAAGAGTATTACGAAACAGAAAAACTAAGAGAAAGGAAGAGAAAGAAAGAAGTCAGATTAGATGAAGAGTATTACGAAACAGAAAAACAAAGAGAAAGGGAGAGAAAGAAAGAAGTCAGATTAGATGAAGAGTATTACGAAACAGAAAGAGGAAGAGAAAGGGAGAGAATGAATGAAGTCAGATTAGATGAAGAGTATTACGAAAAAGAAAGAAAAAGAGAAAGAGAGAGAATGGAAAGAAGTCAGATTAGATGAAGAGTATTACGAAACAGAAAAACTAAGAGAAAGGGGAAGAAAGAAAGAAGTCAGATTAGATGAAGAGTATTACAAAAAAGAAAGAGGAAAAGAAAGGGAGAGAAAGAAAGAAGTCAGATTAGATGAAGAGTATTACGAAACAGAAAAACTAAGAGAAAGGAAGAGAAAGAAAGAAGTCAGATTAGATGAAGAGTATTACGAAACAGAAAAACTAAGAGAAAGGAAGAGAAAGAAAGAAGTCAGATTAGATGAAGAGTATTACGAAACAAAAAAACAAAGAGAAAGGGAGAGAAAGAAAGAAGTCAGATTAGATGAAGAGTATTACGAAACAGAAAGAGGAAGAGAAAGGGAGAGAATGAAAGAAGTCAGATTAGATGAAGAGTATTACGAAAAAGAAAGAAAAAGAGAAAGAGAGAGAATGGAAAGAAGTCAGATTAGATGAAGAGTATTACGAAACAGAAAAACTAAGAGAAAGGAAGAGAAAGAAAGAAGTCAGATTAGATGAAGAGTATTACGAAACAGAAAAACAAAGAGAAAGGGAGAGAAAGAAAGAAGTCAGATTAGATGAAGAGTATTACGAAACAGAAAGAGGAAGAGAAAGGGAGAGAATGAATGAAGTCAGATTAGATGAAGAGTATTACGAAAAAGAAAGAAAAAGAGAAAGAGAGAGAATGGAAAGAAGTCAGATTAGATGAAGAGTATTACGAAACAGAAAAACTAAGAGAAAGGGGAAGAAAGAAAGAAGTCAGATTAGATGAAGAGTATTACAAAAAAGAAAGAGGAAAAGAAAGGGAGAGAAAGAAAGAAGTCAGATTAGATGAAGAGTATTACGAAAAAGAAAGAAAAAGAGAAAGAGAGAGAATGGAAAGCGTTAGAATCAACCTTGATTATGCTGCAAAATAAAAAGAACTCAATAAAAAAAGAATGAGAGAGTTGAGAGAAAATTATGATTATAGGAAACGAGAAGCGGTTTCTGATATGGTTAACAAGAAAACCAAAAGACAAAATGATATTTACAGGTATAGAGAAAATTTTGTGAAGCAACTACGTACATGTAATAGTCAGCAGTCAATTGAAGAAATAGAATTTCTGAATGCCATTAAGGATGGACCGACTCATGTTTGTTGTTGTTGTGAAGGATTATTTTTTTTACATTCTATTGTACGTTTCGATGTGGAAAAAATTAAAAATAAAATAGAAAATAAAGTCAAAGATTCTGAACTGTTTCTGAGAAAAATTGTAAACGTAGAGCCTGCAGAATCAGTATGTAAAACTTGTAACAACAAATTAATAAAAGGTGAAATACCTAAAATGGCTACGTCTTGGGGAATGAAATTTCCCGTAGTACCTGAGTGCATAAAGTGTCTAAGCAGCTTAGAAGAACGTATGGTGGCACCAATATTAAGTTTTATGCAGATACGACCTCTGAAGAGATTTGCTTTAAACCCTCAACTGGGAATGAAAGGAAGCGTTATTAATATAATGATTGAGCTTGATGAGATGCTTCAAGTTTTACCTAGATGTTTTGACAAGATGGCAACAATACAAGTAAAATTAAAACGGCATATTGTCCATAAGACTGATTACATGTTTGAGAGAATAAGACCAGCAGTCGTATGTGAAGCTCTCAAATATTTAATAAAGACACCACTTTATGTAAAACACAAAGTACAAATTTCTGAAGAATATTTGTCAAGGTATGAAGGTGATTTTGAAGAAGAGGTTGATTTCATTACTGAAAAGAGTGATGGCGTAGACAATGAACCAGCAGAAAATAACAAAGATAGTGATGTTAATTTTCAGTATGATTCAGATGAGTCTGACGATGAGAATGAGCAGGTTTTAATTGTCAACAGAAATCAAGAACTAGTTGGAGAAGAGAGCTGTACTAAGATTATAGCTCCAGGACAAGGATTACATCCCATTCCTTGGCATAAATTTCCTGATTTAGATGAGCTCTGCTTTCCATCAATTTTTGTAGGGCAAACGATTAGAACTCATCCGAAATTAAGCTATTCAGAAAGAACTAAGTCCGAGGCAAGACGAGTGGATAGACGTAGTTGTGTGCCAGAACGATTGTTATTTATGGTGAAATGTAAAATGGAGAGAAGTTGTTCATCAAACATAAACATGTGCCTAAGAAAATTAAAAAAAAGGACGTTAACATCAAAGTCAAGGATGTTTTAGATGGTAAATTCATCAACGAAGCAATGTAGAATGATGAATGCTACAAGGTTTTGTCTCAAATACGCTCCTCCCCAGATTACTGGGAATCTAAGAAGAAACAGCTACTGGCAATGATTAGGCAATTAGGAAAACCAACATTTTTTATTACAGTATCAGCAGCTGAACATAGCTGGCCTGAGCTACTGAAAATGTTATTAAAGTTATCGGCTGGAAAAAACGTATCAGATTTAGAAATTTTAAATTTAAATGACTATGAAAAGACATCATTAATTAGAAATGATCCTGTCACCTGCGCTCGCTATTTTAACCACAAGGTCGCAAAACTAATGACTCTGCTCAAATCTCAGTCTGGACCTTTTGATGACAATTGGGTGACTGATTCTTATCAACGTGTCGAATTCCAGCAGAGGGGATCTCCGCATGAACACATTTTTCTTTGGTGTAAGGATGCACCAAAATATAACAGAGATGATGAAAATAGTGAAAAGATCTGCATCGAATTTATTAACAAATATATTACTTGTAAATATGATGAAAACAACCCACTAATGAGTTTACAACGTCACAAACATACGTTTACTTGCTATAAGGGAAACAAAAATTTAAAAGTATGTAGGTTTGGATATCCTTTACCTGTTGTGCCGAAAACTATTATTTTAAAGCCGTTAGAAGAAGAAGAGAAGACAGAGCAGGTTAAAAAAAATTCTGTAAAGGTAAATAAGCTTATGTATAGCTTTTTTATGAAAGATAATAATGTGTCATTTGGCAATATTCTTTTGAAATTAAATATGTCTGAAGATGATTATATTAATGCAGTTAGATATGGAATTGATAGGGATACAATTTTTTTGGAGAGAAATTCATTGTCGGTAGCTATTAATTGTCACAATTCAACAATTTTGTCGCTGTTTTCTTCAAATATGGATTTGCAATTTGTGTTGGATCCTTACAGTTGTGCATCATATATTATTAATTATATAAGCAAAGTAGAAGGAGGTTTATCTAGGTTGTTAAGGGAAGCGGCTTCTGATGTGAAAAATGAAAAAATGAATACAAGAGAAATGTTAAGTAAAGTTGCAAATGTTTTTCTAAATAGTAACCTAATTATTATTACTCAGGAAGCTGCTTATCATGTTCTGGAATTACCTCTTTCAAAAAGTAGTCGAGCCTGTATATTTCTTAACACTAGCCCGAGTGAAGAAAGGCTAAACATGTTAAAATCGAAACAAGAGTTACAAAATATGGATCCGGAATCAACCGACATATCTTTACCAAACATATTCTCAAGATATGCAAATAGGTGTAATAATTTAGAGACTATTTGTCTTGCTGATTTTTCAACAGAATATAAATCAAACAGACGTGCAAAAAACAAAGAACAAAATAATGAGGACTTTGAATCAGAAGAATACATAGACTGTTACAAGAGAAAAATTCTACGTTACAGAAGATACAGGCTAGATCAAGACGAATACAATTTTTATCGAGAGCAAGTACTCCTCTTTTTCCCATGGAGAAATGAGAAGGAGGAAGTTCAAAATATTGACAGCAAATTTATATATGAACAACACATAGACATTATCAATAAAAACAGAGGGAAATATAATATGATTAATGAAGATGAAATGGAGCTTGCACTTGAAATTGCACATAATCATCGACTGAAACAGGAAGAAAAAGATTATAAAAACTTGTTAGATAATGAACTTCCAGAGGAATTTAAAATAAATATTGGAGTCCAAGATGGGAGCAAAGCAGGAAATAGTAGTGATAATGGTAAATTTAAAATTATTGTTCCTTCCAGAGAAAAAATAGAAAATTTGTTTTTCAATTTGAGAAGACTCAATAGAGGCCAGAAAGAAATTGTAATGCATGTTTTTAAAAATATGAAAAGTGGAAACATCAAACCTGTAAGGCTGTTTCTCTCTGGAGCTGCTGGTGTTGGTAAAAGCATGGTTATTAACGTGCTATACCAATTAATTACTAAATATTTTGATGAACAAAAAGGTGTAAAAACAAATTCAATTAAAGTTCTTCTAACAGCTCCGACAGGTAAAGCAGCTTTTCTCATCAACGGCGTAACCATTCATTCAGCATTTAGCTTGCCAGTAACACAGTTTGGTGGCCTCATGCCTGAATTAAGTTCTGACACAGCAAGTACACTTAGAGTGAATCTGATAGATTTAAAGTTACTAATTATTGATGAGGGTTCTATGGTGGGATCACGAACACTTTCAAGAATTGATACGCGTTTACGGCAAATAATGGGGAAAAATGAGACCTTTGGCGGTGTTTCTCTTCTTATTGTAGGCGACTTACATCAATTATCACCTGTAATGGATTCTCCCATTTGGAAAGCACCGAAGGTAAATGAATTGAGCATTTTTAATGATAAAAATCCACTTTGGTCAGAGTTTTCATTTTATGAATTAAATGAAATCATGAGACAGAAAGGAGACACAGAATTTATAGTAACACTAAATAACATAGCAGACAATGTTATGAACGAAAAAGACTTTAATTTATTGAAAACGAGAATAGTTCAACCCGAAGAGGTTCCTGAAAATGCGATTAGACTGTATCCCGAAAATGAAATGGTGCAGAAATATAACCAAGAAAAAATTAGAAAATCTAAAGAGAAACCTTTTAATTCCATCGCGCAAGATACAGTTTTAGGAAACATACCTTTACAGACAAATGATAGTTTGTTAAAATCAATTAGAAATAAAAAGGTAACAGAAATGCAGGGTCTATCGAATGAAATTACTTTTAAGGTAGGTATCAAGTACATGATCACATTTAATGTGGATGTTGGAGATGGACTGGTGAACGGCGCGTGTGGAATTTTACGATACTTGACAATGGGAGAAGAAAATATTATTTTGATATGGTTGGAGTTTCCAGAGGGAAGAAATGTAGGTCTAAAAGCAAGACAGAAATTTAAAGACTATGCAGCTGCAAATGGAATAAATGAAGAACTAATACCAATTGCAAAGAGTACAGCAATTATAACAATGCATAAAAATTGTCATCAAATAATGAGGAAACAATTTCCTGTTGTGCCTGCAGAAGCTCTTACAATACATAAGAGTCAGGGACAAACTTATGAAGCAGTTTGTTTAGATTTTCGAAGGATAAAGAGAGTGACAAGACAACTGTTATATGTCGCCATGAGCAGGGTAACTTCTTTGAAAAACTTATATATCTTAGGAGAAATGAACATGAAGTACTTCCACAATGGAAGTGTAAGTGACTGTCAAGAAATACAGCGACTAAGAAAAGAAAATGTTGCAACTCTTTGCTATAACGATTTAAAGGACACAGTTGGAGCAGTCATTGTGTACCATAATGTGAGATCTTTGACACTATACCTTGAAGATATCAAGACAGACGACTGGTACTCAAGAGCACATGTCTTAATTCTTTCAGAAACTAGAACAAAGGGCTCAGAGCGGATTGTGATTCCAACTTATCAGATTAAGTACTCATCAGATGAAAATCCAACAACAGGACAGAGAGGTCTCATGTGCCTAGCAAAAGAGAACATTGATTTTAAATTATTGGAGAGAAAAATTGTAACCGAAAAGAAGATAACAGTTGACGGTAGGTACAAAGGACACGTTGAAATGATAACGGTTCAGTTGAAAAATATTTACTTAATAACGGGATACAAATCACCGGGTGCAAGCATTAGTACATTTTTTGACGTTGTAGATGGTATGATTGCTAACTTAACTGGAAACTACACAAAAATTTTAATGGGAGACTTCAACATTAACATAGCTAATTTGGAAGATTCAGCAAATTTCAAAGGTAAACTTGAACATAGGCATCTAAAAACTGCACTGATGTACAGATACCAACAAGTATTTAGCAGGGGTATATGAGAGTTATTTCTCAGATCATAAACCCGTTTTTATAGAAGTAGAGGATTGTGTTGGAACTTTGCCAGTTATAAATAAGGAGTCTGAAAGAATACAAAACAGAAGTAAAATCATAGATGTGGAAGAACAACTATCATTACAGGAATTACAGGTGAATAAATGTAAGTGTACGTCAGAAATTACATCAATTGAAGATATGGCGCAAGAAATAGAGAAACTTTTTCCAAATCATGGTGAAAGAATACAAAACAGAAGTAAAATCATAGATGTGGAAGAACAACACTCATTACAACTATCATTACAGGAATTACAGGTGAATAAATTTAAGTGTACATCAGAAATTACATCAATTGAAGATATGGCGCAAGAAATAGAGAAACTTTTTCCAGATCATGGTGTTGTGTATTATCAGCTAGGTAGAGCCATTTACAAACATGATTTGCTATCTCTCAAGCCAACATTATCTGCAGCTGACGTTGACGCTTTAAAGAGACAATGCATAGGCGCCTTCGATGGCTGGCTAACGGACAACATTATCGATGGATTTTTTTTCAGTTTATCCCAGGAATATGAACAATTTTCATACGGAGATTCTATATTATCACAATATATAATGAGTAATTTTGATGAGGAAACAAGAGAACAGTACATAACGCAGAATTTAAGAGTGATGAACAAATCCCATTATGCCATCCCAATAAACGTCAATAACTCTCATTGGATAGTCGTTTGCATTCGCTTAGATTTGAATATATATTACATTTTAGACCCGCAACAGAGTCATATATCAAGAACATTATTGAGCAGAGTGAAGTATTTCACGGATAAAATTTTACAAAAATTAGACCAGCCATCTGAAGAAATGTTATATGTATCAAAAGAAGCAATAAGACAAACGGATAGTTATAACTGTGGAGTATTCGTTTGCTGGTTTGCAAAACAGTTTGCTGCTGATGGTAACTTAAATGACCAACTGTTTGAACCTGATAACTTCAGATTGGAAATTTTCAAGAAAATTACATCTTTCTGTTAAAACCTACTCTGTTACAGAGAAGTAATATAATAAACTGAATTCAATAAGTAAATAAATAAATTTAATAACTGAACGATTTAATAAACCAAAAGAACGAATATTACAAGAAGAAAGTTATACCAATTCATACATTGTATCTTCAAATTATTAATGAAACAGCTACGAAATTGTCAAATACAGAAGAAGAATAAATTACACTTACTGCCTTTATCTAAAAGTTTATGAAGGTTATGTACAAAAAAGTGATCTATTTAATAAAAAATTAGAAAGAAGATTACAAGAAGAAAGTTATACCAATTCATACATTGTATCCTCAAATTATTAATGAAACAGCGATGAAATTGTCAAAGGCAGAAGAAGAATAAACTAAACTTACTGCTTTATCTAAACTTTTAAAAGAGTTAAGTACAAAAAACTGAACAATTTAATAAACAATAAGAAAAAAGATTACAAGACGAAAGTTAAACCAATTCATACATTCTATCCTCGAATTATTAATGAAACAGCAATGAAATTGTCAGAGACAGAAGAATAATATATTAAACTAACAGCCTTTATCTAAACGTTTATGAAAGTTATGTACGTAAAACTGAACGATTTAATAAACAATATTCAAGAAGTTTACAAGAAGAAAGTTAAACCAATTCATACATTCTATACTCGAATTATTAATGAAACAGCAATGATATTGTCAAAGACAGAAGAATAATACATTTTTTTATAAATGGTATGTACAAAAAACTGAACAATTTAATAAACAATAAGAACTGAAATTTTATGAACTGAAGTCCACTAGGTGACTAATGGGGCGAGAATCCCCCCATTATTTATTATTTATTATAATTATTTTTTTTATTATTTACAGCATATTAGACAGGACAGCAAAAGATGGCAAGATTATATTAAAGTTTATGAATCAATTAATAACATGTCAGTGGAAGATGCAATTAGAATCAACAGAGACAGAAATTGTAGAATATCAATTGTTCTGTTGATAGAATGTAATTACATTGTTAGGAAACAAACAACAGCACCGAACAAGATGTAAGCTTATTTATTATATTTATTTTATTTATTTAACTTTATTATGAGTGTAGCTTATCAATAATTTGTTTTCGATTTACAAAATTATTTATTTAATATTTAGCAACAATACGTTTAATTATATGCCACGTAACTAAGGATACAGTGTCATATTTTTTTCATTTTATTTTGGAAATTGGAACGGGTCGGTTATCATTATCTTGGCTCTGTAGCTTAGGCATTTGTGTTCCGTTTTCGTTTTCAAGTAAGTAACTGACCATCTTTTTTTTTCTTCGGTCGTCCTGTAATCCTTTCCCATTTTGCTTTCTCTCTGAGAGTTTGTTTAAGCAGCCTTCGTTATCATCTATGCTCTTTCTATGTTTATGGCTATGCTATTTTCTTTTTTCTATTGACGTCTTGATTTGTAATTCTGACAGGTCTTGTACACTCTTTCACGCCTCGTAGGAATCTCATATCGGCAGACTGTATCTTAAGAGGGGCGGCCATCATAAAATTTGTTTGTAGTACCTGGCCGAACTTTATTCTCAAGGATTGTATTCGTGGTTCCACAAATCATATGTTATTTGTTTTTCTATGTCCCCCTCCTTTATGTCAGAACTAGTAATATTACTCAATTAGATAAAGTAATTTATTTGATCAAATATATGGTTGTTAATAATTGGTTATTGAATCCGTCTGTTTATTTTGACTCTCCTTTGGAAACCATAATCTTAGTTTTATTTGTATACATTTTTACGTTACGTTTGTGTTGTAGACATATTTATGTTTCATTATCTGTTTAATTACAAATCACAGTAACCTATGAAGTAATCAATTGGACGACCAAAGAGTAACAATTGTTCTGCACTATAGGCACTACGGTGTGTCATGGAACACTCCGTAGTCATATTGAAATGTGGAGTCAGGACTTTCTTCATCTTCTTCACCTGGTTTTACAGGCCTTCTGCGTCATGATATCTTTTAGTTCTTCCAATAAGACCAATCCCTACTCATCGCTTACCAGTTTATCACCTCCATCAAGTCTTCGTCAGTTCGCTTCCTATGTAATTTCGCCAGCGAGTTGCAGGATTCCCTCTATCTCTTCTACCTAGCATTTCTCCTTTTTCTACCTTCTTATCACTCGACGATTGTCCATTCTTTCTACGCCTCCCCCACTTGAGTCTTAGTTTTCTGTAGTCTTACAGATCTAACGTGGTGCTACCGCTTGAAGAATCATAGAGTCGACGCTACACGGAGGGAGAGCCCCGACCGACGCTACACGGAAGGAACACCGACTGACTGCACGGAAGAGGGCCGGCCAACGCTACAAAGAAGAGGACCTGACCGACGCTACACGGAAGGAAAGCTGACTGACTGGCGACGCTGCGCCCCAGATTAGTATTTATCTATTGTATTTATATATTGTATTATGTATTGTGTTTGTATTTATACGTTTTTACGTATGGCGTACTTCATATACGGTATATATATACAAACAAAAAAGTAAAGCAGACAAATATATATATGCTTAAATTCGAAAAAATGAGATATATACCTATGTATGCAGGTACACGTACGTCTGTTTTTGGGAGTGAAAGGCTGGTAACGGGTACCGAACTGAGAGTTCGGTTAATGCCCACTGGTACTGACGAACGAGTCAGAGCTCGAGCTAGCCGGCTCGAGTCAGCTCTGCCAGCAAATCCTACTTCCAACGTCCAAGTTCGTGACTCCCGGGCAATGCTCTCTGTACGCACAGAGAGTAGTTGATGGAAAAGGGTGCAACACGATTTTGCCACCTACAATATTTGGTTACGAGATTATATGACAGACGAAAATAAAATAAATTTGTAATTTGAACTTATGTTGTCATCTGTGATTTTATTTCCGTAATAAAGAGTTTATTGATTGTAAGAGTTCGATGTTTATTTTTATTTATGTAACAATGTGTTCCATTACTTTAACTTGTTTTTTTTTTGTAGTCGGGAACTTGACTTCCCGACTTAACAAACTGAAGAGTAGGCTTACAAGAAAAAATATGCTTGGTCGCGTTCAGCAAATGTTTCAGGAAACAGCTTTCAAGCTTTGGAAGTACATCTGTCATCTATTTTAAACATTACTTTATATTATTATATTTATTCAATAGATACTTTAGAATATTTGAAAAATATCTGTAATTTTTGACCGATAAACCCTAGATAGCTGGTAAGTAACTTAAACAAACTATAAACACCGTCGTCTCATCGACACAATGGAAAAACACGGTCAGTCCTAGACTCGGCCTATTTTTTCTGTAAACCCGGTTGTTAATAAAAAAAGATAATATTTAAACCCAGTTAATATTAAAAATGGTAATCACTCAGTCCTCAAATTGTTACCATTACAAACTAATATGCAGATAAAATTTGTTATGTTACGAACTTCGTTTTGAAAAAATTTAAAGTGCTTGGTTTAAATGACTTAATATGGTAGCGAATCAGTCTTGCTTTTCAGCTTGTTTAAATATACAAGCAGGTTTATTACACAGCATTATCGTATACGTTCGAAATGTGAAATATACGAAAATCAATTCACTCAGATTTTTATTGTGTTATTACCGTTTACTTTCATAGGACTGATTTCAGACACTATTTCATTTTAATGTAAATTATGTTTGAGTTAATATCTTTATATATACAGTGGAACTTGGTTATTACGGCCTCGGCTGTTACGTCAACTCGGGTGTAGCGTTATTTTGTCATAAGTCCGGTCAAACTGATATCTTTAACATTATAAAAATTCCCGGTTTTAACGTCACTAAATATTGTACTACTCTGTTATAGCGTCAAATATTTCTCAGATATTTTACTCTAAATTTCATATAAACGTATATATGTGCGCGCGCGCGCTAGCCCATGGCTACAGACATACATTGTATGCAAGCGATAAGCACTGTAACAGGACTGCCGGCGCCAGCCATTTTGCGTGCTCCAACGGATGGCTAGATCGATTTAAGGCCCGACACTCGATTTCCTTTGCAAAAATTTGTGGTGAGGCAAAATGCGTAGATCTGAACGTTACAGGCGATTGGGTGCATAACACTTGGCCAGAAATTAGACGATCATATAAAGATGAAGACATCTTTAATGGACATGAAGCCGGAATTTCTTATAAATTAACTCCAGATAAGACTTTCGAATTTACAAATGAAAAGTGCGTTGGTGGGAAGCTCTCTAAACAAAGAGTTACAGTTTTTGTTTGTGCGAACATGACGGGAACCGAAAAAAGGAATCTTTTAGTTATCGGGAAAAGTTTGCATCCTAGATGTTTTAAAAACATCAAAAAACTTCCTGTAAGTTACACTGCCAACATAAAAGCGTGGACGACTTCTAGTATTTTTGAAGATGACTTCTGTACGTGTGTATGTCACTGAACTCCTCCATGTATAAAATAATATATCGTTCGTGGCAGGTAAGCATATCTCAGTTATGTAATATTTACGTTTCCATTTTATTATTATGCCTACAGCAATAAAAAGGCAGGTAAGACACACACACACACACACACACACACGCACGCACACACACACACACACACACACACACAATTCACGTTATTTCTGGCCTCACTCATGTTTATTTTCTTACATTTGCACGCTTTTTTTAAATGGAAAGTGCCGAAACCCATACCAACATAACGCGTGCAAGCCGAAACAATGGACATCAATTTGCTTCCTGTGGATCGCTGGGCAATGTAACTGCACATGTTTACAGAGGAACGATTCATAGACAGACTTTTCGTCTTTAGGGAATGAACCCTCTGCAAGATGCTGAGGGTCCATGAGTGACTTCGGAGCGCTCCTTCTTTTTCGCGTGTTTGTTCTGTGAAACATACACTGTAGATTCGCAGCTTTACTCTAAGCAACGCTCAATAGGAAATGTTGAAAATTTTTGTCCACAGTGTACCCTCATTCACACTAAACCTGCTCTGATGTTTTAATTACGGACATCATAATATTAAAACTTTGGAAACTTGAGCAGTACTTAATGGAGATCAATCATTAACTTATACAAGCCATTAATTTTATGCATATATTTTATATATATGTGTACAACGTTATCGGCAACAAAGAAGTAGTTTTTGTTAAAATTCCTTCCCGGGATATTTGGCCGTAGTCCAATGTTTTCTACAAAACCAGACGTTTCGGCAATGCCATTGACTTCCATCATCAGTGAAAATCGAGTGCGATAACGTGAGGTGGTATATGTTAGTGACCACAGTACTGTGGTCAAGGCTGAAGCAGTAAGTAGAAAGAAGTAGTTTCTATGGTAATATTACATTTCGAAAATGATTTTAAATATAAATCTTAGAATATGGAAGTCATGTATGGTTCTCCATACCGATATTTTGATTTCTAACTGACCTTAGTGTCTAATTTAAGATTCTAATTAGTGACTTAATTGGTGTCAGTTATTCTGTTTTCACAACACACCGATCCGTGAGACCGTCGTAACAATATTATGTATTTGAGGTCAAAAATTATTGTTTTAAGAAATAAGTACAGAGGTTAGTAAGAGAAGTCATAGTTAGAACGTTTTTAGTATGGCAAAATTATTTATATTTTGTTTGAATTAAGTTAAATATTTATAAAAATCATTTAGGATGTATGAATGTTTTCTCAGTTAACACGCTCAGTTAAACCATGTGTAGGCGTTTATGATGCTGAGTTTATAAATATTTAACAACAAGATATGTGTTTGGTTAGGGGGATGTGGAAGTCTGTAGACGACCAAGGCTACAACTAGCTACATCTCACTTTTTTCTTTCAGTTAACGATAAAAGGAAGGTCTGTTACATGTTGTAGAGAAATAAATAACAATTCTTTCCATAATTATTTAAAATTTGATTTACTTAGTACATTAATTACCCTACACATTACTGTAATAATAAACCATCATATACATTTTTTGTATCTGTAAAATTAGATTGACATCTGTAATTTAGATTTTGTATCTGTAAATTATGATTGTACGTTTGTAACTTCATTCATAAGCTTTCAGGAATAACAAAACAGTTCTTGAAGTTGTTTATTTTTTTACAACTTAATTTAAGAAAAACACTGCACAATGTTCGTGTAGAATAAATAAAACCTGTCACTGTAAAGAGAAGTAGAAACTTTAGTGGCTAAACCAAGGAAGACGAGCGTGAACTTACGGACCAGGAAAGGTAATGTCACTTATTCCTTCACGAAGGAAAAGTAGGAGTAGAAGATGAAAGATAAAAAGAAGAAGACGTAAAAAACAAGAATAATTTTAAAATAAAGTGAGAAAACATATAATGTAGATATAAACTGTATTCTTTAAACAACATAGTGTTACGCCATTACAGAACGTTGTACACGTTTCTCGGCTATCCCAGCAGAGCCCAGCTGTAATGTTGTGTGCATACGTCACACTCAAAATGCGTCAACAAACGAGGCTGTTCCAGACCATACCGGTCGGCGCACTGTGTTCAAGGTGGCTATCAATTACGATCTAGTGTTTTTGAGTAGTGTTGACGCGTATTGTGGATTATTCAGGAACACTTGTGCTATATCTATTTAAACAACGACAGCTGCCGCTTAAAAGTCAGTTTAAGTGGTGATTTATTCAACTGAGGTTCGCACTATTGTGGTGAAGTGTTACTGTTTTATAATTGTAACAGGAATCTATTAGTTGACATTATTATTGCGTGTGAACAGACTACCTTAAATTATTGTACGAGTATAATCTTGCTGATTTGAACCTGTTATTTGTGATCATTAACAGTGGGGATTAGTGGTTTGATTGGAGTCTTGCATTTTGTTTTCCACTGTACCATACGACGATCGGTTAGACTGACGTAACAATATATTCCTATAACATTAAACAAGCCGGCGGGGCAGCTTGGGATCCTTACTTTCTGTACACCTTAGTAAATTAAATTGCACGAAAAACTGTGAAATTATTTTTATGAGCACGTAGCAGTATTCTGTGACGTTAGTCTTCTCTACGACATTAAAGATTTTTTTTTTTGAATAAATGCACTATGATTTTAAGAGGAATTATGATTTACAGTAGCGTATTACTGTTTAAGATTTCACTGTGTACATAACTGTTTCCTTAATGCTGTTAGATTATTTTAGGGTTTCGTAATGTTAGCTTTTCACGGACATAATTTTTGTATACATGTATACATACATATTGTATATATGTTGTAAAATAAACAAACTGTTTTTCATTGTGTGTGTCTATATTGGGAAGCAATTTATGGGAATAGCTGTATCCAAATAAAAACCTCAAATTGATGTACGTAGGTAAGTAAGTACTGTTTTACAAATTTCTTAATAAATAAGGTATTAATTCATTGCGTTTGGCACACGGCACAAGGGAGAAAAGGCATGCTAAATATTAGAAGACTTACAGCATTCAGAAGATACACAACGTTTTCTACACCAGGCATACTTGACACTTAAACATTATCTTATATGTTATGGCCAAAGTTTTTCAGAGAACTGTGAAATAAAAGACGGACTTTACATTAAATTAAGCTATTTTTTTTAATCGTTTCTCCAGTAAATTCACTGAGCACGTTTAAAGACACAAAATAATAAGAAATTACTGTATTTTGCCTCTCGTTTCTGTTGACAGAAACTATTTATAAAAGTGATGTCCTGTCTATGTGCGTATTTTAAAAAAGGATTTTCAAATTTTAATAAATACACTAAATATATGTAACTACAAAACTTTAAACAACTTAGGCCTACTAGGGAGCGCCATAAAAACCTGCTTACGGCAATAAGTTATTGTAACATACCCAACCTATTACAAAATAGTAAAGTGAGATCATTCATTTGAGACCACAGAAAATGGGAGTCATTTACGTTAACTGTGTTGTGTTTTACGGACAAAACACGTGTTTAATTTATTCGGCTGCAACACTACGTATATGCTCAACTGAAGAACGTTCAAAACACATTTACCATTTACCGAACTAATTACTTCCAAAGTCCATTTTACTAAGTTTAGAGCTCTTTTTAATGAAACAAAACTTATATTTTTTTACTTCTTAAAGAAAATGTATTCTTTAATTCTTAAAGTGTATTTTAAGTGTATTTAGCTGTTTTGGTAGGTAAATTACAAGTATGTTTTGACTGAGGAACGAATAACTAAATTGGATAAAAATTATAGAAGAATATGGAAATAAATGCCCAGGGAAAGAAGACATAGACTATGACAAAGTCGAAAATGAAGTAGTTAAGATATTTTAAAAAGTATAAAAAAATGATCTAATTTTTCTTGTACTGAAAGCTACACGACGTTCATCTGAAAGTAGAGTTAAATTAGGTGATGAAGACACAAAAACCTGATTTTTTAATATAACTTTAAAATGTGCATTTAATGATGACCATTATAAAGCACAATTGTATATACGAAATGTGAAAATGCAGAGAAAAGTCTAAATATACATTTCGAGTATGTAAATAACTGTTATATGTGCGCACATGTTTGTACTTGATTGGGTGCTTTGTATACCCATAGACAAGTGCATGCGTGCTTTATGTAGCTGTTTAGATGCATACATACATAATACGAGGTTGTGTTGTGTAGGAAGAATACATGTCAGTTGTGCTTCCGTGACAAACACTTCTTCCCACACACGCACTCTCTTCATTAACTCCCCCGCATCACGTACTTTTTGCTACCTACTTCCCGTGTTTACAGATTCACATCACCCATTTTGTACATTTCCAAGTTCGGTAATTTTTTTTCCCCGTCACAACGAACTCACAATAAAGTAGTCCACAAAAGTTACATAAACACACAATACTACTGTATATAGTGACTTAATAATTATATGTAATTATACATAGAATTTGTTATCGCTATTTGTAATTTGTATTTTTTAACGACCATTTCTAATGCTAGTTAGGTTTCACTTTCATATACGAAATATTTTAATATCACTTAATTTTTATGTCCGTATGATTCGTAAGGTCAGCATACGTCCGTGACAATGACAATAAATTATATTTAAAGATACAGTGGTTATTATTTCTTGGAAACAAGTATTTAACATTTTAAACCTACTACGGCATTTAACATATGAAAAGGAGTATTAAATATCAATATATTTAACTAAAAATAGATTGTAATGTATACAATATTTAATGTAAATACGTATATTTAATTTATGTATTAAATACCACTAGCACTAATTTCTTAATAGCTCAAATGTTGTGCGTTTTTCTATTAAATTCTGTATCTTAAGAGCCCTGTTACGTACAGTGTGTTCTACTTATAAGCAAGCCAGACCATAGACCATTGGTCTATTCTGTAATTGTCTAATCTTCACAATTGCACCACGTATTTAGAAATTTTTCACTTAATCATACTTTCTGTCTTAAAACAAAAAGTTACCCTAAAATGTGTTATTTCTTACAAAAGTACTGTCATTGTAAAAGTTGATAAGTAATCTTATCAGGTTCAGTGATTTCTTTAGAAAATCTTTGAAACCTACTGCTGTCTGCTTTTACTAATATAAAAACTAAACTTTGTTTAATAGAAGCAAGCTAGGTCGTTATTTGATAGCACAAAATATATAGGATTGTATCGTGACTAACATAATCCGTAAAGTATTAACAGGTATATTGTTGGTATATACATCTTAATATTTAAAAAATCCTGTGATGTAGGTATTTCAATATTTTAGGTATTATAGATCTATGTCTAGCTACGTTATTAATACAGTGAATATTATTATTCCATTCGTTTTGTTATTGTTTTTGAATAAGTTGTTATCGTCTGAGCCACAATTAGACGCTAAAAAGTACGATGCAGTTTTGAAATTAGATTACATTGGATTCTCGTAATCATCTTACAATCTTAATCAATAGCCTATACAAGTATGTAAACTGCCATATTCATGTGAATAGGTAAAAAATTATGTGTTTGGAGAGAGTTAACAACTTTACTTTAATTTTTACCTTGAACGTCAAAATACAAATTAGGATTCATTGACATAAGACTGAAACAATAGTTATTGAAAACATAAGAAAGTAACAAAAAAGCTCTGTGTAAGTAAAAGTAACATAATTTTTAATTTCTATGGTTAAATTACATTAATGGAGAGACACGTCTAAGCAAAAACTATTGGCGTTTTGTCTTTATAGCTAAAACAATAAAATTTTGTACTATGTACATTGTAGTTGTTCCAAATAGTGTACTTTCGTGAAAAATAATACAGATTAGAATACATGACTCGATAAAAAAAGAACTAATTTAGGTAAAGAATTCTTATACACAATTAAGAATTCAATGTTGTTACATAGTCTTTTATTAAAATTTACTTCCTCTACTGAATAAAATGGATGTATAGTCAGTGTATGTTAAAGATAGTCCTGGTGATTACGTGTGTATAAAATATGAAAGATGGGACGATTTATGATAAGATGTTCGGTTGATGTGCTGGAAGATCTCAGCAAAATGGACGTGAGGGGTTACGCTGAGATGGCAACTGATAGGAGACTTTGGAGGAAATTGGAGATCAAGACTTATTGTGGGCTGTAGTCCAAATAAGGAGCAGACATACGTATTTGAAATATCTTTTAAATAATCAGCATTTAATATGTTTACGTGATAAATTATTGATGTGACTTTCGACTGTTTAATCCGTTGCCTACATAACGATGGCTTAGAATTATAGTGCTAAAAGTCAAAGAAGTCCATATTTCAGTACAGAACTTTGAAAATTTTGCATTTTCTTTTTGCTTGATATCACTTCTATTTATTACAAACAAATTTTCCATACCGGACTGCTGTAAATAGAATAACCTACTAATCAGAATTATTGTCAATAATGTGATGATGCAAAGTGAAACAACATACAATTATTTTGATTCCATTTAAAATTAAAGTAACAATAAAAATTGTGTAATATTAGATCCACTTCCAATACATAATTATCTATCATCGTCATCATTACCACCACTCCAAGGATTAAGCCCTAGACCTGTTCCGGAAGACATCTTCTCCTCGGTCTACAGACATCTCTCTTCCCAGTGGGGTGATAACCCAAGGCAGCCAGTGGTAGACGGATATCAGGGTGCGGTTCAAGTGTTCACACCACCTCCTTCTGTGATCTTCCATCTTCTGGTGCAATGATACAATGTTTAATTCACATCTAGTATCCTTGTTCTTTTCCGATCTATAAGAGAACAACCCTGAGTCCCTCTTAGAAATTTAATTTCAGCTGCCTGAATCCTCCGTACATCCCTTTATGTCTCACTAGCATACAGGAATGTGAGGACAGCCACAGTTTTGTAAAATTGCATTCGGGTGTCCTTTCATGTTTAATTTTTCAGGTACCTACGAATCGTTCCACAGATGCGTCTAAATTTTCTTAGTTTACTATCCCAATCAATATCAGTTTCATACGAGATATTACAACACTGGTAACTAAAATGACTAACCTGATCCAATATCTGATTATCCACGACTTGGATAATTGTATCCACGATTAGTTCTTGTAGGATACCTGCCCTTCAATGCCATTGTTTTAGATTTTGTAGCAGAGATCTCTATAGTCTTGTGTGATCCTACTAAACGATAATAACTCCCTTTGTAACTGGTCCTCTGATACATAATTATCCTTACTCCTAAAATAAATTTAGTAATTTGTAATTCCACACACTTAATTATATTAATAATTGACCTCCGATTCGTCTACACACTACTCGTAGCACTCCATTAGTTTCAGATTTTTTTTAATTCTTTGTTTACTTTTAGTATAACTCCAGATGTCCACAGAGATATTAGATCCTTGTGTTTTTCAGAAGAAACTGATAGTAGTTCCTTGAATAATGGCTGAGGATTTTGGGTTAGAATCAGCTCTCTACATAGCCTACTAGTCTACTTTAATATTAATTTCTTTAAAACCACTACTTTCTTTATAAGTAGTTTTATAAAAAACTACAAATGGATCGTCTTTGTGTATCTTAAAAATTTTAATTTGTGACAACTGCACTTATTCATCAGATGTGTTATGTTCTTCCTTGTTTTGAGGAGAGCAATTTTAAGTCAAAAAAGTCTGATGTTTCCATGTCTTTAAAAACTATGGATTACCACTTTTCTTTGTCATCCGGATGATTGTCGCCAACTGGTTAGGGACAAAAACTCTACAGCTTTTTAAAACTCTTTTTTTCTCTCTCTCAATTACTGCATGAATTGAATTCCCCTCATTTTGTGTATGACTAGTTAAGAGTGATTGGGTTGATGTCCAAATTTTGAATGCAGTGTAAATAAAAACCAACTAACAATTTATTTTTATTTTGTGCGCAGCAGTCGTGTCTGCAAAAAATTATGTTTTTGCCTTCACAATAATCTTTATGTAACAATAAACATAACTAGATATTTTGCAAGCTCGTCTTCCAGCAATGGATTTATGCCACAAGTAACAATATCCACTTTTTGGTTAATGTCCTGTAAAATTGTAACAGGAAACCTTTCTTTTGTAATAAAATTGTGACACGTTTTCACATGGGATTGGCAGTACTGATTGCATATCATATGTGAGTACGATCAGATCATTACTCATTTTAGCTGACTTTATATCTTTCTCTTTCTCTTCTCGGCTCAATTTTTTTCAATGTCGTGTTCCAAAAAAATGTATTAATTTTTTTTTATTGCTGATCATTCATACTCAAATGTTCTTTCTCTATTTCTTTATGATCCCCACTGCCTGTTTCTCTTTGATTTAAATGAGACGAAATCAATATCGCCTAAAATAGTAAAACGTATTACTTTTAATAATTCTTTATTGTATTTACGTAATACAATGTATAATAGTATGTGTATGGATACTCAGTACATTGTAAAATATATTAGCATATAATTTAAAATATTTATCTGCACAAAGCGAACAAGTAAATTTACGTAACGTTTCTAGTAACGTAGAAAAACATAAACGACAGTGCAGGAAAGGTTTTAAGTGTGATATAATCGAGAAGATTGCTTAGAATGAAAAACTGTATGCTTTCGGAAGAAACTGCTTGACTCTCAGAAAAACTTAAAAAACATAATTAGTTATTTCACCTTAATGAGTGATGCTAATTTCAATTCAAAACAGAGGCCAGATATCAACTGAATAATAAACTCTTCACTCATGTATTTTTAAAAGATCGCAATTTGCAGTAACCGATGAGCCCTAGCTTAATATAGAACTAAAATATTTGCGTACGGTACAAATATTTAATGGTGTTGAAGCCGACAATGTTTAACAACAGCACTAAAAAATTTATTTATAAAAGAATGTTTCAAGTTTCATAACGTTTTGTTACACAGATACCCATAAAGCCTAAAAAGTATTAAATGACTTCTACGGGAGACCTCAAGAATCGTAAGTTCTTAAACTTCTGATACAACGGTTGACACAGTGTTGTGTAAATACATATTATGTCACACTATTACTAAAATATTTCTACGTGGATGTTTAAATTCTTGAAACAACAGAACACATTAAAGAATGAAAGTATTTATTGATAAGTAGGTACAAAATTATTTTACCAACTGTATTTTGTCTTCAGCTGTTACACATTTAATAATGGGCTTATGATATGTCATTTTCTAGAATGTAAAAGTGGAGGGTCGCTAAATTATACTTAATTAGAATAAAGTTTGGAATGCTGTAGTTTTCACCACGGTTTGTGCACGCCCGCGCTCTTGTGCTTACATACAAGCGTTTGTTTTTAATTGTTTCAGGAACTAAACTTGTGCACAACGGTGAAAACTTGTGGAACGTTTCAATTTACTTCAATAAACAAACTTTCTAAGTGCAATTAAACTTTGTTTTACCCTGGTGAGTAGTCTTACGCTGTATTGGCGCTCACAGTATCTTGTAATAGAGGTCTATATAGCCACTTGAGTATGTGTTGTTATTGGAGTTACTCGAACACAGCAATTATTAAATTTTGTTTCGTTACTTCTCCCTTATTACTTGACAAGTTGTGAACTTACAAGCCACTGGTTTACACTTTTCTAATCTGTCTTGATCAATGACTTCTTTTTTTCAATAACTTGTTTAATCTCGCTTGCACTTGTTCTATAATGTTTCTAATGATTGACCTAATGTTATTTTCTAATTCTACTCGATGGACAACTATTGTTGGTCAATTTAAAGAGGTTCTTTCCATAAGCGCTTTCAAATTACTTCGGCTCTTCTTCAGAAGAAACACAACAACCTACCTAGTAATCTTCACTCCTTTATGTATCTTATCTACAACCGGAAGCGTCAACTTGACATAAACAAACATAGCAGGTAAACACCCTTGTTACACCTTAGCCAGCAAACAATCAGCCGAGTCACCACCCCTTGCCCCAGTACTTTTCCAACCACTAAGTATCAGACTGCTATCAACCTTTATGTTCTACACTTCTCTCTTCCTTAATATGTGATAAAATATATCTTCATTATCAAATTTCACCTTTAAATTATTTTATACTATCTAAAATCTTTATCTTCCCTTTAACATTTTAAGTTCTTCTCTCAACTATCTGTCCAACGAATTTGTTCAACCTTTATAATTTCATATTCCTTTAACGGATTACCAAACTTATGGTTTTCGTCAACAAAATGGATAGCATTCAGTGAATTGGATGTCCTATTTCCTTCCCCTTTTTTAATTTCTGCCAGTCTACACTCAAACTTACGGCCCGTTTCGCCTACGTACAATTTACTACAATCCTTATATTTAAGTTTATATATCCCACTTCATTGTAAAATCGGAATTTATTCTGTATTACTATTTTTAATTTTATCAAACAGTGTCTTACACTTTTTCATTTCTACATCTATATCGTACTTCCTAAAACATTCCACAATAATGTTTGTTGTCGTTTCTATATACGTTATGGATCCCATATAAATTTTATCTTTCCTATCTCCCACATTTTCTCTTGTACAGATCTTATCTATTATTTTATTAACTACATTTATATTATAATTATTTTTTCTTGCTATCTCATTTATCCTCTTTGACTCCTTATCTATGGTATGTTTATCTTTCAAACACACATCCATCCTATAACAAAAAGCGTAAAATGGTGCTATTTTATATTTATATGTATAGTATGAATCGTTAGGAATAATTATATCAGAATAAATTCCCTTCCTGAATATATCCAAAATCAATTCCGTCTTTTATTTTTATCGTTAAATCTCAGTAATTCACTTCCTTCCCGTCTATTTCTTCTTTGAAATGTATATTACTATCCATACTATTCAGCTCCTTTAGAAAACCATGTACTTCTTTTATATTCAGCTCCCATACCACCAATACATCATCTACATTCCTAGCACATAATTTTATTTTCTCTTTCTATTTCGTCGTATCCAATAACATATTTTCTAAATCGTTAATAAAAATTTCTGCCATAATCAGAGACAATGATGTTTCCATAGGTAAACCTTCCATTTGTATATAAAATTTATTGCAAAATCTAAAGTAATTTTATATTTTTGTAATTTTAGTGATTTTGCCTTAAACATTCTTTTAATACCTTCAACACTTGGCCCTTGAACTTGTAATTTCCCAAGTTATTACTTTTTAATAAGTTAATCACCTTTATGCTAGTAAATTTATTTTGAACATCTAAAGATATACGTATCAGTATCGCCTGAATTGGTGAGAACATCTTTCTTTACCGAATGGATGACTGCCACATTCCCAAACAATGTGGATTATGGAGCTATAATCCGACGGGACGGAGAGGTGTGGGACGTACGAGAAAGCACTGGAGTGACCAGCTGTAATCTTTACCTGTTTGTGACCGGAAAAATCATCCTTAGTTTAATCCTTGAAGATGATAATAATGATGACCTGAAGATATGAGATACATATTTTCATTGACTACTGCTTTTCTTAATTTGTATAACCTCTATGTTATTCTTAACACTATATTTGTCCACATATTGATATATTTCCTTAAACATTTTACTTATATCTTTACATATTTTATAAGATGGTGCATTAATAAATAAAACAATTGGTCTCACTGGTAGATATTTCGTATGTACTTTGACCTGACACTTAAATTTTGGAGCTGAAGGATTACACTCTATCAATCACTTTTCCCTACATTCATTAATAAACGATATTTCTTTCATCAACCTCTTTACCTTAGCTTGGAACTTATTTGTGTAATCATAGTTACACACACTATGTGTACACAGTACATCGAACTGTATGTACACAGTTTGTAGACTTATAATTTTAACAAGTTTATAATTTTAATACATATGATACATAGAAAATAATTCAATAAACGTGGAACGCAACGTAATATACAATAAAGTAATGTAGTTTGCTTAGTTAGATTAAAAAAAAATTTAAGTGTGATTATATAACAATAGAAATATTTGAAACAATCTGATATATGTATTGCGACGGCAAACATCTGCTCTCGGTACCAGCCAAGACGTGACACCTGACGAGTTCACAGGGCGGGCCAATCAGGGATCCCGGTCAGGGCATAAAAAGAGCGCCGCTAGAACTTTTTGGCCCACTGCATCACCACGCCATCGGACGCACTTCATCGCCTCTGCTCTATCGGACGACATCGACGCGGAGCCAGCCGGAAGGAACAGGAAGAAGGGTAGAACGGACGTATTTCGCAGTCTTCGCCCTGAGACGAACCAGCGATGGACATTGCTGGGCTGGCAGCGGACTCTACAAACCGATCCCGAAAGAAGAGGAGGACTGCAGTACGCCACGAACAGCGGGCACAGCCGCCGAACATCTCAGCGCGGCTCGGGCAGAACAAACATAATAGCGTTTTCGCCACACGGCTCTTTATAGAGTCACCAAAAAAACGAAGAGTTGCACGATTGGCGCCATTTGTCCTGTGACAGTATAAGTAAATTGTTTCTTACTTTATCTGTAAATAAATTTAGTAAAGATGAAAGGGAGAAAGAAATTGTTTAAAAACGCAAACGATTATAATCACTAAAGGGACAAACATATAAAAACTAAAAGGAAAATTGAAATACAAATACACACTGACATTGTAGAAGTGACTACTAGCTAGAATAAGTACAAAAATAATAATTACACATAATTGAATGAAACTCAAAATAAAAATTCTTGCTGTTAAAAGAAAAATACCTACTCAGTCACCCTTGAACTGAATCAATCCCCTTTATACTTTGTATATTTAAAGAGCGTATTGCATAGAATAATCTTAGTTCAATATTACAACAAGTAGGTCGCAACATCACTTGACATAATTTATTCTCGCAAAGACAGTTCAAGTATTCTGACTTTTCAGACGCACTTTATTGTAGTTGTAATGTGTACTTAACACGTTTATGTAGTGAGCAGACGTAAATACGTTTTCTGTGAGACAATCTAACTTAAAGGAAACAATTAATAAAAACACAGGGTAAATTCGAATTTTAGGAGGGAATTTCCAATGTGTCTTGTCTTCATTGATGCGATTAACGTATAGAAATGTGGATGTTAAATAACTCTATTATTAATCTAATATACAATTTGTTAGCTCTCATTTAGTTTATTAATAGAGTAACAGATTTTGTTTAAACTGTCGAAGGTAAAGATATAATTAGCAGAATACTGAATTCAGGTGGCTGCTCTAATTAATTTTGATACTATTTGGAATTATTACTACTCCATTACATTATTAAATTTTTCTAAGTTAATAATATGGGAATTTATGAACACAATTTCAACGGCATCCTATGGCTATGTTTTTATACATTGTACAAGTAACACTGACTAAGAAATTTATTATGTATTTACTTTAGCTTAAGTAATGTATATTACAGGAAACGGCCAAGTAATTCTCGTTTATTTACAACACTTAGCTATTTAAGTTACACGAAATGCTATTTGCATTTTTAGAATAAAACAATCTTTAGGATAGTGAACGATTTTGTAAACGCCAACCTTTTGCCTTTTTGTGTTAAGGCACCCGGAGTTTGTGCCTACACTTATTCAGCAACTACACTTAGAGAGTTGCTACACTAACTAGACATCTAGTGGAAGTTATGAAGTCTCGGTTTAGCCAATAGCAATAGTAGTAGTAGTAGTAGTAGTAGTAGTAGTAGTAGTAGTAGTAGTAGTAGTAGTAGTAGCTGTTTTTGTTGTTGTTGCTCCTAGATTTAACGGTCTGACAATCAATAAGACTACTAGTAGACTCTTCTTTGTTTACGCACTGATGATGGTAAATCTCATTATTAGCAATGAGTTTCGTGTTCACAAAAATTATATATATACACACACACGCACACAAACACACACACACAAATACGAAAATAGGGTTAATGTTCTTAAGAACAAATATTCCTAGTGATTGCAAATAATATTTTTAGTATAAGCAGTTTCGTAAAGTACCGATCTGCAGCGAGCTGTATGTGAATAATGGTATTGTAACATAATATTATATAATATAAACAAACTAAACAAACAAAAAGCAGTTTTGTACGTAACGACACGCTATTTTTGTCTGCTAACATTAAAAACTAAAGTTAACTCACGACGAAGTGAAAATAAAATTAATAACCTCTTCTAATAATTATTTTTACTTGTGATTGAACAGTGTATAAATACAATAGTTCAGTATAAAATGGTAATTGCATAATTAATTACTCAAATAGAAAAAACGGACAATTGGTTTAACTGAAGTAAAGAAAAAGTTGTTCCTTGACCTATGTCATCCATTAGTGAAATCCTTAACAACTGTATTTGATTCTATGTACGTCCGCGTTTTGAAAAATGTGCTTACGACTTAAACTATTTTGAGTGATTTTCAAAATACGTATTTACGATATTAGAATACAATATTTTGTACATATGTCACAGTGCTCATTTATGAACATGTTAGCATCAAATTTAGTGCAAAATTATTAGTGAATATAGTTATGTGGATGGCGATGTCGTTGATATGAAAAACGGAAACCAGAAGCTGTAGCTGTAGTAAAATAATTACACATTTCATTCAATTCATCATCATCGTCATCATCATCGGCGTCGTCGTCGTCGTCACCATCGTCACTATCGTCATCATCGTCACCACCACCGTCGTCGTCGACGTCATTATCGTCGTCATCGCCATCACATTACCTAACGTGCTAGAAAATGACATCAACGTGTCATCTGTAAACCTATTTAAACTAGAAATTTATAAACTTGTGTCGTTCCATGATATAAGCGCGTACATGATCACATTTCACTAAAGTCGTGTCAATATTAGTGAACTACATTCCTAGATAAAGAAGAGAGTTAGTTTTCTGCTGTCAACAACAGAAGGCGCACACGTCTGTTGACAAAACGACAAGTCTGCTTTTTGTCAAATATTATATTACGACTCATCCTTGTAAACTTACAGTTGATAGAGTTTACTAATAGCATGTGAAAACTGAACTGGATTCGTTTTATTATGTAGACATAATTCAAATTTTTCCTGATTATTAAATTGGTAAAGAAATGTTTACAGTCTAAATTGTAGTTTAATATACGAGTACTAGGGTTCTAATTAACTTTAAATTGAATTAATGGATTTAATAAACTTGTATAAAAAAAACAAAAGTAAAATACCTATAATTAAAATTTTAGTTACCGTAAAACTGATCTAAAGCTCAGTTACTTTAAATTGGATTCAACATGAATACTTCCATAAAAAAACCAGAAACACTAAATTAAAATCTATTACCTCTTCTGCAAATGCGTTTTCGACGGCGCTTTAGTACCGTGTGCATCAGATTCAATTGTGTTATAAACGGAAACAAATTAGAAAACAGTAGAATGTGAGTATTTAAAAAACACATTATCGCATACAACGTGTATCCAGTTTCCGTTACCAATCAATTTCCAAAGCAATTGTAAATTCCGAAAATAAGTAAAGTTTTGCTATAGTTAGTTAACAGACACATTGATGAACCTCCCACCTGAGGGGCCAGTACTCAGATTTCAGACACATCATATGCTATGGAAAACTGACTTCATCTATTCAGATCATCTGTTCGCCTGTGGAAAATTATAAGAAATATAATTGCTTCTGATTAAGATATTTGTAGGCCTGTACTGCTTCCGAAGTGTTATACTCGTGTCTCATATATACTGTAATTGAAGCAGCTGTGTGTATTGACGTAATATTTACCTGCGGGAAAATATAGTTTTTAGATTTCTGTGTGTTTAAGACAAGTAGAGAGAGAGAGAGAGAGAGAGACGTACACCTAGTGTCTGTAAAAGGTGGAAAGAAAATCTCTGTAGTCCAATTACAAAATTCGTAATGTCCATTAAAACAAAATTTTCAGAAACAGCAAAAAACTGTAGTTCTTTTATTATGTTAACGCACAACTTGAATTTATTTCTGAAAATATGTAATATTACTCTGCATATGGTCCCTTAATGTAAAAAGAATCGAATTTGTCATTTGATGGAAAAATCAAAAAAACTTTTAGATATAACAAGTTTTGCAGGTGTTTAAGACATAACATGTTCTGATTCAATTTTTATTTTTGTTTTAGCAATGTTTTCATCATTTTTATGCGTTAGATAGTAACTGTATATTTCAATGCACTTTAAAATACTGCAAAACCAGGTTTGTGAACTGTTGAGTTATTTTTTTAATTTTTTTCAAGGGGGTGAAGGAATTGGCCCACAACTATAAATATTATTTTTATTATTTTAAGAGATGTTGGTGCTTCATTTATAAAAACTTACATATTACGCCAATGAGCATTTTTGTTTATTCTGTCCTCTGCAGTTAAAAGTAATCAGTTTAACAGTGCAGAAGCTTGTCAGTTAAGAAGACTTTAACCTGTAATATACTGGTTTGACTAAATTTAATGTTTAATGATGTTTATGATACATACATAAATCAATCTTACATAATCTAATCAATCTTACACAGACATACATATTTATATATATTATCTACTAATAAACAGGTTTATATTAATAAAGGACGAGTTGTTAATTATTTCCTTTTTTTCTGTACTAGTCGACATTTCGGGAACTCCACAGACTATCGGTCTACAGTATATCGAATTTGTAAGACTTTACATACAGTGGAAGTATGTGTTTAATCACAACACGTTGAAAATATTTAAATTACAATGACATAATTGCATAATTGGTCTTAAATATAATCCGTCTGTGACATACTAGCCAGAACACATAGGCCAGTGGTTCAAATTGTTACTGCTACATACCAATAGGAATGTAAATAAATACTTTATTCAAACACTAAGCGTCAAATATTACTGGCTGTATATGTCAAGACGTTTATGGAATACTAAAAAATATAGCAGTTATATAAAATTTGTACAGTTTTTATGGACCATTTAATACACAGTGCTTCATTTAATACACAGTAAACAGCTTTACTGATTGAGTGTAGGAAATAACGATTTATTAGGTACTAAGCTAAAATGATAGTGTTGCAAAATATTGCCGTAAAATATTTAATTAACACGTTTGTCGGTAATTCTTTATATATTTTTAACACAACTTTAGTTGTATTACATTTTGATGCACATAAATTATGAATCTGTATCTCCCTGACAATTTAAATTTAAAAATTAAATTTATAAGTAATATTGTTGGTATAATAAAATTAAACCTTCGCAGAGAACAGCAGAATTTTATTAATTTCCAGTGGCAAGTAAGACAAAAATGTGAGACAGCTGATTCATGGAATACATTTGAGTCATTGGAAACACGACCCAACACCTTTACAGACGAAATAACAGTCTTTGACTGTAGCAAATCCGTCCTCGTCACAAACTATACAGCAACAAACTAACAACCAATGACATCACGGCTTGTAGAAACATTCATATACACACATGCAGCAACCGTAATCAACCGAAGCGAACGATTGTAGAACCGGTCACGGGTAGCGACACTACCAAATGTTATCATCATCATCACGGCATAGGCAAGGTGCTGCCTGTTGTGCCTTCAAAGATACTCTAGCAATGTCTTCCTGGGTCTATTCACACTCCTGTCTCTTTATAAGTTTATATTTCCAGACTTGTTTGGCTAGTCAGGTATCTGAAATTCTTTCTAAGTGGTTTTTCCACCGCTGTTTAAAACCTTTTAATTTTTTATTCTAGTTAAAAACTTGTATTTCTCTTTTGACTTCAGTTTTTATACAGTCAAGATTAAAACACCTTTCCACTGTTCATAAGACCGCCATTTCTATTTTAATTTGTTGCTTCTTGGTTGTTGTTCCTAAGTCACACCTATAGGGACAGGGACCGTCATAACTTTGTAAAACTTTGTTTTTGTACTTCGACGTACTTTTTGTCTAAGGATACGGTTGTCCCACAGAGCGTCTGGAAGAATCAATATAATATCACCAACTTAACATAAATATTATATTTTTTATCACAGCAAATATCGTTTTCCAAAATAGTTAAAGTGGCTCACATTTAATCATTAATCATTATTTTTGTTGTTATTGGTTTCTTGCTTCGATATGTCATTACCATCGTTTTTGTAGTAAAGATTTTTATATTGTGTATTGTCTGCAAAATCTCATGAAGCTTAAAAACAGAATTTTGTAAAGCAGGTTCTGTACTTTTAATATAAGCAAGTCGTTAACAAACAACAGCGCATTTAAACATTTGTCTGGTAATATCTTAATACTGGGCTTTACTAGATGTTTCAATCACATTAAGCATTTTAAGAGATAAAAATCTGCAACAGCCCTTTTTAAGAGGCAACATAAAAATACGTAAGGAAATAATTTTATCTGTGAAACAATCATAAATTTACTGCAACTGATAGACTTGAAGTAATTATAAAGAAATTATACTATCAATAATATTAAATAATATTAAACATATAAAAAATATAAATAATGTGAAATAACTGAATTCGGGTTTCCATTTCTCTCAAAATTATTTTTTAAAACAATTTGTATAAGTAAATTCTCTTGGAATTATCATTCTTCTATAACTTGTGAACTTCCATTTCTCTATGAATGCTTGGTTTCATTATTACCTAAGTGTTGATGTTCCTAAGTGTGTTATGTTTAGTTCATATATTTCATTTGTCCAAATATCGTTGTGTTTTTCATATGATGGTACTTATTTACACAACAGTTAAATATCTCTTAAAGATGTCTCACGTTTAGTTTTGAATTACACAGTAACGTTACTTATTTAACATTCATGTTTCGTAATGGTATCCAAGTTACTTTTATATAATAGTAAGTGATTACCTGTATGCGGTCCGCATGTGACTTCTCAAACTTGGTTAACGTTACGCGTTTCAAGGCATATGCCTCATCATCAGACGTTTAAAAAACCAAAAACACACATATCACACAAAACTGCGTTTGTCAAGAAATAAAATTGCAGAAACAAGCATATTATGTGCACGTGATGTAGGGTGCGCACCCGTTCAGGTATTGTCTGCTACCTAAGGGTAGCATTGTAGCTATTGTCAGGGTAGCAGACAATACCTGAACGGGTGCGCACCCTACATCACGTGCACATAATATGCTTGTTTCTGCAATTTTATTTCTTGACAAACGCAGTTTTGTGTGATATGTGTGTTTTTGTTTTTTTTAAACGTCTGATGATGAGGCATATGCCTTGAAACGCGTAACGTTAACCGAGTTTGAGAAGTCACACGGCGGACCGCATACAGGTAATCACTTACTATAACGTTACTTATGCCCAACATCCATCATCCCCAGTTACCTATAATTTGTGTGCCACTGTCTTAATTTTCTCCTGTTGTGTAACTTTCTTGATAGTTTAAAATTACTCAACGCTTCTATTAACCTAGATAACCTAGTATTGTCTTATTTTCAATTACAGTAACGCACAAATAAACTTCAATATTTTCGTATTCTACTTATTACGCTTATATTATGTATAACTTATTACTTTTAAATTTAATGTAGTATAATATTCGATCTAACTTAGTAATAGAATAAAACTCAATATTGAACTACCAAAATATATCCCTATAATTAATGTATCAAAACCAATACACAGAGATACAACACACTTTATTATACATAGTACAATTTTAATACTTAAACATTAACATTATCGTATAGCTGAAAGCTATTGCCTTGGGATTATATTTCCAATTATTTCGTTTAAACTGCAAGGATAAGTCACAAATTGTTTTTAGAAAACAAAGATTTATAAACTCGGTTGGCAATGTGATGCTAAAATAGCAGAACACCTAATCCTTTGATGCATATGTCAGTGGTTATGGACCCACTATCCGCGTGCCAAAAGTAACAGATAGATATTATGCCTTTAGTAATTCCTAATGCATGCATTTAGTGTTTTTATATTCAATAAAAATCTACAAATATTGAATGTATATATCATTTGTCATGCCGTATAACAGTAGCGGACTGTAATAGGGTGCAGTAGGCCTATATGTAAAGAATTGGCGGAGAAACAGAAATCTCAAAAGAGAAAAAAGTGAGTCAATGCTACTCTTCGTAAGACAAGGGCGTGTTTTAAGTTTTTAGTAGTGAAACACGTATATTAAAATCGTATGTGGGTGTTTTTTTAAACAAATTTTGCTAATTAAAAACATTTACTCAAACAAGTATAAAAGTCACAAAAGTATCAGGTTTAATTAAATTCAGGTTACTAAATTATTAACTATTTACTTTGTAACTTTAAAACCAGATGAAACTGCTGCACACATCTACTATATTACAGGTTTTAAACTAGTCAAGTATGCTATCAATATAATGTTTAGTTTACTAAATTGCGCATACTATAACGTTTATTATATAAATTAGGTACTCAATAGCATTCCTTCCAACTAAAATATGCGTTTTAATTAAAGTTTATAATGAATTGTTTACTATTTTCAAATACAGATTTTAGAGAGAAGAAGAGAAAAAACAAAATGGCATTGAACTATTATGATGTTGTTGATAATTATGCAAAAACGCTTGATAAAAACTGAAACTAATATTATATAAAAATATGTTTTAGTTGAAAAGAAACAAAACTACTTAGTAGACAAATGGTTTTTGGTTACTAAGCTAGAGATCTCCAGTTCGATTCCCGGGCGCTTCATTTCAGCTTATGGCAAGAAATCCGAGGGTAATAAATGGGGTGAAATTACGCGGCTGACATATTATGCTGGCCACATTACTTTATTTTACGTCTTACCCTGCCATTCCTCAGCTATTTAAATTGTATAAAAAGTATTCTGTTATTTACTATAAATTAGTGAATCTGTAACAGCTATAAAAAGTATAATAATATACTCATTAATAATTTTGATAACATTCAAAGACAGCAAAGAAAACCAATTGTCAGTATTGACTATAAATATAGTCTCATTGTTGTACATTCGTTAATATCATAAAAAGCGATTACAGTTTGTTTTACATCAAATCTGTATAGTATAAACGGATCGGTAAATATACTGTGAATTATAAAACATTAATGCTTCATTGTCGCATTGAATAAATAAAGTCAACCTGTGATCGCATTGTTGGATAAAATGAAAGTTACACTGTTCTGATTTAAACTGCAATGAAAGCGCTGTTATGAAGCGTTACACAATTGGTTGATGCGCAGGTTCATTGTAATAAACATTTATCCGCTTACTGACCTAAATCGTTTCTCAGTCGTTCATCAGTATCAAAAACCTGTAAAACCATAATATTTTGTTGGTTAAATATTTATGAGCCCAGGTTTATGTTTAATTAAAACAATACTGATATACGATATGATTTTTAGTATTTAAATACTTTTATTTTATGCCGTATTAAATACTTCCTAGGAGAATAATTTTTTCTGCATACAGTAGCAGACATTTTATGTAATAAATTAGTTACGATTTCAACTTCAACGTAATTAATTATATAAGGGACACATAGTTTAATAAATAAGTACTTACTTTATGCTAAAGGTTTAGAGATATTATTATTATTGTGTCTATTAACTTCATATTATCGTTAAATATTAGTTTAATAAATAAGTTATTTATTACTTTTAAATACTAGTACATTTACGTAACAATAAATCGAACATTAAAAACTCTGCAAGGACATTTGTTAAATACTTTAATGTTCTAAAAATTTTTTAAATATGTAGTTTCTTTAATACTTGTCTCTATGGTCTCAAGACCTAAAGCTTACGTCTTACATAATACGTCTACGACGTTACATAGTTAACTATTAACGTAAGGTCTCGTGTTTATACCGTCAGTAATGTTTACGATACACACAGTTGAGAGGAGCCGATAAGTCATCTGGTTTACACCCAACGTAAGCCAAGTCTGTGTTGTACGATTTCCAGAAAATAGAGTTTAAGCTTTTCCTTCAAATCACTTTATTTGCTGAATTAGATAACTTCTTTCTGGTTAAAGTTACTGCAATAACGGACTGCCTTCTAGGTAATACATAACATGGGATCTGATATACATACTCCAGACTCAAAGTAAAAACGTGGGCTTGGTCGACTTTTTCATTTAAAATTTTAATGAACATGCTTGTTTGAACCTCTGCACAAGTATATTCTATTCTGCACAGTTTTATTACATTACAGTTTTGTCAATATTCATAATGACCTAAATCAACCACGTATCAGTGTCGTCATATATTTAAAAGCCATAGTGCTGAAGTGATTACAGTGGGCAAGTAATAATAAATTTAACAATTTAAGTTTATATTGTTTAGGCTTTTGCCACAAACACTATCCACCCTCATCAGACTGATAACCATTTGCTCGACAAAAGTCGATTCTCTTGCTTTCGTAGGAACAGAACATAATCGATACATTTTGTTGCGTTTCCAGCAATATTCATATGATCACATAAATCCTGAAACATTTCCCTAGAGAAACGTTGCATTGTCTCTCTTAAGTACGTCACGGTATTTTCATATAAATAAATATTGAGTTTTCCTGTAGTAGCCAATGAATAGAAAATGGCTTACTTGACCATACTCTAAATGTAAGCGTCAGATGATGTTTTGTCAGGAGCATAAGAAGTACATGGGAAGTCAATTCCAAAAATTTCCATGAAGCGAAGTTCGCATCAATCCCTCGCAGTGTGATATCCTCCTGGATCAGTTAGGTAAAAGTAGCAGATTTATTGCTGGACGAATCTTGCTCGTTTTTTGTAGTGACCTCGTTTCTTAGTTACAACCTTAAATGTGTCCTCGCTTCGATTCTGCGTAAACGTACGACTGAGCCCAAGTACATTGTTCGGTTTGTTACGGTGTCATAATTCTCCGTTGGCACGCTCCTGTCAACTCGAGTCGTCGTTCCTATTGTTGCCTCGTACTGAACACGCTTCTATTGTCTGATATGGCGTTAGTTGTCACCTACCCCAATTAACTTTGTTTATGGCTCTGTTCTTAGAGTCACTGCCACCGTAGCGTGAGAACAGACTGGTCAAGAAGGAAAATTAAATTTTTAATTTTTTTGATTGCTATATCGTCCCCAATGTGGATTTAATGATGTGACCTCAGGGAACAATTGAATCCACATTCTGCGCCCTGTGTTCGCCGTGTCCACCTTCGTTTGTGAGAAGTGTATCTTGATGACCTACTTCCGTGACGTGTGTTGCAGTGTTATGCTTACACTGAATCTGTTTTACAGTAACATGATTTCCATAGCAATTTTCAAACAAAAAAGGGCCCATATGCTGTTTTCTGTCTGAAAACCATATTGTTAAAATTTTTTATAATAATAGAAAACAAAGGTTGTTAAAAAAAAAAACAGATTGGTAATTAAAATAAGCATGGATTTCACTTGAGAAACCACAAACTAGAAAGAAAAGCTGGATAGCTAACATTTGCAGGTATGCATTGCTCGTGACTTTCAAACACAGTATACGATTCCCATTTCCTGTTCGGCATTACTCAAACGTTGTCGAGTCTGTATTTTTGTAATCAACACATACATATTGTTAGTTTGCTTGAAGATTCTTCTGTTAGACTTTGGCAAAGATACAATTTTACAGGTCTTCACCGGAAACTTCCCTCGAGCCGGCAACACCTGCTCGATGAACCATCCTTAATTACAGAACTGGGTGGCAGATACAATGTTTGCCCTGTAATGAAACGTTCAATGTCCAACCAATGTTTTGCTAGTATAACCATGTTCCTGGTTAGTTCATTTTGGAATCGTTCACGAAATCTATTTGCAGCTAGCAGAACATTTTATATGTGCAAAATTAATTTTAAACGCTAAAATGTTTTCCCTGCACTGTTAGGACTAAATACTAAATATAATATACGTTTCTATCACGACAATCAACGATGCAATCACATGTTGTGCACATGGGTTATTTTATGACTTTAGTATTATTGTTTTGGCGCATACCGTTTAAGACAATTTGTAAAGGTTTGAGATTGCGCTCCTTTAACGAATAGTGGAGAATAAGAGTTTTTGTTGGTTGAGACAAGCTCTGACCTTTAGCTGAAGAAGAAGGTAAAGTTACAATACAAGAAAGTAATTATAAAACCTATTATGGAATAACTAATTTAAATATAAACAATGCAGCATAAAAATGTTAATTTTATATTTGTATATTTTCACTTAAGTACCATTTTTAATTGAGAATAATAACAATCGTCAGCGAGATTACTTTAATATTAATAAATAAGTACCTTTATTGTCGAAAATGTACCTTTATTACATTTATCTGTCGAAAAGACAGATTGTGCTCGGAACAGATCCTTAGTTTGAAGTTGATCATTAGATACTTCCTTCGAAGAAATATCCTCCTCTTCATAACCTTCATTGATTTTCAGAAGGCCTATAATTCAGTGGATCGAGAGCCCTCTTTCAGTGTCTGCAGGAATGCCGTGTCGATCCCAAACCTCTAAACGTAATTAAATTAACTTTAACCAACACAGTTTCCAAAATTAAATTCCTAGGGGTACTTAGTGAACCCTTTCCAATTTACACTAGCATACGTCAAGTGTATGGACTCTGCCCTATTCTCTTTAACTATGTCCTAGGTAAAGTCATGAAACCTTCCATAAAGTCGATTCTACTAGGGTTAGAATAGGTAACAAATCCGAATTAAGCTGTTTAGCTTTCGCGGGTGATCTTGCCATCTTTGCTCACTCAGAAGAAGAAGCAAGAAATTAAGTAGAAAATCTCAAAGAAATAGCGGAGAAACCTGGCCTCCAAATCTCCTTTGCTAAAACGGAAATTATGACCATCCTATTTAAATTCCCGAAAACGTGCCCGGACACTACGTAAAGAGAAACAAAATATACTAACAATTTTAAATATCTTGGGGAAAACATATCCCGAAACGCCTCAGAAAAAGAATCTTTTAAGATAAGGTAACTCATATAAGCAAAGGGCTTTTCTGTAAACCGGGAACTGTATGGAAAGGAAAACGTTTTTCCAGAAGTGCGAAAGTCTGACATTATAGCACTGTGATCAGGCCGGTGATCATGTATGGAGTGGAAACAATGTGCTTTCAAAACTTGGAACCTCTTCTTAAAATTGAACGAAGAATTCTTCGGAAAATTGATGGTCCTAAGAAAACTGAAGATCGATACAATCATAGACCCAAAGAAGAGCTGTAATGAAATGATATTCGCGTGGTCCACGGCTGGCCTATTTGTGTAAAAATAATAAAATAAAAAAGTAAGAATCTTTGTCCGGAAAATCTAATTGCTTTTCGCAACCTACTTATTTTTCTTTCTTACTGACTAGGACCGACGTTATTTAGATGTCTATTTTGACCTCTTTATGCTTGTAATCTTCCATGTTAGAGGGATGACGCCTGAATTATGTTGAATACTTCATAGTTCATAAATATCAATGTGATATTTCAAATACTTTAAAATTTTAAATTATAAAATTTTAAATAGAAATACATTTTAAGTTTAGTAATTTTTAAAAGACCCTACTGATTATTTTGTTATAATATTTAACATGGCCATCCATATTCTGTTCGCGACATACCATAACGTGTAGGTATTAATTATATCGTTAATATATGTGTGCGTGGTTCATAAGTATATAATCTGTATCATATTACCTAATAAAAATACACTTATATTGACGTATGGAGTAAAACGTTTAGTATAACTTGTATATTTCTTAACAGAAAACAAATATAGTACTTATCAAAGCTTAAAGTTATAAAAAATGCGGTACTGAACGACGTGCAAAGAGTAAATTGTAGCGTTATTATCATTTAGCTGGTCAGTGCAATATTGCTTTGACGTCAGCTGTATTGTTTGACCACCACCCGCTGATAAAGAACGTTGCCTTTGCTACAGTACCTCCTCTACAAACGTTTACATTGTGCAGCATTCATTGTAGTCTGCTTTCTGATAAACGTTTTGATAATAGAAATTTCTTGTAATAATTGACGTCACCAGCAAATTCTGAAAACAATCTAACACGAAACAGTATAATAAGGAATTATATATTTCTCCAAGATAAATTTCAGAAACATTTAAAAAAGAACATATTACGAAAATAAACTGACAAACGAAAGATTTAAAATTTCATGACGCTGAAGAGAATTAGTATCCCTGAGGGGAAAACAATAAATCTTCCTTAATTTTCGTGTTCATTCCAGTTTTTAAACAGCTACTTCTTAGCTGACGAGTTTATAAAATATAACGGTATATCGAATTTCGTGAAGACGACAAAACTTGGGGGAGACAAGAAGCGATGAAGTAATTAGTGTTGATTTATATCCTTCTGCAGTTGACTGTGAAGTGTAACCTCGCAAATTTGTTGCCAAACTAAACTGTATGTTGGCACGGAACTGTATATTTCACTGTGTAGGTTCTGCTCATTTAAATTGAAATAGTTTTAGCACAGACAGCAGCCAGTGCATTGTCGTTAATCCGCTATCTCTAGCTAACACAGAGTCGCCCAAACATGGACTTGCATTATGTCCCTAATTAAGTTTTATTAATTTCGTTTTCCACTCATTCGTTTTGGTAAAGCTAGGTTTTACTACAGCAAATTTTACTGAAGCATATGCACTCCATTTAAATGTAAATTTTAAATGTATTGTCACTACTGAAGTCGTATAACCATATAACATATAGCAGTCAAAAATAAGAGATTAAACAACCGACCTATACAAGAAGAAAATTAACTTCTAAAGTAGTCCAATGTATTTAACGTTTTATAAGATGCAGTCAAACAAGTGTTATCAAAATATTACTTATGCACAATATATTATCATACAAAAATTCTAGTTATACCGTCTGTAGAAACGAAATTAGTGGCAGCAGAAACTGATAAAATAATTGAAACTATCTAGAACTGCACAGATTGTAAAATTGCAACATAATTATACTACTAGCAGTATAGAATATCCAGAGACAGCATAGTCGAAGTTCAAGCCTTCTTGTAGGCAGTGTATTAAAAAGGTGACTGTCGTTAGAGTAAGGCGATTATTATTAAGTTTAATGATTTAGCCATTAAACCGTTATGATTGTAAACTGTGATTAGTGAATACTGGTCTTAGTAGTTAAGTTGGCACTAACGTTGCTGATAGCATAGGTAACTAAATATTTTATGAAGCAATAAATATTGGTACTTTGGATGCTTGTGACGGACAAAGGTTCAGTTCTCGAGAAAGCTAATTGTAAAGCTAAACTGACGATACTACATAATACACTATAGCCTACATGGCTGTTACTACCAATAATACAGTATTTACAAGCCAAAATCTGCCTGTAAAATTATTAAGCTATACAAAAAAATTACTTGAGAAAAAATGAAAATGGTCATTTACGTGCTCTAGAAAAGTAATAGAAATAGATGCGACAAAGAAATAACGAGAACGTATTAAATTTGTGTTAGCGCATGAGTCAAAGTATAATGTATTTTGCTCCAACACAAAAAATAAAGCATTGAAGATAAACGTTGTAAACAGTGGAAACTGACGATTATGGCTAATATTTCTTGTAGTTAGTATATACTGATTTAACTGTATGAAAACACAAATATTGCTTTATACTTTGTTTTAATATTTTCTCAAACTTTATGGGTGGCTTCTTGGTTTCTCGTGGAAACAGTTTTTGTTGGACATTTATGGAATATAATTACATACTTACACGTCAAAATGAAGCTGTCAACAAATGTGTATAAAGGTTTATTTCAACGAAGCAAAATTGTGTATTAGCGTAAGACGTATTTTGTTGCAGGCAATACGTGTGCACAAAATCGCTGGCATTGGATCTTGTGTTGTGTTATTCTGACACCTGACGGACTAGACACCTGACGATATACAGTTTAATAGGTCCAACGATGTATGTAAATTGTTTCAACTTTATTAGTTGTAAACTTAACGTTGGTCAATACATAGAAGAAAATTATGTTCCAATTATGCAGTACATTTTATACAATTTATGTTATAACGTTACATAAAGTAGCCCATCTATAAAGAAGAAATTACCATTTAATAGAAAATTGAGTTACAACATTAAAGGAATAAAGAAAGTCAACGTATGGAAGAATAAATGAACAAGAATATTAAAATATAACACAATAATGACATAAAAACAAGACAAAGACAGACGATGACAAACCCCAAGTGATTGGCAGAGGGAAAATAAAAATAAATAACTTTATGACCATATCACAACCCCTTTTCAACCAATAATAATATAGTAGATGTAATAATGAAAGTACAAAGCTATAGATAATAGTATAAATAGCTCCATGTAAAACTACCAATATATAAATGGAAATTGAGTAATGTTTAATGATTTTGTTATTAGAATATGAAGGGAATAAGCCCCTTATATAATAAATACCCAATGTTAATGATAAGGTGAGTGGTGTGGTTAGATCAAAGTGAAGAAAAGAAAGAAAAATAGTGAATAATATAATACTAAAGTGAATAACAGAAACAAAAAAAAAATAAACTAACTGAAGCCCAACAGTAGTAATAAAGTATAAAACGAATAATAAATAATGCTTGAGTAAAAAATGATGAATGTATACTGTGCAAAAAGTAAGGCATAACAGACCTATACAAGTGGAATAGGTACAATTACTGTTCATGTGTTGAAATAAGGAAATAATAGATATGTAATAGTTACAGTTATCCGCATGTGTTAAAAGGAATATATATAAGGGTAAAAAAAAAGCAGCATGTTTAATGAATAATAGTTAATGAGAGTAGGAAGATATGTAATCTATTAAAAAATAGCATGTGCATAGCATGTTAGAAAGAACAGTATTATGTTTTAAAAATGATTATGAATCATCAAATGCTTTATGTTAATTTATTGTAGTTATGTTTAAAATAGTTCAGTTTCATGAAATTCAAGAAATATGTTATAATAACTGTATAAAGAAAGTCAGGTGATCTAGGCATAAGCAGCCTACAGTAAAAAACAGTAATTGGTAAAATTTGATATTATAGCAGGAGTAAGTAAGGACAAAATGAGTTGATAATATAAATTTTAGGACACATAATGTATATCAAAAGCACCAGGTATGAAATAATTAATATAAAAAAAATTGTTAAAATAGTAACTTAGTAAATACTGAACAGAAAATATTCATGTTTGGTTACTAATTATTTTTTTAAAAGAAATGCAATGCAATAATGTTATTATCTTAGGAATTCAAAGTAGTATAAGAAGATTATACTAATATAAAAATATTTGTTAATTTTGTAAAAATTCAGCAGCAAAATCTAACAATGTAAACAACTTTTTCAACCAATAGGAGTATGAGGATGGCTGCCTTGACAACCAAACATTAACAGAAAAAATCGTAGTCCATTATTAGATTCAGAGAAGGGCAGATCAAAAAATTCATGCAACTCAATATAATAATATAAAAATAATAACTCAACTAGAAATGAAATTGTGATGAACAAAAATGAGATGATGAATAATAATAGTAGAAAAGAAGAAATTTAATAACCAGAATTATTTGAAATTGAAAGAAAAAATATACTTAATAAATTATAAAAGCAAAACGAACTCAGAGAGACAAATCAGATGTAAAGGAATGTGATAAGTATAAATTAACTTAAAAAACTAAAATGAAAAAAGATTAGTCTACACTGTGACACTTTTTTCATTCATTAATAAACTTTATATGAACACTCACTTAAGGAATAAACTAGTGACAATCAGTTTATATATTTATTCACTTTTTAATTTGTGGTGATCAAATTATTGGACATTGGAATCTTCATTTAAAACGACTAATAACCTATTCACCAACTTTGATTCAACACATGTAATATAACCTAAGAACTAATTTATTAAGAAACTGTATAATATTTAAGTAGGTTTTATGTGAAGTTTTGTACTTTCTAAAGACCTTTTGTTAATTTTCCTGCAATCACAAGAACCCAACTGATTTAAAATAATTAAAATAAAACATAGCATTTTAATCAGCCAGACCCGGAATACTAAGTGAACACTACTGCCAACCGCTGAGCGAGTAAAAAGCAAGTGCTGGAGCAAACTATATATTATAAAAATATTTCATCTTGTTTAAAAAGAAAGTAATAATAAACACTAAACAAATAATACCCTATTGAATATTATCAATTGTGTCTTTAATTTATGTTAATATTACTGACAATTTATTGCTTAATATAGCCTAGGTGGAAATTTTTTCCAAAAATAGAGGTTTTTTGGAACGAAATTCAAATCGACTACAAGACAAAGGTGAGTTGAATTAAATTAAAATAAGAGGAAAGGAGAATTAGATAAGAAGAATCATTTTCATTGTTTAGGAAATAAAACAATTTGGCGCCTTAAATCGGGAAACAAACAAAATACAACATATCAGTAAAATAAAGTAAGGTAATAGATTGACATCAACAAATTAAGACTTCTTCAACGGGTACGAATTGGACGGGTTGAATATAATATTATGTCTTTAAAGTATAGTGCAATTAAAAAAAAAAAGTATAGTACAACGTTACAAGTATTATACACAAATACTTTACCATGTACTCAACGCAACTATGAAGTGTATTAAACCGGCCTGGTCGCAGGATTTTTTTATTCTCGTTGCGTCAAGAATATGTAGTTGCACAATAAAAAAATAATTTTGAAAGAGGAGTGAGATGTTGATGACATGAAATAATTCATTAAAACCGTTGCAAAATAATCATTCTAGGATTTATTAATATTAATCAAAAATATGCTAATATTAAAATTTTGAATTATAAAAATAAAAAAAAATTCTCTTTTATAAGTTTACAAAAATACAATATAACCTTCTACGCTGATCATGACATATAAAAATAAACATCCATATAATCTTACTAGCTTAACAGACATGTTAAACAAATTATCTAAACACTTTTTATTTCAGTGTGTCTGACTTTAACTCCAATTTTAAATAATAATAGCAACTCATTTACAAACAAAAATAATATTAAATCTCAAGAATAAAACTAATTGTTGCTATAAACAAAATAAAAAATATAACATTTACTTACACCGTATTATTTATTTCTACTGACACACCCAAATTTTAACATACAACAGAAGATTAGTATTTTTAAAAATTTTCTTGTTAAATTAAATTATTTTTTCACTACTATTTAAATTTATGTACAGTGATTATATTTAAAACTTTAAGTCTTTACTGTTCATATATAAGTTTCTTTTTAAGAGTTCTTTTCACAAACAAAAATATAATTGTTTATTCATCACCTGCGTACTGCCGACGTTACCGTTACGTGTCTGTGTCTGTGTCCTGAATCCTGAGAATTTGATGATGATGATGATGGTGATGCTGTGTTCTCTGTATCTATGGTTTGTTGTTTGTGATGGTCTGGAGTTCCTCCATAAGTCTTAATGGGTGTGGTAAAGATGTTCGATCGGTCGGCAGACCAGCAGCGTGACGTTGTGTGAAGATATCTTGAGTCTCTCTGAGATCCCCCAAAAATTTCGGGTGGTATTTATACTGGGCAGCGATCTGACAAGTCCAGGACTGTTTTCGACCTGTTAGATATTGTCACTTCGTGCAAAGCGTCCTTTTAATTACAAATCACTTTTTGGTTCATTTTCGCGATTTCGTAAACATACTCGTAGCACGAGCGATATCATCGTTTGCGTAATTTTTTTTCTGATCACTCACATATAACACACTTATTAATTACTATTTAATTACACTAGTAATTAACATTAAATTACCTAGCGTCTTTATTATTCCACATTTCTGCAATACTTTTACATCACTATATTCGTTAAAAATTCCTTAATATAATGGTGTTGTTATAATCGGGTTAAGTCTTTGTTCACAGGTTTAAAATGTATTCATTAGTTTATTTTTATCCGGTTAAAACCTGATTACAGACGTACGCATCACCCCACCTTTGCCTGTCGTAGCTTGCGTTCACACACACACAACCACATAAGCGCTGTATTCACTTGCGGGGGCAGGTGTACGCTTTCTGACAATCCTTAGCCTGCATAATATTGTTAAAAACTGTTCATCATATATTTTCTATGTTAAATATTTACAAACATACCGCCCTGGGCAAATATTCAAATATATGTATTGTTGCAATAGTGATTAATAAAGAAATTACTACGATGATAATCACAATGAAAATTATTTATATTACAAAAATTATAACGTTTCCTACGTTATAACATCGGGAACCTAGTTAATTGGCTCAGGTCAATTAAACAGGCTGCCATACTTTCGGTAAACTCCCAATTAATCAAAAATAAACAATTGTAAAAGGATCCCTAGAATTGAGGAAAATTGTCAGGGGTTTGTAGATTTATTCACTTTGCTTTGTTGGACCATGACATCTCTTTATTACATAATGATATTAGCATCTTTACTTATGGTTATCAACATTTGTATTTCAACAGTTTACAAAATGATTTTATGTTTTGTTCATTTAGAAGGGCCCTCAAAATATAAATGTACATCTATTTTACTTTTCCACGAATCCGGGACTTGAAAAGGTATATTAATAATGGTCACATATCCATATATTATCTTGAAGTGGTGCCATTAGAAGAATGGGCTTATTTCCCCTTTTAAACAATAAGCCTTTAGAGTTTAGAGCTTTAACTCTTTTACTAAGAATAGATTTACCAAATTACATATTATGTCAGTTCTTAAAATGTCTTAAAGGTGTTAATTTAATTGTCTTTTTTTGGATAGACAGTAGTATTTAGTATTTCATAACCACGGAAGGCATGCTCACGTGTCACCTGTGATATCCTCCAGCTCCTCGTTATTCCAGTCATCGGTCCTCGGTTGCAGCATGTTTCTTGTAGGTCAGGTATCTCTCGTTATCTTCATCTCCGGTGATGGTGAAGTGCTGAAGTCTTTTAGATCATTGTTGGTCCTGGTCCTCTGCTCTTTAATAACTGGTAGTAATAGCTCGTTGTTTTGAATGGTTAACACAAAAGTTTTATTCACCTGTATCCACTTCACATGATTGTTTATTTGTTGCACTTCACATTATGGTCTTACCAGTTTTAATTACATAAGTTTTAATATTTTAAGATTTTTGTAGAGATGTCATAGGCGCACAATTTTCATTATTCTTTCTTACTCGTTTACTACATATTTATATGAATCGCGGTTCAACTATATTAACGATACACATGGGTTTAATAGTGTAAAGAGTGCCTCTATGTCTTAACTGACGGGATTATTCACTTTAGGAAACAAAATATTATTATCGTTCCACATTACTGCTGTGCGGAGCTTACGGCTTGACCGCTCCATTTCAAGTGGGCTACGTTTAGGGGCAAATTTGTAAACTCGCGTAGTTTACTCTTCACCATAAAAGTAGTTCCACTTTTATTCGATAATTACGGTATTAATGTTTGACCTATTAATTATCCAAAGATATGCTTTACTTCAGAATTTATTATAGTATACTACTGTGTTGTTGTTTATTTATTTATTTAATTTCAAATTTACAAGTATTATTAGTTTAATTTATGGGTCGTTGAGCAAGTTGGTTCCGGTTAACGCATGTCGTTGCATGGTAAATTATTAAAGGGGTTTCTTTACTTTTACACTCTCTTAATTAAATATTATTTTGAGTTATTTAAGGGATTTACGATTAGTTTAAATGTGAGATTTAAGAAAAATTTAAATTTCTCTCCTTTTTACATTTCTTATATTTTAAAATCGTCACAAAATAATTACTTTCTATTACTTTAAAGTAATTATTTTTAGGCCAATTTATGTTAGCATGTAAGAGAATGCTACGTATTACTACACTGAAAAGTAGCACAACATGCTAGATGGTAGTGAACTGACAACTTGAAGAGCAAGAGGATGGATGAAGTTTACAGATAAAGATTTTAAAAACTTTTGTGTTAAGGTAGATGTGATGTATAATTAATAATAAATAAAGCAACGTTGTGCAACCAGAAATTATGGAGAGAATATTACTGAACAGAAAACAGGATATACTACTGGAAACTCTACTACGAACATTAATATTTTTAATAAAGCAGAAATAGATACATTATTACATATCAATAGAATAAACATTAATAATTCGACTAGTAACTATGTACAGTTTATAGGTATAGTTTGTAATCAACGACAATGTAATATATTAGGAATGTACAGAGAAAAATATTAAACAAAGTTCCTAGAAATTTAGTATATGGAGACTGGAGAATTAAAACACTTTATTTCAGAAAACTTACAAACTGCCATAGCAGATAAAAGAGCAGAGAAATGTTCAATAAACGCCGACTCAAATTTCAGATGCACAAACAAACAAACATTTGTATTTACCCGTAATTGTTATAGCAAATCTTGTATTTAAATTTTGAGGTACACAAACGTTATAATTGTTTCAGCAAAATAGTTTTCTGAGACGACGTATTGTATCAAACAAACTTTTCTATAGTACAATAGTACAACAGACTCATAGTAAATGGATAAAATAACAATAAATTTAATACCTGGGTCTACGAAATCAAAGTTTAATGATATTACATTTAGTAAACAATTAAGTCAGACATAAAACCAAAGTGGTTTACAACAATTAATATTAATAATAATAATAATAATAATAATGTTATATATTCCTAGTTAAAGCTACCGTCGTTTTAGATTTTTTTTTTGTGATCTATTATTATTTTATAAAAGTCCTTTTCTTCAAACACCCCTTCATGCATTTCCTATTCCACACTTGTCCCTTCAGCTTTCAACTCGTAAATTTCCCATCCCTCATTACCTGGATCACCAACAATCTTTGGCTTTCCTCGTCCTCTCATTGCATACGACTGTTAATTGTCTTCTGTGAAGTTTAATTTCTTCTCTTCGTACCCATATAATCAATATATATTGACTTTATTAATTCTTAATCTTTTTCTATTTCACAAATTGTCATTCTTTTATATTCATACCTTAGTTTTCCTTGAACCTTAAATAAATCTATTAAACTTTTTTCGAATACTATAGAAAAAACTATGGAGGATAATAATATTGTAAACTACGTATGTACTGGAAACCTGAAGAACGGAGAATTATAGGCAACCCGAAGTTGAATAGCTTAGAAGAGATAGTTTAAAATATTTTACATACGTATATAAATCTTATCTCTTATTAATTTTACTTTTCTTAAAAATTCACCTTTTCCACTTTTTAAATATACGTTAACCCGCATTCGTATTCTGACTATTTTCTTTGGTTCCTGAATATTTTAAACATAAAAATTGCTTTGTGCCCTGTCTGTATTACCTGATGTGTCTCTATTTTCTTTTCATTCTTGTCACCTACTGTGGTTTATGTACATTCTAAATTTACTAAATTTTCTGGCCTATCATCATTTTTTCTTTGCCCCAGTCTTCCCCTTTTTGGTAAAGACTCCCCTTCTTTGACAACATCTTATGTGCCGTCGCCATATGCGTCTCATAAAATTGACTAATTTTACCAGATTGTAGCTTTTGTACTAATTTTCCAAAGCAAAGAATTTAAAAGTATGAAATTTAGAAAGTCAAGATTTATTTAAAATTTTTAAAGCCATTTTTGTACTGAATTTTACCAATGATGTTCTAGATTCATCTGACAATGGTAGTTCTACTACTACCCTATAACAAAGGGTAATATTTGAAAGCAAAAATGAATACTTACACAGATAACACAGCAAAATATTATAATAATACGTGCTTTTAAACAAAGGCTCGGAAAAGAAACTTCTATAAAATTAGCGACACGCTAACGTGCCATTCTTAAATTACAACAAACAGGAAAGTGAGACTTCTCTCAGAAATAATGGAATGGAGAAAACCTGTTTGCGGAAGCTCGCTGTCAGACGCCAGAGAGTGACGAGTAAGTTATATAGCTGTTTGAGTAGACGTCGCTTCTCCTGCCTCACACTCAGCATTTTTTTTTTACTCCGCATCTCTCAAAACCGGGTACTCAAATCAGCATGCTACGGGCCCTTCTGTAGAAGTAGAATATACGCACACAAAATATAAACAGCTATATATTTCAACTTAATTTAAAGTGGCTTGCTGGTTTGTAAATGTTTTCAGAAATTGAAAACGGCATCCGCAATAGGCGCTCACGTAACTGCGTCTCTTCGCGATATAGACAAATATCGGAATTTGTATGTGACACAATTTCGTTACAATCAATAAGTGCAAGTTACACACTCAGATGCACTGTGTTGAACTGTCAGAACTTATAGTTTACTAGCGTACCTTACTAATATTACTTTTAGAACTAAAGAGAAAACAAATATGAAATAAAATTGGTAGAAAAAATGAATGGAAATGAAGATTAAGAGGCGAAAGAAAGGAAAAGACTACTTAAAACTTATTTATTAGCAGGTAGTAACTTTTTTAACACTTTTCTAAATTTTCTGTAGCTCTTTAAAGTTTTTTTTACTTTAAAGGATCATTTTCTCCTAAATTTAATATATTATTGGTATCTATTCTAAAATAAATAATTCTGAAATTATTTATCAGGCTGCAAAGCATAACATTTATCTGTGCTGCACGAGTTCCATGATGAACCACACCGTTAGCACAACCTGTTCTTTGGAGATTACCACTGCCCTGAGAATTGATCTTAATTTAACCCAAAGCTTAAATATTATAATTTATAATTAATAGGTAAATTAATATTAATATTGTAACGGTACATAACCCGGTCCCAATAAAGTAAATCATGAGAATAAAAGTCAGAAATGGGTAGAACTAAAGCTCGCTCAAAATTTAATTATATCACTCCACATAATAAACAATTCGAGTGTTATATAGTGCGAAGTGAGTTCTAGTGTACCCATTGAGGTGAAAAACCAAAGTGAAATTAATGTATTACTAAACTGTGCTGTATGTTTTGGATAGGATAAAACTATGGAAGTAGTATGTAATAATACTAATTGATTTTTGTGATTTTATTTATTTATTGTAATTTATATTGTATGAACCACAATTTGTTATACCCAAGTTAATATTATATTGTTTCAAATAATTATGTTAGATTGTAAGAAAACCCAGGGTTAATTTTAAAAGACATAAAAATTTTAACTACCAAAGATAATATAAAATTAAAATAATCCTATGAAGGAAATGACAACAGGAAGTAGTACCGGGTATGAACACTATTCGAGACTAAATAAATAATATATAAATTTATTTAATGATAATAAAATGATAAAATATTTATATACAATGTCATAAAAAAATTAACCAAAACATATTATGTGAATTAAATTAGTAAATAAACCGGAATGGAAGGGAATTATTTTTCCATAAATAAAATATAAATTTATAATAATCACAAACTGCCTACATAATAAAAATACTATGTGTTACTAAGAGTGATGAAAAATAACAAGTATTGTTAATAAGATATAAAAATTTTGAACTAAACCGGAGAGTTGAAGAAACGATGCGACAAAAATTATAAAAAAATAACCTTTTTTGGACGTTGGAGGAGGCGAAATTCACGCAAGAGTAATAAACAAAGTGAATACTAACTAAGTATACCTGAGGAATCCAAATTAAATGGTGTTATACATTAAAAACCAGTGGATGAAACCATTCTGAGGATCCAATATAGTTCGGCCTACTTCTAGTAGACAATCAGAAAATACTCTAAACGAAAAGGAAATAATAACGCAAGACGTACCTCATCACAGAATAAAACTTCAATCCAGTAAGGACAACACGGAGCGAGGTAATATAAACATTTTTCGTAATAAGTACAGAAGAAAACTCATTTTTTAACAGTGAAATAGAACAAAAATATTCATTTTATCATATGTTTCTTTCAAAAGTAAAGAAATACATGCTGCTCTCTTACGGCAATTCCGGAAACTACGTAATATTTGAAAAAATAAACAAAATTATTTATTAATTTTTGATATTTGTAAAGCGTAGCAATTAGCCATTTCTGACACTCTCATAACACAAAGAATTCACCCTGAACCCTGGGGAATTACTAAGAATTATGTAATAACTGATGTATTTTATTATAGCGTAATATTGGTTAAATAACAACATATATGTTTTGTTCCTTAGACAGATCTATGTTTACTCGGTAAAGTCGAGATGATGTTTTTTTTTTAAAGATTAATTGTGATACCTATATTTTGGTGGCTGGAGACAAAAGTCAATAATCAATATAGCAATATTATTGAAAATTAATATTGAATTATAATGTGTTATAATTTATTGTAGTGGGTAGGTAATGAAAATTTCAGCACAACATACAGAAAAAATCGTCACAACAGAGGGGCAATAATAATACTTACTCTCTCTTCTGTATAAAGCTGAACAAATTACCTCCTTGACCCCAAATCACACACTCTCGATTTCTTTTAGATTGAGTAAAACAAGATAAACAAAATCCTTTATTTATACCGTTTAAAACGTCAGTTAGTATAATTCAAAAGTGACGCATACTACTTGAGGTGTATAATAAAACTCTACTATATCTCACACAAAACAGTAGCACGTTACAGAAATGGCGCTCAACGTAAAAGGGCGGCAATTAGAAAAGAATTTTGATATTTAATAAAAAATATACCAAAAAATCTAATTATCGTTGGCAGTTATGAGAAAACAAGAAATGCCTAATACCCGAGGAAAATCGAAGAAGAGGGCAGAAGAAAAGGAGATTGAAGAAGGTGGACAGGAACAAGAAATAGAGTTAGTCACGGACAGTGAAATGGACCAACAGACAAATGATACAGAAGAAACCGAAGTAGTTATGGATACGGAAAAGGAAATAGTGGAAGAGGATGCCCAAGGGGACCAACCAGACAAAGTGGTGGCCAGAGAAGAACCTAATTGGCAAGATCTGATGAAATTTATGGCAGAACAATTTAAGGAACAGAATAAACAAACTAATGAACAATTTAAGAAACAGGAGGAAAAATTTGACAAAATAGATGAAAATTTTAGAAAACAGGAGGAAGCCTTGAAGCAAACCAATGAAGAAAATAAGGAGAATTTTAAGAAACAGGAGGAAAACTTAAAACAAACTATGAATGAACGATACCATGAACTGAAGGAAGCGGTTGAAGGGCAAAGAGAAGAGATGAATGCAAAATTTGAAGAGAATAATGAGAATTTAAAACAAATTGAGGGTAAGATGGAGAATTTCAATAAAGAATTAAGAGAAAATCTAGAAGGTAAAATTGAACTGGTCAATAATACGTTAAGCCAAAGAGTAGAGGCATATAAGGAAGAGGCAGAGAAGAAATTAGTAGAAACTAACCAAAGATTAGATACAACTGAAGAGAAGATGGAACTAATTAAAATTGGAGTTGAGGCAAGAATGGAAAAAGAAGAACAAGATAACCAAGTTCGTGTAATGGCCATACGACAAGAAAATAATGACCAGTTAGATAGCATTAAAAGCAGTCTAAACTGTAAATTTTCAGAGTTTCATAAAACTGTAGAGAATGTAAAAAATCAATGTGATAGCCAAGCAGAGAAATTAGATAGTTTGCAACAAATACAAACCAATTTTCAATGTGATGTAGATAGAATAAGTGCTAGATCTGCATGCAGCAGTCATCATGTTTATCCAGACAATAAGGAAAGTGTAAACTTTCGGGATTATCGCAGAAACCCACTTGAATTTTTAGGGAGAGTAGATGAAATTTTGAACAGATCAAAGGAGAATCGATGGAATATGATAAAAGGTCTATTAGACGAATCGTTCAAAAATATCAATGATAATTGGTGGACAGCAATTAGGAACGAGGTGTGTGATTATGAGGGTTTCAAAACTATGTTCAAACTTAAGTACTGGTCAGAATCAGTACAAAACATTATTAGGGACAATATCTGTCATGGTAGGTATGACCGTACAGTGGGACAAACACCTACTGCTTACTTTTTAGGGAAGGTGTGTATCGCCAAGTATCTAGACCCTAAGATACCTGAAGAGTGTCTAGTGACCAAAATGGCGTATCATTTTGAAGAAAAGATCATCAGTGCACGCTTGAGTGGACAAATCAAAACTATTGGAGGCATGGAAACGCTGCTAGAAAATTATGAACAGGAATCTTATTATAGGAGAAGTAGATGGAGGTCAGGGAATACCTAGGAGCGGAGGAATGAACCACCAAGAGAAAATAGGCCCCGAGTTAATTATGTACATGCTAACAACAGTTATTTCAATAACAGATATCGCGGAAGATGGTCTAATAATAATCAACCGAATTACAGACAGGATTATTATCATAGAGACGAAGGTCCACCGAGGAGTATGAACATCGACCAACCTAGATCCAGAGAGAGGGATGAAGAAAGGATACCGATAAACAACATTCAACATAATGAAAATGTTGAAGCAACCAATAGTAATGATATAAATAGGGGAAACGGGTACCAGCAGTGAGAAGATGTGATTGCCCGTCACTGCTAGAAACAACAGGGCACAGAATTTACCATACACCCAATTATAATACTAATTTGAATAAACCAATAACCATTATCAGAAATAATTTTCTAAAAAATATACAGTCCGAATTAATGGAAGAAAGAGTAATCAAAGAGTCATCACCAAACAATGACATAGTCTATATACAAATAAAATTAAATGGAGTGTCAGCAGAGGCCATGATTGATACAGGGGCCAATATTTCAATTATTGATCAATTAGAATTAGATCGTATTACTGAGTTAACTACTGAGAGAATACCTACTTTACCAATTAACAATTTAACAATTGTTGGTGCTACCGGGAAACAAAATAAAACAATCAAAAAACAAGTGTCTTTGAATGTTACCACTAATGGAATAGGAATACCTATGGGATTTTTAGTAGCGAAAGGGCTACCGTTTAGGGTGTTAATAGGGTGTGATATGCTACGGCGACACACTGCAATTATAAATCTGGCCAGGGGTATAGTAACCTTGAGCACAGAAAATGGTGAGTTAACGGCTGAGATAATTGGTAGCCAAAGTGCCCCTCAGTGTCCGAGCTCATTTTTTGTTAGGGAGAATAATAGATTAACCCTAGGTAATAATACAGAAGTAACAGAATCAAAGATTTGGAAAGAGAAGATAGAAGAAATAATGGAGTTTCAGAATAGGCAGGCACCGGAAATAATTAGTATAGAACAGAAACAACAACTTATAAAAATTTATAATAAATATAAACCAGTATTCTCAGAATCACCAGGAAAAGCTAAAAACTTCTTGTGTGAACTAAAATTTAAAGAAAATGTAAATTTTAATAAACGATCATACCCTATTGCTCAAGCTTTGAAAGAGGCAGCAAGGAAAGAAATTCAAAGAATGATATTAGAAGACATAATTGAAAGAAGTAACTCTCCATATACTAGCCCATTGGTGGCTATACCGAAGAAAGATGGTCAAGTTAGACTATGTCTCGATGCTCGGGAGTTGAATAAAATGCTCATTAACGATCGCACATCTCCAGGTGAGATTGAGGAGATTATAAAGAGATTTTTTGGATGCAAGTACATGAGTACTTGGGATGCAGTCTGTGGATACTGGCAAATAGAATTGCACCCTAACAGCAGACAATATGTTGCTTTCATATTCGAAGGACGAAATTATCATTTTAAACGTTTGCCTTTTGGATTGGTAAATTCTGTGGCTGTGTTCATTCAATGCATGGACCAAATTTTGGGTAAGGAAGTTATAGATTTTACTACAATATATGTGGATGACATACTAATTACGTCTTGTACTTGGGAGGAGCATTGTAACCGAGTAGAAACAGTGTTAGATAAACTTTTGCAACATAATATAACTTTAAAACTGGATAAATCTAAGTTTATCACCCATGAACTACCATTTTTAGGGTTCATTTTATCTGCTACTGGAATTAAACCATCTCCTGAAAAAGTAAAGGCTATTCAAGATTTTCCCAAACCCAGAAACTTGAAACAATTACAATCCTTTTTGGGGATATGCAACTATTATAGAAAATTTCAACAGTGTTATTCAGAAATAACAGCTCAATTTCAATATTTACTTTCAAAGAAAACAAGTGGAAATGGGAAGAAAGTGAAGATAATAATTTCCAGATAGTAAAAAATAAATTTCTTGACTGCATCATGTTACATCACCCAAATTTTAATAAACGTTTTTTCATAAATTGTGATGCTAGTAACATTAGCCTTGGGAGTGAGCTATATCAGGAAGGTGAAGAAGGAAATCATGGAGTTATCAGTTTTGCAAGCAGAGTACTAAGCAGTTGTGAGAGAAACTATACAGTAACTGAAAAAGAACTGCTGAGTGTTGTGTTCTCATGTATAAAATTTCGAACATTTATTTTGGGATACCCAGTGAATATCAGAACTGATCACAGATCAATTTCATTTTTAAAGAATTGTAAACTTAATCACGGCAGACTTACTAGATGGGCATTAATACTTCAAGAATATAATTTAGACTGGGAATATATTCCAGGTAAGAAGAATGTAATAGCAGACCGATTATCCCGGATTAACCTTGAAAAAGGAACTTGTGAAATAGAACCAGAAAGCATTGGAAAAATATATCACATAATTAAGATGGCAAAGGAGTTACAAGATATAATTAATAAAATAAAAATCGATCAACAAAGTGACAATAAATTAACAAAAATTAAGGAAAGAACATTACAACATGACCCTATAATAATGAAATTTTTTTTTGTGTTTATGAAGAGATCCTTTTTATTCGTCCTACCATTAAGGATCATGTCTGGAAGATGTATGTACCAGCAGCAACAGAAGTAGCATTGATTCAGGATTATCATGAAAGGTATGGCCATATGGGATCACTCAAGGTTATTAAAGCTTTATCTGAACATTGTTACGTGAAAGCTATAAATAAAAGAGTAAGAGAGATAGTGAAAACCTGTAACATTTGTCAGCTTGTAAAAGTAAATAATGAGAAGAAAACAGGCACCATGATTACTATAACATCTAATAAAAAACTTGAAAAGATTTTTTTGGATATCTGCGGACCTTTTCCCAGAAGTGGAGGAAGACATAAATATAAATATATCATCATATTATTTGATCATTATACGAAATACACAAAACTCTACGCTATTAGTAGAGCTACAACGAAGAAAATTCTAGAAGTAATTATAAAAAAATACTTACCTGAGGTGGGAAGACCGGAAATGATTATAACGGATCATGGAACGCAATTTCGGGGGAAAAGGTGGAAGGAAGAATTGAGAAATTGGCAAATAAGAACGTACAAGACATCCGTGTACCACCCTAGTAGCAATCCTGCTGAGCGTGTATTAAGGGAAGTTGGCAGAATTCTACGAACCTACTGTCATCAAGAACATAAAAACTGGAGTCAGTATATTGAACCAGCCGAGACTTTTCTTAATTGGTCATACCATGACACTATCGGTACTAGCCCTTATCAAATAATGTTTGATAAACCACCACCAAGAGAAATTATGTCATTGATAAATTTCCCTCCAGGAGAGAGAGTAGAATTCGACCAAGTGGAAATGCACAACAGAGTGTTACATAAAGTGGAACTTTAACAAAAAAGGGATCAGGTAAAAAGGAGAAGATTGGATACATACCAGTTGGGAGATAAAGTACTAATAAAAAATAGACAACTACCCAGTTCTATAGAGGGTATCGCCCGGAAGCTATTGCTACTTTATACTGGCCCTTACCTCATAACCCAGGTGAAGGGTAATAATACTTACGAAATTAAAACAATTACCAATAATAAAATAAAGGGAGTGTATAATCAGTCGGAAATGAAACACTATTATGAAAACAAAGTCAAGACCATTAGGAGACTTGAACAAATCAACAATTTATTTCTATCAACGAGTTGAACTAAAATAAATTTGTTCTAGTGGGGGGGCTTTATGTAACGGTACATAACCCGGTCCCAATAAAGTAAATCATGAGAATAAAAGTCAGAAATGGGTAGAACTAAAGCTCGCTCAAAATTTAATTATATCACTCCACATAATAAACAATTCGAGTGTTATATAGTGCGAAGTGAGTTCTAGTGTACCCATTGAGGTGAAAAACCAAAGTGAAATTAATGTATTACTAAACTGTGCTGTATGTTTTGGATAGGATAAAACTATGGAAGTAGTATGTAATAATACTAATTGATTTTTGTGATTTTATTTATTTATTGTAATTTATATTGTATGAACCACAATTTGTTATACCCAAGTTAATATTATATTGTTTCAAATAATTATGTTAGATTGTAAGAAAACCCAGGGTTAATTTTAAAAGACATAAAAATTTTAACTACCAAAGATAATATAAAATTAAAATAATCCTATGAAGGAAATGACAACAGGAAGTAGTACCGGGTATGAACACTATTCGAGACTAAATAAATAATATATAAATTTATTTAATGATAATAAAATGATAAAATATTTATATACAATGTCATAAAAAAATTAACCAAAACATATTATGTGAATTAAATTAGTAAATAAACCGGAATGGAAGGGAATTATTTTTCCATAAATAAAATATAAATTTATAATAATCACAAACTGCCTACATAATAAAAATACTATGTGTTACTAAGAGTGATGAAAAATAACAAGTATTGTTAATAAGATATAAAAATTTTGAACTAAACCGGAGAGTTGAAGAAACGATGCGACAAAAATTATAAAAAAATAACCTTTTTTGGACGTTGGAGGAGGCGAAATTCACGCAAGAGTAATAAACAAAGTGAATACTAACTAAGTATACCTGAGGAATCCAAATTAAATGGTGTTATACATTAAAAACCAGTGGATGAAACCATTCTGAGGATCCAATATAGTTCGGCCTACTTCTAGTAGACAATCAGAAAATACTCTAAACGAAAAGGAAATAATAACGCAAGACGTACCTCATCACAGAATAAAACTTCAATCCAGTAAGGACAACACGGAGCGAGGTAATGTAAACATTTTTCGTAATAAGTACAGAAGAAAACTCGTTTTTTAACAGTGAAATAGAACAAAAATATTCATTTTATCATATGTTTCTTTCAAAAGTAAAGAAATACATGCTGCTCTCTTACGGCAATTCCGGAAACTACGTAATATTTGAAAAAATAAACAAAATTATTTATTAATTTTTGATATTTGTAAAGCGTAGCAATTAGCCATTTCTGACACTCTCATAACACAAAGGATTCACCCTGAACCCTGGGGAATTACTAAGAATTATGTAATAACTGATGTATTTTATTATAGCGTAATATTGGTTAAATAACAACATATATGTTTTGTTCCTTAGACAGATCTATGTTTACTCGGTAAAGTCGAGATGATGTTTTTTTTTTAAAGATTAATTGTGATACCTATATTTTGGTGGCTGGAGACAAAAGTCAATAATCAATATAGCAATATTATTGAAAATTAATATTGAATTATAATGTGTTATAATTTATTGTAGTGGGTAGGTAATGAAAATTTCAGCACAACATACAGAAAAAATCGTCACAACAGAGGGGCAATAATAATACTTACTCTCTCTTCTGTATAAGGCTGAACAAATTACCTCCTTGACCCCAAATCACACACTCTCGATTTCTTTTAGATTGAGTAAAACAAGATAAACAAAATCCTTTATTTATACCGTTTAAAACGTCAGTTAGTATAATTCAAAAGTGACGCATACTACTTGAGGTGTATAATAAAACTCTACTATATCTCACACAAAACAGTAGAACGTTACAATATTTATAATACGTATTACAGCTTAATTTATAATTTATTTAATGTAAGCTTAAGATAGTATAACTTCTTAACCCAATAAGAAACGGTAAATCAATCATTAATGTAAATTACTCGAATGCTTTTTATTTAGTAATTGATCACGTGTCCGAACATGTATTTTACTTTGAAATTTTAAGTTCATTATAAAAAATTGTTCGATTTTTAAAACAACCTACTCCAAGTAAGGAACATTTTGATAAATTAAAAGTTAGCACTGTTTTAATCGCTTCCACTTCTTTATTTTTTAATGTGTTTGTAAAAACCTACAGGTACTTTTAAACTTAAATCTATATCTATTTGATGGAATTATTTTTATTTTTACATTCGTCTGTTTTGGCGGCTGTCTAAAGTCGTGCGTCTATGCAACTGGTTTTTGGCCGTGCATGCAAGAAAGGAACTGAAGAGTATGTCACTCGAGTGGTTAACAAAATATTTTACGTTTGTACAACCGAATAAATACCACACCACATAACACAATATTGTTGTTTTACATTATTGTGTACAATCATTTCATGTGATATTTACCTTTGTATGCATGCTATTATCTACCTCTCAATTTACAACTCGCCGTAAATTATTGTAGCCGTTATCTTTGTAATTGTTCCAAGTTCCTGGTTAATTACGCTTGACTGTTCCGATGGTTTACTTGAGCTACTTTTCAAGTTAACTACTGTTTAGCTTTATAAATCGATATGACGCTATATTTTAACTTTGCACAACTACGCTACAGTTCCATTTGTGTTAACACCAAGAGCAGAATTGTCTCTAACAGGAAATTTCCCTCTATAGGCCACACAGTGCAAATTTATTGTCCGTATAACAGTTACGTTTATATTGCCTCAGGCAATAATCCTAAATATAACCCACAGCGACTCCTACTCGTTATACCATTGCTTACGCTGTTAACCTGTAGGTAAACTATGAAAACAAGGTACTTACCCGTACGCTGAAATTTGTAGAGTTTTAGGTAGGAGTTAATTCGGATGACTTTATTTTCAACTAGTTTTAATTTCAACTACATTATTAATTTTATTACTTCTTTCAGCATTAATACGCACATCTGTAATATTGTGATCTGTACGTGTACACCATGTGGATAACAGATGTTTGTGTGACCTTCGCCAGGTTTGTAAGTATACTTTGGATAATCTTGTTTTTGGAATTATTTAACATTTTATATTTAAAAGCATTGTCTATTCCGTCGTCGTCGTCATCCTTTACAACTTAGACTAGTAGCCTGTTTCAGTCTCCATGGAATTCATCCAACCATCGTTAACGGGGTTTCTCACAGCTCTTCTCCTTTGTTTATGCCACAAAATTAATCTTGCATTGTTACAAATGTTTTATACTCTGTTTACATCTATATGTTTCCTTTGTCTTTCCGTTTTCGTTAGATATTCTTCAGTCACTTATTCTATAAGTTTCCAGTTCCACACGGTCCATAAAATAGATTCAACATGTAAAATATAAGGGTATTTTTAAAAATAAAAAAGGAGAGTCCTTTAAAGTGTTGAAGATAAAAAAACAATAGTAAATAATAAACGCAATGTAATTCTGAAGTTGACTTTCCTAAGTAACAGTGAGCACAGCAGAGAACGGAATATCTAGCGGGATTCAAAAAAGGAAAATTGCAGCAGCTAATTATAATAAATTTTGCTTTTGAAATGTAAACTTATTCAACAGGGTTAAGTTTGGATAAGGATATGAATGATACTTTTTCCGTATGAATATATCCATATCTGATAATACAGAACGTGTTAAGTTATAGATAATCTGATTAACGTGTTGCAAAATAAATGACGAAAAAGACACAAGAAAACGATTGATAATACAGACTATAATAATATGGGGTATGCAATTAGTTTAGTTACTGTCTATTTTCATTTGTCCTCTCACAATTTTTTTCAACAAATTATCTTAACCAAATCGATTATAAAGGAATTAGACTTACACAAGATAAAATCCCTTGTAATTAAAACACTTCTATTTCATATGAGTTTTTTCAGAATAACAACACACAAAATAAAAATGCATTATAATTCAAAGTATAGTTGTGGAAATTTTATATGAAACAAGATTTACTACAATTACTACAGCTTAACTGCACACAACAAAATGTAGTTTTTAAAAGCGCGTTGGGTCAGAATTGCCGCATTTGCCTGATCTATGATATGATATCGACGACGATTCTGATGAAAGTGATACTAATAAAATGATATTTGCAAACATTCTTTAAAACAATTATATACAATATTTAAACAATAATAACGAAGACACGTTATTTGCTTGTTCTTTTCGCTTTACATTTGTTTTTGTTTCTGCTAAAGCATTAACTTGTGATAAAAGATAAAAGCTGTCATCTGTTATCTCATTTTTAAAAACTGGTTCGTTTTGTTAAATATTGATGATCCCTTTGTTGCAAAGATCATAACGGGCTAAAAGTAAATTAAGACACGGAGAAAACTAAACTTAAAACAGTGGATATAAGAAAAACGATATAGGACAAAAAATTAGAAGCAAAAGTCTAAAAAGTCTATGTATCGTTCTGACCGTAGTTTGATGAATAAGTAATGAGCGCATAAGTAAATCATTTACATTACGTAAAGTCACGGCTTATAAATAAAAATTTTTGAAAACTCTGTTAGTCTGCTTTATGCCCGAAAAATGTAAAATGTTGTTTATTGTGATAAGTGCAGTAAAACCTTACACATAAGAAGAGATTACATTTTATGACTAGACTTTAAAGTAAAATGATTACCTTGTTTCGGTGAAGAATGAATCGTTTTTTCTCTAAAACGTATTCTGTGGATTTGCAAAAAGATTAGTGTATCAAATGCGTAACTTTGAGAGAAAAACTGTAATTTTTAAGAGACACTTCATAAACAGGTCGAAGTAAAACTACGCAGTGATAACTTTTTATCTTGCTTATTGTTAAGGCTTTATACACGAAATATGCTGCTCATTTTCAAAATCTAAATTACTTTAAAATGTTATTCACAGACAAATGTATCAATTCCACTCAAGAGACGAAGTAATATTAATATTTTAGACTGGTTTAAATATTTCCCCATAAGTATTTTTATGGTGTATCGCTTTCGGCAAGTCATTTCAATACGCGGGAATCTTTATTGCTTCTGTCGTGTTACAACAGCTTTCCCGCCTTCTCAGCGAAAACATTCCTAAATAATTTAAGAATATGTTATTCGTTGTAACTTTACTGTTATTGTCTCAAGGGTACAATGTCTACTCTCTCGAAGAGGAAAGTGTCTACTCTCGGCAGCTAAAAGCACACCCAGGTTTCGAACACTGTAATATTTAAAGTGGCGTATTGCCTAGTTCACGTTTGATATTTATGCTAATTGCTTGTTTATGGTAGACGACGTACTTGTGAAACTAACTGGAAATAATGGTAGACCTATATTACCTAAGATTATTTGGCATTCTTCTTATAAATGATTATGTGCAGTAATCATAAAAAGGACACGCGTTTTTTGTTTGTATGGCTGAGTATCGAAAAACGTTTGGGGGAGATTTTGTGTTTGTACGTGATTGCACGCATTAGTATCGAGAACTCTAGTCTGCAGAAGACTATACAAAGCAGAACAGGAGAAACTCGACTAACTCACGTACAGACACTATCAACCTTAACTGCTAATCTTGCTTTAAAGTTTAGTAGCTAAACATGTACTGTATGAGAAAAACAGTGTGGCGCTGTCGCGTTAATTATGCAAGAGGCACGTTTGAGGTGTTCTCAGTTTCGTGTACACGTCCTACTTTGGGAAGGCCTTTAGAACGTGCTTCAGTCTTTTCTGAAAGCCACTGGAATTTAAATGAAGTTTTAGAAATTGTTAGATGTATACTTGCACAAGCTACGAAAGAAACTACTAATTCTTTATAAGTAAGGTCAGATTTAGTTTTCTTCATTCTTTTGTGTTTACAGTAAGCTACATCATTTTAACAGAAACTCTAAACAAAAATTAAAAATTTAGTAGAAAACAAATTAAATAATGTTATAATTGAAATATAGTATACAAATTATGAAATAAATTTGATAGTATACATATAGTATGAAATAAATTTGATACTTAATTTTGGCTGGTATTTGTCCATTCAACAAATCTTTACATAGAAACTTTGTACTACTATTGCCGTCAGAGCTGAGAACCAACCGAGTCGTGTAGACTTTAGTAGCTATAACAGAGCCAGAAATACCCGCCTATATTATTAGCAATTCCGTCGTTCGGACTGGACCGACCTGTCGAAGCGTGACAGAGTGGGTGGTTTCCCCTAGCCGCAGACACAGACCACGTGTATCCCAAGTAACGTATGTACAGTGTCATAGAGCATACCCCAGGTTAACACCCCACTTAGCAGTGATCACGTTGCGGAACAATCAAATCCACTTATATAATAAAATAAAATTTATATTTTTTATTTTTGTTCTTAGATAACGCTTTTACTTAATTTACTCTTCAATAAATTATATATTTTGTTGTTGTCAAGCAATAAGTGTTTGTTATAAAATCGCTAAAATTCCTAAAATCGTTTTTTTATTGTTAATTAAATATTGTTTATTGTTAAAGCTTTCCTTCTTCTGAGTCTTGAGTTATAAAAGCAGACCAATGTAAAAGCGTGTTGTAAAGCTGCCGGAGAAGCAGACATAGATGTTCAATGAGAAAAATTTATATATCTGCTACAAAAAAAAATCTGCTGTTAAATAAATGTGAGCCCCAAGTTCTTGGGAGCCATTTTTTTTACATTACTTTCGCTGTACATTTATGACAGGTGTAATCGTAATAATAATAACACAATGTAATACGGTTTAAAAATCATTTAAAAATGTATTAATCAAAAATTTCTTATTTGGTTGCGATTTAAAAATATCATTATTATTCGCTTGTGTGTGGCCGTAGCACACATCTAATTATTAACATATAAATGATAATCTCGTATTACACATAGACATAATATACAATCTTATACTATACTAAACATTTGTAATTATCTAATATTCTCTCGGCTTGCTCATTAGTGTGATAATTATTAGATTATCTAATCTCTTTCTAATAATCTAATTTCCTTTCATTCTACTGCATATGCATTGCTTTGTTTTCTAATAAAATTTACTATTTACTTTTATATTAATTTAAATATCATTGACTAAAGTTATTGATTCAAAATTATAGTTTCGTACTTTTAAACATTACTCTAATTACTATACGTATAAATATTTACATTTTCAAAATTTATTAATTCATCTTTGAATTAGATTGTCTTTCTTTTTACATCGTTAATTATATTATCTTTATGTGAGTTTTTCTTTTACAAATACATGGTTGTTTTCACCTTATTCTCGTGGTAAATAGGCAGCTTATCATCTTCGGTCCTATGTCCTCGATCCTGGATGCTCCTCTGTAGTTGTGTAGTCCTGGAGTCCTTGATCCTCGTCCTTCAGATCCTCTCCGCCGTCCGTCGCCTCGTCCCGTACGCTGGATTTTATTTCATGTACTTGGCTGCTCCCTCGTATCCCGTCATGGCCTCAGGTTGCAGGTGCTCTCACGAAAGTGATGAGTAGTCGTGAAGAACCTCCGGCTGCTGCTGTGGTCGATAAACAAAAAGTTGTTTTAAAAATTTTTGTTTGTTAACCGTCCAAGTCACGTATTTTAATTTCTTATTTTGTTACCTTTGTTAGGTCCGCCTTGTGACTTTTATCTTTAGAATAATATTAGCGTGACGCGTTTCAGGTCATCTGACCCATCCTCAGACACTTGCTCGAAAAGAGGTTGTCATATATTAAAATCCAATTAAAATAAAAACACACATATGTAAACTCATTGTCAATAATTAATGTTCAAAAACATGAATAACACTGTTGTCGTGGTGCACCACGCGATTACCGATCGATACTGAGTAGTGTAACTTTTCAACGTTTTGTTTTTGCGAGCGCTAGTATTGCTGTATCATATAGCGGGTTGCTCTTGAAATTCAATTTATCATTCAATATGTTGTTCTTATATACAGGGTTGTTATGACCCCTGTATATTTCAAATTCTTCAAGTGCATTCATCCTGAGTCCTTTGTCACAAAAATGTAGGGGTATGAAGCAATTGAAGCAAGACAAGCTAATACGGTTTATAAATACCAAAACATTAAAATTCAGTTATATAAGACCATTGCGCATACTAAGTTTAACAACACGTGTATAATACAAAAAATAACTCCTAAATATGCTACCGTTTATATTAATCCAGTATCAAAAGCAGCGAGTACCACTAAGAAATACGCTGAGATATTTCGCATCAAACAAGAAATCAGATCTTTATACAAGAAGAAAGTTAGACTAAATAAATCCTTAATGAAAATACATCTACAATTACTCAAGCAGATTCATCCTGCAGTTATTGACAACATAGTAAATAAGATAGATAAATATGTCTCTGATATCATGCGAAATTTAAAACGTCAACAAAACTTAAAAATTCAAAAACTAATATCTACACAACATCCGAAATCACCATCTGAATGTAAACATTCATTCTATCCACGCACGGTTAACCTCACAAACATTGTGTTCGATGATAATGAAACCTGCCTTTTCAATAAAGGATTAAACTACAGCATTCCACCTACACATAGGCAACAAATTTTCAATGAAATAATTAGTGCTAAAAGCGCAATTAAGGCAATTACTGATCCTAATACACAAATGGAATCAAGACATTTAATTAATAATAAATTTGTAAAGACATTAAATACATTTAATGATAATAAATATTACACACAAAAAAAAATAAAAGCTCGCACAGAATTCAAAACGGTACAGAACATAAAAGTAAAATTAATAGATAACGACGCACTTATCACAAAAGCTGACAAGGGTCATACACTCGTAATAATAGACAGAAACACTTATAAACAAAAAGTACATAAATTTATATTGGAAAATAATATCGAAACATTGAATAACGACCCTACAAATTCATACACAATATCTTTAAACAAAACAATCAATAAATGTACGAGCCTATTGGATGAACCCACAAGACGTCAATTAAAGCCCATAAATGCAAGAGCACCCATGCTGACTGGTCAACCTAAGCAGCATAAAACGGATACTCCGATTAGACCACTGGTAAATTTTACCACAGCGCCAGGATATAGGACAGCAAAAAAGCTAGCGACAATAATTAAAGAGAACATCGTTTTAAATAATAATCGAACTGTTATAAACAACTTGGATTTCATAAACAAGATACGCGATATTAAAATATCACCTAATTATAAATTAGCTTCCTTGGACATTGTTAGTTTATACACAAACGTACCTGTAAAACAAACTATAGACATTTTAAACAATAATTTACTAACTACTAAAAAACTGGACACACAAACGATACAAGAACTAATACTCTTATTGAAGACTGTTTTACAACAGAATTATTTCACATTCGACGACGGTTATTATTTCCAAAGAGACGGTCTCGCCATGGGGTCACCGCTATCCGGCATATTAGCAGATATATATTTAAATTATTACGAAAACAATTTCTTTTTCAATAATAACACATTTGCAAATAATATCATTTATTACGGCCGATACGTCGACACACTGTTAATATTTAATGGTTCTCTGCGCCAATTGAACAACTTGAAGAATGTTTTAAATGCAATAAAAACAATATCCAATTTACAATGGAAACCGAGACCGAAAATGAAATTTGCTTTCTGGACTTAACAGTTATCAAAAATAGAGATAACCTGAAATTTAAAATATATCGTAAACCTACTACTACTGACGTAACCATCCACGCTGAATCACATCACCATATCCTCAAAAATTAGCTGCTTACAATAGTCTTGTATACAGATTACTATCCGTTCCTCTTGAAAAAGATGATTATAACACTGAGCTAGATATAATTAAACATATAGCCACGAAAAATGGATATGATCATCATATTATAGATAATATTGTCAAGAAACAAAAAACCAGACTATCGAGACAAACACATAGTATGCAACCAACAACCAAATATGTTTCTACCATATTCACAGAAATAATGCCAAAAATACTAACTCCTACTTTTCATAAAATAGGATATAATATAGTTTTCAAGACCTGCAATCAAATATCAAATCTAATACGACATAAACGTCATGCCCCATTAAGACAAGAACAGGTATATATAAATTAACATGTGACGATTGTGATTGTTACTATGTGGGTCAAACGGGGCGCCCATTTATAAAAAGATTTAAAGAACATACCCCTCACAAATCAATTAGTAAAAATATCGGCTCCCTAGATAATATTAAATCCAATTATGCTCGACATTTGATAGATAATAATCACTCATATAGAAGTTTTGACACAAACTTCATACCCCTACATTTTTGTGACAAAGGACTCAGGATGAATGCACTTGAAGAATTTGAAATATACAGGGGTCATAACAACCCTGTATATAAGAACAACATATTGAATGATAAATTGAATTTCAAGAGCAACCCGCTATATGATACAGCAATACTAGCGCTCGCAAAAACAAAACGTTGAAAAGTTACACTACTCAGTATCGATCTGTAATCGCGTGGTGCACCACGACAACAGTGTTATTCATGTTTTTGAACATTAATTATTGACAATGAGTTTACATACTTGTGTTTTTATTTTAATTGGATTTTAATATATGACAACCTCTTTTCGAGCAAGTGTCTGAGGATGGGTCAGATGACCTGAAACGCGTCACGCTAATATTATTCTAAAGATAAAAGTCACAAGACGGACCTAACAAAGGTGAAAAAACAAAGTTGTGGGGCAGAGCCTCCGGCTGCTACGGTAGTTGTACGAGAAAGTTAGCGCGTCTCGTGTATTTATACCCTAGGGCGCAAAATCATGTTTCGACAATATTCTGCAGGTCTGAGTCTGTCGTTGGCGTCCCCTTTTTAAACACGATTCTTTTCACATTTAATTCGCTTGTCTTCGCGAAATGCGAATTCTTTTGCACATTACCCGATATTCATCTTGTAGGTAATTTTTATGTACTCACTGTCTATAAACCGTTTTTTCCTATCTTAATTACCATAAGTTATATTTATATTTATGTTCACTATAATCACACTGTTTATTCTTTTCGCACTACTTTTTATACACATGTGCGTCTTATTTTTATACACACTTTGGTGTATTTGGTTTTGTGATATTATGCACACCTTCTTTACAATTTAAATAAATTTATATAATTAACAGCTTTCATTAAGGGGGTGGCGCTTTGCAGGAATCGACAAGTCTCACACACACACACTTAAAATACATGTGTACACACAGACACAGCTGGGTGGCGTGATAAACCTCTCCCAACATGAACTTTGGTTGTTCCTTTTACAGTTCAGATTGAAAGCTGAATTATTATTGCTAACAATATGAATTATTTATTTACTTTAATTAATTATTTTAATTACTTTGTGCAATGCACAGTACCCTATACATTTGTACTGTTGCACTCCATTTGATACGATTAACCGCACATTGATGTAAAAACACATGTACGAGGTTTAGTAATTACGTAATTACCTTGTTTTGTTTTGCGTCTCTTACCTTTGTCTTTACCTTTCTTAGTAATTTCCAATTTTTCTCGAAATTGTTTTGTTTTCTGAATTGCTAGCTTTGTAAATCTTTATTATGTTGTGCATTTATTTAATGTTTTGATTAGATAAATATGTATTTATGTACAGACACGTACCAATTATTTTGCAAGCTACAATTTGGTTGAAAATTAAAACATCTTTTTTGTATTTTATATATTCTTTCAAGTACTCTCTTTATTTGTTCTCATATGTTACTATTCTTCAACTGAATTACATTCCTTCGTTTTGTCACGACTCAAGTACACACGTCTGCCCTTAACTGTTAAAATACGTTCAGTTTTATTACTGATACGAAGGTAACATGGAATACATTACCAAACTCGACAGAAAGCAACATTTAAAATTTTGCCAAATTATTATGAAGTAAACACAATACAATACTTCTCTTAATTACGTAATTATTAAACGCACACCATCACAAGAAATAAAATGTCATCGAATTAAATAAAATTGTAATAGTTTGCGGCAAAAATAAATATTTATTACCAAAAAAACGTAAATACTTTAAAAATAGATCCTCAAATACATAGGTTTATTTGTAATCTCTGTGACTTATATTCATATGACTTACATTTAATATAAAATATAAGATTAAAATCAGAATCCAGTTCTTCGAATCTAAAACATAACCCACTGAAATTGAAAATTTAGTACGTACTGTTGGGCAATCAATTTCGTAGAACTACTATATTGCGTGGCAGCTGTTCCGATTGTCCTTATAAAAAAGGTAAGGTCACTGGTGGCTACAATGACATCTTGAAACTTCCAGATGTCATAACTTTGATTAGGTTACATAGAAAATTATCTAAGGTCAGCAAGTCTGTCAGACACCTGGCTCTAGAACGTTGCTTCTAACTGCTGCTTGTGTAGAATGACAACTTTCTAAAAGCTGACCTGTTACATCTGTCGCGTTGGTATTACTGTATTATTAAACTATGATAAACTGCTGAAGCTTTTTACTCTTATATTTATTCTTACCTTTATATTTGGTCGAATCAGATATGGAGTTTTCCAGTATTATACACGTAAGCATATATCAATATTTTTTCCAATATCATACGCACAATTTAAAATGAAATAAAAACTATGTATAATATTACCGACTCGCATCACAAATTATTATTGATAACAATGAAAATTGTTTACCTGATGGCCTAAACTAGTTTTTGCTCCGACAAGGCTTCGTCAGAGGCTGCCGCTAGGAACGGTGTCCCTCCTGCTTTTGATGACGGCACAGTCGTTGAAAAGATCGTTGTTGTATCTTCTGCGTATACAATCAAATATCTAGCAGAAGCCAGCGTATACAATAGAACAATAATTAATAATCTCCTATACAAAACACAGAATAAACAACATACAAAGACAGAAAAAAACAAATTCATAACACTAGCGTACATCAATAATCACACTGAAAATATTGCCCGCAAATATAAAAAAAAAACAAGGTACAGAATCGCATACAAAGCTACAAACAAAACAGAACACACGATGTCAAAAAACACACAAACATCAATACAAATTTGTTTTACCTGCCGTTTACAAATTAAACTGCTCAGGATGTAAAAAATTCTAAACCGTCCAGACAGGACGCAGCTTCAAACAGAGATACATTGAGCAAATAAAATCATTACACTCCACCATTGAATCCACCTTTGCAAACCACCTCATTGACGCAAACCACACGTACACAAACATAAACATTAACATGGAAATCCTATCCGTAGACACAAAAGTGCGAAAATTAGACACTCTTGAAAAACCAGAAATATACAAACACATAAAAAGGAATGGAAACAACGTCCTACACAGACACAAAAAATCACACATGCTATTTGAACATATTACACCACACACACACACACACACACACACACACACACACACACGCTTAGAAATAAATTTAACTGATGAGCGAATAAATACCAGTCAAATTAAGTATAAAATTTATTCAGCTATGTTTCTTTAAAAAGGTCTAAACTTTTACAGTATTTGATAACTTAAGAGAGAGGTACATTCAGGTTTGTAAACAACACTGTTGACAAAATTAAGACAATATTTAAAATTACAGGGTAAAAATAGCATTCTAAACAAACAAAAAAGAAAACCGGCCACACTTACAACAATAGAAAAAAATTTCACACTAACAAAAGACAATCTAAAGCCAACAGCACACAACAGAAATAGCCTAATACATTATCAGGCAATGACCAAACATGATTGTCCAGAAGCGTGTTGCTTAATGCTTGAAAAGCATCTAAAATAAGCAAAATGTATCTTGATCCTGCATTAATATAATATTAAATTGTACAATATATAAAGTAGTCTTTAGTGATTATCTTAATATATATTTTAGTCAGTATAGTACGAAATCGGGTGAAAGTATATTCCGCGTCTGTTCCTATCGATTTGTCTACTACATTGATGGAATCTGCAGTGGTTGTGGATGTAATGAAACCACGTTGATGAGCGCTCACTTATATCCGTCACCTGATTACACACAATTTGTAAACGTCCTCCTCTTCCACTGAAACTTAATTAGCGCTCACAACATTTATGTTCACAGCACCGTTCATATCTCTACAGCCTATAGGCTGATTGTAATGGCAAGTGGTTGCCCTAAAACTACGTGAACAACATTGTTACTACTGCTGATACCACCACCACCACCACCACTACAACAATAATAAATATTACTACAACTACGACTACCACTACGACTACTACTACTACTACTACTACTACTACTACTGCTGCTGCTGCTGCTGCTGCTGCTGCTGCTGCTGCTGCTGCTGCTGCTGCTGCTGCTGCTGCTGCTGCTGCTGCTGCTGCTGCTGCTGCTGCTGCTGCTACTCCTTTTCTTAATTTATAAAAATACCCAGTTAGGAAAATCTAATATCACAAACTACATATATTAACACCACTCACATATGTGTTTAGAAAGTTGTACAATCTATATTCATACATATATATATATATATATATATATATATATTGTAACGTAACAGAACGTTCCATACTCTTAAAACAAAATACAAACACATACAGACTGAATAAAACGTAGACAATACCCAATACCCCTTAGATTGAGATAGTGATCACTGACAATGTTGATCATAATTAATAACCAAGGATAAGACTAAATAAATCCGACATAAAAACCCGAAAAAATAAATAAACAAAACTTAAATAAATGGAAAGAAGTACAAAACAGTAGTGTAGAATAGGTAAAAAATAATGTACCTTAGACTATAAGAAGGAAACCATAAAAAAATGTATCAGTGAAAAGTGAGTTAATGAGTGAAAAATAGTGATAAACATTAATCATGCAGATAAAACTCTGTGGCTTGATGATTAAGTCAGTGGTCTTAAGTGTAAGCAAATAACACAAAAAGAACCAAGTAAGAAAATAAACAAATATAGGTATGGAAACACTAAATAGTGACAACCAAAACTAAATGTTAATGTTAGGGAAGTAATTATAAGTTTTGATATTAGTTGTTAAAGGTTGTGTGCCTTTTAAGCCCTGTTGTTCATGTTAAAAGAAAAGGCTTTAACATTGTTTAATTGTGTTAATGTAATGTACATGTTAGTATTCTGTGTTATTAATGAATCTATTATAAAGAACTAGCAATGTATTGAGCCTATAGGCCAACTGGAAGGTGTAGTTTAGAACATAGTTCCAAATAATACCTAAAATAGGCCTAGAAAAACAAGGTGTTACTAATCAACTAACAGACCTGTGTAGACAGGAAAAAGAGTTGATCATTTTGTATGTTAAACAGTTTTTTATGTTTGTTAAAAGTTAATTTAACTATTGAAGATTTATTAGAATATCAATCATGGAAACATGACACTAAGTTCAATTGTTTATAAAGTTTGTTAAGGAAGTAAAAGAATAAGGGTATAGTAAGCATTTTAATACAATGTAATAAAATAACGGAGGATACTTCTAATTAAAAGTAAGGTCTTAAACCAACAGGACAAATAATAATTGTAAAAAAATAAAACAAGGTACTAAAGAAAAGATATGACATAGGAAAATGTTAAACATTAAAATTATTGTCAAGCATAGTTAACCAAAAGGTCAAACCATTGTAAATTAATAATGATAAGCTAGAATTGTTAAATAGATTTTATGTTTATAGTAATCACAATGTATTAAATAGTTTAAAGAATTAGAACATGATTTGGTGAAGGCCAAATGACTAAAATGACCTATAAAACATGACTTTGTAAATCACCAAAAGTATCTATTAGTTCATACACACAGATCATGTTGGGTAACAAATTGTTTGTAATTTTACCAGGAAAAACAAGATGTAAATTAAGTTAAGCATAATCAAGTAATAGGCAGGAAGTAATTAGTAGTGGAATTTGAAAAAACCAAATAATTTAAATAATAATGGTCATGTGACCCATGAACTCAAATCTATTGACCAATGAGAAATTAGCAAAATTTGGTCAAGACCGTTGAAGGAGTAAGAAATTCAATTATTCTATTGTTAGGCAGCAAAACGTACAGGTCAGCTCTGTGAAGCCGCGAGCCAAAGTTTAACAAAGTATCAATTCTGAGTGGGGAAAATTAAGAAAATTATATATAAAACAAGACAAAATTCAAAAATGAAGATAATACAAATGTAATAAGTATAAAGCTAGAAAAGAATAAGTAAAAAGTAAAACTAAAAGAAAAAAGTGTAAAGAAGTATTCCTACTAGATATGGTGAGAGCTTAACATTATAATAAAACCACTGTTTACTACTACACAACACCAAGAATAACTTCATCAACACTTATTAACAACACAAGAGTGAATGAAAACAGAGAATTAACTATAATTACAGTGAACACTTAAAATAAAATCATTTATTTTAAAAGAAACAGTGACATAAAACGTTCGTATTCTTTGAGGCGGAACCCAAGCGGCCATCTTTGAATTTATCGTCACTAATCCAAACTCGAAGCGGCCATGTTTTGTTGACTTTGGACATTTGAATTAAATAATTATTGTTCAATACGTAAACAAAATTAACTTTATGTGTAACAGTAAGTAAGATTTTAAACATTTCAAGTATTATATTTCCCAATAGCATTTCTGACCTTTCATAGCAGTTAAAAAGAATCCTATCGTTAATATTATTAAATAGAAAAACTTAATTTTGTTAAAATCGACCCGAGGTAAAGAGTCGATCCAGGAAACAAACATTTTCGATCTGAGAGTCGTAACAATAATCTGAAAAGAAATAGATACTAATAAATATAATTAATTAATTTTAAACGGAGTTTTATTCATTAAATAAAGTTAAAATAGAAGATTTTTAAGTAGGAAAGGAAGAGTGAACACACCTAGGTAATTGGAACGTCATCGAAAAGGAGTGAATCAGCTGACAACCTATATGCGACGAGTCGATTTCACAATCGAACCGAACTGACGCAAAACATTTCTTTAAATAAAACTTTACCAAAACTGATGAAAAGCAAATCAACATTAATTAATAATTCTTAAACGTTTAATATCGAATTAAATAATTTGAATAACGGAATAAATTAAATTAAAATAAATTAAATACAATTAAACGAAAATAAAAAAATAATAAGTTCATTTATTTTTTTTATAAATAAATATAGCACAAACTAATTAGAAACAGAGGAAAGAGTACGATCTAACTATTGTGGTATTACAATATTTATTTATAATATTTATATTATTATTAGTAATAAATAAATAATTTCGTACAAGAATAAATTTCTTTATCATTTTTTGAATATAACACTCTTTCGATATTGTATACTGTTATCATCAAAATACAAATTAATAAATTTTAAAAATCAATTATTCTTTTATGTGTGTGTGTGTGTGTGTGTGTGTGTGTGTGTGTGTGTGTGTGTGTGTGTGTGTGTGTGTGTGTGTGTGTGTGTGTGTGTGTGTGTGTGTGTGTGTGTGTGTGTGTGTGTGTGTGTGTGTGTGTAATATCAGTTTGAAACAAATACAAATTATGTTTGAGTTAAAATTATTTAGTTAGACCAAACTAATTAAAATCCATCTATGAACAAATTGAAATTAAGATATTAACTGAGCAGCCTATCCAGTAAAAGTGTAAGAGGTATCGCAACGCGTAGATACTACTTCCTGTAACCTACTCTCTGCTATCTAGAAGATATTTTAAAATTACTCGAAAAGACTAAGGAAAATCCCTTTACAGTCTATTAGAAATGTATCATTAGATTTAAATATCTTCGCTATAAGCAGACTCTTCAAGACTACCACCGCCTCAAGGTTACACAGTTACTGTGCTACCATTGAACACTGTTTTCCTTAAATTCTCTGAGGAGATAATGGCTACTAGAATTTATTTTTATAAACATCTGCAATATACTTAATAGTGCAGACCTCTACAGATATATTGATAAAAATGTTAATATAAAGTATGGAAGCTATTTATAACCTGTCCTAGTAATTACTGCGAAGGATTGACATTGGGCTGGATAGTTGTAAACACTATATAAAGAGAATCATGAAATCGATTATTTAATAAAATAGAATTAAATTAGGGATCGGTGATTAGCAAGGGTTAAAAATGTGCAAGCAAATTTTTCTACTCAGTGTATTTAAATATTCTTTGTTTCTGCTCATTATAATATATGATGATTATTTGAATTATTTTTTTAGTGGAAACTACAAATAATTTGCTGAAAATATTATCACTTATGTTTCCAATTTTACCTTAGACCTTCCGGTCATCATTCGTACAATCCTTTTACGATAACGGCATCTACCTATTTGACTGTATCGGTATTTTGTCTGAAGGAAGGAAGAACTATTCTTTCAATTTACTTTGAAAATATATTGCTGCTTTAAAGCTCTCGAATTCCAATGCTGCTCGTGTGTTAGATTCTGAATATGTATCACTTATTAATATGCATGTAAGCTTATAAATGAAACAAATATTTCCAATTCGCTCTTCAGTGCACAATTTTATAAGGATATGTCGATATGTGGATTATAAAATGTGATAAAGTACAAAGAAACTGAAATATTCTTTGAAACTGAAGTATTCAAGAAACTGAAGTTTCTTGAAATAAACTGAAGCATTTAAATTTATGATATGTCCTCAGCCAGGAAATGTTTAGCGTAAACGTCAATTAACATAACGAACATCTAACCATTAAACGTTTTACCGTCCATACCATGAGCACAATCTATGCAAAGAGAGAGGTCCATTCCTCCCTTCCTCAAGCTGTCGCTCTCTCTCTCTCTCTCTCTCTCTCTCTCTCTCTCTCTCTCTCTCTCTCTCTCTCTCTCTATGCAAAGAGAGAGGTCCATTCCTCCCTTCCTCAAGCTGTCACTCTCTCTCTCTCTCTCTCTCTCTCTCTCTCTCTCTCTCTCTCTCTCTCTCTCTCTCTCTCTCTCTCTCTCTCTCTCTGTAACACACACACGCAATTACACATACACACACTACGTTGAAACAGAAAATATGTTTACTGTTAACAAAAGCTGACAAATTGCTCGATACCAACACACAAGGCCGCGACGTGTCTGAACGAGGCTCAAGCTTCAAAATGTCTCTTTTGAGTGACACAAATGACGCACATAGTGACCTTCTAATAAACAGAGACATATAAAACTGCTAATAACCATATTTTAATTAGTGTACTATAATTTATAATATTATAATTCAAAAATTTTAAATTCATGTTTCAAATTTTTTCAGTTTAAATTGTATTTCTTTTTTCACTTTTATAAAAACAGAAAATAATTTCTCTTCAAACATACATTAACACTATACTTCTTATGTTACTGATTTGTATCTATTGTTACGCTTGTCAGCATACTCGTCTTCTATCATCATCAGATTACTGTCATCATCCCTAAAGCCGTTACAAGCCAGATTAAGTGTTGACCATGTGCAAATGCTGCTGTTAATTATCGACGCTGCAAACTCTTGAAATGTACGCTGTTAATTTTGTAAACGCTACAAACTCTTGGTTTCTACCATCTCCCGCAACACATTCTGCTGCTTTAGTTTTTGCCTCGCTTCTGTACTCTTGGTACTTGGTTCCGAAGAAACAGGCGCTTTGCACCAGGGTTTTGTTACCTTGCTTTAAATAAACGACTGATATAAACCGCGGCTTTTTGAACTGTCTTGTAAATATAAAGCACAAACATTTTCATTAGTTACTGACTTCTAACAAATACCATTTCAACTGTTCAAAGACTGTTAATTACTGGCTTCTAATCAATAACACGTCTACTATCCGAGGTGGACTATTAATAATAATGATATATATCTTATTTATTAACTAGGTGAAGTCTAGAGTAAGTTGTCTTGAAAATAGATTGTACAGTAGTACGTAATTCCACACGTTTCATGGTACACAAAATAATATTGTATATGATATCAAACATGAATACATAGTAGGCACTCAGATGTGTGATGCATACTGTGACAATACTTCACTTTCTCTGTTATGAGTAATCAACGACTACCTGTTGGCCCCGAACCTTGTTACTCAGTTATGTGTCTGTCAAAACTTCGAAGTTTATTTAACTGTTGCATTACTTTTTAAACGATTTGCTGTTTTCAGTTTTTATATCTGGATTAATATAATAAATCAACTACGTTCTGATTCCTTAAATTTATTGTTGAGCGAATATTATACAACTATAGAGCATAGATAAGATAAGGCATGTAAGTTAATTGTTTAATTTGTTATTGCTGTCGTCTTAAACACGAACGTCTTCAAACTGTATATGTAAACATTTCGCGTAATTGACTACACTGTAACATGTTTATGAACTAAAGAAAATATTGCACAGCTATAAACTATATACCGAGCATTCACATCACAGCTATTCTAACTTTCGTATACTATACACGGGTTTTTGTCTGAGGGAAGGAAAGGGGTTTACTGCGCAACAAAACTAAATAATAATGTTATAAACACGTCAACATTATTAACCTTTGCTATTTCTATGATACATTATATATTGTACTGCTGTAAAAATAAACCACAGTACATAAGAATAAAATAATAATTTCAGAAGAAGCGAAGGTATAAATTTAATAGTATTTTGAACATATGTTAGAATTGTAAACAAAAACTGACTAGTTAGTCATGACCAACATAGAGGTAAACTCCAGTATTGGAACTGTATAATACAGAACAGCATTAAGAAAATATATGTTGACAATTATTATAATAAAATTGAAATAAACGTTAAAATAAAATGAAAGGGTAATAAGATTATAATTTAAGAGATACAAATTATAATGAATAATGTAAAAACAAATAAATGTATTTAATAATAATTAGGAAAATTATATATGTTTTTAAGAGTGATATAATGAAAATATGTGACGAATTTAGTTAGGTATCTATATGGAAAATTTTAAATTGTTATAATTTAATTGTGTTGAAATGGAAGGAAATTAGTTTAGATTATTTTTATATTCAATATGAGTAAGATCAAAGAGTGGTCCTGTAAATAAGTCAGAAATTATATCTAACATAATAACCATCAGAGTATAAACCTGTAAATAAGTTTAATATTATATTTAATAACATACCGATAAAAGAAAGAAAACCTGTAATATTGAAAGAAGTATAATTTTATATTCAACTTAATAAACATCAACATTTCAAAGAAGTCTAAGTATATATTTTATCGAATGCAGATTAAAAAGGGTAAGCATGTCAAGGAGTATAATTTTATATTCAAACTTATGAACCTCGATATTTAAAAGAAATCTAAATTGAACAATCAAAGAAGATAGTACAATTCTACATTTAATTAATCAAGATTCAAGAGAAGGAGCAAGCAACGAAGCCTAACATTATATTTAAGATGATAAACATCAGAGAGAATTGAACCCATTGCAGTTGTGAAGAGCTAAGTTTCAAACTATTCACATTTATACGGTAGATAATATTACATTGTTATTTCTTCAAAATTTATGAACTAACGTTATTTGGTACTGATTAAAGAAAAGAATCAATCATTCCCAGTATTAAATAATATAAATCGAATTAGTAGTTGTCTACCCTGAGGTAGAGTTTTTCATGTGCAGTTGTTAAACATAAACAACACATAAAATTATTCAAATATTAAAATAATATAGACAACTCGTACTGATCGCCCAAATAAAGGGAAATTACTATTGCAAATAGAAACAAATATAACTAATAAGAAAAGATAACAGTACATTCAATGGTATCCACAACGTGTGGCTAGTTACATCTTAATCTTATATTAAATACAACTTAATAATTAAATAATAAATTAAATAATTATAATAAAATAAAGAATCATAAAAAATAGATCAGTGCAATAAATGTCGCCAACAACTTGGGGCATATAGGAATACTATATTTGCAATTAGCAACAGTACAATATGCATACATTATGACCACGTTGTTACGTATAATACTGCGTAATAGCACAAAATAGGAGTTGTTTGTTACTTGCCGCATGAAATATTCTTGATCACACTTTAAAATTAAAACTAAAAATAATGACGAATTCACATCACTATTTTCTTAAATATTTCTATTATTCCGTAGCTTTATCCACTCGTAAACCTCCTTGATTTTACTGTGTTCCAAATTAATAAATCTTAGTACACGTTCTTCTTAATATTTACAAGGAAATAAGAGTTTAATTACGTTCTCACGACACACTTTTCTCTTCTGTTTTGTACCACAAAACATAACTAATAGCTATGTCAACATCATATTAACAATACGGATGTGAGAATTACTTATATATTGCTGCTTAATGGATTATTGTTTTATGTTCCACATTGTTTAGTCACATTTTTAGCTTTGCTTAACGACACCAAGTTTATTAAATATTAATGAAAAAAAGGAAATTTGACATTCAAAGTTTGGTGGAATACTAACATTTAACGTTAAACAATCATAAATATTCAGGAATTGTACTATGTGTAATTGTTCATGCTATTTGACTTTGTCTTTTAAGGAATATGAACAAACAAAAATCAGAGACTGTGTAAAAAATTACACACAGTTTCAAAAATTATTGAATCTTACAAATTAGCACACTATCCATTTCACCCAGTTTTACGTAATAGGATGCAACTTGTACAATACAAATTTCAGCATTGTCGTAGACAGCTGTCACACAGCTGATTACTCTGCCTTGTATAAAACTTTTTGTAGCAATTAGGATTTGATAATGGTGAAGTCACAGTAGAAAGCCATCGTCTCCAACAAAGTATTTAACGAATTGGCAACAATATTTAGATATCTTAAAGTAATAGGAAAACTGTTAGATTACCAAGAAACCTTAATGAATATAATAAAACTATAATTTAACTATTTTTCTTTTACAGATTCACGAGTAAGTGCTAAAAATAGTTGTGGAAAACAAATTGTGTTTGTGAGACATTCATGTGGGTACCTGTGCAATGAATGTCTGCGTTAGTGACAGCGAGAATCGATATTCAATTACTATATACGTTAACAACAATACATTACTCAGTTATGTAATTTCAATTTTATTCCATTACATTCAATTACTATAACACTGGGTTGGTTTTGGTTTCTATTTCAATTTGTGGTTTACTTTCAAAATCTACATAACAATTTATGTTGTCACAGTAATAATTTCTATGGTGTAATCACACTAAAGCAAATGCACACCGCCTGGAAAACCGCAAAACTCATTAAAATCAAAATTGGTTCTGAAACATAACATATAGTATGAAATAATTTACAGATTTCTAAATAAATGATGTGTGTTTACCTATTATATAAATGACTACTCCCTCGTCTACTGCTAAGCCGAGGCAGCATAATCACTAGAGTATAATGATTATAGTGAATTATTATGTGCAGACGTCTGTAATTAGTGACGTGCATAACTTGCGGCAGTATTGGTTTGATTATATTTATTGTGTAAATTTATGACATTACATTAGTGTGTGCTAGACAGTCGTCAGCTTGTAGAATTGTTTTCATACATGTGTTTATTGTTGCTTACCTTACTTAAACCATCATTATAGTTCGCCTACTGGCAACCTTAATTTAACATGTATGTACGTAACATACTCCCGTTGCCTTAAATATTGTGATATACAACGTCCTATTAATGCTAATTTTGCTTATAGTCTTAAATTGCATATTTGATTCACCTAACAAACAGCTTCTATTAATATTCCTGTACTTTCACATTTGCCTAAGAAATATTTGCACCATAAGAAAGATACCAGCTATCTGAACAATTTTATAAATTGTTTCTCGTTATATAGGGAACATACAAATTAAAAATTTTAAGTGAAACTGGTTCCACCTTAATTTTACTTTCCAGTATAAAAGATTATCATGAAATCGTTGCAGCTGTAGTAGACTGAAATAAATCTATATATATACACTTAGCGCTCCCTAGTTTCTTCAACTCACTCTTGATTTGTTCAACTAATTTGATGAACTTATATATGTACATCTTTAGGAGATGAAGTTACGGTGACGACGTTATGGGGTGTCAGCGTGCGAAAAACTTATACAAAACTTTATACATCGTATTTTTGCTATACGCTGAAGCATCACAACCTGATCGAAATATACACACGTATATAATGAAATATGGGTAGTGAATCGGCCATATTGGCTTGATTATTGAATTTTTCGATTAAATTTTTAATGTTTGTACAAAGGAAGACATTACCGGGAAGTGTGTTTTTACTCTTTTTAGTTTGTGCTACGTATTAATGCCGCGCCACGTGTGATTTGTATTATTTTGATTTTGGTTGTTGTGGTGAGATGGACAAAATTTTATTGTTTTTACTTTAGTGTTTACGATAGCAAGTCGCAGTAAAAGAATGTTAGAAGCGCTGGGAATAATAATGGAAGGTAAGATGATACTTTATTTAGTGTATGTTTTCCGTAATTTGTAGCCAATCAGGTGTTAGGTTATGTTTGTTAAATAAGGTAACTACTGTAGACCTAACTATGCCTAATATCATTCTGCTGTGTCATTTGTTTGATGTTTCAGTTCAGTTCTCTTATCCCCAGTAAGTAAAAACTTTACAAAGGTTTACAAAGTGCATAAGACATTTTCATTTGCTATCAAAAATTGCATTCTAAGATAATACGAAGACTATTTAAATTAGATTTGTTCCTATACTCCATTATTAAAAAGTCATTTATGCGTCACCTTTGCCGTAGATTAGGCCCAACAATTACGCTAAATAAATATCAGGTTACAAATACCTTTACACAGAATAATTTTATTTGATTGCCTAGAATGAACTTTCCGTTAGTTTTATGCTGACGTCTTGTTAACAACAGCTAAATAAATATGCATTAAGTCTGGCCTATGATAATGGAAGTGATTTCGCTAAAAGATTAATTATGATAACAAAACTAGCAGAACAGCTAAACTTACAGATTAGTCTATCAGCCTAACCTAACTCTGAAATAAAATTAACTACGATGAATTGTTCATGATATCCGGGCTGTTTGGCCGTGGTTCATGGTTTATAACAAAACCAAACGTTTCGGCAGCTCCACTGGCTGCCATCATCAGTGGTATAAAAAATCCTGCACGCCGGGTGTTTACGTACAGGCCCACAGTACTGTGGTATAGGCTAAAGCTGTCCTGCCATGCTACCTGTACTTATAAATTCAGCAAAGTCCCACGTACAGGTAAAAATGACACCATCAGCCAATCACAATAAAGATTGTGTATGATTGGCTCGCACCAAGCTATGCCATTAGGTACTCCAATGCGACCCAATCATACACCATCTTTACCCGGCGTGCAGGATTTTTTATACCACTATGACGGCAGCCAGTGGAGCTGCCGAAACGTTTGGTTTTGTTATAAACCATGGACCACGGCCAAACAGCCCGGATATCATGAACAATTCATCTGACACCGGCCGTGAAAGCCTGAGGAATATTTTAAAATTAACTACTTTTAGAAAAAGATCTAAATTGTGTAGTGTTATGTAGGCCTGGGTGATAAGTATAATAGGCTAAGTTCTGTATCACAGTAAATTGTCTTTAGCTTTACACCAGTAATGCATGTCAATATGTATTGCCATATTTTAGTTCTCAGATGACTGTGAAAGTAGACATATCAAACTAGAACTATCAAACTTAGAGCTATAAAAGTTACGTTCAGTTTTAATTGTTACTTATATTCAGCATATGAAATAATATAAGTATCTCTTAACACTAGTTAACTGAAAACATAAGATTAATTAACCCATTTTGGAAAAAGACACTGACTGCAGTTCAATTAAATGTGTATTCTGTATTAAATGCTTATTCTGTATACATATTAGGTTACAGATACCTTTACACAGAATAATTTTATTTGATCCATTGTTATAAAACTTTAATTGTAATCGCTGCTAAATGGTAAGTGTAGGTTAAAACAGAATACTCAAAGTATCATAATAATAATATTTTAATAGAAATCATAGATATTTGGTGCTACGCAAGAACATGAGTATTTATTTTATGGTATGCAAGTTGTATTTAACATGAAATTATCAATTAGGGGTAGTTCAGTGTTTAGATAAGACTTTGAGTGTATATCCCTAGGCCTAGTAATAATGTAGAATGAACTTTCAGTTAGCTTTATGCTGATGTCTTGTTAACAGTAGCTAAATAAGTCTGCATTAAGTCTGGCCTATGATGATGGAACTGATTAGTCAGGTAAAAGAAAAAGTGAAAAGAGTATCTAAACTTTGACTTCTTTAATTTTTGACTTGAACATGCGTGCTCGCAATCGACAGAACTGTTGTGTGTGGCTTATTTAATAAAATATTATTGAAACTGAAAAATACTCAGTATTTTTAATAAATTTGTGCTGTTTTTAAATTTTATAATTAACTTGCAGACAGAAAATGTTTTGCTGGTGACTACAGAAAGCATCGTACTTTTACCTTGTGTAAAATTTATTATTGCATGCAAATCTGTTAAGAGCTTACTAAACTAAAATTATCACTGTGCTTACAGCAGGTTCTTAAACCCGATAATTGATGTAGGCCTATATTGTTATTTGTATGACATGTCTTATTTTCTGTATTGATAATGTGTAACTTAATGTGTGAAATTGTATATTTTTAAACCTCTTAAATGATACTCAACTAATATTACATGAAAGTTTGAAACCCCTACTTCATTTTGAGTAGTTAAAACAAAAAGAATATTTCTTTTTGTAAAGAGGGGTTACAAGTTAATTAAAACTAGGCTAAGGCCTAGAGAAGCTAAAAATTGCGCTGGATCCAGTAAGACGGGACTTGCAATAAAAACTCAAGAATTAAATAATTAACAATCCCATTTTATTATTCTATCTCATAATAAAAATAACAAAAAAACAACAGTGATTTATAATTCCCCTTTTAAATGGTTAACTAAAGAAGTATACCCTCTCAACAAGGCCACCTGAAAAATATTAACTGAATCCACGAAAATAATTGCTATGTCACCATCAATGAATTGAAAATTTAAAATAATCATTAACCTCAAAATAAAACTCCCATTAAACTATTTATTAAAATATAAAATTTATATCATATGTTTCTTTTAAAATGCAGTATATAAATTGATGAAGGTAAATGATTTCATTCACAGTTACTATTAATAATTAAAATAATTACTCATCCAATTAAATGAACTTTAAAGGTGACACTTACTATACTTGTTAAATAAAATAATTAATTTTCATAAAGAAATGATCAGCCACGATTATTGAGATAGAATACTCGTCTACTGGTGTATATAAATTCTAATAATAAATCCCTATATCCCACCAAAAGTACAGTAATCCATAATATTTATATATATATATATATCCCCCAAAATGTACACAGAAATATACAGACATAACATGTTCCACAAGACAAATTACATATACAATAGTATACAAATACATAAAGGTCTCTTGCCACGCCCTTTTTTTTATATTACCCTTCTGGTGTATATAAATTCTAAACTTCTTCTTTATAGGAATCCCAATTAGGATTAAAGATTTATTTCTATAAATGTACCCCCATGGTGTGGGTTAATTGCACGTCATGTGTATCATAAAGTATTGCATACAAATGTCCCCAGGACATTAAAAATTTAAAAGAAGTGCCTAAGTGGCTAAGTGCTAAAATACTTAATTAAGGTGAGAAATAAAAATTGTTTAAAATAATTAACGCCCCCCAGTTACCATGATTAATATAAAGAATTTATATAGACTAAAATAGGGCCAATTAATGAAAAGAGAAAAATTGCACAATATTAGCACCTTATATAAAAAAAAAAACATTTGTGTGTCAGAGACGGACATGTTTCTTCAACTTATAACCAGTCTCAACAAATTTGTCTCAACAACCTTGTTTCGACAAACAAGTTGAAAAGTGTTTCGACATGCACAGCTTGGTTGAAACTAATTAAAAAAAACACCTACCTCCCCAGTAATCTTTTATACAAATGACATAACCAGATTTTAAAAATAAGAGAAAATATTTGTTTTTATGCATAGTAAATTAAACTTGAGAAAATTACTAATAACAAAACTGACTTTAAATCTGTAGCGAAAGCCCTATAAAGAAATGAGTGGAAATCTAAGTTGGATGCTGTGTTGTAGACATGTCAGTCTCTGAACTGACAATTTACTATACATGTATTGAAATTTTACAATTAATTCTTAGTGTTCACACTAAACTGTCCCATCAATTGGGGATCCAAATGAATGTATACTTGAACGGTAAAACTGATGATTATGTATAACTGGTGCCATGTTGATTCTACGTGTGAATTATAAATGGATATTTTTCACCTGCTTATATGTGCCCAGAAGGATGATCTCTTATTTGTAGCGTGGCGATCTCATGATTGGCATGTTGTTGTGGTCTTATTCTCTTCGGTGTCGAGTGTGGAGCTTTTAGGATGTCATTCTTTCAGTCATGTAGCAGGACTTGTCTCTATTCGGTGAACCCTGTTCACACATTACATTTTTAGTGAGAGACCACACACAAATGCCCCCACTGTTTGGACACCCTCCAAAATACATAAATAAAAACAACACCTAGTTGTGTTGTACATAATAAAACTTGGTAACATTATTTTGGCCAACATGCCTTACTTAAAAAAAGTTCTCTAACAATGATTCTTTATAACGCTTTATAACTTGAACCTCACTGAATGTGAGTTGCTTTTGCAATATAATAATTTATCTTGGCTCTGTAACATCTTATGAACTTATTACTTTGAGTGAAATTGAGGTTACCACGTGGCGAAGAATTTATTTAAAACACATAGTTTTTTACTCCATAGAATCTGAGAATACTACTACTTTGAATGAGACATGATTTACGTTTAAAACGTGCCTGAGTAAGTTCCCAATTATATATGTATAAAGTTTTACTGTCATTGTAGCAAAACTTTATACCACTTAATGACGACACATTGTGTAACAGGTTAAGTGCTCAACTGAATCTCGTTACATCGGTGTTAATGAAAGTGCAAAATTAAATATATTGTGGTTATTGTACTTTAGGTATTAAAGCCGAGATTCTGACACTCCAATAATCAAGTTTTATTGGTTTATACAAACTTTACGAACAATTACGTCTCTCACCATGCATGATTCAACAAGTGGGCACGCTTACTCAAGCTTACTAAAAAAAACGTTTTCTCCTTTAAAAATTTAGTATATAATTAATATAATGAAATCAAAACTCACCGCAGTCGTGAAGAGAAATTTATCTAGACATAGTTATAAGAAGTTGTAGTTGGAATTCATTCCTCTCCACCGAAGAGAAAAAGCGTCCGTCAACCCTGAAGTATTTTGTTAGACGACCATGTTGAGACAAGACCTTAACAGAAATTTCCGTTTCTTTGTCCGTTTGTAAGGAAACTCTCACCAGGACGCAGCACTGTTTAAAACTGCTGCAAAAACTCAGCAGATGGCAACACCGATCAAACAGTGAAAAATCGAAAACGGTAGCCTCTCCTATCCGCGGGTAGAGAGCAGCACTCATTATTACTTTAATTTTTGTACTGTCCTTACCGTCAAAACTGCCAATAAAATTACTGAACTCGCGCTGAATCTTTTGACTCAGCACACCCTCACCCCAAAAGGGCAACATCGTTGCCCCAACGTTAAAGGCCAGGAGGGTACCCTGCAGTGTACCTCTCCCCAAAAGATACCAGTGGACGTCGTGGTTGGGTTGGCTCAGCTGAGCTTGCTCTCAGGAGAACAGAAATCAAAAAGGGAAAATGAAAGAGACGAAAGAAGATATGTATTATGTAAGTGTGCGGGTGCTGCATGCTGACCTGATCAGAGTCCGCATACAGCACAAGAGAGAGAGCTAAAGACAAAAGAAAGATACTTGTATGCATACGTGGATCTTCCGACCTCCTGAGGCTCGCCCCATTCGCCTGAACACGACTTCCACATATAACAAGGACCTCGGTCCTATCTTTACGGGGACTATCCCCCTTCGAACGTTTTGGATAGCCCCCGACAACGTTTAAGTTTGGAAATGTGGCTTGTCATCAACTTTTGTTTGTCTCCCGGTACGCCCAGCCGGGCCGTCACCGGTGACGTAAATCCTATAATTCGGTATGGCCCCGACCAACGGTAGCATAGCTTCGCAGCACGTTTGTCGGCGGCAGAGCTGAGTGGGTGGCTTTGGCAATAGACCCAGTCGCCAATCCGGAAGGGGTTTGGAATACGCCCCTGATTATAACGCCGACGGACCCGCTCGTGCGCTCGCAGCAAATTCTTCCGAGCCATTTTCCATCTCTCCGCAGTTTTATTATTGGGCTCCCGCGGCAGAAGATCTTCAATATCCCATACGTTGGTCAACGGGAGTGCAGGCGAGAATCCAAACAAAATTTCAAAGGGCACGGCCTGATGACTGTCGTGTCTGGCCGTGTTGAAGGCTAATTGTAACCACTTCAGATTCTGATCCCAGGTGGTTTGTTGCTCAGCGTGATAAGCAATCAAGGCGGACCGGAGATTCCGATTGAATCTCTCCGCATGGGACGGTTGTGGGTAATAAGGGGAAGTGGTTACGTGTTTGATGCCACTGGCGAAACACATACGCCTAAATTCGTTTGAAATAAATTGCGGGCCATTGTCCGAGACAATGATGGTCGGAAGACCGAAATGCTGAAAAACGTGGTTCTGTAAAGCGTTGATGGTCAAACGAGCGGTTGCCTGCCGTAAGGGCAGTAGCCAGGCAAACTTTGAAAAGGCATCTACACAAACAAGCAGGTAAGCATTACCTGACTTGCTACGGGGGAACGGCCCCACGTAGTCAATAAATAACTTTTCCATTGGTCTGCTCGCCACCTCAGAAGATAACAACCCTAGTTTGGTGTTCTGGGCAGGCTTGCTCAAGCCACACAGATGACACTTTTTACTCTCGTCGCGATGTCTCTATCCATGCCCTTCCAGATAAAATGTTTCCTAATACTGGAAATGGTCTTCGAAATTCCCTTGTGGCCTCCGATTGGGGAATCATGGTAATAACTGAAGACCATGGGCACTAATTTGCTAGGCAGCACGATTTTAGGTGCTCGTCCTTTTCTTTCTCGACAACAAAGGACTCCCTTGGACAAGAAATAAGGGGCCTGTACGTTACCCTGCTTAATATTTTGGATGACTTGACCCAGCACTTCGTCGTTTAACTGATAGGGTAACACATCAGTGAAGGCTAATGGAAAATCGAGAAGAACGGAACAGGGTTGCTCAGCTTGGGCATCACTGGGTTGGGAAAACATACGGGATAAGGCATCTGCAACCACATTCTGGGATCCCCTGATGTGTTGCACGGTGAACTTAAAGGATGAGATTTTCACCACCCATCTACCAATTTTACCCAGTTGCCGGGGATGAGCTAGAAGCCATGAGAGAGCCTGATTGTCGGTCTCGAGCAGGAACTCAGCATGTTCCAGGAAACGCCTGAACTTATCTAGAGCGTATACAACAGCTAAACACTCTAGCTCATAAACGGATGATTTACGTTCTTGCTGGGTCAACGTGCGTGAGATAAAAGCCACAGGCTGCCTAGCGTCGTCAATAACCTGGGAAAGGACCGCTCCGAGCGCAACCGAACTCGCGTCCGTCTGCAAAATGAACGGCTTTGAAAAGTCGGGCATCCGCAACACCGGTGGGGAAATGATGGCTTCCTTTAAGGTATCAAAAGCCTTCTGTTGGTTTTCCCCCCATGCAAACTTTGCCCCCTTCTTCCTCAGTTCATTCAAGGGAGCGGCAATTTCAGCGATATTCGGTATGAAACGCCGATAAAAATTTATCATACCGACGAATCTCGCTATGCCTTTCGCATCCCTTGGCGGAGGAAAGTCACGGATGCCTTGTGTCCTCTCTGGGTCTACCGTCACGCCCTTGTATGAAATTAAATGGCCCATGAAAGAAATACTCTCTTGGGCGAAACGAACCTTTTCGGGATTGACAGTGAGGCCAGCCTCTCTTAAACGACCCAACACCTCTCTTAAATGCCGCAGATGATCCTCGAAAGTCTCACTATACACCAACAGATCGTCAAGATAATTATAGACGAAACGGAATTTGACGTCGTGAAAGACAGTGTCAAGAAGGCGAGTAAGTGTCTGGGCCCCCACAGCCAAACCCATGGGAACCCTTGTGTACTGGTACAAATTCCAGGGTACACAAAAAGCTGTGTATGGTTTACTTTCTTTGGCAAGAGGTATCTGATGATAGGCCGCGTTCAGATCGATAATGGTATAAAATCTGGCCCCACTGAACCAATCAAAGGCCGAATGTAAATCCGGGAGGGGAACAGAATCCACCTCGATATTGGCGTTCAACTTCCTGTAATCTATAACCATTCTTTGTTTGCCACCAGGCTTTGGCACTAAAAATGCTGGACTGGCATAGCTGGAATGAGAAGGTTCAATCACCCCTTGGTCCAATAATTCTTGAACCTTCTCTCGCAGAATGGTCATCTTAGGAGGGGCAAACTTGTAAGGGTGTGACCTCACTATTTTCGTATCTGTAAGACTGATTTTATATTCCAGCAGGTGTGTGAGTCCCAAAGTAGGAGTTAACACCTCGGGAAATTCCTCACACAAATGATTTAAGGCCGTCTGCTGGGATGGAGTGAGATGGTCTCGTGCAGAATCGGGACAAGCTACTTCTTGGATACCCGGCTTAGCGCCCTGGTACCCAAGGAACGGAATTAAAGCCTCCCGATTAAATTTAAAAAAACATTGGTGCGCTTGGATGTCCAGCACGAGACCACTTTTTGCGATAAAATCGGCACCAATGATACAATCCACTCCCAGAGCAGGAGAAACCAGAAAAGACCACACCCAAGAAAACCCATCGATTTTGATCTTAAAGGAAGTAACCCGGGAGATAGGCAAGATTTCCCGGGATGCCGTCCAGCATATAGCAGATGTCTTTTCTGACCTTTTAATTAAACCCTGTCGTTCAAGGTCCGCATGTACCCGAGATGAAATGATGGATCGGGCTGAACCGGAGTCAACTAAGGCTCTGAGCTGCCCCCCTTTACCTCGAGCGACAGAAAGGGGCATACAGAAAGTTGTTGCGAGGTAGCGGACTGGACCTTGATATTTGAAGATTGGGCTTTTAACGACTGCCTGGAGGTCGACGGAAGTTGAACAGAATTGAAGCGGGGGGAAGACATCCTCCGAAATATCTTCCCCTGTCTACTTAGTTTTTTGGCGCTGGTCTAGACCTAGGTGGTGCTGGTCGCGCGCGCCCTCGCATACAATTTCTCGCCACGTGTCCCGGGCGGTTACAATTATAACAAATCACAGTATTTGAATTTGTTTGCTGACGATTTCGAGCTGGCTGGGCCTGTCGGGGGAAGGTAGGCTCTCTGGCCCCTTCCGATGTCTGAGGTCTTGGTTCGGCTCGTCTACTGTTTCCGCTCGCCTGGTCGGTCATCTGCATGGTCTCCGTCATAACGCAGAGTCGCTCCAGGTCGGTAAACCACTGCGGCCGCTGTGCAAAAACTAGTCGCAGACGGTCGTCGGCAGAGACGCCGTCGAGGATGTGTTGGACTACCTCTTCCTCCGACATGCCCATTCCCAGAATACGAGCTACCTGGCGCATTCGCAGCACATACTGGGCCAATGTTTCGCCCCGTGCCTGTACTTTATAAAAATGCCGATGGCGCAATTGCTCCATCAGTCTACTGGGTACGAACGCCCTCAGCACCACCCGGTAGAACTCATCCACACCTTCCTTGCGTCGCATTACCTCCGCCACCCTGTCAGCCATGGTACCGCGACAGTAGGGGAAGATGAGTTCGAGCACCGTTCGCTCCAGCATACCCGGATAGTCCTTCAATTCAAAGACTATCTTGAAAACAGGGAGTAGTTTATCTGCTTCCAGTCCGTCCACGACTGGCAGTTGTTGAATAATATCGGCAAGTGGGTTGGGCAGGTGGTTGTACGTTGCCGCCCCCGAACCAGTCCGTACAGGCTCTACTTCTCTGTATGAAGAAGTGTTCAGCGCTGAGATCACGGACTCCTCAACAACCGGAATTGGGGTGGATGCTCTTACCGGTGGTGACCCTTGGAGGGTCGAGGTAATCTCCTGTATAATCTCTGTTATATTATATGGTGGCGGTATTATATATGGCGGTTCACTGGCTTGTGCCAGTAAATTCTGCAGCCGATGAATCAAGTGCTGCATACGTTGCCGGATCCGCCGGACAACGAGAGAGCATCCCGGTCCCTCCTCCAAACTTTCGACGGATTGAGCCAACTCCTTCAGCTCACCCCACTTTTCCGTACACCGTTCCCACTCACTCTCGGGGTCAGTGATAGTGACCCTGGAGAGCGCATCACCCGCGGTCAGCGCTTCACGGAGCAGCCGCCGTAAGGTTTGGACATTGCCTTGGGTTTCTTTACCCCGGGCCCGGAGCTCGAACTCAATTTCCTCCCTTAAAAACAACTCAGGATTTATCGAAGTCATCCTCACTTCGCGGTCGGCACACTTAACAAAAACTTTAAAACTTATTCTAAATAACCAGAATCTGAAAAACCCAAGTACTGTTCTTCCAAAGAGTAGACTGCGGGTCCACCTACCGATGCGAGAACTAGCCCACTACCTGAACAGCTCACACTCGATTACACCAGACAAAAGGAACGCGACACACACACAACACACACAACACGAAAAACAAAATACCGACCAACGAAAATTTATTTTAACCATTTCTTAGGTTACCTCCGGCTACCATTTATCGGCAGAAACCGACTGCCGATCGGGCCATACCGCCTAATCACAAAAAAACCGCAACACCTCCCCAAACATGGGTAAGGTAAACTCAAACTAACCAAACACCGACTGCGATAAGTCTTGCCCAGGGATTTCCCTTTCTAAAATTTCCTACCACGTGGCACTATTCACTATGCAAGGCGGGCAAGTACATATACATATGTTTCAAACCTTAAAACTAACAAAATATTTTCAACCTTGGGATATAGGGCCTTTAAAATTTTTTTAATTTCTATTTGAACTAAACATTGTGAAAATTCCAAAATATTTCCTAAGTTTGCAAGCCCCGTCACACCCACAGGACCCTTGTCGTAAGCGCGCTCTGCTACCAAAAGAAAACCCCTACTTCATTTTGAGTAGTTAAAACAAAAAGAATATTTCTTTTTGTAAAGAGGGGTTACAAGTTAATTAAAACTAGGCTAAGGCCTAGAGAAGCTAAAAATTGCGCTGGATCCAGTAAGACGGGACTTGCAATAAAAACTCAAGAATTAAATAATTAACAATCCCATTTTATTATTCTATCTCATAATAAAAATAACAAAAAAACAACAGTGATTTATAATTCCCCTTTTAAATGGTTAACTAAAGAAGTATACCCTCTCAACAAGGCCACCTGAAAAATATTAACTGAATCCACGAAAATAATTGCTATGTCACCATCAATGAATTGAAAATTTAAAATAATCATTAACCTCAAAATAAAACTCCCATTAAACTATTTATTAAAATATAAAATTTATATCATATGTTTCTTTTAAAATGCAGTATATAAATTGATGAAGGTAAATGATTTCATTCACAGTTACTATTAATAATTAAAATAATTACTCATCCAATTAAATGAACTTTAAAGGTGACACTTACTATACTTGTTAAATAAAATAATTAATTTTCATAAAGAAATGATCAGCCACGATTATTGAGATAGAATACTCGTCTACTGGTGTATATAAATTCTAATAATAAATCCCTATATCCCACCAAAAGTACAGTAATCCATAATATTTATATATATATATATCCCCCAAAATGTACACAGAAATATACAGACATAACATGTTCCACAAGACAAATTACATATACAATAGTATACAAATACATAAAGGTCTCTTGCCACGCCCTTTTTTTTTATATTACCCTTCTGGTGTATATAAATTCTAAACTTCTTCTTTATAGGAATCCCAATTAGGATTAAAGATTTATTTCTATAAATGTACCCCCATGGTGTGGGTTAATTGCACGTCATGTGTATCATAAAGTATTGCATACAAATGTCCCCAGGACATTAAAAATTTAAAAGAAGTGCCTAAGTGGCTAAGTGCTAAAATACTTAATTAAGGTGAGAAATAAAAATTGTTTAAAATAATTAACGCCCCCCAGTTACCATGATTAATATAAAGAATTTATATAGACTAAAATAGGGCCAATTAATGAAAAGAGAAAAATTGCACAATATTAGCACCTTATATAAAAAAAAAAACATTTGTGTGTCAGAGACGGACATGTTTCTTCAACTTATAACCAGTCTCAACAAATTTGTCTCAACAACCTTGTTTCGACAAACAAGTTGAAAAGTGTTTCGACATGCACAGCTTGGTTGAAACTAATTAAAAAAAACACCTACCTCCCCAGTAATCTTTTATACAAATGACATAACCAGATTTTAAAAATAAGAGAAAATATTTGTTTTTATGCATAGTAAATTAAACTTGAGAAAATTACTAATAACAAAACTGACTTTAAATCTGTAGCGAAAGCCCTATAAAGAAATGAGTGGAAATCTAAGTTGGATGCTGTGTTGTAGACATGTCAGTCTCTGAACTGACAATTTACTATACATGTATTGAAATTTTACAATTAATTCTTAGTGTTCACACTAAACTGTCCCATCAATTGGGGATCCAAATGAATGTATACTTGAACGGTAAAACTGATGATTATGTATAACTGGTGCCATGTTGATTCTACGTGTGAATTATAAATGGATATTTTTCACCTGCTTATATGTGCCCAGAAGGATGATCTCTTATTTGTAGCGTGGCGATCTCATGATTGGCATGTTGTTGTGGTCTTATTCTCTTCGGTGTCGAGTGTGGAGCTTTTAGGATGTCATTCTTTCAGTCATGTAGCAGGACTTGTCTCTATTCGGTGAACCCTGTTCACACATTACATTTTTAGTGAGAGACCACACACAAATGCCCCCACTGTTTGGACACCCTCCAAAATACATAAATAAAAACAACACCTAGTTGTGTTGTACATAATAAAACTTGGTAACATTATTTTGGCCAACATGCCTTACTTAAAAAAAGTTCTCTAACAATGATTCTTTATAACGCTTTATAACTTGAACCTCACTGAATGTGAGTTGCTTTTGCAATATAATAATTTATCTTGGCTCTGTAACATCTTATGAACTTATTACTTTGAGTGAAATTGAGGTTACCACGTGGCGAAGAATTTATTTAAAACACATAGTTTTTTACTCCATAGAATCTGAGAATACTACTACTTTGAATGAGACATGATTTACGTTTAAAACGTGCCTGAGTAAGTTCCCAATTATATATGTATAAAGTTTTACTGTCATTGTAGCAAAACTTTATACCACTTAATGACGACACATTGTGTAACAGGTTAAGTGCTCAACTGAATCTCGTTACATCGGTGTTAATGAAAGTGCAAAATTAAATATATTGTGGTTATTGTACTTTAGGTATTAAAGCCGAGATTCTGACACTCCAATAATCAAGTTTTATTGGTTTATAAAAACTTTACGAACAATTACGTCTCTCACCATGCATGATTCAACAAGTGGGCACGCTTACTCAAGCTTACTAAAAAAAACGTTTTCTCCTTTAAAAATTTAGTATATAATTAATATAATGAAATCAAAACTCACCGCAGTCGTGAAGAGAAATTTATCTAGACATAGTTATAAGAAGTTGTAGTTGGAATTCATTCCTCTCCACCGAAGAGAAAAAGCGTCCGTCAACCCTGAAGTATTTTGTTAGACGACCATGTTGAGACAAGACCTTAACAGAAATTTCCGTTCGTTGTCCGTTTGTAAGGAAACTCTCACCAGGACGCAGCACTGTTTAAAACTGCTGCAAAAACTCAGCAGATGGCAACACCGATCAAACAGTGAAAAATTGAAAACGGTAGCCTCTCCTATCCGCGGGTAGAGAGCAGCACTCATTATTACTTTAATTTTTGTACTGTCCTTACCGTCAAAACTGCCAATAAAATTACTGAACTCGCGCTGAATCTTTTGACTCAGCACAAGTTTACAAAATTAATAGCTTAGATTTTTTTTTAATATTATAGGTTGTGTTACACTTAATAGTAGATTTGAATGTTACAGTGTGGATGAATTATTCATAATGTATTTGCTAGTTGGTATCAGGATTATTATTATTTAATATTAATCATTTGAACAGATTTTTGTTTTTCAACTTTGTATGATTACATTAGAACCTTTTGCAGGAATCTTCAGTACAGGGATGTAACCAACCAATAGTGCTAGCTGAGCAACAAGAGGATCTGGAGTATGTAAGTTGGTTTTCAACCTTTAGAATTAAGTTTATTAAAATCAAAATAGACTACTGTAAAAGCTCTACTAGATTATGCTGTAAATTTAAGCTGATTAGAAATTTACACAAAATCCATGAGCTTTTTGTAAATTTATTAGTGCTAGCCTACAAAAATTGTCTAGGTTAAGAAAATAAGTTATTCTCTTAATTATTAGGTAAGTTAGTGAAAAATTATATATGAGATTTGTAATGATCTTTCAGGTTTTGCTTGAACTGTTCAGAATCGACTGAGAAAAAATGATTATATTACCCACCTTCCACCCACCATCAATAGTATCGACATCAAATGATATTGATGTGGAAACACATGTCAAGTGGAGAAGGTAATATAATCAAAGAAATTACTATCAAAACAGTTAGACTATAGATAATTTCAATTTTGATTGTTTGTGAATTTTGTGAAATTAGTATATTTGATTTGATTTTTGTTTCATATGTGTTAGGCTCATCTAAAATTATCTTTATTTTTCAAAGCTTTTGTGTAGGCATTAAGCTTTTAAATTATTCCTTAGGCTTTCACGGCCGGTGTCATTTGAATTATGCAAGATATCCGGGCTGTTTGGCCGTGGTCCCTGGTTTAAAACAAAACCAAACGTTTCGGCAGCACCACTGGCTGCCATCATCAGTGGTATCAAATTTTAAGTATCTATACCACAGACCAATTTTATACCAATTTTCAAGTATAAAATTTGTGTCTATACCACAGTACTGTGGGCCTGCACGTAGACACCCAAAGTGCAGAAATTTTATACCACTGATGATGGCAGCCAGTGGTGCTGCCGAAACGTTTGGTTTTGTTTTAAACCAGGGACCACGGCCAAACAGCCCGGATATCTTGCATAATTCATTAAGCTTTTAATTTGTGTTATGGTAAAGTTAATTTTCTGTACCAAGAAAGTCCTATTTCATTGAGCAAGCTTTATAGGAGATTTTGAAGTTTGTAATAAAACAGCCCTTTAACAGTGTTCATCAGTGTTTTGTCTTGTTAGTGAGAATGACATAAAGTTATTACCAGGCCCATTTATATTTTAAATGAGAAAAGTTAGTAACATAGTAGTCGGAGTCATATTTTAATTAGTAGTATAGTAGGTTGTCAATGCTTTAAAATCAGGGGCTTCCTTCAGAAAGTATAATCGCATCATATTTGTAAGATAGGTATTGTTTGATGCTCTTAATAAGTTTATTTATATTACTTTTTATAGACAGCGTTTTTGGAAGCTGCTGACAAAACAAAAGTTATTAATAAAGTATATAATTATATTAATATCATTATTTCCCATAAAATTTCTATATTTCATTTAGTAATTTGTACATTTTTTTGATACTAAAAATAAATGACAAATATTTTTCGCTGTTAACTAGAATTTTTCCTTTGTTACAGAGTCCATTGTTGTGGAATCTGTTGTATCACCAGTTAGTTGTGCAAGGTTAATTTTCTCCTTTAAACTCCTGTATTCTTATATAGTGAATTAAATTTGTAGACACTAGCATTTATGCTCTCTCTCTCTCTCTCTCTCTCTCTCTCTCTCTCTCTCTCTCTCTCTCTCTCTCTCTCCCCCCTCTTTCTCACCTCCCTCCCTCCCACTCATCTATGTCTCGTATATATAAATATTATTTTTATACTATTTATAGGAATTATATTTTTATGTCATATACATAACCACAATTTATTAGTAACTGCAGGATATGACAAATACAAATACTGAAGCTCACATTACACATTTACTCATAACTATTTGACTGTAATAAAACATTAGCAGACCGGCTTTAAGTGTAGTACATATAAAAGTGCTTGGAAATTAAAGATAAACTATTTTTTTATTACACTGTAAACAGAACTACATTCAACTGGCAGAATTTTTCTAACAATCCATGCAATAATTACTCTATGTGGTTAAATAAGACCAATATAAGAAAATAATGATAATGTGATGTATTTATAATATACACACACTTATTGTTTACTAATGGTACCTATAATCTCAATTTTCTATTGTATTGCATTTATTGTTCATAGTCTAAAGGTACCATACATACGGTTTGCAATAAAATTGTTTATTACTCACATTATTAAAAACGATCGATTTCGGTCACAGACCATCGTCAGGTCATACACAGCACATTTGCGGTCACAATATATTAAAACATTCACTATTTACAAAAACGAATTAGTAGACATTGATTAACTTGATACGTACGTCGTTGTCCAAAGTTTCCCGAGAACTGATCTTGTTACAGAGTGTTCATGATTACATTCCGTTCTATACATTATATCAGCTGATTACTGAATGTTGATTTTCATTTTGCCGCAATATTTCAAATGTGATACGATTTTTGAAGTCTGTCATGATGTTCAATAGATTTTCATGGCCCTCTTCTTTTACATGTTTGTATATTCGGTATTGTTCATATATATTAGATTTTATTTCATCACTGCATGTTTGCAATACGGTTAAATGTTGCTGCATTGGACCATATTCACAAGACTGTTGTTTTATGTTTGGCTACTGTTGAGTTCGGATTTGAGTGCTGAGAATGTTTGGTATGTTCAATATATCTGTGTTTAAATGATCTTGAAGTGAGTCCAATGTACTTTTGTTGCACCGTACATCACATTCTGTCGAATTAGCAGGCTGACATTGATATTGGTAGACTCCTGCTTTTTCATAAATGCTTTTTTTTTGTATTTCTTATTTTCAGATTGTTGTAGATGTCATTGCTTGTTCTGAACGCTAATTGATAGTCGTATTTTGCAAATGTTCTAGCTAATTTTTGAGAGTTGTCGTCAATGTAATATGGAGGTATATAGGTTTTATTCCTTTGGTTGATATGTTATTTGTTTTTGTCCTGCATGGTATATCGAGCCCTCACATATCCTCTATGCAGGAAGCAGTGTGAAAAAGAGATACACATCATAAAGCAAATAGCTCAAAGCAATGGATATCAGCCTCAAATGATTGATAAAATTATTGAAAAACAAAAAATAAATAAATCAGAAACAAAAAAATCAGCTCACTAAACTAAAATTATCACTGCTTACAGCAGGTTCTTAAACCCGATAATTGATGTAGGCCTATAGTATTATTTAATGTCTTATTATCTGTATTTATAATCTGTAACTTAATGTGTAGAATTGTATTTAATTGTTTAACCTCCTAAATGATACTCAACTAATATCACATAAAATTTTAAAAAATTAATTGCTTAATATTCTAAACATTTTATGGGGTGAGTTATGCTTAATAGTAGATTTAAATGATACAGTGTGGATGAATTATCCGTAATGTATTTGCTAGTTATCATCAGGATTATATTATTCAATGTTAATCATTTGAACAGATTTTTGTTTTTCGAGTTTGCATGAAATCTTAGAAATCTTTATATTAGAAATCTTTTTCAGGAATCTTCACTGCAGGGATGTAACCAACCAATAGTGCTAGCTGAACAACAAGAGGATCTGCAGTATGTAAGTTTGTTTTTAACTTTTAGAATTGAGTTCATTTAAATTAAAATAGATTACTATAAAGTAACTACTAGATTATGCTGTAAATTTAATCTTTTTAGAAATTTACACAAAATCCATTAACTTTTGTAAATTCATAGCGCTAACCTACAAATATTGTGATAGGTTAAGAAAATAAATTATTCTCTTAATTATTAGCTTAATATTCTTAATTATTAAGTTAGTGAAAAATTATGTATGGGTTTTGTAATGATCTTTCAGGTTTCTCCTGAACTTTCCAGAATTGACTGGGAAAAAATGACTATTATTGCACCATCAGTAGTATCGATATCAGATGATATTGATGTGGAAAACATATCAAGTGGAGAAAGCAATATAATCAAAGCAATTTAGCCTATAGATAATTTCAAATTTTATTTTTTTCTATTTGTGAATTTTGTAACATTAGCATATTTGATTTAATTTTTGTTTCATAAGTAGTTTTAGGTTTACCTAAATTACCTTTACTTGACAAACTAGACTTGTATATTTTAAATCAATTAAGAATATCAGCTTTGAATGTACCACAATAAATTCATACCATATTTCATTAATGTTTTGTTTTCAAAGCATGTTTTTGTTTGGGCGTTATTTAATTTGTGTTATGGCAAAGTTAATTTTCTGCATCAGGAATGTCCTATTTCATTGAGCAAGCTTTATAGGAGATTTTGAAGTTTGTGATAAAATAGCCATTAATGATTGTATTTTGTCTTGTTAATGACAACAATATAAAGTTATTAACAGCCCCATTTACATTTTAAATGAGAAAATTTAGTAACAGTGTAGTTGGAATTATTTTTAATTAGTAGTATTATAGGGTGTCAATGATTTCAAATCAGGGGCTTCCTTTGGAAAGTATAATCATATGATAATTTTAAGATAAGTATTTTTTGAAGCTCTAAATAAGTTTGTTTATATATTTTTTATATAAAGAGTTTTGGAAGCTGCTGGCAAAACAAAAGTTCTTAATAAAGTACATAATTAGTTTAATAACGTTATTTCCCATTAAATTGCAATATTTCATTTAGTAATTTGCACTTTTGTTGATACTGGCAATGATAATCACAGCCCAACACATGTTTTGGTGCCGGGGCTTTTTCAGCTGATTTTGCGTGTATTTGATATGCTGAATTTGAATTTGACATTAGTTTTAGCCTATGAGCTCTTGTTTGTAAATAATCACAATAGCGTGATTTACGTTATCCCATTTAAATTAGGCCTAAGGTATAGGTGATAAATTTAAAATGAACAGCCCTATTTTAATTTCTAATTTAATTTATTGACTCGAAAACCCCCATAGTAATATATCATTATCCCTACAGTAGCTAAAATAACAATTAATATTCACAATAATAAGATAAAATGACAAGGAAAGTTAATTTACACTCCGGAAGCTTCTTTTTTGGGACATTGTTGAATGATCTTTGTATGGACGGTCTCTTTGCAAGTTCCAGCAGTAATCTGCCATCATATGAGTATCCCATCTTGCTTTGTAGCGGTCCTCCATCGTTTTAATATCCTGGTGAAATCTCTCACCTTGTTCTTCACTGGTATCGCCTAGATTTTCAGGGAAACGGTCCAAGTGGCTGAGTAAGAAATGAACCTTTATGCTCATGTTACATCCAAGGTCCCTGACATTGTTGAGCATACTGTTAACTAGTTCTTCTTAGTTTTCAGCTTTGCGGTTGCCCAGAAATTTTCTGACAACCAAGACAAATGACGTCCATGCTTTTCGCTCTGCCTCATTCATAGAATCTACGAAATGAGGATCATTTATGAACTGTCTGATTTGAGGGCCATCGAAAATTCCAGCTTTAAGTTTTTCTGTACTTAGCCCAGGCATCGTTTGGCAAATGTATGCAAAGCATGGACTATCCTGATCAAGAGCCTTCACAAATTGTTTCATAAGACCAAGCTTTATATGCAGTGGAGGCAAGATGATTTTGTTCCGTCCAACTAAGGGTTCATGAATAACATTTCTTTCCCCAACAACCATGTTCTCCCTCGTAGGCCACTCTCTTCTTACCCAGTGATATTGTTTTGCTCTGCTATCCCAAAGCCACAAGAAGCAAGGATATTTTATGTATCCACCTTGCTGACCAAGGAGAAAGTTTACCATTTTTAAGTCCACAAAAATTACCCATTCGTGTTCATGATACCTAACGTTATCGAAGACCAAAGCTATGGTATCGTATTCTCCTTTCATTTTGGTTGAGTGAGTAATTGGTATTGATCCAATTTTGTTGCCATTGTGCAAAAGTACACACTTCAAACTCCGCTTAGAGCTATCAATAAAGAGACGCCAATCATCTGGACAATATTTTGGAAGGCCCATTTTCATTAGGAGCCCTTTGACATCTTGACAAAATACAAGATCGTTTTCTTGAGAAAAAAGGGTAACAAATCTTTTTCTCTTGTACGGTAGAATGTAATTTTTGTTCCATGATCAAGTAGATTCTTGTCACTCAACCTGGACGCAAGTACTTCAGAAGCTTGTTTTGAGAGGATGAGATCTCTGATAAGGTCACTTAACTCGCTTTGGTTAAAACGCTGAGGAATTGATGATTTTCCATCATAATCACTATCGTTACCTTGATCTATAACACAACAAGCAGCAGAAAGATTAAACTCATCCTCCGAGAGCTCCGGTAGCTGATGAAACGTTGGAATTGGTACTTCATCTGAATGAGGAACAGGCCGTCTTGAAGAGGCTAAATCAGGATATGTCCACTTGCTACGGTTATTTCGATTGATGCCATTAATATTTACAATACAAAAATAGCAGTCATCAATGTGATTTTTGGGTTCTCTCCAAACCATCGGCACACCGAATTTCAGACTCCTTCTTTTTCCGTTAGTCCACTGGCGTAGGTGTTCGGTACAAGTTTACAAACAAAGTGTGGAACCCACAGTTTATCTTGGTCACCAAGCCTAACGACAAAGTATCCATGGTACGCTCTTTTCACAAAATCAGAAAAGTTTTTCTATTTTCTTTCAGTGTCTACTCACCACATACGTAGCAAAATATATCAAGATGATTAACACAGCTCCTTCGACTGGAATACATTTCTTTCTTTTCAATATAACTACAAAAACAGAACTTAGAGGTTATGTTGGATGCAAACACAAAGTTATATAAACAAATATGGCGTCTTAATGAAGCCTGCAGTCAGCTGATTGTTGTACACAGAAGAAGAAGGGAAAATAACGAGGAACTAACACATGTATAAACCTTCACTTAACCACAACTCAACAAACTTTATAGTGAAAGTGCTTATTAGTAAGTAACGCTGTATCTCAAAAAGTACAGCTGCTACAGAAAAACGGTTTTTATATTTATAATCAGCACGACAAATATAGTTAAAATCAGCTATAAAATCTAAGGCACCAAGCAACAAAATTTTTGTTGTTAACCCGAAATTATTTTTCTCTGTTAGCTAAAATTCATTCTTTGTTACAGAGTCCATTGTTGTAGAACCTCTTATATCGCCAGATGGTTGTGCAAGATTTATAAGTTTGGAGGTAAATTTCTCCTTATAGAACTGCTGTATTCTTATATAGTTAACTCTCTCTCTCTCTCTCTCCCTCTCTCTCTCTCTCTGTGGGTGTGTGTGTGTGTGCGCGCGCGCGCGAGACAGAGAGAGAGAGTGAGAGGGGTGAAACATTAATGCACCATATTAAAAGGTGTAGTTTAAATGTAACTTGAAGATTTCATTTTGTTGTAAACATATCAGTCTAGTTTTTCTATTTATAGTTTATGCTATTTTTTTTAATAATTTGAACTAATTGAACCCCTAATCAATCCTACACTCCCTCGCAGAAAAACCTATATTTAGTTTATTTTGTATTGGTCATCTGTGTTTAGTTATGTTTGATGTAATAAATAAAATGTTTATTTCATCAAATGTGTTTTTACTTTTTGTAATTATGTTCTTGTAAATAAATATTCTATGTACTTTATTAATGTAATCTTATAGTTACTGATAAAGTAATAAAGCTCAAATGTCTGTGATGTATTTATGTTGTAATAATATTTGTCTGATATGTATTATTTTTGCAAATGATTTTATGTATCTTCTCTGAAGAAATAAATTGTTCATTATCCTTAATATTTATGAATTATTGATACCATAGAATTGAAACTGTTTTGTATAAATTTTGTAATAAAAATCAATGTACTTATAAGTCATTTTTTATCACTAACCTAGTGACCATAACACATTCCTTGTGCAATGCAAGTAGGCCTACCAAATACCTACCAAAAATGTATATCCCCAATTTTTGATAGAATATTTGATTTTTGTTGCCACCAGAATTTTACTTTGATTGTACTTTCATGTTCCATAAGAAAATGGAAGTATTGTGATGGCAAAAAAAATTGTGTTAGAGATTTTTGCAGATTCCGATTGTACTATCCTCAAAACATGAAAAAAGTCATTTTTTGAAAAGTGTCTGTGTGTCGGTCTGTAGATTTTTTATGGCAAACGATAAGAGCCGCAAATTCAAACAGAATCAAATAATTTTTTGCATACAGCCCTGAATTGTAGAGTATTCAAGACCTATTGTTTTTTGTGAAGATCGGTTAAGACAAAGGGGTAGTTTACCAGCAATATTTTATATTGTAACAAGAGAAATATTTCCATGACGAACGATAACTGCCGTAAATTCAAACAGAATCAAATAATATTTTACATATGTGCCTGAGTTATAGACGACTCAAGGCCTATTGATTTTGGTGAAGATCGGTTACGGGGAAAGGGCAGTTTACCGGAAACAGTTTTTGTTGTAACGTAATAGTTTACCTGATTATTTTTTTTATATATGTACTACGTTATTGGCAACAAAGAAGCAGTTTGTTTTTAAAATTCCTTCCCGGCCTGTTTGGTTGTAGACCAATGTTTTCTGCACCAGACGTTTCGGCAGTGCCATCGACTTCCATCATCCGTGAAAATCAAGTGCAATAAAGTGAGGTGGTATACGTTAGTGACCACAGTAAGTGGCTGAAGCAGTAAGTAGAAAGAAGTAGTTTCAATGGAAATATTTCATTTCGAAAATGATTTTAAATATAAATCTTACAACATGGAAGTCGTGTATGATTCTCCATACCAATATTTTTTTCTTAAGTGTGCTATTAAGTATTATGAATCTTCTTCTCCATGTTAAGGTATAGGATTACAGCTTGTTCTGCCTTCACTGAAGGCACCTCTTTTCCTTGCCCTACCTATATCTCGTCTTCCCTGAGGTCTGTATCTTATTACTTGTTTAGGTAGTCTCATGTTTTCCATTCTCTTGATATCCTGCCTCTATTTTATTTGTCCTTCCCTTATTCTGCCGTCTATAGAATATACATTTAACTTGGTTCTTATATTTTCATTTCATATTCGATATCTAAGGGTTTATATTATGAATACTCGACACAATATTTTTCTTGTTAGATTCGAAGTTTAAGTAATTTTCTCTTAAAAAGTGTGTATGAACATACAAAAATTTGACAGATACTTTTGTCACAAAAAATGTTTATGATATATTGTGTATAAATACACATAAAAAGGTATTTTTGCCACAAAAAAAGTTTATGATACATTGTGTTTAAATACACATATAAAGGTATACAATACATTTGATTTGTTTAACAGTAATTAAAAGACAGTATTACCATATAGGGGAGAGCAGAGAGACATAAGTTGATACTTTGTACTTCTTCAAGTGTCCCTTAGTCGCAGCACCTCTGCAACTGTATAACGTTTTTGTTATAGCTTGTAGTACGTGCTCCTCCAGTCTGATCATAGCAGTGTACAGTAAAACGAGTCTTTGTTCCCTTTTGTATTTTAGAACGTGTAAAGCAACCTTTTTGTCACTAATTTGCTATGGGTGTTTACAGCTATGTACTTTGTTGGATCCATGGTAAGTGTACAATTGAATCATACTAATACAAAAGCAATGTGGCAGCATGAGGGCAAGTTATGTTCCTCTATGACTCTTAAAAGAAAACTAATTCATAACCTCACAGATCTCAGAATTAATTATGTGTCAGTTACTTGTGATCCTATAATGAAGATTACATGTTTATTAAATCCTAAAAAACTAAAATTTTGAAATGATAATAGTAATAATGGCTCCTTTTTATGCCGCTTACGAAATTTAGGAGATAGAATAGGTTGCCTAAAGTGAGTGTTCGACACACACACTAAAGGTAGAGTGGCCAGCAGCAGCACTACACTTCAGCCAGTAATTTTAAAATTAAAGGTGTACCTTCAATTTCACCAGAAGGAAAGGGGTATGTTGGTACAATGTAAGTAAAATATTTTGTTCTGTTTTCTTTTTTCATATTTGGTTCAAACGTACAAGTGAAAAACTTTCTGGGCAATGTAGCTCACAAACCCTACAAAGACTCGGCGTTTTCCACAACTTGTATTTAGGAAAGAACAAAAAGTAAAATCAGATTTCTGTGTTATGATCTGCACTATTCTGTTAGTTATTATGGTTTGTACCCTAAGAATATTCGTATGTTAGCCTCCGAATACGTGTTTGCAAATAATGTCGATTTTCTGGTGAACTGGGCCGGTAAAAGATTGTTTTACTGGCTTCATGCAGCGACATTCAAGGTTGTCTTTTAGAGAGGCTAAAGCAACAAGTTTTGCAATACCATTTAGTTTTAATAAACATAACATAAAACTTTCTTCAATATTCTGTGATAAGTCGCCTTCATCTTTATTGTCACAATATTTGGAATGTGAAGGAAACCAGGCAGCGTAACAACAGTGCACTGTCCCAACAAAGTTGTCAGTTTGAAGGGAAATAAACAAGTCAGTAGGGTTATGCCTTTGGAAAAGGGTGAAACCAGTGGTATTTTCATAGATGGCAGCTGGAAACCACCACTTATCGTTATCCCCAGAGTGTTATGTAGAGATCACTTTGATTATTTATGGACCAGCAGGTTGTATTGGAGTAGCACATCCATCACGAAAAATTACAGCCTCTCTTTTTTTACTATTTATGAAACAGTTTATACCTCATACCCGTTACAATCTGACTTCAGCCATTAGACAAGAGTGTTTATATGGCCTGTTTCGGTGCGGCCGCTGAGAGCTGGATGACAATAAACCCAGGTAAAACCATGACAATATATGACATACCTGGGCTAGCAAAAGATACTCTTTCAAAGGCAGCTACACCATCTAACTGACAGCAGATTTTAGTTCAACTGGAATTTGGCCATTAAATTAAAATATATTCAGTATCACCTGTAATTGACAGAGAGATAGGAGACAAAAGTAATTATGAAGAAAGATTAACACCAACAAAAGATTGTCAAGAGACCACAGAAGCTGGACCTCCCACGTCGGGAATAAACGAGACATCTGCTAATACCTTAGCACAATTGACACCAGAATAAATTCACCCTTATCCAAAAGCGACTGCAAAAATAAAAAAAAATGCGCTAAGAAGAAAAAGTCAAGTATTCTCACTGATTCCTGTTAAAAAAGCAATTCGTATTGAAGAGGAGGCATGACAAAAGAAAGCGATCAAAACGGAAACTAATCATGAACGATAAAATGAAGGCGATTTGTGGACTATATAAAAACGGTCAATCAAACTCTCCAAGACTTAAGAAATTGTAACAAATTAGTGGATAGCGTAACTTTTGTTATTTCAGAGGATTCTCGCTAGATATTACCGGTAACTGCAAGAGGAACCCGCGCTGATATTGTCTAAGTGTGTTTAAAGTCCTCGGCAATGTAGAATGCTATTCAGACTAAATTTGCAAAGCAATATGAGAGCCCATTAAGGAGGAGGAGATGGTGATTTTTCTACAAACTTACTGCACCTCGGTGACGGCATTGTTCCTAATGACGATAGCTTCACAGAAATTTACGAAAAACTGGGACATAGTAAATAGTACAACTGTATTAATTGCTAAAATCTGTGCAAAACGTCAAGTCTTTACTTGATAAAAATTACAAGTGGTTATTCCCAAAGAATCGAATCTGTAAAGGAAAATAATGATACAAGTTTGGAAAAATTTTCTGGGGATAATAAAAAGTACGAAGAATCTATTAACACCGTATTTAATATTGAAAATATAGTGTACTACCGCCAAGAATTTTTGAATTCTTTAAATCAATCTTGCATTCCGCCACAACGGTTCATTCTGAAGGTTGGCACTCCAACAATGTTGTTGAAAAATTTACATCCTCTGAACGTTTACATAATACAAATTGCAGGTGACATACGCGAATTTCTGTGTCAAGTAGGTAATAGCGTTATTATCGACTCAAAAGCCCTCTTCACACACACATTCGAATCAGTAGGTTACTGGTTGTTAGTATTACCTGTTTAAGCCTACCTGGTGTAATTACCAACTTATAAATTGTAACATTCTTTACTTTAGTACACACTTGAAGGAAATTAACAGTTTCGAAATTACATCCGTTCCATTTATATAATTTTCAGTAAACCTACTTAATAACTTAAGTTTAATTAACTTAATAACTTAATAACTACTTAAGTTAATCAGTAGTGAACGATAAGCTTTTCCAGGTTTTACTAGTACTTGACCTACAACGGTGTGATCTACACTCAGTGCCTCTGTCTTTAATCACTGCTTTTTTTACATTATAATTTTCTCATTCCTGCATATAATTTACCCGCTCGCACAGAAGGCAACAGAATTTAGTGAATCCAAGCTGCAATCGAAGTAAAACTACGTTACCTTCACATCTCCGTAGGTATGCCACGAATATCCGTCATAGTGAATTCTGCTCAATAAAAGTTTCATACTATCACATGACTCCGACATGTAAGCAGTATAAACTGAAGGGATTGGTGACCATTTATTTTCAGGGTGAATTAGTACTGCTTGCAAATTAACCTGTGAGAGTCAGGGCCCCATTTACGCGCAGGCTATTTTGGCTGTAGCCTATGGGCCCGCACCACAAAGGGGGCCTGCACCACAAAAAAAAAGCTGTTTACAAATTTTAATTTTGAATAGACTAAAATAAAAAATCTCTTTGTTTTAATACCGTGGTGCGGGCCCTCTTATAATCATAAAAGACGTCGACGCAGTTATTTCGTGTGGACTAATTCGGCTGAATTCTTCAGTGATCAACTGATATGAGTGAGTCAGCATTCAGGAAACTCGATCGCTTGGCGTCGCGTGGGAACTGGAGGGTGTTTCTCTTGGACCTGCTTTAAGTGAAAATGTTTGCTTGGAAAATGACATTGGATTGTGGCCGGAGTTTATGACACAAGGTAATATAGATTACTGCATAAAAATGGGCGCCACAGCACTTCAAAATTGTGACGGTGGTCTATTTAACTGTAAATCTGTACACAGTATTTTGGGATGATATCTTGGGACAAGTAAACAAAACTAGTGAAGCTCTGCAGAACCCTAGATTGGACGCGAACACAGCCGCCTCAGCACTGACATCGCTAACAAGCTTCATAGGAACAAAACGGGATAGCTTTGAAGAATATGAGGTGAAAGCTGCTGAGTTAAATGATTGCACTGAGTATGAGAGTGAAACACGGCGCAACCGCAAAATAAACGTGCGTTTGGCATCTCTTGACTGTGTCCCAGTCCAAGCACCAGACGTTAAGCTAACCCCATCAGAAAAATTTCGAACCCAGAGTTTCCTTCCTGTCATAGATCAATTTGAATCTTCATTGCGGCAGAGGCTTGAGGCATACAAACTAGTTGATACCCGTTTTGGGTTTCTCAACAAGTTGGATACACTTACTAATGAAGAGATAATTGCAGTAGCTCAAAACTTAGTAGAAACATATAACAATGACTTAGACGATCAATTGGGAAATGAACTGACTCAGTTCAAGGCTTTTTACCATGAGTTTCAAAAAGATGATGAGGAAAATGAAAAAGTCATTAGTCAGTTGAGGTGGCTGTATAAACTCCTCCTAGAAAGAAACGTCAAAGATTGTTTTCCTAATATCGAGGTCGCTCTAAGAATGCGCCTGTCAATTATGGTCACTAACTACAGTGGAGAAAGGTCATTTTCAAAATTGAAGTTGATCAAAAACAAGCTTCGAACCTCCATGTTAGAAGACAGGCTCAACGTTTTGGCTTTGCTCAGCATTGAAAGTGAGATTTTAAGACAACTAATTTATGAAGATATTATAAGTAGATTCATTAGTATGAAGTGTAGGCGGAAACCAATTAGCCACTAAGCCATTTCCAAGTTAAGTTATATGTAGTAACTACAATTTAGTAGTAAATTGTACACACAGTATTTTCATACATATTAGTGTCATAGTATTGTATAGTACTGTAATATTATTCTACTCACTACTGTAGTAATGTAACTTACTGTAGTATAGTATCGTCTTTTAACACACTGCTAACAAATTCATTTCACACCCAAACTTTTTGTTCTTTTTTTAATATAGTTGTTCGAGCAATGTTAGTAAATCGTGTTGAATATCTTAATGATTTTCATTTCTTTTCATTTTTATGTCATCAATTCATTAACTTCTAAATACTGCACAGTAACATTTTCTACAATTTAGTAATAAACTTTAAATGTTTCTGTTTAGGTTTTTAGTTAGAAAATTGCTCTAAATGCGATTTTTGCAGGTTAATTTTCAAAAAATTTCCGGACCCCCCGTTTTACTGGGGGCTATGGAATTCTCCCCAGACCCCCGGTAGGGCCTGCACCACAGGTTCAGCCTAGGGGTCTACAGATCCTAAATACGGCCCTGGTGAGAGTCTATAAAAAAACTGAGTTACCAAAAACTGCTTGGTAATTTTCAGTTACCAAAAAGTGAGGCTGGTAGAGAAATTCTGACTTCATATTCGGAATCATCACTCAAAAATACACAAGACTTACTAAAAATTGTACATGTAACAATATCACTGTTGACCAGTATTATCTGTTATGTCTATCTTTTTGTACGTTTCATCATTTAGTTTATTTTTTTAGTATGGGTGTGGACAGGCCGTTTTTTAAACTGCATTTTTAACGGACTGGAGTGAAAAGTACAAGTGTATCTAGCTTGTGTACAGTGAAATCAAGTTAATATTTAGATTATATAATGAAAAACAAAAAGGGTGGGAAGGGTTGACTTTTTTGTAAAATTAAATTATTTATTTAATTATAAAAATTATGTATACAGATAATCATGGAATTATTAAAAATTGAGTAAAATCAATAGGTTAAAAATGGTTCGTAGAAGTCTTGAGAGGAGGGAACGTTAGAAAACTGTTTATGTTATGAATGATTCAACCTACAAATCGTGATAGTTATTATTATTATATTATTACTATAAAACAACATTTGTATTATTTTAATACAGACAGGAGTGAATACAGCCTTCGAATGAATTAGTAGTACGAACGCGTCAGCCTGCCAACAGACATTAGATCTGTATATTTATATGTCAGCCAAAACAGTAGTACTTTTTATAAACATAGACTGTTGTGTCATTACGACATTAAGAATGTTGTTGGCGTGAATTTGATTAATGAGACAGATTCCTTCATCTCTGCTCTTGTTTCTCACTCTCTCTCTCTCTCTCTCTCTCTCTCTCTCTCTCTCTCTCTCTCTCTCTCTCTCTCTCTCTCTCTCTATCTATCTATCTCTCGCGCGCACACACACACACGCATGCACGCGATCGCCAACTCGTACAGATTCCTATTTTTCTTGTCACAATTTCAGTGTTACACACAATCCCTCACTGTCCTTTTCCTGCCCCCTCGCACTTTGTTAACTTCTCCATCAAATGCTAACCTATACGTCAAATCAGATCGAAACTATACACATTTTGTAATAGTTTAATCGATGTGCCTAAACCAGAAAAATTATTGGGTCACTTGTGTGAAAGAAGAAACTTAAATTTATTTACCTTATAACAATTCCCCCTAAATAAAAGGGAAATCCCCAAATTCATATTTCGAAGCCACATGTTGTAGATAAAACGGTATTTTCTCTTTGATACATACGTTTAATCTCATACAAACGTTTTTATGTGTGTTCCCATCAGCACCGACACACCTGTACAGGCTTCTCCATATTTTTCTACACCTGTCCAAATATGACTATACTGATTACAATAGTAATTTCTTCTGCGGTTTGTTTATGACCGTAAGATATGTCTTTATAGTTCCTTTTAAATACCATTATTTTCTGCTCATTCGTACAAAACTTTTAATTGTTGAATGTGCCAATTCTGATAATCTTTGCCAAACCCAAATATTAATGTTATACGGCGTCACCTTATTATGTATCAAACAAAATTAGAACAAATCACTGTTATTTTAGCAGTAGCTTTTTTAAGGAGCCCAGAGTAGGCCTACTAGTAGGCCTATACCTACCCGACACACACACATTTGAAGGGTCAGTATTTTGTCTTGGAGTTCACTCTCCCAGCTGAGATACCCATGTTTTTAGGGACCAGGAACTCGCATTTGAACTTCTATCATCAGCTACATAATTTAAACCCACTTATGTGTAAATCCTAGATAAATGTACAAGCCTAAGCTATGGTACCCACAATCATCTACGTTTTACTAAAATAATGGTTGCAAGTTAAATTTTTTGATTCTTGTTGATGCTTTTGTCTCGAAGAAACCAGGTAAATTAATCTGCTTTTCGTATCCGGCCGACGATGGTGTGCTCCCACTTACGAACAGTGGCACTTGCAACTCGTTTCACTTGCGAACACTCAAGTAGATAAGACACGTAATTAATTTTTGATACGTGAGAGTACGTCCCACTTGCGAACACACAAACAACGATGTATGTACATCCACCCTGTACATGAGGGGGGATTATCTGTTTATACGTGAAGTTGTGAAATTGTTGAAGTTGCGCTTCTTAAACGAAAGATGAAAACAGTACAATTTACATTTTCTCCTGTACAAGTACAAAAAACCAATTTAAAAACTGATATCGCCTGTCATTACAGCTGACGTAAAGCATCTATATTGTCTTCTAACTTCGAAATTCTTTTGTTTTTTTATTATTTTTAAATTTGTATTTAATTTAACTTTTATTAATTATTTTTATGATTTCAATTATTTTTTAATGATTCAATTGTGTTTATGTTTTTATAATTCATTAAATGCATTTTTTTGTTACCAACTACGTTTACCAAGTTACAATTTTTATAAAACGCGCGCACACACACACACACACACACACACACACACACAAACACTTGCATAGCCCACCCCCTCTCACTCTCACTCTCTCTCTCTCTCTCTCTCTCTCTCTCTCTCTCTCTCTCTCTCTCTCTCTCTCTCTCTCTCTCTTACTCTCTCTCTTACTCTTTAAATTAAAAAGGAAGGTTATTTTTTTATTAGTTTATTTTTGTTAGTCAACTTGTAGAACGGACGACGTGATCTTGAGAAACATCCCAACATCAGAATCTTTTTCATATCTTTTAGTTTATCCAATTCAGTATACTTTTTCGTCCTTTTCATAGCTTAAAAATTTCACTCCATCGTTACACCGTGTTCTGAATACATTTCTCTGCCTCAGATTATAAACATTTGATAATGTTTTTTATTCTTGGATGTGGTCTTCCAACGTGGCTGTTTAGTTTCTGATGCGTGCTTGTACGGTATTATTCATTCTATGACGTCGGAAGTAGCAGTTCCGTAACTCCTGTGGCAGTAATCATTGTCTAGCTACTGTTCTACGAAATAATTAAAAAATTAATCGAGTTTCTCTTCCTCTGGAACTTGCCCATGGATATACTGCCAGCCACATTCTACATCTTTTCGAAGGAAAGCAAGTATAGCACACATTAGGATTTTTGTGCTCCCTAAGTCATTTGAATGTGTATACTCGTGCAAAGGGACTACTGCAGCTTTTGAATTTTCCATTTATGAAAAATTACTTTTAATCTTTCAAATTCTCTTTTCTACTGATTTAACCAAAAATTGGGAGCTTAGCTTGCACAACGCCTTCGCCCGGACGGAAACTACTCTCGTCGGACATTTGTGAAGTTCGTCTTGAAGAACAACATTGTCTGAACACATAAGTGCTTCCTGCACTTACTATGTTCGGTTTCTATCTCGGTATACTAATGATGATTTCAAATTACTTTTTAGTTAAAGACACACACTCTCTCTCTCTCTCTCTCTCTCTCTCTCTCTCTCTCTCTCTCCCTCTCTCTCTCTCTCTCTCTCCCTGAATTAGATACTATTAAACCGTAAAGTCATTTCCTGGGTACCCAGATCACATGCTAAGTCATGACGGTGACCGAACAAGTTGACGGCACTTCTAACATATTCAGAAATCTAGGTATAACAGTTTTTATGTAAGTAGTACTTACCATTAAATACAGCAGGAGTGAAAATCATACTATAGTCACAAATTGAATACAAAGTTTGTTAAGCGTTTTGTAAAACAAAAACCGTGCAGATCTGGCTTAATGATTTGGACTACTGTTATGCTTTTTCGGTGTTCGCAACTGGTATTCAAAATACTGAATTTTGTAAGATAACCATGTTGTTAAGGGTGATCGCAAGTGGGATGAATTTACGGTGTTCGCAACTGGAAGGCTAATGGTTGCAAGTGGGAAGGCCACCCTCCAATGGCAGCCTCTATGTTTGTGGTCAAAATAAGCAACAGGTCAAACCTGTTCTCTGTCATGGGCTGGATCTGTAGGTGTGTGGTGCGCCTCAAAACTATGATATACATTTAATTATGCTGTTTGTTTCATACATTTTTCGAATTCATTTTACGTTTCATCTTTTTCCCAGTATTGTCTGTAGTCTACAGTAGGTCCTACTTTGTGATTATAAATTCGACTTTTAATTTCCCTTTTGTAATTAAATTAATAATGTATCAACCAGCCCTGCTCAGTGCGTCAACTTGCCTCATACGGTAGTACATTGATACACTTTACACTTCATACAAAAACATTACGTATTTTTTTAATAGTTAACTCACAGCTTATCAAATGGTGGCAATGATTTGACAATGAATTAGGCTTCAAAAAAAATTTAAAATTAACTTTATTGTTTAGTTCTAAAAAATAATAAAAATTAAAAACAAAAACGTTTAGGCCCGCTTTTTATAATATGTACACATGCCTTTTAATAATAAATGGTTTTATAATCTTGTAATTGTATTATTTGAACAGTCAAAATAATTATGTTCAATACATATAGGCCTAAATGTGTAAAACGAATTCCCTACAAGATTTTTAAAGAGTTAATGAATATTTGTCTTAAATTTTTTAGAGCTACATGTTCAGATAATAATAATTTGAAGGCTACATGTTACTGAAAATAGTGATTCGTTTACAATGTCATTTCGTAAATATACCTGAAAAAGATGGCACAGAAGATATTTACAAATAATAAATTTAAGAAAACTTATACATATATTTTATTCAGAAAATATTAGATATTTGTATTTAATCTTTCATTTTATTTTATTTTTATTTTACCGAGAATAGTTACTATTTATAGAAAACCGTAGCAAAAAATATTTGTAATAAACGTCTATCTGTATTCCTACTTTTACCGGTACTTTTTAACTACATATTATACTAATGTACAATGAAGATATACTTATTATGTCTTGATTAGTATATAGTTATTTACGCGTCAAGAAAAGAACGTGTGAAAAAAGTGATCACAACGTTTTATACCTTTTATGTTTTCTGTCATTGAATGATTAACCCACTTTTTAATAACGGCGTTGAAAAATAGTTGATTACGTCTTTCAAAGATTATTTTTACTACGGTACTGAAATTAAAAATAGCTAAGATCGTATACAGGAATTAAACCTAGGCGACTGGAAACAGTAATTGTATAAACAGCCGAGACACACCAGCTGCTAATATTGCAGCAATTGCTTACGTTCAGTAGACTTGGCAACATTGTGACCTTGGTGACTTTATATACATTTTGTGGCAACAGTGTGCATAATTTTTATCACTAGGAGTTGAACGAATTCCGTGACAAATTTGTAATGGATTTTGATAAAGGTGGGATTGGGTTGTAATGAATAACATAACGGGGTAATTATTATTCAATTTTTTTCAACAAATTATCTTGAAACGGATATATATTTTTACGGTTTTTATGCTGATTACGAATATGTAAGAATAAAATGTCTAAGCTTACTCATAACTTTTATATGTGGGGTCTCAAAAAGATGCAGAACTATTGTTAAAAGTAGCGTGTTCAGGTTATGATGCTTAACTGTGATTATATATATATATATAAGACAAAGCCAGAAGACTTATGTATAATGAGTTCAAATCCACACCGTTACACCGATTGCCACCAAATTTTGCACAGGTAACCTTTGATACAAGGCAAAAAACACTGTATACCTTGAAATTTGATATTTTGCCCCGTTCGAACAATTTAGGCCCATTTAATTATGGCTTTTCGTTGACGCGTATAAAGATGTCAACAACACCATGGAGAACAGAATTGACTATCATAGTAACAAGTAAATAAACAAATGATATTAACGGCAGCGGAACTGTACATTTATCCATTCCTGCAGTACATTTTCGATGTTTTATATAATATTCGATATGTATAGGCGATATATTAGAGGCGAGAGACTCCTTATTAGAGGAGATTCCCAACTGACGTATTAGAGACAGCTTATTATAGACGCTCTAACAAACCGCTCACCCGTGCTTTTATAGATATACACACATGACGACATTTACATGTTAAAACGTTCTAAATTATACATTTCCCAAAACAATGGTATAAACGTACATAAAATATTCAACTCAATAAACAATTTACACTCCAAAATAAATTCACACTAGAAGAAGAATCTCATAATAAAGTAAGTTATTTAGACATAAAAATAAAGAAAAATAAAATTTCAATTTACAGTAAATAGAAAACCTTCTCTGATTTAGTAATACAAAATAATTCTGACCATCCTCCCCAACATAAAATGGCAGTATTTAATTCCATGATTTACCAAACGCTTAGGATCCCATTAAATGGCAAAGAAAGAAGTATTATCCAAAAAATACCAGTTAAAAATTGATACAAAAAATAAAAAATAGTTTATATTAATAAATTATAATATAAAATAAAACAAACTCACTAATCAAAATCCCAATAACACTACTTCTAAAAATTCGCCTATTACTATTAATATAAAATATTAATATAATTCCATAAGCTTTTCTTTTTATGGAAATATAACTCAAAAACTAACTAAAATATTTAAAGATACAAATTTAAAAACATATTATAATAATGATAATATAATTTTTAATCAAGTAAAACCTAACACTAAATCGAATACTTACAATAAAAATGGAATATTCAAAATATAATGTCCAGATTACAATACACTTTACGTATGCCAGACAAAGAAAAAACTACTCTATAGATTCCTACTCTATAAACTACTCCTAATATATTGTAAATAAAATTTTTATTCTTTTGTATTGGTTGCCCCACGTTGTGTGAGCCAATTTTGTAAATACAAAATTTTAGTGTTTATTAATTTATTTTTAATTATTTTGTTTATATTTGATTTGTTCTCATTAACTGTGTTCTTACTAACACCTCTCGTTGGAGCGCCAAGTTTTGAATGCAATGATTTTTAATTGATGTGACAGGTGTAGAGATAATTACGTATTTTATATTCAGTATAAAAATAATTAGTTAGGTATTTGCTTCTTAAAGATATAATTAATTAAAAAATTGATTGAAATTAATAATAATTTAAAATCGAACTATTATCGTAGCTCACTGTGATACCAAAAGCCCGTACCAGATTTCGCCTCAATTTTCGTCAGCCTAACCACTCGTATTTTCGATAATTTACTAATTATTCTAAATAATTACACTGGCTCTTATACAGTTTACTTCAATATCCTTTTATTGGTTTCTTAAACCTTTCCTTCAATGTAAAACAAATAAATACTTTCTGAACATTAGTTACCCTAGCTAATCAGTTAATTGCTCAGAGGTTGGCACTATTGAAAAATCTCAGGGTATTACATATAGGTTCAAAACTTAAATATTCAAATATGTGTTCTTTGACTACTAAAAGATTTTCGAAAATGTCCTCAGTGAAGTACAAAACATCACAATTCTTCGATATATTATATAAAATAAATAATTGCTTACAACTAAGGAACGAAAGTTTTCGCGAGTATCAAACAGCGTCAGTCTTTCTTGGTTAACAACAATTTCACTTCTTAATTCTATGTACAAATAAATAATTATCTTACAACTAATAAATCACAACAGTGTTAGTGTTTTAGTGTTTTCAGTATTTGTTCAAATAATTAAATAGTGTATATTCAGAGTCACAGCTGTGTTATGCTGAAATAGTAATTTGGATTAATCTCACAGTTTTTTTCCTATTTTTGGTATGATATTTTCATAATTTAATAGGTACACGTCACTATTCATAGTTTACTTGGCTGAATATTCACTGAATTGAAACCTGTCTTGCGTTCACTGAAGTAACCTAACCTGTCTTGCGTTCGAGACTTACTAATAATTTACTGCCCACAAATATTACAGGGATCTCCTTCTTAACTCTTCGAGGTTCAACAATCAACTAACTCTTGTTTTTCAATTTTTCTGGCTTCTCGGTACAGAATTTGCAAAATTAGGCATTGTCATTTGATGGCGTCGGTTTTTCTAGTTCAAATATACCTCCAAATAATAATTTCAAAACTTCCATCTTATGCTAGATACCATGTTAATGATTGAGTCATCAATGAAATCCCCCTTTTTCACTGATCATTTGGTACCTCACAAGATAGGTTTCCGTTCAGTATCTTTATATGTTACATTTTAGATTTTTTACCTAAATTTATGTTTTATGCTTAAAAGTACCTCTTCTGTACCCTTAATGTTATAAAGAAATGTATATTTCCTTTAAATATAATATTAATAGTTAAATAAATTGATATAAGTACTGGTCATAACAAATGTTAACATCATTGTCTTATAAAACCTATTGACTGTGGTACAGGCATAATATTGTCTTAAGTACACTCTGACATCATTAATTTGTTAATACACATTGCTTATTTATAAAATATAATCATATTATGGATCTACTCTCTCCCTTAATACAGTTATTTTAAAACTTACCCTAATACAAATACAAGTTCTATAGAATAACATTTAACTAAACAATTTCTTAATTTATTTAACATCATAATCATCATGACATACTCCCTAATATCCTGGTTAGTTCATGATATATACTACTACTAACACAAATATTATATAACATGATTTAATTAACCATCTTGGTAATTCCTCACACATAATGATTGTCATCCTGACAATCTCTATAATACAATAGTTAGTTCAGGATTCTTACTAATAATCACACAAGTTTTATGTAAAAAAATTTAGTTAAAACATTTTGGTATTAGTCTTCTTTCCACTTTAATTGTCATAATGTTCTTTTAGAATATGTAGACACAAATACCTAGTCAAGTCATAATTTCTACTTACAGTTTTACACTAAGTGTATCAGACACAATTATTGTTTCATATAACTGATTCCTGAATTAACACACTTTTCCTTCACAATATAATATTAATCAGTTACATTGTAACTATAATGTGATATGGCTCTGACCTATTTTTAATATAGTACGATATAAAGTATTTAATTGAAATAAGTGTCACAATGTTTTGATCTGACATGTATACTTTCATTGATTATTATATTTCAGTTTTATAATCCTAACCAAACATATTAAGATATATAACTTACAAAATAAACTTAGTATTTTACTATTATTTTGTACTTCGACAGGCTTTAGTAACTTGGTTAGGTTATGCACTTTGGCATATGTCTATTCTTCAAAATATATGAGTTTTAAAATTTATTTTAAGGGAACTGTCACGTTACAATATAGACACCGCAATGTATTTTTAAAACCAAATACTTATAAATCTAATCTAGCCACACATTTATTTAAATAATAATCACCAATTTTCAGGCATTAAAAATATAAAATTAATTAAAAACATACTCATCATAAAATTAATTTATTATCATCTTAAACTACGTTGACACGCAGCACTTATTTCATTAACAATATTGTCTTATGTATTTCACACCACTTTGCACAGGATACTAACTAAGGCTTATTGTAAATATGTCCCCATATATTCACATAGTATATTTATACCATGTGGATACTTTCTTTATTTTCTATTAGGTGTAAGATACAATAAGACACATATTCTGTAAAAGGTTTCTTTCAAAGATACTACAGTATTTTTAATTACTTTTCGTGTGATTCCAATTTGCGATTAGTATGCAAGAACGACGATAGTAAACTGTGCACTTAAGAGGAAAGAAAATAAGACTGCACCAAAGTCGCCTTCACAGTAGAGTGTTAAGGAAGTTTCCAAGTAATCGAACCAAATCGATACCCTCAACGTCTGCTGTCTGTAATAAGGTCTGTTCTATCGTGCGCGACATAACAGCCTTATAAAATACACGCTCTTAGAATTGACTCGTTTATACAGCTCAATTTGTGGTGTCCCAGTGGTACGTCAATTCAGGTCATGATGCCAAGAGTATCCATAGTATATCTCCTTAGTGCAGCTTTAGAAAAGCAACGTACTCCAATCAACTTTTTTTGTATTTTGGAAACCAGTAGTCGTCTTTAGTTATGTAGTGTTTAATAAAAAATCTAAAAATTTCAATTTATTCATGTTTAACGTACCGAGTCACTATATGGTTACGAGTCGTGAGGAAGTCGTAATACAGCGTGCATGCATGCGAACGCTCCGAGCGATTCAGTTGTTACGTTTTTGTTTATATATATTTTATTTAAAAGATTTTAAATATTTTAAAATTATGACAAACCACAAATTGTGGTATACATTTAAAGTTTGATAATTGTGTATCTGAAGATGGGATTTTATCCCGAAACGCGTCATTAACCGACAGCAGATAGTGTCACTAAGGTGGACCGAATAAGGTAATCTAAAAATTTGTTTTAACTGAAGGCATTACATTAAATTTTCAGTCATTTATTATATATCAGTTGTGGTTTCTTTAAAGAAAATAAATACAGATAAATTACAACTAACATTATTCGCACTTTTTCACATTTCCTTTTGCCCTTTGTGAACACACACACACACACACACACACACACACACACACACACACACAAGAATTTCATAGGAACACAAAGCTCAGCAATTTTTAAGACCTGGTGAGTTCGCAAAGCCTTTTTAATTGAATGCTTTGTAAAAACCATTCAGTATAGAAATCAAACCTGCAATTAAACAAATTAGTACTCTCCTAAAACTAGAATCTACGTACAAATCTCTTTTCAAGTTGTAAAGCCTTAGTTCTGAGATAGAAGGAAGAGGGTAAATGTCAGAAAAAGTGAAGTGTTTACTTTTAAAAATATCTTTTCCAAACTATTAACATGCGTAGTTCATAATTTTATTTAAATTAACTATTATTTAGTATCAAATAATAAGTGCGTGTGTGTGTGTGTGTGTGTGCGTGTGCGTGTGTGCACTTGCATATAATGTTTTAGACTCATATAGTTGAGAGTGTTTACATAAAAAGACAGCATAGGACGTAACACTTATATACAAACTGTTTCCTTTCTTATCATCAAGTCTCCTTGTCTCTCACTACAAACATAGAGTTTATAATGTTACACTCTAGGAATGTTTTGTACAAAGGAAAAGTGAGAAAGGAATGTGTAGTAAGTACACAAAGAAGTAATTGAAGTTTAAATACAGAGATAGGTTAACAGTGAAAAAGTTATTAAAGAGTAAAAAACGTTTCATTTTTCGTCACCGAGTGTTACGTCTTGTGCTGTATTTTTGTGTAAATACAGGAGGAGATACTAAACGCACTATGTGAGCAGGAAGATTACGCAACTCTGTAACTTATTCTATATATTTCTGTGCCCCAAAGAGGCAGCCTGATTATTTTCGAGGCATCTACAACAGCATGAAACTCTGATAACGTTGTGGTTATTCCTACCGACTATAAATACAGTCACACACAGGCAGGACAGTCAGTCGCGTATAGCGAGCAAAGCGATGAGACATGTTTTGTGTTGTTGCGTGTGTTACAACAGGTTAATATCTTAAAGGTAACTGTAACTTCTGTATAATTGGTGACTTGTGTTATTTATTGCGACAGTATTATTTACGTGAATTTCATTGTTTGCTAAGTTAGTGTATGTTGAACAATTGTAAACTTGAAGAATTCTTATAAACTGCTGTTTACTCTTGTCTACGTTTATCGGAAATATAATGATAGTTTTGAGCAACATGTCCTCTATTGATCAAGTATATTATTCCACTGTTTAAACATCACGTTCAGTGAGATTGTCCAACAATACAGTTAGAAGCAACAAACAAGACTATTGCACACTCAAATAGTTTAATTAGAAATAACAAAATGAAACAAAATGAAATTCAGTTTGACACCGTTTCTTACTCAAGTCAATTTTTGAAACGCTTATAATGTGGAAATGTTTTTACAATATTTAGGTTCAACTTATTTTTCTTCCGTCTACATTAGAGTAACAGTCGAACTCATGCTAAATTTATAATATTATTTATAGGATATCTACAATATTAGTTACTTTTATTTATAAAATCTAATCTGTTTTGAGAAGTGTAGATAGGTCTACATTTCGAGTCATCATTTCTTCAGCAGCACCACTGTCTGGTGTCATAGCGTGTGAGGTTTGGTTTCTCGATTTACTGCTTGCTTTTTGTGCAAGTAACAGTCACTATTAAAAATGTTATGCCATCGTCTCTATACAATAACTTATTACTTAAAATAACACAGAATATTAGCAGTTTATCAGCTACAGATAGGAACGTTTCTTGTTTGTTTAGGAATTTCTATGTACGTCTATTTACAGGTAGTAGAAATGTTTTTATGTAAACAAAAACAGCATTATCTGCAGAAAGTATGTCAAAGTAAATTGGTTTATTACCGTACATGGGTGGTTGTAACCCTCCAAATGCATTTTACAAACGCTCCTACCCTTTAGTAGAAGTTTGCTCTCATCGCTGCATACGCATGAGTGGAACGCATGTCCTCTGCATGTAAAATGGTTATCTTTTACACATACCGTTAGTATACTACACATAGTTATCTTGTTACAGTAGGCAGGTCTAACAAGATATAATTTCTTGTAGCCTTCATTGTATCAAGTAGGACAAGAAGGATGCAATATATAATTCCTACAATTTAATAAAAGTTCTGGGAACCAATGAATTATTGATATGTAGATAATTTAATTATACATGTCACGAGCTTAAAACGATAGCGATCTTGAATTTCGATCTTTAATCATATCTTTTCTTATAATGTAAAGAGATATAACCTTATTTAACTCCCCCCACTAGACAAAACAAAACATCCACTAAATGTTCCACTAGATGTTTGTTTTTGAACATCGCCAAAATAAATCCTTGATACGTTAATGACTTCAAGTAAATGATCTGCAGTACTGTACTGTACTAATGATTTACGTTACTGTAAATTGCTTTGGAATACATCATAATTATGTATTCAAGAAGTTAGCATTTGTAAAAATAATTCGCAACTATACTTCATCGTTAAATAGGGAACAAAGAACAGAAATAACGTAGCTAAAATGCGCGCATAAAACAAACAAATACAGACAAAACAGAAAACAGACAAAAATAGGGCGTGTCACACACCATTGTCTGCCCACAAAATGATTTTATAACATAGTGCAGGTGCCAACTAGAATATAATCGGCTGCTCAAGTCTTATGTTTTGCTGTGTTTATTTTTTACATCTACAATATATTCTTAATATTTAATTATTTCTGAACGCTATAGAGGAAACCATGTATCCTTATGAGAAATCCGCAAACGACATTGACACAAACAACGCCTAAATATGTCAGATTCTTTCTTCATTGTCACCGTCAAGAGAAGCTAACTCCAGGAATACAAGAAATACAGCTGTACATGACACGTCACGTGTCATAAGAATAAGAATCCTAAATTTGTAGTGTTAAAAAATGTGAGCAGGTGATGTTTATGTGTTCACTGTTAAATGAATATTCTAGACGTAGCGAGTTGAGGCGGAGGTAGACAGATGGAGAATGAAAGCCAAAGAGAGAGAGAGAGAGAGAGAGAGACAGACAGACAGACAGACAGACAGACAGCAGACAGACAGCAGGTTCACGCTGCATTCACAGAGCCAAGAGCAAGTCACAAAACCCTGAGGTGTGTGAAGCAGACTGTACCGCACCGCATTTGGCTTTGAGTCTGCATCAGAACTCTCGACCTCATTAGTCAAGCTACTAGCCGCACTGCAGACGTGGGTGATTTATCAAGCGTAGCCGTGAGAATAACCACGAGAATGAAACACAGTAATTTTGCTAAATACGCATTATAATAATGAGCGTTTATAATAATAAACAAGTAATACTAATTTAGTAATTTAGCAACAGAAACAATAGTAGTCACAACGGAATATACTGTAGTAAATTAAATTTTATTTTTATATTTAGGCTAAAGTTAGTGATTTACTTTTTTACTTAATATTGTCATTCAAATATCTTAATTTTATGCGGTAGTAACAGGTAAAAGTAAGTAAGTGACAAAGTTTTCAATTCTTGAAAACTGTATCAAAATGTATATTTAAGAAAGAGACATACCAGTAGTTTATTTAATCTAACAGCTTACAGTAACTCATGGAAAATACACATTCCTTTCAGTATTATTACAAATTCTGATATGTATTCACCTTCATCGTCACCGTAGTTGTCGACATCTACTTCAAAAATTTGAGTTAGTGCCTGTTGCGAGCAGTAACATTTCATAATCTAAAATTTGAGTCCATTTGTTTGTTAGATTTCTTATATTTCTGGGGCTTATTAGTTTGTCTAATAAGCTGTTGCCAGTGCATCGCGTAATGCTTGGATTCAATTGAATATTTCCACTGCCTAATAAGTCATGCATCAGTGGCAGCATATCAGGAATTGGAAAAAAAAGAGAAAAATGCCGGATTAAAAATAAATGAAGAGAAACAAAGTATATTTAGATGAACGGAATGAGAAAAGAGAGAAAGAACGAATAAAATATGTAACCATAGTTTTGAGGAAGTCCAAGAATTTAAATATCTCTGAAGCACAATTACAGAGAATAATGAAACAAGCAAAGATATCAAAGCACGAATAGCAAAAAGAAACAGACGTACTAAGCATTAAAAAATATATTCTAATTCAGGAATACCTTTTATGAGCTAAGAGACCTTTAGAGAGGAACAGAAACGGACATAGTTGCGGCAGTGAAGGCGCAGCGGTTAAGATGGTTGGGACACGTGGTAAAAATGGAAAGTGATCGAGGACCACAAATGGAATTAGAAAGGAAACCGGAGGGAGTAAGGATGAGAAGACACCACCGAGGAAGAGATTGTGTAAAGATGTGGAAGGGGATTTGAGGAAGATGCGAGTGGCAGGTTGGCGGAGTAACGCTCTGGACAAAGAAAAATGGAGAAGCATCATTGAGCAGGTCAGGAACCGTTTTACCGTTTTACAGGAAACGTAGGTGCTAGTGGAGATAGAGAGAGATTGAGAGAGAAAGTAAGAGAGAGAGAGAGAGAGAGAGAGAGAGAGAGAGAGAGAGAGAATAAGCCTTGAACAATTGTTTACGACGGGCTGCTAACTCTCGGGGTGTTCCGATCCTACCACATCACAAGAGTGGAATTGGCTTCCCATTCTTAATTACCGTTTCAATTAATTAGCGGATTTTTCAATCAATATTTTGTTTTTTATGTTTTATATTATTGTAAAATGGTAATTTAGAACGTTCCGGATATCACGAAACTTATTATTTAAACCTGTATTGAATAGTATTTTGCTTCTGAATGTACGTAAAAAAATATCTTTCCTAAAATATCCTTTCTAATTAAATGACAAAACTGTTACTTGAAGTAACTAGTACAGGATTTGTATTCACGCAGGACGGGAGTTGTACATCTCACAGTTTCTAAATTAAATTATTTATATTTTAATTAATAGCTTACTCGTCGGAAGGTAATTTGTCTTTATCTGACAATCAGTATTTAAACTTGTTATCAGATATCAACTAATCATAGTTGTCTAAAACAGCTCTCAATTTCTGCCCTGTCTGCCGTTTGCATACAAAGTTTGCAATCTGAAACAAAACAGCTGTGGGCAGGAAATTTTTAATCTACTTAGTTTACGTTTTGTCTCGTCTGTAAATGGTGACACAACAACTAGAACTCTCAAATAAATACTGACTGGCAAAGACACAAATATAGTAAATTACAATTTCATTTAAATAATAATATTATTAAATACTACTACTATTTCTACCACTATTGTCACTACTACTACTACTATACTACTACTACTACTATACTACTACTACTACTACTACTACTACTACTACTACTACTACTACTACTACTACTACTACTACTACTACTACTACTACAAGTTATATTAAGAAATAGTTATATTATAGTAAATTATATTAATCACAAATTGTTGTTTGTATAAGTTAAAGCTTACCTCATCCCTTAATATATGTTGCCTGAGTCCTTGTTAGCAATATAATAATACTTTCTACGTCACGTTTTATATATTTATAATTACTGTACACTAGGGTTATATAACCCTTCCACACACGCGCTCGCGCTTCAGCGCATGCATGTAAATGCAAAAACATTTGTGTAACAAGACAGTGCAAAATTAAACTCAAGCCTAATCAGAATGTCTCATTCTTCCTCTTAAAATTTGGTTTTCAGTTAAAAAATATGACTAAACAAATATTAAAAATGTAGAAAACGATAATTGTATTAATTATATTTTTAGCTACACCCGCCGTAGCTGTTAAATTGAAATATCATAAAGATTGAACCACTAAGATTTTGATTTTTGGTAAAGTCATGAAATCAGAGAAACAGTATTTGTCACTTAACAAGATTCCGTCGAACTGATTAGTCAAACGAAAAACACACAAGTACTGACTTCAGTTAATGTACATTAATATAAATTTAAATTATATAAAAATACATATTATTATCCATTTAGCTGCTATGAAGTCCGCCTGTCTGTGCATAAGGGAATTCGTATGCACCACTAGAACTGCGACTAATCTGAATTGTTTAATCATACATGCACTGAAATCGGTTTTTTGCTAACATAGTTATTCGTATTTGTTGTCCACGTTTCATCCCCCTCAGTGGTTTCCGGTTTTTGTAAATACGTATGTGCATGAATTTGCGTTTATCCGGGAATATGTAGCGTACGGTACGCTGTTAAACATAATTATGTTACAGGTAAAAACATAACTCCAATACATAATAGTAAACATTGAAACATCGAAAACGTTGGACACTAAATAATTGTTAACACGACAGAGTAGATGTGGCGTGAGTGCGTGTGTTTAAACAGTTCGCAGCTGTTAATTAGTTTCTCACCCCTAACAGTATCTCACACTACCTCAGTAAATACGTTTCCTCTGTTCTTCACTTCCACACAAAGTCAATGACAGAGTTACGCTGTAAAGTTGCCAAGCAACGTGTTTCAATTCTCCGTAACAACTCTCGTCCCAGAGAGTGTTTAACTTAACAATATCTATGAAACTGTATTCATAATGTTATAGGAGGTGTGAAGTATTATACAGTACAATGTCTGTACTTAGTATTAGTACTTCATTATTTATGATTTGGAAATGTACGTTTTGTTAAAGAGCTAACACTCTATTAGTAATAACTGGTAGTTTCCTTACTCTTTGCCTTTTGTTTGTATGTAAATAATTTACTTTGAGTTGCCAAAGTATATTATACTTATTACTAGCACATCGGTTGCCTAGCAATGAAATTTATTTATTCCATACTCATAATTATTATATGGACAATATGAAAGTTGTTAATAATAGAAACGTGATAATCTAGACAAATCTATATACTTTAATAAATATTTTCAAGAAAGGCTAGTTGTAGAGTTTTCTTTACCTCTAATATATATAATAGAATTATATAGTTTATACTTGAGTCTGTAACAACACTGTCCCATTTCTGTGTCATCGACGTAGCTCAGGAGCACCAGGAGGGTGAACCAGAAGAAAACGTTCGTCTAAAACACATCGATCTGGCAGCAGATAAAATTGGCACATTTTAATTACAGAACTACATCATTTTTTTATTAACTTATTCACTTATTAGATGACATCGTTATATAGTATTACCAAAATGCTAGACCACGGATACTAACGGCCTAAGGTAGGCAATTTCCCTGCACAACTTTGTATATTTTTAGAGTATGTAGGCATAGGCCTACAACTTTTGTATAAATACAATTTATGTGATTCAATTTCGTAAATATAACATGTAATCAGACACCGCAGATGTACTAACAGTTTGGAACCAATCATGAGTACCTATCAATAACAAAACCAGTCACACTTACTGAATGCAATCTCTTCAAACAGGAGACAGTGGGTGTTTGTGCAGGTGCCTACACTCGATTAACAATCAACACCTTACATCTGTATACCATGCCTAAAGTCATCTTGTTTGTACCTGAGAAAATAAAACTTTATTTTACTTTCTCAAGTAAAAAATCATAAATCCATTAAATACTTAGAATTAAAAAAATAATTAAATACTTAATTATTCAGTTTTAATACCGAATGGTGTACAGTTATTTACGTTTATAAACATTAAAGTGTCTACACATTCATAAGTTAGTATGATGAGTGCCATGTAGTAATGTTTCTCATTGTACAGGCCTATGTTTATTGTGTAGTAAATCGTTTTACACAAAAATTTTAAAACCCTCACTGGTATATTTACAGTTGTAATAAATTAAATGTGTTTCATGTTTTTAGCTTTAGTTGCGCGCGCGCACCCCCTCCTACACAGAGAGTCACAGCTAAGCGGTACATATGTTGTTATCATACTAATTAAGTCTTATTTATTTACGTAAAACATAAATTTTAAACCTATAATCCCAACACACACACACGCACATATGCTCACACACAATGTTGTCTCAAACGTAATTACTTTCCTTTGCAACAGTTATTTGTCTCACGTTCACTTCACACACAAAAATATTTTTTATCGTCTCATTGGTGAATGAAAATATCACCAAAAAACAAATAATTGATGTGTGTAATGCTAACACTTTATATATTTATATCAAAATACGTCTTGTCTTTCATGATTCAACGAATATATCTGCAAACCACAAGTCAAACAACAGTTTTCTTACTTGCAGAAAAAATCTAAAAAGATTTGCAATAATCGCAACATTTTTTAGATACGCGATTTAACAACACGAATAAGTGTAGTGAAGGCAAGTTTTTTTAAAAAAATTGCCAGAGGGAGAAACTGATAAAACGATGTAAACACAAGGATAAATTAAATTTGCTTTGTATGAGGTGATGTAAAACGTTCCTTTGCAAAATTAGTATAACAGTATTCAAGAGTATTTTTCGGTTTAAATGTAAAAAGAAAAATACGAACACTAACATGAGAATGCACAAAAGACACACTTTACAGATCCCAGCGACGACGCATATTAATTATCAGATAATTTAGACAAACTGCTTGGCGCTAACACGAAGTACAGCAACTTGGACGCTACTAGTAGCAACGGAGTATATTAAAATGAATTTATTTAGTTAAAATAATAACACCCATAGAATAGTGTGTCATACTTAAGCGACCGTTAATCTATAAAGCGACCGTGACTTTGTTCAGTATCAAGTATACTTGTTATACCTAATTTATACTATACACAAAATTATCTATTGCCCATTAACTTTAGGAAAACGTTAATGAATAAATGTTACTTTGCTGTATTGTATAACAATGTAACTAATGTGTGAAAACCCGTATCATTATATGTTATGTAAAATGTAACGTGTATAATTTATTTGTTAATATTTATGTGGAATTAAGTATCTGAGTGCGCGTATGTGTGTGAAACGGAGGAGGAGGGAGAGAGGGAGTGTGTGAGACAGAAAGAGAGAGGGAGAAAGGAACACAGTGGACAAACATTATTCAATTTGTGACCACCTGGTTTCCACTGAAACTTGCGTTAATAAATTATAACGTTATATTGTTTTGTGGCCAACAACTTTATTGTACTCCAGCCCAAAATGTGTGCGCATCTGTTTCAAAACCACAAAAAACTATTTAAATGTAAATTGTTCGCAAAACCATAATTGTTAACAAACATGTGAGAAACATCTATCAATATTTTAAGAAAAATTATTCAAGTCATGTTTTAATGTAATTAATATTATATTTTAATTAAGGTTAATTACATAATCGTAATACGCCGTTTAGATGGTTTTTAATCATTCGAGGTTTTCCCAGCAATGTTTTGGAAAAAATGAGAATGTGAATCTCCTAATCCGTTTCCATACAAAAATTGTAGTAAAAGTAAAACTAAAATGGCATATTAGTTAGTGCTCCAATTAGGTATTAGCTGTTTGTTTAATGTTCGCTTAGTCAAACAGATTACAGAGCTCCAATAAATTGAAAAAAAAACAATTAGTCATTAGGATTAATACGCATCATAGAATCAAAAATTGGCACACTGTCTCTTTCAATGCCCAGAACAAACGATAAATTGCAGTTTTCGTGGAATACTTGGAATCCTTGAAAATCCATGAGCATTACCTGTTAAATACGTCTATGTTTCAAAACGTTGTTACAATATATTGTTAGTGGTATAAACATAGTATACTGCTAATCAGATAGTTTAAGCAAACTTATATACAGTTTTATTGGCCTGACTTAAGTGATTGTACCTTATCCCAAAGTTCATAAAATAGAGTCATCATTTAAAACACTTTACCCATTCTCTCCATATATTATTATCTAGTACAAAATTTTTTTACAAAGGACAGTTACCCTTGTACAGGACAATGACACATAATGTTCTTATATTAATATGTACTACAACATTTAAAAAAATATATAGTTACCTTATAGTTGTATCTACTATTATGATCCCCTCCCAAATACGTACTCATGCGGCACCTATACAAAGAAACAATCTGAACTCAGCCATACTCTGATAATATTACTTACTATTACAAACAAATACAAACACTAAATCTTTGTTATTTCATGAAACATCTAAGTATACAAGAGGTAATAATAATAAGTCTGAGTACTGAGAAGGTTTAAAGTCTTTAAATTTTCTTTGAGATTAAAAGTCTGTAACGTAAGTAATACACAAGAGAAAGTTATTACAAAAAAATGAAAATAAGTTACGAACGGTTTGTACAACTATCGGTGATTAGAGTGACCTTCATAAAGTTCACATTATTGAATAGTAGAGACCATATAATATTGTCACCACAATCTTGGTTTACATTGTTACTGATTGCTAAGTATTTTTTTTTTGTTTTTTGCAAACTGGCTTGGCCGAATCAGGTACAAGTGTCGTATACTATAATTTTACAGAATTTTTGAGTAGATGTGCTTCAGACGTTTGTGTCTACGGGTCACACCGTTCTTTTCTTGACTTACCAGAAATACTAAACTTTGATATAAGGGGAAAATGGTCAGACTATAAGACACATGTTCTAGAAACCCTTGTATGCTTTTTTAAATATCATAGTTTTCTAACAATGAAATAGTTTTAGATTAAAATACAACCTCATTGAGTAATAATTTAAGAAATTACAACACCCTGACCACTTACTATACAGATTACAGTGGTTTCAAAATCGCCTGTGAAACCCTTCACACTCAGTACGTTTACTTTTTGGGCCGTTAACTGTTGCGACTACCTGGATTTGTCAATATTTTATTCTAATATTTAACTCAATTTTGTTAGGACAGTTGAAGTCTAACACAAATTGGAAGTGCTCGAGTATCATACGTGTTTTCCGTTAGTTATTAATGTGGGAAGTGGCCGTTACCATACAATTAATGTTAATTTTACTTCATCGAATCTTAGCTTTATGATGGCCGTATGAACAGAATATTTCAGTCCATTTATTACCATTGCTCTGCTGATCATAATTCTACTAGTCTGTACACTTATTATCACACTCATTGTAGCTAACCGCCTACTATTTAAAAATGCAGAACAAAATGCGTGCTACAAAACTTGTCTTGATTTTATGTGGTACAAAGGCTTGACTGCAATTTAATTACGCAGATTAACGGAGTACCATAAACGCTGATACACTAAGCATTTGTATTGTTGACGGGCAAACAATTTATCAACTAGTTTCATATTTAACTGAAACACATTCGTTAAACAGTAAACTTGAAAACATTTGACGTCTAACAAGAGGCAGTACTTTTCTGGTGAACAAACGTTTATATCGTATATAATTGAAGTAGTTACAAATACTTCACGTCTGCTTTGAAAATGAATTAAGTAGATATGAGTAATTAATTTTCTATAAGATTAAATAATTTTGACAGAAACTTTGTGTTTTAGAAAACGGTTTGTTGTAAGGTATATATTTATTCTCTTCTCAATTATAATTTGTAAAACACTCATGAGCATTTTTGAAATCACACTCATCCTTTACTCTCACTTACATATATTCTCAGTTGTTGGTGTTCCTTTGATAAATCAATTTTCTGTAGTTGCTGGAGTTTTGTATTATTTGAAAATACTGGCATTTTTGTTGGCATGTAAAATATTATTATTACGATATTACCTTAAATTTACATTATTTATTGCCTTTACATCTCTTATTCTCGTATCCGAAAGAAATATGGAAAGCAAAATAAATACTTTTCGATTTAGGGTAAGTTACAGAGCCAGATTAAGAGAATATTAATATTCATAAAGAAAGGGTCAATACAGAATTGCAAAAGTCAACAAATATTTTGTTGGAAAGAAAGTTACTTGACCGGAAGACATTACAGTGTTCATTAAAGAAACGTGCAGAAGTGAAGAAGATCTACTTAACCTATATTTCCCTAGCTTATTTTGCGTCAATTTAAATTGCTTTAATCACTAAAGGTATAATTCAATTTGACGCATCCTTGAAAAAATATCTATATCCAATACAGAAATACTAGTACATATTAATTTTGCTTAGATAGTTGATGTGTTGTATTTAGGAAGTATTTAAGATTTATGCACAATCGATGTATCATATTTTTAATCAACAACTCAACAACGCACTCAGTTATTATAGACAGCTTGTGGGCTTCTGCTTTGCCATTATATTTTTATAGAGAATGCTCGTTGTAATATTTTTATACAGTTTACCAGATAAATTACTACACTATTCTACAACTATTACATCATTTACTTTTAATGTCGTTGTTAGTACGCAGAGAACGCACCAGAATTCGACCAATTATTACAAAATACAATTAATTTTGTTACAAATTGTATTTATAATTATTTAATTAATTTTTTATAATTTCCATTTAAACTGCAATTTTAAAACGTGACAAATTAAAAAAAAAACGAGGCAAATCATTAAAATAATAGAATTTCGTTTTTTACTGCTACTACCACTACCACCACTACTACTACTACTACTACTACTACTACTACTACTACTACTACTACTACTACTACTACTACTATTTTTACTTTAAGGTTCGTTTGCATCAGATATGTATTTGCCGGTTTTTATGTTTTGTTACAATCCCTACAAACTTATCTCTGCTGTAAAGCTAATCGAAGATGTTAAATTGAATGCTGTAGAATAATACAAATTTCAGAAAAAAATTCATATCTCTTTTTGGCTAGCAAAAATAGAGTTACTCGGTTGGAAAGATTTATTACTTGAAGACACCGCAATTTTCTTACCAAACGAAATGCTCCCTGGACACATACCTCACTCCTGCTTGGCTTTCACCTCACTTTATCGACTAAAAAACTGTATGAAGAATACACCACATTCATCTTTACTTTTCCCTGCGTTACTATCTTTCTACAGTTCTCCGAATTTCTTGGTCACTCGCCATCGGTTTTTTCAACATTAGTATCCCTTCCATTCCGTCCACCAATCCTTAACTGTCTTAGGTTGCAATCCATTTTTTTTTTAGCCGTACCACCATAAACTGTTTTCTTTGGTAATGTAATTTGTAACGGACTGTTACAGTTTAAATTTATTACAAGACGTTTAGGCACCGTGTTTTTATTCTTGTGTCCTGAATCTTCTGCTCTGCATGTTTGTTGTCATGCGCGGTTACATACTTTCGATCTAAAGTGCCTAAAATACTTTAATTTACCGTGAAATTTGATAGAACGTTTTTTTGTTTATTTTACTGGTAAATACTATGGTATTGCTAGTTAAATCTGGTGGTTAATGTAACTAATATTTTTTGAGTGATGAATGGGTGATTCATGTGACAAATGGAAGTATGGGTTTAGTTACGACAACGAAGACAGAATTGACTCTAATTTCCATTTCTAATTTAAAAAAAATAATAATGTAGTGAACTACATTAGTCAGGCATTAACCTAAATTTTAGGCATGCTTCCTAAACTTCCAACCTTGTTTTATTCTTGTGAACAGGAAAAGCAATGTTTTTTGGAAGATATCCGTTCAAATATTGAGTACTCATTTCATGTACAAACTTTGACTTATGAAGTTTGTGGTAACCGTTATACTGCTGACATGGCTTTGACGTTTATAAAATCAGCTGTATTTTAAGCAAATTTTTCCAAGAACACGTAGCCATGTATATAATAGACGCATCAACTAATCAGAAATACAGATTTAAAATCTATCCTTTAGTCTAGATATAATCATTAGTCTAGGAGTGAAGGTTCTTTTAAAACGTTGTAAATTACAAAACCCGAGTTGCAGTTTTGTTGGTAACGAATGTGCATTATAAATGATGCAAAATGAAGAACAGGAAAGCAAAATACAGTATGGGCCAAAACAAAGGACACTGAAAACTAAGGCTTTATTAAACATAAAAATTATAACAACCTAAAGTAGAAGTAAGCAAATTTTCAGCATTTCTGAGATATACGTAAGCACTCCCCAAATGTAAGCATCAACAACTGTGAGATCAGGCGAATGAACAGGATATGGAAAGACTGTACCGCCGGAGATTACGCGGTCAAAAAAATTCTCATTTAGCAGATCAAGGGATCCTCTCGTTGTGTGGTAAGTAGCCCTATCCTGTTGAAAACACTGGGTATCAAATTGAGTGTTTCTCGCGCGGCAGGATCTTCTGAGATCTCTCAGGAATGGTGTTAGAATCTGTTCTATATATCGCACCTGATTCACAGTAACAGTAATTCTACGTTTATCTTCCATAAAATAAGGACACAGTATGTCGCTAGCAGACACTGCACACCAAATTGTTACAAGTTCACTATGAAGCGGTTTTCCTACGTTGACGTCTGGCTATTGGAAAACAAGAACACGAGTTGATAAATCCATTCAGATAAATGTACTATTCGACAGAAAACCACATATTCAAAAGGAATATTGGATCATTGTAAACTATTGCTAACATTAAAAAAGAATACACAACTCTGCCTTGTTTGTCTGCCTCATTCAAACGTTGTTCAGTCTGTAATTTATAGCAAAATCCCCCGATTTTGTTAAACATTCATCGGGTAGATGTTTGACTAAAATTCATTTTTAGAGACGTTCGGTGGAGACTTCTCTTTGGAGATTCTAACCTGTTGTAAGAGCTTCCCTTGTTTTCATTAGTTGTAACGGTAACTCGACGACCAGTTCAGCCTTTGCGTAGTGTTAAAACATTTCCTGTGCGTCGAAATTTTCCAACGACACTTAACAAATCCTTGTTAGTTGGTGGTGGCTTCTAAAACTCCTCTCTAAATTTATTGGCAACCACTAACAAACTAGGTACATTCGGCTGCCCAGTTCCGTATGACAAAATATGTTCAAAAATAAAATCTTTTTCTTGCATTGTTAGCACCATTTCGAATCTTTTTGACATTTCATTCGGATAAACAAAATGCTGAGTTTTTATGACGACCATTGTTACATATTTTAACGTGACAGATATATGCATAGTATTGAATGGCATTTGATCATTATAATAATAAAATTATAACATTTAAATCTGGAAGAAAGCATTAAGTTTAATATAAAAAAGTTAATTCATAGCAACTGTGGAAAGCATTCATTATTATTTAAAAAATACAAGTTCAAATAAAATGAGTTACTAGTGATGAGTCATCCAAAATCAGTCTAATAACCAAAGGTTTTCAAATTATAACCCAGGAAGGTAAAAAGTAAATAACAAAGCAACACAGAATATGACCAAACCAACAACGAGGAAATATAAATGGAATAGAAACCCTGAATAAGCCAAGATCAACCAATACAGGTGATGTATTTCTAAAATGACGAAGAAGATGAAGAAATCCCAAGAAACCCGAAGAAGATAAAGAAATCCCAAGAAACCCGATGGCATCAAGAAGAAGATGGAGAAGATACCAATCCAAGAAGACAGAAGAAAGAAGAAGAAGGCAGCATCCTGAGGAAGATGCCATGCTCTTATAAAAGACACCCAAATCCCCATCCCCCCAAAATAAATGATAAAACACCAATAAAAGTATAACGAAATAGTAACAACATGTACATAAATTTAAGAGAGAGAAGTGTGTAAAGTAAGAGTTGCCAGTGAACCAAGATGAAACAATAATATAGTACCCAAGGAACAAATCTCCATTGTAAAACACTAACCAATTTATTATGTTAATAAGACTACACGACCATTTAGAAATAACATAAAATAAAAGTGTAAAATGAACCAGTGATAGTTTTGGGTATTATAGAAAATAAACCTTGTGTTTCATTCTTGACAATCACAAACATTGAATACAATGAAATATGCAACTTTCAGTGACTTAAAATGTGTACTATGTGAATATGTTACTTACAAGATATAAATCTGTTTAAAGTAACATTTTGTTTTATATAATGAGAAAAAAAAACAGATTTAATTATACTAATGACAGGGTACAATTCCCCAAAGACAATATTTGAAAGACAGTGTAAAAACTGTATAATCCAACTTAGTATAGTAGTTAGCAAATAAGAATATAGATATAAGGTTTTTGTAAATATAGGATAAGGATGTTAAAAATGTATTAGATATAAGGTCATTTATTTAAATCTACCACAACTAACATCAGAACTGTAAACATAATTATTACTTGTGAATAGTAAGAAGTAATTAAGATGTTAGTTGGTAAAAACCTTTTTTGTGTGAACAATATTTCAATGTTAGAAATAAGTATTTAATTGTAAAATGTCTGAATGTTGAAGACAACCATTTATTTGAAAATATTCCTTATTTGTTTAACTGTTCTTTGTATTGTAACCAATACTAATTATTGTTGTGTAATTTGAAAAAATGTTTAGTTTATAATACCATATTTAAAAGTCAGAGAGGGTATCACACATCATTTATTGTTTATAAAAATATTTTGTAAGGAAAAATTGTTAAAAAACCTAGGCCAAAGAATGAAAACCAAACTTCATAAAAACAGAGAAATTACTCATTTAAATGCAATTAAACAAAAGGGATTTAGATAAAATAAACCTGAGATGAAGCCATATAATTGCACATACCATTTAGAAAGATTTTATAAAATTATATTCAGAATTATAAATAAAAATGAAAATGACTAAAATCAGAAACTTGAAGAGGGGAGTCATATATTCCAAAATAATATTTTAGAATTTAACCAATTCACTTTTCTTTTATAAAATTGCTAAACTGCTATAATTGTTTTTATTATTTAGACAAAGCTTTTCGTCATTACTGACATCTTCAGGTCTTAAACAACCTGGCGTTGTTTAAGACCTGAAGATGTCAGTAATGACGAAAAGCTTTGTCTAAATAATAAAAACAATTATAGCAGTTTAGCAATTTTATAAAAGAAAAGTAAGGATGGCTGCTAATTTAAACAATACGAAGAATTAACCAATTCAATTAATTACAAGAAAATAAGGGAATAAAAACCTTTTAATACAATATAAGATTATTAATAATAAATATAACTGAAAAAATGGCTGAATTTGCATAATGACAGGAAGTTAAATTTTAATTTTTCACTGAATACAAAATGAAAGTAAAATTACTAATTTTGGACAGAAAACATTATAAAACGGCATTATTCAATCTTAAAATACGCCGAATGAACTGAAGGATTAATTTAAATTACATCTAGCAAATAAAATTGATAAATAACCAAAGTTTAGGCAATTATATAGTGTATTGTGAAATATGTACAGGATGCAAAATTATATTTGAACAATGTTAAGAATAATATTATATTGGCTAAGAGTTTAGTCGAAACTGGAGGAAATAAGATAGTTGATTATTGGTAATTGTACGGTGAACTTGACAGCGGTTTATAACCAAGCTAACCTAACTTAAAACGGTAATGTCGAGTGAGTGAACGGTACGTTTTTGTGAAATCGCGAGTGCCGTATAAAATCATTCTGAAACGTCCACATAGTGACAAAATCAATCGGAAAAGACTAAATAACACTGGACAGTACATAACTACACCGAGAAACATTACAAAACACAAGAAAACAGTATAACACATAACCATATATTAGTGTCGGAATCATAAAAAGTGAATGAACTTATAAATACACAGATACACAAAATACAACCCGGAAACTTCACACAAGGCACTACACAACATCAAAAAGGAGATTTGCAGACACCAGGACTTAATTCCTGCCAGAAAATATCTTATTTGGAACATCGCAGATACGGATGACATTTTGACCAACTTGACGGCAGCCATTTGCATTCATCATTGGAAACGCCTTCTTGTCCACGTCAGCTATTGGTGACAACAAATTATATTATTTCAATATTAATATTCAATGTGTGTATCTAGTATTAGTAATTAACTTGTTGTAACGTTATACTTTTTAAATATTGGCCCGATTTCTTTGACTTTGATAATAATTAGCTGTTTAAAGAACCCTGTTGAATTTTATATACCATACCTTGTAACTGTTTCGATACCCTGAGAGTCGATATTATAATCGAAAAGAGTCTATATTTCAATTATATAATAAAACATTAATACTTTTCACCACAAAATAGTTCTTTCTTTCATTAATATTACAAATTACCATTAATATAATTTTAAATAATAAACTACCCGGACTTTACCACATACAAGGGAAGATAACCTACAAAACGAAAAGGTAAACAAATATCGATTGTCCTGGAGACAATCTTATGAGTGGTTGTAGTTTATTTGAAAAATACAAGAACATCAATAAAATTTCTTAGAGGAGTGATACACATTTTAAAACTTCACAGCACACTATTAATTAATTGATTTTAATTAATTAATTAATAAAAAGAAAATTTTTTTTTAATTATAAAATTTTCTTTAAACATAATTTTTTTTAATTTTCTTCAACAACCAACAATTTTTGTTTTAAAACATTTTGGTGAAACTGCACATTTATCTCTTCAACAGCATAACTCTATTTGACAATATTCGCTACATTTGGGACTCGATCAACTGGGAAACTTAAGGAAGCGTTTCAGGCCAGTAAGACTTCGAGAGCCACACCAATTAAACACACAGAATTTATTATTTTATTACAAATTGGCGCACAACTGAGGGGCTTTAATTAGCGATTGATAGGCCACTACAATCTGCCCAATCACTAGTTGGAGCTGGGCAACAGCTATAAAGCCAGAGAAAGACGGAAAAATGCAACGACGTGCAACATCCAAGAAACGGGCGGCGGAGGCCGAAAAAACAGTAGAGATCGACATGGACAATAAGGAGGCAACGCCAGTAGATGTGGAGAGTTCATTGCCGCCGGTGTTGTCCAAACAAACTGAACAACCAGAGGAACAACCGGAGATACCCACGCAGACAGGGGAGATTAACATCCAGGAAAGACATTTAGAGAAATCCAAGGTAACAGAAGAGAGTAAAATGGACAGATTAATGGAAATGTTCATGAAAACAAAAGAAGAAAATAATAAAGAGAGGAAGGAAGACAAACTAGCATTAAATAAGAAATTCGAAGAGTTGAAGGAAGACTTAAAGGAAGAATTGGGAAATAAAATCGAAAAAACAAACGAGAAATTGGAAGAATTGAAGAAGGATAACCAATCCGCAAAAGAAGAGTTGAGTGGGATGAACAAGAACATGGAAGATTTGAAGGAAGACAACAACAAGATGGAAGAAGAAATGGGGAAGAAGTTAGAAGAACTGAAGGAAGACAACCAATCGTTCAAGGAAGAATTCAAGTCGACTAAAGAAGAATTGATTAACAAGATTGAAAACACCAATCAGAAAATCGATGAAACCAGGAAGAAGATAGAGAAGAACAACCGACATTTGAAGGAAGAGTTGAAAGAAGATAACAAGAAGTTGGAAGAGAAGATGGGGGAGAAGTTGGAAGAATTGAGAGAGGACAATCAAATTTTAAGAGAAGAATTAAGAGAGGTCAATCAGGAGAATTTGGACAAACTGGACGAAAGAATGGAATTGTTGCGAGAAAAACTGAATAAGGAAATCAATGTTAACAAGAAAGCGATGAATAAGAAGATGGAAGAAGAAAACATAATGGTCAATCGACAGATTCGAGAGATTGATGGGAAGTGCAACCAGACCGAAAAGGAGGTGCAAGAGTTTAAAGAAGTGGTGAACATCAAGTTCACAAATATCGAAGAACATAGCCGCAGGAAAGTAGAAGAACAGAGGAAGGAAACTCAAGAAAAATTCGGGAGAGTAAGGAGTCAAGTCGCGGAACGGTGTAATGATATGCAAGAGACGATGACCAATATCACCGGTCAGGTGCGACAAAGCCGAGAAGAGATGGAAGCGATAAGAAACAGACCGACTCATTTCACCGGATTGCCCATCAACGAAAGCCGAGAGTGGCTCAACTTCGGCAATACAAACGTAAGCCGATGGAGTTCCTGACTAGGATAGAAGAATACTTCGCTAAGCATAGAATCACGCAATGGAGCCATAGCAGGGAGATCTTAGATGAGTCCTTCCGAGAAATAACGGATAATTGGTGGATGGCCAACCGGAGTGAAATTCCCGACTACCAGCAGTTCCGGAAAATGTTTAAGACGAAGTACTGGTCTGAGACTACCCAGAACTTGATCCGTGACAATATATGTAACGGACGATACAGGGCACAACTAGGCAGCAGTATGACACCATATTTCTTGGGGAAGGTGTGCATGGCAAAACACCTCGAGCCGGCAATACCAGAAGAGTGTCTAGTGAATAAAATATCATATCACTATGATGAAGACATTATCAGGGCCCGGATAGGCAGCCAGATCAAGACGATCCAGGCGATGACCGAGTTATTAGAGGGATATGAAAACGAGGAGTATTATCGGCAGAGCAGGAAGAGAAATGAGAGACCAGAGGCAAGACCGAATACATACCCCAATAACGGCAATAACCATCCCAGTAACCGGAACCAGCCCAGTAATTACGACGGCCCTAACAACCCGCCGCGTAATAACAATTTTAACGGCAATTTTAACGGTGTTAGGAATAACAACCCCTATCCGAATAATAGAAATAATTTTTATCAGCCTAATAGTGTCCCATACAGTCAGAGAAATCCATACCCCAACAATAATGGTGACAGACCTTACCCACCTAACCGAAATTACTATAATAATAATTATAGTAATAATAATGGTAATAATAATAACCGAGTGTCGCGCCCTAGGGTAAATTTTATAAGAGCGGAAGATCGCGGACCCAGGAGATATTATCAACCACGGAGGAACAGCTTCCACGGCGCCGACCGAAGATGGAGGAGTGCGGAACGGGACGGCCCAAGACACGAACAGGGCAGAAGAAGTACGAGCCTGGAGGATCTTGGCCGACAACAGAACAGGGCGCTAAACCTCGACCAGGGTACAGAGCGTCAGGAAACGAACCAGAGTTTCCCGAACGATGCCTCGGTCAATACTAACACGAACAATGACCAAAATGCTTTAAACGGGAGGAGGCAGTAATCAACAACAATGACCCGTTACTGCTTATACTTCCTGGGTTAGAAAAGGATGAATTGCAACAAGCAAACAATCATCAAAACATCACTATAATAAGTAACCACTATCTAAAAGATATTAGAACGGAACTTTTGGAAGAGAACGAGAAGAGTATCAGCAACAATAATAATGAAATACTCTATATAACAGCGGAGGTGGAAGGAGTTCCCGCTAAAATAATGATAGACACAGGCGCCAATATTTCAATAATAAACGAAAATGAATTGGAGAGAATACAAAGTGCATGTGGAAAAACTTTGCCAATGTTACCAGTCAACAACATTGTATTAATAGGTGCAACTGGCCGCCAGAATAAAACCATCAGGAAGCAAGTTTCCTTAAGTGTCGTTAGCCGTGATATAGCCTTAGACATGGAATTTTTAATCGCCACCGGATTACCATTTGACATATTAGTCGGTTGCGATATTCTTAGAAGATATTCTGCAGTAATCGATCTTAATTTAGATAAAGTATCACTTTTCCCAGACGGAGTAACATGGACCGCAGATCTGGTAGGAGGCACAACTATACTTCCCAGCCCTATACATCAACAACTTCGTAAAATTAATATTATTAGAAACAGCCCTCTTTCTAAACCCATTATATACAACCATGGAGGAGAGGATTTATGGTCAGTTAAAATCCAAGAAATACGGGACTTCCAGTGCGGAAGCGATAATAAGAAAATACCTATACATTTAGCTGATCGTCTAATCACAATATATGAGAAGTACAAGGCAGTGTTTTCGGATGAACCAGGGAAGGTAAAAAACTACCAGTGCCAACTTCGATTCAAAGAAAACGTACAGTTTAACCGGAGGTCATATCCAATCGCGCAGTCGCTCAAAGAAGCCGTGAGAACAGAGATAAATAAGATGATAGAAAATGACATAATTGAGATTAGTCAATCACCTTACACTAGTCCAATTATTGCTGTTCCAAAGAAAGATGGACAAGTCCGGCTCTGTTTAGATGCGCGCGAGTTGAACAAGACGATTGTGAATGACAGAACCTCTCCCGGTGAAATAGAAGAGATCTTAAAACGTTTTCATGGCACTAAGTTTATTAGCACATGGGAAACACGGTCTGTGGTTATTGGCAAGTAGAGCTACATCCACAAAGCCGCCAGTACGTGGCGTTCATTTTCGAAGGGCGCAATTACCAGTTCAAGAGATTGCCCTTCGGACTTGTCAACTCTGTCGCCATCTTTGTGGCATGCATGGACCAGATTCTTGGACAAGAAGCGCTCCAATTTACCACCGTCTATGTTGACGACTTACTCATCACATCCGAAACCTGGGAGGAGCACTGGTATAGAGTAGAGTATGTACTAAGCAAACTAGCGCAGAACAACATAACACTGAAGTTGGAGAAATCCAAGTTCATAGCGCGCGAAGTACAATTCTTGGGTTTCAACCTAGACGATAGAGGTATTACCCCGTCAGCAGAGAAAGTGGAGGCAATTCAGAGGTTCCCGCAACCAAGAAACAGGAAACAATTACAATCTTTCCTCGGACTCTGTAACTATTACAGGAAGTTTCAGAGCCGATATTCCGAGTTGACCGCCAAGTTTCAACCACAGTTATCTGCTAAGAACAAATGGACTTGGGGTGAAGATCAAGATCTTACTTTCCGTTTGATAAAAGAGAAGTTTCTGGAGAGTGTTATACTTCGTCACCCAGATTTCAAGAAACCCTTCTTTTTAAACTGTGACGCTAGCGATCTGAGCTTAGGAACGACTTTATACCAGGAAGATGAGGAGGGACAACATCTGGTAATAAGCTTCGCTAGTCGCACACTGAACCAGTGCGAAAAGAACTACAGTGTGACAGAAAAGGAACTGCTGAGCGTGGTGTTCGCATGCAGCAAGTTCCGGACGTACATTCTCGGATATCAAGTCACGGTACGAACTGATCATAAATCCATCTCGTTCCTTCGTAGGTGCAAGTTGAGTCACGGCCGATTGGCTAGGTGGGTACTCGCCCTACAAGAATATGATTTGAAATGGGAATACATTCCAGGAAAAAAGAACGTGGTAGCGGATGTGTTGTCACGTATAAATCTGGAAGATCAGACTTTCGAGGGAGAGAAGGAGAGCTTGGTCAAAATTTATAACATATTCAAGACCAGAGCCGATTTACAAGCTCTATTAATAAATATTCGAATCCATCAGCAGTCTGATCCTAAGATGAAAAACCTCGTGAGTCGTTTGGAAGCCAATGATGATACCATTTCCAAATATTACCATATTAACAAAGGGGTTTTATTCACAAAAACGGCCCTGGACGATGAGACATGGAAGGTGATAATCCCACACCAAATCGAAAAGGAGGTCATCATCGATTACCATGTCAGGTATGGTCACATGGGAGCATTAAAAGTGATACAGGCTCTAGAGGAAAACTGTAAGATCAAGAATATCAACCGCAAGGTGAGAACGTACATCAAGTCCTGTAAGCCAATGCGCCAAAATATACAATGAGAAGACAGAGGGTACAATGATACCGATAACTTCAAACGCAAAACTGGAAAAAGTGTTTTTGGATATCTGCGGGCCATTCCCCGTAGCGGTGGTCGACACAGGTATAAATACCTGGTAATCATAATGGACCACTATACCAAGTATATAAAGCTATATCCGGTTAATCGGGCAACAACAGCAAAGGTTCTGGCGGTGATTATCGAGTTGTATGTCCCAGAGATCGGTAGACCATCTTCCATTATTACCGACCACGGTACACAATTTAAGGGGAGGAGGTGGCGAGACACTTATTAGCACTTGGGATCAAAACTTATAAGACGTCAGTCTATCACCCAAGTAGCAATCCGGCTGAGAGAGTACTGAGAGAAGTGGGTAGGATCTTGCGCACGTACTGTCACAACCAACAGAAAAAGTGGCAAGAGTACCTAACAGAAACAGAAACATTCCTAAATTTCGCCCACCATCCAGCTATAGGAATTACACCATACTCAGCCATGTATGAGAAGCCAACTCCCCGAGAAATTGAACAAATCATTGAATTTCCAACAAACAATAATCGGCAATTCAACCAGTTGAGGTTTTACAACAAGGTAGCAGAAGATCAAGAAAAACGGCAAGCCAAATACCAGAAGGCAATAGGGCGTATTATAACATATAAAGAGGGTGAGAAAGTCCTCCTGAAGAATCGAGAGCTGCCCAGCACCTTAGAAGGCATAACTAAAAATTATTATTACTTTACACCGGACCATATGTTGTGGTAAAGGATAAGAATAACAATACCTATGAGTTGAGGGAAATCGTTTCAGGAAAAATCAGAGGTGTGTACAATCAAGCTTCTATGAAAAAGTATTATGAAGAATGAGTTGGGAATTTAGAATTTGATAAAAAAAAAGAAAATTCTAAAATAATGTAAGTACATCTTACAACCTAATATTTTGAGAAAAACATTCTGGAGAATTATAAAAGAAGGAATTTAGAATTTGAAATAAAAAAATTCTAAAATAAGTAAGTACAACTTACTACCACTGAATTATGAGAAAAAACTTTTTGGAAGAATTTAATAAAAAGGAATTTAGAATTTATAAAACATGAAAATTTAAAAACAATTGTAAGTACATCTTACTACCTATGATTTAGAAAAATTTTATGGAAGAAAATAGAAGAAAGGAATTTTGTGTTTAACCAACAAAATTTAAAAATATATGTAAGTACATCTTACTATCTATGATTTAGAAGAAACTTTATGGAAATGAAAAGAAAGAGTTTATTAACCAACAAAATTTAAAAAACATATGTAAGCACAACTTACTACCAAATATTTAAGAAGAAACTCTATGGAAAAATCGAAGAAAGGAATCTTGAAGTTAATATACAAAAAATTTAAAAATAAAATAAGACCAACTTACTATAACTAATTTTGTGAGAAAACTTTATGGTAAATAATTAAGAAGAATTTGAATTTAGAGAAATACCAAAACATTCAGAAATAATAGTAAGATCACATTACTATAAACAATTTTGAATGAAACAATTCTGGGAATAAATGAATTAAACAGAATTTGAATGTTGATAGAACGTCAGAACTTTGAAACAAGATAAGATCAACATATTACCATGATTTATGAGAAGTGTTTTGCCTTTAAATAAAAAGAAGAGTTTGAATTTTGCATTAAAACTAACCAAGTTCCAAAAAATAAATATGTGCCATTTATAATTGAATTTAGAAGAAAATAAAGTGAATAATTCAGAAAAGAGAATTAACTTTAATCCAGAATAAATGCTAGATATTCACATTAGCATTTGAAGGAGTAGAGAAGAATAACAAAAAAGAGTGTAATATGCAAGAGAAGGAAAAAATTTGGAAGCAAAGAGACCAATTACTTATGAAACAATAATGAAAACAGTTAATTAAGAGCAAAGAAGAACAACTCATACCAAACATATGGAGAAGATGATTTTGAACAAATGATAATAATAAGACCTATATGAAATGCAAAGAGAAGAAATACCACATGAAATATAATATAAATGAATTAATGTTAATGAATGCGAAGGTGGATTTCTAAGAGAAAGAACTTTCTAACTTAGGAAAGGAAAGAACCAAAATATTTAAACAAAATGATCAAAATAACAACCTGTATATCTAATATAAAGATACAATTTAAAAAATTAAATATAATATATTAAGACCATTCAAATAATGAATAAGAAAATGCTATATGTAAAGACCATGCTAACACTGTAAGTAACCAGGAGGAAGTATAAAGAGAATTCAGATGTAGAAGAAAAAGAGTTACACTATGACAAGTAGCAAGAATTATAAATAAGAAAGGTTTTCAACCATAATTAACATAAATATATCAGACAAGTTAAGAGTTTAGAAAAATATATGTATATAATGAATATAATAATAATTATGAAGATTTATTAAGCTAGAAAATGTGAGATAATCTTAGAAACTAAGAAGTGAAGAATCCAAAGATATTTTTATTAGTCGAAAATGAAACTACTTTTTATTTATTTATTCGATGACTGACTGAAGATAATTCCAGCAGCATTATGTTTTTTGAGCAGAGATGAATATGCCTCTGGACTCAATTTGTAGAAGTGGTGTATGGCCAGCAGAGATTGTGTAGCGTACAGTGCCCCTCTGATCTGCCCCAGCCCACGTGATAGGGAATGTTAGGGAATTAATATCCCAAGGATGCAACACGAAGTTAAAAAAAAGAAAATGTATTACAATAATAATAATATATCTCAAAAGACACTAACTATCCGAAAAGGATCAGTAGTAAAATAAGTAACTATATATATAAAATTAATTAAACTCTGATATAAAAAGTCGATATAAAAATGGGGAAAAAATGAAATAAAAGAAATGATGAAATTATCATAAGAACTTATTTCATCCATAAAAATGTCTGAAATAATTACTTCTGGAGGAGAGCAATCTGTAACGTGACAGATATATGCATAATATTGAATGGCATTTGATCATTATAATAATAAAATTATAACATTTAAATCTGGAAGAAAGCATTAAGTTTAATATAAAAAAGTTAATTCATAGCAACTGTGGAAAGCAATCATTATTATTTAAAAAATACAAGTTCAAATAAAATGAGTTACTAGTGATGAGTCATCCAAAACCAGTCTAATAACCAAAGGTTTTCAAATTATAACCCAGGAAGGTAAAAAGTAAATAACAAAGCAACACAGAATATGACCAAACCAACAACGAGGAAATATAAATGGAAAAGAAACTCTGAATAAGCCAAGATCAACCAATACAGGAAATGTATTTCTAAAATGACGAAGAAGATGAAGAAATCCCAAGAAACCCGAAGAAGATGAAGAAATCCCAAGAAACCCGATGGCATCAAGAAGAAGATGGAGAAGATACCAATCCAAGAAGACAGAAGAAAGAAGAAGAAGGCAGCATCCTGAGGAAGATGCCATGCTCTTATAAAAGACACCCAAATCCCCATTCCCCCAAAATAAAAGATAAAACACCAATAAAAGTATAACGAAATAGTAACAACATGTACATAAATTTAAGAGAGAGAAGTGTGTAAAGTAAGAGTTGCCAGTGAACCAAGATGAAACAATAATATAGTACCCAAGGAACAAATCTCCATTGTAAAACACTAACCAATTTATTATGTTAATAAGACTACACGACCATTTAGAAATAACATAAAATAAAAGTGTAAAATGAACCAGTGATAGTTTTGGGTATTATAGAAAATAAACCTTGTGTTTCATTCTTGGCAATCACAAACATTGAATACAATGAAATATGCAACTTTCAGTGACTTAAAATGTGTACTATGTGAATATGTTACTTACAAGATATAAATCTGTTTAAAGTAACATTTTGTTTTATATAATGAGAAAAAAAACAGATTTAATTATACTAATGACAGGGTACAATTCCCCAAAGACAATATTTAAAAGACAGTGTAAAAACTGTATAATCCAACTTAGTATAGTAGTTAGCAAATAAGAATATAGATATAAGGTTTTTGTAAATATAGGATAAGGATGTTAAAAATGTATTAGATATAAGGTCATTTATTTAAATCTACCACAACTAACATCAGAACTGTAAACATAATTATTACTTGTGAATAGTAAGAAGTAATTAAGATGTTAGTTGGTAAAAACCTTTTTTGTGTGAACAATATTTCAATATTAGAAATAAGTATTTAATTGTAAAACGTCTGAATGTTGAAGACAACCATTTATTTGAAAATATTCTTTATTTGTTTAACTGTTCTTTGTCTTGTAACCAATACTAATTATTGTTGTGTAATTTGAAAAAATGTTTAGTTTATAATACCATATTTAAAAGTCAGAGAGGGTATCACACATCATTTATTGTTTATAAAAATATTTTGTAAGGAAAAATTGTTAAAAAACCTAGGCCAAAGAATGAAAACCAAACTTCATAAAAACAGAGAAATTACTCATTTAAATGCAATTAAACAAAAGGGATTTAGATAAAATAAACCTGAGATGAAGCCATATAATTGCACATACCATTTAGAAAGATTTTATAAAATTATATTCAGAATTATAAATAAAAATGAAAATGACTAAAATCAGAAACTTGAAGAGGGGAGTCATATATTCCAAAATAATATTTTAGAATTTAACCAATTCAATTAATTACAAGAAAATAAGGGAATAAAAACCTTTTAATACAATATAAGATTATTAATATTAAATATAACTGAAAAAATGGCTGAATTTGCATAATGACAGGAAGTTAATTTTGGAAATTTTTTATGAATACAAAATGAAAGTAAAATTACTAATTTTGGACAGAAAACATTATAAAACGGCATTATTCAATCTTAAAATATGCCGAATGAACTGAAGGATTAATTTAAATAACATCTAGTAAATAAAATTGATAAATAACCAAAGTTTAGGCAATTATATAGTGTATTGTGAAATATGTACAGGATGCAAAATTATATTTGAACAATGTTAAGAATAATATTATATTGGCTAAGAGTTTAGTCGAAACTGGAGGAAATAAGATAGTTGATTATTGGTAATTGTACGGTGAACTTGACAGCGGTTTATAACCAAGCTAACCTAACTTAAAACGGTAATGTCGAGTGAGTGAACGGTACGTTTTTGTGAAATCGCGAGTGCCGTATAAAATCATTCTGAAACGTCCACATAGTGACAAAATCAATCGGAAAAGACTAAATAACACTGGACAGTACATAACTACACCGAGAAACATTACAAAACACAAGAAAACAGTATAACACATAACCATATATTAGTGTCGGAATCATAAAAAGTGAATGAACTTATAAATACACAGATACACAAAATACAACCCGGAAACTCACACAAGGCACTACACAACATCAAAAAGGAGATTTGCAGACACCAGGACTTAATTCCTGCCAGAAAATATCTTATTTGGAACATCGCAGATACGGATGACATTTTGACCAACTTGACGGCAGCCATTTGCATTCATCATTGGAAACGCCTTCTTGTCCACGTCAGCTGTTGGTGACAACAAATTATATTATTTCAATATTATTATTCAATGTGTGTATCTAGTATTAGTAATTAACTTGTTGTAACGTTATACTTTTTAAATATTGGCCCGATTTCTCTGACTTTGATAATAATTAGCTGTTTAAAGAACCCTGTTGAATTTTATATACCATACCTTGTAACTGTTTCGATACCCTGAGAGTCGATATTATAATCGAAAAGAGTCTATATTTCAATTATATAATAAAACATTACTACTTTTCACCACAAAATAGTTCTTTCTTTCATTAATATTACAAATTACCATTAATATAATTTTAAATAATAAACTACCAGGACTTTACCACATACAAGGGAAGATAACCTACAAAACGAAAAGGTAAACAAGTATCGATTGTCCTGGAGACAATCTTATGAGTGTTTGTAGTTTATTTGAAAAATACAAGAACATCAATAAAATTTCTTAGAGGAGTGATACACATTTTAAAACTTCACAGCACACTATTAATTAATTGATTTTAATTAATTAATTAATAAAAAGAAATTTTTTTTTAATTATACAATTTTTTTAAACAATTTTTTTTTAATTTTCTTCAACAACCAACAATTTTTGTTTTAAAACATTTTGGTGAAACTGCACATTTATCTCTTCAACAGCATAACTATATTTGACAATATTCGCTACATTTGGGACTCGATCAACTGGAAAACTTAAGGAAGCGTTTCAGGCCAGTAAGACTTCGAGAGCCACACCAATTAAACACACAGAATTTATTATTTTATTACAATATATTTGATATTTCATAAGCTTCTAAATTTCCTACATTTCTGTGTTCAGTGTCCTTTATTATGACGCATAACTTATTTCACGGAGTATTATAAAGCAGAATAGTTGAAACAGACTAGAACGTTAAGTCAGCCAGTTAACACGAACTATCAACTTGTGAACTAATATTATTAACCAACAACACAAATTAAAAAAACTTAATTAAACGTTTTCTGTTTTTTTCCCAAAAGAATATAAAACTGTCATATAATAAAAATGTCGTTTTCTGAAAGACATAAGATGAATATAGAAAACATTTTTTGATAATATAAAATTTCTTTCTTAAATTGTATAAATCAATTTTTGTAATTCTCTGCACAGCCCATAATGTATATTTAAATTCAGTAAACCTAGTTAATCTGTAATAAATAGAAGGTTTACTTTACATAATGATTAAGTAGAATGTTTACTTGGAACATGCGGATTCTATGAACTAGCTTATCACAGACGTTCATGTGTAATTGTAAATAATAATGAAGAGGTATAAACACTTGGAAAACAAAAGCGTTCTTTGACATGTCGGATGTTAATATTACATTTATATTACTTAGTGAGGAATCTATCGTTATATAATGAGAGATTTAACTTATCGCTGCTGGTGTAAGGTACGGAAAAATTACTTGTCTGTGTCAAAGCGTCTACTTATAAATTGAGAACTATTAAGTAACGGCTTTGATACATTATACACGTTTAATGTAACTTGCTGTAAGTGCTTTTATAGATCACATCACACTGACTACTTGACTTGAGATTTCATTAAAGGTGTTATTTCTGTCGCGTCTGAAAAGGCGTATCTGAACATCGCCGTTTATATTATTAATATTACTTAATAATTTCACTCCTTTGACGTACATTGTAGAAACAAATTTTTCTTCAAATTAAAGCCTAGCGATATTACAAAATAGTTTTCGTTACGGAGATACAAAACTTAAAGCATACAATTTAATTTACAGGCAATTAATTAAATTAAACAGGTGGAAAAAACTTTATTTCTAACAAAAAACTACTCAATCAATTGTACTATTAAAAATTCATTCATTACCTAAAATGAAATTAACATGGGTTGGTTAATTACAACACAGACATGTTTTGTAACAGTCTAGTTTTTTCTACAAAAAATAAGTTAGGAGTGTAACTTAATTTTAAACTGGCGTAAAATGCAGAACGTTCTGTAAGGTCAACGTATGATGAGCATTAATTAAAAAACTCTTTACGTGTAGTATAATTGAGAAACTACTTGATAAATCTTTATACTCACTTCAACGACTTAAACTTTATAGTAAGAGAAACAAAGGCCTTTTGAAATGCTTACTTTATTAGCAAAAATACTTTAAATTGTATCATGGTAAAAGAAGTAAATTATTAACGTGACAGACAAACATAAAAAGATTAAACAAGATCTTTCAAAAATATCAACAAGTTGATAAATTCGTGAAAAAACAGCTTATTGAAGAACTCATAGTAAATATAAATATTATCAAATCTTTACACAAACATCTGAAAATTTTAACGACTACAATTTACATTGGTTATGCTTAAATTGACATTAGCAGTCGACGATAAAAGCGTCAAATAATTTTAACGTATCATGATTTAATTGGTTAATAAAATTGATTGTAATAATCATTTTAAAAAACTTTATTTTGTTAGTTTCAACAAAAGTAGGTAATATAGGAAAATTTGATCTGCAAACATACAAAAATTTAACAGATATGACTATATACACACACATACTTATGTGATATTTACATCGCGTGGTTGCGTGTTTTTTTATTTACATACATAAGCATATGCATATGTTAGAATAACATTATGTGTCTAAGTACTTCATAAGTAAAAATATTGATTACTCAGATATTAGCACTATTGGATTCAGAGATATAAATAAAGCTATAAAAAATTCCTAAATGCCTAAATAATAGCATTCCAAACCATAAAAGAACAGTCTATTTCGTTCCTAATTCAAGTTCCTCCTTTCTGATAGCAATAAGCTTCTCTGAGTTTATTCTTTTGGAGCCTGTAACTAATCTAATGCATATTTAGGTTAAAGCTTACAATTGCTTATAACAAAGAGTTTCTTTAAAATGAAAATAAAACTAAAAATTTTCAGTTTGGTAATAAAACCAAATATTCTATACCTGTGTAAAGACGCTTACAAATAGGGGACAGATAACTCCATATTACTCACCGGTACGTCGGAGTGTACATTATCTTGACATGTATGTATTCCCATCTACTATGTTGCTGTACATCATGTATAAAACATTACATATTAAAGTACATGCTTATTAAATATTTTTAAAATCGTATGTTGTTAGTAATTCCCGGGTGGCATAGTTAGAAAAGTTAAGTAGAAAAGAGTTCCTGCGAATCAAAAGTAGCAGTCACTTAAATTCTGAGAATTAATAGCAGCCGTTGGTGAAAGCGTCAGTGCCGGTCGGTACAACATTGTTTTAGGCTTGTGCCAGCGAATCGAAGTTAATCCTTTAATTGGAGGCTTACAAAGCAATCAACATACTAACGCCTCTCACAGCTACTCTCTCTCCCTCACTCCCTCTTTCTCTTACACATTCGAACACCCATTGATGCCAGTCCACGCGTAAAAAAACACACACAAACAAAAACTATCACAAACAAAGAAAGTGTGAGTCTTACTTTCCCCCATTAAAATAGGAAACTGTCTTGCTTACATCACACATAACTAATGAAAATACAACATCTTTTAAGGGCACTCGTAACCGGCAAATCAACCCAAGAATCGATTTTTCGTTTTATGTTTTAAACTATCTTCAATATTTTCTGTGTTATTTTGGTACCACATGGATGTAAATATGCCTGATAATAAATTTGTTATGATTAAAAAAAATAGAGATCATTAGAAAAATTCTGTCAAAAATGCTGTCAACATTACCATTTTTTACAAATCTGTAACTTCCTTACAACAAATCGTAGAGGCATGCGGTTTTTACAGTTGGAACGCAAATTTTTCTGCTTACAAAGACAAATTCTTAATTAACACAAATGGTTACAAGATAATATTTGCTGATCTGAGTCATTCTAATTTGTTAAAAAGTGTCTTCATGGTAGTAGACACAAAGCACACGAGTCGCTAAATCATTTGATTGGAATAGACTGCCAAAAAATATATTTATTGGACTGGATACTTTGGTTTTGGCTGTACATGATACTTTGCTGACCTTTAAAGAATGTAATATTAGTAAGTGTCAAGTCTTACAAAAATCAGTGATTAAACCAGAAACAAATGTGGTTGAGGTAATGAAAAAACCGACTTGCAACGAATACTTGAGGAAGAGAAAGCAGTAGATGAGTTGACGGAAAAGGCTAGATAGTCGACTAGAAATGTGAAGAAGAAACAAGAAAACCAAATGGAGATAACCGAAGACCCCGAGTATGGATCTGCACTATTTATATCAGACGAAACAATAAAAATCTGTTTTAAAATTTTGAATGCGTTTTTATGAATATCTAATTTTTTTTAGATAAATGACCAATTGTTTCATAAACCAAGTAAACTATCAAGCTGAACTTTTTTATGGCTACTGGGTTAATGGTGTTATTATAACTGTACTACTAATGCAGCTTCACTGAAAAATAAAACGAGAAAAATATTAAGTATGCTTTTTGTATGCAAATGTTTAGAGAAAAATATAAAAAAATTATTAAAAAATCAAGAAATTGAGATATCTTTATAATTGTAATAACATGTGAAGAGTATAATGTGCTTACCAGCATGCTAAAATTTTATACTTCTATCTTTTACAGATTCTGAGATAATGGGTCTCCAATTTGATGAATTTAACATGGTAAGCATAGCCGGTTACGAGTTCCCTTAACCAAGCTTGATAAATGTCAAAGTAATAGAGCTTTAAAGAAATGTAGACAGATGAGCATTTACCTTAATATAAATTCTTCTCTACATAATATTTATGGCAGTATATTAAGGGTTAAGGTTTTTAGAAAGTTTTGAAAATGTATAGAAAGCAAAGCGTCAAATAGATTGGCTATAATACCTGGTAGTCTCCAAACCTAAGCGAGAAACAGAAAAGCAGTAATAGATTATAGATATCAAATCTCAAACAGAATTTCAATTCTAATTAAAACAAAAAAACAATTTTTACAAATATGTAAGTTTAAGATAATAACCTAGTAAAAGAGAACAAATAATAGGTTCGTCCGTTAGTTATCATAACATCTTGATTAACCAGTGGTTCCAATCCTAATGGTAAAAAAGGCATTTCATTTGAACACATTTTGACAGAAGGAATGAACATACTTAGCAGCGAAAAAGTAAAACGCAATAAATAGAATGTCAAAGAGCAGAACAGACAATTTTTACTGTAATGTGAAGACTGATTATAATCAAATAGGGTCAATAAACAGTGGGGAAATTTTACATTGTACCCATCCTAAATGAGCCTGTTACTCACATAAACATTATATAAACAGGTTAACATTTACACTTCTCGATTCTTCCTTTTTTAAACTACTAGGCGTACAACTGAAAATTAATAGTAAAACTGGTAGAAAAATAGTACAGGTCTGAGTCATGAATTTAATAGGTAAAGAATTGGTAGGTAAACGTTACACTGAACCTTTCAATCAGTCGTAATATGTTTCTGTTTTCGTTGAATTATCGATGGCGGTTTGAGTAAACAAACAATAGTCAGGGATTGTAAAACCAAACACAACAACTGTCGTTCAGCACTTACTCCGATCGCTCTTGTATGAAATAAAATGTTTACGGAAGACACCTTTTGCTTCTGTCAACAACGGAAACCGCTTTGGTAGGTAATCGGTTGTTCTGCAGATACTATCATCTCGTTTGTTTTGTAGTGTCATACTAACAACATTCTCATCAGGTACGTGACGATTCTTGAATGGTTTCTAACGTTACGTTATCTAAGAATCTGTGATAAATTTTATTTTCACAAAACTCAGTAGTGAAGGTGAGTTTCTATTGTTTTTATTGGTTTGTAAAGCCATGTGGAATGTTTGTAAAAACATGTAGAATTTAATTTATCCTTGTTATCCTTTAGCTGTACTTACATGTGTGTTAAACTGAAAAACAAATTTTTTCGCTTCTGAAATCGCTGCAAGCTTTTAGTTTCGTGACATAAAAATAATATCGAGAACTCTGCGTAGAAGATATAATAAGCAAGTTGCAAAGGAAATTAAATTTTAAAGTCATAACATTTCCCGATAATGATGTTAACAAAAACATAGGTACATGTAAATAAAGTTATCTTTGGTTTGACAAGAAAATTGTTTTACTGAAATATTTATTCTATAGACATTGGTATAACTCTGACCATTTAGTGCAGGTCTATTGAAGTTGCATTAACCAAACAACTCACCATATTTCTTTCATAGTAATACCGTTTAAACAGAGTTTTGCGAAACACCTAAGACTCCTGTTACATGGCAATACCGCTAATCGATTAATACCGCATTAAAAACACCTTCATAAAACACGTCTTTGTACATTTTTTAGAACACTATAAAATAAGAAATCTACAAATAATATTACAAAACCTTTATTAACAAATTATAAGTAACAAAATATGACTTAACGTGCCATATGATTTTGGTTCGTGCCAGAAATCGTTGGTTTGAAGAAGAGACATGGGCGAGATGAGTGGTTTGATAAGGAGTGTGAAGAGGCAACTGACTTCAAAAACAAGACATACAAATTTATGATCCAAAGGAAATGCACTAGGGCTGTTCAAGAGGAATACAGGAAGGCCAGGCGGAGGGAAAAGAAGATTCATAGAGGAAAAAAGAGGGAGTATATGATGAGACAGATGGAAAAGATAGAGGAATATAAGAGTAAAAGGCTGAGCCGAGATATGTGCAGGAAGGTGAATGATATGAGACAGGAATTTCAGCCTAGAACAAATGCCTGTAGGGATAATAATGGTGGCCTTGTGAGTGATAATGCTGGCGTGATCAGGAGATGGACAGAACACTTCGAAGAGTTGCTAGGCTCAGTTGGGGAGGCTTCGATGGAGGCATCTGAGAATGAAGAGGAGGTAGGAGAATTCGAGGATGATAGAGAGGAGTTGGTGCCATCCTATGACGAGGTGTATGAAGCTCTAGAAAAGCTTAAAAATAACAAGGCAGCAGGTTCCGATGGTTTACCAGGGGAACTATTAAAGAGCGCAGGAGGAGATTTCATAAAGGAATTTGCCCATCTTATAGAGCGAATATGGCTGGAGGAGGTAATGCCTGATGAGTGGAACAATGGGGTGGTGTGTTTAATACATAAAAAGGGTGATCCGCTTATATGTAAAAATTATAGGGGGGGTAAAAATTATTAGGGGGGTCTCTACTTAATACAGCATATAAGGTATTGTCCAACATCATATTTTCTAGGCTGCTTCCCTACGCTGAGGAAAACATAAAAGAATATCAGTGTGGATTCACTAGGAATAGGTCAACAACAGACCAAATATTTACACTAAGGCAAATCCTGGAAAAAACGTTGGAATATGGAGTGCCCACTCACCATCTCTTTGTGGATTTCCAGTCGGCATATGACTCAATCAACCGGAAAATGCTATATAGAGCTATGAAGGAGTTGCATATACCATCTAAGTTGGTGCGTATGGTTGGAGTAGTTATGTCCAATTCTAAGTGCCAAATCAGAATACAATCAAATCTATCTAACTCCTTAAAAACATTGAATGGGTTGAAACAAGGAGATGCCTTAGCATGTCTGTTGTTCAACATAGCTCTAGAAAAGGTCATCAGGGATTCAGGAATTCAAACTAGCGGACACATATTTCACAAGGAGGTACAGCTTCTGGCCTATGCCGATGACATTGACGTCATAAGTAGGTCTGAATCTGGCTTAAAGGAAGCCTTTCAGGAACTGGAGTTGTCCGCTAAGGCTATGGGCTTGGTTATAAACCAAAGCAAAACCAAATATATGGTTGTAGGTGCCAATATTCGTACCCTGTCCCTGCGCATTAACGATTATGAATTTGAAAAGGTTCAGGGTTTTCCATATCTCGGGTCATATGTGGACTCTGGAAATGACTCCTCTAGAGATATTGAAAGACGAATATTATCTGCTAATAGGTGTTACTACGGACTGGTGAAACATTTTAAATCAAAATTAATAACTAAAGATACAAAAGCCTCCCTATACAAGACCTTGATTAGACCAGTCCTGATGTATGGCTCGGAATGCTGGGTGTTAAAAAAACTAGATGAGCAGAGACTATCCGTTTTTGAGAGGAGGGTACTGAGGAGAATCTATGGCCCTGTGAGGGAAAACAACATTTGGAGGCGACTGCATAATCGAGAGTTGTACGAAAGGTTTAAAGATCTTCCGATCGTGCAACTCATACAAATTAACAGATTGCGTTGGGCTGGTCATGTGCAGAGAATGGCGGAGGATAGAATCCCAAAAAGAGTGATGAATTATTTGCCGATGGGAAGGAGAAGGAGGGGAAGACCGCGTACAAGATGGCTGGACCAGGTTGGTAAGGAGGCGGTGAGGCTGGGTGCAGCAAACTGGTGGACATTGGCCGGGAGTAGAGACCAGTGGGGAAGATTTCTTTTGGAGGCCAGGGCCCGGACTGGGCTGTAGCGCCGAGGATGTATGTATGTATGTATGATTTTGGTTCTAATTTAAAGATAATACGATAAACGACACTTGCGTCGAACAAGATCCTATACGTATTTCGGGTATTATAAACTATACAATTTATTAATAATATTTATCGACGTTTGCAAACAAATTACAAATAATTAATTATAACTCAGCACTGTAACTGATATATTTTTAAAATTGGATTAAATGTCTACAAGTAGGACGTAACTTACAATATTTCGACACTTTGAAGGAATCTTACTGCAGTAACGTTCCGTTTACATTAGTTTTTATTTATCGTAGTCATTTTCTATGCAATTATTTTGTTGTCCGTTAAAACAAAACCATACAACTACATTTGTTGAGGTATGAAAGTTGCTAACTATTGAAAACCTTACACAGGCCTACATAAATTAATCAATTCCCCAAAATAATTTGGTGATAAATCACCAATAATTTTCTTCTTTTCACCCAGCACCTCCTGCGCTACCTTTAATCGCTACATAAATTTTTAGTTTTGTATTTCAAAGCATTTTTCTTTTAAATTTTTTTGTACACACAGACACTGTAGTGAAATGACTAAGTTTCAATCACTTTAATATATCTTAAAGTGTTTAATAAGTCTGAACAAATTACTAATAACTTACTTAGTACAAAATGCAGATCGTATATTTTCAACGCTTTCCAAGATATTAGATAGTAAGCTTTAGTAACAATTTAGTTTCAGAGCACATGAATTCATATTTTAGCATATTGTAAGCTTATGGTAATAAATTTCAATTCTTTTAAGTTGAAGATTTGACAACAAGTTAATATTACCTAAACACTATATCAAGTGTTTTAATTACTTACATTAGAGTACAGTGTCCTTAATTGTACGTACAGACATAAAGTGAATGTCTAATATTACAACACACATAGGCGTTATGAAAATTAATAACTACCGGGCTGTTCGATCATAGTCGATTGCTTAAAATTCGATTAATACTTCTAAATGTTTCGGTCTTCTACCGGAGGCCTTCTTAAGTAGTAGAAAGTTGGACATAGCATGGCAGGCCGAACACATCTCAAGCAGAGGTATAAGAAATAATATTCCGAGAAAACGAGGAAGCCATATACCTCTGCTTGAGATGTGTTTGGCCTCCCATCATTTTGTCGAAGTTTTGCTACTGAAGAACTTCCTCCTGTGGGTAACCAAAACGTTTAGAAGATAGTAAGAACAAACCTTCAAGCAATCAACCACGGTCCAACAGCTTCGTAGTTTTGTTTTTAATTTTCATAATATTGGTTTCGGCCGTAATAGCCCCCGCAATAAACAGGCTTGCCTAATATCAGTTTTTTTATTAATCATTATGCTAACAGTTTTTCAAAAGTTTTTGGCTTTATTGACTTTCATTTTGAACTATTTGTTTAAATTTCACTAATGTTCTGCATTTCTCGGTAAGTCTAACCGGGATTTATCTTGTGTTTGTCAGTAATAAATGGATTGAAATTTAAAGCAACAAGCATTAATTAAACGTACAATTGCAATTATACATTGTCAAAACAGCAAGTTTTGGACAAAACGGTGTCTGCCAAGTTATGCTTACAGTCCAGTCCTAAGTGTAGGACTATACAAAAAACTCAACAGTACTACACACACACACACACACACACACACACAATAATTATATAAGTATAAATAAATAAATTAAATTTAAGTAAATTTATACAATATATATAAGTTAATTTTAGACAAATTAATATCACAATCAATGATCATAAATAGTATCAGCTCATAAATCAACCGCAAAAAGAACCATTTTAAATAACAAACGCAACTAAAAAATATACCTGTAGTCGCAAAACCTAAATCTAACCTAAAATCCTCCTTATATTTTTGTAAACAAACTTATATATCAAAAACACTTTAAATAAGAGAATTTTATTTTTATCTTCACTGGGTATCTATAATCTGAGAGACATCATAATAATTATGAATAAACACGTAACGAACATACACACACACAAACACACACACCCACGCATGCAAACACACACTTCACAACGTGAGAGAAGGTTAAAATAATTATTACACTCAAAGAACCTCAAGTAGTGTAGTATGTTTAAATGTTTAAAACAGATTGTAATTGAATGATCTATATTAAATGGATGAAAAAAGAATAAGGTATGAAATGTGCTGATATCGGAAACAAAATATCTTTCTATATAACAGTAAAGAAACTTTGTCTACTGAAAGAGAATTATTTTTAGCTCCGCTGAAAATTTACATTGGTGCCAAGTTTCTATCAGCAGTTTGTTATTGAAGAAATTTTATTCTTTTTCGCTTGAAAATAGTCCTTTGTACTAACTCAATAAAGAAAATTGTTTTCTTTCTTAATATTTTTATTAACTACGCTTGCATTAACGTTTTTAAAAAAACTTAACCCAAATTTCAGATTTAACAAAACTTCAGAAATGACGTGGCAATATAAAATACATGTTGGAAAGACAAATAACTTTAAAAAATACTGACTTAAATTAAATTAAATTAAATTATAAATTTTGTAATTCAGATAAAATTTAAGAAATTTTCAATTATAAGTTAGGGTTTTCTTAAATTATTGGGGTTGTGAATAAATCATTATGTTTTTGTTATATCCAAAAGTAATATTCATAGATATAATAAAAATTAATGAGGCAATAATGTTAATTAACATAATGAAATACGAACGGTTAACAACAGTACGAAACAGCAAAATACATATACGACGAACCGGAGTGTCAGGTGGCATTTTACTTATGTAGGGCTACTTTAGTTTCTGTTTTCGATTAAAAGTTATTATTCATAGTTACTTACTATCATTATTAAAAGATATTTTGCATTCCTACTGCTGCTTGAATGTGTCCGTAGTCATCATATAATGATTTTTCATGTGCGTGCCACAATATTTAAACGAATTATCAAGTGCAACTACTTAAAAATATTGATAAAGTGAATTCTCGCGATGAGCATTATCAATATTTTCCGGGTATCGCAGAGGTCTAGTGTTACCATGAGCCGCGACACAAAATTTTATCTTTTTTGTAATAATTATTTTGATTGCTGTTCCTGCAGACGTTTTTGAGTTTTGGAATAAACCAAATATCTGATTAAAGTAAGTTTTTCTTATGAATTTTTGTATACATCTGCGCAGGTTAGAAGTTTGTGTATTACGTTCTCTTAGGGCGCATATTTAACCTGAAATAAAAATTTGGTGGAACTGGGAAGTTTATAAAATTTGTAATACTTTTTGTACACTTTTGTAATAATTTTTACTAATAATTTCTGTAATACGCTACCGAGATGTTTATAAAAATGTAGAAAATTAATATACTGCAGTGATGCAAATTGTGTGCAAATGATGCTCCTTCTAACACACATCATTATTGACGGTAATTATGATTGTGCTGTAATATACACGTACAAATACATAAGAAATAGTGATGTGTTTTAACGCTTAAATATTGGCTGAACAGTTACTTATTCTCAGAGTTTGCTTCAGAAAATATATGTTTTCTTAAAATAGCTGATTAAACTGCACAGAATCTGATTTAACATACACGGAATTGAGGCTCATATGTGCCCCTGGTTACAGAATAATTAAACCACAACACCGTATGATGTGTAGGCTGTGTCAAAATACGCCATCGTATACGTAACACCATAGTGTTCTTAACTAGCCTAGTCAGTGAGCTTCAGTTTGTCTTACCTTCAATTTTTCACAAAGTGGCTTACTAAAGTATGTCACTGACAACACTAATCTAGATGGAATGTTATCTGAGAATTGGAAACAAAATTGTCTTATCTTATTAATTTTCTTCTATTATTTAATACACTGAAAGGATTTTCACGTGGTCTTAAATTTAAACCTCTCCCATTCGCTAAATTAAACTTGATTTTTGTATCACCAGCGATTTTCTTTTGACCGCAGTGGCCCATTAGCTCAGTTGGTTAGAACGTCGTTGTAATAACGCGAAGGTCGTGGGTTCGATCCCCCCATGGGCCAAAGTACTTCTTTTTTACATTACAGGGAAACACGTTTACTACACATCGAATCTACATTTCTAAAATCTGGTTGTATGATGGTCTCACGCGCTTAAGGATCTTGCCAATAAGTTATTTATAAATATGTCATGCTTACTTCATGTAGCAAAGACAATCTTTACTAAACTATAATTTTAAATTCTGTTAATAATAATTAATTTTCTTCATTCTGAACGTAAATAAGCAGACTATATGAAAAATATCTGATATATTAATTTGATAAATAGGTGATTACTTGTTTTTTTTTACATGAATATTATAAAATATTAATAATAACAGCATCACTTACGCCCTTTGTTTAAGACTCTCCAAAAACATAGAGCGAGACTGTTTCCAAATCTCACCACAGCATAGCACAGCTTTCCAGTAGAGTCCTAGCTTAAGTCTGTGTCTTCAATAACAAAAACAATACATATTGTTACGTAATGCAGAAAAGCCATTACGGAATGTTCTGGTACATTGGAGAACGTTGTTGTACTCTATTCCCGCAGCTGTAATGCTTACGTGACGCTTAACACGCCAGGCAGTGTTACGTAATCGGAACAATCTCGTACATTCGATAGCGTTGTTCGAGAAGTTTCTCAATTAGCCCATCGGTGCGTGTTTCTGCGAAGGTCGCGCTGAAGTGTCCTCTAGAATTATTTTTGATTGCTTGTTAAGGATGCCTATTATGGAACCCTGCACACTATAAATAGTCCATACTGTTGCTTATTTCTCAGTTGTTGTCGGGGGATTACTCTGTGCGTTCAATTGGTTATTAGTGAAAAGTAATTATTGTGGTGAAGTGTTGTGTGTTTCATAATCGTGCGGGACGAGTGTAATACAATAGTGTTTTATATTCGTTGAAATTTTGTTGCGTGTGAACAATTTTTATTTGATTTGTTGTGAGAGACTGTCTTGTTGTTTACAAACTGTTTAAATGTGATAATTAAAGTTGGTGATTAGTGACATAATTGATGTGTTGTATTTTGTTTTCCACTGTACCATACGACGATCAGTAGAAAGTCGTAACAGTATATTTCGACACTGATAAAGGGAAATAATGTTAACGCATGCTTTACGTCGGTATGAAGCTACCATAGGTGTCTGCTACTACAAAAACACTGTATTTCAAATGTAGCCTAATCGCAATTCCCGCGTGTGGCAGTGAAACAACTTTGTGTTTTGTAAAGATCTGATTAACCAAAATTTACAGCGACTGTTGCTACTGGCTGAGTTACGTCGTACGCGACGATATAAAATGTCAAAGGTTAACGCTACGCGCACGCAATATAACATCGTTTTATTAGAGACGCCTGGTAGTTAACGAAACGTTGACCTTTATCTCTTTCATCCTATCTTGCGTTTCTCTTGTCTCTCATACTTTCTACTTATGTAATGCTGTTAACCGCAGAATTTTAAGTAGATAAATTTTAGTAAATAACAATGCAAATGTTTTGTTGAGATATCCTTTTATTAAGCATGTCTCATGGTGAAAAAAAACAAAACAGAACAAATTGAATATGACGGCATGCTACAGAATAATGTTATTTTTCAAATGAACTAAAACAACATGTTGTAGAAGAAACAAATGATTCTAACGGGCAAGCAGGGGATCGGGGGGCCTTGGCCTTGTTTCGTGATTGGGGACCTTGAGCCCGTCATATGTACACAGTGGAGACGCCGGTCAGACGTTTTCTCACACACATTACTTGTTCTTTCATAAGTAATATTTCAAGACACTGTAAGATTCATAAAGGCTTAACGAAATAGATACAGCGGGCAGGTCCATAAAATAGATCAAAACAGATGTGCTAAAAAGTAAATTATGAAGGCCGGTGGAGAGTAGAAGGCGAGACACCCCACATAATGTTGACGCTTGGAAGAATCCGAAGAATAGTAAAGGAATAAGCCTAGAAAAATTGAAATTTATTGACGAAGTGGTAGGAAAAGATGGTGTAATGTAGTTGAAAAGTCTACACGGGGTTGTAGCATACAGAAAGATTAATAAGAATGTGATGAGGAGGATGAAAAACGGGTAAATCACATTATATTAACCCCCCTGATGTTATAAATACGCATACTATTGATTTTACTTTTTAATGTAACACTATTTTCAGTCCTTACACTAACATTATATTGTTTTATTAAACGTGTATCCAGCCTCTGAGTATTTTAATACATCTACGAACGTGTGAAGCAGATTATCTGTAAAAACATTTTGTCTTGTCTACCTTATAAACTACAGAGCAGACGAACCGCTGGGCCCAGGTCAACGACCGATTGGTAAAAGATTAGCAGTAAAATGATCCAAACGTAAGGGACGACAAACGTGAATTCCAAGGAGCACTATCGCCCCGTAACGGGGAAAATTTACATTTCTTAACCTAAAAACGACAGGCGTAATTCAATTTGATCATGCGTGAGGTGTGAACCATGGGTTATCTTTTTTTAGGCTCAAGAAAGAAGAATTTTATATAGTTTATTTCAGAATCCGTGATTAAGGGCATTTGACCCTTATTAACCCAGGATACCCTTTCGTAACAATATACATGAGACAGCGTTTAGTGTTTTTGCTCACAAATAGTAGATCGCGTTAGTATATCAGAAAATTAAGTTTAGTCAATTACACTTTGATAAATGAAATAAACATTTCAGGAATGTTGATTTCACTCAACTTACCGGAAAATTAGTGGCTAGGTTTATACCAAAGAAGGTGTATCTCGATTAAGTGATTGGAGAATTAGGCTTGAGGAGAACCAGATATTTTGAGAAAAAGGGGTTCAGCAGCAGCAGTAGAAACCTTCAAACTGGCACAAAAACGTATTCAACTGTCTTGTCTGTCAATCTACAGTTTATTTCGATTGCTTGGTTGCGTTACCCAAGAGCCATAGAAGATCAACGCCTTACGAATACAGGAACCAAAAATCTATATTTAATTAATATTGAATTATAATAAACGCATACACTCAGATAATAATGAAAGTTACGTGTTGCTACGTAAGTGGATGAGATGGTCAATATGCCTAAATAATAGAAAAACAAGAATCATCATTGATACAGTACATACATACATACGTTACTTTCACTTATCTCATGTTTTAAGGTTTTAAGGTCTGACCTAATACCGGCATTAATATTCGTAAGTTGTTTTAATTTAAATAGAAATCTTATGTAAACAACCCTTTACTAAACGAAACCATAATATCCAATATGAGTTAGTAGGTTTTGTAAATAATGATAAAACAATATTGAAATATTGTTTTAATCATTAATTTTTTGTTTGGCCGTTTCACAATCATTAACTGCAATTGTTTGTGTTACAGTAGTAGAGGAACAATAGCTTTATTTGCCTTCATACTGAGAAATGTCATCTGCACATGTGCGTCTGCTATCAATACAAACCACTTGCCCAGACCGACCTACAGCTTCAAGTGTCCGCCTTTGCCTTGTTACATTATTCAGTTTGAATATGTACTATTTATTTTTTATAAAGCAACGTTAAACGCTTAGTAAAATATTTTTTCCATTACGATATGTTTCAGTAACGCTATAAATAATCTAAAATCATTTGATTTTTATGGAATTTATGATCATAAACATAGTAGTAAATGCGTCGTGTAATACAATTGCTATTATAGTACATTAATTTCATATTATATAGGCAATTGTTATAGTTACATTATATAAGTTTAATTGTATTTGTGTTGTTATGTTTTATTACACTAATAAATTATTAAATTTCATCATTATTACAATTGTTGTTGTTATTTTTGTTATTATTAATTTTTATTATTACCACTATTTCTATTGCTATACCAGTAAAACCTTAGAAAGCTGAAATTTTTATTAAATTTTCTTCTTCTTGTCGACATTTTGATTAAGATTTGCAATTTCTTTTAGGTAAGTTATTCCTTAAATGACTATGGTTGATAACATGGAGCCTGATTTACAAAACACTGGTTATACCACTATTGTTTTATACTTCACAACTACGGGTTATGAGCAGATGCAGTGAAACCTTGCTGGAAACATTTGAGAGAAAATCATTAAGGAGTACATACAAGCCATTAAATGAACGAGTTTGGTAGAATGGGACCAATGAACAACTCGAACTTTATACTCTGCTGCTGGATATGGACATAATCTAGACGATAAAAAGAGGATTTCTTATGTTGTGTGAGTCAATCTCCTTGGTCCTACTAACGAGTCTTTTGCTAATAACTCAGATGGCATAAAAAGGGAAAAATCAGTATTGACGTTGAAGACGGTGTCTGCCAGACGTGGAAAGGGCACGAGTCGGAAATTAGATGTCTTCAATGGACAGAGAATGCAAGCGACGTCTCTTACAGAGGGACAGGACGCGGCCAAGGTTGTAGCATCCCTGATGATAATGAAGGTTTGCAATATATTGTTACGACGGTCTACTTGATCGTCGTAGGTACAGTGGAAACAAAATACTAGACACCAATTAAGTCACTAATCACCAGCTTTAATTTTCACAGTTAAACAGTTCGTAATTAATAACACAGTCTCTACAACAAATCAAATAAAAATTGTTCACATTCACACGCAATAACAATGCCTACTAATAGAGTCTTGCATAATTATAAAACACATAACACAATAATTCTTCACTTTAACAAGCACTTAATACGTATTAGCGAAAGTCGCTCACGTAACTAACTGACAACCCGGCAGCTATGGCATTATATACGCCGCGCTGAGGCCGAATACAGCTTTTCCTCCTTAACGGCAAGCCGGCGGCTTAATACGTAGAATCTCAAGTGTTCCTGGATTCACTAGAATCGCCTACTTGAATGACGCACAGCTGCCACACTGGATAGGGGGAGTGGAGAATGTTCTGAGTTGTTCGGTAGGCTCCTCGCAACACTACCCCCTCCTTAACCCTGTTCGTCCTGAACTGGCAAACCGTCTCTGAAGTAATACTTGGCCAGGTGATCTAGATGGGCGTCCTTTTGAAAGATAATTCTCCCTTCCTTCGAATTCGGTCTCGTGTGGTCCGAACATCAAGTTCCCAAGAATACGAGTCTTCTGCTCAACCGCTAGTTTTGCTGGAATCACTCCCGTTGCGTCATGTATTGATGACCACTGGCTGATCCAAGTCTGTTTGTTTCTCGTCAACAACCTCTTGCGTAACTTCATCTTCAGCAACGTTTCCTCCGGGCGCTTCTATTAACTCAGGAGCAAACAAGGGGTTTTCCTTGACATCCATAGTTGGCTTCTCAATCACTTCTTTTGCCGTTACACTTATTTGTACTTCCACTGATAGTTCTTCCACTTCCATCTGCAATAGGAAAGGTTCCCCTTGATCAGACTTGTTAAGTTCTTCTTCGGCGAATGACACTTGCTTGATTGAATGGTTGGCAGACCCTGACATTTTAGCCGTGCAAAGCTTTATCTTCTCTTGGCCCACCTTCAGGACGTTCTCTCTTAAGTCCACAACGAATCCGTAAAATGCTTACGGACATTGGCACCATGTCTGTGCCAAGAATCACTTCATCAAAATGTCTGCAACAAGCATTTGGTGGCTAAACTCGAGAAGGCCCAGACGTACACGTACGTCTACCTTTCCTAACACATTGGCGGGGCTTCCAGTCACAGTCTGTATTGTACAAGAGATAATTTGAGGCTGGCGGTTGCTGACTAAGTCAGGGCGCACGATGGAAACTGTGGCGCCCGTGTCAACTGTAAATGCTGCAGGTTTGTCTTTAATGAATCCTTTGACAATCAGGTTACCCGCGGTTTTATGAAGCGTGGAGACGGTGTGCAGTTCCGTATCTTTACATCTCCAATCCGTGCATTCACGCTCTTCTCTGCGATTTTTTGTCTCCCAACAATCTGCTTGTAGATGGCCACTTTTCCCACAGTTATAACATTTAGGTCCTTTGTCTTTATCCTTTTGTTCGACAGATCGTTGTGGCGCTACGGACTTCTTAAATTGCTGTTCTTGAATCGTCTTTGTATTCCGTCCGTTATGACGATACTGTGGTACTGGATCCATTTGACTACAACGTCATGACATACTTTGATTAATGTAGGTCGCCGACTTGGCAGCTTTCAAACGAAGAGCATGAACAAGAGCGTCTGAGCCATTCTGATACCGTGCCATTCTTAACACTTGTTGTAATTTACTATCCCTGATACCGTTAATAAACACAATGTGAGCAATCCACGTTCGGAAGTCCCTCGATTTTTCGGGATAAGCCAATCTCATCAATCGGTCGACATTTGGTTCAAATTCTTGAAGGCTCTCCCCTGAACGCTGTCGCCTCGCTTTAAGTTGGACACGGTACACTTCGCACAAATGCTGGTCACCGTACCGTAATTCCAGAGCTTTTGTTAATTCGGCATATGTGTTCTGTCTGTCAGAAGGCACTTTGTGTATTAGATCTGCGGCATGTCCTTTTAACGCAAGAATGAGTGAAAGGCTTTTCTCTTCTTCTGTCCAGTTATTTAAGCGAGCGGCAGCTTCAAATTGGCGATGATAATTTGCTCAGTGAGTGCTTCCATTAAACGACGGGGCCTTTACAAAAACTGGCCCTACTTCAGTTAATAGCGTTCTTTGATTTCTCTGATATTTTGAATCTTCTGAATTTAACATACTTGTTTTCATAGTGTACACACATTTTTTATTTTAGATATTCTGTCAACTTGTTTGTTCAGCTCACCTCGTAACAGGCCGAATTTTGCAGTGATATCATCTTGTACGAACGCCTTAACGTCGTCTGCTTGACGACTAAATTCTTCTTTTTGTTGTTCTTGTGTTTACCGTAGCATTACTCTGAATGCTTCTATCATCTGACTGGTATCCATTTTTTCCGATTAATTGCGAATTACACTCGTATTGTACAAAGGGTCCACTGTTACCACTGCTAACCGTTCTATCCCACTTCTGACACCACTGTTACAACGGTCTACTCGATCGTCGTAGGTACAGTGGAAACAAAATACTAGACACCAATTAAGTCACTAATCACCAGCTTTAATTTTCACAGTTATACAGTTTGTAATTAATAACACAGTCTCTACAACAAAGCAAATAAAAATTGTTCACATTCACACGTAATAGCAATGCCTACTAATAGAGTCTTGCATAATTATAAAACACATAACACAATAATTCTTCACTTTAACAAGCACTCAATCCGCACTAGCGAGAGTCGCTCACGTAACTAACTGACAACCCGGCAGCTATGGCTTTATATACGCCGCGCTGAGGCCGAGTACAGCTTTCCCTCCTTAACTGCACGCCGGCGGCTTAATACGTAGTATCTCAAGTGTTCCTGGAACTCACTAGAATCGCCTACTTGAATGACGCACAGCTGCCACACTGGACGGGAGGAGTGGAGAATGTTCTGGGTTGTTCGGTAGGCTTCTCGTAACAATATAGAAACAGTATTGTGTTATAAGGCCTAATGGCGAGTTCAGATTATGAGTGTAGTCAAACGACTACACCAAAACATTACCATTATTATTCGTTTGCAACTTAATATATACCCTTATAATCAGGTACTAATATTAAAGCCCAGGACATATACCACAACTTGACTAATCCAAACTCTTGCAGTCCTTGAGTAGATGTGTGCCCAAGATTAGTATATAATGTGTAACATTCCACTACTACTATGAAGTAGCAGGTTTTATTTCTTTGCGTTTTGTATTATATTAGAAGGATAAGCCAAATGTATCATTTATAAATTTAAAGTAAAAAGACAAAGAAATGTAATGGTTGACCTAATTAGACAATATAAGTTTTATCAAGATTCTTTTACATTAGGCGTGAAACTTCAAAAACGTAACAAGAATAAAAGGTTTTATTTACGGTCAACGTTACAACCAAAGTTATAACCAAAAGTCATAATTATATATTTTTTCCCCAAAATCTGTTGGACTGGATACTTATTTCCTGACAATGATGAGATATTTACGAAGCAGAAGTACGAGCCCACTGTAAAGACCTCTTACAGGTGCCCAGTGTTCGTTTCAGCCACGTTTATAATTTTCCAAATTTAAAAATTTTGTAATGAAATAAACAAAATGAGTATAAATGTACTGTACTGTACTAAATGGAAGTAAATGTAATCTTCTCCATTATTAAATATTTATTAAATTTAGTAAATAATATTAACACTATTAATTACACAATGCAAGAAAGGAAACAATAGGAAAAAGCGATTAATTTTTTTTTTCTATACTACCCTCTAAAACGACATTGCCGACAGGCGAGTCTTTTACATTTAATTGCAGCTGACCCCTACACTCACTTGCAGATCGACTTATAAAAGAGCAAGTTTTGTTGAAAAACTATAACTAGTGTACAGAGGAAGAGTAGATGAAAATTATCACATCACCAGAGAGTCCACAAAGTTTCAATAAAGCTTCACCACTAGAGTGAATACTTCACTACTTCTGAGTGTCTCTCATAGTCTCTTGTGCTACTGAAAGTAAAATGTAAACGTGTCTTTTGTTAACAAACATGCTTAATCTTTACATTCCTTTACGTGTTACAAATCGCTAATTTATTTAAACCAATTGATCAAAACATGTTATTAAAAGAAAGGGAGGTACCTGCTTAATAATTTAGCATACTGTTACTCACTAATCGTATGATAACAGCTGGAAGAAGAAAGTATTAACACTGAAAACTATATTATCAGTTAATATGAAAAGTAAAATTTACACAAGTTTGTGCCATAATACGACTTTAAAATAATAGGAGTAATACTCCTTTTTCTCCTTATTCTCATTTTTTCTTCTCCTCACCTTCTTCTTCTTTTTCTTATTCTTGTTTTATTCTTCCCTTTTTTATGTTTTACTATCGCCCTTTGCCTTCATAACTAGAGCCTTTATGGCATTGTCTTAGCTTCTTCTACTTTACGTGAACCTTTCACTTCTAATAAAGCCTTTCCCTTTCTGATAACCAACTTCTCAACTTAATATATTCATTTCAATCTTAGTAACCCTATTTGTTTTTCTTCTACTGGGCTGCTTCCGTAAAATACCATTAGAAATAAAATTTAAGAGTACTCAGTTCCTATCTATTTGCGTTTTGATAATAATTTGAGCTTTCCTTATCTAAATATGGAGCTCATTAAAACATGGTTTTATGTTTAATAACTTTTATATACAGTCTTATACCAATTTTATTTAATTCACGAGTATTAAACTAGGATGCTAAGGAAAGTATTATACCATATTAAATATATTTGTGTATAGTGGTTGCTAGTAAAAAAATTAAGTGGTTTGCACAACACGTAGAAAAAGCTACCTCTTAATATTATGTATAATAATATGGTAATCATAAGAACACAATTTGTATAAGTTTACTATGATAGATATACCGGTACTTATTTTTTCCAAATATTTTTCGCATAACGTAGTACGGTAAACTCTTACCCCCTCTGTTGCTTACTAAAGTTAGAACGCTGCACGTGAGGGTCACGGTTCCGAAACACCCTTTGCTTTGAGATGCTATTTATGAAACTTTTACACTGGGAACCTAATGTTTACTTTCTACGTTCATAGTATAGGGAAAAAAATTGAATGGGTTATTTTATTGAGCTCCGTAGTAGTACCGGAAACTTGTAGTAGGGTGTAGGGTGCTGTATACAAACTTTGACCACTTATGCAGTTAGTAGCCTACTGTATTTTGAAAGTGATTGTACACTCGGTGGGACTTTAGTAGTAATAGATGTCTGCTGTACTAGTTCTACAGAATACAATTTTATATACATAGTTTCAACAACGCACAGATAGGTAACTAACATTTTTTACTATTTAAAGATGGATTCTGCAGATTTTTATTGAAAAAAAACTTTATCTACGGCCCATATTAGAACAAAGAAATAAAAAAAAATATTTTATTCTACTTCTAAAATTAATACAACTATCAGTTGTATTAGTTGTTCGGTTATTTGAGAATGTTTTGAAACGTTAGTGGAAAACATGATTTGTTCTGATGTTGCAATCCCAAAATACGATGTTTATATATTTGTCTAACTTTGAAACGTTACCAAAAATACATAGAATAACAAATCTGGTAAAGCTGCAACTACCTACACTTGACGCCACCAATCACCACTGTTTGTATATTTTAATTTTCTTGCCAACATTTAAGGCATCTATTATAACCTTGAATTGTTGGAATGTTAAAAAGTATATTCATACGCGTACTACTCGAATAAACCTGTGATTAAGAAAAATTGTATAATATCAACAGAAAGAATATATTTCGTTACCTCGTGTTACAAAATTTAGTGAAATTGATAAATATGTAATGTAATAATTTACTTAACGGCTAAATTATATAACAGTGTCAGGGTTAGACACATCATCTGCACAAGTAGGCCTAGTGCTCCTTTGTGTACAAACGCCCATAGATGCAGCTGCCCGCCTTCTCCTTGTTCCATTATTCTAACCGTCGTATTTATACACTGACTGGTTAGCCTATCGAGCGCCACAGAATGCTGAAGTATAAATTTTGAAATTTTATGTTTAACTTAGTATTAAAATATAGTGAAATATTGCCATATAAATTATTACGTATGGCTTTTCTTCCATACATTTGGTTCAGCATTTTTATATAATACTACCATAATACTATTAATAATACTATAATACTAATACTATTTTTAAATTTGAGCAAATACTGATTTAATAAATGGAATATATGATTTGATATTGCAAATATAAATTGCTTAATGATTAAATTTAACCTGGTGCAAATTGTTACATTATAATTTTAATTTTAATTTTTTAACCTCATTAAACTTTAGTAAACACACGGAATATTTAAATTGCAAACTTCTGTTAATGATATCAAATAATGCGTGATGTCTACTAAAAATGATAACTCACAAACCACAAAGCCACTCTCCACCTTTAAGGAATCCGGACCTTAGAGACATAACGTCTTTCAGCTTCTCAACGAATAGTTGTTTTTTTAACTTGAATCAACGTAAAACCACATCTGCTTTACATATCTGAGTTGTTATTTACTTCTTCTTAAAATATCCACTTACTCTCACCTATTGTGCGACGCATGTTTGATTTTATCTTAACGCACTGCACAAAAGCATTAATGGCATAAAACCAGTCTACCTGTACAGCGTACAAACCTCTTAGCAAATGTGATACAGTAATGATGGAGAACAATACATGACTTCCATGTTCTAATATTTATGTTTAAAATCATTTTCGAAATGAAATATTTCCAATGAAACTACTTCTTTCTTCGGCCTTAACCACAGTACTGTGGTCACTAACATATACCACCTCAAGTTAGCGCAATCGATTTTCACTGATGACGGCAGTCGATGGCACTTCCAGAACGTCTGGTTTTGCAGAAAACATTGGACCACGGCCAAACAGGCCAGGAACGAATTTTCCCAACAAACTACTTCTTTGTTGCCGATAACGTAGTACACATATAAAAAATTATCAACTACCCCTTCAACTACTCTTTTCATTTATAGATAGGCCTATTTCATCTACCTTTCTACAGCGGATTATTATGACCTTTTTTCGGGTACTTTATTTATCTAAATTAATTACTTTACTTTTGTTAAAACCAAAACGTTGCACGTAAACTACCTCTGCCCCTTAACCGATCTTCACCAAAATTAATACGCCTTGTGTCCTCAACAAATCAGGCACACATGCAAAAACTTATTTGATTCCGTTTGAATTTGCGGTAGTTATCGTTCGCCATAGAAAAATTATACACACACACACACAGACACACACACACAAAAAGAGAGGCACTTTTCGGAAAATAACTTTTCTTCATGTTTTGATGGTAGTACAATGAAAATCAGCCTTTATCTCGAACATGATTTTTTTCGCAATCACCATACTTCCTTCCTTATGGAACATGGAAGTAAAAACAACTTCTCTTACGTTACGTTGTAGTTCTAAAGAAGAGGTTTATTTGTCTCACTGGTCAGTGTTAGTTAGATAGCCATCCATCGATGACAATCAAATTAAATTATAAAACTCACAGTGGACAACCATAACTACGGCACTGACACTAAGTCAGATAGCTTGACTATCTGAAAATCTCACCAAAGCATTACGAGTATTTTCAAAGAACTAAGTAACTACAACGTTCTCATGTTGATGCAGCCACTACTCGTGCTTCACACAAAATCTCCTGCTTTCATCAGCAACTGATCAAATTTTTACACTGGCAACCCAATGTTTGCTTCCAACTGTCATAGTATAGGAAGCAATAACGTTCAATGGGTAACCTTACTGATGTCCGTAGTAGAACTGGAAACTTTTAGTAAGAGTGCTGATGTTTATACCAGCAATAAATTATAAAATTAGCCCAAGCTGTGATTCAAATAAACCAATATCAGTATGTCCGTTGTTACTAATCAAAAACAGCGGGGCTTGACGTTGAAAATTAATTCATTTGTTCCCACTTATTTTTTTTCATGTTGTCTCTGAATATAAGAGATAGGTCAATTTACACACGTAAACACACCAATTTAATGTATTTGAATGTTTATCGTATTAAAATCCGCATGTAAAAGATGTAAAACTTGGATGACAGATAAATTAGTTTTTACTTCATAGTTTAGTTTGAGACGTATGTATTTGTTATACGAATATTAGTTAAATTATAAACAAGAGATAGCTTTATTTTGTACATCGAATTTAAAGTGCACATCAAATTTCAGTGCGGTAACCGGTATACTTACCGGTGCGGATCGAGTAGGTAGCTGAAGATTAGTGGAATGTGTTCAATGTGTTATAATTAGTGTGGAACTCTATTACTTGACATTATTATTGTGTGTGTACCAATTTAACTTGACTTATTGTACGAGTATAATCTTGTTGAATAATTTGTTGACTGCAAACTGTTATTTGTGATTAATTAAAGCTAGTAATTAATGATTTCATTGGTGTCTGTATTTGTTTCAAAAGCATACGACGATCATTGAGATCGTCGTAACAATATTTTTCAATCGATTGTATTTTATAACGCTTCAAAAATAATCAGATCAAACACAATTTAATGTGTCCAAACTCATGAACTCAACTTTTTAACTGGTTTTCAGATTATAAATATTAATATGTAATTGTCATAATCATAATAAATAAAATAGTACACGTACTTCACGAAGCCAGAATACATTCTACACAAACGTACTTTTATGCTATACAACTCTGAATAGTTTCTGGTACCGTATATAGTTGTAAAGCAGGAAAGACTGCAATGCAGTATTCTCTGTTTGTATGGGTTTCACTAAGTCTATATTAAATCTGACCATCGGAATTTCTCTTTTCATATACTGAAGCTTTGTGTAAAACGATAACATATGGAGTTATGCTATTACAGTACACCAGCATGTGCATAACAAACTCTAATGATTTGGTTTAGGATGGAGGAAGTACACCGCAATATATATGCGCAATAATTTATGCAACAAATTATCTTTTTTATGTCACACATATTTTGTTTTAATAAATTATATTTAGTTTATAAAATATAAATACAGTATAAAACCGGCCATCTTGTTTAATCTATCAAGATGAATGTGTTAGACTGAGACTGTCTTGAACAAAATTAAACAATATTTTATTTACTATAAACATTTTAAACAGAATCAATGAGAATGTATTTTTTACGAGTCTTTTATTTTCCTGCAAAGCGATTATGAACAAACAAAATACCATAAACATACCTATCGTTTGTTTTATTAAAATTAACAAAAATTTTAAGTACTTACTTTTCCTTAGCTCAGTCGTTTAACACAAATCAACATTTGATAGACGCTAATAATGTTACACAGAACCTATTGTTTAATGTCATTAAAGATTACATGACTTTATTTATTTATGTTAGTTTATTCAAAATTAACCGAATATTATTGCAATATGTTATATATATATATATATATATATATATATATAGTGATGTCATACATTTCGGTTTGTGTGACTGCTTTGGTAGTTCATCATCATCACACACCAAGGACTAGACCTTAGAGCGGTTCCGGAACCCATCTCCTCCTCGGTATACCGACACCTCTCTTGCCAGTAGGGTGATAACCCAAGGCAGCAACAGGTATCAGGCATGCGATTAAAGTCTTCACACCATCTCCTTCTGTGGTCTTCAATCTGATACAATGTTTAAATCGCGTCTAATATCCTCTTTCCTTCTCCGATCCAAGAGAAAACAACCTTGGGTCCCTCTTGAAAAGTTCATTTCGGCTGCATGAATCCTCTGCACGTCCCTTTTACCAAAAGTCTATGCCTCACTAGCATATAGAAATGTGGAGACAACCACAATTTTATAAAATATCATTCGGGTATCCTTCCGTGTTTTATTTTTCAGGTAGCTATGAATTGTTCCTCAGATGAGTCTAAATTTTGTTAGCTTACTATACCAATCAACATCTACTTGGATAGTTTATATCTCCGAAAAGAGAGAAAGGTGACCCTAATTTAGTTTTTCCCATACTAAATTTTGCATATTATCGTTGTCTACTTCCTGTTAACCCTTTTGCTCTCATCGGACCGTGCCAATTTCTGTTTGATATTGAACTTGGTACTTTCAATAAGAATTTAAAATTAAAAACCATACCAGTAAAATGATCGAAAAATCTTAAAATCTCTAATGATCTTCAGTATTCTAAAGATGTCCTTCTTGTACTATTCTATTTCAATGATTATGTATTCCATAATCTGTGTTTGTAAAAGAAACTTAAAAATACAATCACTTCAAACATTACATAATGTTAATATCTAGTCATAACTTTATTAAAAAATACACGTTTTCTTACAGTAATTATGTACATTCACATATATTATTTTCAGTGGATGGTATTATTTTCACAGAATTAAAACAAGTCGATGAAAGTAATTGAAGTACAAGTTTTCACAACGATTGACGCTCAATAAATTTGATGTAATGTAATTAGTGGTACTAAAAATAGGCCACGGGATCATTGTCGTTCGGCTGTCATTTAGGAGCACAAACAGTAGAACTAAAATCGTAATGGCAGTAAGAGCGGCTACCTAGGGGTGATATAAAATATATTATGCTCCAAAGTAGGGTAATTGGTAGAGTTTCTAACATTGCCAGGGGGCTTCAGTTTGTGTAAGAGCGGTCGTAATGTTAACCCGCAGCTGGAGGCCGGATAATAAATCGATGAGAACCAACAGCCACCGTGATATTCTCCGTGCGACTATAAAAGCTGTTTTATTTGGCATTACTATTTAGTTTTTATTTAAGTGATCCCTCTTTCCTTTAATGGGCTGATTTTAGTACGTGTTGGACAAACGTAATCAACAATACATTTTCTAGTACAACTTACTGGTGAATGTTACATTACAACAGAACTTTGACTCCGATAAACCATAGTGTTGTACTTGGCCATTTAGACTACTTTGTTTACGCTACTTCATATTAGCCATTCTATAAACGTTAGTATCACACACACGCGCGCGCGCACACACACTAAACCACATAATACATAACCGTGTGCTTATACGTAATTGGTTTCATAAAACAACTATTTCAAAACAAATGTATGGTTTACTTATACAAAGATTGTTTAAACTCACTTAAACAATTTTATTGTTATGCAAACAAATCACCCTTTATGCTTTGGAGTATGCACACACTTATAAAAGCAAAATATTTCCTGGCGTACACATGCGCGCGCGCACACACATACACACATTACTAAACGCACAAACGCGGAGACATGTTTGCAGTGTGACGGCAAAATCTATATTTTTTTCCAACCAGTTTTTCCGAGAAATGAGTCTCAGATACATCTTCAAAACACTGGCTTTTCTGTAATAAATATTTTAGTCTCAGATTGCGTATCTCTTTGCAGAACAATTTATGTTGATGAGAACATCAAGTCATTGTTTTAGTATTTTTAGTATAATGCAGTATTTGTATAAGCTTATAGAATAATAATTTGATTGTTTTATCCGTCGAACAGCCACACTTATTGTCCACATCAAGAACAACCCATAATATTTGTACCCATGTAGTGGGCGGGAAGAATATAATGGTTTCTTTGTCATGCAGAAACTGAATTATTGCCATTCGTTGACTTTTCCATTTGACACACTATACAGTCTTATTTAAAGTAACAAAATTATCAAACAAGTTAGACACAATAAATATAAACATATTTTAAATACATTTTAACATTCGATGAGTTATACAAAATTTAACTTGTTTGAGGATTAGGCTGGTTGATAAAGCAAATAAACATACATCATTAAACGGGAAATAAAACTGCCATAGCTTGTACAGTTGTAGTTATAAGATAATTATGATCGCAAATAAAATACATATATTTACTACTAGAGGACTGATTTATATGTACAAATTGTTTTGGTAATTTTATAAGTACGAATAAACATTTCTTTCATTCTCCAATTCAGTAAGTATATATTAAACATTCCTTTCATTCTTCAATTGAGTAAATAAATATTAAAACATTTCTTTCATTCTTCAATTGAATAAATATATATTATTTGTTAAGGCACTATTTAGATACATAGGTAAATATAAATTTTGTAAACGTATTACACTGATAACTATAGCATTTCTTTAAATATATAGTATTGTTTTTATAACTTTACGGAATATTGTATACAATTAGGACGTAAATCAAATAGCATTAAGTATTTAAACACAAAGAAAGGACAATAATCGCATATGAATATTATTTAATTAGGACGTTTAGCCTCAAGTGTTTATCGGTTATGAAGTAATAAATTATTTTCTCCGAATGTGGAAGTAGACTATACTGTAGACTTTCGACTATACTGTAATTTAATGTTTTTATAAATGTTATAGCTGAATTAGGTATAGTACTAGTAATTGAGTAGCTAGAAATTGAACGTTTGAACTCTTTGTTACATTTAGTTGACAGACGACTATTACAACAAAATTATAATAAAAATTAAAGGATTGGTATAAAAAAAATTTAGATAAATAATTTCTTTAATTACATGTATCAGAATATAATGACAATATCATAAAATAGCTTAACACTAATACTCAAGGGAAATTCCTTAATACAGAATATTTATGTAATGAGTATGAGGAGCATAGAAGGGTTTATTGATCTCTACGAAAAACCGTAGACACACAGATTAAGTGCGCTTATTACGAAAAGGTTTTAATCTCTACAGAAACCGTAGTCTCCCGTTGGCGATCAAGCACTTGCCCGTAGATCCCGTGACATTTAGAGTGAAATATATTCTGTAGGACTTCTGTCGGCTTACGGTGTCACCCGGGAATTAATTCTGTATAAAGGAAAGGCGCCTCTCGCAGATCTTGTTCGAACAGTGAAAAACAGATTTTATTGTATTAACTTTTAAATATATACACTGTGTGAACACTCGTGTGCGCGCGCGCGCAGACACTCTCACATCAATCTGCACGCTTGTCAAGAAATGATTACTGTCTAGAAATATATTCAAGACTTCCTGCAAACAACACATTTAGCAAACTATTGTGACCAGTATTTGACACTGCTTCACATATGAGATTACCACGGTAATTTGACTAAAAAGTATATGTGTGTTAGTGCGTGAACATGTGTGTGTGACAGAGGTAAAACGAGAGGGAGAGAGAGATGGAGAGAAATTGTAATTAATATGAATGTTTGAAATTTTGTTGTATTAGTTATTTATGTATTTCTATTAGCGTCGCACAAATTTAATTTAATTCTTCAGTTTTGGCAGTTGGAGTCTTTCATCGATAATCAGTACTTTTCACATTATCGTAGTTCTATCTTAGCGTTTATTTTTAATTTACATTTTTTAGGTATGTAAACAAAGTTAATTAATAGCAGCCCTTGGTGAAAGCGTCACATCAATTGGCAGCGTTTTATTTTGTTAGGCTTGTTAGCTTTGCAGCCAACAAATTGAAGTAAAGCCTATAATTGGAGGCTTAAAGCGCAATCAACACGCGAATAGTCCACATCCCAGTCCTCTCACTTAGTACTAGGGGGTGCACACAAATTGACGCCACATCCGTTACCTCATTACTACAGTGAAGCTACTGTATTATTTGGTAGTGTTGGCATCATTTGAATATTTATGCAACTTAATATTATTATATCCTAACTCGCACACACATATGCACTGCGGTAAGCTCTTGAATTCTGTAAACTTTCGAGTTGGGAAGAAAATATGTTATTTGTAATTTGTATGGAGTTCCTCTGCTTTCTGACTGTCACGGACAATCCAGTCAATAGATTCGTTACTTGAACGCATGCTTCGAATTCTAGCAAAACCTGTGTTAAATTTGCTTGGGGTTTGCTGGAATTTTCTCCATAACAGATTTTTTGCAGAAAAACAGAGGGTATGAAAGTGCCAAACGGAAGGTAATCGCAATTGCCGATAATATATTTGCTTCACCGTATTGCAAATTGGGCACACCTTTCCAAGGACAAAATCGACCCGTATGTACGTGCGACAGGGAATTTTCAGTGAAACATATAATTAAAGGCTGCCGTGGTGTTACTGAACTCGAACGCAGATACGGAGTAAAAGACAACCTAAAAGAGAAACTAGGAAACAGTTAACGAGTGATAAAATTCTGTCCTTCCTAAAGGCAGCTTATCATCTAAATCAGCTAAGTGTAAACTATTTTAATTTCATTGCTAAACCAATAAGTAGGCGAGAAACAACACTGACAACGAGTTCGTTGACCCCTCAGACGCCGAACTCCAAACGAAAAAAGTCACTACTATACTGACATTGTATATGTTGTTATAATATTGCTAACTTTTTGTTATATACTTAGTGTTTATTATATTATTGTAAACGCCTTAACGGAAATTATGATGATGACGTTTATTACAGCTAAAACGTGTTAGTATCGATTTCTCTCGCGTTCGATAATTTATTCCACCGTTTAAGTCTCACGGTCCATGCGATCTGTGTAAACGTATTAATAAGTAACTTATTAAAGAAGAAACAAGTATAAAACAAGTATACGAGTCAGTTTGTATCACTCAAGATAAGGCTACAAGAATACAGCTGAGCTGTATAAACACATTTACTATACTATTTATTACTTTACTGGGACGGCCCAGTTGTTTAGTTGAGAAGTGACATTTGTGAGATTCTATATGGTCCTTACAAGGAAACTGAGAGGACATCCGGTGACAGGCATCTGCAGCTGGAGAGACATAACATTCCTTCACGGTTAAGTAAGCAGCAATAAAAATGAAGTAGCTAATGAACTCCATTTTCAATATATTAGAAAATATTATGTTGTTCTAGATCAAATGGTGTGTATCCGTTGTTTTGATTGCATCTGTGTGTTTGTGTGTGTATGTGTGATTGCTCAGATTCAAGTTTGACCTATACGCCGACCTAACCCTCTGACCTAAATCCTCAGTTCTATAGATCAAGTGTAAAAGAAGTATCGTAAAAACTTTGTAGTTTACCGTGATGCAACTGAAAAGGTTCCGTTGTTCGAATCATGCATATGTTAAAAAATTGTAATCACTTAATCAATTATTATAAAAATTAATTCAAAAATCAAGAACTGGTGCCTTAAAATAAATTTACACGTGTTTAGTGAGATGTCTTGAATGAAGGAAAGAAACAATATGAATACTAAGTCTTGCAGTAAAAATGAAAAGTGTTATAATCAGTTTGACAAATTGGCTTTTATAGATAAAAACAACCTCCTACAAATGGCTGGACACAAGTATAGAGTCATATATTATTAATATTATTTTTATTCTTATTAATCACTTTGGCTTCAAAGTAATATATTAAACCTGTACTAAATAATATAATTCCCTGTAGTCGACACAAACTTGGTAAACTACATATAAAATATCGGTATGGAGAACCATACATGACTTCCATATTCTAAGATTTATTTTTAAAATCATTTTCGAAATGAAATATTACCATAGAAACTACTTCTTTCTACTTACTGCTTCAGCCTTAACCACAGTACTGTGGTCACTAACATATACCACCTCACGTTTCGCACTCGATTTTCACTGATGATGGAAGTCAGTGGCATTGCCGAAACGTCTGGTTTTGTAGAAAACATTGGACTACGGCCAAATATCCCGGGAAGGAATTTTAACAAAACTACTTCTTTGTTGCCGATAACGTTGTACACATATATATAAAAAATATGCATAAAATTAATGGCTTGTATAAGTTAATGATTGATCTCCATTAAGTAGTGCTCAAGTTTCCAAAGTTTTAATATTATGATGTCCGTAATTAAAACATCAGAGCAGGTTTAGTGTGTATGAGGGTTCACCGTGGACAAAAATTTTTAACATTTCCTATTGAGCGTTGCTTAGAATAAATCTGCGAATCTACAGTGTACGTTTCACAGAACAAACACGCGGAAAAGAAGGAGCGCTCCGAAGTCACTCATGGACCCTCAGCATCTTGCAGAGGGTTCATTCCCTAAAGACGAAAAATCTGTCTATGAATCGTTCCTCTGTAAACACGTGCAGTTACACTGCCCAGCGATCCACAGGAAGCAAATCGCTATCCACGCTGGACACTTTTTCGGCTTGCATGCGTTATGTTGGTATGGGTTCGGCACTTTCCATTTAAAATCCGTGCAAATGTATGAAAATAAACATGAATGAGGCCAGAAATAACGCGAATTGTGTGTGTGTGTGTGTGTGTGTGTGTGTGTGTGTGTGTGTGTGTGTGTGTGTGTGTGTGTGTGTGTGTGTGTGTGTGTGTGTGTGTGTGTGTGTGTGTGTGTGTGTGTGTGTGTGTGTGTGTGTGTGTGTGTGTGTGTGTGTGTGTGTGTGTGTGTGTGTGTGTGTGTGTGTGTGTGTGTGTGTGTGTGTGTCTTCCCTGCCTTTTTATTGCGGTAGTGATAATAATAAAATGGAAACGTAAACAGTACATAACTGAGATATGCTTGCCTGCCACGCACGATATATTTTCTCTTATACATGACTAACAGAATACCCGTGCTTCGCTACGGAGTTTCACGTTGTACGTAATGAAAATGTTAGTTTAATTAATGAAGTTTAATTAAAGTAGGCTTCTTAAAAATAAATAGCTGTTGCCCACAACTTCGTTCGCGTGGTCTTCAATTTAATGCGATAATATATTTAGAACAGAATCTATTCTTTTGGGTTGCCATAGTAACCAGATCTAATAGTTTTTTAAGACTGCAAAGGACCCCCCAGAGGATCGTATCGAAAAAAACACCTGTCCTATGTTGGTTCTCCCGTTGAGTAAAATATTTGTGCCAAGTTTGGTTGAAATCGGTCAAATGGTTTAGGTGGAGACGTGGAAGACCCCAAAGGACCCCCCAAAGGATCGTATAGAAAAAAACACTTGTCCTATGTTGGTTCTCCCTTTGCGTAAAATATTTGTGCCAAGTTTGGTTGAAATCGGTCCAGTGGTTTAGGAGGCGAAGTCGAAGACCCCAAAGAACCCCCAAAAGGACCCCATCGAAAAAACACCTATCCTATGTTGGTTCTCCCGTTGCGTAAAATATTTGTGCCAAGTTTGGTTGAAATCGGTACAGTGGTTTAGGAGGAGATGTGGAAGAAACCTTCGCGGACGTGCGCAAAACAACTCACCGAAGTTTCATCGCAATCGGATGAATGGTATAGGAACGCATACGGGACAAACAAAGAAACATTCATTTTTATATATAAGATGTAAACTATACCACTTACTTGACATAAACCGTGATAGCTAAGCTAATGTACAACATACATGTATTAATTATACACATAAATGTTCCTCGATAGACACTCTATCTATTGGCGAAAACTTGAATAAAATCCGTTCAGTACTTCCTGAGGTTAGCGATTTCAAACACAGAGAGAAAACGGACCGACTTTACTTTATACTATGTACAGATTTACATTAAAATGAAAAATTTATAATTTTGTTGCCTGGCAACAAAATTATTTTATTTTTAACAATTACCATTGTTTCAAAAAGTTAAATGAATTTTCAAGTACTTTACTCTTGTTAAAACGTAAAAGTTGCAGGTAAACTACCCCTTCCCCTTAACCGATCTTCACCAAAATCGAAAGTCCTTGAGACCTCTACAATTCAGGGACGTATGCAAAAAATTATTTGATTCTGTTTGAATTTGCGGCTGTTATCGTTTGCCATAGAAAATACCCTTGTTAAAAAAACGTTGCAGGTAAACTACCCCTTTCCCTTAACCGATCTTCACCAAAAACAATAGGTCTTGAGAACTCTAGAATTTAGGGCTGTATGCAAATAATCTTTTGATTCTGTTTGAATTTGCGGCTGTTATCGTTTTCCATAGGAAATACCCTTGTTAAAACATAAAACGTTGAAGGTAAACTACCCCTTTCCCTTAACCGATCTTCACCAAAACCATAGGTCTTGAGAACTCTACAATTGAGGGCTGTATGCGAAACATTATTTGATTCTGTTTGAATTTGCGGCTGTTATCGTTTGCCAAAAAAAAAAATTTCTCTTGATAAAAAAAAACCGTTGCAGGTAAACTACCCCTTTCCCTCAACCGATCTTCACCAAAAACAATAGGCCGTGAGTACTCTACAAATCAGGGCTGCATGCAAAAAATTATTTGATTTTGTTTGAATTTGCGGCAGTTATCGTTTGCCATAAAGAAAAAATCTACACACAGATAGACACACAGACAGACACATAGACAGACACACAGACAGTCAGACACACACACAGACACTTTTCGGAAAACGACTTTTTTCATGTTTTGAGTGTAGTACAATCAGAATCTGCAATAATCTCGAACACGATTTTTTTGCCATCACCATACTTCCATTCCTTAAGGAATATGGAAGTAAAATGACTGAAAGATTTCATAATTTTTATTATTTTTACGCTCTTTAAGGTTAAATAATTACCCTTATTTCGTAGGTTCTGTTTCGTATGGTTGTATCTTAATACTTCAAAGGGAAAGCCTACAAATTTATCCGATCAAAAAAATTCAACAGTAATGTGTGTTCTTTGTGCATACTTCCGTTCCAAGGTAACTAAACCAAATCTGTAAATTTAAATCTCGTTTCCAATCATTTGTGTTTTATTTAAATTTAAACAAGAAAAGTTTATTCATTTCCGTAAATGGGAAATCGGATGACTGAGGTTTCATTATATCCATAAATACATATATCTAAGTACATGTACAGGGATACCATTTAGTAACGGGAAATTACAATTCCGAAGACAATATGCTGTGCACAGAAAACAACGAAGCGAGTAGCTATTACTCTACATAGATTTACAAATAAATAGATAAATAAGAAACATCTTTGGTGTTTGACATCAACGTCAGTTCTTAAGCTCTAAGAAAATAAATTTACTTTAATTAAATCCATATGCTCTGCGTTTCAAGATAAAATCTCAGTGCATTGCGTTCAGTACGTCATAAATTATCTTTGACATGTATAATACATTGCAAATTAACAATGTATAGTTGACCTTTCAAAGTCAAAAAGTAACCCTATTTTGGAGTTTATACCTAAAAAATATTCCAGACCATTTTCAAGGCAATCCTTTGATTTCTGTAATATCATGACATTTATAAATCATTAGTTTAAATTTATGTACTTGCCTACATTACTTGCATGAGAGCGAATTCTTTCGAGAGAGCTTAGACCTTCGAGGGACACAATTTAAATACCGTAAAAATATTAGTGTCTCGTACAGTAGATCACACTTTTTGTAGTGATATTCACAAGTTGATAAATATAACTATTCTATAAATTTTGTAGTTTTACTATAATATATATAAAGAAATTTAGTACTTACAAGTACACCTCTAGTTATTCCAGTCGGTGATTTTTACTTCCATGTTCCTTAAGGAAATGGAAGTATGGTGATGGCAAAAAAATCGTGTTCGAGATTATTGCAGAATATGATTGTACTACACTTAAAACATTAAAAAAAAGTCATTTTTCGAAAAGTGTCTGTGTGTGTGTCTGTGTGTCTGTCTGTGTGTCTATCTGTAGATTTTTTTTTTAGCAAACGATAACAGCCGCAAATTCAAACAGAATCAAATAATGTTTTGCATACAGCCCTGAATTCTAGAGTTCTCACGATCTGTTGATTTTGGTAAAGATCGGTTAAGGGAAAGGGGTAGTTTACCTGCAACGTTTTATGTTTTAACAAGGGTATTTTCTATGGCAAACGATAACAGCCGCAAATTCAAACAGAATCAACTACTCTTTTGCATACAGCCCTGAATTGTAGAGGTCTTAAGATCTATTAATTTTGGTGAAGATCGGTTAAGGGAAAGGGGTAGTTTACCAGCTACGTTTTATGTTTTAAAATGGTATTTTATATGGCAAACGATAAGAGCCGCAAATTTAAACAGAATCAAATAATGTTTTGCATACTTTCCTGAGCTATAGAAAACTCAATGTCGTTAATTTAGGTGAAGATCGGTTAAGGGAAAGGGGTAGTTTACCTGCAACATATTATGTTTAACAATGGTAATTTTTACTTCCATATTCCTTAAGGAATGGAAGTATGGTGATGGCAAAAAAAATCGTGTTCGAGATTATTGCAGATTCTGATTCTACTACACTCAAAACATGAAAAAAAGTCGTTTTCCAAAAAGTGTCTGTGTGTGTGTCTGTCTGTCTGTGTGAGTCTGTAGATTTTTTTTCTATGGCAAACGATAACTGCCGCAAATTCAAACAGAATCAAATAATTTTTTGCATACAGCCCTGATTTGTAGAGTACTCGCGACCTATTGTTTTTGGTGAAGATCGGTTGAGGGAAAGGGGTAGTTTACCAGCAACGGATTTTTTTTGGCAAGGGTAATTTTGTTTGTTTGGCAAACGATAACAGCCGCAAATTCAAACAGAATCAAATACTGTTTCGCATACAGCCCTGAATTGTAGAGTTCTCAAGATCTGTTGATTTTGGTAAAGATCGGTTAAGGGAAGGGGTAGTTTACCTGTAACGTTTTATGTTTTAACAAGGGTATTTCCTATGGCAAACGATAACAGCCGCAAATTCAAACAGAATCAAAAGATTATTTGCATACAGCCCTAAATTATAGAGTTCTCAAGACCTTTTGTTTTTGGTGAAGATTGGTTGAGGGAAAGGGGTAGTTTACCTGCAACGTTTTTTTAACAAGGGTATTTTCTATGGCAAACGATAACAGCCGCAAATTCAAACACAATCAAATAATGTTTTGCGTACTGCCCTGATTTGTGGAGTACTCAAGACCTATTGTTTTTGGTGAAGATCGGTTAAGGGGTAGTTTACCAGCAACGTTTTTTTATCAAGCGTATTTCCTATGGCAAACGGTAACAGCCGCAAATTCAAACAGAATCAAATAATATTTTGCATACGTCCCTGAATTGTAGAGGTCTCAAGGACTTTCGATTTTGGTGAAGATCGGTTAAGGGGAAGGGGTAGTTTACCTGCAACCTTTTACGTTTTAACAAGAGTAAAGTACTTAAAAATTTATTTAAACTTTTTGAAACAATGGTAATTGTTAAAAATAAAATAATTTTGTTGCCAGGCAATAAAATTATAATTTTTTCATTTAAATGTAATATAATATTTTTCATTTAATACAAAAAAATTTCATACAGCAATAAAAAGGCAGGTAAGACACACACACACACACACACACAAAATTCACGTTATTTCTGGCCTCACTCATGTTTATTTTCTTACATTTGCACGCTTTTTAAATGGAAAGTGCCGAAACCCACACCAACATAACGCGTGCAAGCCGAAAAAATGGACATCAATTTGCTTACTGGCGAAGCTAGTAGTTAATGAATGGGTAGGCAAAAATCTTAACTTAAATTTTTTTTAAGGAATCACTAAAAGGACGGTGGTTCAAATCGGACGCTGAGGTAGAGTTTGCTGTAATCGAATGGTTCCACAAACAGCCGTAAGAATTTTACTAGCAGGGAATCTACAGGTTAGCGCAACAGTGGAACTCATGTCTTAATGTTATTGGAGACTTCTTTTAAAATCGTTGAATAAAAAATGCTTTACGGCTCTATACGTGTTTCTATTGAACAATCCTTGTATTAGTCATACACAATAATACAACTGCTTGAACTTCAAATTTTTAAACTTGATTAGCTTCTATATATATGTTTAATGTTACAAATAATTCAAATAACAATCTTGATCATCTGTTAGTTCAGCGGAATAACAGTGACACTTTTAATAACCGCATAAAATAAACACTTAGAAACAACACAGGCGCTTTAACTTAACAGTTTGGACCACAGAAGTGAGGCATGCCTCAACGCTCTATGTGTACAGCGCGGGACAATCCCCCCTCCCTACACTTCCCTATCACACTACTACATTGCTTACATACGATTTATACAAAAAATGCTGAGGCAAGTTCAGGTTGCCTCATTCGCTTTAAACGAACTATGCCGAATCTCACCTGTCACCATCTAGCGGTCGCTCAATAAAGCACGTTTCGGTTTAATAAATTTGACAGTCGCAGTAACAATGTATAATCTTTACGTTATGTAGTTCATACGTATTTATAATTTTTATTCTACAGAATTTTTTAGGGTAGGCATTGCCTCAATTGCCTCCATGTAACTTCGCCACTGATATATATGTGTACAACGTTATCGGCAACAAAGAAGTAGTTTTTGTTAAAATTCCTTCCCGGGATATTTGGCCGTAGTCCAATATTTTCTACAAAACCAGACATTTCGGCAATGCCATCGACTTCCATCATTAGTGAAAATCGAGTGCGATAACGTGAGGTGGTATACGTTAGTGACCACAGTACTGTGGTTAAGGCTGAAGCAGTAAGTAGAAAGAAGTAGTTTCTATGGTAATATTTCATTTCGAAAATGATTTTAAATATAAATCTTAGAATATGGAAGTCATGTATGGTTCTCCATACCGATATTTTAGTTTTTTACCCAAGATGCATTTCGGAACAGTTGTGTTCCATCTTCAATTGGATCATTTAGTAAATAAAAAATCACCGACTGGAATAGCTAGAGGAGTACTTGTAAGTACTAAAATTTCTTTATACATTATTAAAGGTATTCTTTGACTGATTCATAAAAATTATAATATATAACTATTCTAAGCCTCCAAACATTCTTAAATATTCCAGGTTCAATTAAAATTTAAAACAAAATCAAGCACAGTCTAGTGCAAGGTCGACTTGCAATGTGCCTTCTGTAATTTACATCCAATTTCCTAAGCTCTTTTAACTTTAAATTATGTATTATACGTAAATTATTGTTACCGCTAAAGAACAAAAGAGGAGTAGCTTCATTAACTCGTCTGCTAAATTTATAGTCGTAATGTAGTGTTAGTAAAAATGTAATTTGTTTTATTGAAGTTACATTAGTTCTTCTCTCTAAAGTATTAAAAACACATTTCTTTTCTTGAAAATTACCATAATACTGAATGAAATATGCTTAAATATTTAATAGTCAAACTGTATATAATAATTATAAGTACAATAATACTGACTCAGAACACTAAGTTTTTTGTTGGTAAAAATGTAAAATATTTATCTTATAGCCTGAACTAGTTTTTGCTTATTACAATTTTACATTTTTACCAATAAACAATCTAGTGTTCCGAGTTATATTATTGTACTTATAATTAGTTAATTTTAAGTTAATCATGACGGACACGTGATGGACAACAAAATCCAAGAATAAAAATAATAACAGAGAATATTAGCAATTTTTAGTAATATCAATTTTTAAACTTTTCTTACAATAATTATATTATTGGCTTTAGATTTTACATTTACTGTCGATGTGTCAAATTGTCCAGACTGATGAAACTTTCAAACAACCGATCACCTCGATAACATTAGGAACAGAAGTATTTGAATCCGGAGAGATTTGGTGACACTTGTGTGTGCCGCATTTCAAGTACTGTATTCTATTTGCTTGGTCAAGAACACACCACTGCCTCACTGTTACAAACAGACGGACCGACTTAAATGCCTTTTATAATCTGAAATGTATCAGTTTAATTAAATTCCTATACGTCAACATGCTCTGCACAACTATGTCTGTCAGGAAGAGTGAATGGAACTTTACAGTAAAACAGAAACGGATTTTTTAAACGGATTTATTTCTTTAAATGGCAAATAGCAATTTGAATTCCATTTAAACGGACACGAACAAGCATTCTATAAGGCACCTTTCAGAAACTGAAATTCATTGTGTCTAGGTATACTGTTATTTAATTCTGAAAGTCTAACTGGAATTCTAATGATAAATAAAAAATACCTTGTTTCCGCTTAAGAAAAATTTGGCGTAAAACTACATTTTGCACACCAAGAAAAGTAAACAGACTGCTCTGCGCACATTACTAAATTCTTGTACACAGCGTTAGAGCCATATTTTATCAATGAGTTGGTCATTAATCATCTTTGCACTATGACCAACCCTTTAAATTTACAGAAATATGTTACAAATTGCTTGCTCGTTACAAAGTAAAAAATCTAGAAACTAATATTTTCGACACGCATATAGACGCCTCTGTGTGCTATTTTACTTGTAATGCGGCCGTTATCCGAAGGAATCTGTGTTAATTCATAAATTCAACAATGTTTGTGCGCACGCACAGGAATCACGTTCAGTTAGCTTAATATCTGAAAGAAACATTGAGAGAATTGATAAACACAAAGTAATAGGAAACACATTTATTAGACTATATATATTTTTTGTTTTATCATATTCATATTTTATGCTCTCAGTCAGGTACGAAACCACACATATTCTCCTTACTTAACTTAATTGACTAGTTTATCATACATAAAAATGCTGTCTAAAATTCTTCGAAAACAAAAAAGTTAGTTGAATGAAAATAAACAAAGTTATATAAACATAAATCACACTTTAAATTGTAACTATTCCACACAATTTAAGGTACGTAAAGTTAAATTCAAAGGAAAAATGTAAAATTAAAAACTTTTATTTTTATTAGATAAAAATTACTTCTCAATCGGTCGAAAAATTGAAATGCAGATGCTAACCTAACTTACTTGTTGCTATAGTATCTGTACCACGTTAAATAAATTGGATTCGGTTTCATATTTCGGACATTGCGCCGTTCCGAGTTACTTAAGTACTACTTTTAGACATGTTTTCAAGTTACTTCCCGTAATGAGTGCGTCACTTGATTATGTCTATGTTTTATTTTAATATATATTTTTTACAAATTATTACATTTAATAAACTAAGATTAAGTGAATTTTGAGTATTTACAATATTACATAGATAATTTTAAGTTAACCATTTACAATTTCTATTCACATTAATCATTATCGGAATTATTATAATTATTATTTATTACTATTAATATTTAAAAACATTTATCAAGTTTTTCTAATTCCACTTAAGTTTCAGACAATTCACTAAATCAATATATCCTTAAGATTTCTTATTTTTTAAATCTAACAAATTTTATAAAATTTTATAGATTTCTATTGTTTTAGTAACGTTTATGTACTGCTACACTTTACACTAAAGTGTGTACACGTTGAAGAATGTGGAAGTTGTTCTTATCAAAATTATAATAATATATTTTACAGGGAAGAACATAAAATCACTTTCGTTAGCAAATTAAACTTTGACGAGTACCGAATGATGCGTATAAATTTAGTAATAACCGATATAATTGCGTAATAACCGAGTTATTACGGTTACTTGTTACCGCTTAAAGTAGGAGAGGAGTTATTTGTTGATATTTTACAGAAGAAAAACACGTATGCAATACAATATGTAAGGCTACAATAGTATTAGATATTCGGTTTAGGTCGATGTAAGCACAACATTGCCTAAATCTACGCCTCCACAAGCCTGTTTTACTTATCAGTTTATTGGAGCTAAGTACCAGAAGCATTTACTAATATCAAAGTCTTAGAATAGTAACATAATCTAGTAAATCATGAGATATATAGACTAGTTATACGTACTTTGCAAAGAATGAGTATCATATACGTATAATTTACTTAAAGGTACACTAACACGTATGGTGTAATTAAGATGCGTACTATGAAACATTCAAAGCCTAATCGGTTGTAAACCATTTCAACGAATGCTGTTCCTCGTCACATTTTAAAGTAGGCCTATGTATCATTGTTTTGGTACTTAATTCGTTGGTATGCAATGTACTTGTTTTGATCAATGGTTATACATTTTTGTGAGGTATAGACTTTACAATGTTCTGTGACTTTTGTCAAAAATCAAATAGGCAATCTTAAGTATGCTTGTGCACTTTTAAGATAATTTCGAATATACCGAACGCATGGATTTATATTTATATTGGAAAACAACACGTAGATTTAATTAAAGCAATTTAGAGACTAATAACTCATATATAACACCTACGGTGCTTCTTAATTTAATTATTTATGGACATACGTATAGCAACGAGTTGACATAGCCTCGTTGTTTTCCGTACACATTGTATTGCCACTTAGAAATGTAATTTCCCGCTACTAAATGGTATCCATATGTACAGTGCATACGTATACTTTGTATACATAGCTCTAAATAATGAAACTTTACTCATCCAATTTTCCAGTTACGGAAATGAATAAACTTTTCTCATTTAAATTTAAATCGAGCACAAATGTTTGAAAACGTGATTTAAATTAACAGCTTTATTTGTATTGTTCGCGAACGGAGGTGTGTACAGAAGAAGTACATATTCGTATTAACTTTTTTTTTTTAGATCGGGATATGGTTGTATGCTTTGATTTAGTAGTACAGATCATTTAAAGGAACAATAGTACTTACTGAAACATACCAAATGAGGAACATTATGTAACCTTAGTGAGTCTTAAATAAAAAAATTTGTGAATGTATTAGTCGTCTCATAAATGATCTAATAGGTATCAGTCGACTGAAGAGTTGACATTACGGCACGTTTAGTATGTCCTTCAGAATACAGGAGATAATACCTAAGAAAGGCAAAAATTGTGGACATATTTGTTAGTATGGTGTTGAGACCACTACGCGAAGCAAGGTTTTCAAATAATTAGCTTTTAAGATTTCCATAAATAATGAATTACTTATAATTAACTGAATTTAATTATGTAATTTACAAATATCTATTGTTGACAAAACCAAAGAACTTACTGTTTTAAAATGTATTTGCTGTAAGCATTCTGATTTCAATATCAGTGTGAATATCAAGTCAACTAAATTAAGCTGAGAAATTGTACCACTCGACAAATACCACAGCGCTTAAAGCATTATAAAAACAGATAAAATTTAGTTTCACTAACTATCTGAAAAATTCGCTCATTATTTTAAAACAAGTATATTTACTGCAACTGAACTATATAATTACACAATTTTTTAGTTGTCCTAAAAATTACTAAAATCTTGAGTATTTTACTAATTTATTAAATCAACAATTGTAAAGCAGACAATCATTTAATTTTTTTGATTTTCTAAATACAGTTAACACTAAACATTCCAACTACTGCGTTAAATTTTTAGTTGAAATTATTGTCATAATATCTAAATGACAAAATAATTATTCCTAGTTAATAAGGTTATGTGCGGTTCCACAGATGCCCAGTTCTATTTAAGATAAAAGAACTAAAAAGTAAAAATATAATGCTCCAGCTTATGTTTTAGTTTATTGGCTCTTTAGTGTGAGTGGAATGGTAGAATTTTTATTTGTGTTTCCCACCGGTAATACGTACGTACTATTTATTGGTTTATGCGTTCTAATATTCATTATGTACAAAAATTCTGTATTTGATTTACTTGAATTAACACCCACATTCAAACTAACATACTTCAAGAACATATATTTTTAAAACATTTAATTAATTTTTTATTATTTGTTAAGTATTTGTAAATCATGTAATTAAATACAATTAATTATTAATAACCTTTAACTTTATAGAGCTCACATGTCTAAATTTAAATCTGCTATGAAAAATTAAATTCAATGAATAGACACATACTTAAATGAGTTCAAGTTTTCTTTTGTAGTACTTATATTACACGTTTAAATGTAAATCTTTTTCTGAATGCATTATTTTTATTTCGAGTTCCTAAATACTGGATGCTTTTTGAACAGACTTTCTTAGGCTTTAAATGAATAAAAAGCATAGAAAATTGTTTACATATAATATTCTTCTTTAAGATAGAGACTTCCTACAATGCAGTAACGTTAGCCTAAAACCTGGTCCTTCCAATTTTTCCATAGAATTGTTAGCTCATCTTTCCTCCTCAATACAAAAAAGCGTAACGTTAACAAAATACATGTCATAACAGAATATTATTGAGGAAGAGCTCTTAAAATTTCTCCAAATATACACTATTATTTACGCAATTATTTCATTAATCAATACTTATTTTTAAATGTTAACTCGTATACTTTGGTAATAATTTTATTAAAAACGGAAACGCTATTTTATACATTAAATTAGTATAAGCTTCAGGTTTTAATTTTACAAGGGGTACTTGGAAACGACATCTTGTTTTAGGAAAGAATTCTGCTGTTTGGTTTTACTTTTGAGGTTTTGGTAGTAATCAAAAACATCTATAAATACAATGCAGTTACACGATTTGAATACAATAAACGATTGTAATGCAATGTACATACGGTTTTAACGTAACAACTAAATGGCGTGTTGTATCCATTTCATAAGCTCGGGCGCATTGTAATCTAACATCTAACAAATATTTCATCTGTGAGTTATGTATTCTTTATTTATATCACTTATTTTACTACATCAGTTGATCCATATCTCGGTAGATTGAATTTTCCTCAGCAATGTAAGTTGAGCTCATTTTCATGACATATGCCTGGTTGTGTACTTGCTAATTGTACTACGTGAACTGTGTAACGCTCTCGAAAAGTCTTCTATCCGTTTCGAGACTAGCCCAGCGTGCGGCGTGTGTCGAGGCAGCCCACTTATGTAGCTTCGAAACTGTTCGAGTACTCTTAACTACGCAAATTACGCTATCATAACGCCGCCAAAGGAATGGAAAATTATTCTGGAACATCTGCAAGACCTATACGCGCAACAGCAGCCAGTTTCGATTTAATTACACGTGGCGAAAGTGCTGATCAAGTGATTGTGGTTAACTAGTGGAAAGTGATTATTGCGTTGTCATTAGTGTGGAACTCTAAAGTTGACATTATTATTGCGTGTGGACAAATTTAACTTGAATTTTGTACGAGGGTACCTTGTAATTGTTACAGTTGAGACTGTTGTTTTCATATTGTTATTTGTGACTAATTAAAGCGGGCAATTAGTGACTTCATTGTTGTCTGTATATTGTTTCCACTGTACGATACGACGATCGGTGGGACCGTCGTACCAATAGGCTATGTTTTCTAATTGTAACGGCTTCGGTGTCTGAAACATTACTTTATAGATTAGTCATAAAGTCATGTGTATATATATGTATTTCATACACTATATTACTGCTTTATGGTTTAGAAAAGGTAAAATTAATACTCAATTTCCTGTTAGCTTGTTCATGAGATTTTTCCAATTTCACGGATGTCGTAGAAGAAGTTTGTATTAGTACAAAAAATAATATTGAACAAGTATGCTGAATGTCAGTGCATTGTGTGTGTGTGTGTGTGTGTGTGTGTGTGTGTGTGTACGCGCGCGTTTAAGAAAATAATTCTATTAATTTGGGTAAATTTCGAAATTAAGGTGAACCTGTACGCCTGAATCATACAAAGGTATGTTGATATACTTTGGTTAATTCGAATGCATGTCAGCTTCGTAATGAGATAACGGTATTTGTATGCACCCTTGTACTGTATGAGAGAACAGCCGTGTGTGCCATTAGAGTGTTGATTGCTCTGTAAGCCTTCAATTATAGGATTTGTTAGCAGCAAAGCTAACTAGTCTAACAATGCCCTACCAATTAAAGCCACGCTTTCACCAAAGGCTTATATTAATTCGTTTACACGGGTGAAAAATGCAAATTAGAAATGAACGTTTTATTAGGATTACTATAATGGTGACAGTTTGAGCATTTATCAGCGGCTGCACTTGCTAAAAACTATAATATTTCGGTAATAGTTTCATAGTTTCGAGTGAAAACCTGAGCTATGGCAGCGACAAAATCTTGCAAAAACCGTGTTTTATGTGTTTTTATTAAACTAAAAGTCAAAACTAGGTGCGGATGCAAAACGTTCGCACGTTTTGTTTACAAGTTGCGAAAAAATGTTACTCTCTCTTCACACTCCTCTCTCTCTCTCTCTCTCTCTCTCTCTCTCTCTCTCTCTCTCTCTCTCTCTCTCTCTCTCTCTCTCTCTCTCTCTCTCTCTCTCTCTCTCTCTCTCTCTCCCTCTCTCTCTCCGACACACACACACCGCACACATTTATGCATGTAGTGTACACAAAAAAGAAGAATAAACACTACGATTCAATACAAAACAAATTTAGTGTGAAAAAAAATTTGTTATCGATTAAATTTTGTATGTCTAATAACAAAACTCATTTTCAACTAAAAATTCAATTTTCAGTTACATGTTAAGTAAAATTAACTCTTTACATGATTTATCTTCTGTTTTATCAACATTATTTCGATTCATGCCTATTTATCCCTGATAAGCGTTTATTTTATTATGCAATGGATACGCAAGTGATTATATTAGCACACACGTAAGATTAAAATGTTTACTTTCTTACGAGGTACCAAAAATAGCGATGTATTTATTGCCTTCATAAATCAAGTAGGCCTACGTTATTTAAAATTAATTAAATTATAATTTGTTTTCCTAGACGTTAGTATTTTCGTTAATTTCAGTAATTGCAATCAACAATAAAATTGCTGCATAGCTTGAAAATATTATGTTTAGCCAACTCTTATATACAGAAGATTCGTTTAATAAATGCTGATGTCTTAACGTGGTCTTATAGTGACGTTTGTAATTTTATGCAAAATAAAAGTAATCTTTAGACGAAGCAAAACGAGAATAACTTCAAAATGTTTGACGTTTCTGGCAATATGCTTACACCAGCCTGATTTTTAGATTACAAATATAACATTTTAAATAAAGTTAATATTTATTAGCAAAGTATAGGAGTATAGAGATGTTTTATGAACTTGTAATACAATTTTAGTAACTCGTTTTGATATAACGATAATTGTTCCAGTCTGTGTTATGGAAAATGTCTAAAATGTATGCACACTTGAAACTGTTACAATATTTTATAAGTATTAAAACTATTACAAATGTCTTAATGAAAAATTATTGAAAAGAGAAAAGCACATTTATTGTACTATCGAATGATCGATATCAAAATAAGCAAACGAGTTTAATTGTCGAAATGTCCAACACGAAGGGTTGCCAATAACACACACACACACACACACGCGCGCGTATACATTTGTGTGTAAACGCTAAATGTTGTTTCAGTTGTATTTTCTTAGTGAAAACTCTATTTAAAAATATTTTAGTATGTGACTACTAATATAAAAAATTCCTCTACTTTGAGCAAGCAGGAGCATTTATTAAATTCAATCGAAGCAAGGTAATAAAATTTACAATACTTTTCATTGGATTTGTGATGACCGGAAAGGGAGTGAAGTGTAAAATAAATAAGCTTGTATGTTTTGTAAGTAGGCTACATCAATTTGTTAAAATCTAATTTAAAGTTAACACAGAAATATAAGAGGATAAATATTTAGAAATGTATAGCCTTTAAGGAGTGGGTATTTACAAGTATACAGAACATATATCTAATATTATACGTGTCTAGAGTGTCTGAAATGAAAAGCAAAATTTTGAAAAGTATACTGGGAGGCTTTAGTGATTGTTGTTAATCTATCAGTGATAGTTTCTTAATATTTCGTTAACATTATATATATTTTTGGGTTTTCCAAATTTTATCTCAACAAGTAATACTGAAATACGTGAAAATTTTAATAATTAGGTAAACTTTACTTAATATTATATTTATCAATGTTGCACTAAGTGTCATAGCTAATGAATCGTCAGCTAAAATAAACTGACTTGTCATAGTTTTATTTATTTTATTTTTTTTAATTAGGCTACTTAATACTGAGTCGAACCCTTAATTTGTAGTGTTCATTATACTAAATCCTGTTAAATTGTTTGTACTTATTTCCTTCCTGCTTACGTATGGCAAATAACGGCAAATATTGTAACACCACAAAATGTTACATAACCAAAACACACACCAGAAGGGTAAATTATGACACTAAAGTTATAAAATGAATCATCTGTAATGAATGTAACCAAGAAGAGAAGGGACCAGCATAGAAGAAAGAAGAGGAGGGATCCCAAGAAGCAGTGAAGAATACACTGCCTGACACTACAACCTAAACACAATGACTGACTATGACTAATGGACATACAAAGTTCACAAATAAGCTGTCAAGCGAGCCAGTCCATGACATGAATGTGTAGAGTCATGTAAAAGTAAAACTAACTAAAAAATGACTTTAATAAAAGTAATGACAATAACAGCATTCTTGCTGAAAATAAAGGAACAACGATATGTAAATAACCAAGACTACTATTATACTATCTGCAGCCACAAAGCTACAAAAGCTAGTTTTATCAACAAAGATGTAACATTATAGAATAAGGACTTATAAAAGGAAATCTTATGTGTATAAGCAACTTCCTAATTGAACGAAATGTAATTAGTAATAATAATTAAGGAATAAACATGGTGCTATGAATGTATCTAGACCATGCATAAACGAATTTATGTCATTAAGTTAATAGGGAAACAGGACCCTTAATGAACATTTAATTTATAGAATAATAAAAATAACTACTGAAGTGTGAAATACCATCATTCAATTAATATGGTATGCCTTTAAAAGAAATAGGCCAAATAAAAATGTATATAAAGAGTAAGGAATAGTTAGAGTAAGGTATTATCATAATTATAGTAAGATTTAATGTTGTGCAGCTGTGAACAGCTTTTAATTGTTATAATATGTAATTTTTAGTCATATAGTAATGTTCGAAAGAGAACCTAGAGACAAATAACCAAATATAAAAGTTAGGAAAATAATCGCATTGTGCGTTATTAGCAGACGACAATAAGAAACCATGTTTCAAAACACTATTTGTATGTATTGTCAGAGAAAGCGAGGTTAAAACCGGCATTAAGCCATATCAAATTAAAGAGCAGAGACTGAACTTTAATTTGATAATAATAACCTAGAGATTGGAATTATAATAAGTTAATAGTGAGTGTCAGCATCATTTTTTTATCAAAGTTAAGAAATTGTCAGTGAATACGGACAACAACGACAGTTAGGCGAAAGAGACGCTCCAGTGGCGGTTAACAAAAACAATACGTCATCGTAACTGTTTGTTGTACCAATCACAGAGGAGTTTATATAGCGAGATTTTTCCCTAAAGGTGATCTAAGCCTGGGGTATATAATCGAAGAAACGCTAAAAATTCCACATTCGCTTCCTTCATCTCGAGCCATCTAGTTGCCGCTCGACAGTGATTTAAAATTTCATAACTTACTACAATATAATAGTAGTAAATACTTCAAAATTTACCAAAATAATTAACAGTACAGCGACTCATCACACGAAAAGTGCATCGACAAGTAATAGTGAATATTTTTAACCAGTGCGTGTGTTCGGAACGAGCGAAAGCATTTTAACCAGTAAAGTTAACGACCCGCTATTAGTTAGAAAAGAGTTATTTCTCGTTCCTAGTGCGAATAAAGTGCAGTTGTATAGTGATCAATATAATCCGATCACTAAAGTGTTTAATTTTTTAATCTATAAGATTAAAAAAGCAAGGTAGTACAGTGACCAATTTTATTGTTTATCTGTTTTCACTAATCATAATTATCAACACTTTTGTACTGACGCAAAGGCAACCAAACTATTAATAGCAAACACTGTATCAATTTATTTAGAGGATTAAATAATCCAATGTAAGAATATTTGTGTTAGAGTTAAGTATTATAATATTTGTTAGGATATAAGATACGAAACGATCGTTAACCTCAAAAATAATTGCGAGTTTTTATTAAAGAGGCCAAATATGAATTATTATCACAGTAATGTCTATCAAGGCAATTAATAACGTTCTATTTGTATTTTCAAGAACCTACCCGTGAGGTAACTTATAAAATAAAAATTAAAATTTGTTAATAACCATAAGAGTTTTATGTTGTTCTTAATTGAGCTAGGCCAGATAGTAGATGGGTAACTTACCATAAAAATTGTATTACTGTAACAATTGTATTTTTCATTTGAGTTGATTTTAAAGGGTATAATAAACCCGTAATGTTATACAGCATAAACTTTGGTTCCAATTATTTCATTTAGATAAGCAATACTAAAAGATAAGTATACTAAATAGAGTACACTGAGATACTTTTGAGCAGAAATCTTACAGTACTATATCTGAATTATTTTAAATGCCCTAAGCATTTAAACAAGATATAAAGTGAACACATACAATTTTAAAATTTAGCAATTTATTTTTCATGGGAACCTTTCATGAAGTAAACCCATGTGGCGCCCACATTACATACAAGGAGTTGTAAAACCTTGTTTCTAAAGTATAAGCTGGTCATAAGAGAATCTTGACAGTTTATTCAGGATAAGTGAACGTCAGAACTTCAAGTACTACGACCAGGTACGTGAAGTGTTCTTTATGTTAATTTATTTGTCCAGACAACACTTGACTGTACTTACACTGACGATATTTTTCCAAGAAGAGGAGTTCCACTTCACGATCGACGCTACCGTTACATTCATTTACCGACCAGCAATTATTATTTTACCCATAACAAAATTATCACACTATAAATACATAAATAATATTTATCAATTATCACGAAAGAAAATTACTGCATACAAAATAGAGACTTCATTAAACATTTTTTAACCTGTAACTAAAAGATTTACACACCGTATAAGCGTCACATTACAATATTTAAAACAATAATCGGAATTTCACACTCAAGTGGCATTCAGTACAGGGTCTTGTAAAGTTATCTTTATGTTACAATAGATTTAAGTGTGAGTACACAGTTCTGGGTGCACAATTACCTTAGTTTATTACATTTCAGTACTTGATTACGCCACAACCGTCAAAGCGAAATTTTAAATGTGCTGATGTTATATAAGTTCTGATGTTATATTATTTTAGGGTGTGCGTTTTCACTTGCTTTCCCGTGTGTTGTTTGGTTTTTAGAGAAAAAAAGGAACACATCATTTGCATATGCATGATTTCACAAAGGGGTGTTATATTTTAAATATAGTTTTATTCAAAAAATAAGTGTCACTTTGATCATTGATTAAAAATAACATAGTATTCCTTTATTCTTTGACTGAAGCCACAACTAAAAAATTTGAATCTTTCGAATTGTGGCTTTACCGTAGAATACTGAGCATTTCATGGACGGCACATATAACTAATGTTGGAGTTCTTTGAAAGATGAAGAAAGAAAGGGAAGTTATTAACACAGTGAAGATAAGTAAGCTTCAGTATCTGGGACATCTCATGAGAAATGAACAGAGATTGTACTTATTGCAGTCCATACTACAGGGAAAAGTACTTGGAAGGAGAGGAGTTGGGCGACCGAGAATCTTATGGCTGAGAAATTTAAGGACCTGGTTAGGCATGAATACAACTGACCTATTTCGTGCAGCAGTGCATTAAGTTAAAATAGTCTGTATGATATTTAACATCCGAAACGGATAGACACTATCCGAAGAAAAAGATTACTTTATTCACATATGTAATGTTTACATTTTAAAAACAAAACATTGATATAAATTTTTGAGTTTTGGTATGGTAATGTTGGAAATGTTCTGCAGATTTATAAGAAATTGAGAAAAAGTTAACAAAATTTTTTCAAAAGTTTTCTATTTTTCAAAACAGCCATTTAAAGAAAAATTTATAATGTGTGCAACGAAATCTAAGATGTTTTAAAATTATAAGTGTATTATATAGGTCACAACACAATGTCGTCAGTAAACTTGATGATACTGGTAGATATTTGGCTAAACAAAAATGTTGCTTAAGGAATGCCAAAAGAAAGAGCACGGAGCAAATACAAATACATAGAAAGTAGTGAAGCCTTATGTCGAATCAAAATCTAAGTATATAAAAATTAAGTGTACAATTAATGTATTCTTAGCAATAAAATTTATTCCCTCATCTTAAGTAAGGTTAAGTGGTAATTATTTGTGATCTTCAACGAAACAGTGAAGATGAATGGCCGGAGATTACCTGACTCTATCCTTATTACCATATAAATGGAAAAGTCCGAAAGAAATATATTTACGTCAAGAACAGTAGACGTGGTGTAGGAAATCTCCTCTTTTGTTTTCAAATATCAGCTGTCTCTTCAGATGGTAGCCACGAAACCCTCAAGCTCAACAAAAACTTTTTTCGGAAGAATATACATGTGCAAACACAAAAGCTTCCTTATACATTCAATGAACTAGTTATAAAATAACTCAATTTTTGTTAAATAAAATACGTATAATGTAAATAATGTAAAAATTGAACGATTTTTTAGTTAATTATTTATTGAATATATTGAGAACAATGTCTGCAATGTCCGTATTTTACTTGTGTCACAAAGATGAAAAATATTTATTTTTGTCATTTGGTATATACTTTGCTATATATTTCTTTTAGATTTGGTAATGTATGTTTCATGTTTCATGAATCTAAAAATTTGTATTTTTTTAAACAAGGTGTCTAATGAGCAATGAGACATAATTCAGGAAGTCTACAGCCTGAAATAAAGAAGAAATTTCATATAAACCTACGTCTGAAGACGCTCCGATCTATATTTATGGCTTGAGAAAAATTGCACCATGATTTCTGCTCTAACTCAACAATTAAGCCCTACTGAAATTCTTTAAACCTAAAGTAATTCTATGTTGGTGTTTTGCGTATGTATTGTGTATGCAGTGTACATGTATGTTAAGTATGCAGGTATTGTGTGTGTGTGCGCGCGCGCGCTATGTTGTAGGTCAATTGTATAAGCTCATGTATATGTATGTACGCGTAGTGAACACATTTTATTAAATATCTACTGAAGCTTCGCAATGGGGTAAATATTATGGATATTATTCAATTACCAGAATGTATCCTTTCCAGTGGCAATCTCATTGACACGTTTTTTTTATAGTTTATAGTTAATAGCAACAACGGAGGGTTAGAAAGACATAGCCATAATCAAAACTACACTTGACACGACTTAACTTTGTAGAATACAAAGTTGTGTAAATTCATAACTACATTACGAAACTGATAAACAAGTCACGCTGCAATATACTATGTATACACATACATTCATTGATATAGTAACGCATGCTGAAGCCATTCAATTAATTTACAAAGAAAGAGAACGATGGCTTTAACAATAAAGTAATTTTAAAATTGATGTAGCTAATATTCAAGTAAGAATATTATTATAAGACTGTATATTATGTCGAGAATGAAACCAATGCTGAAAGATACTTGGATAACACAGACGCCATTAATATTAGAAATGAATGGCTTTAAGGAAAGCAGAGGTTCCTTAATATATGTACTTACTTACTACATTTATTCCAGACGTTCTAGAGGATTTTTAATATATTATATTATATTTTGGATAATATTTTGTTAAAATGTTTTATTTGCTTTGTAATTTATCAATAAATTTAACAATTCTTACTCATAACAAGTGTTTATTTCGAAGCACCCATTATGTACCCTACAAAATTTACTTAAATCCCAAGTTTAAATACTTCCGTAGTAGCATGCCTTCACTGTTTCATAGTTAAATTTACAACTACTATAGTTAAATTTATTATTCATTAAAATATTAATGAAAGATAACAATGTCTTTGAAGTTACATAGCTACCTAACAAATTTTTACCATAGTTATATTTTATATATAAATTTTTATTTTATATATTTGAAAATATCTATTTATTTTTCCAGTATTTTTCCTGGAAGCTCGGTAATCCAATATTGTTGATTTTATTGAGGTTCGGTCCTCAAAACGATTGTACTTATTATCTATTCAATTGACAGTCAATAATTTAATTATAGAATTTTTCAAGTTACATAGTTAAAAAAAAACTCGACAGTTCTCGGAGAATCTAAAAATCTGCCTTACTGTATTAATGCTAATATAAATTCTATTGAGTGAGTCCGTATTGTTAAACTAAACATATCAATTCTCATAAATAAAACTACTTTTATTATTGCGATCTTGCAGCACACTAATTTTCAAGCGATTTCAGGACTGACCAAATGAGAGGGCTAGTGATAATAGCGTTTTTTTGTTTTTCATTTAAACGGTTATTAATTGGGGCTAAACAAACATTAGTAAATAAACAATAAACTGTGACTCTTTATTTTAAAAGTGTTAACTGATTCACACCATTATACACTATTCCTTGCCATAACGATTTTACAGGGTGCATATTAATTACCCTAATGTAATGAAGGTAATGCCTTGAAAAAGTACACAGCAGACGACTTGTGTTAATGTTTAGTACAAATAGCACTTACTTTATTAAAATAAATAACAAAAATAATTTCACAATTAGGCAATAACGTTTAGGTAAAAACGCAAGCCATTTTCGCTGACTGCCATTAGAGAGCAGTTATAGGAGTAGTTATATGTTGCCTTGACTTGTTTGCGTTCGGAGCAAAGATAAGTGGAAACGATTTACGTCTAGTTATGTTTCATTTACTAGCAACATGAAATTTTCGAATCACTCTTACTCGACAAAGTACAGTGCCTCTGTTTTCTTCCTAGTGAAAAAATTGTAGCTACAATACGGTAATATATTACTAGCTATGAAATTAGTATATTTTATTGCACTAGTAACTATGTTTGCGAATCTACAGCCACTAGCACGCACTAATTTACCATATTCATTATTTACTCATTTAGTATATGAGTTCGCTTCCTCTGTTTTCTCTATGTGTTCTACTACACAAACAGAAACATTCGTATTCACATATAAGAAAACGTGTTTATCCATATACGTATATTGCGAAGTTACTTTATTGTGTGTGTGTGTGTGTGTGTGTGTGTGTGTGTGTGTGTGTGTGTGTGTGTGTGTGTGTGTGTGTGTGTGTGTGTGTGTGTGTGTGTGTGTGTGTGTGTGTGTGTGTGTGTGTGTGTGTGCGTGTGAGAGAGAGAGAGAGAGAGAGTGTGTTTAACGTATCTGTAATACTTTTCTGTACACAACGAGGTCGTGTGATTAGAACTTACTAGGTTTACGCCGTGAAATGAAATAATTACGCTAAACTTGCCGTAATTACAAGATAATTACGGGAAAATAATTTGCGAAATAATTAAGCAAAATAAAATTGCCTTATACTTAAAAAAGCATAAAATTTAAAATATATGACTTTAAAAATCCAATTATTCCTTTTAAAATTGTTATATGAACTTCGGTATCTACATATTTACATACCCTATTTACAAATTTTTTGTGGAACAAATTTTCTACTGTCCAATTATTGTTTCTAGTTTGTCTCTTCACTTTTTATTATTGTAAATCAACTTATTTTAAGTTCGCTCTGTTGATCACTCTTTACCAGGTGTGTCAGTGTGTGTGTGTGTGTGTCCACAGTGGTTTACTTAAAGATTACACGTATGTGTATGCCCCAGCTTCAACAGATGTCCCGTTGTCACTGATTGCAAAAGAAGGAATAGTCTGACATACTTGTGTGTGTGTTCATTCTGGTGTTCTATTCCTGTCAAAGATTCCTGTCAATGGACCCAATCCTGTCTCGGATTATCAGAACAGTTTTGGCGTTACTTTTAAGGATGTGGAAAATATTCTAGCGTTTCAGTTATTTGCATGTCAGTAGAACACTAACATAAAATCCAATAGTTGGAATCCATCTATAACGTTTTTCTTTACAGACGCGTGTCTACGGACATGTACAATTGTGCGCAGCTCGTTGATGCAGTCTTTTTCATTCTCACTATTGAGGTTTGCATATTTCGTAGGAAACTTGTAGTTTTTATGGGAATAAACTTTCGTATCTCGCGGGACTGCAGGTCTCACGTACTTAGACAAGTACACTGTACACTAAATATTCACCTCTCATGACGTCACTTTCGGTGTCCCACACTTGCTCGGGAGTGTCAGTTGAAACCATACAGTGTACTTAATAAACGATTTTGAACTCTATGGTTGTGACAAACATACGTATTCATCTTAGTACATTTTATAAGCAATTTGTAGTGTTGCCTATATAAATTAATAATAATGTAACAATCTGCACATAAAGAAATTAGTGTTCTTCAGGGACAGTAGGCTATTATATTTTCAATGCGTCTCACGGTCAATTCGATTGATTGGAAAAACTTTGCTCTCCGTTAAAGTATACATTATACCAAGTTCCTCTAATGGTTTAAACATTATCTCATTTATACGTCTTCTACAACAAGAAAAATTATGAGAAAAACATAATTGTACCTACTTTAACACACAAATAAATGCTTCTTATATGGAATATATACACGCACTGTAAAACATTCTATTTTTCAATTTCAGTGTTATATTCTTCGTTTTTTTATTTGGCACATTTGTCTAAGGTAGAGCATAAAAGGTCTCCAGAGTTGTTATACGACACGAAAACTAAAATGTTTATCTAGAAGTGTAGGCCTAAATATTGGTTGAGCTATAAAACATGTATAATTTTACTATATATTTCAAGTAGATATAGATGAAAATTAGAAAGAGACAAAGTTGCTTTGAACAAAGTAGAAACAATTTTGGGGTATTTTTAAGTTTGTAAAATTTTAAAGTAAGAGTGAGAGTGTTTTATGATAATTTTACACTTGAGAACTGAACTTTAGTAGATATTGCAGTTGCCCAAGATGTCATTGTTGGTGAACGCATGTGGATTGTGATCCAGTAAGAACACGAGGTAATCGTCTTTATACCACTCACGTTGATAAATTAATCATGTGGCTATAATAATATCACTAAACTCTAAACATTTTATCAAGATCATAGGAAATGTAGATGGTAGGAAAAGTAAGTAGGCCTACTATATTTAAAACCTGAACACTGACCATTGAATAATCAGTGTACTAACCACAGTAATAGCCAGAAGCTAAATGGGACCAAAAGTCAAGTGGTCCAGATAGAGAGGTAAGTTATGTCTAATTAAAACTACACTCGACACAACTTACACTTTGTAGAATACAAAGTTGTGTAAATTCAGAACTACGTATTTAACTGACGAAACTGAATAAGCACGTCACGCTGCAGTATACACGTACATTCCTTGATGTACAGTAGTAACCTATGCTGAAGGCACTCAATTAATTTACAAGGAAAGAGAACAATGACTTTGACAATAAAGTAATTTCAATAGCTAATATTTAAGTAAGAATATTACTATACGACTGTATATTTTGCCAGCCGTAATTATAAAAGCAAAATTCACCTGCGTGATATTTCACCAGTGGTTTGAGTAGTCAGAATGACAGGTGATAAAGTATTCACGTCAAACAATTAAAATTTTATAGAGGATTCAGTAAAGACGTTATACAGATCTTTGGACCGCACTCTCAAATTTATATTTGAAGGCGTTTCGCAATTTGTACAATTTTTTAGTTGCTTTACAATTAATATACACTATATTTGAGAATAACCAGACTGTAGTGGAACTTGGCATTAGTAGCAGAGATACAACTCCAGCCCGCCAAACTCCTAGAAGTAGTCAGGGGAAGCGCTGACGAATTGGTTTTCCTTACCAAGAAGGTGTGAATTAAACGCTTCCGTAAACTATCCAATTGCGAAAGACATCGTGAATTAAATTTTTACTGACTGCAATCCGACAACGCACAGAAAGGAATTATTGACCCGCTACTACCCTGCTAATTAACATCGACTGAGCAACGATTCATGACTGACCTGCCAACTTGACAAATGTTGTCCCTGAGGTAGCTAAATTGAAATTTACAAACTCAATAACACTAAGCTAGTGTTTGAGACTCGGGTATGAATCTGATAAATAATCATCGATTAATTTCATGCTGTCTTGATTTCAGTAGCGCGCTGGACAGAGCGGGGAAGCGAGGTAATTCCTACCAACATGATCGGACTATACTCCGACATTTGCAGTATACGTTCAAGAAATTAAACATTTGTCGGACGTCTAATAAAGAGGGATACATCGCAGCACAGAGAATTTCTAAATTTCACTTGATCAGTAGTAACTGGCAGGTAGGGTTTCTTAAAAATATGAAATGCAGTAATAAATATCATCAACTCTATTTAAAATCAATACGTCTATTCAATCCCCTAGTAGGATAACCCTAACAGGACCGTCACCTTAGAACCTTTTCTACAGATTTTCCGCGGACCAAAAAATTATGTGTAATGCCTAATTATCTATATACCAGATATAATATCTATAACAATTTTTATTTAATTTAGTCTTGCAGTGTGCACTTTCATTTTAAAAACTTTTATTCCAATACACAATATATCACTTAGGTTCTTTATTATCTAAATCCTTTGAAACACTACGCTTTCCGTTTCAGTTGAATACATTCCTTTAAATTATGGAACGTAAGCAAACGGGAATACCATTCTACGGCCATCCATCTCTTGTCATACAACGAATATTAAATTAAATTTTTTACTTTCAGTTTTCTCGAATTTTTTTCAAGTATTCATTTGTACTGAAGCAGATTGATGACAGCAGACCAGACATTTCTTACTGTGTATTATGTTTCTTTACAGAGCGTACCGCAAACCTACGTCGCCAGCATCGACGCCATTAATTTGGCGGTGTTCGGAGGAAGGCAGTTCTCATAACGGGGTTATGACGTGCTAATCAAAATCAGATCGTTAGCAGCAACGATCCCGTCACACTGGTATACTTACTTCTACTTTGGACCTGCCACCTTAGAAATCTCACTTGCGACGTCCCACACAATTGTATACCATTATTAATCTCATACCTCTCTTTCTTTCTAAACTTGTATGTTTTATTCAAAATTCGGTTGTGTCCGCCTTCATTTTTGAAGAACCATCAATATTAAAAGTATTGTTTATTTTACAAGACCGTGTGAAACCAAATTAATTTGTTGTTACAGCTTACTAGGCGGTTTCATTTGGTACTTAGCCTATGTATACACACTTTTAAGCCAATACATTTTCTGCATTTAATAAGATAAGAGAAAAACTAGGCCAACTCGTGTGGCTTCTGTTTAAACTAACTCACTAGGAAGAATTTTTTTTAGATGTACTCGGCTGGGCGTCCAAATTAAATACAAATTGGTTCAAGTTGGAAACCACTTGCCGAGATCTTTTAACGAATCCAGCGTTTCTGAGTTTATTTTATTAGCCCAATAAGTCACGCTCCTGTAACACCAATGATGATTATTTGTCCATTACTGGTAGCAAAAACTGACAGCATCGACTACACTTAGCTTAGTATATTTTCAAGTATTTTCAGTTTTTACTAAAAAAAATTGTTGTAAACTCGTTACAACGCTTCATCAATTTATAAAAAAAGATTTCTGAATAAGTCAAATTGAGGAAACAGTTTCAGCTTATTTTTTAAATATTTAATTAATTATAATAAACACTATTAATAATTGTATCCCTATCCTTTCCCAGCTCAGATCTGTTTAATCTCATAGAGGATAAGATTATTGACTCCACTAAAACAATAAGTGAGTAAAAAATGGATAATAGGCAATTACGTATCGTGTGTTATGCAGATGACGTAGTGGATTCAAATCATTTGCAGATAGGTCTTCATGAGTTCGTAATGATAGCAACAAATTATAACATGATAGTATCAGCAGACAAGACCAAGTTAATGGTAATTTTAAAAGTTTTCATTTGATGTAAACTGGAAATAAAAGAATAGGTTATAGAGCAGGTCATTAACTTTTAATATTTGGCGACATACGTTTCTAGTGACCGAAATTTCTACGAGAAAGCAAAAAAGACAGCCGATGAGAGAAGTTGGTATTTCTTTCTATTTAAGGGATGTAACCTGGAAAAATAAATACCTCAGACTTGAAGATAAAGTGTAGATATTGTAACAAGACATATGACCCCGATATTCTAAGTATCAAAATATAAGAACATGTCATGATAATTGAGGGGACAAGACCCATTAAGTAATTACAATGAAAATGCCAAGCATGGAAACTACATAAACAACTAATAAAGAAGAATGAACTCACAACGCAGGAGTTGATAAAAATAATGGTAATAATAATTAATAAGAAGAAAGATGATATATTAAATAGTGATTATACAACAGAAACCTATACTCAATAGATTCGGTCAGTAAGAAGCCAATAAAACCAAGAAAGAAACACATAAGAGGAAGAAATGATAATACTGATGACATTAATCAGAATGGTGATATAAGAAGGACCACAAGAATACAATGACAACGAGATAAGAAAGTCTAATTTGAAGTAGATAGCCAACACCAGTAAAACAATAACTGAGAGACTTACAACTTGTAGGCAAAACAATAACTGACTAACTTAGATGACCTTTATATGACCAATAATATTGTAAATGAGTAGGGCATCCCATATTAGCCAAGTGAGGGAAAGTAACAATAATGTTAGTACAATAAGAAGCTGTAAACAACAGCATAATGACATATTATTAACAGCATTAATGTAAAATAAAAGAGAATCAAAATTTTCTAATAATTGTAATAATTGTTAACTAAGTGATGGAAAAATGATAACAGACAGAAAAAAGAACTAATTAATGAATTACAGGTAATAAATAATAACATAATGCTTGTGAAAACAAGGTTAAAAAATATAAATTTGTATCAACTCAATTCACCCATTGTTGCTACAAAGGGGGGAAACACATAACCTAGATACAGGTACTTTCCACGTAGTTTCATATTTATTAATGACTAAAACATGTGTCTAAACTAAAATCCCTTGTACACAAAACCAAGTAGAGGTAATAAGGTTTCTACCAGTACCAAGATCAGCTACCTGGAGTAGTATTTATATAAATACTTCTGTAAACCAAGTGTACAAAAACAGTCAAAATGAGAATCACCATGTGAAACTGAAATGAAACATATTATAAAGTTAGACAGGAGTAAAAAGGGAGATACCTGTATGATAAATAAAATATAGTCTCACTAATATGATAGTGTAAGATAATTATTATCAGTAATATTAAGCATTATAATCATAAATAAGCACATCTGTCATGTGACATTAGATGTGAATACTATTATCCAATTCTCTATACAAGAGCACAGACAAATGTATACAAACACTAGATTAGTAATCAATGTAACAACTATAGTGAACAATATAAACCAGATAGTGACCTGAAAGGACACTAATTAATTAGAAAAGAATTAAAGTAAAGGGACAATTAATAGTGCTATACAGATGTCACTAAATAGACTAAAGGACCAGGGAATAACAACATATTCCCATTGACGAAGTCAACCAGTAGTTGTAATAACACTGTGTATACAATTGGGGCAACATAGAAATTGACCAGAAACTATTTCTCATAAATAATCAATTAATATAGTTAGTAGACTCCCAGGCCTAAGACAATGTTAGAATAAGAGTTGTATTTTGTTCATAATTATAAGGAAATAATAAGTAAGTAGTGTCAAAGAACTTGAAGGGCATACTCTTTAAGAGATATGATTGTCATTAACTAGTTATAATACAAGAATATATAAAGTTAATCATAAATAGTGTATAGTGTTCATCTCAAACAATAACGTCCTTAATAATGGACGAAAACATATCATGAGTGGACTCTAAATTAAGAGCCAAATTTTCGCCATGCAGTGGTAAACTTAGATTCAAAATCTAAGCAGTGATAAGAAAGTTATACCAATTTTAATATATTTGAGTTAGTTTGGGAAAAATATCTAGCGTCAGTCGTAATCTCGAACCCAGCTACCCCACGCCTATTACAACAATTAAACAATTTCACAAAGGGGGTATGTGCGCTAAATTAAAGATCGTCAGCCAATCGAATCAGAGAAATTGACAAATTTTACAATGATCGCAGAAGAGAACGGCAACATCATGCGTCGGCTCAAGACACTTTTTGAATAACCTTTCATCAGTACAGACGGCAGCTCGACACCGCCAGAAAACAGCTGTTTAACCTAGTTTGTGCGCCATCGATGTCAACAAGTCAACCTAACCTAAATTTGTGCGATAAGAACAACAATACTACTGAAGATTTATGAAGAGTAAACAGTGCGTAAATACGAATTGCTAAGTGTATAATCCCTAGCAATTCCGGGATTTACAGGGAGTAACAGTGATTTTATAATATTAGTTAAGGAAGTTGAGACATGACGATATAATCGAACAACATTATTGTAATGTGTATAAATAAAGGGATAAAGGGCAATGCGCCCGATTAATTTCACTGAGCAACCATTTATAGAGATAATCCTCAATTCATTTTAAATAATTCATAAATAAGAATCCTGAAGACAGTAATAATCTGTTATGTACAAACATTGAGTGTGTTACACTCACACACCTGAATGAATTTATTAACGTTAAACTAACGATAGTTAGTAAGACTTGAGGATTGTCAGCTGACGAAATTTTATAAAACAAATTTAAAATGTAAAGTAAATTTTATAATAAAGAGAACTGTTTATAATATTTTAAATTATTAAAAAAATGTTAACAGAAAATAAATTATAATTTTCATACAGCAAATTAGAGTCAGACAGATTATTTCAATAGACTAGGACATTTCAGGATAGGTGAACGTCTCTCATTGGATGGCAAGACAGACAGCGGCAATTTGAATTGTGATAATCAAATCTAAAATTAGATTATATCATCAACACTGCGAAGTCAGCCAGACCAACTACAAGTAATAAATATAACTAAATGTATTTTCAGGGAGAGGTCAACTTCACAGAATTACCTAGTCAACAGAAGAACGTCACACCTGAACGAACTTCGAAGAAAAAACAAATTGAACTAAATTATCAACACTAAATATTTTCATTGAACAACGTCAAGAGACACTCACCGATTTAATTAATGGAATTATTTAACAATTAATTGAATTTATGACAAATCGAAAACTAATATTCCATAATGAAATATATGATGCTTGGTTTAATGGTGATAATGTACGTAAAAATTTGTATCAGAATTTAAAGTTTTATGCCATTTTCAAAGTCCAAAATACGTGCATACCGAGTTTGCTAATATCTTTTGTAACTCTTTCACTACATTATGGTCAGTTCATCTTATTTTTCACACTAAATTTAACTTATGTTCTAATAGAATGACAAAATACTTACTTTTACTGTCTCTTATTTGTACGAGGATGAGTATTATATTTGTGCAACTTCTGGATTGCTAAATATACTAACATAGAAACCCTTTTCAAATATAATACCTATCTGGAACAATTGTCTACATTTGCAGCCTTATGATTCGTAGTTTAAATATAAAAGCTAATTGGGTACGATGTTTATCGGCGTGTTAAGAAATTTTTTAAAATTCTAATATACAAGTTTAAAGAACGTCTGTTACATTTCGTGTACATATAAGATAAACATTGTCTCTGACGAGATACGAGATTATTTACAGAAGGTTTCTAGCGAGCTGAATAAATGTATGAATTGTAAATGGTGTAAAAGCTTAAAATACGGCTGCTTATGTGTTGAAGATTGTGTTAGTAACTTAATACTGTTCTATTGTGTCCATCTTCAGCGTAGTCATGTTGTTGTACTGAGATTTTTTGTCACTTGCGTCAAACTTCTTCTAGAAACGACCACTCTTATGTAACAATAAAGTATGGAATTTTCACTATCATAATGGACCATCACACATGACATTGCTTGTTCAAAAATGTTAAGCAATAGCGTTATAATAATATTACGCGTATTACTAAAGAAATAATGTCTTCCTATGAAATCAAACATGAAAATACATTGCTTAGCGACTGTAGAACACGCAACACAAAAATGGCTGAATAATTTTAAACTATAAAGGTGACATTACTATATTACATCAGATTGAGATTATTTTTAATGTCCAATATAAATAAAAATTGCATAAATATTTTCATAAAAGTTTGCATAATATGTAAGAGAACCAATTACCAACTAATTTTTAAATTACGTGTATGCAGTTATAAGATTAAGACTTCATAATATTAAAAAGGAAAATAGCAACAGTTGGTCAAAGAGATATTTTGAGTTACTCGACTCTACAAAGAGTCATTGAATACTACACTAGATATATAAGCTTTTAAATTAGTTTATTTTATTAAAAATTCGATCAATGAAATAATAATGCCATAAGAACCATTATCCTGTTGGAGAATTAACATTTACCATTTTGAACATGATTAAAACTTTTTTCAGCATGTTACCCTATAATTTTTAGTTGAGTTCTTGGACATCCATAATTCTTCATGTGTATTACATATTTTTGCAAAGTGAAAAAAAAAGTTTTTTTAATTTTCTATGAGCACGAAGAGAGTCAGAAATTTATGCGAGTATTGTTTTGTTAGTTACTGTTGTTTTTGTACTTTAATTTTGTACAGATAATTACCATATAAAATGCCAAAAGTAAGTGTCCTCAATGATGGCGTAATTTTCTGTATTTCAATAAAATTTGTATCAAATTTTTACTAATGTGATTGATGTTACACTGCTCTAAAAACACGTTTCATTAAATGATTTACTACTCTAAGTAGTAAACATTTTCCACTTAATATTGCATTTTAACATCTTAATATTTATAAGAATGTACACATGGATATTAAATACTTTAGACATTATACTACCCAAGTTATCATGTATGTAACTGCTGTACAGGAAAGTTGGAGTTGTAAATCAGACCGCAGTCACCGGACTGGTAATAATTAATTACCCAACACACCCGCCTACGAGAACAAATCCTCTCCTAAGAGACATACATGAATATTCCGTACGAGTCAGGGAAATATTGGTTGCAGTGTAATAAACATCTATCAGCCACGGTACTGTGGCGTGTAAACAAGACATTGTAAATTACAAATTGTAATAACTGTGACTTTTTTGTAATAACTGTAACTTGTTAACTTAACACCATACTAAAATTTAAAATAACAAATTTACAAGTTTTAAGGTATATAAGTTACTAAATTACCAATTAAATCTTAGTATACTCGTCTTTTTTTCAAAAACGAAGAATTAAGAAAATTTTTAAAATTCTACTAAATTAGTATGATGAGGAAAGTTGTGTTAGTGGTTTAAATCACAAGCAGAATTATCACTGTTGTACACCACTATATAAAAATTTTTCCGATTAGCGCTTTCAAGCTTCACAGCTCATCGTCAGATCGGAAATGAACAAAGAACCTGAAAACAAACCCTTCACCCCTACCCCACCCCACCTTGCTCACATACAACAAGCTATAATTCAAATGTCCCGAGCTCTGTCACCTCCATCTGGACAGTTACATATTTTTCTAGCAAATTCCTTGTGTTTCAGTGTTGTGTGTGTGTGTGGGTGTGTGTGTGTGTGTGTGTGTGTGTGTGTGTGTGTGTGTGTGTGTGTGTGTGTGTGTGTGTGTGTGTGTGTGTGTGTGTGTGTGTGTGTGTGTGTGTGTGTGTGTGTGTGTGTGTGTGTGTGTGTGTGTGTGTGTGTGTGTGTGTGTGTGTGTGTGTGTGTGTGTGTGTGTGTGTGTGTGTGTGTGTGTGTGTGTGTGTACATTCCTTATAAACCTAACATTCTTTCTCATTCACACATGTGAGCCAGTCACACATCCTTATTTTAAAAACATCCAATTAGTCCTACGCAATTTAATTCTTAATCTTATCTATCTGTCCTCTATCATTTACTTCTTAATTATGTTATAAAATATTTCTTCATTATCAAATTTAATTTTAGTATTAATTAAATTGTCTAAGGTGGCTCAGTAGACCAGTGGGTATGGCACCTGGCTACTAATCTAGAGGTCCCGGTTTCGATTCCCGGGCCCGCACCTAAAAATCGAGGTGCGTTTTTCAGCCCCAAGGTTGACTCAGCCTGTTGAAAATGAGTATCTGGGATAATATTCTGGGGATAATAATGGGCAGCTGAAGCGTAGTGCTGGCCACACTGCCTTCCTTGTATGCCGTACGGCTCACATAAGGCAGCCTACCCTGCCTTCTCCTAAGCTACTTCGGTGGTACACATGGGAGCCATTATATTATAAATTGTCTAACCCTTTTTCTCTTTCTTTCAATATTTCTAACGCCTCCCTAAGCTTCCTTTCAACTGTGTTATTTACTACTTTTACAATTTCGTAGTCTTCCAAAAGATTAACAATCATATGGTTGTCTACTATGAAATGTCTTGCATATAACGAATTCGTTGTTCTGTTACCTTCTCCACGTTTGTGGTCAGACAACCTGCATACGAATTTTCGTCCTGTCACCTAGGTACACTTTGTTGCAGTCTTTACATTTTAATTTATAAATTCCGCTTTTCTGTAATACTGGGACTTTTTCTATATTTTTATTCCTTACCTTATCAAATACCGTTTCACATTTTTAATAGCTATATCTACTCCGTATTTATTAAAACATTTTATAATTTTTCTAGTATGTGAACCTATGTATGTCAATGATCCTGCATAATTCTTTTGTTCTGGTTCTATTTTAGCTTTTTGTATGTTAACACTTTTCATAACTTTATCCATTATGTTGGTGTTATAGTTATTATTCCTTACAATTGCCTTTATCGTTTCTAACTCCCTATCTTTTGATTCGGTCTCTTTTAAACACTTCTGAGCTCTATAACAAAATTAATTGATTGCCGCCATTTTATATCTATAAGGGTGGTAAGACTCTCTTGGTATAATTATATCAGAATACGATTCTTTCCTAAATATTCCAAACTGTAGTTTCTCATTACCTTTAATTTCTATGTTTAAATCTAAGTAATTTATTTTCTTACCTGCTATCTAAATTGTAAGTTTTTATCCTTATTATTTACCTTATTTATAAACTCATGCACTTCTTCTATGCTTCCTTCCCAAATTACTAATACATCGTCAACGTATCAAGTCCATAATTTTATATTCTCTTTACACTTAGTGGAAATTTGTATAAGTTCCACTAAGTTTTTATATAGTTCTTATAATAGTTCTTATATAGTTCTTATAAAGTTCCATTTTGTATAAGAACTATAATATTATAATATTTGCAATTATCATTTTCTTACTAATTTAGGATGTAGGTATGATTTACTTAATTACGCGTGTTATTGTGTGTATGAATATATCAGTTTTAATTTTGTAGTAAAAACGTAATGTAAAAGGCGAATTATGAAAAAAATGAAAAGTTAAAAAAAACAACCACAACATAAAGTATATTTTTCACGACCCCGGATAGGAAATGGGAATGACTATCAATGCTACGTTATTGGCAAGTTGCTGCAAAGTCTTATAAAGTAAAAATTTGATCCGTCAACTATTGTCAGTATCACGTTTCATAATATTTTGAAGCCTTTAGTCTTAATTAAAGAAATCTTATCGCTTTCAATTTTACTTCACAGATGAGAGTACATGGCCTGTGTACGTTGATGTCAGTTGGAAATTGTTTTTAAGAGGTTAAGGAAATGTTTTCACTTGTACGGAGTAATTTAATTTTCTTTTCCATTCATCTACAAATTAAAATTTTAGAATTCAGATTAAAATTGTATTTTTTACTGAATAATGTGCAATATGGAAAGAGGCACGAATCGCATCGATATTTAAAAAGGGCAATAGAAAAGACTGTGAAAATTATAGAGGCATAAGTGTCATAGCAACAATGGGAAGGCTGTATGGTAGGGTGCTAAGAAATAAAATCTAGGAAAATAAAGAGAGAAAGTTTGGAGAAGAGCAAGCAGATTTTACAGCCGGGAGATCATGCCTAGACCAGATATATACAATCCAACAGATCATAGAAGAGAAAAAAGCGAAGAACAGGGAAATACATCTAGCGTTTATCGATCTTAGAAAAGCATATGATACATTACCCAGACAAGAAATGTTTAAATCTCTATCACAATTGGAAATACCGAAAGTCCTGACGCAAGCAGTAAAAAATCTATATAAAAACAACAACGTACAAATTAAAGTAGGTAACAAAATTGTCTGTAGGTTTAAAACATCCAAAGGGTTATTGCAAGGCTGCCCAACATCGCCCACGATGTTTAAGATATTTTTAGTATATGCATTAACCATGTGGAAACAGAAATGCCATGGAATGGGAATACCGATACGAACACACTATGTTTCGCCGATGACCAGGTAGTTATAGCCCAGGATGAAGAAGATCTAAGCTACATGGTTAGAAAGCTGATTGAAGAATACACAAAGATGGGATTAGAAATAAACATAAAAAAGACTGAATACTTGGCAATTAGAGATGAAGGAACAACAGATTTGGAAGTAGACGAAAATGTTAAAATTAGAGGAACAGACAAATTAAAGTACCTAGGATTCACACTGAGTAAACAAGGCACAACGGAAGAGGAAACAAAAAGTAGATTAGGGCAGACTAGAACAGGGATAAGACAATTACACAGTGTTATATGGGACAAAAAGATTAGAAAAAGCACCAAAAAATGATATATCAGACCATAGTCCAAAGCATTGTGATGTATGCAGCGGAAGTATGGGTTATAAACTAAAAGAAGACAGAAATTTTCTTGCAACGGAGATGGAATATTGGAGGAGGTGCTGTGGAATAACGAGAGCAGACCGAATAACAAACGAGGAGATCAGAAGAAGAATGGAAACGGAAAGAAGCGTAATTGACTACATCGAAGAAAAAAGACTAGTGTGGTACGGTCATGTCCGGAGAGCCCAAAATAGGTGGATCAACAAAGTGACGGAATGGAGTCCATTAGAAAGGAGAAAAAGGGGAAGACCGAGAAGATCTTGGAGGGACGAAGTGGGTGAATCTATGCAACGTATAGGACTTGAGGAAGGACAATGGGAACATCGGGAGAATTGGAAAGCCAGGTTGAAGGAAGGGAGATGGCACTAGCTGTAGCAACCCTATTATATATGTATATATTATAACTTAACCGAATCTCAAAGATTTGGAGTTATATGTAAAGAGTTTTGAAAATCATCCGGTGGCACTACGTAACCACATACAGTTATAACATTTACGGACACTCCCTAATTTTAAATTATTAATATTTCGGAAACCGATAAATATAGGCAAAAACCAAAATAGCCAAAATGTTTGCCGAAATATTAGTAATAGGGTGTGCAAATTTCAGTTCATATAATTAAAGATTAAAAGAGATAATTAATTTTATTTAATAACTCCCCTAGTGAGTGAGCTACGGGGTAGAGCTTTGAATATGTCATAGTTATAAAAATTACCAATCAGATGTATATTCTAGAATAAGCATAACTTGGCTTGCGGCCAAGATAATTGCAATAAAAATTGAAACAGGACATCCTGTCCGACATTTGAAATCCGGTGTTTTTTTAAGAATATTAAGACTAATAACAATTCTCAAACTGTGAGAATTATTTTCGTTCACACAAGTGAGGTGAGTTGAATTACAAGGAGAAGGGGGGTCTCTCAGCCAATCAAATTATTCTAAAAGTTTGAACGAACCGTTAGATTCGGGCTGAACACAGGCACTCAACTGTAACGACTCGACCTGTGAAGACGTATACTTACGATACTCTTACTTTTTTCAACAAATAAGCGTACAGCTCAAAACATTAACCTGTTGATTTACGCATGTAAAGAGATCAGTTATATAATACGTGAAGACACATCGAGAGTACAACAGAACGACGCCGTCTAGTACGTGGTTGACGTCTAGTACAAGCTGAAGAATTGACGAAGCGGAGCGCAACCCACGGCGAGATACACACACCAGGAGTGCAGAATATACCGGACCGAGGGGCCTGACGCAGTTGCATCAGTTAAAACCACAGACTTTAAACCATCAACAGTTGCAGAAGGAGCTGAGAGTTGCTGACTCCCGAACTCTTAGCCGTGGAACCCAAGACGCAGAGGAAATCATCGCCACTAGCAGATTGGACCAGGAAAACCAAGTAACCCCGAGAGCACCTCATCACGATCTTCAGAACAAGGGAAGTCAAATATAATTTATAACTTTATAAACTTCTCAAAAGCTTATTCTTTTTCTTTTAAATCATTGTAAAACTAAATTGATTCAGATGCCAATAAAACAGAGACTCTAGATTAATAAGATACATTCATACTGTGATAATCTGTATAACACGTATAAGCTTAAGTAATAATCAATAGTTAAGAATTAGACGTATATAACAAGCGCTATATAAATACTAACATTGAATTACTTAGAGACCCTACCTTACCTTAGAGACGTATACTGCAGTATACGTGAAACAATCACAAGTAAATGAAAGCACGTTGAACTAGATTCACAGCTAACTTATTGTTCAGAGTATTTAAATCATCTAAAGTAATAAAATCCGTACGAAAGTACAAAAGAATTGAAAATTCCATAGATTAAATTGTTTTAAAATTAACTTCTTGAAATTAATGAAAACTATAACTCGTAACAATTGAAAATAATAAGCTCGTCTTCTGAATGCTAATACCCATTCAGAAAACATCGTACAAGATACAAATTACTGTTTAGTATGTAAGGATTGCTCTAGTTATAAGATTTTCATACATATGTGCTATCAGAGTAATAAACTCCAATTTTATCCACCACCGTATTTTTATTGCTGTACTACAAAGCCTACCAACATCACAAAACTAATCAAAATAACAATAACAGTACTTTGCACACTTGAATGAACCTACTTGCGAATTCAAAACACAAACTCCTACGCCCTTAGTCGGAAGAAGTCGCAAGAACGCATAGCAGGTAGCTTCACAAAACAACCAATTATCTCCTTATATTAATAAAAACAAATATAAGAGCAAGCAAAGAACTTTATAATATATATATATATATATATAATATGCAATAGGTTACATAATTAACATAATTTTTTACTCCGTGCGATTATAACTAAAATTGTACAAAATTTGTTGTCGCTGGTTTCCATTTATTTTTACCGTAAAATCTGCGCATTCCAATAACAATAACAGTATATATAGTAATTCTTTTGTTTATATGAATTAAGATAGACATGGTAGATTTATTTTATTGTCAGATACAATTTGTAAAATTGTTTTTCCCTATAGGGCAACTTTGCTTTTATCATTAATTCTACGCTGTATACGGATTAAGTTATGTGGCATCGTGTTACATAAGTGTTGGAACAAGAGTTGTTTAAAACGTTGCACAATCCTCGTAAGCAGCTTACGTCAAAACGGTAAAACTTTTTCGTAAATTTAGATAAAACTGAAATACACTCAATGAAAGAAGGATGGTTAAGTTAAAACATAAACAGCTTTACCAGAGTAATGAATATTACTATAACTGAAACATTCGCAAAAATGGCGATTATGAAAAGTGTTTGTTTTGTCTACTTAATTTTGTGTAAGGTAGAAAATGTTAAATTTTGTAGACCTGTAGTTACTTATTTTTTATCTTCGCTACTACAGTGTTCCTTTTTTAATATCTTTTTACACTTAAAGTTCTAGTTTCTAAAACTAATATCACTCACATGTAGAAATATAATTACCATAACGGAAAACATCTGTAAAATAAAATATTCAAAATTTACATGTTAGCAATTATGTGGTTTCATTTTTTATACTTATTCGTCTAATTTCTTTCAAAGTGTAAACAAAGGGTAAGGAAAATGTCACATAGAGCTCCAGAAGCTTCTATTTATCAAAGCGTATGAAGATTTTACTTGATTTTATTTCAAAGACAAACATATAGTTTCCCTTAGGAGACACGTTTTGTTTAAAGTTTTACAAAATATAGAATTAATTTACATATTTCTAATATGTGTTTTCCAGAATTCTGGATATTCAAGTTTACATTTTATTCTTATGTAGCTTATCTGGAAAACGCAATTACTTAAAGCTTTTATCTTAATATTTTACAATAGTTTGTTAATAATTAAATTTATAATATAACACTCCCTTGATAATCGTTGTAAGATTTGTTATAAACGTAATACTTAAGATATACAGAACAAGGACTGAATTGGACAGAATCACTTCCAATTTATTGCTGTCACCTACGGTGGTGATTAGATGAGTGAAACGTTTCTTTCCTCAAACGCCTTTTTACTCCAAACCTCTTCTACCACAAGCTGTACAGGTTTGAGCAAATGTCTCTCCACCATGGTCTTTGCATGGCCAGGGCCTTGGCTTCATTCCACTGCACTCCCAGCCCCTGCAAAAAGCAAATAATATTGTCCTCTCAAGTCCCTCTTCTCCGGCTCCTGAGTCTTCTCCCAGCAATTCTTTCCTCCTTTGTTTTGCAAGTCTATCTCCTTTCATCCTCTGAACGTGTCCATTTCTTAATTTGATCTTTCAAAAGTACTGTCTTAAGACTCACTCTTATACGAGGATTGTTCAATAGAAACATGTTTAGTGGCTGTAAAGCATATTTTATTCAACAATTTTAAAAGAAGTCTCTACTAACATTAAGGCATGAGTCCCACTAATCTGTAGATTCCCTGCTAGTAAAATTCTTGCGGCTGTTTGCGGAATCATTCGCTAACAGCAAACTCCACCTCAGTGTCCGATTTAAACCGCCGTCTTTATAATGATTTCATTAATGGACCAAAACATGATAATCGCACGGGGACAAGTCAGGACTGTAAGCTGGATGTTGTAAGACTTTCCACTTCATACGACCAAGGAGATCTTGAATCGTCTGGGCTACATGGGGTCGAGCATTATCATGCAGAAGAATGACACCATTTGTGAGCTTTCCGGGACGTTTATTTTTATGCTGACCTATAAGCGTTTTAAGCTGTCTGCATATCGCTCAGCGTTGATGTTGACACCAGGTTCTTTAAAATCTAAGTGCAGCACACCCTGATAATCAAAAAATACGGTCACATTAATTTTACTGCCGAAGGTTGGGACCGAGATTTTTTCGCCTTCGGAGATTGTGCATGCTTCCAACGCATACTCTGACGTTAGGATTCTGGTTCGTAGTGATAACACCAAGACTCATCACCGGCAACAATTTGGTGTCGAAAGGCATTACCTTGTTGTTGATAACGCATCAAATGATGTAATGATAAGGCCAAATGCATATTTTTCACCTCAGCAGTAAGCAGTCGTGGAATCCACTGAGCAGCAACTTTGTGATAGCCAAGACTATTAATGATGGAATGAACAGTTCCCACACTCATACTTAACACTTGAGAAAGTTCTTTAACTTTAATGCGCCTATTTACGCGTAAAGCAGTTTCCAGCTGGCTCGCATTTTCATCTGATGCTGCAACACTGCAGGTCCGGGACGGGCCAAATCTTTAGTGGATTCTCTTCCTTTTCAAAATTGATTGCACTATTCGAACAACTGCCGTATGAGAATAACTATAGTCACCATTTACAGTTTTTATTGTTGTATAAATTTCAATTGGCTGACGCTCTTCAGCGGCCAAAAACTGAATAACGGCACACAGAAAGTCTTCGGATGGATTTTATATCATAGATGCCATTTTTCAATCCATTCACAATGCTTAGAAAGATCAAACTGTAAATATTTTTGACAGACGCGTCACTAGTACTTAAACAGACAATATAAACAAATGAATTCCATTGCCATGGAGACGAAGTCACGGCTGCGCAGATCAAACGTGATTCTATTGAACAATCCTCGCAGTAGTGTCTCTGACTCGATTTCTTCTTGCCTTTTTTTCAACCTTCCTTAGGTATATCATCTCCATAGCTTGGAAAGAGTTTAGATACTTCTCAGTCAGTTCCGCAAACTACATATTGATAACCTAAACGTTGTCTAAATAATTGGTAACTAAATATAATTGGTAATCTGTAGCGATACTTATAGAGATATTTTTCTTAAACATAAGCTGAGGAGAGTAAGAAAAAATTGGTAATTCAATACAGTTTGGTAATTAAAATATGCGTTTGCCTGTATACTTTTCTGTTCGATGTGTACCCAACTGGCGTCAGAGTGAAAACATCTCATTAAAGTGTGGTTTTTTATTAGAAAGACTAGCAATTTCCTATGGCAAAATCCTAGCATACAAGATAATATAAAAATTTCAGCTGCTGTAAGGCAACATAACAATCATCTAAGATAATTAAAAAAATAATCCTTATTTGTGAATTAAATTTATAATGTAAAGACGAAAGTGAAATGTTTTGTTAGAAGAAAGTGAAACACAGTTCGAGACGTTCCTAATTAACTCCAGGTGGTAACAGCTGGTGGTGGATTTATAATTTTGTATTTCGTGTTTAATTTTCGGAATGGCTGTTCTGTATAAGTTAATGAAAAGTTCTATTAAATGGCTTTTCGCGGTTTTGCAACAGGTGCGCAAACATTTCAGTAAGCTAACAATATCGCTATGCGAAACATTAATAACGCAATACAACGCTTTTATAACTAAAAACACGTATCAAACATACTTAAAAACAGGTGTTAATAAATTAGTATTGTTGCAATTTAAATTGCCTTCCATTAACACACACACACATACACACACACACATATATACACACACATATATATACACACACATACATGTATTATCTATTACACGCGTGAAGGCGAGCGCTCCTTCTCTCTGTTCTTAGTCACATCCCTTCTTTCAATAATGACTGACAAGACGTTATGATAATTCCGCGTTATTGTGTAAACATCTATGACTCAAAATTTAGTTTGTTACACTAACTTTTATTCTATCTAACAACACAAAATATTACACAATTACTGATGAATCAAAACGGATTGCAAATAATTCGGATAATTAATGTCTCGAAAGAAGTTCACTTACTCTATATGACTAGCGTTATGGATTTTACAGTTAAATTATTAATTAACTAAACGATTAAATATTATTTAAACTTAATATAGTGCATGAACACCTTGCATCAGTAAAATAAACGATTCAGGTTAAAAAGAGTTTGCTTTTTAATATACAAAAAAAAAGAGATAACAAAAACAGTTCTTGGTTTCGTAAGTTGACTTTACGAGAAAACAATATAAATCGGTTTGAAGGCAACATGGAATTTACAGAATGTTTTTAGTATACTTTTAATAGTCAAGATATAAATATTTTTTGGAATAGACAACTGAATAATTTTCCATTAGTTGCTTTATATAAACCATAATACAAGTATTAACATTATGATAGGATGAAAAATATGTTAGATATATCTAATAATTATTTCAATTCTCAAGTAAAGAGCGGAATTTAAGAAACAATAATTTTATTTTTTAGCAATATCTAATAGTTTACATCTGAAGTATATACTTTTTACTTTGCCCACAAATGTGATATGCCCTTTTAATCTATAATTTAAGTAAAATCTATACTTTACCCCCTCCGTAAAAGATCGTGCAAAATGCAAGCTGATCAGATTAAAGTACAAATCTTATTTTATTGTAATTACCACTTTAAACTTATTTAATTAAAAAAACATTATATTCTAATATTTTGATTGAAATATGAGTAGGCCTGTACTGCTTTTTATTTCTTTCTAGAATGCTTATTTTTACATAATAGATAAAAATTAATTCGTCAAAGCATATTATTTCAGTCTGATAAACATTTTAATCAAAATGCTTAAATAGCAGTTAATATACAAATTAAGTGACTTTTTCATTAATTCTAATTAAATTTTTAATTCCTTATCACAATTGCAACTATAAAACTTTTGCATGTTATATATTAAAAAAGGATATGTTTAATTTTGTAATTGACTGGCAACGGATGCGAAATTATAAAATATTTGGTAATTAAAGTTAACTACCACTAGTACTGAAGTAACACACTGCTTAAGCGTAAACGTAATCTCTGTACAGGAAGCAATCAATCATTCTTTTCGCACAAATACTATTTGAAATCCACTATTTCACGTTTCTGTGCGGTCCCTTTCATGACGCGGTTAATTCTCCAACTAATTTCGTTGGTTGTGTTCCTCTCACCGCTGTCAATTGTAAATCTGATAATTAAACTCGTCTTGTTTGTTCCATTCCCGTGGAGTAGTATTCACTTTAATTTTCCCCAGCGTTTGTACAGAAGTGACAGCTCCGGTACTTTCCTTCACCCCTTTTGTGGAATGTAATTAATCCCTGTTTATATCTGCCACGAATCCTATAGTTGTGTTTAGTGCACATTTATACACAAGCTTCTCATCTTTGTGCTGCTACGGATAAGAGCAGAGTTTTGTTTATATAATATAATATTATGTCAACTTTTACGATATTAAAATTACGTAAATTTATTACAACTGAACTAACTACAATTACGAAAGCATGTACTTTCTGTAGTTAATTTCATAATATTATGTAAGTCTAAAAAGCTTAAATGTTACTTAAGTTTTTGTAAAACTAAAAATAGATACTTAGGATAAATATAAAATAAAATAAAACTAAAACAAAAATAAAATAAAATATAAAAATATCTTTGACAATTGTCTAAGGATAGAATGTGTCTAAGGATTTTCAGTAGTCTTCAGGCTAATGTAGAAAACCGCATTACGTTGACCTATTCTATCCGATTACTAGGAATATTTCTCAGGGTTCCCAGCAGCATAAATAATTTTGTTCAGTATTAAGTACAACGTAATTCAACTAAGTCTTTAAATAAAGCATTTTTTCTAATCATTTATTAAATATAATGTTGTTACCAGTACTGTAGTTCCTATTTGGTAAAGGAATGTTAACTTTGAACTGGAAATTTTAGCTTTCACGACCAGTGTCAGTTTTGGAAAAAAAATATATAGGCCGTAGTCCATGTTTTCTGTATTTCGGGTCAAACGTTTCAACCGGGGCCATAAAGTACCTTTAAAAGTAACACGTAGCTTAGAAGTAAGATGAGAAGCAGTAAATTAGAATTAAGCTTATAGCAGGACGAGAGAAAAAGTGTAAGGCCACAAAGGTTGTGAATCTAATACAGAATTTAGCAAAATAGAACATATTATTCCTTTGATACTTAATAATTTCCCACTATGTAGGAATGTAGAATATGGTAATAATTATGTGGCAGATTTTTTTTTATTTTGTATAACAGTACAAGATGCCAGACCTTATCAAATGCCTATGAAACTTCGAGAAACACAGCTGAGCAGAACATCTTTGATTCCAGTGACTTATTGACAATATTTGTTATTCTGTGTATTTGATCCAGCGTAGAGTGCTTTCTCGAAAGCTAACTTGATCATCCGGAATTAGGTTGTTTTCTACAATTGTTGTCATAAGTCGTTTTACAAGTAGATTCTTGAAGATCATACCAAGTATTAGCAGAAGCCCGAAGAAGGGTCTTAAGGACTTCTACCAGACAAAAGTTGGCACGGAGAGTGTACATGGTCGTTCGTACTTCATCGAAAGAGACGTTCTTTCTGGCTTCAGGTTGAAAGACGTTGACTAAGTGTTCTGCAAAAGTCTGGGATTTCTTTGTATTGCTTCGCGCCCTGCTACAATCTGGTTTACGAATTGGTAGTATTTGTAATAGTGGCGTTTTTAATCGTGTTGTAGCTTTTCACAAGGAATAATCAGTACTTTTATTATATTCCTGAATGGCTTCATCCTTTAAATTTTCTAACAACTGTTTTAGTTTTCAGACCTCGTTCTTCCACTTTCTTTTACCATCCGGATGACGACTATGCTCGTCGCAATCTCCGTTTGCGGGAGTTCAGCGCTGAATTCACCCCTACAACAAATCGTGCAAGAATTCTGACAAGAGTAACCGCTACAACAAGAGTTCTAAGAAAGAATTTGAAATCAGTTACGTTGATTCAGTGCTTCGGGGGACAGGAGACTGCAGAAACAATTAGGGGGCCTCTCTTTTTTCTCACTTAAAACCTTTGTCGCCTGTAGGTGAGCAGTTTTGACTTTAGAGAAGAGATAATGTTTTTTATATTGTTTTGGATCAACAGAGTGGTACCGTTACAACTTGTACGGTCAGGATGTTGGGTACCTTAAATAGTAAACCCTGCAATTCTAATATGGCTTCTTTCTATGAAATGTGTCTCAGATATTAGCATAACGTCTAACCTATTGTCAATAAGAAAAGCTTTCAGTTCTAGGCTGCGTGGAGAGAGTCCATAGGCATTCCATAGCCTAATCCTGTTATAGTTAAATGGGCTAAACGTTTCTGGCAGCTCCCGGGGCAGCCTATATTCAGTAGACTATATTACGCATTAATGTTGAAAGGAAAACTGAAATGTCATTGGTAATTCTCAACATTGGTTTTGTAGTCTAAATATATTGGATCCTCATACTTGTACTCATTTTACCGATGGTCGAAAAGACTATTTCACAAAACTTTAAATTCAATTTCAATCTACAGAACTAAATAATTTATAGCCTACATCTAACATACGAGTACATGTAACTTTCAAGTTTCCTGATGTTACGTAGGAATATGCCTTATCTACTGTCAAAAGTAGTATTTTGTTTCTGTGCGTTGATGGATGTTACGGAATTTATCTTTTATTAAAATGTGATAATGAAATACAAAACACACAATTTCTGCAGTTCAGATAGCAACTCGTAAACCAGTAAATTGATGTAAGAACACTTAGTAGCTATGTAGAAAAAACAAAAACAACTGTATTTTGTGTTTAACTCGCTTTATTGCACAGTTTCAGTGACAGTTATGTTGCTCTAAAGAAGATTTACAGCGTTATAAAGCTTTGGTTATGTGTAACTGCTTATTTTAATTCTACGCACGAATAACAATAATTGTCCAGTTTCTGCCGTCAGGAAATTGTTTGGGGAAGTGTGTTTAACCATTACATTCTAAGTGCGTAAATTTAATTTAAAATAAATTTACTGTTTTAGTTCTTTTCTAACATGAATTTAATTTTTTTGCAAGAATAACAACGTGTAATGAGTAGCAATTAGGCGCCACAGTTATTGAGTACGACCAACAAAGCGATTAAGAGATATGGATGATTTGCCATACACGGGAGCAAGCGCGCAAACACTATTTTCCAAACAGTATGATAAACAGCAACAATATAAAATAAAATACGTTTCGGGAAAATGTGTATTCCTGTAAAGCCTCCTTCCATTGTGTTCTAATAATAATGCTGCTGCTAATAATAAATTATTTAATCGATTCTGAGTAACTTAATAAATTGTATACTTAGTAGGTATCCTAGAATGGTTTGATTTGGCTTCAAGATTTTAAATCTGAATTAAGCTCGAGTACCAAATTCTATACCTAAGTGTGCATAATATTAAAAATATGTATTTATAATTACTAGTGCTTCAAAAGAGAGTCTTTATTATATGTATTTGTTTTCCAGTAGTACTTTAATAAAATATTACAAATCTGGTACAGAAGAAAAAGAAAATTATCTAACAAATGGGAAGCTAGTTTACCGGAACGTCATAAATACTAAACGTGTTAGGAGAAACTAAAGATATTTTGTAAGCGATTAAAACGTTTATATATTTTCTCCTTGATCTCCTTCAAAGCATTGAGCGTGCGGCCAATTTCGCCAACTGGGGATGGTCCAACTCAGATTCCACCTACACCAAGGAAAAATTAGCTGTCTGGTAGCTACGTCCAGTGCAGTAGCTACGCAGGATGGAGAGAAAGTTGTGTGTGTTAACTGACGGATGGAGCCGTAACCTTGATTCGATACCAGACCACTGCACAGCCGTTCAGATCGTGAGTCTTAAACGTTACAATTGCACCACAAATTTTGTATATTCTAATCGTTATTCTTATGATTAATATTCAAATAAAATAAATTATACTAATGAGCGTGTGAAAGAAACAAAATTAAAATATTGACGTTAATTTATCATGGGAGATTTCTACAATAATTATATAATGGAACAAAAAACTTCATATACCTCTGTTACATATAAGGGAAGATGGGGAAATTGTGCGCACCTAAGGAAAATTACTCAAATTCTGTGTGTAATAGAGATTATTCAGTTTTACAGACACTAGTATAAACTTCAATTAGTGCACTTTCGATCAGACATTGCGTTTTGTATTAAAATATTATAGTCTTATTGTTATAGCAATTTTAGGAAAATGCTGCAAAGCGCACAATTGCCCGCATAGGAGGATAATTGTGCGCATGGGGTGGGTAATTGTGCGCGTAGTGGGGTAATGGGGCGTGTAACTTACTTATGTGGAAAAAGTTTTTATAGACAAAGAAACACATAAAATTTAATTTTTTACTTATATATAGACGAATTTATACAATTAGGAGGTAATGAAAACTTTCAAGTATCATGTTATAATGTTATGTTTTTTGTGTTAGAACATTAAAATTCACTGTAATGTTAAAATTTTAATCTTATAAGTGGACTATAAAATATAGGCTAATGTTTTAATCGGACAACACTTTCACAAAAAATAATTAGAAGCTAAATATTAAAGAAAACAAAAGTCACAAATGTCATTTTCAGGTGAATCAGTCCTAGAGCATCCTTTATGATTCCATCCACCACATAAAACACATCTAAACCATATTTCGTTATCTCGACCAGCTTCGCCGCAAATGTTACAGTTTTCATTTCCAGAAGTTACAGTGTTCAATGGCGAGTCAGTATCAAAATCAACATCTTGAAGCGAATCATCATCACACAGTTTTTTCACATCGACATCAGAATCTTCACTGGGCTCATCTTGAGAAGATTTCCTTCTTTTGTTTTTGAAGCTGCTTGGAAATTCCAAGGAACGCTTTACTGTTTTAGGATTTCTTTTATTAATCTTCATTTCCTTTTTTCTTATTTCATCCTGTTCAAGTTTCAGCTTCATGGCAGTGCTGATTAAAATTACCGAATGTTTCTTTTCCTTCCCTCTTTCCTTCTTGCTAATTTTGCTGGGTCTGAGCCTTCTTCTTCCAGCAGGAGTCAGTTCAATAAAAGAGTTAGACGTCGATGGAATTGCATTTGAAGTTAAAGGCTGCGGAACTGTATTTCATCTGATTTGGACGTTTCATCCGCTGTTGAAGGTCTAGGGTGTTCAGCAGACTCTTGATTGTTCTTCGTGACACATTCCTCATCCACTAGAAGTTCTCTTTGGAAGTTTGCCGGAGCGAAATCTTCATCAACAAATTTTTCCCGGGAAAAATGCCAGCTGGTCAAAAACCAGAGACAATTTTCTCGATAGCGGGAGTATTCAAGCATGAGTTGTATAGGATTTTAGCTAGATCACCTTCTGTTATCTTCACATGTTGGGTGGTATTCAAGTGTAAGTCATATTTTCTATACAAGGCATCTTTGAGAGAGCTAAAAAATGCTATATCTAGAACTTGTAATTTGTGGGAAGTGTGAGGCGAAATTGAAACCATGTGGATAAAATTGGCGAGGCAGAATGCATAGGTTTCTAGCGAAATGTGACTGGTATGGTTGTCGCAGATAAGAAGGACTGGATCATCTTCAGTTGGCTTCACAAACTTTTTAAAGTGTGAAAGCCATTCAAGGAAAAGTTCTGTGTTGATCCATCCATTCTTAAAGCAGCAGTATTTGGCACCTGGTGTACCATTTTTACCAAGAGTGGGATTCATACGTTGGCGAGGATAGATCAACTTCGGAGGGACATAAACACTAAATGCACTTACTGTAAATACCCCTGTAATTTTGCGCCACTTTTTCCCTGAAATTGCTGCTCCTACATTTTTTGCTCCTTTTTCGGCATACATTTTTGGACACTTTTTTTGAACAACTGTGAGTGCCGTTTCATCCATGTTGAAAATTTGGTGTTGCCCAAACTTGTACCTTCTCATGAGTTCCTCCAAATTGTCGAAAAACCTGACTTCTTCTCCATTAAAAGCGTTGATTCTATTCAAGCTGACCCCTTCTGGTTGCCTTAACTTGACTTAAGGATTTCGCCTAGTAAAGCCGTATAACCAATCTTTACCAGCCATTCGCGTTTCTTGATTAAAATTATTTGAAATTTTGTTTTCCGTTGCGTAAGTGAAGGCCAACTTTATCAGTTCTTTTGGAGTTAACCTATAAAAAACTTTGGATAGTTTTACAAGGCATTCTTCTAATTCTTTTTCTATTTCCGGTTAGAATACAGGTTTTCTTCCTACGGAGGCTGATAATTTCCATCTTCGAAACTAATTAACTTTTTTCTTAAAGTAGATTCTCGAATGCCTAACGCCCGTCCAGCTTCTCTAATCTTTTGCTTTCCACTTGTTATGGAGAAAAGAGCATTTTTTAAGGTTTCGACAGAATAATTCCCTTTTGTTGTGGTTCTTTCCCATTTCCGCGCCATATCTGTGAACAACAGTGGGAAAGGCGGCCATTAGTATTGGTTTATATAAGGGAGAATGGTGCGCACCTTCCGATTATGTTACATGTGGGGGAATTTTGCGCACCATTACCCCACGCTCAACCGCAAAATAATATCGTAAATATTTTAAAGAAGACAATTATAAATTAAGAAACGCTGTATTTAACTGATAGCGTAATGTTCATAGTTACTATGTTTACCATTAAATAGAAAATAATTGTCCATATCCTATTTATGTGTGAAGGCGTTCAACCTTTTTCCGTGTTATTTATATGCTAATTTAAGATGTTACAAAACATGTTTTACAGTTTAACGGACATAAACATTTGCCTCCTAATTAAAAAAATATAGGCGTAATTTACTTTGAATCTGCTCCAAATGCAAAAAAGATTAATAGAATTTTTTATTATGAAGAGTCATATTACTGTTAGGCGGGAATCGTGTATTTTTTGTTACGATATAAGAATAAATTATTAAAGTAGAGGTATTGATATATTCTATTTTAAATATATTTTTGACGAACAATCATATTCGTCATATTTGCAACAGATTCCATAACTATTTAATTTTTCAGTACCCATTGTATTCAGTCAATAACTGATGTCACCAAGTTATATAATTACAATAAACCACAGCATAAATAACAATAAAACTGGCAACGCTTTCACTCATATCGGCCTGTAATGAACGCACAATCTTTTCGCGGAACTCGAAACTAACGCATTGGAATCGCTTATATAATTCGTGGGAAACTTTCAACATTTAGAATTCAACTTAATTGCAGCTGCCAAACCAACGTCGCTTGTGTCGTATGATGTTACCATATGATTTTAACTCATGCATATGATTTAGATTAATCAGGCAACGCAAGAATCGTGTGTGTGTGTGTGTGTGTGTGTGTGTGTGTGTGTGTGTGTGTGTGTGTGTGTGTGTGTGTGTGTGTGTGTGTGTGTGTGTGTGTGTGTGTGTGTGTGTGTGTGTGTGTGTGTGTGTGTGTGTGTGTGTGTGTGTGTGTGTGTGTGTGTGTGTGTGTGTGTGTGTGTGTGTGTGTGTGTGTGTGTGTGTGTGTGTGTGTGTGTGTGTGTGTGTGTGTGTGTGTGTGTGTGTGTGTGTGTGTGTGTGTGTGTGTGTGTGTGTGTGTGTGTGTGTGTGTGTGTGTGTGTGTGTGTGTGTGTGTGTGAAAATATATAAGTACTATGCGTACACACGAATATGTATACGCGTCTGCGTATTGTTTTTGTGGACAGTACAAACATAAAATATGAATACTAGTAATTTTGTACAAACCACTAAGTTGTCTTTGGTATTGACGAACGCTTTCGGCAGTCAAGCCGTCATGAAAACGCAGGATGGCTTGACTGCCGAAAGCGCTCGTCAATACCAAAGACAACTTAGTGGTTTGTACAAAATTACTGGTAGAAATATTTGAGACCACTAACACTCCAATATAACAATAAAGTAAAATATGAAGTATGCGAAAACATACAGTTAAATCTAATTGTAGACATGTCGTGTAATATAGGTACATGGAAATTAATAATTATTATGAAATTCATTATTTTGTTTCGTAGTAAAAGTCAGTGAATTGGAGAAACGTAAATGTACGTCACAACACAAAAACTGCAATTACAAAGTATGTCAATTGTCACAAAAATAGAGACGCTCAAGCAAATATTGTTTCTATATTTCATTAATTAACATTTAATGTTTAAAAAACAAAATATTTATTGTTTACATTTTATGTTGCACGTAATTAATACTTTAAGTAACACCGTATAATTATATTACGATACATATTGTATACGTACATATAAAACTTTCATCACTTCTGTATTGTCCCTTCAGTACATCAATTAAAATAATTATATAAGTTCGTATAAAAACAAAATTATCTTGTGTATGCAGCCGATACGTCTGTGTACGCAAAGCTGCTGTTCTGTGTGACACTTTCTGTTAGAAATGTGGACATGCTCACTTTCACTAAACAGGGGAAATTGTGTTGGGTCGATGAGGTGGCTAGAGTCCAAGGTGACTTGGTGATTAACGACCTCTGGCAAATGAGGTAGTAATTAGCTGACGGTACAATTAATCTATTTAATTACAGGAGCCTTAGAAATGCGGCTACAGTTTACCACTGTGCATATTTAAGCCAGTTCACCTTTAGTAGCTTATTGTTAATTAGTCGCAGTCATTTAGGTATACTGTTGTGAAATTTAAGGGTTTTGTAAAAATTCAATTTTATTCTGAAATTAAAAATTTTAAGTTATAGCGAAACGAACAAGAAAATCGCATTACTCCGTACAAGTGAAAACACACAGTTAACCACTTAACAACAGTTTCCAACTGGCATCACCGTACACAGGCCATATATTGTCATCTGTGACGTAAACCTGAAAGCAATAAGATTTCTTTAATTAGGACTAGCAGTTTCAGAATATTCTGAAACGTAATACTAACAGTAATTTACGGATCAATTATTTATTTTATAAGACTTTCCAATAACTTGCCATTAACATAGCATTAATAGTCATTACCATTTTCTTATCCGGGGTCATGAAAAATGTACTTTATGTCGTAGTTGCTTTCCTTTTAGGTTTTTCTTTTTCTCCATAATTCGCCTTGCACTTAACGTTTTTACTTCAAAATTAAAACTGATATTTCTATACATACAAAAACACGCTTAATTAAGTAAATCATACATACATCCTCAATCAGTACAAAAAAGAGTACAAAAAGGATAATTGCTAATAACATGTAAAGGTATAAAAATAAAGCAAAATAAAATTTATAAAAATGTAAATTTCTTTGCAGTATGTTGCTCATTCTTTGGACTTAATATTGTGCAACAGGTTACACGAATTATATCATTATCTACTGCGTGCAATTATGACTAAAATTTTAAAATAAAAATTTACAAACTTTGTTGTTCTGCTTTCCATTTATTTGTACCGTAAAATCTACACACTCCAATAACAATAATAGTATATATAATTATTTTGTTTATTTGAATTAAGAGAAACATGGTAGATTTAGTTTTATTGTCAGATACAATTTGTAAAATTGTTTTTCCCTGTAGAGCAACTTTGCTTTTAACATTAATTCTATGCTGTACACGCATCGTTATTTGGCATCGTGTTACATAAGGCTTGGAAGAAGAGTTGTTTAAAACGTTACATAATCCTCGTAAGCAGCTTACGTCAAAACGGTAAAACTTTTTCGCAAATTTAGATAAAACTGGAACACTCAGTGAAAGAAGGGTGGTTAAGTTAAAACATAAATAGCTTTGCCAGAATAGCGAATATTACTATAACTAAAACATTCGCAAAAATGGAGTAATGAAATAAAAGTACTAATTTTGTCTACTTAATTTGGTGTAACGTATTAAAAAGATAAATTTTAGAGGCCTGTTAATTACCTACTTTTTATCTTCACTAGTACGATGCTTTTTTATAATTTTATTTACACATAAGGTTCTAGTTTCTTAAACTAATTGCATCCACATGTGGAAATATAATTAACAAACGGAAATCATCGGTGAAATAAAATATTCGAAAGTTACATGGTACCAACTATGTGATTTCATTTTTTATATTTATTCGTCTAATTTCTTTCAAAATGTAAACAAAAAGTAAGGAAAATTTTACATAGAGCTTCAGAAGCTCACATTTATCAAAGCGTATGAAGATTTTACTTGATTTTTTTATCAAAGAAAAACATATATTTCTCTTAGGAGACACGTTTCGTTTAAAGTTTTACAAGTGTAGAGTTAATTTACATGTTTCTAATATGTGTTGTCCAGAATTCTTACGTAGCTTATCTGGAAAACGCAATTACTTAAATCTTAAGTCTTGTGATCGTCGTATGGTACAGTGGAAAAAAAATACAAGACACCAATTAAGTCACTAATCACCAGCTTTAATCATCACAATAAAACAGTTTGTAATCAACAAGATAGTCTCTTAGAATAAATCAAATAAAAATTGTTCACACGCAATAACATGTCAACTAAAATAAAACACAATTGTATTACAATTCTCATGCACGGTTATAAAACACATAACACTTCGCCACAATACTCGAACCGTACTGAGATATATGGCAACTCAAACTGAACTGAATTTATACGCTGAATACTTGTATTTATACCCCGCCGAATATCCAGAACCATCCATACTAAGCATTAACAATAAAGGAAAAACATTAGAGCATAATTCATTGCGGCTTTGACAAAGTGATTCATTGCGGCCACGAGACTTCTGATACAGTCTAGCTAACGCGTTGAGAATCACGTACGCACACACATTACAGCCGGATTCTCTCGGAACATTCGATAAACACGTAAATTGTTCTGTAATGTCGTAACACTATTAATATTTTACAATTATTTTTTAAAAATTAAATTTAAAATGTAACAGTCCCTCGATAACCGTTGGAACAATTGTTACAAACGGAATACTCAAGATATACAATAACAAGGACTGAGTTTAACATAATTACTTCAATTTATTGTTGCCACCTACGGTGGTGATTACACAAATGAAACGTTGCTTTTTTCCTCAAACTTCTTCTTCTTCTTCTTCTTCTTCTTCTTCTTCTTCTTCTTCTTCTTCTTCTTCTTCTTCTTCTTCTTCTTCTTCTTCTTCTTCTTCTTCTTCTTCTTCCAAACCTATTTTACCGCAATGTGTAGAGGTTGAGCAAAGGTCTCGTCACCGTGGTCTCTGCATGGCCAGGGCCTTGGCTTCATTCCACTGCACTCCAGTCCCTGTAGAGAGCACTTCATATTCTTCTCCCAAGTCATTCTTCTCCGGCTCCTGGGTCATCTTCCAGCAATTCTTTTCTCAAACAGTTGTTTTGGAAGTCTATTCACTTCCATCCTCTGAACGTATCCAAACCAGCGGAACGAAAATGTGCTTTCTTAATTTGATCTTTCAAAGGTACTGAGTAAGACTCACTCTTACAGTAGTGTTTCTGACTCGATCTCTTCTTGCCTTTCCTTCAATTTTCCTGATCTATCTCATCTCCATAGCTTGGAGAAAGTTTAGATGCCTCTCAGTTACTTCCTCAAACTAAATATTGGTAACCTAAATATTGTCTAAATAATTGGTAACAAAATTTAACTGGTAATCTGTTATAAATAGTAAGAAAAATTGGTAATTCAGTGCAGTTTAGTTTGGTAATTAAAAATGTTGTCTGCATACGGTTCTGTGTAATGTGTACCCAACTGCCGTCAGAGTGAAAACATGTCATTAAAGTGTGGTTTTATCAGAAAGACTAGCAATTTCCTATGGCAAAATCCGAGCATACAAGATAATTAAAAATTTCAGCTGCAGTAAGGCAACATAACAATCAGCTGAAATAATTCAAAAAAATAATCCATATTTGAGCATTAAATTTATAATGTTAAGACAAAATTGAAATGTTGTGTTAGAAGAAAGTGAAACAAAAACTTTTGAGTCGTTCCTAATTAATTCCAGGTGGTAACAACTGGTAGTGGAGTTCATAATTTTGTGTTTCGTGTTTAATTTTCAGAATGGCTGTTTGTTTAAGCAAATGAAAAGTTCCATTAAATGGCTTTCGCGGTTTTGTAACAGGTGCGCAAACATTTCAGTTAGCTAACAATATCGCTATACGAAACATTAGTAACGCAATACAACGCTTTTATAACTAAATACACCTATTAAACATACGTGAAAACAGGTGTTAATAAATTGGTATTGTTGCAATTTAATTTGCCATCAAGTAATACATAAACATGTATTCTCTTTCACACGCGTGAGGGCGACCGCTATTTCTCTCTGCTATTAGTTACATACTTTCTTTCAATAATGACTGACAAGACGTTATGACAATTCTGTGTTATTGTGTATATATCGATGAATCAAACTTTCGTATGTTATCCCTTTATTCTACCTAACGACACATAATATTACACAATAGCTGATGCATCAAAAAGGGTTGCAAACAATTCGGATAATTAATGTCTAGAAAGCAGTTTACTTAGGACATATAACGGTGTGGATCAGGTAATATTTACCTACAGTTAAATTATTAATTGACTAAATTACTGAATATTATTTAGACTTCATGTAGTATATGAACACCTTGCACCGGTAAAGTAAACGATTTGGGTTAAAAAGAGTTTGTGTTTTTAATATACAAAAAAGGTATTACAAAAACAGGAGAATGTTCTTGGTTTGATAAGTCGAATTTACGAGAAAACAATATAAATCGACTTGAAGGCAACGTGGATATTGCAGAATCTTTCTAGTAATTTTAATAGTCCAGACGTAAATATTTTTTGGAATAACAAATTTAATAATTATCCATTAGTTGCTTTATAAAAACCACAATAAAATTATCAACCTTATGACAGGATAGAAAATATGATAGATAGGCCAATATACGGAAATTTATTTAAAATCTCAAATAATAAGGTGTATTTGAGAACCAATATTTGTAGTTTTTAGCAATATGTAATAGATTAGAGCTAAAGTATATACGTTTTGATTTGCACAAAAATATTAAATACGCTTGTGATAACAAATATTTTTCTCTATCATATCTTTACGAATAGATAATGTACCGTTCTGTATTACTACACAATATTCAATATTCTAGCATTTTCCAGTCACACAGCTAATTGTTTTAAATGCACATTGTAATGTAATATTTTATTATGGATTAACTCCCCACGTTTGGATTGCTGATTATGTAATGTAATAATTTTTATTATATATATGGTATTGATTGACAAGCCTTACGTTTGAGGGTCAACTGATATATACGATATATAATTATTGACACCTCACGTTGTAAGCGCCAATTATGGAATATAATAAAATCTGAGTATGTTTACCCACATTGTGTGAGCCAATTATGTAATATATTATGTTTTATTAACTTATTAAATTGATTATTTATTATTGGACGTTTGAATTAATCTTACCTGAAGTAAGGACTTCTGTGTATCGATTCTGTGATGTCTTATTTCTTACTTATAATTTTATTTTTAATTTGCTTGGTTAATGTTAATTTCGGTAACAGTAAAATTAACTAAGCTTAATTATGATTTTTTTTTATTGAAAAAAAAAATTAAATGGTATTCACTGAATTCTTCTTTCTGAGGTATATTCCATTCACTAAACATATAACCTGGAATAAATAAATAACTCTCTCTTCAAAATGGAAAAATTGAATTCTTTTATTTTCTTTGGTTTAATTTACTTTGTAATTTATTAAATTCAACACAAACAATGTAACCTTGTCTATGCTAGTTGGGTTATGTGAAGATTGGCAAGACTCATCTTAAGGATTAAATATTACTTTTATTTTAATTTGAATTAATGCTAGTAGATTCTTTGACTACAGTTATTACTGTTACGAAAATACTAATAATTACGAAATAATAAATAATAAAATAATTCTAGTATATACAGTGGTAGATAGAGTTCATCGTAAATAATTATCGTGATTGTCAGTGATGTTTGGTATATATTGTAGCATAACAAAATTATCACATGAAATTTTAACTTAATGCAACATAAATAAAGAAGAAAAGGTCCATAGTGAGTGAGAAGAATGAATTGGTTAAAGATTAAACTAAAGAAACTGTACATTAAGTCAATAAACTGTTAATAAGAATGAAAAATAACAAAGAAAACTATTGATCAAAATAACTTACTATGTAAAAACCCAATAAACCAGCAGTATACCCAGTAGATTGGGGAAGCAGTAAAAGGGAAAGAAAAGAAAAAGGAGATAAAAAGGTGAAAACAATATTAATAAGGGAAATTTATAAGATCAAGAAGCAGAGAAACACAAGACAAGAAATTTACTAATATAATAATGAAGACAGGACAAAATATGTCAAGAGTCCTACAAAGAGCCTAGAAATAAGAAGAGCTATTCCAAAAATGTTAATAAAGGAATACATACCTTTGAACTAAATTTAAAACCAACATATTTAGACCCCGTAACTCAAGTTACAAGATACAATCCAATGAAAACCGAGTTGTAAACTAGATATAAGTATTATATGTAACAACCAAAAGACTACCAATAGTGTAGAAACAAACCAAAAACTACCATAGTGTAAAAACAAAAGACTACCATTAGTGTAAGAAATATAAGTTGAAATACCATAATAAATACAATAAAAGTTAGAGACTACAGTGAATGTAGAGAATAACAAGTGACACACTATAATAAAAAATAGTGTAGGAAATAAAAATTATTTAAAAGGCTGACAACATTATTAGTGATAAGAGTTTTTCAAATTAGATATAAGAAATAATATTACCCATAAAATGTGTTTTTTAATTACAGTTAAGTAAATTGTGAGAAGGACAATAAATACCAGAGGACAGTTCGCAACTGAGGGTATAACCAATAATAAAATGTTTGTTATTTATTGTTAATCAGATAATATGTTAGATATAAGGTGATGATAGATATAAGATATTTTTTATCACAGTTGAGTTGTTACCAAAAAGAACATAAAAACAAAGGTCAGTTAATGACTGAAGGTATTGTTAGTAATGAGATGTTTCTATTATAGTTAAATAATATATAAAAAATAACAGGCATAAGATATTTTGTTATCATTGAATGATACAGTCAAAAATAATAGATATAAGATGTTTTTGTTAAAATTAGGTGATATATGAAAAATAGTAGATAATAAGATGTTTTGTTGTATTTAAAATCATGTTAACTAATTTTCAAGTTTGTAAGGCAGAGAGGCAAGTAGGAAATAGGAATGTTATAATATTATTTAAAACTGTAAACCATATGAAAGGTACAAAGCAGATTAGCTAATACACCACTCTAGAAAAACAGACCAGTAATGTAAACCAAAACTATCTATCAGAGAATCAAACTACATAATATAGGGAATAGAATTCAGTCCATACAACACAGAAATTTGAAAATGTAATTAGTACAGATACAAATAATAACGAATGGAATGACCAAGGAAAGAAAATTAACTTTTTTGGAAATAAATAATACTAGGCCTATAATGGTAATCAAATCAGACTAAAAGGTAAATTAATCAATATTGAAGTGTAATAACAACAAAATTATTAACAACAAAAGATAATCACGGAGTGATTAATATTATTCCATGGAAATATTATCAGAAAAACACTTAAAAAACATTTAAACACTAAATTTGTACAAAATATGAGGCCTACAATAATGATCAAAAATTGTAAATTTTAGGCTTATATGAACTTAAAACAAACCCAGCTATATATCCAATTATGTAAAATTAATGTAAGAATATTGCTGAATAGTTAGATTTTTGTAAAATTAAGAAATAATTGAAATACAGCAATAAATAGGAAAACCTGTTATGTATATTTAGAGGATGAACCAAATCTGAGACATGTACTTTTATAAATAAACAATGGAAAGAGGAAAAAGACATATCATAAATTACCCCAAAACGACGACGTTCAGAGTTTAGTCTATTGTTAATCGTTAATATGACCAGTTGGGAAATTACTAACAGAAGACCGAAAAAGTATAATTTTGTGCAAAACCGTGAGTGTAGCCTCGAAAAGTGTAACAGAGGTTAACCAAATAAAAATAACACTAACAGATAATAATTAACACCTAACTAATTCAGAACAGCAATAACACTATCTAACACGAGCACAAGAAATCAACGGCCATTTTGAGAATATTTTAAACCGTATTAGCAGAACACGAATACACACATTTGAACACCGGACACTTCACCAGTAAACCATCACGAAACGACATCGCAGGAGAAGAGAGAACACTCTACACTATATTCCAGGACAACTACAACCTCGCAGAGAAGGGAATACTCATTTATTTCTGAGGGAGAAGATCAACCAGTATCAGCAGTGCATAGCAGAGAAGTCGAGGTGACGGCGGCCATACTTTATTTCCGAACCAGCACAAGACACAGCCTGCTTGAAGCCAGTGACGTCATTTCGACGAATGGTTCGGTATTACTTTTCATAATTGACAATTTACATAATAATATTGTTTTTTTCAGCCATAATGATTTATTTTAAAAATTAGTGTAAGAATTGTATCTTGTTCCTTGCCCTCTGACCATTTCGACTAGCTAAAAGAATCCTAATTAATTAATCTTGTAAAAATATATTTTGTCAATCTTGTTCGCTACCGACTTGAGCAGATATCAACCAATGCCTGGGTCATGCGCAGCCTGAATGGCGCATAATTTTAAATGTCAATAAATGAACATCATTATTCAGTTATAAGAGTTTGTATTTATTTGTATAGTGAATGTTAGCTATTCTTTCTTCTAAACAAAAAAATAATAATTTACAGTGATAAAATAAATATTTGAGAGGAAGAAGAAGAGCAAAGTCAGCAGAGAGAATCAACAGATCTAACTACACAATCAAATTATTAATAGAAACAAATAGTTTCGAACTACAAATTCATACCTATTTAATTGGAAGTAATTAAAGCACACACACAATTAATTAATTAATTATTAATTAATTGAATTAATTAATTAAACAAAAAATATATAAGTAAAATTTTATAACTTACAAAAATTTTTATTATCAACAAATCACACTTTATTATCATACATTATTTATATTTAATTTATTCTTTGTAATTGGGAATAATTACCAATTGGCGAGATCACTAGTGGGATTTCAGTTATTATAAAATCTATCTACTAATTATATTCTATGTAAATTTAAAAATTATATTACAATATTAGAATCAATTTGTTTTTGTCTCATCAGTTTATAGTATTTGTGACAGTGTTTTCTGTTTTTTCTCTTTTTTTTACCACTTCAATTCACTTAATTCCTCGAGAATATCACTCGGTTAAAAACGTTTTCTTCTAAACACCACTAGGATCACAACCTAACCTGTTGAGGGTTCGATTATATTAACGATTTTTATATGAATTAATACGGAGAGTGCGTGTGACCACAACAGCGTGACGTCTCCAATTTCGCTGGCGTCCCTGGCCAAAATTTTTAAAATCTCTGATCGGCTGCATTAGATTTGCATTGTTATCTGACCAGCCTGGCTTGATTGGTAAAATGACTATTTGATTTTTCGTTTAAAACTCTAAACTTATACAAAATTTAATTTAAAATACATTGGTAGATCTAAAATCTCTGTTTTTTGCTGATAATTTTGATAGCTCACAAGCCATATTTTGGTGCACTATTATCTGATATAAAATTACTAAATTACAAGCATTTAACATAAACAATTAAATTATATTTGCCTGTTTCACTCCTAATCAAGTTACTTAATTTTCTCAACAAAATACATACTATAACCTTTTTTGGTTAATAACATAAAATCTCATAGGCTTTTGACACATTTTGCCACACTTAATACAAGAATGATGATTTAGCTGTAATTCTATTTACATTGTAATACTTAATTATATGTTTTGAATAAGAAATTAATACGTGCTTTATGCCATGACTCTTAACATTACCAATAACATATGGATAAGGTTTTTACATGACCTTGACTAGGGATAACCATTTATTGCTTGTTAATTATACTACTTAATTATGCCTAATGCCCTGTTATAAGTTATTTTAATTGTTTTTGAACTAAAATACTAATTAACATTTATCACGTTTTCATCTTAGCAAGACTGTTTACAATTTAATTACCCATGTCCCTGGTATTCAGTAACTCATTTTAGTAACATAATAACATACCTAAAAACTCTCTTGTACATTAACATTTTAGCAATACTAACAGTAACTCATTACTAGATAGTAGCATACATGTTTTAATAGTGTTTATACTTAATAATATACTTTGAATATATCAAATCAATATGTGACGGTAAACATTTACTACCTTGACCTTTGTGAATATTACATTTATGTTAATGTTTCACTTACCACTCTGTTTAGAGTCTTTTAATACACTTTAAACTAACATAAAACACTTTATCTGTAGCTAGTGTCAATTATCACCCACTATACCTATCCTGTCAGTTTAAAACAAAACAGAAAGTTTAACATTTTAGTGTAAATTTCACTTTTATTTGTTTCCTTAGTTCTTTATTGGTTACTTGACAGATTACTTATTACTAGACATCTCTTACATGCTATTAACACAAACATAATAAATGATTTAAGTTAACCTAAAACCTTTAACTCTATAATAATAAATAAACATAAATTCTTGTACTGACATTACACCTAACTTAAGTGTTCGAGGTTCTGTTTATTTTGTACTTTCTTATTGATATTTCTGTAGACTTAGTGCAAAATAGTTATATGTTACTAATTAAGCTGTACTACCCAATTTTCCTATATTAAGTTTAAATAAAATGGGTTGATACTAGTTAGGTTTAGTGGAAAGGTTTTTTTTGTGATAATTGGGTGTTAAATCATTATTTATCGAAGGTGCAAACTGTTACGTTACAACATTTAATATAATAGTGTTGAATTACACATTGAAAGCCCATAAAATCTGTTAAGTACTATCAATTAGAATTAAATTAACCTTATTAACGTTTTAGTACATATTAATGTATTTTATTAATTTACTTAAAATGTAATTTTAGAGGAAGATTCAAATCGTAAGATTTGAAACATTTTACTATCCAACAGTAAAACATTCGTATGGGATATTAATAGAACATGTGAAAATACATAATTGTAAATCCTTACTAAACGTTTATCATAATTTTATATTAGTACGCTTTTAGGCTGTTACTAAATAACCACAGCAAAGAAATATCGTTTCGTCTGTAACAGCAATTCATTAGTTTTGACGATACTAATTGCTTTCTTTTATAATAATTGTAATCGTGTATCAATAAATGCATATAGTTTGTAATAAGCTGTACAGTTACGAACGTACGTATTGTGCTAACATCTAGAACATGAAATTGTAATAATAATTTTTAATATCTGAGTAATATTACGTTTTCTCAGAGTACATGTTTAGTCAAATACGTAATCAAAAATTGTAATTTATCTGGTTTTTAAAATAGATGGAAGTAAATATAAAAACATTAAAAACACTAAAAGTCATAAACAGTGAATAATAATTCTTTTTAACCTAAAATTTCTGTAAAATTTACACGTTACATCCTCCGTAAGAGATCGTACAACATATAAGCGGGTCAGGTTAAAGTACAATTCTTATTTAATTTAAATTACCCAAATATACGCGCATGTATTTCATTAAAAAAAACATTAGATTCTAATATTTTGATTTAAATGTGAGAATACGCAGCATACGCAGGCCTATACAGCTTTTTATTTTTTCTAGAATGCTTATTACATAATTGATAAAAATCAATTGGCCAACTAATTTATTTCAGTCTGACAAACATACAATTTCAACCAACATGCTTAAATAATAATTAATATAGAAGGTAAGCAACTTTTTCGTTAATTTATAATTTATAAATTATCGTTTATAATTTATCGTTTACCGTTTACCGATTATCGATTATTGTTTATCGTTTACCGTTTATCGATTATCGTTTATCGTTTATCGTTTATCGTTTATCGTTTATCATTTGTCGTTTATAATTTAACATTTATCGTTTATCAATCTTAACATCAACTTTTATTAGTCTGTGCATTTGATCCACCGTAGAGTGCTTTCTCGAAAGCCAACTTGATGATCCGGAAATACGTTGTTTTCTACAATTGTTGCCATAAGTCGTTTTACAACTAGATTCCCGAATATCTTACCAAGTATCAGCAGAAAGCTTGACTTGAGGTTCTTGAGGATTCTTGGTAAGGAGAGTGTAAATATCTTCGTACTTCATCAAAAGAGACATTCTTTTTGGCTTCAGGTTGAAAGACGTCGACCAAATGTTTGCCAAAAGACTGGGATTTCTTTGTATTTCTTCGCGACCTGCTACCATCTGGTATACGTATTAGTAGTATTTGTAATAGTAACCTTTTTAATCGTTTTGTAGCCCTCCACAGGGAATAATCAGTTCTTTTATTAGTTGACTGACTTTCTAGATACTCTTGAATGCCTTCATTCTCTAAATTTTCTAACAACCGTTTTAGTTTTCTAGGCTCGTTATTCCACTTTCTTTTATCATCCGGATGATGCGTATGCTGCCAAATTCGTCGCAATCTTTGCTTGCGGGAGTTTTGCACTGAAGTCACCCGCGCCAGAAATCGTGGACCAAGAGTTCTAAGAAAGGGTTTGAAGTCAGTTTCGTTGATTCTGTGCTTTGAGGGGCAGTAGACTGCAGAAACACTTACAGGGCCTCTTTTTTTCACTTAAAACCTTTGTCGCCTATTGGTGAGGAGTTTTTACTTTATATAAGAAATAATGTTTTATATTGTTTCGGATCAACAGAGCGGTTCCGCCACAAGCTGTACCGTCAGGATGTTGGCTATCATAAATAGTAAATCCTGGAATTCTAATATGGCTTCTGTCTGTGAAATGTTTCTCAGATATTAGCACAACGTCTAACCTATTCTCGATAAGAAAATCTTTGAGTTCCAGACTGCGTTGAGAGAGTCCATAGGCGTTCCATAGTCCAATACTCTAATCGTTAAAGAGGCTAAATGTTTCCGGTATCTCTCGGGACAGTCTATATACAGTAGACTATATTACGCATTAATGTTGAAAGCAAAACTGAAAAATCTTTAATTGTCAACATTGACTTAGTAGTCGAAATATAAATGATCATGATACTGGTACTCATTTTACCGATGATTGAAAAGAGTATTTCACAGAAATTTAAATTTAATTTTAACGTACCGAACTAAATAACTTATAGCCCACATTAAACATACATGTAATTTATAAGTTTTGAAACGTTACGTAGGAATATATATTATCTTATCTACTGTCAAAAGCAGTATTTTGTTTTTTTGCGTTGATGGATGTTACTGAATTCATCTTTTACTAAAATGTGATAATGAAATACGAAACACACAATTTCTGTAGTTTAGATAATAACCCATAAACCAGTAAATGAAAGTTAGAACACATAACAACTATGTAGGGAAAACAAAAACAAGTTTATTTTGTGTTTAACTAGCTTTATTGCACAGTATCAGTGCCAGTTATGTTGCTCCAAAGAAGATTTACAGCGTTATAAAGCTTCGGTTATGTGTGACGGATATTTTAATTCTACACACGCATGACAATAATTGTCCAGTTTTGTGCCGTCAGGAAATTGTTTGGGAAAGTGTGTTTAACCATTACATTCTAATTGCGTAATTTCAGTAAAAATAAATTTACTTTTTTACTTTACTAATAATAAATTTGATTTTTTTCAAGCAATCTGTAATGTGTATCAGATAGGCGACACAGTTATTGATTACGACTAACAAAGCGATTAAGAGATATGGATGATTTGCCATACGCGGGAGCAAGCGCTCAAACACTATTTTCTAAGCAGTATGCGAAACAGGAACAATATAAAACAAAGTAAGTTTTCGGGAAAATTTGTACTTCTGTAAAACATGCTTCAATGTGTTCTAAAAATAGGTGCTGCTAATAATAAATTATTTAATTAATTCGTGAAGAGCTTAGTAAAGTGTATTTTGGATTCAAAATTTTAAATCTGAATTAAGATCAAACCGAACCTCAATACCTAAATTTGCATAATATAAAAAAGTAGTGCTTTAAAAGAGATGGTTTAGTACATTTTTTTGTTTTCCAGTATTACTTCAATTAAATGTTTCTAATCTGGTATAGCAGAAAAGGAAAATTTATAACAGTTGGAAAGGCAGCTTACCAGAATGTCAGCCCTGAATAAAAATTACCTCCACTTGACTTGCCTACCTATAGGCTGGTAACCCATAATAAGGAATTTATCTAAATTACTCACAAATTTCAAAGCCGTACGGAGATAATGGTAAACGACAGCAACCCAAAAAGGAAATTAATAGGTAAATGGAAATTAAAAATTATGAAATTCATTATTTTGTTTTGCAGTAAAAGTCAGTGAATTTGGTAACACAAAAACGGTAATATCTATTGTCACAAAAGATAGAGACGCACATGCAAATATTGTCTCTATATTTCATTAATTAACATTTAATGTTTAAGAAACAAAATGTTCATTGTTTGCACTTTATGTTGCACGAAATTAATACGTTAAGTTACATCGTATACATCACGATACATATCGTAAATGTATACGATATATAAAACTTTCATCATTTCTGTATTGCCCCTAAATTCAAATGCTTATTTAATCTAGTATAAAAACAAAATTATCTTGTGTATGCATTCGATACGTCTATGTACGCACAGCTGCTGTTCTGTGTGGCACTTTCTGTTAGAAATGTGGACATGCTCACTTTCACTAAACAGGGGAAATTGCGTTAGGTCGATGAGGTGGCTAGAGTCCAAGGTGACTTGGTGATTAACGACCTCTGGCAAATGAGGTAGTAATTAGCTAATGGTACAATTAATCTACTTAATTACAGGTTCCTAGCAATGCGGCTTCAGTTTACCACTGTGCATATTTAAATCAGTTTACCTTTAGTAGCTTATTGTTAATAAGTCGTAGCCATTTAGGTATAGTGTCGTAAAATTTAACGTTTGAATGACTTAACTGTATTTCGATACTATACTCAACAAGTTTTAGTATTACGCACTTGAAAGTAAAATTTCGATCATATTAAAATCGATGCCAATTGTTGTTAGTACACACACACACACACACACATACACACACACGAACACGCACACACACACACTCACTCACACACACACACACACACACACACACACACAACTCGATGAGTTTCTTGCAGTATGCATTATATTGTATGTTATTATACATATTATAAAATACAATTACTTATGCAACTAGTGGTAATGTATTTTTATCGTTTCAATTCACCTCATGTTCGTTTCACTGAATTAATAGCAATATTAATAATAATAATAATTCCAGACACTAAAAATACGAAGTTAATTAAAAACATACAGAAAGGTCAAAAAATTAATATTTGGAAAAATATTAATATTTACAACACAATAACAACAAATTACTAATTAAAGAACAAACTCAAATAAAAACAAAACAATAATATCTATTTCAAATTATAAATTTATTAAAGTAAATAAAACATAAACATTAAAGATTTCCGATATAACCGTCAAAACAGTTAAGTAAGTAAACATTCAAATAATCGATAATTTAAATCAAATTAAATCACATATTCGTTATTTTATATTACAATCAAAGAAATTTGATTATACATTAGTTTTTAAATTGATTATTAATTCCATTATTTCTTAATTCATTTACAAATCTTTAAGATACTGATATATTCAGTGAAGCGTACGTTAGGTGAATTGAAACGACAAATAACATTACAACTACTTGCAAAAGTAATTATATTTAATAATATATATAATATTATACAATATACTGCAAGAAACTCGTCGCTTTGTTATATCCCAAGGAGTTTTATTGAGTTAAATTAGAATTAAAGAATACAATATCAATTCAACTAAGGCAATATACTGTATGTTTTTAATAATTGTATTTTACGTGTTTTAAAATACAATTAAATCTATTGTTGAAATATTTTTAAAAAACTTTGTCGACGTATGGAGAAGTCATTGATAACCCTGGTCAATAAAATTTAATTTTTTGTTTGTTAAATGAAACTGGATAAGTGATTCTTATAGTATTTTTAGTGCTGATTTCAAATATGTTAACAGTTTTTTCCTATCGGGCACAGTTGTTTATTAATTAACATTTTCCTTTTGCATAAAGAAAATTATGTGACGGTAATATAACAATATTTTACATCCACTTTATACTTACCTAAAATCTACTTCCTTTGGATTTTCTGCTGTAATTTGCTATAGGTAGATCCCTCTTTAGATTCCAGCAGCATTATTTTTAAGCTAGCTAGCATTTTTGGGTTCCATTTTCGCTGGTAGCGTGTTTTCATGGTGGATATTGCCTGGTGAAAGAGTTCACCATGTTCGTCACTCATGGCGCCAAGATTGTTAGGAAAAAAAATCCAAATGTGAATCTAAGAAATGAATTTTGAGTGACATATTACATCCAAGTTCTCTGTAGTTTTGAAGAAGCTCAGTTACACGTTCTCTGTAGTTATCCGCCTTATGGTTTCCCAGGAAGTTGTTAACCATATTTTGAAATGATTTCCATGCAGCAACCTCAAATTCATTCAATTTCTTCAAATGCAGGATCTTTCATTAGTTTCCTTATTTGTGGCCCAACATACCTTCCTTAATCTTAGCATCACTTATATTAGGGAACTTGTTTTTTAGAAACTGAAAACCTGCAGCATTACGATTCATTGCTTTAACAATATTTTTCATTAAACCGAGCTTAATGTGTAGTGGCGGAAGATAAACTTTTTCAGGTTTTACTAGTTCTTGCCTTACAACATTCATCTCTACTACAGTCAGTGCCTCTCTCTTTGGCCACTGGTTGTTTTTTATGTAATGATTCTTCCTATCCCTGCTGTCTCATTCACATAAGAAGCAACAGAATTTAGTGTACCCAAGTTACAATCCCAGTAAAAGTGCTATCACTTTCAGATCTCCACAAATATGCCATGAATAGTTCTCACACTGAATACTGCTCAATACAAGTTTCATGTTTTTGTATGACTCCTTTATGTGAGCAGCTAAAGGAATTGATGGGTATTTGTTTCCAGTGTAAAGTAGGACTGCTTTCAAAATAAGCTTTGCAGAGTCTATAAATAGACGCCATTCTTCAGAATGGTGCATATGTCCCAAAGCTTCCAGTAAAGAATCCACGTCATTGCAGTACACTAAGTCCTTGTACTAGGAGAAGAAATGTTCAAATTCAGACTGCCTGTTACGGAAAACACTTATTTTAGTATTCTGCTGTAAAAGATTCCATCCTTTCAATCTTGATGCCAGTATTTCGGCTTGACGCTTTGATAAATTTAGATCACGAGGAGGTCATTTAATTCTGACTGATTAATTAAGTGAGTTTCAGTATATGTATTTTCCAAAAAATCTCTTCTTTCTTCATCACCTGATAAGTCTGCACACAAGGTTCAACATCAGTAACAACTTCAACTTCGTCTAAGTTCCATGTTTCTGGTGTCCTGGAATTGGAAGCTCTGGACTGTGTGGCCTTATAGCAGAGAGAATATCGCGATATTTAACATTACGTCTAGTCTTAGCTGTTATACTAGATTTTTTTTTGCAAAAATAACAGTCCTTGGTGTGATCCTTCGGTTCTATCAAAACCATTGGAACTGCAAATAACATGTGACGAGATCCATTTAGCCAACCAGTCAACTGCGTTACACATTAAGCACAGCAAATATGAGGAGCCCAAGATTTATCCTGATCACCTAATTTTCATCCAAAATACAGTTCATATGACTTTTTTATCAATGCAGTTATATTTCTTCTCTGAGACTTCAACGTTACCTCGCCACATACGTAGCAGAAATTGTTTGGATGACTGATGCAATTGCGAGGCATTGTTAATATATGATAGCTAACACTGTATAAAAACAAACACTTTATAAACACACACTAATGTAATATACACTCACTCGCTTTACAGAAAACAAAATTAAAACGCAAACAGATACAAGAACTAGCTGCAGCACTAAATCTTACCCATACGAGAACTCGCACTCGAATGAAGTATTCAAAAAGCTAGCTCTAACCTGCATGATAGCTTATTGTTTAATTTACTTATTTTATAATTTACAGCTCTGAATGACCAGTCTACAGAAATAAAATGATGAACAATATGTTATGACTAATGGATGAAATGTTTACATTAAGAAGAAAATAGGAGAGATGAATCATACATTCTTGTTTATTTTGATTAGTGTGTAAGTAACAATAATAAATAAATAATGATGACTATTCACTAACCCAAACAATTATATTTGACTTATCAATTTAGTTGCTGCAATAAATGAACCAAAGCTATTAATTGATATTATTTAAGTTCACAAAATTCTATGCATATGGGGTTCATGCACGGTACTTACTGAAAAATAAAAAGTGCTGTTACTTAAAAACTGAGGCTGGTAGAGAAATTCTGACTACATATTCAGAATCACCACCCAAAAATACATAAAAAGTAGCGAAAATTGAGCATTTAACAAAATCATTGTTTACCAGTGTAATTATTTCAGTAATTTTGCCAAACCTCTTTTAGTAAACTACATAGAACTGTCAGACAAATATATTCTAAGAATTTCAGTTTGAAATCTTTCATATTTTATGAGAAACGTATGCACAAAATTTCTAAATTTATTATGGGTAGAATACACCTTGCCGAGTCCCCATCTAATTAATATTGAAAGAGAGCTGTACTAATGAAAACATGAAAATGGTAAATCTTTTTAACATTTGGTAACGTACCAATTACAAAATTTGTCAAATGTGTACGTATAACTAGGAACTTTTCCGTGTACTTTCAAATCAGCTAGTTTTCATAGTCTACAAAATTTCACTTGGGAACTGATGCATCGTTTACCTTAGCAGTTGAAAGAAGTTTTTTGTAGTTAAAAAGGTACTAAGTAATACAATTACTTATTTTAGTTCGTTTCTGTATAATGAGATATAATTTATTTGTAAGCGATAGAAAATTATACGTTATTACTATACATAAAGTAAAATAAACTCTACACTGTTTTTGTATGAACTAATTAAGAAATTCTTTCTTACAGGTAGTGTTACTTAGAAGAATTAGTTTCCGTCAGAATCATTCGTTTTTCTAATTAGAGAAGAAATGTAGTCGAACGTAAACATTTTTGGCTCAAGGAACAAACGATGTACTTATTCATCTTTAATACTATTGAATAAAACTTTTCATATACACTTTCCACTCACTTTTCATATACTACTTGTTAGTCACTGCCGTACAACTCTTTAAAATTAGTATGGCATTCTAAAATGTAATTACATAGTTTTGTAAAATACTTTAGCAATTTATTGTGTTAATGTACAAACGTATACACTTAATGCATGCTAAAATTTTGCTAAGAACTTTGTAATAAAGCACCTAAAACAAATTCCTTTAAACAATATATTGTCTGTACCTACTTAGGTATGTTAGAAAAAAAGATTAGTCAAATATTTTGTCAATTGCGTAGCGTAAACAAAATATAAATTGGTGTATACACACACACTCACATCATTCTTTAATTATAAAAACATTTTTAATTGTTTACTGTCCGATAAAAAGGCATTGTCTATTTAATATTAGCGATTGTTTTATTGCTGTTTTTTGTAGGCTACCACCAAAGTAGGTTAGAAGGATGAAGACAGGCTAAGGTGCTAGTCTAACATAAAAGGGCAGACAAGAAGACTAGTAGTGCTGTCAGGACTAGGCTTCAGTCAGTCATTATTATAGGCGAGCGGCACACCACTAAAACGTCAAGTTAGAAACAGCAATATGTGACCACGCATTACTAATGTCTAATTTTAATTTTACTTTATGTTTTTGAGGTCGCTGAATATGAATCCGATGTTATTTTTTACCTAGGAATGGGGGAACACTGCACAAAATGGCAACGAAGTGAATAAATAGAAAAAAATATTGTAACGTTTTTTCCTGTTTAACTTGCTATATCTCCGGCAGTTCTTGATATTTATTTTTAAAATTTTAACCACTAATTCTTTGAAGTATTAACATTAAAACGCGACATGTTAAAAGTCTGTAAAGCTTGTCTTTGCAAAAGTGAATTTTCAAACCTTTTCCGCGTGGTATTGTGGATCATTTCATTCGGCCGCAAAAATTGAGTGACAAAGTTTCGAAGTTCTAAAATCTAACTATTAGGTATTAAAATATCATATCTAAGGAAGTTTTCTGGAAAGTTACAGCTTTTTATCTCGAATAGAAAAAAAGATATGCGATTTTGAAGTTCAGTATTGGTTCCGCGGGCGCGTGCTCGCTGCGCGCTCAAGCCCGCGGAAGCGCTTGGCGATGTTTTATTGCGACCATTACTATCTTATAAGTTAACGAATGGAAACAAGCGACGCATTCTATAATTATTTCTAAGGATATCCAAAAGTTTGGCTGGTTGATGGTAAATGGACATTTAGCTTTTGATTATTACGAAGGGTGCACTGCAATAGAGATACTGCAACAATATTTTTGTTCCTGCACTGGAAAGCATGCCTGTACGACTGCAACGTGTCGATGTATAAAGTCTAATTTAACATGCTGTGATGTTTGTTCCTGTAATGACTCTTGTACGAATTTAGAAGTAGAAATATGTAACGACTCTTCATCAAATGTTCAAATAAATGGGTAATTTAATTTTAATTTAATGAATTTTCTGTATTTTAAATCTTATTATTATTACTAATATTAATACATTTATGTTAGTATAAATAACTATTTAAATTGACGGAAACCATAGGTGAAAAATAATAAAAATTTATTCAAACCTTATAAGATAGTAATGGTCGCAATAAAACATCGCCAAGCGCTTCCGCGGGCTTGAGCGCGCAGCGAGCGCGCGCCCGCGGAACCAATACTGAACTTCAAAATCGCATATCTTTTTTTCTATTCGAGATAAAAAGCTGTAACTTTCCAGAACACTTTCTTAGGTATGATATTTTAATACCTAATAGTTAGATTTTAGAACTTCGAAACTTTGTCACTCAATTTTTGCGGCCGAATGAAATGATCCACAAAACCACGCGGAAAATGTTTGAAAATTCACTTTTCAACAAAGACAAGCTTTACAGATTTTTAACATATCGCATTTTAATGTTAATACTTCAAAGAATTAGTGGTTAAAATTTCAAAAAGAAATATCAAGAACTGCCGAAGATATAGCAATTAAACAGGAAAAAACGTTAAAATATTTTTTTCTGTGTATTTACATCGTTGCCATTTTGTGCAGTGTTCCCCCATTCCTAGGTAAAAAAATAACCTCGAATTCATATTCAGCGACCTCAAAAACATAAAGTAAAAATAAAATTAGAGATTAGTAATACTTTGGTCACTATAGACTCATTTTCAGGGGGTGTGCCGCTCGCCTATTATCCCAGGATGATATTCCAGGTATACATTTCTACAGGCTGAGTCTCCCTTGAGAAGCTGAAAAACGTAGACTTATAGATTAATAGTAAGGTACCAGAACTACTGGCTACTAAGCTTCTTATTTTTGATATCTGACCAAAGTAAAAGTATGTGACTAAACTGACTTAAGTACTAAAGTAATGTTTCCAAAGTAACACGATAAACAAAAAAGTATTCCCTTTTCCTGTACAGCAACAGAAGTTTTACGCATTATGTAGGGAAGTCCTATCACCCTCAGCTGCACATGGAATCCATGGAGATCTTTAAACATGGTTCCGTCGCGATGAATAGAAGAGTAAAAGTCCCTATTTGGTATGCTGTGCTTCCAAACCATTCAGATATCACTTATATTAGTGTCGTTTAGTTGATGCTCTTCTCCAGCTTCGATCGTGATAGTATGAAAAACTGTATAAGTGGACATTCTTAAAAGAACTTTACAGGCATTGCACAAATACAATGCACAGAGAAGGGCATTGAAAATGCTTCAATAAATCTAAAAAGTATATATATTAAGTCCATTCACCAATCAATGAATTCATTCTTCATTCACCAATCAATGAATTCATTCTTCATTTACCAATGTACAGATTATAAGTTAAATGTAGTCGCATTCATAAGCGAAGTTTTATATGTGTACTACGTTATTGGCAACAAAGAAGTAGTTTCTATGGAAACTCACCGGTTCCCATTTTCGATCACGCACCAGCGATCGGCCGCAAATGTGCGACACGTCCTTACAAACATTTTCAATGTTAAAAAAATACACAGTCTCTACCACATCACTAAGGTGGTAAGGCGAACACCGTGCCAATTGTTACCGACACTGATGATAGCCTTCTATGGCGAGGCCGAAACATCTGTTAGACCACGGCCTTACAGGCCGGCCGATAGTGTTCCCAACTATATTAGGTTGATCGTTAGAAACTTCATGGAACAAGTGCAAAAGAGGTTAAACAAGTTATTGAAAAATAGAAGATATTGAAAACAAAACTGATTGCAATTTCAAATCACTGGCGTGTAAATACACAACTCGTCAAGTAATACGGGAGAAGTAACGCTATGCAACTTAATAATTGCTGTGTTCGAGTAACTGTAAGAACAACACAGATTCAAGTGGCTATGTAGACCTCTATTACAAGATATTGCGAGTGCCAATACAGCGTAAGGCTACTTACCACGGTAAGCAACGTTTAATTGCACTTAAAAAGTTTGTAGATTGAAGTTAAGTGAATTAAAACTTTCCACAAGTTTTCATCGTTGTACACGTGTTACCGTTCCTTGAACAATGGAAAACCAACGCTTGCATGTAAGTATACGAGCGGGCGCGCGTAAAACCGGCAGTAAAAGCTACAGCGTTCCAACTTTATTCCAATTAAATAGAGTCAAGTAAACTAAAATTTTAATTAATAAATACCTTTTTCTTTATCCGTGCTGCGACTACGTCATTGATGTCTTACATCAAACTTCCGCAGCACGGATAAAGAAAAAGTTATTTATTAATTTCAATTTCACTGCGACTGGAGACCAAATATAATAAAAATAAAATTTTAAGATAGTACTGCCATCTGTTAGTTCAAACGTAATACTATACTCCTAATAATTTGGTTCTGCCAAATATGATAAGGGTCTGAAAATATTTAATGCTGGAAATTTACCACATAGGGGAAAACCATAAGGTTCCAGCTGTATAAAAGCTCTTTTTCTTGATTAGTTGTTTCTTTGATTTTTTTCGATTATCCCTCCGATGCCTCATATGATTTAGACGTTCTTTATTTTTACAATAGCCCTTTAGTAATTTACATAATATGCGCCAAAAATTAAATTTTTACAGCTAAAGATTACAAGAATTTTATACCTACTTCTGAATAGACACTTTCGTTTTTAATACAGTCAGTGCTTCAAGAGTTAATAGGTGCATGTAGAAGTATTTTAGTAACATCGTAGTTGAATATGTATTTACATATTATTATAGTAGTCATTGAAACTGAAATGTAAGAACTTACAATTCTTGACGTGTGGCGAGATGTCATGTAATAGAATAACGTACACAGTCGCTGTACGATATCTCCATACATAACTATATATACAAGTGTGCACGTTGTTACGTACTCTCGTTAGCGTTAGTGGTATCTGAATAACAAAAGCCTTATGAAACCTGAGGCAAAATTTTATGAATCCGTTTCTTTTATGGCCTTGTGTTCTACTGTTGAGCATTGTTGACTGAACACCATTAAATGTCTTATCAGAGGCTACTGAATCAGGAATCAACTGTAGGGATTACCAACATTAAGTAAGTTATAAATAAGCCAGTTAATAAGGAGCCAACTACAGGCTCATAACAAATGAATACGTCTTCAATGAACTTTATCGGGCACAAAACTACAGACGCAATTGTAGGAAGTATGTCCACCATACACAGACTGGAAAACTTCCTAGTGTCTCGTATGAACTGTACGCACAGAACAGAAGTTCGGTGTCAATAAAATACCATGGTTTCCTTAGGCACGTCTTTCCAACCAGCTAGCTTCAATATATTTCCTTTGTCCAACGTAGATCACTTTTTTTTTTTTTTTTTTGATAAATACACTATGTATTGTCACAATTATTTATGAATTTTAGTAGTCCATAATAATGAAATTGAAGGTAATTTTAATATTTATACGTTAATTTTTAAAATATTTTATGCTCTCTCTATTATTTCAGAACAATGAACCTAGAAAATAAATGTCGATTTTTATATATTCAACTGTATTACATGCATTTTTATGATAAGTATACGTAAGTATAAGACACCAATGACATGAATTTTTAAATATAGAAAAAATTATATAAATTTTATAGCTTACAAAAAAAACAATGCGTCTGCTATCTCCTTTACTTTGGCTACAAGAAAAACAAAAGCAGCTGAAACAAGACAGCTTTTTTATTTCAATTATCTGTATCAGATGAAATCAGAATTACCCTAGTACAAAACTGATTCATTTTGAACTAATTTATTATAAATAAAGAGTGAAAATGTGGTTTAAGGCTATGGAAAGAAAAATTCTCTAATTAACTTGCAGCAAGATGTTTGGGGTGCTAGCTAGAGTAAATGTTCTTGTATAAAAACTATGAATAACTTCAACACATGGAAGGGAACGTTTACGTTAAAACTATTTTATCTCTAATCATCTCCAAGCAGCGTAAACGTTAGTACATTCCAGTCTTTTAGAAATCGTTCATGCTTAAATTAATGTATTCATAAATAGAAACAATAGTAAGACGAAGAAGAACTAGAAAAAAACTCCCTCTCTCCCTCTCTCTAGTTATGCACCTAAGCATTCAAAGAACTTCGACGAACCGAAACATCGAAGCATGATAATGTTTTTAGGCTTTTGAAACGTATAATGTGGATTACTTTAGGTAGATTACGTAAATCATTTCCAAACCACAGACGATCACAAACAGAGCATGTAAAACCAAATTTATTCTCACTAAAACGTTTGTTAAACTCAATGTCAGCAGCGATTATTTCTGTCTTGATGCGTTTACATATCAAATTTCTAGACTGCGGGGAATTTTAAATGTGGAAGCGTCACGTTTTTCGATGATGTTTTTGTGGAATGACCACCAGCCTAAAAACATCATCATGTTAAAATAACTAGAAGAAAAACTAGAAGATGAAAACCGTATTAGCCGTATTTTGTTTAAAATATAAGTATAATAAAAGTAGTGAAAACACTATCAATCGATACATTAGTTATGACTGTTAGGATACGGCAGGTTTGCTGCAAATAATTGAAACCGTAGTTTTACTAAACGATTTATTCACAAAAGAATTAGCCTTTAGCTAGAAATTATTATAATGGTATAGTTACACATCATTGCCTCTGCATTTTATAATGTGCGACGTTAATTCATTGGGCTCACATGTTGCTTTATCACTTAATCGTTCCCCATTTCGTAAATTTCTCATTGTATAATTAGTCAAGTTTAAAGAGTTTGATTTTTTAATGTACGGTAATTAATTATTGTATTTTGCAATTATTACATACGTCAATACAAAGTGACTAGCTGAGAAAATATTTAGTAGTTCCATCAACTTAGCTGAAAAATTATTTCGTTACTAGCTAAACTAAATTACAAATTATTCAAATAGCATTTCATTATAAAATTAATTTTGGAGCTTTAATTAAAGTAAAAGTTATAATTATGTATTATGTAAGATGCATTATTAAAATTAATTGTGCGTTTACAATAATATACTCTACTATTATTGATTAATTATTTTTTATTATTATAATTATGTAATTCATTATTACTATAATTTAAAAAGTATACCTAATATTTGTGAAGTTTAAACTTAGGACTTATATGGTACTCAGGACGTAAGAACTGACAAAATTAAGTAGGGCAACATTATCAAAGCAAAATGAACAGCATCAATTTTAAATAAAAGCATTTTTAAAGAATATTTTAGAGTATTAGGCCTAGTGTGTATTAATTATCTTATGTTGGACTTCTATAGAAGCTTTCAGAAATCGGATTATGAAGAGAGAGACTAAAAAAGAAGACTGAAGGGAAGTTGCATATGATGACATAAGGATATCTGGGTTACATTAAATGTTAATAGTGGGGCATGTGTTTTTATTTATTAAATTTTCCCTCTTTGGGTTTATATTAGCTTTTCTAGTAAATCAATACTATTTGCTTTTTTCTTAAAACAATAATGAAGGAAATATGTTTATGTTGCTGAAACGTATATTTTATTAACAACGTAACTAGTAAATGCATGTTACTGCTATATATTACTATTAAATTATTTGTAATTTATTTTGGAAATTTAAAGAACATGGAAATTTATAATTAATGGTGCTTTTAAGAAACACAAATATCAGTTAACCGACTTATCAGTTATAGGTTCCTTGTATTTACGTTTGTACTGTAGGAGGAATGTTTTTATACTATCACTACGAAAGAATTTTTGTCATTCTAAAAAAAGACATTTGCTTTGAGTTATCTTTGAACCACTTACAGTAGAAGTTCAGGTACTTCGTGCTAAAGTATTTGGCATGTTAATGATACCTAACATTAATAAAACTGAAATCTAATTTAAAATATCTCAGTTCTTTAACAATCAGTTTACGTTTGTGTACCTTGAGATAATGCTGGTAGAGAAGTAATAAAATATATTTTATATAATGTATGTTAAAAGATTTAAACAAACCTTGATAACAGTTGGCTTTGTATAATATGTTGAAAACAGTACAGTACGCAAATAAAGCCGAATATTGTGTCTTCGAACTACTCGGCAAATTGTACACATAAATCAGATTTATTCCTGGAAAATTGAAGTTACGTCTCCAGATAATAGTCAATTTACATCTCATATGCTTCTTACATATTGCCTACACGTACATATATATTGTTCCATTACGTTTTCAAATATATCTGACAGTAAACGTATGACATGTGTATGGTTATTCGCGCACTTTTTTGGTAACAAATATTGTGCATAACTTTCTGAAATCAATAACATCAACATAACAGTATATAAAACTATACAAGTAATCTATTAAATAAATTTAAAGTGCTATTATATTTTACAATAAGCGGTAAAATATATATAGTTTCTAATAGAAAGACGTGTTAGTAATATTTTAGAAATATAGAAATATATTTCTATATTTCTGTTTTAGTAATTACAGAAAGACGTGTAGCAGTCTTGGCACTGATGAGTTAAGTTTAAAGTCGTATTCAAATTGGTTCCACATTTCCGAACGAAGTTACGTGTACTGTATTTTTACTGTATACGTTAGTTTACGCCACATTCACGTGTACACCTAGATACATGATCATACTACGCCTCGGTGGCTTGGGATTCTACACTCTACGGCATAAGCAGAATGGGCAATTATATTACAAATTTAATTATGTAAATTATTAAAGGCATTTATTCTGTTTTTATCTAGTACCCTGACACTAGATGGTGTCATAATCGAGGCACGATAGTCATTGCTGGTGGTGAATTGTGGCATACGGTGTGACTCTGATGAGAAAAGCGGCTGCTGGCGTTTGGTTTCATTGTGACGACAGATATCCAGGACAGGACGTGGATCCACCAGCTTACCCCTGTTCTTCTGGAGGTACTGAAGAAAACCGAAAAATTAATTACAATTGTCGCATTACGAAGTTGAGGACATGGTTATGGCAACGCAATTCATTGGTAAAAATATAGACCTGCAATTTCAACAGACTTTGGCCCATTGCAGGGTCAGCGAAAACGAGGTTGCTAACAGAATTGCCAGGGAGGCGGTGTGCATAATCACGAAACAGCCTTCTCTGCTTTTGCTAACAAAGACAGCGAGGTGGCAATAATAACAGAGTGGACAGACCGCTGAAGAGCAAGTCCAACATACAGACATCTTTTCGCCAATCCGAAGAAATCAGGTGATTCCTCTTTCTATCGGAACGGGCCTAGTAGGTGACTACTTACGTGGCCAAGGTTTGAATTATTGTCGGCATATTTTGACCAAGCAATAGCTTAAAAGCTTCCCCTTGGGCAACTCCCCTACCTGCAGACTGTTCAAATCGGGTGAGGAAACCTTAGAGCACATCCTTATCTATTTCCCGGCTCCAAGTGCGACCGAGGAGGCCCTAAGACGGGGTTGTGGGACGGAACGCCGTCTCAAATATTGAAGGACAGTGGTTTATAGCACTGGTAGGAGCAGCATACAGTGATCATTGGGCCGTAGCGGTCACTCAGCGCCTAGACACTTGAAAATAACAAGTAAATATTATCCTGTTTTCTACTTCACTAGCTGATATACGAACGCATGTTAACGTTTGGACGTAAAATTGTATGTGTAGATGCTGATTGTCGAAGACTTTGCAACTTATTTTATCATAAGATAGAGCTTCTATGTCCTTATCTATCTTTTCTATTAATTTGCCTAATTTTTTATACATTTCGTTATATGTTTTGTTTATATGAATACATACGAGTGTTCCTTTTCCCAAAATCTTATTATAATGTCGTAATAAATTGCATTGGTTGTAATTAGTTTTTTCATAATTATCACCACCACTCCATGGACTAGGCATTAGACCTGTTCCGAAACCCATCTCCGCCATGGTCTACCGACATCTCTTTCCCCAGTAGGGTGCTAACCCAAGACAGCCACAGGTAGACGGATATCAGTCAAGCGGTTCGCAAGTGTCAACACAATCTCACTCTGCGGTCTTCAATCTTGTGGTGTAATGATACAATGTTTGAATCGCGTCTAATATCCTCTTTCCTTCTTCGATCGACAACCTTGGCGTCCGTTTTACAAATTTCATTTTGGCTGCCTGAATCCTCTGCACGTTTTTTTTTTGTACGCTTTAGATAAACCTCTAGTTGCCTTGGGTTTTGTACAACATGTAAGTACGACACGAGAATCGATGTGTAAACACGTCGGTTACTTATACTGAGTATTAAAATGCTGCAGTGATATTTAGCATTACATTATCTAACTTCTTTTGTCTTTATAAACTTGGATTCTGTAATTCAGAGGAGATAATGTAGCTGTTGACCAAATTTAAAATACACATTTGCCTATATGGAAAAGTTGTTCATATTTTGCACTTCAAAAGTTAATTATATACTTATACGTCAGTATATACTTATACTTATATTTAGTACACACAGCGTCCTATACACGGGTTTGAAGGTTTCATGAGTAACGTGCGATTACGTGCAAACAATCCAATATTACCGTATGTTTCCAACACGGTAATATGTGATGCTACAGTACCATATTACCGTATTATGGTAGATACACACTTTTCCTGAGTTACTCTATATTTTGTCTTCGGCACAGAACTGCAAAACTAATGTATTGTTTCAGAAATTATATAAAATGCATGCGCATAACACAGACGTTTTACAGTAACATGAGAATTTTTTAAAATTAGTAACGTTGATTTCTCTGTTAATTCCAATAACTAAATAAAAGTTAAACCTGCACGTCATGATACGAATTATTACAAGCCAGTACCATTTTTAAAATATGCACAGCCGTACGTACAATGGCGAAAACTCATTCAATTAACTAACGGGCATTGAAAGTCTAAACTTTAGTATATTTTAACTTCTGGACTAAAATTTACTTGGAAAAATAAGGAATACTTAATTGTGTCTGCTTATATTTATAAATATAAATAAATAATGTTAATATTTCAAAATTTAAGGATCTACAAGACTGTTGTTACAACAACGGTTATAGAAAGAAGTATTGAATGTAACTATATAGAATACATGGCACTACAACGGGTATATTAATAATTTTGATTGTACAGATGTTTACTAAAACTAAAAATTATGAGATGGCATTGAAATTATTCTAAAATAATACCAATGTTCTCTATAACTGAGCAAATAATTATGCGTAAACGTACACAAATAATAATTAACTCTTGATTGCGTTGTATGCGTTGCTGTTATCTGTCCAGTCTGAGGTCAAATTACTCTGCAGTAATTGGTGTCATTACCTCATTACCTACAACGTTAAAGTCGAGCTGGTCACTGTGTTAATTACGTTGTCATACTTCTGTATAATAAAACTAAAAATCGTGCAGTAATGAAGCTTGGTCTACATTGATCCCAAAATCTGTCAATGTATGAAAGGTCTAAATTAAAAAAACATTTTGCAAGACCTAAAATTTTACTTTTTTGAATAAAACAAATCGTCTTTGAAACTACTAAAATTAAAATTGTACAAAACCTACTTTTTTATTGCATTTTAAATTTGCAACGGTAATGCATGATGTTACCGATGTTTCAAGTCTACAAACTAAGGTTATTTTAAAGTACAGGTTTTTCAGTGTACTGTCACAAACATTCGTAGTTATATTAAATAGGTCAATAGACTTAAAATGTTAAAATACTTCCTTACAAAAAATGATTCTCTCTCTCTCTCTCTCTCTCTCTCTCTCTCTTTCTCTCTCTCTCTCTCTCTCTCCTATGGCACTACAGCCCTTGTTGGGCCCTGGCCTCCTTCAATTTTTCCCCCCATTCTCCTCTGTCAGCAGCCATCCTCCTCCAGGAACGCACTTTCAATATTTCTCTTGCATTTTGATGCGTCTTGATTGGACAAAAAATGATTACTTTACTATAACTTTGAAATGTAGTTTAACGCCACTGCCACGGACGTATAAATTGATTTTATAAAATATAATGACACAAAAATAAAGTAATTGTAAATGATTTCATATATGTAAATAAAATTTCAAGACCATTAAAAACAAACACAAATACACTGTGGTAGTAAAGTTTTACTCATAATTAAACGTAACTGTTCATTCACTAAATTGTGTGTTTATGTAATTTTTGTGAATTGCATTGGTGTTAGTTAACTGTAAGGGGGAAAAGAGCAACTGAACCTGGAAATGTTCAAAATGCGTGATGTGAATTGAAAACACGGGAAGTAGCAAAAAGTACGTGATGCGGGGAAGTTAACGAAGAGTGTGCGTGCGTATACCTTAGTGGGAAGAAGTGTTTGTCACGGAAGCACAGCTCGCTTGTAGCCTACCAACACAACCTCGTATTATATCTAAACAGCTATACAAAACCCCTACGGATACATATATCCGTATGTATGTTTGTGTGTGTGTGTGTGTGTGTGTGTGTGTGTGTGTGTGTAGCCTATATGTGTATACAAAACACATAAACAGATAAAAACACACGCTCATTTATAACAAAAAATATATTATATAATATTTACCGTATTTCTTCCGTTGTGTGACTTCGTGTTGCGTTCGACTGATTTACGCGTTTCGAAACATATGTTTCGTCTTCAGAATAAAAAATCACTCAAAGTGAGGTCGTTAAGCATTAAAATAGCAAATATTAAAAACAGTTCTACACATATCCGCATTACATGAGAGCGCACTCGAGTAAGACGGATCGGACACTGTCTGTTAGTAGCTATTGTGTAAAGAGGTTTATTGCGGTATCGTAGAGCGGGTTTGATTTAAAGTTTAAATTACCGTTTTCCACGAAGTCACGACTGTGTACGTCATTGTAAGCTCTGAATATCTCGAATTCTTCCAAGGCGTGCATGAAAGCGCCCTTATTACAAACATATATGGGTTTCAAGTTGAAATTAAAGCTCGTAGCCTATATTTATAATTTTCATTTATTAAATAACGTGTGTAGTTGAATTTTATGTTGGATATTGGTGTCTGACCCTTCAAGATGTGCTTTGGTGTGTGTTCAATAAACGTTTTTGGAAACCCCTTCCGATTTGGCCGATATAAAAACATTCACAATCGTTGCATAATAATTTATACACCCCCGTTTTCTTTTCTAAAGGCATAGTTATCTTATTGCGGAGTATGTTTATAAGAATATTGTTGATTTTAAATATTATGGTTCTATTGTTATTATTTAATACGCTAGTTAAAATTTTTGGCATTATGTTGGTGTACGTCGTTGAAATAAAAGTGATTTTTGTGTCTTTTTCTATACGAGGTTTAGATCACTTGTACTTATGTGTTTTGAGGAAGTTCTCGATCAAGGAACTATTGTAGCTATGGCTTGAGCTATGTATTTTATTGTGTTTAGTTTGTCATTGAAATCCTCGTCGTCAAGAGGTACTGTTAAGAGTCTGTGTATAAAGCAATTAAAGGCTGCCAATTTTTGCGAAAAGGGGTGACGTGAGCCGACAGGTATGGTCACATCGGTGGTAGTTGGTTTCCTATAGATATTGAATTTCAGTTTATCAATGTGTTTAGTAACTGTTAAGTCCAAAATGTTTAATTTATAATTTGTTCAGTCTTAAGAGTGAACTGAATTTTTTATTTATATTATTTAAAATTATTATTTGTTTCAGTCTCAAGAGTGAACTGAATGTATTTATTTATATTATTCATAAAGTTTTTAAAATTTTTAATCTGTCGCAATGTACCGTTGTATATAACAAATGTGTCATCAACATAACGTGCATAAAATATGATGTTATTTTTGTATATGTTATTAGAAATCATGAATGTGTTTTCATAGCATTTATAACATTTATTTATTTATAACATGTATTTATTTATAACATTTATTATTTATAACATTTCGTAGCATTTATAACGTTTATTTACATACTTGTCATGTACATTTATATTTTGCCCCATATTTTCTGATTTCGTTTACCTAATTTTCCTTTATAATAATGTTTAAATGCCTAGTTTTGAAGCTAGTTTGAAAAAGTGGGTTTTTATCCCACAACCCCTCATTTAAGAATATTATCAGAAAAAAAGTTTGTAGGTTTTTAGTTCATCTAAACTACATCATTTAAAAAAATATTTTTAAATATCTTTAACTACATTATATTTGAGTTTACTTAATAAGCGTATACTTTACCTAGGATATTAGTGTGTTCTAATCATCTTTTATAATTTTTATTTTCTTTAGTTTTTCATTTCTCAATAGTAATAGACTTTTTATTTAATTACCAAAATTGCGTTAAGATTTAAGTTCGTAGTTATTTCTATTCTAAGTGCAATACATTATAGATTGGACCCACATTAATGATGCTGAATACAGTACAAAGAAACAAGGATAATTACGTCACACTTTATGTTTCAGTTAAGGAATAAAAGGAATCATTAACTTATCTTTTAACAGTTAATCATTTGTTATTACAATTTGTAAAGAGTTTTTATAATACGCTGATAAATATGACATTATTTTATAAACGGTACCTGTTAACTGGTAAAAAAGAAAGGTAAAATTATACTTAACTCAAAATTAAGTTATTCTCAACTGATTTCATTACTTATTATTCAATTTCTTAAAACGTCCTGAGAGACTTCACAGGAGACACGTTTAAAATAATAAGTTTAATTTAATGTATAGTCCCTGTTGTATTTCACAGTTGCCTGAAAACTTAGTCCATAATGTACAAAATAATGTTTGTTTTAAGTATAAAGTAAGCCGAGCGTGGAAAAAGTGTGCCTTTCTTTACTGCTGAAAATCTTCTAACATTTAGCTTGCTTTTTCTCTTCCGTGCCGTGCGCATAACGTTATGAACTAATCCCACATTTACCAAGAAATTAGTGAAACAGTTCTTACTTACGTACGTACATCACGTTAGGACGTGTATTTTGTACAACTCTACCCATAAATTGTACACATTAATGTAGTAGGCCTACTATGTGTCAAGTTTATTTTATGCTGCTACATATATATCATTTTATTTGTAGGTAAAAGGCTAATATTTCAAAGCCCTAATACGCCTATGATCTAATAGCATCAACAAAAACTTATGAACTCAGATAATTAATTCTTAACATGTAACAGGCTGCTCTCAATCAGTCATTCCTCTTAAACTTTTAGTACCGTTATTCAAAAATTAAATAACTGTTAGTGTCATATAGAAACTAACTTCATAAATCCACTAGGTATATATATTATTTTATATATTATACATTGTATTATTATAATATTATTTTATATTATTTATATCGTAAATAGTACCAAACAACTGATGAAGAGTAAACCTACTTTAGTAGTTTCAGATCAGAGAAGAGATGATATACGACTTTCCTTGCTAATATTATTTATATCAAAAGACATAAATCTTTATAAAATCATTTAGCCATAAACAGTAAAGACCAAACTTTTTTTAAATCGATGCTGTAGCATCTCAGTGGTAAAGCTGAGCCTCAATTTGGAATCTACTGTCGCTAAAGATATAACATAAAATTAGCTAAACGTCATATGTTAACAATAAATCAGGAATTGGTTGGTATTAAAATTAGTGTGATAACCATTAATAATATTATATATAATACAACAAAAATTACATTACGTTTTCAATGTAGGCACGTGTTATTTTGTACCAAATAAAATATAATTGTCGATGCGTGAAGACTAAAGTTAATTTTCTAGAACCATTATGAGCGATACTTGTTCGGGCGGTTGTGATTGTATTTTCCTGATTAATGTGTTCACAGTAATGGACAATGCATTTCACAATAACAACTTTATTAAATTAACTTCTTTATTTTCTGTTTGTTCAAAAGTAACTAAGTATAAAAATTGGGGTGATTTCATTTCGCGTAATAATTTATGTGCCCATGTTCGGGTTTCAATTACCAGACATCAATTTTTCACATGCCTGTTACATGTGCTTACTAACGTATTCTCATAAAGTATAATACAACTGTGTTCAGTATGTCTGCACACTGAAGATACTTTAGACTGTGTAAGAACTGCTATGGTTTCTTGTGATGCTTGTGAGCTGGCAAGATCTCGCGTCCTGGTAAGAACTATACTTTTTATTTTAATTTAACTTTTCTGTAATTTCATTAATGAAAATTTTGTTAACTCATAATCTAATACAGTAGTCACTGAACCAGATCGAGAACTAGATCGCCACCGTTTTTCTAGCAATTGGTCTTACTACTCAACATTAAGATCATAGGGCAAAAAGTCCCGGGCCTGAGTAAGAAAACAAAACACTTTTCTGAATGAATTTGTATTTATATCTCAACATAATCTCTATTTAGCACTATACACTTTTTCCAACGATTTTCTAAACCGGTTATGCCAGACTGATAAACCGATTTGTCGATGTTCTCAAAACAGCTATTTACAGCATCGCTGACTTCATGTCGTCATTAAATCTTTTCCACCGAGCCACTTTTTGAGGTTATGGAAGAGGTAGAAGTCTAACAGGGTTAAATCGGGAGAGTATGGTGGCTGAAGAAGCATTTCAACCATGAATCATTTTATTTTAGCCACCGCAACAACTGACGTGTGACATGGTGCATTGTCTTGGAAGAACAGCACTTTTCCGCTAAATGTGCCCCTTTTTTCCTTGATATTGTCATTTCAAAGGTAGAGTAAGTTTGCTTAGAACTAGCCACTAATTTTTATCCTCTTTTTGGGTAGCCAGTGAAGATTACGTACGTGCGTCCCAAAAATAAGTCTCTAGAACCTTAGCAGCAGAAGGAGTTTTCTTTGCCACCTTTGGAGTTTGTTAGCCTTTCGCAGTCCATTGTTTGACTGTTTTTTGGTCTTAGGAATGTTGTATAGTCCCAAATGCCATCAATGGTTATGAATCGACGCAAAAATTTGGTTGGATTGCACGTATAGGGTGCCAAACAATCGGCTGAAACATCCTTTCGATACTGTTTTTGTTTAAAGTGTCAGCAAAAGCGGCACCCATCCAGCGCACGGCTTTGTCATACACATGTGTTCGTGTAAGATATTGCGCAAACGTTCCGTTGTTATACAGACAGTCTCTGCTAGCTCGCTCACCTTCATTCTACGGTCAAAGCGATTTTGTAGAATTTTTCTGGAGTAGTCACTTTACTGGGGCGTCCAACAAGTCAGTCGTCAGCGGTGTTTGTCCAACCCATTTTATATTCAGCAACCAAGTTCGTAACCATTGTATTCAATGGAGAAGAGTCCTCCAACGTTTAATACAGCTCATTCCTTACATCGGTTGCACCTAACCTTTACAAAAGAAAGGTTTTTAATGACGCCACGAATTTCCAAAGGGGCCACTGTTAAAACAATGGTTGAAGCGTTTAATGTGATGTACTGTCAAACTAATACTAAATATCTCATTGACTTGAGCCTACATAAATTTTTAGGTCATTAATCTAAATTCAGCCGCAAATGATAAAATTCTTCATTACGATCGAAATAGTAAGCAGAGTAGCGCTATCTCTGTATTATTATTATTATTTATATACGAATGTTTAGTACCAAAAACAAGGTAATTCGTACAGTAGATTCATATGTAAAAAACTCGAAAAGATAATTATGAGTACCTTGAATCATAATGTATTTACTAATTGTTACGTTCATCTGTCTTTTTTTAAAAACCCTTTTCATGGGCACTACAGACTGATTAGACAGACTAAGACATTTTTCTAGACACACAAGCATACATGCAAGGTCTTATTGCATTTTGGGCTTGTGTCGCTTTAACTTTCGTGTCGTTATCAATGTATTCTATTGCCTTCCTAGTATGATACGACTACTCAAGCTGCAGCCTGGACCCTGTAAGCTAATAAACACACTAAATATAAAGTATTACGCGCTTGAATTCGAAATCGAATAAAGTAACACAAGTTTTTAAACTAATAACATTTGTACTGCTTATCTTAAAGTAAGTTTCAACAAAAATAAACAACTTCAACGACTATTTTGTAATTCTAGAAAGCTTATAAATAATGTCACAAACGTACATTCAGACGGTGGTGTAAATATACTTTTCCAGATACAAATGTATAGGATTTTATTTTTGTACTGCTTATTTTTACAATGTAAATGGTAATAAATGTATTGAATGAATGCAATTTTATGGCTTTATGAAAAGATTTGTTAGTTATCCCTAAATAAGGTGTAATCGCCTTTCCCTTTTTTAGTAAACTGAAAGAACATCACATGTAGTCGGTTGTAGCCTTGATCATCTATCACTTCCAATTTCCCATATCTATATCGTCCTGTTAAATCTGTATGAACTTGGCATCAGCAACCTCTATACGTGGTTTAATTAAGCTATGTTTGCTGAAAAAAAAATTCATACCTGTCTAATGTTTTTAAAATGTTTATACAAATATTTAACATAATTCAAACATTTTACTTTTGTTTACTGCAACGTTCTAACTACAACTTCTTACACTAATTTCTGTGCTTATTTCTTAAATGATAATTTTTAAACTGAGATACAAAATGACGGTCTCATGGATCGTCGTCTTGAACAGTAGAAACAGAATAACTGACACCAATGAAGTCTAATAATAAACTTTAGTTAGACACAAACAACAGTTAGAAATCAACAAAAAAGCATTCTTCTACAACAATTTAAATTAAATGTGTCAAACACGATAATAAATGTCACCTTATTACAGTTTTGCACAAATTAACTCCATAATAATCATTTTTCACCAAACCGCAAGTCACAAACACTCTAGAACTCACTGTAATATCGCTAGTATATACAACTGAACATGGCACCTGGCTACTAACCTAGAGGTCCCGGGTTCGATTCCCGGGCCCACACCATAAAAAATCAAGGTGCGTTTTCCAGTCCCCAGGTCGACTTAGCCTGTTGAAAATGAGTATCTGGGATAACATCCTGGGAATAATAATGGACGGCTGAAGCGTAGTGCTGGCCACACTGCCTTCCTTGTATGCCGTACGGCTCGCATATGGCAGCCTACCATGCCTGACTCCTAAGCTGCTTCGGTGGTACACATGGGAGCCAGTATTATATATAACTGAACTTGGCCGCTTGGGAGTGTTTATAATTCCGTCGCCTTGCATTGTGCCTCGATGCCTGTATAGTTGATGTATAGTGATGTCTGGAGGATGTGTCTCGAATGGTCTGGAACGCGTTTCTGACGCGTTTGCAAACACCTTCTTGCGCTTCCGCGTACCAAGAGTCACATGAGCACTTTTGTTATTTTTATCCGAACGTAACAATATTAGATGAGAGGAAATTCATAATTATAAATACAGTTGTACTAGTAATCAGAAATGTAATTGTTTCAATTATTAAACTGTTAGAACACAATATATAAGTAATATTTTGTAGAGACGGCAGAGCACAAATTGAAATTACAACAGCAGACGTACATGAACTTTTTGTAATTTTTCCAAGTACAATGGAAACATTTTAAAATGGAAGCTTTAATATCATATGCGGGTAGGGAAAAGAAGAAAGTTAAGGACAAATTGCAGTAACTAATATGGCTTAACGAACTAAACCGTACGATGAAATGTCCGTGCTCACTTTTTAGGTGCAGCTAGTAAATACAGTTTTAAAATTTATTGATAATAACGTATAAAGTTTCATACGACAAGATTGGTAATTTCATGTAATTTGTAATTTGTGTTTCAAATAGAAGCAATACTCTTAAGAATAGGTTACATTTAAATAATTTTTTTTTTACCCATGAATAAGATTCCCAAGGGCTATAAACAATCAACGTCACTGACATAAAGAGAAGTAGAATCCGGTGAACAGAGCATGTCCAGAGAATGTTAGAGATATCCATATTGAAGAAAATTTTGACGGGTAGACCTGGTCGAAGAAGAAGGAGGGGTTGCCCCAGAAAACGATGGGTGGATGATTTGAGACTAAGAGCAGAGATCGAGACGCCTGAAGGCGGATTGTCCAAGAGGCCAAGGATATCCAAGACCTGTAGCGCCAAAAAAATAATAATAAACAATCAACAATTATGTTGCTGTTTAAGTTTAATTGAGGTACGCAAGCGAACCATGGAGGTAAATGTAAAAGTTTAATTAACAACTTTGTCAAATCTTGTTGCTTCCTACTTGTAGGAAGAACTTGATAATGGTTGCGAAACCGAAAGGCCTCGTTCGAGGAAAAAGTGTATATAGCAGGGAAGCAACAAAATTTGACAAAGTTGTGATGAAGACTGCTAACATAGAGAAAATAACTGATAAAAGTTTAATTAGTTAAAATGATAAGGAGTTTACTTTCATAAATAATATTCACACAATGGGATTATCCCTCTCTCCATTTGATAATTTTATTACCTCTTTATTATCCCCTTTTCAAGCATCGAGACTAAATGTAGTTCGTTGCTGCTCTTAAATTAACATATAAATAGTAAAATAGACAATAATATTTGGTGGAGAATTCTCTACAGCACCCAGAGGACTCAGCTGGCTTTTGTTTTACAACTTCTCTAGAGACAATGGGTAATATACGGTGTTATTTAGGGGAGTATTTTGGTATGAGTATTATGTCCCGCCAGTATTACCTTTTCGTTGGACAAGAAAAAAAAGGATACCATTGAGAACAGAGGTAACAACTAATACATCTGTTATTTATTCACGGCCTACAAGTAGTTTTACGCAAAAAAGTATTAATTTATTTTGAATATGATTACAAAAGAGGATCAAACAGCAATCAGTATACTAAAACTACATTAACTTTAAATAAATTACAAATATTTACAACAAAATTACTGCATACAAAAAAATTTACTGTTACGATTTTTAGCAATAGGAAATATAGTTTTAGTGAGAATTAATCTTAATATACTGTCAGTAGGATTTTTGAAATTTATCCATTACTTTTATACAAGATTGTGTATCAACGAGGTCATAATTTTTAATGTTTGTATGTTATTTCGAGTTTCGGTCTTTAATAAAAAACAGTTTTACACAAAGTTTCTAGATTTATTCACCTCATACATATGAATATATTAGAGTTGAGTGGGCGAGAAACCATTGCACTGCACTACACAGTACACTCGCGTTACCCATTATAACGTACACGGTGCTTTTTCATGGAGTGTACATGGTTTGAAACGTCCGTATCCGCGTTGCGATCATCCTGTCTGAATCTGACGTCGAAAGAAGATTTGACGTCTCAAGAAAAAGAGTACGCCACTGAAGTTGACTTCTACAGCTTACAACAATTCGAACGTTTACTTTTAATGTTTAAAATAGCAAAGTGTTTTTAACATTTCGTTTTACATAAATGAGTGTATATCAGCAGGTTTACTTACAGATAGAATTTAGAAACAAAGATACTAATTCCAAAGAATAAAATTGGACCTTGTTATAGAAAATTAATTTATAGGCGAATATTACTGAAATCGGTTGGTAATCAGACGTAATCGTCTATTTAGTCTTAGCAACCTAAAAAAAATTAAATGCACATTAGAATAACATAGCGTATTTGTAAATTCGGCTAAAATATTGTGCAATTATTTAGTCAATGTCAGTCTTAGCCTGTCAAAGTTTATCATGTTTGAATCGTAGTAGACTAGCGAAAGGCTACGTAGCGTAGTTAATCAGGTTGTGTAATACAAGTATCGTTAGTTTCGTCAGGTACTGTAATACACACACACACACACACACACCCAAATTTTACAAACTACTTTTCGGTAATAATTTCGCACGCAAAAATACACTACATGTTCAGGTCAACAATATGTTATTCATGAACAAACTGTTTACATGAAGATAGGAAACAATTTTTAATATTGAAAGTTTCCAAGGGCAAAATATACTTTTCCGGCAAAAACCATATGTAAAATACAAAAATGTTACAGTGTAGTTGGCAAATTGCTGTATTAAGGTTGTACAACCTTAATGTCACAGTAATGTTTAAAACAGGTCTCAGTAATAGAGTAAACTGTTCACAAGTGTGACGCAACTGTCAAAGGCAGAGCGTTTGCTTTACTATACAGTACACTTAACTTTTGACTTTGGCAGTTACCTAGGAAAGCCTGTGTGGCAAAACACAATTAAGTCTATAACATAAATACATTACATTAATTTAATATATTATATTTTGCTTACAACCTATATGTAATATTTTTATTATATTAATTTTAATATAGTAAGCAAAATATTTTACACATTTACTAGAGATTATAAGACGTAGTAATAACCTTAAGTTATTAATAGAGAACATTTGGATTCGGTTCACTGAAGAATTATAAAATCAGCTTGCAGTCCTGAGTGCTTAAGATTTAGAACGGGTAATTAAATAATTGCTGGCCATACCGTCTTGTGTGTGCCTTTTGTAGTGCCAGTATACAAAGGTATATACAATTATTATTATTATTAGTAGTAGTAGTAGTAGTAGTAGTAGTACAGTACATTTATATTATTATTCTATTCTTCAAACAATGATTCGTACTCTGTTGTCTTCACGATTTTGTGTTTGATTTCACGCATACTATAAGCATGTTATATATAGTGTATGTTTTCTTTTTCTCTAGTCTAACTAAAAAAAATATAATTGTTTACTACAAATTAGCTTAGACACAAAACTAACTGTTTGCTATTTATGGTCCCATTACATTAGTTTAAATGACACGTAGTTTGACCTATAAATTGGCTTTAACACAAACGCTTCCTGTATTTGACTTATAATTATCCAGTAACAGTACTTTGTTTTACACTTAACAGTAAGAACACTCACCTTTGTTCACTAACAGTATATCTGGGTTTTCCAATTAGTCTCCTTTCTCATACGAAAAAATACATGCATATCCTTCCCCTACAAAAACATACCATTCGTTCCCTCAGTACAAATCTAACCTCCGAAGCTGCCGCAACTGGAAAGCAATTGTCAGGAAAATAAAAATTGTCAGGAAAAAATAAAAATCTACTACTATTATTATTTAGTAGTACTAAACTAAGATTTTATTTATTAAATATAAATATTACTAAAATCTTCTATCAAATCCGGAGCGACTACTAGATCAGTATATTTTACTATGGTATACAGCCGTCGTAGGATTATTTTCAAAATTGAATAAAGAGTTAAGCAATGGATTATATTTCAATGTTTTCCGTCAATGGGTAAAACACTAATTTTAAAATTTGATATAGAAAAATAAAAGACTGTCAAAAAAATACAATTTTATTTTCTCACCATTATTTTCTACAACTAAAAAAATCAACTACCTCCTTTCAAATAAATTGAAACACGAGGATTCTTAAGTAAGTAGTGCAACTTATCGAAACTAATTAAAAATATTAAAAAATTTGTTTTCTTAATCATGTAAAGCTATGAAAAAACAAATGTTGTAAATTGTTTACGTTTTGAATTGTTAACATTATATTTAAAATAAAGTTAGATTTTCAAAATTAGTTTGAAGAAAGGGGAACTCAAATATAATTTTAAATAACAATTCTATGTTTGTAAATCGTGTAATTATTTTTAGCTCAATTAACTGATATACGCAACTTGTAAGACCGACAAACTATTATTAATTTCAAGAAGCTTCTTTTTGAGAAAAGGGTCTGATGAAGTGGATTTATCTTCATCACACGTTGACTTGATTCCTCCTGTACGCTTATATCATCGTATGTTTGTCTTGTTGATAATAAAAATCGATAAACTATTTTAGTGGCACATAATCTTTAAATAATATAATTACCTCAAGGTTATTAGTGTTATCTTCAATGAGAAACTAAACAAAGAATTGGAAAGTGTCTTACCCCTAGTATATGTCTTAATAGACCTCATATGTTCTCTATTTCCTAGATTCTCTTGTATACATTTGCTGTTAGATCCTACATTATATCCTCTGTTAACTCAACATTATACCTCAAATGCATGGATTTGTAGAAATTTGATTTTATACAAAAAGGAATGAGAATTTGAGTTGTCTCTTATAAACAATAGTATAATTTTTTAAAGAAAAAAGTATGATAGTTTAAGTAATTTCATATACTACAAAAATCCGCTTTCTAAGAACTTTGTTGTAAACATTAAAGAAACAGCATGTTAATAATAAACATAATTATATATTCTAATATTAAAAAATTAAACGTCAAAAATTTAATCAGAACAACATTGTTTTTAGATATGATAAAGTACTAATTTCTTTCTACAAAATACTAACACCAATCGTTTTACCTACTCTGTGTTCTGTGGGTCGGTGGCGACTTACATAAGATTGTTAATAAGTAAATAAATGTTGTTACATTTAATAAAATTTCTATTATTAATGGTGAACCTCACAAACGTAACGATAGAGACAAGAGGCAAGACCTAAATATAGATCAACCTATTATTTACTTTTCTGATTACTCTTGAATTGTGTTAACTAAAATCAGACATAAACTATTCTGAACCTTTCAGATAACTTATATTACATTCTCTCCAAACGTTTATATTCTAATGTTGATTTATGTATAAAAACGTTTTAAGAGAACGCTTGCTACACTTCATGAAAAAAATGACAGGATACCATACAGTATTTACATCAACAAGCAAAATTGTTTTTTGTTAAGTATGTTCTTCTTCTGTGTGAGTAGTGTAATCACATTTTTATTACGTGTAAAAAGACTCTAAAGTAAGTTATTTATATTGTATACGGAAATTGTTTTGACCATGAAACGTACAGGATCAGCCGCTTACAGTTTTAAATTCAATTTTTCAATAAATGAATTTGTCTAGCGATTCACGCATTACATTTCCTTTCCCTTACAAACTTCTAAACGTAATCACTCCTGTAAATTCTCCAGAATTACCAACACAGTTACGTTGATGCCGCTTTGGACGGCACTTTGTAGGTTTTGCGAGGCAATACAAGTCACGTACAGAGACTTTCTGCCCTAGAAATCCAATTTCGTAAAGTAATAAAATAAACTGTGTATGAAAAGTAACTTGTTGTTTTCAATAAAACAAAAAGTGTACTGTCGTCAATCATAATGTTAAAAATTAAATAATTTTCCCCTTTCTTAAATTCAAGCATAATTAAATGAACTTGTGTTAGAGATGACACTAAACGCGTAATTTAAAGGTATGATGATATATTTTGAAAGCTAGATGATATATAAAATGAAATACATTTTATTGTGTAACGTTTTTACACTGTTTTTCTTCTTTCCCCAAAATGACTTACAATATGTATTGTACATGCAAGTAAATTAATTTTAATGTAGGGTCATTAATATTGTCAACATTTAATATTTACTAACTTTGTTATTTAAATTCCTGGTAACAAAATATCACTTTTCAATCGTTAGTTATGTTTACTGGTACTAGGACTCTATTATTTGCCGTTTATTGTCCCGGATATCAACTCTCATATTGTTATTAAGGATTTGTCCTTAAGCTTTCCTTTGTTACATTCAAAATGTATTTCCATTTCCGTACTGTGATATTTCTAGTAAATAAAAAGTAATTTCCTGTACAAACATATACTCAGTGCTTACCACCTCGTGTTCAGTGTCGTTGTGGTTTGAGTATATACGACCTGGTTTTCTTCATTATTTTAAAAATTAACCCTGTGTCGTTACATATCAATCAATATAGCTCTATGTGACAACATTACGAGATTTCCTTCTTGTTTACTATTTTTCTCTCTTATTTGCTACCGTGTTAATAACCTGAGAGTGTTGTGAATGTATATACACCATACATTCGTACACACTTTGCTTTATAGTAGAAAAGGGAGAGTAAAAACACACAAACGTTATATACGTTTCTGAATCGCATGAAGTTAAAGGAAACGGGACTATGTGTAATTTACGCGCTCTGAAACAAATGAATGTATAAGAGCTACACATCTGAACATCCTCGTCTATTTATCTTTAATTACGTATATACTTCAATACATTGTTTCTACTTTTCCCTTTTATGGTTCTTAGGAAAGCCAGAAGTAACGAAATACGTAGACGTCATTAGTACGCAAGTAGGTCGTTGTATTCAACACATACCATAACGTAAATCTTTGAAGTATCAGGTTTCAGTTGCTTTGTACGACGTGAGTACACAGCGAATCAAACAATTCTGGCGTTTGCATGCTTCATGTAATGTAATTGTCCGCTCCATGTGCTCTTATCATCTTTCTTCAGTTTTCTACATCTGCTCCATTTTGAACAAAGTAGAGCTCCTATATTAAGCCTATCAACTTATTGTAACTAGCTTTTTATTGCATTCTTTTGGATTACGTTGGCTGTAATCAAGATTGAACTCAGCCACGTCTCCTCCAAACAAACGCAACTTATAACTATAAAATATACTCGCAGTTTATAAGTTTTTTTTATATTACGACACTTCTGTACATTTTTGTTTTCAGAATTATAGGAAATTACGGGGCTTTTTTTGTTAGTTAGCAGCGACATTGTGTCAGAAATATTTAGCAGAATGTTGAAGCATATAATTCGCAAAAATTATTATTAAAATAATTCTATCTTGTAAAATAAAATTAAATAATTTTTAACAAAATAATTTGAAATGTGTTTTAAAAGAACTGATTCTGTTATAGTTGTCTTAGCAAGCTTTAGGCAACAACATATGTATCAAAATTAACAATGTCTACAAATTCGTTTTTATAAATAATAGTGTTTTATAATATTGTGAATGTGCTATATAACCTGATGATGGTCTGTAACCGAAATCGATCGCTTTAAGAATATAAATAATAACATTATATGGTACCTTTAGGCTATACAAAAAGAATACAAAAATAAAAAATTGAATTATAGGTACCATTAATAAAAAACGATAAGTGTAAGTATAAAATACATCACATTATCATTAATCTTAGTAGATAATTAATTTTAAAACAGTGATTAAACACGAAAAATTAATTAAAAGTACAAAGAATATTCAAAAATCAAATAGAATGGTAATGTTAATAACTTAATAATATTTTCAGCAGGAAAATAAAGACCCATTTTTACGCGAAAACACCTTACTTAAAATGAATTCGACACCATGAAGAATACATTTACTTGAACTGTTCCGTACGATTGTTATTTAAAAACAAAAATCGTTACATGCGATTTCTTATACATTATGCTAACTTTAATGAACAACATGTGTTGTGTGCAACTAAATCACGATTAGGTAATTAGACAGCGGAAATCGGGTCACAAGACTGTGGATACGGTTATATTCGCACCATGTGCAGGGAGCCTCGTTCACTGCAGGAAACATTCCGCCGACATTTGCAGAATACTGATGTGTACACCCATGCAGTCTTGCCACTACAAACGATAGTATTGACTGGGCTACACTTGTCGCCAATGTAGATAAACATTTATTGCGACAGTAACAAATAGGTTGTCGGTAACAATTTGTAAAACGTACATTTACACACACAAACGTTCACAGCATATTTACAAACTTTTGTGTGAAACAAGCTCACGATGTAATCTGTACTGTACTGGCTTATAGCCAATATATTTTGATGTGTTTAACGAATATAAATAAAACCTCACATAATGATCAGCAGCAATATTTTATAACTCATAGATTATTATTTACTTCAAATTACCTTTACATAAAACTGAAATTACAACTCACATTACATTTAACCTATCTCCTTCTCTCTCTCTCTCTCTCCCCCACATACGAGAGCGAGCCCGCACACACACACACACACACACACACACACACACACACACACACACACACCACGTATAGCATAATACATTATTATTAGTAATAATAATAATAATAATAAATTAGTATACAGTACATAAGTGGTAGTGTAGTAGTAGTAGTAATAGTAGTAGTAGTAGTAGTAGTAGTAGTAGTAGTAGTAGCAGTAGTAGTAGTAGTAGTAGTAGTAGTAGTAGTAGTAGTAGTAGTAGTAGTAGTAGTAGTAGTAGTGGTAGTAGTAGCAGTTTCTCAAAACCAACTTTATATTTTGAAAAACGTAATAGTTCTGAACCCTAGAAGTATGCTGAAAAGACATTTTATTTAAATATAAATTATAGATCTTGCTGACAAAGATGGTTGTTTGCATCTTTCTGCTTCTTTACGTAGATATAACACACAATGTCTACTTTATTTTAAGAAAACACAGTAAAATATTTTTTTAAATTTATTTAATCTACTGTTTATTTGTATTGTGTGTGTTTTGCTTCTATCTACTCAGACAAATATTTTATGCCTGGGAACCAGCAGAAGCAGGAACGATTGTGTAAAACTACAAATAAATATATGCTATGACACCAGAAGCATAAGAATAACAGGGAATAAACTTCATAAGCTAGTCCACAAAACATCAGTCTAATAAAAATTGAATCGAATTAATTGAAGAAAAAGTGAAATGTATAATAATATAATAGAAGTCGTAAGTCTATTGCGGTTTCTGACGATCACAAATAACACATATAAAAAGCTGATAAAGTCATAACATTTGTTCTTTTATTGATTTCTTTTGCAGAGTTTTCACATACTCTTACACCCTGCGCATCCACCCACTAGAACAGAAAGACACACAGTAGAGGGACAGGGGATAAATATATCTGAACGGTTCTTAGAACTTTATTATGTCACGTTTGAAAAACAAACATAACTCTAGGGGGTTTATAATGTCAAGTAAGAAGACGAATATGACAAAAAATAAGAATTCATAGTTAATCGTAAGTATTACGCCTATAAAAATTTACACTTTAAATTGTCTCCCAAACAATTTAATAAGGACTAGTTTTCTGTGGGCTTTGGAGACAACACTTCCAATGTGCCGAAGAGAGAGAAGCATCGAATCCTTAATAACACCCTGATCAGAAACTAAATCCGTGCTTTCAATAGCCACACTTTCAAGCTCCTGAACATGGTAAGACGGATTGTTTCTACGTGTGTACGTGGTGGCTATTACAGTTGTTCTTACGATTTAGTGGCATTCCTCCATGCCCACTCTCCACCGTTATCTATGCATGTAAGATGTTGAAACCATATGCACCATATGTTAAAATTTAAGATGATCCTCCTTGCCGCAGATGGGAAGTGAGATCCGAATACCATCTGCATACATTTGTAAATCACAATTTAGGAACGATTTTATACCATTAGTTAACATTAAAAAAGGAGGTTCTCTATTGGAGTCCTGGAAAACCAAATAAGTGATTATAAAATATTGTCAGAAGTATTTCCACAAAATCCTATTGGAAAGTACTACTGGTGAAGATAGGATTCCATCCACTAAATTATTTGTGGAGTAATGCCAAACCTCATTAATTTGTTCAGAAAAACACGGTCTGGCAATTTATCAAACGTCTTCATGGGAAATATAATAATGGTTTCTATAAACATTTTATAAAACTATTTTCTTTAAAATATGTTTTAAAATTTTGTGTAAAAATGTATTTATAAACTATAACTTTTTTAAATTGGTGCACTTAACTCGTATATATTTATCTCGTTAGCAACAAATAAAATTACTAGGCGTTTCTCATAAGTGACAGCTCTTTCTCCGATTTATTGACGCATTTTTAATATACTAGATAATACAAGTCTTATTTTTTCTTGTTTAACAGAGTCAGTTGTATACTATCCAAATATATTATCTTATAATTAGTGCACAGATTACTTAAATTTTTGAAATGGCTATTAATACTTAGACAGACATAAGCTAAAGTCATTAATACGTGCAGTCTGTAGTTAAATAATTTACTTAGTTACGAATTAAGTTATAGATATTTACTTTAATAAAGCTAATTTGCAAAAGTAATCAACATTATTAATTTGATAACTTGTACACTATAACTTACTTTTTCACCTTGCTTTGATAACTTATTAATTATACAATAAGAGACAAACATTTCAGAAAATAATATTCTAAATAATATTCTTTTTTTTTTATGGGAACCAAGTTTTAGTAAAGGGTCTTAGGGGCTGTGTAGGTTGGCGATGCCTACACAGTAATAAATCTCTGAGAAAAGCCCACTAAACCTGACAAATAAGTTAGAATCGAACTCAGCTCTGCCCACATACCCTACTCTCACGTCCTTAATTACAATAGTAGCGTGGTTCCCGGGTGCATGGCGTACAGTGGGTATACGTTATTTAGCAGATGGGAGAGGGTGAAGAGCGAGTTTCCGGCGCTCTCTAAATATCTGGAACATAGCGGCTAAGGGAATAAACCCTAACAGAAAATTCTGGTTCTCCAGGTTGGGGGTTGGAGCAATGTGCTTGCGACTCATTCTCCGTAAAACACCCCAAGTGCAAAAAACTCCAGACAGAAGCCTCGGATTTAAGACGGATTTAATGGTGAGCGACATAGGCTACGGAAAAGGACATTGAAAATAGCAACGTATAATGTACAGGGAATTCAATTCAAATTAATCGACGTAATTAAGGAAATAAAACATGGACATCGACATCATCACTTTAACAGAAACCAAGAAAAAATGCCTAGGTATTGAAGAAATCTCCGATTATATTCACATATATAGTAGAATGCCAAAAGAAGAACAGGCAAAAAGGGGTGTCTCAGTATTTATAAAAGAAATTATAAGTCTAACATTACAAATTTTGAAACGGTATATCATTAAAGTTCATATGGAAATCAAACAAAACTTCAGATAATACCAGTCGAACGCTGGGAAGAGCACTATACAGAATTATTAACAGAAGATCGAGAAAAATACTTGGACGACTGCAAAGTAGTAGAAGTGGAAGGGGAAAGTATAAAGGCGGATATCGATACAGTAGCCGAGGTCATAAGCAAATTGAAAAACCGTAAAGCACCTGGTCCTGGAGGGATATATGCGGAAATGATAAAGAATGGTACAGACACTTTACTAAGGATGATGACAGATATGATTAAGAAGCGTAGTGAAAGGAAACAGGTACTAGCGGAATGGAAAATAGGATTCATGTCCTCATTGTTCAAGAAAGGAGACAGACAGCAATGCAATAATTATAGAGGCATAACTGTCACACCACCTTTAGCCGTCTCTATGGCAGAGTCTTAAGACATCTAATTGAAGAGGAGTACGTAGAAAATGAAACAGAAGAACAGAGCGCGTTTCGTGCTGGGAGATCTTGTATGGATAATATCTTCTGTCTTAAACAACTAATAAAAAAACGACTATCTGTATATCAAGTGGTTCACCTTCTTTTCATAGACCTGTCTAAGGCTTATGATAATGTCCCCGTCTCTAAATTGTGGGAGGTTCTACAGAACACTAACATAAACCACACTCTCATTCAGGCAAAACAAGAAATTTATAGAGACTCAAAATAAAGACCAAAAAAGGGAAAAAAGTGTCAGCAGGGTTTACAGTATCGAAAGGTCTAAGGCAAGTGTGTTGCATCTCCCCGACATTGTTCAAAATATATATAGACACAGTATTGCGACAGTGGAAAAGAAAGTGCAGAGGTATGGGAATTCCAATAGATGGAACCCATATTTTCACATTACAATTCGCGGATGACCAGGTCTTAGTAGCACAAGACAAAGAGGACTTGGAGTATATGACTCGGAAGATCAAAGACGAATACAAGAGCTGGAGACTGTCAATAATTCTAGGAAAGATCAAGTATTTATGCGTGGGAGGTACTGAAACCAATTTGCGATTGGAAAATAATGAAGAAATTGAAAATTGCAGGGCATATAAGTATTTAGGAGTACAGACAAAGCAGGGTGGCAGACATACAGATGAAATAAAGAAGATAGTAGGCTTGGGACGGAGGGCTATGAAAAGGCTAAATTGTATAATGGCGGCATGACCAGATAACTAGAGGAAGGAAAGTACAGACATACAATACTATCGTAAAGAGTATTCTGTTGTATGGTGCTGAGAGTTGGAAAATGACAGAAGCGGACAAAAGGAAAATACTAGCTGAAGAGATGGATGCACTAAGAAGATCAGGCAGAGTATCCAGGAGATAGAAGACAGTTAATTTGATTTGGACATGTTAAACGGATGGGAGGATAAAGGTTGCCAAAAAGATAATGGAATGGTTACCCCCGGTGAAGAGGAAGAGGGGAAGGCCCAGGCGACCATATGGAGAGAGTATCCAGAAAGCTCTAAGTGCGAGGTATCTAACAGAAGAGCTGTTATTATTTGACATACTCTCAGTACAAAAAATATTGGAGAGAAAGTCAGGAAATCGGACAGCGACGACAGACGCTATAAACCGATATTATATATATGTATATATATATATATATATATACATATATTCTTTTTTATTAATATTATCCAAGCTTTATATCAGAGTATGTAGTGTACTTAACGTGCGTTTCTTATAATACGGTTTTGCATATTAAGTGCTGCATAAAACATCGTATCTGTTATATCTTTTCTTGTGAAGGAATAGTTACTCAATTGGAAAGATTTATTGTTTGAAGACACCGCAATTTTCTTACCAAACGAAATGTTTTTTGGACATGTACTTTACTCCCGTCTAGCTTTTCTCCCCTCTACTCACTAGAAAATTGTATAAAAAATACACAACAACTTTATCTTTATTTTCTCATTTGTTACCATTTTTTTCTTATTCTCCGACTCTGTCGGTCACCTTCCGTACTTTAATGTCTAATGTAGTTAATGTTTGTCTGCTCTATTTATTTCTTTCAGCAATATTCCAATTCTGAACTACCTTATATATTCTACGGACCTCCACTTTTCTTACATGGTCTTGCTGACTTAAACTTCTTTTACTATAATGTAACTGTTTGTAATGCGGACCGTTACAGTTTGATTTACTTGGCATTCTGCTTCTGTTCGTGTGACTGAGACTTCTGCATCATGTGTTTATTACCGCATACCGCATACCGTACTTACCGTGCAAATAGTAATTTATAAAAGAAAATAGACAGATTTCGTGACTGTCTCTTACATAATGGTGTTCCACGTATGAGTTTTATTATATCTATTATTTATTAAAAATATATTATGCTTGTTTATGATAATTAAAGAACAGAAGCAACTAAATTGAAGAGACGGGGAGTAGTTCTTCAGTTTGCATGTGCGTTTAATGCGTCTGTAGATAACAACTCTCGGTTTTTGTGTTACAGGATACAAGGAAATTTACAGCAACCTAGAATACCAATCTCGTATACATTATATCATTATATGTAACCGTTTAACAGTTTGTCTTTATACAAACTGGTTCCGTCTTGTTACTAATATGGTTTAAACGCTTAAGCAAAGCAGGTGGAAATTGAAAAATATTCTCGTCATGCACTTAATATAGGCATACCGTACGCAATAAATAGAAACGTTTATTCATTAAGTATTAGAACATGTTATTTGAAGTAGGTTTCTAACTCTTTACTGTGCTCTTACGTTTTTCTTATTTATTATTTGTTAAGCAGCTCAACTTGTTTGCTGTAAACCAGAAGGAAATACGTGAAAAACAGCACAGTAATATTTTAAGACTTCTTTAGTATTAAACAATCTATCGATCTTTCATTATGAGTATAACAAATTGTTTGTGAAATATACGACAACGAAAAAATTGCTTGACTACTTAACAAGACGTTTGATTATAAATTAACAACCATTAAGCACCGCTTTGGTACTTCAAGTACAAGGTAACTTGGTTCAAGTGATTTCCTTGATCACATCACACAGGCTACTTGACTTGGAGTTTCATTAAAGATATTTATGTCGCGTCTGAAGTGGCAGGTCTCTACTGCTCTACGTCGTTAATATTATTATTATTACTTAATGTTTACGTGACTTTGACACATTTATAGATATGAACTGTTGTTTTACTACAGAAAAACGATATTAACAAATTACATTTTGTTATTAAGCTACATGCCATTTAACTAGAAAAAAATTAATGTTTTCAAATTAATAAAATAAAAAACTCTAACTTTAATAACCTAAAATTTGGTTAACTGTAATATTAAAAATACATTCATTATTCAAAATGCAATTAGCACGGTGGGATTAACATAAAAATAGCATGTTTATGGAATTGTATCGTTTATTAAAAAAATAATAATACAGGAGGAAACCCTTTACAAGGAAGTAAACAATTCAGAAGTGGACTTCGTGACTAGCAAGTGTGGAGAATTTATGGCAGTTACGAACAACATATTGCGGAGATTAGGTACCACTTACAACGATTCCTTTGCTTTTGCCGTCCTATTATGTATGACATTAACAGGAAGAAAAACTCTAAAGACATTACTTATACTAAACATAAATTTACAACATAATTTGTCCGAATTACAGCGGTAAAAGATTAGTGAGGTAGAACATCATCAGAAGAAGGTTACTAAAGTTCTTTCCAAACTTTTGGGTAATTAAAAAATATCAGACTACCATATCATAATTAATTTATGCTACTATAGCATAAATAACAGGCTAGCATGGGCAGTGTATATTGAGATTATTTAATTTCAGTTGGCACTTTCATCATATTTCTGTTGATATCTTGTTGCGATTCATTCCTTCACTTAACGGTCTTAACTGTTAATTTTTATTGCTTTTTAAACCGTCATTGATAATAAACAATAGTATATTTTTCTCACTTGAAGACTGAAAAAATTGTCTATATTCAACATTGTCAGATTAAATTCTGTTAATTGAAACTGCAACGACATAATTAGTAAACTACTATCAAATATGTTCAAAGTCCTAGTATCACATTCGAATGAAATCATTTATTAATTTACAATTGGATGCAGCTAGGTGGAGATGTAGTAATCCGATAAAAAGCAAATAAACGGGGGACAACGAATAATGTTAACTCACAAACTATTTTACAACCCACGTTTAGCTCACCAGTTTATAGTCAAATTTAGTTTGTAATATTAGAAAGTTTATCATATAATTCAATTGAATTTATTTACATACCGAGTAGGGAATGTCTATTTTGAAATATAAAAATTATTGTAGCACAAACGTAATCCTGTAATAGTATTAAAAAGCAAACTGTAACTGTTGATTTTGTAGGAGATTTAATAAGTCATTGTACGAGGTGATGGCTATAATTTATTTCAAATAATAGACAGTAACTTTAGTGCAAAAGTAGACGAAATAACAGTCATTAACATGATTTGGTAATACAAAGGAGGAGCAGTTTATTCTGTGAAGAACACTAAGATATAAACGGGAAATTGGCATATGTGAGAAGCATTTACTTCAAATTAATTACCATAATGATAAATTAAAAATAAATTTTAATGAATATTTATAAAATCTTAACAGCACTTTAACGTCACCTATAAAACTTATAAACCCTAATCCTTACACACAACATAAAAATAATGTTTATAAATACAATTGTTTTAACATTTCTGCAATAAAACACCCGTTTTCTCTCATAACTCAAAGAAAATTATTTTGTAATGTCCCTAAATCAATTTCGTTTTATAAAGAATAAATTTGTTTTCATTTTTTTATCTCCCCTGTTTTTCTTATATGCGTTCTTATATTTTTTCGACATCTGTTACCACCTTTGACCTACATGTAGTTCAAGGGTTGTTTCCTGAAGTGAATGGCAAGCCTTTAACCCAATGCTGGGCTGGTTCAGTTTCTTACTAATTACAGATAGAATGTTTTACGTTTGTTCCCTTACATTGGTTTGATTATTTTTTTTTACATCTTTACCGTTTGACTTTAGTATAGAATATATGGTAGATTAGGTTGTTTACGTTGTCTTATGGTGATCCGCCGTCTAATATTAGTCTCATGGTTGAAAATTGCTGTAAGCTGTTACTAGTGTTGGTTTCGTGGTTGAATTGTTGTAAACAGTTTTGGTGAATAACTTTCTTATGAGCGTTTTAAAAACTGTGTTTTGTGTTAGATTAATTTTTTGGGTTATTGATTTGTTTTGCGTTTTATATTGATATCTACGTAGATTTTCCAACGTGTTCGTTACAGTCCCTTTGTATAACACATATTTAACACACATACAACACTCACTGAAAACTACATATTACGGTCTGTATTTATCATATTATTTAATAAAATTAGATATTTTTGTATTCGTTGATTATATTTGGTTGTATGAACAAAAATGTTTAAAGTAGCGATTTATAAATTGCTTTTTACTGTTCCAATAGCCGTACCCGCACTCATTTTCGATAATGCGGCTATTGGCTGGCATTGCTTACTGTTTACTTACTTAATCCTTAGCTTTCCTATCTTTCGGTGTAAAGCTATGTTGGAGTTGAGTCCCCTGAGGTCGTCTTTTTCCACATATCCCTCCATTTCTTTCTGTCTCCTGGGAGCTCCTTTATTTTCTCCCATTTTACTGTATTTATGTATTTATTTGATCTATACTAATAAATCTCTAGGGGGCAATTATTAAATTATACAATACAATACATATTGCACATATTACTTACCGATGACGTAAAATTAACGAAAAAAGGCACTGATACTACATTACTGACGCTCATCGCATAATTCTCGATGAAGTAGGTTAAGTATAATTCTCGACAATTAATGATTCCTACTGCATATAGGCCCACTGAATATTCAAATGTCGAAGAGTATGGTTTGTCAGAATCAACGTGTACTATATAATCAATGTTACAATATAATCAAACAACGAATTATTGTATTGTTTATATGAATTCCATATGCTGATAAGAATTTCATATTACTACTAAAATGTAAATATTCAAATGTACTAACTGATATCAATATACTTATGTATACACTATTTGTATTATTCTATACGAATAAACATTTCATCTAATTGTGTTACTGCATGTTTGTAAATGTCTACTAAATTATCAAATTTTGATTTTACGTATCGAGGAAACATCAATGATGGATCTATTGCTTCGCACCTTTTGGATATTCATAACTTACAATATAAGAATATTATTAGTATAGATGTACCATTAGCAATTTACCAACTCGACAGTTACCACAACAATCATATACAAATATTCGCGATCGAAGCCGCGGGTTTACAAAAATGAGTTTTTCTGCAATAACTTCGGTTCTTTTTAACCTATCGTTATTCGCGATCGAAGCCGCCAATTTAAAAAATGCATTTTTTTTTTCAATAACTTCGGTTCTTTTTAACCTATCGTTATCAAATAAAGTGGAAAACCTTCCGTTGGGTACCTGCTATCAGCGTGCAACGTTTCATTGAAATCGGTTCAGTAGATTCTGAGATTACCGCGAACAAACGTAGACCCCCCTAGAGATTTATTATATAGAATAGAAGATAGATAGATTATCTAATCTGTACTCACGTTTCCACTTTTGTAATAGCAGCACAGTTTGTATATTTCATTGTTTGGTATAATAGTAAATCGACGTTAATCTCTCGTAATATGCAATATTCATTTCAATTTTGAATGCAAAATTTTACATGTTTGTAGAACGTCAAAAGTAGCAGTAGTTCATAGCATAAATAAAAGTAAAAACATGTCAACATTATGCAAGTAGTTTTTAAGCCAGAGTTACACAAAATGCCTAAGAAAATTAATAAAATGAATATGATTTTTAAAAATATGACACATTAAATAATTATATAAAAGCATCTTAGAGAAATATTTTTTATATATTATTGGTTTAAAAAGTGATAAATATAATCAAATACGTTACATACAAAATCACATAGGCACCACAGTCTTACTACTAAGGTAGTTCAACTGCTAAAATTTTGACAACAATTGCCAGTAAGAAACGTAACTATTGACAGTCCTAAAAATATTGTTTGAAGCCATAATAATAATAAATAATAAAAATCAGAGACAACTTTTCTCCATAAAAATATTGAAACGGTCACTCCTACACAACGTGAAAACATTTACAAAGTAAATATTGTCAATATTGTATAGAAAATGTAATTCATTTTGAAGTACAGTTTTTAATACGTCTCTGTTTTGTCCTCTAATAGATCCTTCTGGTGAGCCGCAACACGTAGGTGTAGATTTCTGTTTATAAGCCCAGTGGACTTAATAAAAGTTCTATACTTTCTCTGTTTTGTAGTCTTATTTTGGAGTTCCAAATAGACTACGTTATTTTGACTTTGAGGTGATAAAATACTACTTTGTATTCTATATTTATAAAAACTGTTAAATACAAGATTTAAACCTTGTGCATATTTCAAAATAAACGTTTTCAACGTATATTTACTTAAACAAACGTTTAAGCAATTTGAGTCCATGTCATATGCATCTCCTCCGTTTTCAGGAATCTTAGATTGTGTTCCTGTAAAAGTATTGTTGTTTCTGTGTCTTTAAAACTGCAGTACATAAACAGAATGGAAGGAAGTAAGAAAAAGAGATAAAGATAAAAGTAACGAATGTTTGTTAAGTTTTCTTCTTTTCTTTATTTCTATTTAATAAAACCGCATATTAAGAAAGTTATGTAAAGAGCACGATAATACTGAGAACATAAGCGTAGTAAATTAAAAGTACTGATTTCGAGGTTCAACGTATTGTACTTATATTTAATTAAGCATGTCAACTGTTTACTAGTGTATAAACAAAACATACTATATAGTACGTTGAATGCTTTGGAGAAGCACAAAAATGAACAATATTGCCACCAGTAATTTTGGCTTGACCTGAATTTACGTGCCACTGGGACAACACAAACTAAGTTGTATAAACGAATCGGATCTCAAAGTGGCTGCGTTCCATAAGGCTATTAAGACTCGCTTCATACAGCAGATCTTATTACAGACAGCAAGAATTGAGGTCATCGATTTGGTTACTTGAATATTGTCTTACCACTCTGTTGACGGCGACTTCAATACAGATCTCATTCCTTGTCCTCATAACTGCACAGTTAACTATTACGTTATTTTCTGCTAATTGTCAAGAGGAAATTTTAATCACAATAATCAATAATTATAAATCTTTTGGTATCCTTCAAGTAAACGTTTTTAAAGAATATGATTCATATACGTAATAAATAAAAAGATGAAAACGATAATGTTAAAATAAAGAAAAGCAATTCAACAGTTAAAGAGAAGTGTATATGCTTTTTCTGCACAAAGAACTTTCTAAAAGCTAGCGTTTTGTCGTATAAAATGTTTAAGTACTTGAGAAATGTAATAAATTGAAACAAACCCCGTAGCAAATTTTAAAAACTGAACATCAATTAGAGTACTAAATATACATTGACGGTAAAAATTCTGATTTTTTTTCATTAAAACTCCTATTTGTTGGTTTGATTAAAATATAGAAACCTGTACTCAACTATTACGACGCGCCCAATCGATTATACCAAAATTAACCGTGCAGAATGTAACGTAAAATATACGTTACATACCGTACTCCTAACAGAGAAAACAGTTATAAAGACAATAGATTGCACCTCCTGGGTCTTTAGTAAGGCACGAAGCATGAGTGATAAAAAAATTACGGCTTATCAACATATTTATGAGGCTCAAATGTTGATCTTACACACCCAATGTCTGAGCTTTAATGTATCTAAAATTTGACCTTTCAAGAGTAATATACGGATGAATCAGCTAAACATACGGCAGACATGATTAACCACGCGTGATAAGTGGATACCGATAATTGCCTGCGAGATGGCACAATGATTTACGGCTTCCCTGCGATACAGTGTAGTGGTCCTTGACTCCTCCACGGGCAGGATATGCTTCTTCAGGTTCTCAGTTACTTCATCAACTGTTTCCACTGTTAATATATCTTCCTTATCACATATTCTGTTTTATTATATTCTTGACCGTTTACAGTCTTTTCTTCAAACATTGATCAAATTTACACAAATAGTTGAGAGTAATATATTTTCCATTGCCTCTTCCAAATAGTATCCAACCTATTGCTTTCTTTTCTGTTAGACTTTTAGTAGCTTCCCAGACTCCTTTTAAGGTACCTAATCTAATGGGGGTGTATAATATCTATCTCATCTTCTTTCTAGGCTAGGCTCATTTTAACAAATCGTTTATTAATTTACTCCCAGCCTTTTAAATTTTTCAAATGTTTCTTTCGTATTAATACAGATATTCTACAATGGCCTATCTTCTTTGTTCTCATTACTGTAAATATGTATAAAGTCTTTGTCTTTGTTAAAAGTATTACGTGAGATTTAATTTTCTGTAATTCTTTAATAATATCATAATGCTTCGTTCTCCATCCTTAAATATTCACGTATTCACAATCGAAGTTCTTTGTCGTTTGCCAAGTTAATTTCCATATGATCCATCCGGCTGAACGTTCCTAGAACTTGAGCAGCTGAAATTTTTTAAAAGGTAGAGGGGCTAACCCTACGCCTTAATCCCCAATCTCTAGGACTTGAATTTGAAGTTTTCTTTCCTTATGTCAGTTTATTCCACTACTCCTTCCAGAGCCTGATGTGATCATGGGTTTCTATTGGAGTTCCTTTCGCTTACCTCTGGATTCCTTCCATGTGGCAAAACACAGCACCAGACAGTGCTTATTTAATAGCAGTACTTACTCGCCACGTCATAGTTTTGTCTTCGTGTAAGTATTTTTTTACCATATTCTGCATCATTGGGTTTCGACTCTAGTCCTTACGAACAGGCACATGCACCTGTATGTAAATGTTACAAATACTGTTTCCCCAAAAACAAACTTTTATATTTTTTTTGTGAGACTGTAAAAATAAGAGGAGAGTTTAAAACAATCATTATATTTAATCTTGTCAATTTTGTAGGCATATGTTGTATTATTACAACAGAATCGTATACAGATTTTTAAATATAGCATAACTTCCTTGGGTAATTAATAATGTTTATTGGTAGTTAACATTTACCTAAGAATAATGATCATTAATAAATGATCCAGTCCATGGGTTTTTATTAAAAACTTAAAACAACACCGAATAAAAATGTTACATACACTACGCAGGAGAACGATTCATCCCTCAAAACAAGGTTGTATAAGTAATTATGACTTACTCAACGTTAATATTTTCTTGGTAAGACATATTATACTCATTTGTAGTGTCTACAAAAGGAAAGAGAGGTATATAAGAATAATTTTCAATACGGAAGAAGATATTTAAACTTGATTATTAAAAAAATAACGTAAATGCGTATGTATGAGTTTTATTTGGAGTAACCCAAAAACATGACGGTTACAGAGGCTGATGTTCCTTTGTAGGATAAATATTTAACCTTGCGTTGCAATATAGCATTCATAATTTTCTATTTTATTTTACAAGCGTATCTAATATGTTTTGTGTGGTTAAAAAAAAATTAAGTTTATCATTTGTATCTACAATTTAACAACGCACATCATCATGTTATATAAATATAGAAGTAGCAAACAGGTTAATAACCTTGTTTATGGTAACCTGGTAGTCATATTGTTATTATATTCTTACTGCGCTATAACCTTCTTGTCTTTCGTGATGCAATAAACCTGTTTATGATAGGCCTAAACACACAATGGTATTACACCCATGGTATGAATGCACCAAAAAAATCACCTTAAATTGTCTCTCCTTTTCCACGTTTATGAGACTAAATCAGATTGAGCGACTAACTTATATCTGTTACTTTTAATGTAAAACCAACTTGCAATATTAATTGTATTAATTTGAGAATATTGATTATGTTTTTGTAAACTTAACAAAAGTATTAGAAATGTTATTGCATACAAATTGCAGTGGCGAAGCGTCAGGGGAGGCAAGGTAGACACTGTCACCCCAAAATAATTTATTCATAAAATAATTAATTTCTATTTATGCATTAAGTTGCATAAGTTACTCAGAAAGGTATAAAAATAATGTAAGAAGTTAAATATTATGCGACTTGACGGGAGCGTGAGCCATGGAACCTTGCTGTACGATGCAATTGTACGCGGAGTATCAGGGTAGACGTTACATGAAATGTCTTTTTAACACGGTTGGTGGTGAGGAGGGCTTCGATGGACAACAACGAGAGGGGATCTGCGCGCGCAGCATAAAAATGCATCGCGTACATCACGGCAAAAGACAGTCTCCCCCACTCTGAATTGTCGCCTGGCCGCCTGTGTTTGTTTATTATGCTCGCGTAGTGAATAGCTATATGTTTTTGTTGAGTTTAGAAATTAATTTTAATTTTGTATATAGTTGTATAGACTATGAAGTGTGTAATCATTTACGTACTAATTATTTAATAATACGTATTTTTAAGTGTCGTCATTTAAGCGCTTTAAGCATATTCTTTAATTGGTTTAAAAGAGCAAAATGAATACACTTAGTAGCAGTTCTACGGCAGAAGTATTTGATATAAACTCTGACAACTTTGACTCATTCGAATTTTTGTTAAATACGAAATCAGTACGTTACATTTAGAGCAAAAGGTATTGCTAACGTCAAAAATATCTCGCGCGTCTTTAGATTTGTCGTAGAAGGATGGAAAAGTTAACAGACAATTTCAGAAACTTTGGTGTAGTAAATATAGGTGGCTCGCTGGTTGTAAGCGAAACAAAATTCTGCACTGCTACTAATATTTGATGTTTAATGGAGAGGAACCATGGAGCAATGTTGAAGAAGACACTATAAGAAATTTTGAAGTTAAAGCCGCTAAACATGCTGGTAGCAAAATTCATATGAAAGATTCTGAGATGTTTCACATGCTAGGACGTAACAGAATTGAAATTGTTTGTCCAAAACAACTAGAATTCAAGTAGTCCACCACAGTGAAAATGTGGCACGAAATCGAAGGATAGTACTAGGCCGTATGGTAGATGTTGTTTGTTATTTAGGGAGACAAGAGTTAGCTTTTACGAGTCTTAAGGAAAATGAGCAATCTCTCAATAAGGGCAATTATTTAGAAGCTTTAAATTTACTGGCAACGGAAGAATCTTTCATGAAAGAACATATACAGAGTGATTCAAAATCGCACGCCAATCTCTCGGGAGCTGATTCTGTAATTAAGAATAAGAAAAAATAACAGTAATCCAGATTTGTCACCATTACAAAATGTGAATAAAATTAATGTTTTTCTGGCAATATTTTCTAATTAAGATTCATAAACGACACCAATAACAATACGATAGCTTTTTCTTGATATTTAGGCTAAATTATATAAAAATGCGTGTTTTTTAGACAGTCACTTACCTATTATCTGATAGAGGTAGCATTAACTCTATTTACCATAGTTTTACTTTTTCATTAACAACGGCAACAATCTTAGTAAGAGGTTCCTTTTGTCTGATATTTTTATGTCTACCCAATTATTTTGTCACTTTTCGCACTGAAAAATTGTAATGTATTTTATTTTAAAGTAAATTTTCTTAAAACATTCACATGATGTTCCTATATATTAATTGAAAGGACACATAAAGTTACTTAAGTGATTCATGCAATATGTTTGGAGATATACGTTTTCATAATGTGCTTGTGAAAGCAGAGTTATAAAGAAGATATTTAATGCAAAGCCACAAGGTGAGATTAAAGTTGGAAGCCAAAAACTGAGATGGAGGGACAGGGTGAGTCATGCCATCAGAACTCTTGAAATTAAAACCTGGAAGAATATGGCTATGAATACAGAAGAATGGCAAAATCTTCTGAAGAAGACCAGGGCCCACAAAGGGCTGTAGAGACAATGATGATGAACCTTTCCGATGATAAATCAATGTCCGATGAAATTATGATGATATGATGAACCTTTCCGATGATAAATCAATGTCCGATGAAATTATGATGATAATCAATGTCATTTCAGTGCTTCATTTCTTAACGGCTAGACACGTTTTTGTCCAATATTAACGGATAAAAACTACTTCTATTTTTAATTTAAATAACTAAACTACTTTTTATTATTAGTAGTAGAATGACGATATTAGAAGATAAAAAATTCTATTATCAAAGCTGTCTCATGCCTAATTTGGAGGTAAGTTATTTCAGCTTTACTGGTTTCTAAACTTATCACATCACATCTGTTTCTTTATAATCACATCTGTTAAACTTGTTACGCAACTGGGTACTTTATTTTACTTAGATTGGATAAAGCTCTTCAAGGGCTACAAAAGCTATAAATAGTAAGAAATCAATAAACATAAAATAACCAGGCCAAGGTAAAATAGTTTGAAGTTAAAAAGCTATTTATGTTCGTTAATTTGGGACAAAAACAAACATGTATATAATGCAGAAATAAAAAGTCCCCGTGAAAATAAACAAATAAGTAAGATATCACACATAATAGGAAGTAACAGGAAAAATTTTAAGAATTATAATTAAATTATAATCGTACATAATATGAAACTGTTTGTGAACCTGACCTCGTTTGCAACAGAAACCATCAGGTCCAATGGTGAGACGCAGACACAGGAAACATCGTACTCAACGTGTAAAAAAATTTAGTATACAGGAAAACTATATAATTTTCTTTAGACAGAGAAAATATAAAACAAGATGCACACACAACCACAGACAGTCATTTTTGTGATCCTTGAAACAGGAAACTAACATTTTTTTGGATCGTTATATTAAGGTTTATATTAAGTAAGAAATATGACAGGTGGAATTACTAATATGTAGTCTAATATCGGATGGTGTTAACAACGAGAGTAGAATAAAAGTAGTTTTTCTAAACGTGACACTAGTCTTTATTCTTAAAAATAATGCCTTCGTGAAAAATCTACAGCCAGCAGCCTTTGACCAAAAATGAAAAATGTTGGCACGTTGTTGCTCTTGTTTGCTTAAACAATTTTGTGTAGATAAATTTCCGATTGTATGTTGATCGTACGGATTCCCGCCCTAGTGATATATGACGAACCAATACAGACGAAAGAATTTACTTGCAACAGAGTAGCAGCGTAAGCCTTCAAGGAGGCTTCATTGAAGCTGTAAAGACTTTCTGGTCTTGGCAGAGAGATATTTAGGCTTAAAATCGGGTTACTCCTGGTGTCTATTTTCTTTCGACTTGCTTTGAGCCTCTATCATATGAAGCTGAGTATCACGGGACAGTTGAGAAGCATCAAACACCTGTCTGTTAAGGTCACGCCCTTTATTACTACTTAGGGTGCGACTGGTGTTAAATATTGCAACTTAATTTTACACTAAAAGTACCAGATATAAGTTAATGATCTGGCTAATATTGCTGGCATAAACGTATAAAAGTACACAGACGCTTCACATAAACTTTTAGCATAACTGATCACAAGTTGAGAGTTCGTAAACTATAAGGAAGTAGCTCTGCAGTGAAACATATAATGTGCATTCACACCGCGAATATAACACCATTATGTATTGCATCGTAAACGGGTTTATTGAATCAGGACAGGAAAGAAGTTTACTGCGTAATAAGAATGAAATAACGGTGCTATTGACAGGTCACTATAATCAATTTTACTCACCTGATTCCTACCTTTGTGTTTATATAACAACTGTAGTTGTTTTCCATAGCAGCAACTTCATTGTGCCACAGTCTAAGACCCATTCTACTCCGTATCTTCTTCTTTTTTTAGCTGTTGCCTCTTTTGCTGCTTCTTCTGTACAACCTCTTATATTCCTCCATTCAGTTTCTATGTTCTTGTCTGTTTCCGCTTGCTGTAACCTACTCAAAACTGTATGTCTGCTAAAAATTTACATACAGCGGCCTTACAGTTAGCGGACGATACTGGCAAATGTAGTTAATAATTACTACAAGTTCGATTTTAAAAAAGAACATGATTTTGGAAAACGAATAACAATCATTTGTGAGGCATAAAAGATCAGTCGTTATGCAGACAGAAATGTCAAAATAATATAACTTTTTGTAATTAAAAATTACTTATACAATTATAATAAATACGTGTACTGGATATATATGAGTGAAGGTTTGCTTAATGGTATTATACCTAAGTGTAGAATCAATGGTGTACAAAGCAAAAAGAGTGGATCGCAAAAGAATTTTTGTCACATTAAATATATTTTTAATGCGCTTGTCTGATAGCTTTGAGCATCCGTAAAACACAATTTGTACAGCTCTGGTTTTAACTTCAGACAGAAATAAAGGGGAGAATTGACACCAAAGTTAAGAACATAGCAATACAAATAAGAATTCATATTACGAAAAGTGTGTTGTAGAGTAAAATGCTAGAGAAAAGGCTGTAATTCCATTCTATTATTTACCTTGAAGTAACGTCTTTCTGTTGATCGTTAGTATCTGCAGTGTGACCTCTGCTCAGTAGCCAAGTGACGTCTATACTGTGTAGCCTATACATGTGGTTGACCGATGGGCCCGGGTCTACCTGCGGCCACGGTATAATCCCTTCCCGCCTCGGACTGGGCTGCAGCTGTCTCGGTAATGAGTCATCTACTGGTTATGTTACTACTAGGTTACACTTTTTTTACATAGCATAATTTCATATTTTTTAATAAATATTTGGAACCTTAAAAAAAAATAATGAAAAATGATACCAAACTCGACTATGGTATCATAACATTTAATATGATTATGGGAACTTGTTTTGGTGACTAATACTAATTCTGAGAAGAATGAGTAAGTAAGATTTCGTTTGTGAACTACAAAATGTGGCCAGAGTTGAGTGAGTGACAGTGGAGGAACGTCGTGCGTACTTAACCTTGTGTTATGTGTTGACTGTGCTAATGTGGGGATTTATTTTATTAAGGTTTAGTGTTTTTTATTAACTAGTGTGATTTACTTGTTGATCTTTTTATAATGCCTCCCTCAGAGAAACGGGGTACAGTGTATCACTCTCAAGCTCGAACTATTATTGCGTCGGTCGTGCAGTATTTTGAGCGTGAACGTGATAACAAAGGGCCACTAAGAGATGTGAAAAAAGTGTTAGAAAGAGTCTCTGAAGCATGTCAAGTGTCAATACGGACAGTGGGGAGAATAAAGGCGGAATTAAGAAGTGTGAGTGACACATCGCACCGTAATGACGAGGAACTGGACGCCTTCCTGAACTGACTACAATTGTGCCTGAAACCGAAGTACCAGTAGGTAATGCTAATGATAGCCCTTTGACACCTTTATCTGTCATTCCTGTTCTTCATACTCCTAAAAGGAAAAAATAAAAACAGTCGTTGATATCTCAGGTTGACGATTTTGACAAGACTGCGATTCGGCGTCATGTAGTTAATTATTACAAACGTCGAGAAGTCCCAACGCTCCGGAAGCTTCAGGTCACACTTCGTGAGGCAAATCTCTTCAATGGTTGTATCCGAACTTTATCAAAAGCGTTGAAAAGCCTCGGTTTCCAATGGAAAACATTGAACAAAAGGAAACTATTAATGGAAAAACCGTGTATTGCTTTGGCGAGATGTAGGTTTTTAAGAAAAATTAAAAATATAGATATGAAATCTGTAGTTTTTCTTGACGAAACTTGGGTTAACGCCAACACATCAAAGGAAGTGGGCTGGACGGACGATAATGTAAATTGTAATGTAGATGCGCCATTGGGAAAAGGAAAGAGGCTGATCATTTGCCACGCAGGAGGTGTCAATGGTTGGATAAACTCGCCACCTTTGATATATGAATCAAAAAAGACTGTAGATTTTCATGAGGAAATGAACCACGAGGTTTTTGAAGGATGGTTTTATGAAATTTTATTAAACTCAATCCCAGCCGGCTCCACAATAGTGATGGATAACGCACCGTACCATTCTCGGGTGGAAAATCCAGCGCCAACAACATCCTCAAGAAAAGGGGAATACATTGACTGGTTGGGGGAACGTGGAATTACATTTTCGCCAGATATGCGCAAGCCTGAGCTGTACATTCTAGTCAAACTACACAAGCCTCAACTTACATCTTATGCCATTGATAAAGAAGCTTCTGACCTGGGGTTTAAGGTTATAAGGCTCTCACCCTACCATTGTCATTATAACCCAATTGAAATGGTATGGGGACACTTGAAGCGACATGTAACATCACGGAACACGACATTCAAGTTGAAAGACGTACAAAAACTGTTCCTGGAGGCGGTGATCTCGTATCCCCCCGATACGTTGAAAAAATGTGTCGATCATGTTAAGAAAGAAATGGACAAAAGGCCTCGATGACAGCAGTGTGCAGGAGCTCATAATAAATCTGGCCCCAGGGGACTCGGACGAAGATGACAGCAACTGGGACAGCGAGGAGGAAGACGACTTGGGAGTATTTCAGCTTAAATAAGTAAGTTATTTTAATTTGATAAAACGTATTATTTTAATTCAATAAAACGTATTAAAAAAGCTAGAAAGTTGGTTCACTAACATTTATTGTTATGTTAGTTTGTGTATGCTAAAGTTAAAATCTTTATTTTTTCTTGCAGAGGGGACACGGATATCATTAGAATGAATCGATCAGAAGTTATTTTGCATCACTGAAGATTTGTTAATTAAGACCCATATAGTATTTTAATTGTATAATTGTTCTTTTGATTGTTACTGTAATTGTTACTTTAAAAATTCTATCTCAGTTATTATTTTTCAAAGATTGCCTATAGAACGTTTAATTAGTCAACTGTTATTTAAATTTACACTAATGCTTAATAAAACATTGTACAGTCAATGTTTGTGTCTTTTTCCAATAGTTTTCCAAGCATATTCCAAATATTCATAAACAAACGTAAAATTATGTATGTAATTATTTAAAATGTTTGACAAAGTCAGTGGACAAAAATAGATTTCATAATTAGCCTATATTAGAGGTTAATTTTAAAACATAATATAGTCGAGTTTGGTATCATTTTTCATTATTTTTTTAGTAGGTTCCAAATATTTATCAAAAATATAAAATTATGCTTTGTAAAAAAAGTGTAGCCTCGTAGTAACATAACCAGTAGATGACTCATTACCGAGACAGCTGCAGCCCAGTCCGAGGCGGGAAGGGATTATACCGTGGCCGCAGGTAGACCCGGGCCCATCGGTCAACCAGATGTATACACAGTATAAATCTCGGCAGCCGGTCTGGTATTGTGCATAGACGACCATGTCTCTTCCGAGAGACGCATTACAGCCGGGGTACCTCAAGGTAGCGTGCTAGGGCCTCTTCTGTTCTCCGTGTACGTCAACGACGCACCCAGAGAGCCTGGAGTCCAGACGGCTCTGTTTGCCGACGACACGGCGGTCTATACCGCCGATCGGAACGCTGACAGAGCTATCCCACGACGTCAGCGCGCACTCGATGCGTATTCGACGTGGACGGAAAGCTGGAAAGTTTCCGTCAACGAAACCAAGCGCTCCGCGGTGCTATTCACAAAGCGCCGGAAAGAACCAGTGAGACTCGGTAGAACGTACATGCCCTGGTCGAGAGAAGTTAAGTACCTCGGTGTCCACCTAGATCGTCGGCTCACCTGGCGTGCCCACGCTGAGACGATGCGAAAGAAAGCGTCCGCTCGTCTCGCGCAACTGTTTCCAATACTTGTCAACAAGGCTATGACCCGCAAGCTGGGTAAGTTGATCGTCAACGCGTATCTGTTGCCGGTCATTACCTACGCTCTTCCCGTCTGGGGTTACCTCGCAACCGTTCATAAAAGAAAGTTGCAAAGCGTTCTCGATAGAGGTCTTCGGCTAGCGGCCAAAGTCCCCTATCGGTTTTCTTCTCGTCTCTTGAGAAGAGGACTCGGTGTCCGCTCCTTGGAAGACACCGCAAGGCGACTTGCACGTAAATTTTACGTCCGAGCTGCGAGGACCCAGACAAACCGACTCATAGCTGGCCTTGGCAAGTACCGAACACGTCCAGGTGAATCTTGGAAACGGCCTCGACAAATACTGTGTACTAGTCGACCTAGTACGAGCATGTCGTTGTAGCGACCATTAAAAATTAATAAATAATATTCCGTCTGGAGAGGATCACTAGGCAGGAGCCCCTACCGGAGGCTCGGTACTAGGAAACCATTGGGTCGTCTCACGACGCACAACCCAACAGCTCTGGCAGCGGTATTGTGCATATGCCCTGTAGCGTGCATGCGGTCTGTGCCTGCGGTGAAGAGATACCAACCACTTGTCACGCTTCGGCAGGTAGATGCACGATCCTTGCGGAATCTCTGGTTTGTTGTTCAGTTAGAGTAACTCGTTACAAAATAGACATTTTTCAATGCTTAAATTTACTTTCAACTACGTTAAAAGTAGCAGTAGTATTTAATTTTTTATGGACGTTTAAATGTTCAACAAAATTATGTATCCAATTCTTGCAATTGCACTGTTCAGTCCGTTTGTAATAAATGGTTAAATTTAGGTAATACTGGCAAACAATGTTATATACCTAATTACCACCTATGCATTAGAGATATAGACGTTGCGGCAAGAAAATAAATGTACAAAATAAACAACAAAAAGCAACTACAATATTTCGACAATGTCAGCATTTTTAGCAAGAAACATATCAAAATTTGCCTAAGGAGTATAAGGTTCTAAACATGGATTGTGAAGTAGTAAAACAAATTCTTAAAAAGTTTTAAAACACGTTGATAAAGCCAAATACTGAAAATAAAAGCAAACTCATAAAGAGAAATACAGAATCAAAATACAAAACTTGTGACAAATAATAGTCAAGGAAAATTTGTACATTTTCTGTAATTTATTTAGCACCAGAAAGTATACTAATATTTTTGTTCTTCTTTATATCTTTACTTAATGTTTAACTATTTTGATTTATACCTTTATTGGTACATATTTACCAATAAATTTGTCAATACGTATTCCAATAGCCACATATTTGGTACAAATAAACAGGGTCTGCAGTTATTTATACACTGTACTAATTTATAGTAATTTGTATTACAAACTGGACGTTTATTGCAGTTAAGTTGAAACAAAGTAGATCAGGGTAAATTATTAGGAAGACCTCGGTATTATGAAGGTATTCCTCGGTATTAGGAAGAACTCGAGTCTATGAAGCAAGTTAAGTATTACTTAGCAGGTACGTAGAAATAACAAAAACCCCTGGCTTGCGAAAACATGCACATCAATAGTTAAAACCAAGCAAATTGGCTTGAAGTAGTTTTTACATAAATTAATAGTCATAGCGATGTCCCCAACAGAACATAAATTTATTTAGAAGTTGCCTAGGGACTGCAAAGCAGTAATTGTATAATTAATTATTATATATAAATGTACATACTTTATCTTTTTGGTGTATATAGGTTTTATGTTAATTTAATTTACACTGCTTGTCCGCATACAGAAGCTTTACCCCTTCGAGAGTTACTCATAGCTGTTTCTTACTACAGCAATAGAATACACGCATCTCCTTTGAGGTTTACGCTAGTCTACCGCAGCTGAAACACGTCGTGTGTACTCTGCACCACTAAGAGGCTAGTGGGTGCATGTGTGTGTGTGTGCGCGCGCGCTCGTAGGTCGTGCAAACGTTCTAAGCAAAAGTTCACCACTTCGGCATTGTCACTCGGTGTTCTTACAAGTCTTGTTATTTCTACGTACTTGCTAATTTCTAACTTGCTTCATAAAATCCAGACGAGATCGAAGATACTGTTATCATTTTTTTTTTCTAAAATGCACTCAACAAATTTGCTGTATGTAACTGGAAGCATAACCATATCCATCAATATCACATGATTCCTACAATATATAATAAGCGAATATTACTAAATAATTTTCCTTGCCGATTATTTGGTATATAGATTTTACTTTTTTATTTTTATTTGTATGATTTTATTTTTAGCGTGCATAATCATTTTTATTGTGTCATATAAACTTCTAGGAATTTTGAGGTTTTAACTGCACCCTCCATGTTTAAAATCGTTGAACTCCGTATGCTATTATTTATTAGCCAAATGATATTATTAAATTTAGGCCAAGTGATAAAAAGGCGGTTTGCAAAATAATAAAACTCTTTGAATAGCAGGTTTTCTCATGCGTTATAAGTCGATCACGCGTGGGTCACAAAACAAAATGTTTCAGAAATCACAACCTCAGATGAAACATACTTTAGTAAAACAAAATGTAATAAATTTACCGTAGGAAAATAAAATGCACGTTGCTGAGCGATGAAGGTTTTTATCCGCAGCAATTATAACCTAACCATTTTTTTAATGTTCTTTAAAAGACTACGTTATGTTATCCACGACAAATTGCCTACTGAACGTAACGTTAACAAATGTTATTACCTAATCGGAGATTTAAAGTACTGTTACTTTTCTCCTTTGGTAACAGGCCAAAATAGAACATTGGTGTAGAAAATGTCACAAAAATTATTTGTGACTTTGTGACATACAGTACGTTGCGTAAATGTTTTAGCTAATGGAATCACATACTGTTACGTCGGTCTCACTGATCATCGTATGGCACAGTGGAAACAAAATAAATGCACCAGTGAAGTCACTAATATCTAGCTTTAATTATCACAAATAACAGTTTATAATCAACTTGTACAATAATCCAATTTAAACTTGTTCATACGCAATAATAATATCAACTATAAAGAATTCCGCACTAACTGTTAACACAATAACGTTTTACACAAACACTACTCTGTCCCCACTCAGGAGAAATCGCTCAACGATCTGCCTCATAAGCCGGCTGCTATGGCTTTTCATAGGTAGCCCACGGCATGTAGCAAATTCGTCAACCTTCAATTTTCACGCCACGTAATGCTGACGCTAATGCGTATCTCAAGTGGCCTCTTGAAGAGTCTAGAACAACCTTGAACGCGGCCTTGCTGAGGCAACACCTGCCACTATGGGTGGGAGGACGGGGCGGTGACTCTCTCGGCTATTCTAGTCGGTTCCATTCGTAACAATACGTTCAAAACAAACATTCCATTCTCAGACTCTAATCAAATAGAAATTTGCGTCAAGATATAACTCGGTATTTAATAAACCTCGTACCTTTTATACAAAACATTTGTACATAATGCAATAAGGTGGTCAGTCAATTAATAAATATTTTTTGCGGTTTCATAAGTTTTGAGTAGTTAAATACCGTTTGTAGCAAGTTACAACAATAGCTGTTCTTTTATTGACAGCACAAGTGATGCAAAAACGTGAATCGAGTATAAAATTTTATACTTTTGTTAACATTAGCAAGTTACAAGGTTTGTTGGTTCACAAATATAACAATAAAATTTACAGACAACTTTGACTCCAACTAGTTGCTATCAATATAATAAAAATATTTTTAATATAAGGCTTAGATTTAGAATCTCGCTAATACTTGGGATGAGGAAGTGGGTTATCAGAATCAGGTTATGAGGGATAATACGTTCTGGCGTAAGTTATAACCCCAGAGATTACGAGTGTTCCCCCAAGATAAATTTTCCTCTTCCCTTAAACTTGCCACGAAACGAGACGTTCAAAAATATTTTGCTTATCACAAAGAGTAGTCCTAGATAACTAGAAAATGTTTCATTGGTAAATATTAGACAAAGTTTGCCTAATACATCAAAACACACTTGACACATTAACAAACTAAGCAGTCAGTATGCCTAAACGATAAACAATTGAAACTGATACGTTTGCCAACGTCCGTTTTAAAACCAATCTTTAATTGCATATTTTTGGCACAACAATTTTAATTTTTATGTATTCAGATTATTTCTCTATTTTGGTTGAATTCCTTCTTCCATTTCCTAAGCTAACGTGTCTTATAAGCATTCATTATTAAACAAAGAATGTAAAAATGTTACATCTTGTTTACGACGACATCTTGTTGCATGTAATGTATTGGTTGCTAGCAAAAAAATAAGATAACTCTGAATTTAACACTGGATTTAATATTTAGTATTAATATTCCATTCAAATTGTGTATGTGACACACACTTTGCGGAGTAAAGTCAATTGGTGTTGATGGCAAATTATAGGGGAAAAGTATTTCAATTTAAATAAGCAAATGAAATATACAGCTGCATGCCAGTGTACGGCTTGGCAGTAACTTTGTGAAATTACACTTCACAGTCAACTGCGGAAGGATGTAAATCATCACTAATTATTTAATTATTTCTTATCTCCAGTGTCTGAACAACTTTTGCCGTCTTCATGAAATTCGATATAACGTTATAATTTATAAAAACGTCATCAGTAAAGTAGCTGTTTAAAAAAATGGGTGAACACAAAAATTAAGAAGGAATTATTGCGTTAAATCTTTTTAAGTTTCCCCTTGGAGCTGCTAATTCCCTCTGTGTTCATATTTTTAATGTCTCATTTGTCTGCTTACTTTTGTAACACATCTTTTGTGGTTTTTGAATTTTAAATTGTTCCTGTCATACTATTTTTTTAGCACTGTTTTTGAGAACGAGAATTAGCTTCTAACATCAGTTAAGAGTTGAGAATAATTCAACAAATAAAATTATACTCCGAAAAGATTGTAGTAAATTCTGTACACTGCATTTAGATGCAGTACTGACTCAGAGCCATCATTATTCATCAGTATGCTGTGGTAAAAAGTGTAGCTGACTTTAAAGAACTATTTCAAGAGCATTAGCTTTAATGTAAAGAGAGTCACAGAAAACAGCAAATTACGATGATACTTCATCTTACTTTCTGCAAGTCGCACATTGGGACAAGGGCTTTTAAAGTTGACAATCAATCACAACAGTATAAGTGGATTCCTAAACAAGTAAATACACTAAAAAATTACAAATATATTATATTAAATCTTTATATTATTTAAGAAAATGTCTAAAATTGTCTACAGCAATATTTAAATAAATATTATTGAATTTGATTATAATTGTTTGTATGTTGATTTTAAAGTTCTATGTAATTCATCGTCATCAAGTTGTGAATTGACGTACATGTCATCATCAGTGATGTTTCCAGATGTGAAAATGATAGCACTCCTAAAATCTCACTCTTGTTATCAACCTCATGTTTCATCTTTGTGATTTATAAGAATTTTTTTTTTAAATCTGTCATAAAACTGACACACTAAAAACAGACATTTTGAATGAGAAGTGGACGCATAATATAGCAGATTATCAATCAATAATATTCATCTTTCTGACTTCCTATACGGTTATGGTACCAATGAAGATATAATATAGGAAAAATTGTCTCGTAACATTTTAAATTACCATATTTTTTTATTAATTACTTCCCTTAAAGTTAGTTTTTCTTGAAATACGTAGTTATGCCTGTTCTCAAGATAAACATGTTAAAGACACTTTACAACTTCGGTAAATAGTGTCTGAGATGCCATAACACTTAAGCTGTCTTTGCAGGAATAAATTATGTCAAGTATATATGTCAAGCCACTTGACTTCAAAAACTTTGTATTGATTCATTTTACATAGTTCACACTTACTTACATATAGCCCAAACAATTTAAATCTAGAATTAAGTTGGTAACGAATTTGTATCTCTGGCATTTATACGATGGCTTTGATTACCAACTAGCTTCAATAAGATTTTGTCCAAACAACAAAACACTGATGTCATAAGATAAATTGTAGTTATGTACTTTAAAAGACCTTGCAAAAACTGAAGGATAATATTGAAAATTTGCAAAAGGATATCGATAATACGTAACGACTCTAAAGGATTGAAACAATTGCCCTTAAAACTGTGTCACATTACGATGTACAACGTTGAATTTATAGTCACTGTAATAATTATGCAAACGTTTTATCACTAACTTGGAGCGTTTTAAGTTTTGAAATGTCTAAACCACACTCTGTTTGAAAGTTTTGAGAGCTCGGCATCTAAGACCTTTAACCCAGCGACATCGACCAAGAATGTTGCTTGACTGTATGTCTTGTTCTCACGTACATTCCACTTCCTCAACAAAAGTAAGCAATTAAGACGCAAAACAACGTTTTCAGAGCATATACAGTAATATTGCTGCTTTTAGGGAAGACAGAGTTCTGTATATCGCTAAATCTTTGTTTCCGAAGTCATCTTTCAGGTTACCTTTTACTTTGTGCCTTTGGCTCAGTTCTGCAAGACCACTACAGTCTCCGATTACGAGTTTTAATGTAAGTGCTCCGCCACAAGTGCAGACGGGGTCGTTCTTGTCCTTATAGGAGATATGAAGACGTCAAGTTAGAGTGTCCAATTTGCAAATTTGGTGGTCCAAAGTTCTTCACCACGACTGCAATCACCTACTACTTGATATTTACGGGCACACCGATTCACGACAGAAAGTTTGCTCTGGCGCCCATTCCAAATTTACTGCCACACATTAATAATGGTGTTACTGGTAGAAAGTTTTGCGTCGTCAGGTCGTATAGCAGTTGCATCGACTTGTGGCCTGTCTGCAGCGTGTCTCGCCGCAGCGTCAGCTTCTTTGTTACCTGCAATACCAGACATCACCCGGATACCAAACAAAAGCAAAGATGGACTAAGGTCTTCTAACGCTTGGCATAACGCTTAGCTTGACTACATTTTGCGGATTCTTCGCTTCAGTAGGTGATGAGGCCTATTAATTTGCCAGAGGAGCACAGGTTACGTCGCCAAAGTTAATTTTTAGAAATGAATTACATTCTTGGATTTCGTTGTCCATGACGTGTCCGTTACTTAACTAAATACAACTATTTCATTAACGACTCGGAACACAAAGTTTTTTATGAGTAAAAACCTAGATTAAAAAGACTACAAAGACGAACTAAACAAGATAAAATATCTAGCAGAATCTAATGGATACGAAAGAACAACAGTCAGTAAACTCCTACACAAAACAAACAACAGACAAAGACAGAAAACAACAAATTCATAACACTAATATACATCAACAAACAAACTGAAAAAATAGCCCACAAATTCAAAAAATCAGGATACAGAATCGCTTCAAAACTACTAACTAAACAGAACACACACTATCAAAACACACACAAAGCACAAAACAAATTCGATCTACCTGGTGTTCACAAACTAAATTGCTCAAATTGCAACAAATTCTACATATGCCAGACAGGACGTAGCTTCAAACAAAGATACATTGACCACACAAAGCACTACACTCCACTACAGAATCCACCTTTGCAAACCACCTAATTGAAGCAAACCACACATACAAAAACATAGACAATAACATGAACATTCTACACGTACACACGAAAGGCCGAAAACTAGACACTCTAGAACAATTGGAAATATACAAACACACGAAAACAAATAAAAACGACATCCTAAACGAACAGACACAATTCAAATCGCACGCATTATTCGAACATATCTCACCCCACACACACAACATCGATCTTTCGAAATTCCATTCCGTCGCCCACAACAGGACGGACAGCGCTACCAGCGGCAACCTCTGAAGAAGCTTTGTAAAAGTGAAAACCGGTTCAGATTGTGAGGTAAAACTTTATGTTTTTACTCATAAAAAACTTTGTGTTCCGAGTCGTTAATCAAATAGTTGTATTTAAATGAATTACGTTAAAATGCGTATTCATGCATACTGAGAAATTTTCTAAATTTATATTGATAATGAATAAATCTGATTTGTACCTGTGTACCATGAGTTAGACCATACAATTAAGAGCGAGCTCTTTGTTCCACCCTTTACACAGACTTGGAATCTCACTTGCTCTTATAAAAGGCAATTATTAACCAATAATGTTGCAACAACAGGTCCACTGTGCCCAAATTGTCTAAGGCAATAAGAAAACTCTTTGAATCCGTGCAAATATTAAATTTCCTCTCACCACAGTTTCAAAGAGGTTCCCACATCGAATACAGTTTAGCGGTGCTTTGGGCAGTGCCCAGAAGTACGCGATCCCTCGATGACAAACGCACTATCTTCGAGCCATCAGTGTACACAATTGTAAGTTCTTCGGCGTATTCTGCCGGTGCTGGTATAAAAGGAAGTTTCAGTCCAGTTAGGTTGCACTACTTCTTGCTTCTACTAACGACATCCAGCTGGCAGTTTGGTTTGTGAAGCAGCCAGGGAGGCATTTTAGACGAAACATGCGTTTGAATCATTGGCACCGAGATTTGTCAAATGCACGGTGCCGGTTTGTGGAGTGAACGCGTTGTATATTCATGCCAGTCTGCTGTTTATATGCAACACGCGGTTTATGTGGGTAGGTAGTGCTAGAATTTTAGACACATATTTCATCAACAGCAGCTGTCGTCAAAGATGTAAGGACGTCATTCCTGCTTCACGACAAAGGCAAGGTGCTGAGCTAGTGCGGAAGGACCCTGTGGTGTAACGCATCCTTACATTGTGAACAGAGTCTAGCTTTTACAAGCACGACTTCCTGGCCGAAGAGTTCACTGCACACCCATAATCCATTTTGCATAGCACTAACGCGGTGTACAGGCGCAATAAAACGTCTCTGTCTGCTCTCATGGAAGATACACCTGATGGTATTTAGCAAGGATTTGCACCTTGCAGCCAAGTCGTCCACATTCACATTTCATGTTAAGTGTCTGTTGAAAGTTAAGCCCAGAAATTTGATGACGGACCTATAGCGCGGCCGGATACCGTTTTTGGTTAATGTCGGGTCCGGGTGCTGCCATCGCTTTTCTAAAAAGTGGACACAGCTTGCCTTTTTTGCCGAGAAAGAAAGTCCATACTGTTACCGGTTTTAGCCAACGTGTCTATTAGCGTCTTGCATGTCTAAGAACCGTTATCAGTCTTACGACTGATAGATGGCAGATTCTGCTTGAAATATAAAGTCTTTGATTCCTTTGGATCAACAGACTCAACGTCTTAATATATTTTCCTCAATTTTATCCCGTTTAATGTGCGTACCGTCGTTGCTATAGCTGAGTAGAACAGCGCAAGTTCGTCAACGAACATGCTATCTGCACCGATTTCCTCACTATATATCCGCTGTGTCAGTTCAATGACATCTGAAAAACGTGACATTACGCCACAGGCAAACTATACGAGAGTTGATGTTTGATGGAAAATTCTTTAGCGCTCAAAGTTATTTACAAAATCCGCAGTGTTGAGTACTTCATAGCTTATCAATTGTAAACTATTTTAAAAGAATTTTTTTTTATTGAACATTTTGAGCATTCTTATAAATAGTACAATTTTGGATTATCTGTGATATAAGGTAAAGTTTAATTAAAAATTGGCCAACGTGCCGTTTTATCTTCTTCTTCTTCTTCACTATATGACTCACTATACCCCGTTTCGACTTCACAAAGCCCTCTGACCATTTCTTCCAGGGTCTTCTACGATCTTTCATGCCTACTGGCCTGTATTAGGAAGTCCCTATGGTCGCTTGTTTAGGAATACGAATGTCTACCTTGCGTTCCACATGGGACCTCCAATTCTCCCTGTATTCCTCTATTCTCTCCACAACCGAATGTAACTTCAACTCCTTCTCTATGTCGTCGTTTCGTAAATAATCTCTTAAACTACATCCCTTAACTGCTCTTAAAAATTTAATTTCTGAGGCCTCTTCGTTTTATTCTTCAATAGTCGTCTTATTGATCTACAGGTATAACTAAAATTATTTAACTAATGACATTTTATTTACCGTAAACGTTTCCAGTCATCCTGAGTCTGTAGACGACTTGTTCCTCTACGTAATATGTTTGTTGGTGCCTGTCTTTCCAACAGTACTTTATTACCCGCTATATTATGCATATTCCTGTATCCGATCAGTACGGCAATAGACGGTTCCGCTTTGCTTTAAACGGTAAAGTTACCAAACTTTCTTTACGGTAGGCCTAATGAACTGAAGCATTATCATCATACAACTCATTATTCTCGCCATATTAGATGCTATCTATAGAGGTCACATCCTCAAAAGCATTATTCTGTATGTTGATCCAATTTAAATAAGTGAATACAAATTTGTAATTCTCTCTGCTTTTTTTATAAAATGTCAAGTACTTTTACAACTATTCCATCATTTTCATTGACAATAATTAATGATACAATTTTTTTTTAAATAATTATCAACTTTATAATATATGTGTAATTTGAATTTTGAGAGTGCATGTGTGTGTGTGTGTGTGAGTGAGCCTCCTGGTGGTCTAGTGGCTAACGAAGGCGCTTGATTCGCTCGTGGTCCCGGGTTCAATTCCCGGCGGAGGCTCCGTACGGCGTGCACTCAGCGTCGTGAGGCCGAACTGAGTAGGCGCTGAGATACCAGCGCCGCCTCCTGGCTGTGAATACCGCAACTAGCGGTTGGTGGCGCGTTGTACTAGCCATGCAACCGTCAGATTGCACACAACAGCCGCGCGGTGCGCCTTGGTCCTTTCAGGGAGGTTTTATGTGTGTGTGTGTGTGTGTGTGTGTGTGTGTGTGTGTGTGTGTGTGTGTGTGTGTGTGTGTGTGTGTGTGTGTGTGTGTGTGTGTGTGTGTGTGTGTGTGTGTGTGTGTGTGTGTGTGTGTGTGTGTGTGTGTGTGTGTGTGTGTGTGTGTGTGTGTGTGTGTGTGTGTGTGTGTGTGTGTGTGTGTCAGAGAGAGTGTGTACAACTATAGAAAGAGATTACTTGGTTTTACTTCTACTTTCTAATTCATGTCCATTCTTACATGGCACTTTGAAATTTTTCAGATCCTATTTCTTCGAAATAAAAACTTGTAATATTTTACTAAACATGTATTTTGAATTATGTGATTTTGAATAAAGTGTGTTTAACATATTTTCGCATTACAGGCGCTAATTCCTGTTTATTAGTTCATATTAAAGAAAGAAAATTTTACACTCTACTTTGTTAATATAATTTTAAGCAATATTAAAAGCAAATTGAACATTCCTTTGTCTAACCACAAAAGCCTTTTATACAAAATTGGAGACTCGCTGTTTTCAGCCAAGTCTTTGTACATGACGTTATACTGAATTTCCATCACCCCACGAGACGGGTGTGCTAACAAGCTCAAAGTTATTTTGTTTTCGACTAAAATTCACTCGTTTCGAACATATTTGTTGTCTTAGCCATCATACAGAATTCTACTACTTCTGCAGTGCAATTAATAAAAATGGCATGATTTAATAACTCTGATTATTCATAACAATTTATAAAATTTGTACGGCATGTTCGTAGACATTCAGGACCAAAGCATACAAGTATAGCAAATACTTCTGCATCATGATCATCGTCATCGTCAGCAGTAGTATCACGTCATCATCATCACCACCATCTATATCATCTGTTTTTCTGGAACGACCGCTTCAGGAATCGTTTCGGGATAGTTGCTTTCGGGATAGTTACGACATTTTGGATCTTCAAATTACCGTCTTCGTTTCATCACTGTTACTTTTTTTAAATAATTTTTTATTTTAGCCAATTATGGTATTCTGCTTGCGCCATGGCTTAATCAGTGGATTCTTTTAGACATTAATTTTACAAAACAATATTTCTTAAGTCATTATTACATAATATACAATAACATAACAATTATTGTAATTGTATTACAAACAATATTATTAGATATAGTTAAGGAAAATAGTATTTTAAATTTTCTTTTGATAGTGAAGATAGTTAAAGTGATGAAGGGAGGGCTTGTTTATGTACTGACATAATGGGTGACAAGATTGTCATCTTTACTCTCCGTGCCAGTAATTACATGAGCGTGGTTTAAAACAATGTATGCGTTGTTTCGATAACGTGTTGTGTTTAGTTTGTTTTGTTGTGTTGTATACTGTTATTACCGTATTATTTCTGTAGACTACTTATATTAACGAAATTCGAATTCTGTTCATAACATTTTAGAAAAGGTCTTGAGTTTTAAATCACGTTAAAATTGAAAGAGCTAGAGCCAGAACTCAAAATAATTCAAAAACAGAAAGAATGTGAAAACAAATATATAGTTTTACCAGTAATTTCGATAAGGCGATGTGTGACGCTGGTGACTGGTTATGCGGTTGCAAAATTCAAAACCTATTTTTGCTACATATGTTTGACTGCAATAACGAATGTTACCTTGTGTATTGTGTCAAGTATTATTAACTTTAAAAATATCTTTAAGATGTTAGAGTCCAAAAAAAAAGGAAAAAGAAAGCACAAATAAGACCAATAAAGCACTTTGAACGAGCTAAGCGAGTTCTTACTTTTAATTTGACCGTTTGGCATTTGTCTGTCTGTCTGTTTAGGTTATGTCTCTAAACCCGCATTAAGAGTTAAGTCTTAAGGCAAAAGATTTTATCGTCAGTTTATTTTGTTAATTTGTTTAACTATTTTGGTGTTCTCTTTCAATTCTATTTTATTGTACGTTTTCTGTGTCCATTCCTTGTTATGTATGTTGTTACAGATCTTTATAAAAGAAATATGAATGAAGGTGCTAGATCTCAACGGGTGGAAAGAAACAAAAGTCTTTGCACACAGCAAGGCGGACAAAAGTAGGTCAGTATCAATAAAGTAACATCTGAGAGTACTAAAGTAATATCGCTCGTAACCTTCACCTCCAACGCTGCTGTGTAAATAACCTGTAGGGAAGTTGTATTTGTATATACATATACTGTGAACTTTTAGGTAATTTCGCAGTTCTACATTAGGCACAAGACTTTAATCTACAGGGTTCACCAAGGTGGTAAGTAGGTTTCCTTTTCCTCTTTGACGTCAACCAAAAAAGCACTTGAAGCAAATTCCCGTGTATGCAAATTAACAAATTATTTTATAGTCTTGTGACAGTCCACAAGTCAGCAACTTTGTTAAACAATATAGTCTCACGACTGTTTGCTACACTACCATTTCCTTTATTATATTGTTATGACATCACAGAACACTCTACGTGTTTGTCGAATGTGCCAGAAGAATCTCGCTCTAATGTGTGTGGCATACGTGACTCTACACACGCATTCGCGAGAGTTTTCTCGAAGCCGCCAGCCGCGCGGACTGTGTCAAGGCGGCAATTAATTACGTAGTTCACACGCGCTAAGACGTAGTCTCGAACGTTCTGGTCTGTGAGCGGAGGTATAAATACATGGCGGCAGCGGCCTTACTTTTGAGTTATAGTGGCGATATATTTACAGTGCGGTCCGAGTGTATTGTCGGGCGATTACAAGTGATTATCTGGCGATGTTACTGTGTCCGTTCAAGTGGTTATTAGTGAAGTGTTTAAACCGGGCGGGATAATTGTAATACAATTGTGTTTAATTTTAGTGGACATTTTATTGCGTGTGAACAATTTTTATTTGATTTGTTATAAGAGACTGTGTTGTTAATTACGAACTATTTAACTGTGAAAATTAAAGCTGGTGATTAGTGACTTAATTGGTTTCTTGTATTTTGTTTAGACCGTCGTAACCATATAAACACAAGTTTGTGTGTGTGTGTGTGTGTGTGTGTGGTGAAGGCGAGGGGGTGGGCGCCTGCGTGTTCAAGCTTATCAATGTTTACATAATTTTACAGAAGACTATAGTACTCTGTACAGACCAAGTACTCTATATTAATTTAAATTATGCAAATAATAATTAATGACCATTGTCAAAAGACAGATTGGTTTACCAAAATTTGTGTTTGTACTGCTTGTAATGCTGTTATTTTGCATATACTTCTATAATTTATAGACAAGAGTGTCTAATACTAGTGGTACTAATAAACAATCAATATCGCAGACTACATTCAGTTGTCGGAATCTGTTTTACGGCTATATCAGCTTAATAATGTACATTTTAAAGGGCCACTACACTCTGTTTTTAGACATATAATTCTAACCATATTAATTTCAGTATACGTTCAATTATAATTACATTTATAATTTTATACAAACGATTCTTATGTTATCAATGTATTCGATAATGTATGTTATCAATGTAAACAATAATGTATTATTGACTGTTGTTTTAAATGTTTCAAATATTATTTATAGACAGTAATGTTATCCGTACTAACTCCAATATACATTTGATTATGCTTATAACCGCATCTATAATTCTGTTTAAGCGACCTATATTCACAATCATAAACAAGCGATTATTATCTTATTAGTATAGTAATTTAAAATAGTTTGTTAATAACGTTTTAGGAATATTATAATTATATCTGTCTATTAAATATAACAGTATGTGAGAAAATTAAATTAAATATTGAAACAAGTAGGTCGTAATTTGGGAAATAATAAAATGTTTGATTAACTTTATGAAATCCAGTCTATTTTAGAAAAAGAATCGACTGACCAGAAGACGAAATCAAGACGGCACACTTGATTGCATGAATACTTCAACAAGCAGTAAACGTTCGAAGTTGAGCGTACTAAAATTTAAAGTTTATACCCTTTTAAAAGTTGCTCGCAGTATAAGGCTTTTGTAGGAGAATCAATTGTCTGTGTTACTGGAGTCACGTTCCCTAAGGCGACTATCTCTGCAAAAGGCCAAAATCAGTAGAAACACAAGTGGTCGTCTTACGGAGGTTTCACTATATTTAGTTTATCACATTCCTTCAACACAATTTAAAAAATCTTACAAATGTAACTACATTTAAAAAACGTTACACCGTGCGTAACTTTTTACTACTGATGAGACTTCAAGTACAATATTTCAACGTATATAGAATCCAGTATAGGTTGTTCCATACAGATTCATTACCTTAATGAAATCATAATTTATTAAAATGTAAAAGATGCTTTAATTTTATTACTGCGTTTATTTACGGAACGTAAAATCTAAAACGTTTCTCTTATGACTTGCTGGCACCTTTTCCTTTTTCGACTAACATTAGACATCTAACTGCTTAGGCCTACTCGCTTTTATGACGTGGTTTCTAACGTCGTGGAAAAACGGATATCCTGAATGCTTACAAGATTTCTGACCTTTTGATGGGGCTACTGTCACGTGGTATAGCCGGTCTCTTTACTCTAGCAACAAATCAATTAGCAAAAACTCCTTAGCACTATTTACAGAAGAGGTTGTTTGTACCTCTTGTCTTTTATTTTATTGATAGCTCACTCAAATTATTTATTACTATCAAGTATTTGTAAATATTGAGTTTTCTTACACATCACTAATGATGAGACTTCAAGTAAAATATTTCAACGTATAAAGAAAACTGCTTATTAATAACTGGATCAAATTTATAAAGTCTTTAATAAATTACATTTTTAATTAAAAATTAAAAAATAGCTTGAATGTATTACAACATTTCAAAAATTAAACAATTCTCTATAATGTTGGCAACATAATATATTTTCTATGAACGCAAAAACAAAACCAACGGTGTTTAAATCAAAATGAAAGTAACACGAAATCTTATTGTCCTCATAATACAGTTAATTGCGTATAAATATTACGTAATGTAACCTACACAATTAAAGGGTAACGGGGGTATGGATAATAAATTAAAATAAATTAAATACTAACATTGCTTTTGCACGCCAAGTTAAACTTATAAAAGTGTTGCTAAATCAAATTACTCGTAATTGAGTAAATGTCTGCAAGATTAAATATGTTATGTCAAAGTACCAGTTCATGAGTGGCAGCGACAATTTTTGTGACCGCCAACCCCACCAGAGCTTCAGTATGAAAGCCTAAGTTGTTTCTACAAATTATATAACTTATTTGTTTCCATATACGTTAATTTTAAAACTTACGTTGTATTAGCGTAAACAGAATGTTTTGGGTGTAAATTTAATAATATTGAAGGCCATTGGACCTATCTACAGTTGGCTAAGATTCAATATTCCTAAAATAATTTTTTATATCCTAATTTGAAAGGTAACCACGTTGCTTTACGTTAAATAGCTACAAAAGCAGAAACAACACTCTTAAAATTAAATGGGTGTAAATGTGTGCACACGCACGTTCATGCAACACAAAGACTTTTTGTGCGCGCGTGTTACTCCAAAATAAAAAAAGTATATGAGGGTGCCAAATGTTGAATTCATGTGACATTAACATAACTGATCCAATTGCGAGTGTGAACATGTAAATCTCAAAACGTTAAACAGCTTAATTTTATTCTGTTGGTCAGATTTTTATGTAGCTTTTTTCTGTATCCTATGTCAAGTAGGGAATAGGAGTAGGTTAACTTTACCGAAGACTCTAAATACCAAACAACTTTGCAGTGACCTCTCGTACTGCAGTAACAAATTATGTTACCACAGGGCTGTTTGTAATTTTAATGTATAACTAAGTTAAAATAAAATTCTGATAGCCATTTATTACTATCTATATCTTCTACGCTGCTACCTATTCTCGGTCCTCTTCTACGGTGTAGAATCTTGGACTTTGACTGAAGCCACAACTAAGAAATTGGAATCTTTCGAAATGTGGCTCTACCGTAAAGTACTGAGCATTTCATTTACAGCACATATAACTAACGTTGAAGTTCTTAGAACAATGAAGAAAGATAGGGAAGTTATTAACACAGTGGAGATAAGAAAGCTTCAGAATCTGGGACATCTCATGAGAAATGAACAGAGATTTTACGTATTGCAGTCCATACTACAGAGAAAAGTACTTGAAAAGAGAGGAGTTGGGCGACCGAGAATATCATGGCTGAGAAATATAAGGATCTGGTTTCGCATGGAAACAACTAACTTATTCCGTACAACAGTACAGAAAGTTAAAATAGCCTGTATGATATCCAACATCCGAAACGGATAGGAACTATCAGAAGAAGAGACTATCTATTTACTTTTTAATTTATTTAAAATATTTGTATTTATAGATTACATGAAAAAAAGAAAACTTACAGACTTGTCACCCGTACAGTCCTCTATATATAGTAAACATTTACATAAAGAATGCCACAAATAAAAATTGTTTACGTAGTAAAATCTTTCACTTAAATCGACTGACTGTTAATAAATAACTTTTAATTCCATTTTCCTTAACGGCCAAACCTCGGTGGTAATTTATAAGATAAAACCGTGTGCCATAAGCAATGAAAAGACGGTGGTGACAGTGTAAGGCAGGACGCGCGTTACATTTGTAGGAAGGGTTGAAATACACAGTTACAAAGAATGAATGTCTTATCTGAGGTAAAATATGTCTTACATGCCGGCGACGTTTTTCATTGTGGTTTAACTGTGACGTTAACAAAATATTATCTTTGTGCTGCAAAGGAAAGTCTACAGTAGGCCGATTGTTGTATTTCATACTCCATTGTTTTAACGTCTCATTCATTCTGTGGGATCTTCTCAAGTACCACGTAAAATCTAAAAGACATTTAATCGACTTAACTATAGGAAACTGGTAAAATCACATTTACTCACATCACACACATGTGGGAATCATATTTACATTCACAGTGTCATTTAAATTACCCTTTCGACATAATGTAGGCATTAAAAATTTTAAGTAGTTGTAGTTACAGTTATTTAACATTGATTGTACGACATGATTGAGGCCCGCTTAAGGAAGATGCTGAATGTAGAACTAGAAACAAGCAGAAGATAGACGAGCTATTAAAGCATGAAGACGCTGTTAGGTTTTAAAGGCTCAACGAATACAACGCTCACCTAGAGCGGATGCGTGATTAGCGTATGTCCAAAACATCCTGAGGACACAACTGTAAGAGGTGTCAACCTTGGATAAGATGGTTGGATGATGTATGGGGAATATCTCAGAAGAATGGGTGTGAGATATTACATTGTGACAACAACAGATATAAAACAATGAACAAGATTGGTTTGGAAGCCAGGGCTCACGTTGGGCTGTAGTACTTAAACAGAAGAAGAAGAAGACGACGAATTTGTGTTTTGACTGACAGAAAGCAGACCATTTTTTGTGTTATATCCTCTCCTTGCAACTTTTAAGAGGAGTACGTTTTAAACGTCCAACCTCTCTTGGGTAATATTGGTCGATACGACTCTTAAACTATATTGCCAAATAAAGTAATATACCATACTCATGTTGAATTATGAGTTACGTTTTCCTTCACTTCTATTATAACTGTTGTAATTGTCTCCACGCTGCTAATTTATTGTATTGAACATATTTCTTGCATATCTTTTATAAATCTGTAAACTTTCGTTAAGATGATATTTTTATTTTTTATTCTTTCTTTAGTCATCTAAGTGCGAGCACCTTCTCATATTAAAATCCTTAGTACCGTTCTCAATATCCTTCGAAATTGGGTTACTATTAAGACTGTCTTAAATTCAGCTATCGTACACTTTAGCTTTAGCAATTTTTACTTTAGATAATGTTTTACAAATGTGAAAAAAGAGTAACGGATCAGAGCAAAATAATTAGTCGTAACACAATCACTGTGTCATAGTCAGCATTTCTATTAAACAATTTTTTTTAATGGGTACTCATAAACCTATCCGTTAGTAAAACACAACAAGAAATGTAGCCAGAAGTAACAGTCGCCTAAGCGAATAACATTTTGTTATTCATTAAATGAACCACAGAGATCTTGTACTTTTACATACTTCTAAGTATGTACACTACTATTAAACTGCTAATTTTTAAAGTAATTATTTGCAGTTTGAACAATTATTTGTTATTTGTAATAGTTGAATTATATAAACACTTATCATAAGTATTCTCCAGCTTCGGAAAAGCAGTTTGTATCGACAGCGAACGCACAGTCAATCAGACTTTAAGCGCTAAATCAACTCAGTTTAAGAGTTCAAATATAATAATAATAGTCATCATCTTCAAATATTAAACCAAGAATAGTTTGTTCCGGTCTCAAATAGGCAAAGATTAGAGCTGGTCACTCCAGCGCATCCTCAGACGTCCCACACCTCTCCGTCCCGTAGGCTTATAGTTCCATAGTTGTTTGGGAATGGGGAAGTCGTCCATTCGGCAAAGATGTTTCCACCAATTCAGCCGATACTGGGCGATCCTGTCGAGTATACTCAAAATATTCAGTTCCTGCCGTATATCTGTGTTTCTTCTATAATCATGGAGAGTATACCCTGCCACGTGCCTGAGAAATCTCATTTCAGCCGGTTGGCCAGCCTTTTCGTTAAAATCCAATTCTCAGACTCACAAAGAAGTATGGGAAGAGCCAATACCTTGGGAAGAGGGAATTTTAATCGTGTTCCTTTACTTGCTGGCTTAAGGGTTTGCCTAATGGTCCCGCACATAAGCCTGAACTTAGACAACTTATTCACAACGTCGTTGCTTGCATTATAAGACAGACTGTAGCATAGGTATTCAAAATTGCTAATTTCTTCTAGGACACTACCATCTATAACAATGTTTGGCCGTACGGGATCAGTTCCACGAAAAGCCATCACCTCGGTCAAATATAATAATCTACAGTTAAAACTTAATGTTCTGAGGGGAAATATGTAGATTTTGTTAAAGTAATGAAAGTTAAAAAAAAAATTAATATAATAAGAAATTATTCCTCATTGTCGGAATTCTGTATCAATGAAAGGTAATTAGGATTATTCTAATATAAGTTGATATTTAAGATAGTATTAAAATCTTAATACTGTTAATACTTAATACTTAATAAAGCTGGGAACATACTGTATTAGAGGTTGGTATAAGGTTTGGATAAACTGTAGCAAATATAACAATTAGTAAATTATGATGGATGTTGACAATGGAGTTGTCAGCAGTCACTGATGCTGATGTATTGCTTCGGTATTAATAACAGAGCTGTTAATACTTTCCAAGTTGCTGATATTATGTTCAGCTGTAACTTTGTGCGCTTTGATTTTCACGTGATCAATCTTTCCGATTGTAACTGTTCCAGCAATATCATATTTATATAGGCTACGCAATATGCTAATTCCAGAAGTGCCCAGGCGCGCGAGTGCAAGGTTAGGTGTTGGTAATGATTATGGTATTATACTCTGCCGGTCGGTCTCGCAATATAATTTAAAGCAATATTAAAAGCAAATTGAATATTCCATTGTCTAACTACAGAACCCTTTCCTACAAAATTAGGGACGTGATATTTTTAGTAAAGTCTTTGTGGTTTACGTTATATTGAATTCACTTCACACCTCCCCCCCCCCCCCGGATAACGTGTGTGCTATCAAGCCCAAAATTATTTTATTTTCAATTAAATTCGCTTGTTACGAAGATAAGTTTTGCCTTATCCATCATCCAGAGTTCTACTATTTTGTATTGGGTGCTACTTAAATCACTGTAGACAGTACTAAAATAAAACTAAAACTGTACAAGAAACCCATAACAATATTATTGTTACGACGGTCTCACTGATCATCGTATGGTACAGTGGAAAACAAAGTACATCACACCAATTTAGTCACTAATCACCAGATTTAATTATCACAATTAAACAGTTCGTAATCAACAAGATAGTCTCTTACAACAAATCAAACAAAAATTGTTTACACGCAATAATAATGTCAACGAATATAAAACACAATTGTATTACAATTGTCCCGTACAAATATAAAACACATAAAAGTTCGCCACAATACTTGGAACCTCACTGGAATATATTGCCACTAAAACTGAAACTGAGCATCGCTGAGTATTTATATCCCGCCGAAATTCCAGAAACATCCATACTACGCATCAGCGCTACACTAGAACGTACTGCTGAATTCCATTGGAACGTCCGAGAAACACGTAGACTGTTTTGTAATGGTGTAACACTTTTTCCGCATTACGTAACAATGTGACTTATAATAAGACTCTATATTCATATAAGTTTATAAAAATTTGCACCAAAATAGTAACATATGTTTGTCAACGTCCAGGACCAAAGCACTATAGCAAATAATTTTGTATGACGATGATGATGATGATGATGACGATGATTATGATGATTATGATGATTATGATGATGAAACCATTAGTAGTTTTATCTTGAGGCAAACGATAATGTAGTCAGCTTTTTATATCTTTTGGTTTTCTCCTTTAATGTGGTTTTTACGTTACGTGTGTATATTCCTTGTTAATCATATTATTTTAGATCTTTGTAAAAGAAATACAATGGAATAGTGCTAGAGCTCAACCTGTGAACAGAAGCCAAAGTCTTTGGACACAGCAAGGCGGATCGAGACAAACTTTATATAGTATCATCAAGGGAACATCCCACAGTACTTGGCCGGAAACCTACTCTACCGCTGTCAGCTATAGGAATGCTGGTATGTACATAGAAGATATTTTTATGTAACTTGTTTTCTACCTTAGATAGAAGACTTTAGTCAGCATCCTGCCTAAGTATTTCTATCTATTTACCTGCCCTAATCCCCACTTTGATATTTCTATTGTCATGTCTTCTTCATACTATCTTCTTCTTCAACTATCGGTTTTTGTAGATTTATTTTAATCTATTTTAATCTTCCATCGGATCTTATAATTTCTGTACCACCCTTTGATTAATTGCTTTCACATCAATAAAATTTTCTCGAACAATTTGCTTTCCTTCCTCGGATGATAATTAAAATGTAATTATATACTAACATAATGATAACATCAGATTCTCGCCCGAGTCATCCGATTTAGATACGACCGTTCCCCCTCGCAAGGCGATGGCAAACCAGCAAGAGGTATCCTGCCTAGTGTAAACCCTTCCCAACTATGCCGTTCGGATCCGGCGTTAAACTGTAGGTCCCATATACCTGTGAGAGACTCCGTAACACACGCACCACGGGTATATGCGGGGAGGGTACAAACCAGTCGAAAGACTGAAGGACCCTATAATAAATAATATGCTACTACAACATTTATGACTGCGTATTTATACTTTATTTATTTATGCCATTTGTATATATGCTTATCACGCCGTGGTTAAGACTATAAACTATTATTCTGCCAGCGCTGAGCGTAGTTTATTGTGCATGCAATATGCTTTCATGTATTCCATTTATACAGTGTAGCCTATATCCTGTCGTGTTTTTGGCATTATACTAAAGGTGATGTCTTTTGGTTCCTTATAGATTAATATGTGTTTCACAACGCCCCCTGTATAAATTATACACAAATTATTTGTTATTCGTTACTAAATGCACTTTTAACGACTAACATTTTGAATAAAGTCATACAGTTACAACTGTAAAATTTGACGTGACTGGAAAATAAAGTGTACAATAAATGTAACGTCAAATCAAAATTTCAACCTGCGTTTCTACTGCAACAAAAAAAAACATAGACGAATGACCTTAATGCATGTTAATTTGGAAAATACGCGATTGCTGTTTTACAGTTTATTGAATTTTGCCCTTGCACGTCGTTAAACAAGCGATGGAAACTTTAATGTTAAATTATGTTTTCTGCGCCGATTACCTGACTATATATGCGTTGCGTGTCAGTTCAGTGACTTTTAACAACCAGTAACATTATGCAATAGCTAACACTATACGAGACTTGTTGTTTAATTGAAAATGTTTCAGTGTTCAAAGTTATTTACAAAATTCATTGCGTTAAATGCTTCGTAGCGTATCAGTTGCAAACTTTTTACAAAGAATTTTTATTAAATAGTCTGATCATTCTCATAAATGGTACACTTTTGGATTATCTATGATATAAGGTAAAGTTTAATTGAATACTGGCCAACGTGCTATTTTATTTAAGGTAAAAGTTGTCAGTCTTCTTGAGTCTGTAGTCGGTTTCTTATCGGTTCCATGCCTTTCCAACAGTTGTTTATTAACCGTTACGTTCTGCATATTCCTGTATCCGTTCAGTATGGAAATAGACGATTCTGCTTTGGATTCAACGGTATAGTTACCAAAATCTTTTTTAAGGTAGGCCAAATTGTCTGAGGCACTGTCATCATACAACTCGTTAACCTCGTCTTAACGAAGGCTATGTGCAGAGGTCGTCTCCTCAAAAGCATTATTTTCTATGTTTATCCAATTTACATACGTGAATACATGTTTGTAAAATTCTGTGTTTTTTTACAAAATGTCAAGTAATTTTATAACTATTCCATACTTTTAATTGACAATAATTAATAGCAAAATTGTGCCGAGATTTGAAATTTGAAATTCCCGGCCAGTTCATAGATCGCGCCAAGGCCTCGGCTTTTGTACCTACACCGGCTAACTTGATTGAGATAGCGTGACGCGGGGGAACGGCGACGATATTCGGTAACCAGCTTAGTAACAGCTAGCTGCGTTGTGGCCGAGCGTTATGTTCGACCATTTGCAACACGTTTTTTCTGAACCCTCGTGGTTTTGGAGACACCATGATTTGTCCTCATTTCATTCTCAACCCTTCGAGTGCGCAGTTCATGGTCTGGCGGCCTGGTTATATAAAACTTTAACCTATTATGCAGGAGTAATTTAAAAGTGTCCAGGTAAGCAGCTTTACCTATTCGGTGTGAATTCAATTTAATAATGGAGGTTATGTTTATTAATTAATAACGAGAATGTATGTTGATTGGTGTGTGTCCCACACGTTAATTCATGTGTTTGCGAGAACGTGTCAATCTTGCACTTAACTACCAAGAATTAAATGTAAATCTAAGAAAGCTAAATTTAAATTAAAGATGCAAACAAAAAGTTTCAAAGTAATTTAATGTGAATACTTAATCTTGGCCAAGCCAGAGGAAAGTACAAGGGTGAATTCTTAAGTTAACAGATTGATAGTTTCAATAAAATTGTCACAGAGTGAGTGGTGCATGTGTTCCGAGGCGAGAGAGAGAAAGAGAGTTGAGCTAGTTGCGTTTCCTAACAACCCAGTACAAATAATATATTTTACAGGGTCCTCGATCAGCCGAGAGATAGCGTATGGACGTGATGGTGACATTACGACCGTCATCATCGACAGAGATCTCCAGTAAAGTCTCCTCCACGCCGCCAGCCACACACAGGGTCCAGAATATCAACAGGACAGCGACCTAGAAGGAGCACCCAGTTCACGATTACTAGCACCACTACTGACCATCCTCATCACAGGCTCACACTCAAACCTGCAGTCTTCAAAACACAGGTGGGAACTTTCCATTATTAAATTTCAACAGCCTCTCTACACTTCTCCAGTTTTCAAGGCATGTGCATATAAACTTGTAGAACTTTCAAATTATGATGTCCAACTTGTAACTTGTAAATTTGTAAAACTTGTAACCTGTAACTTGTAAAACTTGTAAATTTTGTAAGAACATGTCCAATGCATGTACAAGAGTGATTCATTATTAACTGTGTTAAAAGGCATCCAATTCTTATATTACCTGATTAAATTACATTGTTGATATTGTTTTTTGATTGATGTTATTAATGCAAAAAGGAAGCTATACATACACACACACACACACACACACATATATGAAGTGATGAAACAAAATCTAAAACATTTTCATGGTTAGAACAAGTCCTGTAAAAGATATATGTATGGTGATCCATATGGTTAACTGTGAAAGCAACCACTAGTCAGATTGTTTGAGTAAATTTTATTGCTAATAGCGTTGGTAATGGTTAATAAGAATAAGGCCATGCATATAAATAGTATTTCATAATTGTAATGATTGTAATTGTAATGATAATGACTTTTCTAGAATATGCCTTATAAATTTATATTGTGATTTTATCATTGGTTGTCTTAGAAGTTACCACTTGTGATGCTGATTGATTTTTTTGTGGTTGGTTTGTGGTTGGTAGTGATGGTAATCGTTGTTCACGCAGATTGAATAACTATGTGCATATATGTATATGTATATTTCCAGAGAAAATGGAAGATGAGAACGGCTATATATCTATATAAAAAAAAGAAAAATAATTCAATTTTGTGAGCACTGTTATAAAATATGTAATGATAATTTGTGTAATGATAATGTTATAAATTATGAAATGACAAACACCAATAAAAAGAAAGAAACTTGTTATTGTTATACGAGTGTTTTATTGCAAGTCCTATCACTCTGGGTCCAGCACATTTACGCTCCATCTAGGCCAAGAGTCTAGTTTTAAATTTTTACGTTTTAAAATTTTACGGCCGTAGCCGTTACACAATTTTTTAAAAATAATTAAAAAATTTAAAATATATATATAGCTTGTATTTTGTTTGTTCATGTGGTGTGTGTGTGTGTGTGTGTGTGTGTGTGTGTGTGTGTGTGTGTGTGTGTGTGTGTGTGTGTGTGTGTGTGTGTGTGTGTGTGTGTGTGTGTGTGTGTGTGTGTGTGTGTGTGTGTGTGTGTGTGTGTGTGTGTGTGTGTGTGTGTGTAGGTGTGCGAGTGTGTGTACAACTATAGCAAGAGACTACAAACGTTTTTATAAACTGTGGTCCTACTTCTACTTTCTGATCCATATCCGTTCTTTATTTGTATAGATTTACATAGCACTTTGAACTTTTTCAGATCCTAATTGTTCGAAATAAAACTTAAGATATTTTATGTAACATATATTTTGAAATCTATGATTTTGAATAAAATATGTTTAACGTATTTACGTACTACAGGCGGTAACTCCTGTACGCCGTTTATTAGTTCATATTAAAAAGATAAAATTTAACACGCTACTTTGTTAACATAATTTTAAGCAATATTAAAAGCGAATTGAACATTCCTTTGTCTAACCACAAAAGTCGTTTACACAAAATTAGAGACTTGCTACTTCCAGCCAAGTCTTTGTACCTAACTTTATACTGAACTTACATCATCCCCACGAAATGTGTAATCTTAATGTTATTTTGTTTTTGATTAAAAAGTGCTTGTTTTGACCACTTCAAATTTTGTGATACAGCCAAACAATTGTAGTGTGTACAGGAACAAAAACGAACATTATGAAAGTAATTAAACATATAAGTGCAATTTATATGAAATCCATAAAAAGACATGACTTAATAACTCTGTGTATCCATAACAATTTATAAAATTTGTAAGGTATTATAAAAATATGTTTGTAGACATCCAGGGTCAAAGCTTATAGTATAGCAAATACTTTTGCATCATGATCATCGTTATCATCAGCAGCAGCATCACGTCGTCATCATCACCACCGTCTATATCATACAAAAGTTGTTCTGGAACTATCACTTCCGGAATCATATTCAAATTACCGACTTCGTTTTGGTACTGTTAATTTTCTTGAAATACTTTTGGTTTAAACAATTATTGTATTCTGCTTGTGTCATGGCTTAATCAGTTGTTTATTTTAGACATTATTTATAGAAAACAATATTGCTTAAGACATTATTACATAATATACAATAATATAACGATTATGTTATATACAATATTATTAGATATAATTAAGAAAACAATATTTAAAATTTTCTTTTGATAGTGAAGATAATCGAAGTGAGGAAGAAAGGGCATTTCCATGTTCTGACATAATGGGTGACAAAATTGTCGCCTTTAATCTCCCTGCCAGTATTTACATGAGGGTTTTTTAAGACAATTCATGCTTTGTATCGGTAATGTGTTGTGTTCAGTTTGTTTTGTTGTAGACTATTATCACTGTATAATTTTTGTAGGCTAATTATATTAACGAAAAACGAATTCAGTACATAACATTTTAGAATAACGTCTCTTGAGTTTTAAACAACGTTAAAATTGAAAGAGCTAGGGCCAGAACTCAAAATAATTCAAAAACAGAAAAAATGTGAAAACAAATAGTTCTAGCAGTAATTTCAGTAAGGCGATGGGTGACGCTACTGACTGGTTATGCGGGTGCGAGGTTAAACAAACTTTCCTGCTACATATGTTTGACTGCAATAACAAGTGTCATCTTGTGTACCAAGTCAGGTGTTTGTGACTGTGAACAGTTGTATGTTAGAGTCAAAAAAAGAAAAAAGAATCGCACAAATAAGACCAATGAAATCCTCTTTGAACGGCCGAAGAGAGTTCTAACTATTAATTCGACCGTTTGGCATTTGTCTGTTTGTCTGTCTATTTTGTGTCATGTCTCTAAGCCCGCATTAATAGTTAAGTCTTAAGCCAAAAGATTTTATCGTCAGTTTATTTTTGTTAATTTGTTTAACTATTTTAATAATATCTTTTAATTATTTTTCCTTATACGTTTCCTGTGTTTATTCCTTGTTATGTATCTTGTTATAGGTCTTTATACAAGAAATATGAAGGAAGGTGTTAGAGCTCAACTGGTAGAAAGGAACAATAGTCTTTGAACACACCAAGGCGGATCCAGACAAAAGTAGGTCAGTATCAATAAAATAAAATCAGAGAGTACTTGGTCGGAATCGCTTTTATCCTTCAACTCCAACGTTACTGAGTAAATCAGCTGTAGGAAAGCTGTTTCTTTATACAGCTTACCTATACAAATACCTATTACCTATACATATACAAATACAAGTTACTTTTATGTAACTTTGCAATTCTACATTAGGTACACGATTTCAATCTACAGGGTACACCAAAGTGATAAGTAGAATTCCTTTTCCTCTTTGCCACGATCCGAAAAGCACTTAAAACAAATTTTCGTGTATGTAAAGTAACAAAGTGTGTTATAGTTTTGTTACAGTCTACATGTCAGCACATTCAGTAAACAGTATAGTCTCACGACCATTTGCTACACTACAGTTCTTTTATTATATGAACACAAGTGTGTGTGTGTGTGTGTGTGTGTGTGTGTGTGTGTGTGTGTGTGTGTGTGTGTGTGTGTGTGTGTGTGTGTGTGTGTGTGTGTGTGTGTGTGTGTGTGTGTGTGTGTGTGTGTGTGTGTGTGTGTGTGTGTGTGTGTGTGTGTGTGTGTGTGTGTGTTTTATGTATGCCTTTCAATAATTAGGAATATAATGAATTAAACTAAACCTCATTTTAATTAGTTTTATAACGGACCTTTTTTATCTTCTTTCTATACTTGTTTTCTATTTTCTAAAAAATTCGCTTTTCCATTACTCTTTTCTTAATACAGTAGAGTATGGCCGATATAACGTCCTAATATCTAAATAAAATAGTTTTTCAAAATCGCTATGATTACCATACAAAAACTAATGCTGAAAACTCGCATACTTCCGTTTCACAACATTGAATACCGGCCACGAATTCGATTTTAACAATACTTTAAACATTACTAAAATAATTATTACAAACGATGCGTTGTTGAAATTATTTTTAAAAAAGTGACCAATAATCCATTATTCTTTTTGTACGGTTAAACAAAATATTTCGTTCAGCTGCTCTCAACTTATAAAGACAGTTGTGTCTTTGAGAAATTCTAATTAGTGTTACTCCTACTTGCAGTTTTAAATCATACCTCGTCACTTTTTAACCAAATGTTTTTTTGTTTTAAGTACCTTTACAAGTGAAATGTTAGCTGTACAAATGTCATCCAGTTTGTGTTTATAAATAGGGAGTATGACGTGCGTTCCTTATAGATGTATCTTCGTTTAACAACTCAATAATTATTAAGTCTATCACTTCAAATATTGGCTTTTATTAGTTCATGTATCATAATTAGTAATTCAAGAATTAAATAGACACATATTCGATTAATTGTAAACTTGATGGAATATATATACATGCACCTATATGTACAGTTTCGGTAGAGTTTATGGTTGTGCGTAGAGGTATTCGTACAATTCTTACAAGGGCTACATGGTTGCTAATACGTTAAGAACCATGTGTGAAATTTATCTGTACTTACGAAATTTGCAATATGCGTGATTGGGGTTTATGGGGGGGATTATTTATGTGTTTTGGAGATATATAGATAGATAGATAGACAGATAGAGGGAGAGGGACAGATAGACAGACAGACAGACAGAGACAGGCAAAGAGAATAGGAGGGAATATAGTACTCTGTAGAGACCAAGTAAGTACTCTATATTAATTAAATTATGTAAATAATAATTGATGACCATTGTCAAAAGATAGATGTTTACCATAATTTTGTGTCTGTACTACTTGTAATTCTGTTATTTTAAATATAATTCTATAATTTGTAGACAAGAGTGTTTAATACTAGTGTTTAATTCTAGTAGTACTAATAAACGATCAATATCACAGACTACACTCAATAGTCGGAATCTGTTTTACGGCTATATCCGCTTAATAATGTGCATATTGAAGGGTCCCTATACTCTGTTTTTAGACATATTTTTCTAACCGTATTAATTTCAGTATACGTTCAATTATAAGTGCATCTATAATTTTACGCAAACAATTCTTATATTATCAATGTATTCAATTGCAATAATGTACTATTTATTGTTGTTTTTAAAGTGTCATATACCAAGAATAACATATAACTCTCATAACATTAAAATGAGTGTGTATTGTCAGAACGTTTTGTATATCTGTCAGTGGGTAAAAAGTAATATTAATAACTTTTAATAATATACATATTTAAACATTCCAACATTCTGTATTGACCTATAACATATTTGTAGACAGTAATGTTATCCGTACTAATTCCAGTATACATTCGATTATGCTTATAACCGCATCTTTATTTATGTTTAAGCGACATGTATTCACAATTATAAATAACCGATTGTTATATTATCAGTATAGTAATGTTATTATTATATATCATTTATTTATTATCAATATAGAAATATTTTATTAATAATGTTTAAGGAATGTGTCTATCAAGTATAACAGTATGTGAGAGTATTAAATATTGTGCTGACGTAAAACACACTATCACATCTATACGCACATTAGTTCAATTAATTGTGTTTATGTGTTTGATAATTCCTCTATTCTCCATACAAAAGTCCTGATGATGACAATACTGTCAAAATGTTGACACAAATGTTGAAAAATCGTGCCCATACTTACAGTACAGACCGAAGCTTGCTAAATCTTTCACCACTATTATTTTATTTATCACTTTCTAAATTGATACTTTCATAAGAGTGTGATAAAAAATAATCTATTCTATGTTATTTGTTAAATTACACGTTTACGTAAAATCAAGCAACTGTGTTCATTTGTAAAACGTAACAATGTGTTTTAGAGTTTTTATAACAATTTTATTTAGGTTTAGACTATCATAATGAAAGTAAAATGTGCTCAGTGTTCTATCAGACTTATTAGAGATTCTCTTTTAAGAAGGGGCATGTGTGTTTTTGGGCTTTCGTACACGAGCACTAGGAACTGAACACTTTTAAAATTGCTGGAGTAATTTTGTAACAATTCATTTTGTTCTTTTTTCGCCAATAAATAGCTTTATTTTATTCCACACTTGGTGTGTGTGTGCGATTTTATACAATTTTGTTTAAACTAAATAAAACAATCTAAATCTTTATTCCTCAGTCCATCTAAATGGACAAAACAAATCAATAATACAGGAAACAGAACAATAAAATATGTCAATAATGCGGTTCAATTATATATTCTGTGTATATACATGTACGTTCTGTTTTCTAAAAATAGGTACAAAAGAATGAAGAAGAGGCCTGTACGATTGCTGGTATCCTTGAATGGCATACATCCTTATTTCTTTATTTTGTCATCTCAATTTCCACAGATAAGCGTCATTGGCAATAAAGTTTCATTAGCTGGTAAGTAATCTAATATTGTTTATTATAAATTGTATTGATTGCAAGTTTATACAGTAGGTTTCACTAGCCAGTATGAAATTTATTGACTACAACACTACGTTTAGTAGGCAAGTTTTATTTTTTTTAAATTACTCTGTCTTGCTAGATGAATGTCAGGCCAAAGTGACAAGTAGGTTTCTGTCGGTGGGTTACTGAGCCAACCACTTTTTAAGGAGGCCGTAACACTTTTTCTGGACGAAAGTAATTTATCTGTCCTTTCGCCGGATCCGTGTTTGCAGAAAATTTAGTTAACTGCTCACCACGCAAATAAATCACTAGATTGTCTAAATTAAGTCTACTACAGATAATATAGTAGTAGATGGCTTATATACAAATTTGAGTAATGGTATTTTATAATTTTTATATTAATGCTATATGATAATAATGGTATTTTAAATTTAAATATATTAAAAGAAACATTTGCGAAGTAATCAGCTAATATTGACTAATGTATTAGTTACATATTAAATAATAATAATAATACAACGTTTAACATTTTAAAATTTGAAAGTGAATGCATTTGCTTTTAACACAACTATGTGTATGAATAAAAATCTTCTTCATTTTCTTCTTCTTCTTCTTCTTCTTCTTCTTCTTCTTCTTCTTCTTCTTCTTCTTCTTCTTCAGGTTGTGGACCTTACGATTCGTTTCCCACTCCTTAGTCTGACCGTCTTTTCTGTGGTCTTCCAATATTCATCCGTTGTTACGAATTTAAACCAAAAATTGTTTTGGTATCCCGTTCTTATGCATTCTTTAAACATGGTCTGTCCAATCCTGTCTTTATTGCTTTATACATTCGTTTAGGTTATATATTCCAAGGAAGTTCTGTATATCATCATTTCTTAGCCGGTTCCTCCGTGATACTCCTAGTACTAGTTGTAAAAATCTCATTTCACTAGCTTGTAACCGGCTTTAGGTCTTTGTGCTCAGTGTTCAATTCTTATTGCTATAGAGGCAGCATGGCACTACCATCACTTTATAAAATTTCAAAATTGTATCTCTTCTGACCTTTCCATTCAGTGTTCTTCTTATCGTTCCATACATGTGATTAAACTTCATCGTCATTTGAGGAATGGATGGGACTCCGGAGGTCGGCGTAAGCCAAGTCATCTAGGGGACAGTCGGAAGCAGTGAGATGGCAGCCCCACCGCTGACCTTTCCCTCCACAGCGCTCGTAACCAGGTCGTATTGGCTCACTCAGTAGATGAATACGAATATATGATATAATTATTCAGTGTTATTTTTGATCTGTGTAGAAAATTAAAAAGTAGGAGAAATGGTTTAGAAAAGGCATTACAGTTAGGGTAACAGGGTAATGAAATATATGACACAGATTAGATTAAACACATATGAAACAAAATGACAAAGTGCACTTCTTGTGCAGTAGAATTTCTGTGTTAAAATTCAAACAAACCGATTTTCTTGTTTTTGATAAAATAATAAATGTGTTTTAATTTCGTTTGGTTTATTTAAATGTAATTTTTCTTAGAATACTTATATATTTAAATATTTTTTGATAACTGTATGTAGCCTATGTTAGCAATCGGATAGCAGAATATATAAACAAACCTAATTTCCGTTGACTTTATGTGTAAAAGCAAATTTTGCTCAGTGTGACGAAGGCCTCTATAGTTTTATAACACATCTGCGTAAAACATGCCTACGACAGATAGATTTGGCTCAGGTAAATTGGATGTTGCTCCCTCTTGTAATATTGGATTTTTTCTTTTATATTTTTGCATGTAGAACTCGTCCGCTTCGAATAGTATTTTCTTCACATAGGGTCCGTTTAAAAAATAAATAGTCTGTCGGTTTGAACAACACGCGTACAACCAATCGTATACACACGTGAGCACGTGAATTCACTCATAAGCAAGTTTAATAGCACAGGCACTTGAACACTGTTGTTTACAATTAACAAAATTATATGTACGTAATATTTTAACCATTTGTTATACGTTTTTATATTTGTAAGTATGTTGTTATTTGTTTTAAATATGAATGTAAAGTCGTACTGAAAGTATATACAGATGACAACATTTTCACTTAGTTGTATGCACTTACATCAATACACAGCGGCTGAAAACATTACGCTTGAAGTCTGAACACTTTAAAAATTTGGTATCATTTGAATGTTAGTTTTCAAATGTCGATGAATTAACACAATTAACAGCACTGATTTAAATTCATGACATTTAAAGGTTACAAAAGCCACTTTCCATCTAATATAAGCAGTTAAAACATGCATTTTAAAATTGACGCCTGTACTCTAATGGAGTATATTCAATCCTATTTATTCTAAATTTGGATAATAACCAACAGCGTGTACAAGAATTATATAAAATAGCGGAAGTTTACGTTTTAAAAATATCATCTCAAAAACCAACAAAAAATTGGATTTAAAGTTAACAGACCTAGAAATAAGAAAATAGTTGTTAACAATATTAAGACTGAGCAAGTAAATGAATTCAGTGAACTACATATCATAAAAGTATGAAATTAATGAAGGCAAAAAGAAGGACTGAACTACATAAATGGTATAATATATTATAACGTGTTTGCTATATACGATAAAAGATGTAGGGTGTTTTTTAAATAATAATAATTCTTATATCATATTGAGTTTGTAAAATAATTTAATAATTTATTAAGTAAAACCTCAAAATTAGGAATTAAAAATTCGTCATTATTATTCGCATAATGTGTTTTTGTGTGTGCTCAGCATACACGTAATTATTATAATTATACAAATAACATTAACATAAATATTCATAAATCTAATACACAAAATATAAATTGACATGTATACATAAACACAATAACTATTAGTTTTTATAATCTAAAAATGTGCTCTCGACTTGCTCAGATTGTATTCCTTTTAAATTCCATATTTTTTATTATTATTATTATTGCTTTGCTTTCTGTACGTACATATCAATATCGTATTCATGAAATATCAATCAAACTTTGAATGAAATAAATATTTATGATCCGTTACAATTTCTAAAAAATAATAATAATTTTGTAAATGTTAAAAATCATTATAAAATTCGTGTAATCTATTATTATACTTTAACCATTTAAATTTTAAAATTACTATTTACACAATTAGAGTTTATCATTGTCTCTTTACTCTTTTTTTTAATGTCTTTTATGACCCGTTTGTTGACGAGAAAAACGGTTTCATGTCACCTTATTGTTTATGCGGCGATACTCAGTGATTGCTCGTCATAATCCTGAGTCCTGTCCTGTGTCGATCCTACGTCGTCGTCTGGTCCTCCTGGTGTCCGTCGTCCGGTCCTCCTGGTCCACTCAGCACTCAGATGACTCGTACGGTGTTATCTCCATATTCCTCTGGTATCGACCTCGGATGCTATGCAGTTGGGCATAGCCTTCGGCTGCAGATGTGTTTCAGTAAGCTGGGGGCCGAGGCTTGCAATCCTCGCTTATCTATACTGTCGGGCGCAAAAATCATGTTTCAACCACTCTGTGCACGATTTATATTGTTATAGTTTGTCAAGCGTTCCTTTACAGATTCGTTTATTTTTCGTACTTATTTTAATTTTAATGAAGAAAGTGGTGTTAGTGGTTAAAATCACAAACAGAATTATCACTGTTGCACACCACTATAGAAAAATTATTCCGATTAGCGCTTTCTAGCTTCTCAGCTCATCGTCAGATTGGAATTCCTGAATCCGAACTGACGATGAGCTGAGAAGCTTGAAAGCGCTAATCAGAATAATTTTTCTATTGTGGTGTGCAACAGTGATAATTCTGTTTGTTATTTTAATTTTATTCGCAACATGCGAAGTCTTTTGGTTATTACATGATATTCAAACGATCGGTAATTTTTTAATGTATAATTGTATATTAATCGTTTTTTCATACTTTAATTATTTTGATTAATATTCACTTTTATTTACACTGCATAAAAATGCATTGTTTGTTCGCACTAAATTTTGCATATCTGTGCGTCTTTGTATTATTAATAACGTGGCGTAATTTGTTTCGTCATATCTTTTACGCACTTACCAAAATTTAAATAAATTAGTTATTTAATTCACATTTATTCAGGGGTGACACCACGCCGGTTTCTACTTGTTTCACACAGACATTGTAGCATAACAAAATTATCACGTTAAACATTTAACTTAATGCAACATAAATAAAGAAGAAAAGTTCCATAGTGAGTGAGAAGAATGAATTGTTTTAAGGAATAAACTAGAAACTGTATATTAAGTCAATAAAATGTTAATAAGAATAAAAAATAACAAAGAAAACCATTGATCAAAATAACTTACTATGTAAAAACCCAATAAACCAGCAGTATACCCAGTAGATTGGGGAAGCAGTAAAAAGGGAAAAGACTAGAAAAAGGAATTAAAAGGGTGAAACCAATATTAATAATGGAAATTTATAAGGTCAAGAAGCAGAGAAACCACAAGACCAGAAATTACTAATATAATTTTGAAGAAAGGACAAAATAGGTCAAGATTCCTACAAAGAGCCTAGAAACAAGAAGAGCTATTCCAAAAAATGTTAATAATGGAATGCATACCATTGAACAAAATTAAAACCAATATATTTAGACCCAGTAACTCAAGTTACAAGATACAATCCAAAGAGAACCGAATTGTAAACTAGTTATAAGTATAATATGTGAAAAATTATTAAAAAGACTACCATTAGTGTAGACAAAAATAAGTGACACACTATAATAAAGTGTAGTGTAAGAAATAGAAATCTATTAAAAAGACTATCATTAGTGTAGACAAAAATAAGTGACACACTATAATAAAGTATAGTGTAAGAAATAGAAATCTATTAAAAAGACTACCATCAGTGTAGGGAAATATTATATAAAAAATAAAAGACAGTCTAATGACTGAGGTCAATTTTAATAATAAAAGTGTTTTAAAAAATTAAGTAGTATAAGAAAATAATAGGTATAAGACGTTTTTATTTTATTGAGTTACCAAGACAGTTATAGTAATTGAAAGAGACAGTTAATAACTGAAGGTGTCATTAGTTATAAGATGTTTTTATTTTTATTTCATTGTGTTACCAAAATAATTATAGTGAACACTAGAGACAGTTAATAACTGAAGGTGTCATTAGTTATAAGATATTTTCATTTCATTGTATTACCAAAATAATTATAGTGAACACAAGAGACAGTTGATAACTGAAAGTGTTATTAGGCATAAGATGTTTTTGTTATGTTTAAATGATATAAAAAAAAGGTTAGTAGATATAAGATATTCTGTTGTATTTTAAAATCATGTTATTTAATTTTCAAGTTTGTAAGGCAGAGAGGCAAGTAGGAAATAGGAATGTAATAATTTTATTCAAAACTGTAAACCATATGAAAGATACAAAGCAGATTAGCCAAGACACCACTTTAGAAAACACAGACTAGTAATGTAAACCCAAAACTATCTATCAGAGAATCAAACTACATAATAGGGGATAAAATGCAGTACATACAACACAGAAATTGAAAATATAATTAATACAGATACAATTAATAACGAATAGAATGACAAAGGAAAGAAAATTAACTTCCTTTGGAAACAAATAATACTAGGCCTATGATGGTAATCAAATCAGACTAAACAGTAAATTAATCAATATTGAAGTGTTTTAACAACAAAATTATTAACAACAAAGATAATCACGGAGTTATTAAGAATATTCCATGGAAATATTATCAGAAAAAACACTTAAAAACCATTTAAACAATAAATTTGTACAAAATATGAGGCCTACAATAATTATAAAAAATTGTAATTTTTGGGCTTAAATGAACTTGAAACAAACCCAGCTATATATCCAAATATGTAAAATGAATTAATCAATATTACTGAGTAGTTAGATTTATGTAAAATTAAGAAATATTTGAAATACAGTAAAAAATAAGAAAACTTATTATGTATATTTAGATGATGAACCAAGTCTGAGACATATATTTTTATAAATGAACAATAGAAAGAGGAAAAAGACATATCACAAATTACCCTAAAACGACGACGTTCAGAGTTTAGTCTATTGTTAATCGTGGAAGACGACTAGTTGAGAATGTACTAACAGAATACCGAAAAAGAGTAATTTTGTGTAAAACCGAGTGTGATTATGAAGAGTGTAACAGAGGTTAACTAAAAATGAAAATAACATTAACCATTAATATTTAACACCTCACTAATTCCAAACAACAGTAATAACACCACCAAACACAAGCACAAGAAATCAACGGCCATTTTGAGACGATTTTGGACCATATTAGCAGAACACGAATACACATATTTGAACACCGGACACTTCACTAGTAACCCATCCCGAAACGACATCGCAGGAGAAGAGAGGACACTCTACACCATATTCCTGGACCAACACTACTTCGCAGAGAAGGGAATATTTATTTATTTCTGCGGGAGAAGCCCAACCAGTTCCAGCAGTTCATAGCAGCTAAAATCGAGGTGACGGCAGCCATACTTGATTTCCGAACCAGCACGAGACACAGCCAGCTTGAAGGGAGTGACGTCATTTCGACGAATGGTTCGATATTAACTTTCATAATTGACAATTTAAATAATAATATTGTTTTATTTCAGCCATAATAATTTAGTTTAAGAATACCTGTAAGAATGTATCTTGTTCCTTGCCCTCTGACCATTTCGACTCGCTAAAAGAACCATAATTACTTAACCTTGTAAAAAATATATTTTGTTAATCTTGTTCGCTACCGACTGGAGCAAATATCAGCCAATGCCTTGGCCATGCGCAGTTTGAATGGCGCATAATTTTAAATGTCAATAAATGAACATCATTATTCAGTTACAAGAGTTGTATTTATTTGTATAATGAATGTTAACTATTTTTTTTTCTAAACCAAAATAATTTACAGTGCTAGAATAAATATCTGAGAAAAGTACACACACAATTAATTAATTATTCATTAATTAATTAAATTAACCAATTAAACAAAAACTAAATATTAGTAAAAATTTCATAACTTACAAAATTTTATTTTATTATCAATCAATCACACTTAATTATAAAACATTATTTATATTTAATTTATTCTTTGTAATTGGTGAATTCAAAGTGGAGCTGTATCATCGGCGAGTTCAACACCGAGATTCAGACAACATAATTCTTACTATCTTTAAGGAGACTAATCCTGTGACTAAGACTAAGAACAATCATTATATATTTATTCTATTATTTATATTTGTAATATTTTTATATTACAAATTGGCTAGCCCAACAGTGGGGCTTTAAGGAGAATAATCTTGTGGGATCACATCAACAATAATTATATCTTATTTATTTATTTTAAATTTGTAATAAAATTATATTACAACATATCACTTACACTATACACACTCTTAGCTTGTGTGTGGCGTGATATGCCTTACCGGCATGTACGTTAGGTGTCCCCGTTCACTGGTTACTCCTAGCTCTCAATACGCATTTTTAAATATTGACAATATCAATTATTCATACTAATTTAGGAGTTTTTTAACTAATTGCTACAATGCACAGTAACGTACGCAGGCGTACTGTTTCAATATAGAAATCTGTAGGATAATTTAATAAACTATATATTAGTAAAAGCTAATAAAACTATGGCTTTCTGAGTTTATTGTACAGCAGTAAAACACAGATAAACTCATAGGAACAAATGAAAAACGAATTCAAACAGGAGAGATGAAAATGCTTCGGAGAATCGCAGATGGCGCAAGGAGCGGTAGGATCAGGAATACAGAAATAAGAGAAAAATTACAAGTAGCCAGCTTAAGTGACCGATTTGAAAAATTATATTCATCTTGTTATTTGAATTAGCAGTCTCTGTAATTCCAACTTTATCGTGTTTACTTGCTGAACTGCTACTTGTTATGTTCCGGACGAGGCCTTTCAGTGTTTCCACCGTATCAAGTCCTAAATCACGACGGAAAATATCCCGTTGGAACTCGTATATATACTCGTGAATCCGCCTTCATGGCAGGTCGATTTGTAAACAAGTCTACTTGTCACTACCCTATTGGCTCAACTGCGTTAAGCCACGCCACTCCTACTTGCTACGAAGCTATTAATAAGGTAATAGAGGGAGAGACGAAGCTTCGTAGCAAGTAGCAGGAACGTGGCTTAACTGATCCAGCGGCATATTTTTTGGTCGTGGTTTAGAACTTGAAAATGGTGAAAACACTGAAAAGCCTCGTCCGGATCATGACAATTTCAGCAAATAAACACGACACAGTTGGAAAATTATAGACTATGAATAAAGAGGACCAATATTTACAAAGAATAAAGGACGGAGATTCCTTGTCAAGTCAAAATAAAGATGGAATAATCACGTTAATGATGTTAAAAGAGCTTATTATCGTAATGCATGGTTGGAAGAAGAACAAGAAAAACAACGACTGCGTCAGTGTAACCGACTAGTAAAATATGTATACAGTGTAATTGCACATTAAATACGGTGGAAATGTGGTAAAAAAGTGTTTTAATAAAAGTGGTATTTATTGCGTGTTGTCGGTTGTAGAAGGTACCAATGTAGAAAGCTTAGTACAATTTCAAAATGTACAATTTGAAATTAAACTCTTTAGAGCTAGATCAACAAGTAGGTATTGACATCGATACGAGATTTAATGAAGACGACGAGTTTGAAGATGAGGGCGACTGGGAAAAGGTGATTCTCGAAATGCATGCCCATGCCTCTACTTCAGAAGAAGTGGAAAAACTCAGATGGAGGAAGGTGAAGAAATCCCTGCCGCTCTCCTTAACAAAGCTCTAAGTTATGTAAACAAATTGAAACAAGTAGGTCGTAATTTGGGAAATAATAAAATGTTTGATTAACTTTATGAAATCCAGTCTATTATAGAAAAAGTATTGATGACCTGAAGACGAACTCAAGACGGCACACTTGATTGCATGAATACTTCAAGAGGCAGTAAACATTTAAAGGTTGAGCATACAAAAATTTAAAGTTATACCCTTTCAAAAGCTGCTCGAAGTATCAATTGTCTTTCGAAAGTTGCTTTTGCAGGAGAATCAATTGTCTGTGCCACTGGAGTCACGTTCCCTAAGGCAAAAGACTAAAATCAGTAGAACCGTAAGTGGTCGTCCTACAGAAATTTCACTATATTTATTTTATCGCATTCTTTTAATACAATTTAAAAATCTGACAAATATAGCTATATTAAAAAAAAAGTTACATCGTGGAATATAATTAATTAATCTGCTGTCAGTAAACTATATTTAGTCGCCCGTGAGTGTGAAGGTTCATTGATTTGTGCTTTCTGTGTTGCTATCAGTGTACAAACGGACAATAATTTCTATTGTCAAGGGAACCTACTTATTTTGTCAGTTACACTCCGGGTGAAACGTAATCAAGCATACAGGACTTGAATTCTATGAAATGCAACTTTTTGCATTACAACAGAAAGATGTCGGACAAACCTATATATATGACGAGAGATCCCACAATAGCCAACTTAACAATTAGCCCTGAGTTATTATGTCTCTCGTAAAAGTTACATTCTATCTATATTTTATTTCACACATTAACGGCAATTATTGTGCTTCCTTTTAGAAATGGTTGTATTAAAAAACATGCAGTATTATTACGGGAAACTTAAGAATTTGTATGGAAAAATTTTTTAATTCATTTATTTTTATTAATAGCAGTTTACCAAAGTGACAGTACCCATACTTCACATGTAAATGTGAAAACATGTTAACAAAAATATAGCTGAAAAGAGATTGTAAGAACAAAAGTAAAACACTTCCTTGATAACAGAAAGGTGCATGTTTCTGTTTATAATCCTGGGATCGGTGGCTTACATTTACATAAGTATGCAGCGGTTCTGTCCTTGCTTTGTTTAGTCTGAACATCAGCTTAAAAGAAACCAATCATTACTGATCTAAGTTCTGTCGCATATGCTATCGTGTGTGTGTGTGTGTGTGTGTGTGTGTGTGTGTGTGTGTGTGTGTGTGTGTGTGTGTGTGTGAGCGTGCGTGCGTTTGTATGTATTTGTTTTAGTTACAAAATTAAAGACACTGCGAGTCTTAGTTTTTATAAATTGCGGGAAAAAACGTATTTTTAAAATGAAATACATTTTATGTCCCGAGTAATTTCTAGTAATTCCCTAGCAATCAGCCAATCAGCAATCAGTCAATTTATAATGATTAGAATCAAATTCTTTTAAGTGATTTATGCGGACTTAAAACTGCTAAACAATTTAAAGTAATTTTTAAAATTCAGCAATGTATAGATTTATTTTATTCGTGTTTGAAAATCTTGTTTTGGGATATCAGTTGCACTTATGACGTATATGATACAATGAATTAATAGAATACAAATAAAACTAAAACTAAAGAGTCTTTATTATTAAATAAAACATTTTTAAACACATTGATAGAAAATAAATGATAAAAATTGACTATTAAAACTTTAAAACCAATAAATATAAATTTTTCTTCAAAAAAACATCTGCTCAAGCTGTGTTAAATTTTGCTAAACGAATACCACTCTTCACAATTATAAAACTTTCATAAGAGACTAATAAATACGTTGTTTGTTCTAAATGATATAGCAATTAAAGTAACTAAAAAATCTTCGTATTGTTTAAATTAGCAGCCATCCTTACTATTTCTTTTATGAATTTGCTAACTGCTATAATTTTGTTTATTGTTCGACTAAGCTTTTCGTCATTACTGACATCTTCAGGTCTTAAACAACGTCTGATGTTTAAGACGTTGTTTAAGACCTGAAGATGTCAGTAATGACGAAAAGCTTAGTCGAACAATAAAAAAAATTATAGCAGTTAGCAAATTCATAAAAGAAATAGTAACTAAAAAATCGTTATTAGATTATCAAATTGATAGATATTTAGCTGCTGGTGGATAAATAGGTTATTAAAGTACTGAGACTACTGCATACTACAAATTAAGGTATTATAACATCTTCACTAGATTAAATTTTTTTTTAATTTATCTTACTTTAATGGATTGCTAATTCATTCTCACAATCGTTCAGTTTAATGAAATGAAGTATCTCTCCTGCAGGATAAGACAAAGCCTGTAGGTTAGAAACAGATGATAATTTTGGAGATCGCACTAGTTGTTATACAAAACAATTCGCAAAACGAATTCCAAAATTAGTTTGTACATTTATTCAAAGTACTACCAAAATTGTATTTGGTTTATTATTTATTAAGCACCATTTGCGTATGTGTTTGAAATATGAAATATAAGTAAATGGATTCAATTCATTACTTCTACAAAAAGCTTTTCAAATCCAAGATGTTAAGCAAACAACCTGAGCTGACTATATACAAAAGTCTTATACGACCGGTAGTCATATAAAGTACGACGGATGTGAAAATTATGTAATTGTGAAAATTAATGTACTAAATTGTTTAAAATTAAATTCCCTACAAGATTTACAATAAAATATATTTGTTTTTAAGACTTAGTAGTAACTTTTATTCTGTAAGTGTAAACTACGCAATATATAACGTAAATTTGCGCATGTTCACAAAGGTCGAAAACTGTATGGTTTGGAGCTGAATTTGAAATAATTTTTAAATTAAATTCCATCTGAAATCGTTTATGTCGTTCACTTTATCCACACAAATGCAGTATTGCGTTTTCTTACCTTTAAGGCTATCAAACTGGAAAATAATTTGATCGGTCAAAAGTAAAAACAAGTGTTTTTTTTTTTAGTTTATTTGCATATACCTTTTTTGTAGCGTTAATGAGAGTGTTTGTAGATATCAGGAAAATAGCCGATGAGGTGTAGCGGAAATTTTCTGAAACACCATAGGAATAACGATAATAATAAACTTCGTACAGCATAAACGTATTCACCATTACAGCTTATAAAACAACACTGTTTCTGACTAAGCCACTGAGGATGACTACGCGTAGTATTAACGAAATGTTTTGCGTTAATAGTAACCAAAATATTTGTGTTGAACCGAAAACAGACTTGTTATTAACGAAAACTACTAAAGTTTTCAAGCCAGATCATGACAGACTGTAAGCGCCTAAACGAAATAAGTCTCTCACAGTGAAATGTAGGAAACAATAAATATTATCATAATATTTACAAGAAATGCTGAATGTACGGAGCAATAGAAATTGTTGTGGAATAGCAGCGCTTAAATATTCTCATTTAAAGAACTTTTCACTGACAAATACACTTTCAGTAACTCATAATCATAAAGACATCTGAATTGACATGATTTTCTCCCGTCGTTACACAGATTTTTCCAAAATCTTCTTTCTTTTCAGTAAATATTTTACTATAAAATAAATGCTTACAGTCAAAGAAGCAAATTATTTGTGTATTTGTGAAGTGTTGGAAAATCTGTGTGCATGCAGTACAAAACACTGTGCAATGTACACACTAAATCTTGCAGGCAGATTGTTACTAGTTATTTACTATAATCACTAATTTAGAGACACAAACTCGCGCGCGAATTTGTTATAAATATTCATTAATTACTGACTCTTAATTAAATATGATTTTCATGTTACATGAATATTTAGTAAAGGTAAGAATAATATTTAATTTGTGGTTTACGTTCAATAAAATGTAACGACAAATTTAATAAAACGGAATTAACTGTTACTCGTATAGAGTTTGCTAACTTTACTTTTATTTCAACATTACAACAAAGTTAATTGTGTTGCGGGAATTCCTTGTCGCTGAAGTTAGAAACAATTAAATTAAAACTTTCGTAACATCACATTTTATGCAGTAACAAAGGCTGCAGTTTCAGATATCCTGTAAACACACACATAGAGACACTCATATATTTTATCTTTATAATTTAATTTATCTTGTCTACACCGAAACACATAGTTTAGCAGTACGCAGTAAAGACAACTAAAATTCAAGTTCTTTCCACTGTAATTTTTGTGTTATGTAAGGAATATATGAAACTTTGTTAATTTATCAAAACAGGAGTTGACTGTTGTGTTTTTACAAAACAAAATACGGACAAAATTATTTATCTCGTGTTCCAAAAATTATAGAATTTCCTATTAAAAATGACGTTTGTTAGGTACGTCAGTTCTGCAAATATTTTATACGTATGACAAAAAGTAGCACTTCTGTCTGCTTACAAAATCATTATTGACTGCCGCTTACTCTTAGGTTTTTAATTTAGGTAAACATTTAATTTGTATTCACTGTCGGTGGTGACTGTTATTTCAAGTAACTGAATTTGTAAAAACAGTGAATATCGTTACATCCAGTTTTCAGAGAATGATAAGAGAAGATTTTATAAATTTTATACATTACACAATATACATTATGCATTATACGTTATACATTATACATTGATATTACTATACATTCAAACATTTTGAAGAAGCTTATACAAGTAAACAAGTATTTAAAAACTCGAATCATACACTACTCATAGCACTGTACTATCATCTTTTGTTGTATCGAAAGTACAACAAATACGACTTAATGATAAGGACCTTTCTACCAGGGATATTATAAGATCTACAGAAGAAATTGTTGAAAGAGAATTAAGAGAGACAATTGGAGCGGCTATAGTTTAGACACTGCAGTAATGTCTAACTTATCAATAAAGTTAGGGAATAAAAACAAGAAGGCAAACTTTTTACACTTTGATAAATTCAGATTGTTTAAAATTATTGCTGTTATTTACAGTAAAAATAATATAGATAAGATATTAGTTATTAATTACAATACAATTTGCATTTATAGACTTAAGTTTCGTGTGTGTGTGTGTGTGTGTGTGTGTGTGTGTGTGTGCGTGCGTGCGTGCGTGCGTGCGTGTGTGTGTGTGTGTGTGTGTGTGTGTGTGTGTGTGTGTGTGTGTGTGTGTGTGTGTGTGTGTGTGTGGGTGTGTGTGTGTGTGTGTGTGTGTGTGTGTGTGTGTGTGTGTGTGTGTGTGTGTGTGTGTGTGTGTGTGTGTGTGTGTGTGTGTGTGTGTGTGTGTGTGTGTGTGTGTGTGTGTGTGTGTGTGTGTGTGTGTGTGTGTGTGTGTGTGTGTGTGTGTGTGTGTGTGTGTGTGTGTGTGTGTGTGTGTGTGTGTGTGTGTGTGTGTGTGTGTGTGCGTTACGAACAGTAATAAAATTAATGTTATTTAGAAGACACTTATGTAACAGATCTCTGGACGATTTGCGTATTGGTGGAAATATCGGTGTAGTAATCTACAGTAAAATTGAAAGTTAAGGGCATATGCGCAGAAACCAATTTATGGATAGACGAGTCCACTTTGAAATTGTGAATGGCGGGAGGGTTACAGAGAATCAGCTGGTATACAAGTAAAGGTATTGCCAACTTGTGTGTGATGTTTTAGTTACTGTGTGACATACTATCTCAGTCTTGCATTTGTTATTATTATTTCAATTTATTATTGATTGTATCGTTGTTTTACAGTCACTCATTTTTATTAGTTATTTAATTTTCTAGTTAATTTCTATTGGTAGTTTTTATTCTGTAATTGCGTATTATTGTAATTATTTGTGTTATCGTCCAGTAACAAGATTTGTTAAAATTGATACTTCTCTTTCAACTAGCAAAGACAGGAAAGTTATTCATAGTCAAGCACGGGAAGTAACAAATAAGCAGTTTTTTGTTGTCCAGGATTAAAAAGATTCTTGCAATTACATTAATATTGCAAGAACGCGTTTCCTTTATGTAATGATAAACTGTAGAGATAGTCGAGTGTAATTAAGGAGTGGAAGTGTACAGTTTGCAAATTCCATTGCGATAAGAACGGTCAGGGAGGCTGTAGTTTTTTACGTCTCAGCAGAACACAATGACAGAGCCAGACAACACTCAGATATGTTTATAAAACATTGATACGTAACAGCAACAAATTCCGATAGGAGAGAATAGTACATATCATTTTCTTGATATGTATAGTAATACAATTACAATATTATTATTATTATTATTTGATTTACAAACAAACCTTAACAGTCGCGAGTTTTTGTTACTATTAGAATTGATATTCATACGATGGCTGCACATTCGCTGACAACAACAATTCTCTTCTCACATCTCACAGCGACTCCCTCCACATCGCCTTTCCCCTCTGCCCGTAAGCGTTTCGCGCATTCCATGGCGTTAACTTCCAATTTTGCTATAAGTATAACCTAACTGAAATTAAGAGACCTCAAAGTGTATCTTACGTTGAAAAGTTTGTATGGTACGGCTGCAATATTGTAGCCGAACACTAAGGATACATCCCCTATATCTATTGATTATAGACGTAAAATAAATATCGTCATACGCAACGTTCTAATGATCCGCAGTAGTCAAATTAAGTTAGAATCCTCAAAACGGGAAAGCCATAAAATGGATAAAAATGTATTTATTATGAGCTGCGGCAACAACTGCTTGACTTATTTACTTTACGCTTAAATAATAACAATTCCGGTGATAATACTTTCTTATTATGCTTATAGGTGCCAGATAATAAAATTTATGTATGAACACTGTTCAAAGAATAAACTTATACTGGAGTCAAATATTTCATAAAAATTTCTATGATCATCCTGTTTAGAAATAAAGCGATTAGGCTTGTCGTGAAATGTTTTTGTTTGTCTATAATTTAAACCTGTTTACAATAATCTCTGGTGTTGTAGTAAGGCTAACTTTGGTGTTCATGGCATTTTATGGTATTTTCTAGTTAACTTGAATTCAGTGTATTTTAAATGTATAAGTTGAATGTAAAATGATATTTGCATAACGTGAAATGTGAATTACTGAAATTCCATTACGTAGGGGCAGTCTACTTATGTACTATGTGTTTTACGATAATTAATACTATTTTAATAGAAACAGAACTATTTAATTGTACAAGAGGCAGCATGATAACATAGTTATAATATCTTAAGTCAAGTAGCCAGTACTTTAGTCTAACTGAACTGAGGACCATCAAATTGTTCAGAATATACCACTAGCAAAAATCACCTTTATCGTCTAGTTTGTCCAGACGATATATGGGATATATAATTCAATATTGATCTTCACATTAGTATTATATAAGTGATATTCTTTGATAGTTGCAACGTACAGAAATAGAACACTCACAGTCTTAAACACACACACACACACACACACACACACACACACACACACACACACACACACACACACACACACACACACACACACATTGACTTAAAAAGGACCTACTCAAAGATTCGCGTTTCGAGATGCGTGCCAAACGCAGTTTTTGTATTTTTTTCTACTACCCCCCCCCCTTTTAACTTTGAGTATTTTGTATCGTGTTTGTACGCGATGACACTAGACGGTTTGTTCTCAGTTTGGTAAATTTAGGAAAAATTTACAAGAATTTAATTATCTTCACAAATGAGAAAGAATGAATAGACCTGTTACACACTGTCAAAGACACTGACTATTTAAGTTTCAAACACAGGCAGATTTCCTATGCCGTTTTCCTTACTCACTACTAAAGTCTTCGTTAGTTTTAAAAGTTTATAGCAAAAAATACATTTCCACTAGTCAAATTCCCGCTATTTCTTTCATTTTATTCTTAAAATTTCTAATTAAAAAGTTATTATTTTATCACTTTGTTCATCATGCAACATTGCAATTAGTAATGAAAAGACGCAATAACAAATCGGTTTTAAAATTTTTTATCTATTTAAAATTTTTAAAACATTTATCTAAATTTACTTTTCAAAGTTGCATTTTAAGCCAATAATTATTTTATAAGGCTTCTTTTTTAATAATAATTGAATTAATTTTGTGATAAAAACGGTGCAAAACATTCTCTTGTTGATCTAATACACATAATGCAAATACATTTTTGAAGTAGATAAATATTACTGATAAATAATTCAATATCTCCTAGTTAGCTTATTCTTACATTCAGATACATGTGCGGTAAATAAGTGATTACTATTATTTATTCTGTAAGCCTTTATTCATTCTTTTATTGGAAATATGATATATTACTAAACGTTCTACCATTAGTAGAACTGCAAATAATGAGTTTGATGTACTGATGTTTGCTGATAACCGTCTGGATTCAGATGACAGACTACAACTATTACTTCATTAGCTAATTTGCTGTTTCTTCGGCATACGATTTAAAGATTCCTACGATAAAACTAAAATTATGGCACTCCAAGGTACCTGTTCATTAGGAAGATCTTACATAATGAGAGCTCATATAACAAATATTGCATTTTAATTACGTAAGTTCTTATGCATGTTATGATATCAATAACACATTAGACTAGCTTGAACTCAGTATTGAGATTTATCAAATTTAATTATAATTATCACAATCAGATGATTTTTGGTCGCTGTACTATAATCTGCGTTGTAATGCTAATTATTGTTTTAAGAAGGTACTACATAAATTTCAACCCATGTCAAGCTCAAAAGTAAGACTCTTAAGAGAAAATTCCCTACAAAAATAACAGAAATTTTGTGAAGTCATGGTTGTTTTAGTGTTGTTGTACGGAATCAAATAGAGTAAAAACAACTACATATTGATGTAAGAAAGTGCCAATCGATTAGAAGCGATGGAACTGAAATACGTAGACATGTGAAATGATGTACGAGATCAGACCAGTCAAACAGAACAGAGCAGGTCAGATAAGATCAGAGACAAGAATGAACACATCAGATATGATCTAAAAATTGTTGCAGTCAATGCAAATAAATGAACGAAGAGAAATGAAGAGGTATCAGCATCTCAGAATCAGGAGCAACACAACATTCAAAAGTGTCTACCATTCAAAACAAAAGAGAGAAGACCTGTCTGTAGACGTAGAAAGAGTTGGGACACATCACTAAGCCTTCTGTGAAAGAAGAAGAAGAAGAAGAAGAAGAAGAAGAAGAAGAAGAAGAAGAAGAAGAAGAAGAAGAAGAAGAAGAAGAAGAAGAAGAAGAAGAAGAAGAAGAAGAAGAATGTTGTATGCAAATCCACCATCAATATAAAACTATTTGATAAAGTGTTATTATTATTATTATTATTATTATTATTATTATTATTATTATTATTATTATTATTATTAATATTAATATAAAGTGTTAATATTAATATCGGTGTGATAAAAATATAACCCTGTTCTTACGTTCTCACAAACTCTTTGCTTAGTAACATTTAAAATGTATCACTAAACAAATTGTGAATTACAATTGTCATATAAATAACATGACTGCTACTCAACATAATTACATTGAATCCATTTTAAGGAACATTTCAAAAGTAAGGTAATTTTTATTTCGTATAATAAGTCAGTTTCATTTTTTTGCTGAAAATATTTGTCATCTGAATGCTTCTAGTTAGTGTATGTATGTAGTTGCTACGTGTGTCCATACAGCTACAAATTGAGCAAGTTAAGGTAACGAACTGTGAAAAGCTTGAAAAGCGTTATAATTTAATGTGTTGTGTTAGCGCAATAGGGAATAAGATAAGCCTAATGTACTAGAAGTTAAAAGATAACTTACATCGAGGGTAAATAATATGTCGGATTGTAAACAATAAACACATTCTACAGCGATCCAGTTCTTCTGAACATATTATCCTAGAGATACAGATGCAATTAAAGTCAGTTAAATTGTGCAAAATTTTAAATGTTAAATTGTTTAATAGTCTATTACGTGAGGAATAGCTTTTGAGTTAGTGTCCATGGATCCTTCTGATTTTTTTGCATAGTCTTCGTAAAGGGTTATAAAATAAAGTTAAGGACATTTTTTGGCACGCTCTTAAATTTAGGGGTTGTTTTCACCCCTTTTTTGGGGGTGAAAATTTTTTAATTAACCCCAGGATCCGATAGAGAATTAAATTCTAAGCAAAAAGGTGATATCATTTTTTCGAAAAAATGTTTTGTTTGCGCTTTACAAGGGTTCAAAGTTTTGCAAAAAAAACGCATTTTTTAAAATTAATCTGCAAATAACTCAGAAACGGCGCCATTTTGCGAAACATTTGTGTAATTCAAACTTAAAGCTTATTATTAGGTGAACATTTTCCATATTGTTTGGTTTTCATAGCTTAAATGGTTTTCGAGACACAGCCAAAACAAAATGACGATTCACCGGTTTTTGATCAAATTACGTACTTAAAACTGATATATCTAGGTGAAAATGTTTTCGATCGTAACCAAATTAGTATAAAATAAAAGCTCTGTTAATTTCCTAAAAACTCTGGGTTAATTACCTGTGTAGCTTAAAGCATTACGACGTTATGTAGGAAAATATAATAATTTCTGCAAATTGTTTCCAAGTAATTTAAAAAGGGATGTCCGCCATTTTGTCAAATGTGCTTATTAAGCCGAGATACTGTAGTTTTTGGTTGTCTATTATATTAGCAATGTCCTCAATTTTTTTTAACCATATATGTATTGAAATACAGTAACACGTAACGTTTTAAGAAAATTCATGTTTTTGGATTTTTACCAAAATTCTGCCTTTTTATTAAATATCTCAGTAACGATGCGTTTTATCGAAAAATTGTTATGAGCCAACATTAAAACTTATAAAAAACCAAAACGTTTAAATTTTGTTTTATTCCTTTATGACTAAAACTCTATGAATTGAAGCAATATAAAGGTGTATTTTGCCGACACCGTGTAAAACATTTTTAGTTGTTTTGATTGTTCACCATCTTTTTTCACAGCACTAAACTTTATAGAATATTGAAACTTTCAACTTGTGAAACTTACTTGTCTTTTCTTCTCGTACGCGTTTCGGCGTGGTGTTCGCCTTCGTCAGCTTTGAGACAGACTGCCATTAATTTGTAACGGTTTTTATTTTGAAAGGTATAGTGGGGGTGGTGTGTGGAGGAAGGGGATTGGCGCGGGGATCAAAATTGTTGTTAGTTTTTTGTATAATTGTGTCAAAAAGTGTGTGTGATTTATACTGTAATTGGTCGTTAAGTATGTTGCTTGGTTGTGTTGTGTGGTGTTTGTATATTTCATATTGTTCTGCTGTGTTAAGTTTTCGACCTTTGGGTAAGTAGTGTAATATTTCAAGATTAGTATCTATGTTGGTGTAGCTGTGGTTTTTTGTGTGTATGTGTGTGGCAAACGCGGAATGTATATTGTTGTTGAATAAAGCTAGGTTAAAGCTATTAGGTGTTCAGAGTAACGAGATGAAAAATATCTTGCCGTCTGGCCTATGTAGAAACTATTGCAGTTATTACAATTTAATTTCTAAACACCTGTTTTGTTGTATTTGTCTATGTCCGTGTTTGTACCATTGATGTGTTTTTTGATGTTATTGTTTGTTCTGTATGCTATTTTGTACTTGTGTTTTCTGAATGTGTTGGCGAGTTTGTGTGTGTTGGAGTTATGGTATGTGAGTGTGATGTATTTAGTTTGTAGTGTGTTGTTGGTATTTGGTGTTTTGTTGTTTTTGTTTATGATGTGTTTGTGTAGTTTGTTTATTAAATTAGGGTTGTATCCGTGTTTTATTGCTATGTATTTGATTGTGTTGAGTTCGTCATTATAGTCATGTTTACTTTGAGGATCGGGACTACTAAAGCTCAGCAAGGCAGATTCAAATCGGGTGCCATACTTTCCTTGTTGAGAGTGTTACCAACCTATGCTAGTTGATGAAAAAATTAAAACATTCATTATTAATGGTATTTTAGTTAGTCTATGGAGCATATGGTTGAAGGCCGCATGTTTATGTTGTGTTGGGTGATTTGATGTGTTGTGTATAACCATGTCGGTTGTGGTTGGTTTCCTGTACATTTTATACGTGTGTGTATTGTTAGTTTTGTTAATTGTTAGGTCCAGAAAATTTATACTATTGTTTTGTTCAATTTCCAGTGTAAATTTTAGTTTGTGGTGTATTGTGTTTATGTATTTGTGGAAGTTTTCAACCTGTCTTGTGTTGTCTTTGAATAAAACATTTTTTACTTCTAGGCAAAATATCTAGTGTACAGTAGGTGTATTTACTATAGTGCATAGGACAATAGTTGTAGCTCTTTAAATTTTCTAAAAAATGCATTTTGATTGAAATTTGTTTCTTAAATATTGACCTTGTTATGACCAAAAATGTAAACGCGCTCCAACAGTTAGATTTTGTTATCGTACGTTATATGTTCGGGTGCGGTCCTGAGAGCCTATTAATTTATACCGGTACTAAACTAAACGTTTTCAAATTGACAATAGAATTAAGTATTATTTTTATTTTTTAACGTCTATTGTAAACAAAACTATATCTGTCGCAATTTGTCACTGTCTGTACTGCTGGTTCGTTATATCAATCGAATATTTATTTTAATAAAATAATATAATGTTTATGGTTCAACTTCTAAATAATTATTTTATAAGTATGGATGAAATATATATTTTTTCGACTGAAATTTGAACTTTAGAAATTTGAATGTACCTAATTTCAGGACTTCATAGTACATCCTCGCGTTGTTTCACGTTTTCAACCCTTTAGGGGTGGTTTTCAACCCTTTCAAGTCTAACCCTTGCGTCGGATGTATTCCTTGACGTCAAAATCGTAATCTGCACCCCCAAAAACCTATAGTCACTCACTTTCGAGGCTTTGACCGGCATTCTCGTGAAGTTTAATACTTACACCCCCTGATTATAGTTTGCTCCAACCCTTAAAAACTACGCTTTGCGTAGAATACAATTTTGGACGTCATAATTGTAATCAGCACCCCCCAAAAACCTATATGTACCTAACTTCAGGGCGTCAAATGCATACTTGCGTCGTTTCATATTTTCAACCATTTAGGGGTAGTTTTCAACTCTTTAATGGTAAGAGCGGGCCAAAATGTTTCCTTAACTTTGTTCTAGAATCTTTTAGGAAACGATAGGAAAAGGAATCAATAAATTACATGGACACTAACTCAAAATCGGCAGATAGGCCCTTTGTCATGCCTCACGTAATAGACTATAATGGTAGTGTTGATAATCAGTACGTTGTTCTTTGAATAAACCTAAAAATATGTAAATATGAGGTAAAAGTTCATTTTAAAATTTACGCTTAAAACGTTTAATCTAAACATAAACAAAACAGATTTTAGGGTAAAAATGTTAAGTAAAAGGATGTACATCATCATCACCACTCCAAGGACTAGGTCTTAAACCTGTTCCGGAATCCATCTCCTCCACGGTCTACCGACGTCTCTCATTTTAAAGGATGTACATCACAGACATTTTAAAGTAAGCGTTTACTAGGAAATCTGTGACAGACTTTCCTCAACAGCAAATCGGGGGGGGGGGGGAGCGAAAGACAAAGTGTCATCTACACATAATGTGGCACTGTATATTATTAAAAATATAATTGGTGTTTTAAAAAAAAATCAGTGTTTTAAATGCAATTAGTGTCAATCAACGATGTATTTGTTTTCAATAATTAGTCATATTAGTAGTGAAACAATCGGTAGTTAAGTGTCAAAAATAAGACAAACCCCTGAATCATCAAGCAATATGTATGTATAAATATCTTTATTAGTTTACTTTACAAATGTTAATAATAATTACTGAATAACTAACTAAACAAAGTGCAGAAAATTTGAGTTTTAAATTGTGTATGTTTTAGTGACTACATAAGCAATACTAAAAATGCACATAAATTTATGTTGTCTAATTTTTAGCAGTAATAAACAATTCACTCGAACCGTGACACCATTCTACTAGTTTGAAAACGAAACTTTCACTAACACAGGAAAGCAAGTGAAATCCTTTGTCACTGTATTTCACGCGAAACATCATGTTCTGTGACAGGGCTATGTACTTGATCGCCGCCGAGGAGCGAAAACGCCCTTAATCTGTGGTTAGGACGCCTAGAGTAGAATATTACAATCTCCTTTCAGCGAGTCTGGTACTCGCAATCAAACCCTAGGCATTACTGTTTCATGGTCGGTGAACTGATAAATGTTCTGTGAAATGCGATTACGCTAAAGTTGTTACCTCAAGTATAATACCAAAAATCCAATAACTGAGGAAATATATTTTTCTCTCTGTGTGTGTGTGTGTGTGTGTGTGTGTGTGTGTGTGTGTGTGTGTGTGTGTGTGTGTGTGTGTGTGTGTGTGTGTGTGTGTGTGTGTGTGTGTGTGTGTGTGTGTGTGTGTGTGTGTGTGTGTGTGTGTGTGTGTGTGTGTGTGTGTGTGTGTGTGTGTGTGTGTGTGTGTGTGTGTGTGTGTGTGTGTGTGTTACTGTATAACGAACTTAAATTGTTTTCTGTTTCTGTTTTGTTATTGTATAAAGTATGCTCCGATTTACAAGTTTTGTTATAATTTTTGTACAGACGAATTTTCCTATAACATATTTTAAACGATACCTTCTCTTAATCAAATAAAGGAGTATTTTTTAAACTATTTAAATACATTTTTGTGTATGAGCATTTTTGTAGATAGAAAACTTATTATATTACAATATCATTACAAAAAGTATGCTTCAGAATTCGTATACAAAAATGTTGAAAGAGAATAGATCTTCTCTTCTGGATAACCGAGTTGTTTTTTTTTTCAATTAGCTCCTCTATCGTCTTCAGTGTCACAGGATAGAAAGACGTGTTATAATCTTTTCTGTAGAAGAATCCAAGCTCATTGGTCTGTGATCGCTACAGTTGTTGACTTACTACTTCTTTTTAATGCGATCATAGTTACGTCGAGAAATCCTTTCGCCACTCTGTGACTTTATAGAGCCTCTTGATAAGCTGGATTAGCTTGTTCCATCCTTTCTGTCTCCATGTATTATTACTTCTGTTTCCATTTATATATCTTGTGGTTGGTCATATAGCTCTGCCATGAATCTAAGTCATATAGCTCTTTTCTAGACTTTAAGGATTTGTAGTCGAATTGTAACAAGTTTTCCTAGTTCCTAGTGATTACATCAATTATCTGGATTCTATTTTTCTGTTTTTATTTCAGCTCCTTCACCTTCTGGTACACTAGGTCATGTTTTATCTTTCTTTCTTTGAATTTGCTGAAATTTCACAAAGTCATCACATGCCTTGTTGGTGTTATTCTACTGTCACCTATAAGTCTCATTATTTAGTTCATTCTTAAGTTTTCTACATTTTACAGAATTTTTATGTTTGCTTCTTTCTTTTATCTCCCTTAAAATTTCCTATGGTATGAACGGTTTCCTGAAAGTTCTTTTTACTTTCCAAACACTGTTGTTTAATGTGTTCAACAAAACAAAACTCTTATACTCTCCAACTAGCTGTCAACACATTGTTTCACTTCGGTCCTTATTTAAAATTTTATTTTTAAAGATTTTTTAATTTCACTACGGTCACTATATATTTTTCCCGCTTCAGTCTTTCCTTAGATACCTTTATGATACGCTTGATCACATGATACCCGCTGCTAGCTAGTAGGCTGTGGTCTGTGTCATCAGCACATTTTAGACACTTTCCAGAGATCGTTGCAAATCGAGGAAATATTCTATTACTGGTTAGAATTTCCAAGACATATCAGGTGCATGACGTCGTTTATTCTTTGCACACCAGGTCTTGGATACTATCAAATTACATTACTTTCAGAAATCGAAAAGCATTCGCCATAAGCCCTTTCGACTCACTAATCCTTAGGTCGTTTATCCTTCTGCAACGACACAGCTCCCATGGTGATTGTGACGATGACATTAACTTTGGCTCTTCCTATTGATGTATGATTTTATCGACGTTTTCATGTATTACTACACCTTCTGCAACACCATGCCCTGACCATGATTGGCATGTATACCTGCACTAACAAAGCACTCTGGATACTCACTTAACTTTACAAACAATAAACCATCATTCACATGTTGCACTGTAGTCACACTATTTAATGATTTATTTTCTTATGAATATGGCCTCATATGTAACGTTCTTAATCAGTCCAGGACATCCCACTTTACGTAAATCCATTATTTTTAATTTGCACCTTTTTATTTTCGTTTCCAGATTATCAAGTTTTCACAGTCTTCTTAGTTTTTTGACGTTCCATGTACTGATGCCAAAGCAATTTCTGCCAACCGCTTCCATTGAAACACTTTTCACCCATTAAAAATCTTTAAAACATAAGTGAAATAGGTACATATAGTTTAGTTTGCTTCCATAATCCTCTGTAAATTTCATGAGGGCTACTAAACACTTCATCCTTATTTCCGTAGCACTGTATACCTGAATCCCTAAGTATAAAGAATCTGTTGTATTAAACAGCCTCATAAATTGTTATTCACTTGCTAGAGAATAAAAAAGACCTTACAACCTCAGTAATATCTTCAAAAACCATAAAATTAATTAATATAAAATAAACGATAGACATTAAAAATTAGAAGCATGATAATAAATAATTGCAAGCAAAAATCGATGAGGCTGAAAAATAAAGAAACTTGGTGGCAACCGTAAAGTGGGTTGCATTCTAAACACTTAAATCCTAGTAGAATGTATGGTCTGTATTCATCGTCTGCTCTGTGTGTGTGTGTGTGTGTGTGTGTGTGTGTGTGTGTGTGTGTGTGTGTGTGTGTGTGTGTGTGTGTGTGTGTGTGTGTGGGTGGGTGGGTGGGTGTGTGGGTGGGTGGGTCTGTGTTTCTGGATTAAATGAATTTTAATCTTATATATACTTTGTTGTTGAACATATGTTTTTTGCACTAAAAATGTTTTGCAATGAATTAAAGTTAATATTTTTTTGTTTACAAAATCACATTCCTTCCATTGTAAAACCGGAACGATTTTCTTTATGGCTCTCTTTTACTGCAGCAAAAAGTCATGATTATTTAGTAAGATAAAGAAATTGAAAAGTATATAGTTAGGCACATCAAAAAATAAATATTTAAATAGAATGGTAGATAGACTGATAGATTGATATATAGATAGATAGAGAGAGAGAGAATCATAAGGGACGGAAATTTAACTATGTTGGTAATCAAGGTTTAATAATTTCTGTAGAATTTTAGTTGGCACTAAGTCAAACAACAGCTACTGAATTTGACAGTCACTGTTCAGTAACAAAATGGAAAGCAAAAAGTGGGAAAATTCGTAGATATCGTTTTAAAATAAACTGGGCGCGTAGTGTAGATGAGGAAGCAACTGAAACTTTATTAGCCATCCCATGACGTGTGACATGGTGCCTTGTCTTGGTGAGACAGCACGTTTGTTTTCGCAAAATGTGGCCGTTTTTTTCTTGATTTATTTGTTTAATAGGTGCAGTAGGTTTGCATAGTATTCGCCACTAATTCTTTTCTCCTTTTAAAGTAGCTGATGAAGACTGTGAATCCCAAAAAGCAGTCGCCATAACATTACCAGCAGAGAGAATTGCTTTGCCTTCTTTGGAGGTGATACGTCTTTCGTAGTACTTTGCTTTGAATGTTACTTGGTCTTAAGAGTGTTGTGGTGGACCCAAGTCTCATCAACAGTTATGAGTCAACACAAAATATTTCTTGAACTGAGCGTACAGTTCTTGAATTGAGCGTACAGAGTGCCAAACAATCGCTTGAAACATCCTTTCGACACTGTTTTTAGTTAAGTTTTAGCAACCGCAGTACCCGTCTAGCCCACAGCTTTGTTATAGACAGATGTTCATGCAAGGTACTGCGCACACATTCCGTTAGTATGCCAACGGACTCTACTACATCACTCACTTTTATTCTATGGTCTGCGAAAACGACTTTGTGGAATTTTCCTAGGACAGTCACTTTCAATTAGTCTAACTCGTAGGCCGCCAGTTGTGCTTGTCCGACCGATTTTCAATCCACCAACCCATTGTATTTGATGGAGAAGAGTCAAACAAAAAAGGGCTTGAAGTGATTACTGTCATGTACAGTCACGTTAATACTAAATAACTCATTTACTTAAAATATCAAAATTCAGTCTTAAAAGGATGAAATTATAGAACATGATCAAAATAATGAGAATAGTGGTGTTATTCTGTGTCACGTTCTCCATTATTCGTTTACCCTCGTACATTACAAATTGAAATTAAAATTTGTAGCAAATTGTACTACCTTACCATTATTTTATAGACGTTTTAAGACGATTTGTACATTAGTTGGTTTAGTTTAACATTTATTTTTGTCAAATTCGATTATTTTTTCATTCGGACTGTCGGTTATCAATAAGCCAAAGGTAACATCGATCATCACTCTGTGTTGAGAAAGTAAAGAGAGAGCACCAAGAGGGTAGTCACCAGCGCAGAAGAGGATTCACCTCGACCTCTGGTCTACTGCTATGAAGAAGCGATCAACAACGAAGACTACCGAGCAGCACCAGGAGAAGAAGTCTCACTCTTATAAGTCCGTATACCAAAAAACATCCATGGACACCGACTTTCCTTGCCATACGCAAGAAGAGGAGCATGAGAAAGATCCGACTGGGACCTGCCGCGTAGTCCAGGTAAATTGATTAGGTAGCGCTGCCGGAGAGTCCGAGATTAGGCCTGACAAATAGAGATGAGATTGCATCTGTGGCTGTATCACAGTTCGGCCCCCGGACACCCGCTGTTGCAACAGAGATGAGATTGCAACTGTGGCAGTATCACAGTTCGGCCCCCGGACACCCGCTGTTGCAATAGAGATGAGATTGCAAATGTGGCAGTATCACAGTTCGGCCCCCGGACACCCGCTGTTAGCGCTCTCCAAGCACCCGGTCCACTTAGGCAAGCTGGGAAACCTCCGGATCCACATGCATTCGCTAAATCGAGACAAGCACGTGGCCCTGGATTTACGGCAACTCGACATTCAATCTGACCCGCACTCACTTGACGAACTGCATGCAGAGGTCTACAAGGCTGTTACAACCTCCCGGCCGTGTACAACCTAAGGCGTTCGGAAGCCACTTCCGCTAATCAGGATCCTCGTGAAGAAGGGCGAGTCCACCCGAGTCCTTTTAGAGTTGAAACAGCTGTTTATGCTCTCCGTTAGCATAGACCCCTGCTCGTTTCTCAATGCCACCGGTGTCAGCAATTTACCCATAACAGCTGGGCTTGTCAGAACGCGCCGGCCTGCGTTAGTTAAACTTGCCAAACCGCTTCAACCGAAGCCTATAGAGCCACCTTCAAATTCTTCATCGTCAGCCAAGCCCACTGCACTGGTGGTACAGAAACAAATCCAAACACTGTAGCGATTCCGAAGCTTAAAGGTGCAGTGACCCCAAACACAACTGAAGACGTCAAACCAACAACCGCGTCTCCGGAAGATGAATGCGAATCCACTCCCAATTCACCTGGCAAAACCACGCATAACAGATCTGGCGTAGCGCAAAAATCTTCGGCGCAACTGAGCATACTTTGGCGTTTCCAGTGTTTCCGAGTCCAGCGATGAACTCTCAGCTACGAAAGCTCATTGTCAAAAGACACATGTTGCCGGTGATTACCTATACCCTTCCAGTTTGGGGATACCTGGCCGATTCCCTCAGGAAATCGCTCAAGAGCGTTGTCATCTAGGGACTTAAACTTGCACGCAAAGTCCCCCGCAGATTATCTTCACGTGCACTGCAAAGAGGACTGGGTGTCCACGCACTTGATGACACTATGCTGAATTCTATGGTGGGCGACCCGAGTTAACCACAATCCCCTGATCACCGGACTCGGCAAATGCTCTAAGACCAGGTGATTATTTAAAGCTGCCCGTTTATTAAGCCCTGGTGGTATACTCGACTATTCGAGGTAAGCTTCCTGCCCCCCCCCTACAAAGTAAAAATAGTATAAATAGAACTCACCCTGACCCAGTGGCAGGCAGGTGTACGTTTGCAGTCTTGGCACACTGCAGAACTCGGTTTATGCGCCTCGCGCGGGGCGCGCAATCACCCAGTCAGTTATCAATAAATCTGAATTTTTCGAGTGTCATAGGGCCCAGAACGTATTATATACCATGAACATATAAAATTATTTATTAAATGATACATATGAAAATTATTTTTATGTTTATTTGCTACATGAAACAACAATTAAGCTCGTTCTATGACAACCAATTTAAATATTTTTTTCAAAACAATATTTTCTCAGTTATATTAAGCAAGCAGAAATAGAAGCTTGGAAAAGAGATCTCGAACAGATCGATAACTAAATAATATTTATACAAAGTAATTATATATTTTTATTCGTTTGTAGCAGCTGCTATATTATACGCATTTCCACACAGGTAATAACTTGTGTTATAAGACTTAAGCTTTTTCAAATTGTTAGTAAAATGATATACATTGCAACTACAAATTTAATCCAAGTGTAATTTCCAGGCCATCAGCCTAACAGGTAACATATCAGAAGATTTCCAAACTATTTAAATATTGTTGAAATTGATTTAAAATGTTTACTTCCAAAAAAATAAAAGGTATTTTGATTTTGTTTGTTCCAAAACTGTATTTATTCCATCATTACAATGATATGCAATCTGTTTAAATACCTGGTTCCTCTTTGTATCCATTTTTCAAAGAATATATCGTAGATTTAATGGACTCGTTCCTTCAATAAAGCAAACGCACGTTTCTTCTATGTGTATTACATTTTTAAAAAACTGTAAACTACAGTTTTGCAATCGCATCTATTTCCTGTGCTTCCTACCACTCATTATGCTTTGTATGATCAAAATAATTTTCTGGCTTAACGCATTTTTATTGTATTGCTTGTGTTATTTATACTAATAAGTATAAGACATGTTTAGAATTCCTGCATTTAACTTATTTACCTTAATAATTGTTTAATTGAACAATTTTCCATTTTTTGTTTGCCGGGTTTCATGTGGCTACAATACGCGTCTGATACATTGCATTTAGGGTTCGTCACGTGACGTGTTAGAGGCATTTTGTTTGCAGAAGTCTGTTTAAACATCTCAGTTAATAGATTCGCTTAAAAGTCCTCTTTACTTAATTCTTTGTCAGTACCTGGAATAATCAATTGTCTTTGCTTACGTTAATATTACACAGACATATTTATTTTACTAATACATTGACATAAATAGCAGCATGACAATATTATTACATGTTAATGTATAATATATTTAACATTTATGTTTATACAATTGAAGAAAAATGATATTTCAAAATAGTCTTTCACAAAGGATTAATTGATAAAAACCTATTGCTTAATGACAATTAAAAAGTATTTTCAAATAGACTATAACACCAAACTATTTGTATTATAATGATTAGTAACAGGAAAAGATGACATCCCTGATGTACTAGTTACCAACTCTTGACATAAAATACAAACATACGGACTATTTCATTGAATAAATATATGTTATACATAAAAGTAAGCCATTTCAGAACCATGTGTCTCGATTTCAGTAAATAATTCAATTATACGTTTCCTCAAACTGAAACACATAGAATGCAAATTCGGAACTTCTTTAGAATAATAACTTGTAAATTAATGTTTTACAACTTGTCTGCAAGTTTTTGACTGAATGAATGTAATACTTCATGCGCTCTGGCAAATAAATATTTTTTCCTTATCTGTTTCACAATTACAATTATAATATCTGACTGTTTCTGAGGAATGCCTGCTGAAACTGTGTGTTATGTTTATCAGTGTGTAAGTGTAACCAGATATGATTATTATTCCCTAAATTATGAAAACTTAGTTTACTAGTGATATTAAATTTATAAGTGTTAAACCATTCGGAAAGTTCAGTCAGTTAACTGGACACAATTTTAAAACATTTTTGTCAACATATTTTTAAAACGTATTGTCGTCATCAGGACTATTATAAACGAGATGTTATGTCAACTGCTATATACAATTATTTAATTCTGTCCAGATAACTAACAGAACCTCTTGCAACTTTTTACTATTACTTTTAACTTACTTTTCTAGCTGATACGTTAAACAACTTTTGTTTTTTTACAGCTGTTTTCTGAAATGGGTCTGGTGACCAAACTATGCACATGTAAGTTGCTACACTTAGAATATGTTGCGTATATATATATAATTTATATCTTAATTTAACTTATTGTTAATATTATTTATTATATTTTTAAAACATATTTAGTTTTAGTTTTTACTAGCTATTTTCTTGTTTATTTCTATTACTTTATTTAAATGTTGTCTTATATTTTATAATATTGTTTTCTTTGTTTTATTATATTATATATCTTTATGGATTATTTAGTTATTTAATTAATTTCTATCCATTCACTTATCTACTTATCTACGTACCCAACTATATACTTATCAATCTCTTTACCTTATTCCGTAATCATCAAACATTTTTTTCTCTCTAATTTCAACCTCTTCCACCAAACTTAATAATGTTAGTTTCTAAACTCTAATGTCGTCTTTGATACTAACAAGAAAGTTGATCAAAACTTACACCGTTCAATTTTAATTTTAAACTGAATATCTGAAGAACCTATTCACGCAAATTCTAATAAACGTTTTATCAAAAGTAAATCCATTCGCGTCAGAAAAAGTTATTGTTCTCTTTTTATTAAAAATAATTATATTTATTGTATATAAACAAATACATTTTTGACACGGTATTGTAGGTGTCCACTGGGGCATCAAATTTAATTATATTAAATTAAAGGATATTAATATTTTTACCAATATTATGACAGTATTATTAACTATTATTAGCAACTCTTATTATGACAGTATTAAGACACCCCTCCCCAAAACAAAATTGACAAATATTATCAATCTGTGTGGTTTTCAGATATATTGTGCTGCTGCTGCTGCCTTAAAGGCAGGAAGAGGAAGGAGAATAATGGTAAGTTATTTTAATGTCTGTTATGTAATGTATGAATTAAGACTCAATATTACATTTCGTGTATCGCATATGTAATTGCTTTACATACGTAGCATTAACGCTTTGCATTTTGTTTAAATAAGTATTTATGAATTATATATTTGTAGCAAGTTTCCTTGAAGATAGGAAGTTCCTACATATTTAGTAAATTAAGATATATTCGAAGAAACAATTAGGAAACCTTTAATCACTGTTATCCAAGTAATAGCTTGACAATTAGTAATGCAGATTATTGTTCCAATATCTCTATTTATTGAAATAGCTTTGAAACCGCTATTTATTGTAAAATATGTTTGTACAAATAGACTAATGAAACAGGAGTATATAAGCAGGAAATTATCTATAATGTACTTTTATGATCCAAACTTAATTTTTTGTTTTAAGTTTAATACCGTAACAACCAAATTACCTCTATGTAGTTTGATTAAAACAGGTTGTGGTTTATGTCGCCAGGCTACTTACTAATTGCCTTGTACGCTAACGAGATGTACACAATTCAGAGGCTGTTGTGTTGAGCTTGCAATATGGAAGGAGGATGTTAGTACATAGGAGCAATAATAATAATAATTATTATATATATATAAACTTTCACAGTATGAACTTACTTTCATTTATCTTTCCCAAACGTTTCGAGGTGATGTTCCTCTTCCTCAGTGGGAATGAATACTGAATGTCATTTTAACAGTATAACGGTTATGGACTGGTGTGTGTGGTGGGGGTTGATGGTAGGAGGGAATTGGCGCTGAGGTTCAAATTGTGTGTTTGTATCAATGTATCGAATAGTGTATGTGATCTATAATGTAATTGTTCATTTAATATGTTGTTTGGTTGTAGTGCGTGATGTCTGTATATTTCAAATTGTTCAGCTATGTTTAGTTTTCTACTTTTAGGTAAGTAGTGTAATATTTCCATGTTGTGTTCTACGTTTGTGTAACTGTGGTTTTCGTTTTGTAAATGTGTGGCAAATGTCACGCCTTGTCATGCCTATTTATTTGCAAACACAAAACAGAAATATTAAAATCATCGTATTCCTTCAGTCTTCGACTGGTTTGTACCCTCCCCGCATATACCCGTGGTGCGTGTGGTACTGATTCTCTCACAGGTATATGGGACCTACAGTTTAACGCCGGATATTAAAATCATATAAAATTTAAAACAACTTAAAACTTTACAAGTCATATATTTTCAGTTTGTTATGTTGTTAGTTTTTTACTAGCACATAACGTTTGAACTAATTAACATTCTTCACCTGTTTCTGAAGAAGGCAGTATTGTATTACTCTCCTATTTTGATTCTTCATATGCACCTTTGTTTGTCGTGTCCTGTTTATCTGACTGGTACAGATTTCGCACTTTTTTCATCAGTAGGCCTACTCATGACCATTGGCATATCGCAAAAGACAAAACACTAGTCTGCATTCCCAATTTGAGACGAATCGAAATCGTTAGTATGCGTCATTTGTACAATAAACAGAAAAAATAGTTAATTTTATTTTCGTACTCTCTAGGCAAACGATGAATAAAAAGTAGATTTTCTTCGAATGGAAAGACCGAAAAACCGCAAAGAGACTGTATGCACCAACCAAGGCTGGCACGAAATTGTGTATTGTCTATTGCAAAACGTTTAGCGTTTTTCTAGCTTGAATCTGCATCATTTCAGTAGCAACAATAAAAGCCCCACTTTTATAGACTCAACTAGATGCTTTTCTACTTCCAGAAGCTTACTTGTTTTACCACAGAAAGAACGCCAATCATGAGTAGTAACACTTAATTTTTGTTTTGTTTTTTCCATTCCCAAACATTAGATTCCGTTATATCAAATTTACGCGATGCGCCGCGATTACCATTTTACTTGTGGATTTTATTATGGATGATTTAAACTGAGCCGCATAGGATGATAGAGATGTTGCACTTATTATGAATATACAATCTGTTTATTAACAACACGCAATACCGGTAATGAACTACTGTAAAAACCAGCAGACTAACGACGACAAACACGTATAGTACGGAATGCTACAACAGAGTACGATGTGAACAAACAACTAGTTTTTAAATTAGTTACTTTCTAGAACTAGTTTTAAAGCATTCCAAATTGATTTAAAATGGAATTGTAAAAAAGTAAAGATGTCTTGATTTCTTGGAAGTTGACTTGTCGAATCCTTTTGTGTGATATGAAAAAACCACATCCATGTCTGACACCCATGTCTTGACTCTTTTCCCTTGCCAATAGCATTTATGCAATGAACGTTCCCCTACTTCCTCAAACATAGAAATCTTCCTCAAAAACCTCATCAGAGATGGAACATAAGTGAAGTGGTCACAATATAATTATACCTAACTATGAACTGAACATATAATGTCTTTAGTTAAAAATATTTTTATTTGCTCTTATTTTATTTTCTTAATTATTTTGCCAGCAGGTGGTGAGATCAGCTCTGGGGTTGAAGAATCAACACCAGAAAGTAAGTGAAGAGTTAAATTCTAGTATAACTTTACATTATGAAATGTATGAACATATAGGTGTTTTTACAATATATATTAATTGAATTTAATATATACGACTTTAAATAAGAAAATCACAACATGGTTTGTTGTAGGCTACTAAAGAATCTCGAAATTGAAATCTTGTTAATAGTTTTAATTGTTAACTTTTTATCATGTTAAAATTTGTAATGCCTTTAAATTCTATAATACACCTTTGTATTCTATAATATAACTTATGACTGACATATTTACGCTCATGTAAAGTCATATGGCAGTCGCCATGGAGAACTACCCTATAGCTGTCATAGACGAAATGCTTGAAATATTCTGAGATTTGGATGTAATATGAATTCTAAATTACACTTTCTCTTTCCCATTTATCTGAGTTTTCTGAAAATCGTGGGGCAATGAGTGAGGAGCAGGGTGAGAGATTCCACCAAGGTATTCGAGAGGTAGAACGCAGATACTAAGGGCGATGGATTACATGAATGATAGCTGATTACTGCTCCAAAGAGAGGATTCTGAGGCAACACACAAAAAAAGCATCGGGAGAAGAACATTTCAAAGCAAACCAACAGGATTGTATTGATGTGTTTGACTTATTTAGAATCTATTATATGCATTATGGGATAAATAAAAAAAATTTACTTTTACGTGTATACATTTTCACTAATCTGTGTATATATTCCACTGTAAATATTTTACAGTAGAATACTGTAATATGTAAATAATGTAAATATAGATTTTCTTACATGATTTATGAAAAATTCTGATGTGATGAAGGAAAATAGAAGCTACTTTTGAAAATGGTGCTCCCGGATTACATACGTATAATAGCTTATACTTATGTACGGATTATCACAACTAAAATAGCTTTCACAAAGCTTAATTCTGTAGACCTATGTTAACAGACACTCTATTTAAAATATGAAAAAAGTCGGCGGGGGCTGTGTCGGAGCCACGGCCGCAAATCTTCAGAGCGTAGAATACGTCTGTGTGCTTTAGGGTTGCTAATATGTTATGAACAAACACATATTTAGTTTTACAAAGTACAAAATTATGTGTATATATAGACAATTACAAAATATATAGACGTATCTGTATAAAAAAATACAAAATATATCAATACAATCGCATAGTAAAAACATTAAAAACTGCAGGAACGGATAAAGGTATAGTTCCGATACCGCTAAATATCATTTGTTTATTTACTTGTTACTATGGTAATTAATTCTGGTCTCCATGGTGTTGCAACGGCATCACTTTAACAGCCACTATCATAACGTCCATCTGGAACCACAGTCTGTCACAAACGTCATACGCGTGTCCAAATTCATTATTAAAGAATGTTTTGTGAATGTGTGGATGTGCTTTGTAGCTAACTGCCACGTTTTGCTGAATTCGATCGGCTGACACTTGCCAAGTCGAGCGATCTTCCTCATCCAACTCGACTTCAGTATTTATTTCCGTGTCTTTTAAGCATTGTCGGTAAATCCTCTGATGTTCGGCATAGGTTATTTTGGGTTTTTTGAATTCCCCATGATTTTCTCTACTCTTCTGTATGCGTTTGCGATACTTTTGAGCACGTTTAGCACCCATATACCGCGACATTTTGTCCAAACACATGATTTTTACAACTTGAATTACGATTATTCAAACCTCTTAATAATATCACCGCTATTACAGTACACTATGTAGATAGTACTCGAGGAGACAATTCTAACGACACCTCACTCAACGTTCTATCGCATCGGAAACCGGAGAAATACTAATTTTAGTGCGCGCCGAGCGGCGCAAAACATTTCTATTTCTCCCCCCGCTCACCCCGCGCTGGATAATGCAATAACCCGCTTATATTGTGCTATTTATTATCTTTGTTCCTTTATCTGTCGAATGGTACCTCATATAAGCGTGAATCGTTTGTCGTTTAGATAATATTTCAATTCAAAACGTGACGTGAAAACGTAACGCTCGATTTTCTGGTTGGGGGTGACTATTGCTGGCCTGAAAGGTAAGACGTATTGTACGTCAAAAATTTACACTGTTTCTGGTATGTAGCTCTTTAATTTGTAAATATTTAAAGCAATTTAATTTTCGTAACCTCGAGGTTGATGTCACAGCAAGTTACATGAATAATTTTATGCCATCTGTGTTTTCCTAAATATTAATGCAGTCAACTTTCAATTATCCGGAGAAAAGAAGATGCAAAACCCACACCAAGTAAGTTAAAAGTCTCAACTTTTTGTAAAAATAACGGATGGCAAAATTTAAGTTATCTTACTGGAATAAACAAATAGGCGTGTATTAATAAACACGTAGTACTCACAACAATGTTGTATATTGCACTAAATTTACTTTTATAAAAAGCAAAACATTTATGAGCTTACATAAAGTACTAGTCTTCTATGAATGTAACAAAATTTTTGTAAATCTAGATTACAGTATGGTTTTTCCATATATTAAAACCGGTTTCAGAGAAACTTACTATTTATGTTTAAAATACATCAATCACCGGTGTTTCTTTCTTTATCATAATTTCTACAGGGCTCGAGTAACACCTAGTCTGCCTGTGAACTTACGTGGAGTGGAAAACGTTTTATTACGCGAGGCTGTTAACGTCTCACTAAGGCCCCTTCTGCTATCTGACAAACGACGTCGAACGCCTGGCAAAACCATATAGTTGACACTGCCCATCGATCCCGTATTACCTTTGTTTTAACGGTGTTGGTTCGAGATGAACCACAGCCCAGCATCTCCTAGCAGACAATGGAACGTTTCACCAATACCCTACAGCTGGCGCCGTAGGCAGTGACAAACTCTGTTTTAGTCAGTTACTACCCGAACAAAAACAAATAAAATCGACAGTTGAATTTCTTGTGACAATGTGAAAGGAACTGATTGCTTTCGCGTAGCACCGTGTTTCTATGGCAAACAGTTTTTAATTAACAGCCGATCGTGATTATTTTTGGATTGGCTCTCATATATGTCACAGTTTACTTTAAACCTACATAATTTATAATTTTGCTACTTTTACGTGTGCAGGTCGTCCAAACGACATCGTACCAGCAACATGCCACAGCTACGAGAACGGTAATTACTAAATTATCACGCTAACTCAATTTTCAAAATGTGTAATTAAAAATGTAAACACCAAATACAGATAATTTAATTTGTAGGAAATGTATACTAGTCTCAACCACAATCATTAGTCATTAGTCATATTGTAGTTTTATATTTTAAAGCTCTTTTTAATATTACTCTTGTGTGTTTTAACAACATAATTTTAAATACGTTTTGCAAACCAGGTTTATACCAGGTTTGCGCACCTTTTATACTGAGTGCTATAAGCACCTTGTACCCTTTATCTCTTTTTACATCTATTACGATTCACAAAAACTGCCAATCATGAAAGCGTCATAGTTGAGGTTACTCCACATCCTATCTTCAGCTTGATATTTGCCATGTGTTTAGAATCGAGTCGTATGACTGTAGAATCTTACTGTCATATAAACTATGATTCCATTTTTTTATAGGGGAAATTGATCCTAATATAATAATGCAAAATTATTATCACTTTTATTGCAATGTGCTCAAGCGTTTTAAAACATTTATAACAAAATCATAGTCTCGTACATAAGTGCGTGAGTGTGCGTCTATGCCCGTTTACTTGAATCCGCACAGTATTGTTGATGCACTTAATTTCTCCTTTGGTTCCCGAATCACACGAACATGTTCGTAACTAAGTTTGCATGAGCCAAGTGCCTGCTTCCTCTCTTTCTCTTAAATAATAGCAGCACAATAGCGATGCTCAGTACTAATACTTTTAAAACATAATATTTCTGTCCTTCCTGTTTTATACTGCATACGTATTTCATCTTATAAACGTGATTGTTTTATAAATACGGAGCCTGCTTTATTACAAACTGCCACTCTTTCTATTAACAACCCTTACAAGAATAGTTGCAAACGCTTACCAAGAATATTGTTCAAGAAGTACACGAAATTGCTTTATTTCTCACTTGCACAACTCATTACTTGTAAGTCAGAAATTGTATGCAATTCTTACTTACTTGTAGTTACAGTATTATTCTTTATACAAATTTACCCATTGATAAATATATAATCAATGTTGGGAATGTAAGAAAAATTATTTGAGGGCAAGAAGAAAAGTAGAATAAATTTATAAAATAAAAAAAATATATTTAAAATGAAACAATGTTACAAAACCAAAATCATCCACGTCTTCCATCAAATATTTGATCCATAGCCTGTTTCACCTCTACCCGTGAAAAGATTCACACACGCGCACACACACACACACACACACACACACACAGTGGGGCACATGAGGAACATAATATCTGCACTTAATCACTTACATATGTAAGCTACACGGTGGCGAGGAGTTTTGTGTGTTTATATTTAGACGTTAAAGTGCCACTAATGCCTGCCTGCCTTAGTAAATGGGCATAGATTAATTCGATCATGAGGCAAACCCATAGTACACAAGACGTTTGAACGTAATACAATTCATATTCTTCTCCGTCACAAAAGACTGGCAAATACTTTCAAATGTAATCTAACAATACAATCTATGCCTTAGTATTTTCTGTTTTATCGAGGGAAGCTGTGGACAACTAATGTTCACCGCAGTAGGGTCCGCAAAGTTAAGGTACCCACCAAAACCACAAACCTTTTTTTAATGGTATAAATAGTTTTTTGAATACACCCAGGTGCTCAGCTTTGGCAATACTTCACGAAGGAGAAACATTTTCTTCGTGCACATGGATGTTCACCCGTTTAAACTTTCAGCGGGCCGACGTTACCTGCTGTCTTCTGTTCTGCCAGAGGCCCTAGCAAGATCGATTTCTCCTTCTCCCTTTACCTTAGAACTGTTTCTATGTAGGCTGCTAGCTGCTACATGATCCCCGTCGTGTTCGCTCTGCAGCATCAGTCCGATAGTATTATTGGAGCCCATGTGACCCACTGCATTCTCCAGAGTTTGCCTCTCCACTCACCATCTAACACGGGTGAAAACGCTTGATCCAGATCGTCTAGTCTGGTCTATCTACTATCCCCATCCTATAGATTTAATTCCGGAACAGGCTGTAACCAGTTACAAATTGTGTTCATAATAATTGTTAACAATAATTAATCTCTCCACATTTTCGATCAGTTCATTCAGCTATTTTATGAGCCTGGCGGATCATATTGCCTTCGTGTTACTTGTCCATTTTCTCTGCCACTCTGCTACAGTTTGGAATCTAACCTCCGTGTAAGCTTGCACTGTCTTACTTTGGCCTTCCTCTTATAAACCTGATTCTGCTCCTGTGACAGTGGATCAATTGAATTTTATTCCCGCGACTACAAGAAACGCGGACTCCAAAGCCGTGTGATAAAAACAAGCTATTCTGTGTCGCTTGTCCGTATTTCTTGACACTGACACGCAATATCAGCCCTAGCCTCCCTGTAATCTTGTACTTTCCTTCTTTTACAGTATACCAACATATCGATTAGAATTCTTCCCGCGACTACAAGAATCGCGGATTATGAAACCGTGCAGTAGGAGCAAGCCCCTCACCACTTCGCTCCAATTCTGGCATCTGTCTTTTCTAATTCTGTAGAACTGTACAAATCCTACGCTTTGGCAAATATTAATCATATGCAACAACAGTTGCAGATGAATCGGCGACACAGCCTTCAGCACTTCTGCTGGTACACCGTCAGCCACTGGTGCCTTTTAGTTTGTAGCAAACCCACTGCTACTATCAATTCGTCGTCACTTCGCCAGCAATATCGTAATTTCTGCCGGCTCTATCGTTCATTCTATGTTTTTTTCACAAGGTCAGTTGAGGTGTACCATGCTTTTTATCCTCTCAAGATCATGTGGCTCTTCCGGCGCAAAAGCTCTGAGCTTACGAGTTACAAATGTATATCCTAGTGTCCAGGGATCCCTCTTTATTTCCAGTCCCAGTGCTTTCCAACAAAGTCCCTGTTACCCCCGAAAAGCTTTACTCATGTACTTTTCGTTGCCACATGCCCCGCTGTTCTGAAGTCGGCTTTTCTTCCTCTTCTCCTCGACATTTGAGATTTCCGCCTCAGCTGAAAACACGTCTTTCTGAGAGGAACAAATTGTTTCGTAAACTGGGAATTTTTCTGGACGTAAACTCATCGCAACTTTTCTAGACGTTGTATCAGCCGAATCACAGCCTTTATGAATGCCTCTGCACTGTTACGGATATCCGGTCTCTTCAGAGTCTCCTCCATCTTCCTCCGCTTTTTTTTTTTGTAAATCCTTCCTCGTCATGTTCCTGCTACATGTCCTGCCTTTACACTTCTTCCCAACCGCCTAAAAAAAAAAATAATAACAATAAAAAGGTAAATATTACTAATGATGAAATAATAAACATTATTTTGTTTATTAAAATATATTCATATGATATAATAAAAAATATTTGTTAATCATAAAAGTCTAAACTGTCCGTAGTTGATTGGCGTACACTTGTATGATTACAATCTCTACAATTGTTATGAAATAAGATTTAAACTTACCAGTACATTTTCTAATATGTAATTGGAAATACTTGGCCCTCCCAAAAACTTCATCAGACATGGCTTATAAGTGTAGTGGTCATAAATATAATCATAACTAATTATGGACCTGAACACATAATGTCTTTAGTTATAAATATTTTCATTCTTTTGTTATGTTATTTTCTTAATTATTTTGTCAGCAGGTGCCGAGATCAGCTCCGGGTGTGAAGAACCAACACCAAGAAGTAAGTGAAGAGTTACAATCCAGTATAATTTAAAATTATGATGTGTGTTAATATATAAGAATTTTTAAATAAGAGTGTCATAACATGTTTTGGTGTAATATACTAAAGAATCTCAAAAATGAAATCTATAATTTTAATAGTTTTAAGTGTTAAATATTTATCATGTTAAATCTGTAATGCCTTCTTTGAATTCTATAATACACTTTGCTTTACAACTTATACTGGTATAAAATGTATGCTCATGTAAAGTTATATGTTAACAGTTACCACGGACAACTACCCAGTGGCTCTCATAGGCGACACTGGCCTGTTACCTATAACGCACTCAAGGATACATTTGACAACAAACGTATGTGTACTTCCTTTCTTTTATGTTTTTATAATTTTTAATTTTTAATTGTATATGATTCCTCTAATGTATCCCTTTGTAAACATTTCAGAGTTTCTGATCATGTAAACATCCCTTCACTAACGTAATTTACTTTGCTGTTTCCTCGTCCATTTTTTTTTTTAGCATTTAACTGGTACACATGTATGTTTTGTAATCCCTTTAATGTGACTCGATAAATATTACTAATAATTTGAAACAGTGTTCTAAATCACCTTTCCATATGCTTACTCAAAAATTTATCTCTTTTTCCTCTTGTAAAAATTCTTAAATTTCAAATATGCCGAGTGATTTCAACCTGCATTTCCTTTCACTTAATTAGTAAAATATGTTGTTTAGCTGAGTTTACTGACTCAGCTAAATCAATAGTAAATGTTTTTAGCAGTATTCAAGGTATTGATTTATTTTCAAATGTCTTTATATATAAAGCGATAAAACTGCATAAAACATTACATTATTAAAAGTTGCTTTCAACTAAACTTTAGTATCAATTACTCTAGAAACGTCAAGTATACTGTACTTGACAAGTACAAGTTCTGGTACTTGACAAGCAGCCAATGAGGTTCAATAGAAAGTTGCTTTCAATTACCAATGCGCATGTTTGGGCGCGCATAAGGCAACAAAATAATATATTTTAAATATCCAGATAACTAATGATAAATATCCAAGATAACTTCGTGTTGCTTGCTCATTGTTAGGAACTATATAGAAATATTAATATTATTCATCACGTATTTTGCTATATAATTTGCTATCAAGTAAGTTGTAAAAAGGTTATGTGTTAAATAATTCTGTAGACTGGTGAAATTGCAAAAATTCCTTCAGCTTAAATTACATTGAATACGCGTATATTACGCGTATGTTTTATCGTACAATAAGATAGCAATTAATACAATTTTATGTTAAGACTCCCTATGTACTTTTATTGCCTTTAATTCAATCTTTTGTATCTCTGTACTTTTTCTGTCTTTTTTAATGTATACATCTGGGGTGCCATGGTGCCCGCGCTCTAATAAAGTCACGCACGTTCACACACACATGTACGTTCTCTCTCTCTCTCTCTCTCTCTCACACACACACACACACATACACACACACACATATGCTGAATACGGACAGAGAGGGAACGATAGTAACTTAGGCTGGCAGATGAAGTTGAACTATGAGGCATTTGGATCAAACGTTTAGTTTTCTCCTATGCCCTCTCTTCTTCTACACTTTCAGTCATTAGGCACTTTGTATGTATTGACTTCAGTATCCTTCCCTCTATAATAAAGTTTTCTCATACTAGTTTTCCCTATGTTTAAGTTATTGTTAACATAATTCAGCCTTTAATTCGATTTATTGTGCATTCAATATTAACGTATTTACTTATAAATTTGGATACAATATCCAAGAGCTTATAGTAATAATTTTCACGTTTTCTTTTGTAGATCAGAACTGTAATACACTACAACGGGAGGCAAACGCTGGTAAGTTGTGTGTGTTAATGCGGATGTTTTTAGATAATTTTAAATAGCAGTTAAAGAACTGTACATTTAGAATTTTCTAAAATATATTACTAACTGTGAACGTAGATTTCAATATAGTGTCGATTCATACACTGCTTATTTCCTGACTAATATCTGATAATATAAGTCACCTCTTCATGTTTGTCAAAAATTCTACCCATTATGCGTGCAAGAGCCTCAGTATAAGTTATGACAGGATCTGCACTCGAAATTGTTTTACTTTTTAGTTATAAAAACATATTACATAAATAAGAACAACAGTAAATTCTAGGTGAGCAAAAAAAACTTTTTTGAATGTTGTTCATAGTTTAAACACAAAAACGCTAGTGAGGTACAACAGAAGCCAGAAGAATGGCAATCCTACTGTTAACATTGTTACTTCCATATGGCTATTCTTCTATACTTCAGAAGAATACAATGTGAAAAACTGTTGTAATAAGTAACCTTATCTTTAAAGTACACCATTTTATGTTTCTCCCATTAAACAAAGAAGAACACAAATGAGTTATATTACAATTATAAAGGAAACGGCCTAAATAAAAACTAAAACACGACACAAATATGTCACAAAAAATAATTAATGTGTTTTGTAAGAAGTCCATAGTCCAAATTCAAATTAAAACAAATTTTTTCAAACCTACTACACATACCTCTTACTGTATTTCTAAGTTTATAACTTAATTAGCTACTGATGTGTCTAGTTTAACGCTGTCGTCATATTATATGTTTTACAAATACAGCGTGGGTCAAAAGTCACTACCCATTGTGGGTTACTGAGTTACCCATAGTAAATTGTAATTGTTTTCCATCTTTGTCGATAGAATTGCACTCTAGTGTTTACATAAGAAACTATCAGACACAAACCAAAGGCGCGTAATTTAAAATCAATGGGAAGATCACAACCAAAGTAATCTTAATGTTTACAATGGGTAACTCAGTAACTCACAATGTGTAGTGACTTTTGGCCCATTCTGTATATAGAAAAATTTAAAGTTAATCACTCTTTTAAATTTAATCGCCACAGTAACACGATACAAAATAAACAACAAAATTAGTGTAATTTGTAAAATATAAAGAATTAAATTTGCTTTTTACATTTACAAGTACAGTAAGGTAATTTCGTAAATAGAAAGTGACTTTTTACTTTGGCTACCAAAACAAACTGTACTTGAGTTATTTTATGTTTTACTGATTTACTAATAATTAGTAAATAAGAGTCATTTAGAAAATAGTTTCCACTGTTCATTTCTGAGAATATCACAGATTTGATGTTTAAAATAAACCAATTATTTTGGATCGTTAAGGTCTAATTATAACGGTTTTACGAACTTATCAAATCAATAATTATACCGGTACTTATTGGAAAGTATAAACTAAAACTGTTTAGCAAGTGTGCATACAACACAGTACAACGGTTTGTTTCTACTGAAAATTATTTTTTAAGTTATATAGTCATTTACAGAACGTATAAAAACTTTTACTCAAACTTTTGTTATCAATATTACACGGCTGGAGACAATGAAAATATCGATTTTCTAGTGGAACTCCCGATAAATGTAAAACATATCTTTGATTACCAGCCATAAAAGTTTGATTTCCATGCTGATCAACATAACACGTAATTATATGTACCGCGTAAATATCGTTTTTGCATATAACTTTCTGGTTTTGGTTTAAATTGTATGATCCAAGTTTTAGTAACCAAAACACACACACAAATCTTTTTCAACCATATTAAATTTAGTTGATTATACCTAGTTCTCAATCTGACATTCTACACTTCAATTCTTAGTCAATGTGTAAATAGGAAAATATGTCCATTTTTCAGTTCTGTACTGATATATGGAAAATACAGTACAATATTGACCGAGGGTGCATAACCTTGGAAGAACGTCATTACAGAAGGGATTTCACCACCGTATTTACAGGCGATGTAAGTTTCGAAGCAGAAATGGTAAACAATTTATTTAGACAACGTTATTATATATTTATTATTTACAAAAACCATCTGTGTTGTCAGCATCGTCATATTAACCTGTATGTCTGTTGTGAAGTAATTTAACGTTGTTGTTTATTATTACGTATATACATACATACGTAAACACACCACACACATACACACAGGAAGAGAGGGTGAGAGAGACAAAGTGAGAGAACGAGAAAGAAAGAGAGAAAAATACAAATAAGCAGACAGTTAATTGTTCTTGAGGGAAATTCAAAGTACAATAATAATAATAATAATAATAAATATTATTATTATTATAAATGTTATTACGATTATTGTTATTATTATTAAAATTAAAACGATAATTTTTATAAAAAAGTTTCTCTGGTGTTTAAAACCTTATGTAATACGAATTGTATAGTGTGGTATCAGAAGATACAGACAGGTGTATTTAGTGATAATAAAAATATTACTTCACTTTCTGTTCGTAGCATAAAAGTAAATTTATATCTATAAAAATTACACCACTTAAAATTTACATACTATCCACTGGACAGTATTTTACATCACACAGTTATTAGTATTTTCAAAATATTTACATTTTCCGTACCATAAAATATTTTAATAAGTAAAATTAATTTCACAGAATTTTAAACTGTATTTTTTGTTTTAGTTGTTCCCTGGCTCCAGACCAGAAGAAGGCGTTGTCGTAGGATTCATCTACTAAACTGTCACCACATTACGGGGGAGCCCAAACTCCACCTTAGGGCTCCCATGGGAGGGCGGGCCCCTGCCGATGTGGCCCCACCTTGTCGTGGTGGCAGGGCTTATGGTAAAAACTAACCAACCAAGAGGGCCACTGTTTAATTTATAACAGCAGTAGAAAACTGTATGTTTCAGGGTCAGGTTATTAGGTCCTCTTCTTATATGATGAGGCTTTCCAGTGAGGATTTTTAGGTCTCTTGGTCAACAACGTTCAGTTCAAGTCTTATTATGGAAATGATTCAAGGAAAAGCTTGGTGGGAGTTTTTAAATATGCAGGATGTATCCTGCTCCTTCCACTAATAACCTTATTCACAGAGTTGATATTCACAAATCTAGAAGTACAATCTGGTTTATAACGTATCACGAATAACGTATCAACTATTGGTGGAAAATTCATTGTTACTACTCGTTGAATTGTAGTAATCCTTGACTTACTGTGCAAACTTATAATTTAAACATGTTTCCAAACGTCCAAAAATGACCTAATGGAAAAATTTTGAAATATTTAAACATGAAACAAATAACAAATTCATACCAGAACAAATTCAAATTAATAATATTTCCAAAATTACTAATTTAATAAAATAATACATATTTATATTATATTTTATAATTAACTATATAACATATTTTACATACATATTGTAGCATGACAGATAATGCCCATAGTTCTGAATGGAAAGAAAGATCATAAAATAAAATAAAAAACAAATTTAAATTCAAGAAAGCACCATTAAAAATCAATTAAGAACCACCGTAAAGCACAATCATAGTTTGAAGTAAGAATTTCATTAAAACAGATATACAATGAATGGTGAGTAATCAAAATAAACCAAAACGCTAAAAATAAAGTAAGGAGATACCCAGGTACGATAGGAGTAAGTAAGGAAGAAACCAGAACAAGACAACATCCACAAAAGAAGGAATGCTTTTATAAGAAACAAGTAGGATAGCAGTAAGTAAGGAAGAAACCAGAACAAGACAAAATTCACAATAAGAAGGAATGCTCTTATAGAAAACAAAAACGAAACCCCAAAAGATAATAAAAATAACCAGCGAAAGTATAACAAAAACCCAAATTTAGAAAACCATGTAAAATAGATATAAACAAAAGTGTATAAAGTAGAATTAAAAGTGAACCAATGTGAATTAATTACATAATGAAAAAAAAACCTTCATTATCCTCTATAAATAAATTTCTTTATTTTAATAAGACTATAAAACTGATTAGAAATAAAATCAAAGAATAAAAGGGGACCAGTGCAAGTTTTTATATTATATTAAATAAACTTAATGTGTCAATGTTGGAGTTCATAAACTAAGTAAACTGTGCATTCATACAACTTTAAAGTTTTTATATTGTGCCAAGAAATAATATTGAATAGAGTATTATAATCACAAATAAGATACAAGTGTTTCTAAATAACTGCCACTCTTTATATACAACATTCATTAGAATGACAGTAATAAAACTAGAGCAGGCCAATAAAAAAGTGAAGTGACCAAATAAATACCCAAAAACCAAACAAAAACAACTAAGACTGAATATAAAATTAGTTATAAGAAAATAGTTAAATGATGGAAGGACAGATATGTGTTATTTATAATAAATTCAAATAGGTCAAGGCTGAAAAAATGTCTGAGAGTACAATTCTTTTAATATAAAACTTTTATTATAAAATATTTATTATGTGTTAATAGTAGTAATCAAGATTAAAATGTCTGAGTTTACATACCATTGTTAATTTCAAATATTTGTTATGGATAAATAGTATGAATTATATACTAAATGTTCTATTGTTCAAGTAAGGAATGTTAATTAATATTATAGTAGAATAGAAAGTCAGAAGGGGTATATACAAGATGTATTATTCAAAAAACTTTGTATGTAAAAACAGATAAAATCTAGGCCAAGTGGTAAATCTAAACAACATTATAATTGAAGAATTAAGTACAGTAAAATAGTTAAACTGATGAAATTTATTAAGGTAAATCAGCCACAGAGTCATATAACTGAAACTATAATTAAGAAAGATATTGTAAAAAGATAGTAAGAATTATTGGAAAAAATGCAAATGTAATGACTGAAAATTCAAAGTGGTGAGTCACAAATTAATGAATAATATTTAAAAAGATAACCAATTAATTAAATTACAAGAAATTAAGGAAAGATAAAACTTTTATGTCAATCTGAGATTTAGTACAATCATAAATATAACATACAAAATGGCAAACATTTTGAGAAGGACAGGAAATAAATTTTAAGGCCTACATTTTCAAAATGAAGAAATATAGCATTTTAGATAAAAAACTTAGTAAAACTATCTTATTTGGTATTAAATCAAGCAGAATGAACTAAAGAAGGAGATTATGTATATTTAGTATTTAATAAATTTAAATAATAGCAAAAATATATGCAGGAATATAATGTAAATTTCATACATGTAACGGAAGCAAAAAAGACTTGAAACAATGTATTGCTAATATTAAATTGGCTAAGACGTTTTTAGATGACGAAGGAAGTTAGAACAGTTGATTATTAGATTTTGTCGAGCACGCCGAAATTACCCAGATCAAGGAACACCATAAGACAAGGTTGGAAGAAAACCGAAAAGAAACACAGGAGGAAATAAGTAAGGTGCGAAACCAAGTCACAGAAAGGTGCGACGGGATGGAAGCGGTGATGACCAATATCACCGGTCAAGTGCGGCAGAGCCAGGAAGAGATGGAGATAATCCGAAACCGACGACCGACTAACTTCACTAATTTCCCCATGAATGAGAATCAAGAGTGGTTGAACTTCCGCCAATACAAAAGAAAGCCCATGGAGTTCTTGGCCCGAATAGAGGAGTACATGGCCAAACATAGGGGCAACAGATGGGTCAATAACCGGGAGTTGTTAGACGAGTCATTTCGAGAAATGACCGATCATTGGTGGATGGCCAACCGTAGTGACATCGAAGATTACCAGCAGTTCAAGAGCTTGTTTAGGCGAAATACTGGTCTGAAACTACCCAAAATTTAATCCGAGACAACATCTGTCACGGACGTTACAAACAACAGGTGGGTAGCTCAATGACTGCATACTTCCTCGGCAAAGTATGTATGGCTAAGCATTTGGAACCAGCCATACCAGAAGAATGCCTCATAAACAAATTATCATATCACTATGATGAAGAGGTGATTCGAGCACGGAGAGGCAGCCAAATCAAAACCATACAGGCCATGACGGAACTTCTCGAAAATTATGAGAACGAGGAGTATTACCGACAAAGCCGGAGGAGGAACTATAGACCAGAACCCAGGAACTATCCGAATACCAACAACGGTACCAACAACAACAACAACAATGGATACCAGGGAAACCGCGCCAATCCACCAAATAACAACAATAATAATAATAACAATAAACACGTTCAAGGTAATCAAAACAATAACAGAACAAATAATGGTTATCAGGGTAATAGAAACCCATATTACCCAAACCCCAACGGTAATAGTCAGAGAAACCCCAACTATAATAACAATGAACGTTATTATAATAATAATCGTGGGCAACAAACAAATAATAACAATAGTAATAATAGGTTTTCTAGACCGAGGGTGAACTTCATACGAGCTGAAGACGGTCGCCAGCGTAGGTACTACCATCAGCGACGCAACAGCTACCATGAATATGAGGATCGGCGGAGGAGCCGAGAACGTGACGAACCAAGGTATAATCAGACTAGACGGAGTACAAGTCTAGACAATACGGAACGGCAGACAAACCGCGAACCACCGTTGGATCATCGCACAGAGCGGCAGGGACCCACTCAAGGTCTCCCGACTGATGCCTCAATCAGTGCGACACATAATAATGATGATATCGAACATTTAAACGGGAGGAGGCAGTAATAAATAACCTAGACCCATTACTGCTCCTAACTCCTGGGTATATAAATGAGTTGCCAAGATCAACTGACACAAATCGTATCACAATAATAGGTTGTAATTATTTAAAAAACCTTCGACAAGAATTATTGGAGGAGGATGATACTAGCCCTAACAATAATATAAATAATGAAATAATACATATCGATGCGGAGGTAGAAGGAGTCCCCGCAAGGTTAATGATCGGTACTGGTTCCAATGTCTCAATAATTAGTACGACAGAATTGGAGAGAATACAAAGGGAATGCGGAAGAATATTACCGACATTGCTGTTGAATAATATTATTTTATTAGGTGCCACCGGCCGCCAAAACAAGACGATAAGAAGACAAGTTTCAGCCAACGTGATGAGCTGTGGTATAGCGATTGATATGGAGTTCTTAGTGGCAACCGGGCTGCCGTTTAACATATTAGTGGGGTGCGATGTGCTCAGACGAAACTCCGCCATAATCGATTTACGAACGGAGAAATTATCACTTTTTACGAACGGACAAACTTGGACGGCTCACTTGGTTGGTAGCGATACAGTAATTCCCAGCGATATCCACCAACAAATCCGTAAAATCAATTATATAAACAACACTCCTATCATTGAGCGGATAGTAGACGGTAACTCTAATGAGGATTTATGGTCCCAAAAGATCCAGGAAATCAGGGATTTCCGGGGCGGTATTACAAGGGAAAGGTTGCCAACACACCAAGCGGATAAATTAATAAAAATTTATGAACAATACCGATCAGTATTTTCTGACGAGCCCAGTAAAGTAAAAAACTACCAGTGTACTCTACAATTTCGAGATACAGTGGAATTTAACCGGAAGTCATACCCCATCGCGCAATCACGAAAGGAAGCTGTAAGAGCTGAAATAAGTAAGATGATTAACCGTGACATAACAGAGAGTAGCCAATCCCCATACACCAGTCCTATAGTGGCTATTCCTAAGAAAAACGGACAAGTCCGTCTATGCCTAGATGCACGAGAAATCAATAAGATGATAATTAATGACAGGACTTCGCCCGGTGAGATAGAAGAGATTTTAAAACGTTTCCACGGTACCAAGTACTTTAGTACATGGGACACGGTGTGCGGCTACTGGCAGGTGGAATTGCACCCACAGAGTCGCCAGTATCTGGCATTCATATTCGAAGGGCGTAACTACCAGTTTAATAGATTGCCCTTCGGACTCGTGAATTCGGTCGCAGTCTTTGTACACTGCATGGACCAGATACTTGGCCAGGAAGCCCTACAATTCACCACCGTGTACGTAGATGATTTGCTTGTATCCTCAGAAACATGGGAGGAACACTGCTACCGTGTGGAACATGTGCTGAAGAAATTGGCTGCGAATAACATCACGCTCAAGCTGGAAAAATCTCAATTCATTGCCAAGGAAATTCAGTTCTTGGGCTTTATATTAAATGACCAAGGAATCTCACCGTCGACTGAAAAGGTAGAAGCGATTCAGAAATTTCTAATACCAAGGAATAGAAGGCAATTACAGTCATTCCTGGGACTCTGTAATTACTATCGCAAGTTCCAGGAAAAGTATTCTGAATTGACCGCCAGATTTCAACCGCAACTGTGATCCAAAAATAAATGGATCTGGGGTATAGAGCAGAACGAGACATTGCAACTGATTAAAGAAAAATTTCTTGAACCTATTATACTTCGCCATCCAGATTTCAGTAAACCTTTCTTCTTAAATTGCGATGCCAGCGACATTAGCCTCGGCACAACGCTATATCAAGAGGATGAGGAGGGCGAACATCTCGTGATTTGCTTCGCAAGTAGAGCATTAAACCAGTGCGAAAAGAACTACCACGTCACTGAGAAAGAACTGTTAAGTGTAGTGTTCGCGTGTGGCAAATTCCGCACCTACATCCTAGGTTATCCCGTTACCGTCCGGACAGACCATAAGTCCATATCGTTCTTGAGGAGGTGCAAACTGAGTCACGGAAGGTTGACCCGGTGGATACTGGTACTGCAAGAATACAATCTTAAGTGGGAGTACACCCCAGGAAAGAAGAATGTCGTTGCGGACGTGTTATCACGTATTGACGTAGAAAGGCAGACATTCGAGGGAGAGAAAGAAAGTGTACTCAAGATATACCACATTCTTAGTACCAGAGCCGATCTAGCCTCATTATTAACCAACCTGAGCACCCACCAACAAGCAGACCCGAAATTAAAAAATATTAAAACTAGACTAGAAGCGGGTGACGAAACAATCGCCCGATATTATCAAATTAATAACGATATTCTATTTAATAAACCATCTTTAAGGAAGGAGACATGGAAGGTAATCATTCCAACCCATATCGAAAAAGAGATAATAATTAATTATCATATTCGATATGGGCATATGGGCGCCTTAAAGGTGATAAAGGCCCTGGAGGAGAGCTGCCACATGAAAGATGTCAACCGGAAGGTCCGGAAGTATATAAGAGGTTGCCACATTTGCCAACTCGTTAAATCTAATAATGAGAAAAAGGAAGGCCAAATGATTCCTATAACATCACAGGCAAAGTTGGAAAAGGTATTCTTGGACATCTGCGGACCATTTCCCCGCAGTGGTGGTCGTCACAGATATAAATATCTGATAATCGTAATGGACCATTTCACCAAGTTCGTCAAGCTATACATAGCAAATCGGGTAACTACTAATAAAATTCTCGGCATTTTGACCGACCAGTACTTCCCAAACGTCGGAAAACCAGTTTCGATCATTACCGATCACGGAGCCCAATTCAAGGGGAAGAAATGGCGGGATACCCTATTATCTATGGGTGTTCGTACTTATAAAACCTCGGTCTACCACCCGAGCAGTAACCCGGAAGAGAGAGTATTACGAGAAGTCGGGCGTACATTAAGAACTTATTGCCACAATCAACAGAGGATGTGGCAAGACTATCTAGAAGCCACAGAAGAATTCCTCAACTTGGCATACCACCCAGCCATAGGAATTACCCCATACTCCGCCATGTACGAGAAACAACCCCCAAGAGAGATCGAAGAAATATTAGAGTTCCCAAAAGATAATATTTATACTTTTGACAAAATAAAGTTTTACAACAAGGTGGCCGAAGACCAGGAGAAACGGCGCAACAAATATCAAAAAGGTATGGGTAAAATAATAACCTATACCAGTGGTGAAAAGGCATTATTGAAAAATCGGGAATTACCCAGCTCACTGGAAGGAATAACAAAGAAGTTGTTACTATTATACACTGGACCCTACATGGACAAAAACAATAATACTTATGAGATAAAGGAGATGGGTTCTGGTAGAATCAAAGGTGTATATAACCAGGCTTCCATGAAAAAATATCATGAGGAGTAATATAAAAAGAATTTTGTTATAAAAACATCAAAATTCAAAAAAATAAAGTAAGTTCACCTTACTAACAAGTATTTAAGAAAACCATTTAAGATATAAATAAAAGGAAAAAGAATTTATTAGAACACTAAATTCCAAAATAAAGTAAGATCAACTTACTACAAATAAATTTGAAAGAAACCATTTGGAATAATTAAAAAGAAGAAGAAGAATTTTGAATAAAAAACCAAAAAATTCTAAAATTTAAGTAAGAACACCTTACTGACAACTATTTAAGAAAAAACTATTGTGGAACAAAAAGAAAAGAATTTTGTTAAAGTCAACAAAATTCCAATATATTGTAATATCAAATTACAAACAAAGTATTAATGAAAAATATTTATGATAAATAAAAGAAAAAGAATTTAGAGATGTAAAACAATCAATTCTAAAATATATAGTAATGTCAAATTACAACCAATGATTTACAAAAACATTCTATGAAATTAAATAAAAGGAAATAAAAACCAGTGATACGATTAAATGAATAAACTTGTGTTGAAATAAAAATAATAACACTTTGAAGTAATACAAAGAGAAACAATGACCTCATTAAAAATTAATTAAAGAATTCATTTGAATAAAAAATCAGAGAGAAGTAATTTGAGAAAAAGAACAAAAAATAAATGTAATTAAATAAATCATTAATGAGTATGATCATGAAATAAATGTCGAGTGTAATAAAGACAATTATAAGAAAGTGCTAGAACATGGAACTAGTGGAATACATGGAAGCTAAGAAACAAACCAAAAATAAATAATCCACTAAGTAATAATTCCATTATGATCATAAATACATTAAATTACAATTAACTCAAAAGAAATATCGAAGGAAAATAATTAAATATCAAATGAAAATAATAGAATATCAAATGAAAATAATTAAATATCAAAGGAAAACACCACAATAAAAGAAAAGTATAATTAAATTATAAAAATGCAACTATAAAGTATCAAGAAAGTTAAATCCGAAGAAACTAAATAAAATGAGAATACCCAGGTAGGTTAGGAGCAGGTAATAAAGAAGAAACCCCGAACCAACCAAAGGACATAATGAAACCGAATTACCTTGGAAAACCCAAGAAGGAAGAAGAGAAGAAAAGAAGATATAGGATGGGAGGACTACGAGGAATACCCATGATAAACCTATTATTAACAATGATAAACCCCAAACCAAATTTTAATGTCACCCAAAGAAAGTATAACACCCCAAAACCTCAAAGCAATGTAAATTAATTATAAACAAAAGTATTTAGTAGTGTGGATAGAAGTGCACCAACTAAAGTTCTTATATAATAAAATAAACAAATCTTCACAGTCCATTATAACTAAAAGTTTGGTCTTAGAATACTGTAGAACTCAAATATAAGTCAGAACCAACAGTGTAAGTGTACCAGTGCAAGTGATTTAAATATAATAAGCTTCAAGTAAAGGTGTAACTGTTACTTCAACTAAGTGCTATTAAATAACTTTAAGTTTTATATAATTACAGAGGTGACATGTCATGAAATATTGTTGTGAAAATATTTCTAATGTTTCATAGAAGAGGCCACTTTTTATCAAAAAACATTCATAGAAATGTAAATGATAAAGAGAGCAGGTGGGGAATAATTACTGTGACAGGGGATTAAAATATAATACATAATATAAACAGAAAGGACTGAATTTAAATTAAGTTTAACAAAAATTAAAATTTTAAATGGCTAATTATGTTTAGAGCCTATGAACTCCACATTTCAAAGTGGTAATAGAATAAGAAATATTATTAAGATAAGAATGTTTGTTAATATAACAGTTTCATACAGCATAAAATGTTTATGTCTGTATACTATAATAATTTATAAAATGTTTGTTATGTAATTTAAAAAATAGCTAAAACCAAAATGTCTAACTTTAAAGACTACTAATTAATTTTCAATATTGTTTTTGTATTATGAGCAGGAATACATTGCTACATGTACCAATAGTTATATAAGGAAATTTTATTTAATATTGTGTTAACTTTAGAAAGTCAGAAGGGGTATAGAAATAACATTATTTGAAAAACAGTATATGTAAAATTATAAAATCTAGGCCAAATAATAAATTCCAAATAACATTATAATTGAGTAAGAAGGTTTAATAAACCAAGTAAACTATTGAGATTTATATAAGGTGAATCAATCAACGCCTATTCTAACTGATACTATACATTAAAAGAATAATATAAAAAGATGTATTAAATTATTAAATAATTTCAAAATATAATACCTAACAATTTTAAAGGAGAAATAGTAAATTCATGAATTATAACTAAAAGAATGATCAAATGATAAATTTGTAAGAAATTTAGGAAAGCGAAAGATTTATATCAATCTGAAATTTATTATAATCATATTTATAACACCTAAGATGGCTAAAATTTTGGACAAGGACAGGAAGCAGATATTGGGCCTATATTTTCCAAAATGACAGAAATATAGCAATTTTGACAAAAATCTTTATAAATATGGACTATTGTATATCAAATTAAACAGAAGGAGTTAAAGAAACCAATTATGTAATTACTAGTTCACTAAAGTAATCAATAAACAAAAAATATTCTGAATATAATGTATTTTGAAATCACATGCAGAGGGAGTGATTTATATTTAAACAATCCATTTCTAATATTAACTTGGCAAGATATTTCATGAGACGAAGGAAGTAAAACAGTTCTTAATTAACATTCAAGGCGAACGGTTGGTTTAGCTCGCACTGAGAACACATATAGCGAATATTTTAATGGCGTGTAAAATTTAGCCTAGAATCAGTGAACAAAAGAGAGTTACCAAAATTGGTATTATAAACATAAAAACAGTGCACAACACCACCACAAACAGTGAAAACAAACAATTCTTAACCGAATATAAGTGGAATAAACCAATAAAACTATCAAACATTAAAAATTCACCTTACCAACGAACTTCACGATTTTTCGTCATACACCGACAACAGTGAACACACTAAATAACAACATTTAAAGCCAGTGAACACCGAACACTTAACCAGAACACCTATAACAACCCAATAGACATTATACAATATTACGGAGAACAGAAAACAGTTGTGAAGGCAACTTTATGGTCAGAAATTCTAGACATAACATTCACGCTTTTCTTCATCAACGAGGCGGCGGCCATGATGGTTCCGTGATGCAAAGCGAACTCTCCCGATTGAATTCATCCAGTCAACCTTGGGTATAAACTTGTTCATTATAAACATTATATATTATTCTCAATTTGTGTATTTATTAATTAATAAGATTTATTACTTCCATATTCCTTAAGGAATGGAAGTATGGTGATAGCAAAAAAAATCGTGTTCGAGATTATTGCAGATTCTGATTGTACTACACTCAAAACATGAAAAAAAGTCTTTTTCCGAAAAGTGTTTGTGTGTGTGTCTGTGTGTCTGTCTGTGTGTCTGTCTGTCTGTCTGTAGATTTTTTACTTCCATATTCCTTAAGGAATGGAAGTATGGTGATGGCAAAAAAAAATCGTGTTCGAGATTATTGCAGATTCTGATTCTACTACACTCAAAACATGAAAAAAGTCGTTTTCCGAAAAGTGTCTGTGTGTGTGTGTGTGTGTGTGTGTGTGTGTGTGTGTGTGTGTGTGTGTGTGTGTGTGTGTGTGTGTGTGTGTGTGTGTGTGTGTGTGTGTGTGTGTGTGTGTGTGTGTGTAGATTTTTTTCTATGGCAAACGATAACTGCCGCAAATTCAAACAGAATCAAATAATTTTTTGCATACAGCCCTGATTTTTAGAGTACTCACGACCTATTGTTTTTGGTGAAGATCGGTTGAGGGAAAGGGGTAGTTTACCAGCAACGGTTTTTTTTATCAAGGGAAATTTTTTTTTTGGCAAACGATAACAGCCGCAAATTCAAACAGAATTAAATAATGTTTCGTATACAGCCCTCAATTGTAGAGTTTTCAAGACTTATTGTTTTTGGTGAAGATCGGTTAAGGGAAAGGGGTAGTTTACCAGTAACGTTTTATGTTTTAACAAGGGTATTTCCTATGGCAAACGATAACAGCCGCAAATTCAAACAGAATCAAAAGATTATTTGCATACAGCCCTATATTGTAGAGTTCTCAAGACCTATTGTTTTTGGTGAAGATCGGTTAAGGGAAAGGGGTAGTTTACCAACACCGTTTTTTTAACAAGGGTATTTACTATGGCAAACGATAACAGCAGCAAATTCAAACAGAATCAAATAATTTTCTGCATACAGCCCTGATTTGTAGAGTACTCAAGACTTATTGTTTTAGGTGAAGATCGGTTGAGGGGAAGGGGTAGTTTACCTGCAGCGTTTTTTTATCAAGCGTATTTTATATGGCAAACGATAACAGCCGCAAAATCAAACAGAATCAAATACTTTTCTGCATACAGCCCTGATTTGTAGAGTACTCACGACCTATTGTTTTTGGTGAAGATCGGTTGAGGGAAAGGGGTAGTTTACCAGCAACGGTTTTTTTTATCAAGGGAAATTTTTTTTTGGCAAACGATAACAGCCGCAAATTCAAACAGAATTAAATAATGTTTCGTATACAGCCCTCAATTTTAGAGTTTTCAAGGCCTGTTTTTTTTGGTGAAGATCGGTTAAGGGAAAGGGGTAGTTTACCTGTAACGTTTTATGTTTTAACAAGTGTATTTCTTATGGCAAACGATAACAGCCGCAAATTCAAACAGAATCAAACGATTATTTGCACACAGCCCTAAATTGTAGAGTTCTCAAGACCTACTGTTTTTGGTGAAGATCGGTTGAGGGGAAGGGGTAGTTTACCTGCAACGTTTTTTTAACTAGGGTATTTTCTATGGCAAACGATAACAGCCGCAAATTCAAACAGAATCAAATAATGTTTTGCATACAGCCCAGATTTGTAGAGTACTCAAGACCTATTGTTTTTGGTGAAGATCGGTTAAGGGGAAGGGGTAGTTTACCTGCAACCTTTTACGTTTTAACAAGAGTAAAGTACTTGCAAATTTATTTAAACTTTTTGAAACAATGGTAATTGTTAAAAATAAAATAATTTTGTTGCCAGGCAATAAAATTAAAATTTTTTAATTTTAATGTAATATAATATTTTTCATTTAATACGGCAATAAAAAGGCAGGTAAGACAAAAACACACAATTCACGTTATTTCTGGCCTCACTCATGTTTATTTTCTTACGTTTGCACGCTTTTTAAATGGAAAGTGCCGAAACCCACACCAACATAACGCGTGCAAGCCGAAAAAATGGACATCAATTTGCTTACTGGCGAAGCTAGTAGTTAATGAATGGGTAGGCAAAAATCTTATCTTAAATTTTTTTTAAGGAATCACTAAAAGGACGGTGGGTCAAATCGCACGCTGAGGTAGAGTTTGCTGTAACCGAATGGTTCCACAAACAGCCGTAAGAATTTTACTAGCAGGGAATCTACAGGTTAGCGCAACAGTGGAACTCATGTCTTAATGTTATTGGAGACTTCTTTTAAAATCGTTGAATAAAAAATGCTTTACAGCTCTATACGTGTGTCTATTGAACAATCCTTGTATTAGTCATACACAATAATACAACTGATTGAACTTCAAATTTTTAAACTTGATTAGTTTCTATATATATGTTTAATGTTACAAATAATTCAAATAACAATCTTGATCATCTGTTAGTTCAGCGGAATAACAGTGACACTTTTAATAACCGCATAAAATAAACACTTAGAAACAACACAGGCGCTTTAACTTAACTGTTTGGACCACAGAAGTGAGGCATGCCTCAACGCTCTATGTGTACAGCGCGGGACAATCCCCCCTCCCTACACTTCCCTATCACACCTCTACATTGCTTACATACGATGTATACAAAAAACGCTGAGGCAAGTTCAGGTTGCCTCATTCGCTTTAAACGAACTATGCCGAATCTCACCTGTCACCATCTAGCTTTCGCTCAATAAAGCACGTTTCGGTTTAATAAATTTGACAGTCGCAGTAACAATGTATAATCTTTACGTTATGTAGTTCATACTTATTTATAATTTTTATTCTACAGAATTTTTTAGGGTAGGCATTGCCTCAATTGCCTCCATGTAACTTCGCCACTGATATATATGTGTACAACGTTATCGGCAACAAAGAAGTAGTTTTTGTTAAAATTCCTTCCCGGGATATTTGGCCGTAGTCCAATGTTTTCTACAAAACCAGACATTTCGGCAATGCCATCGACTTCCATCATCAGTGAAAATCGAGTGCGATAACGTGAGGTGGTATACGTTAGTGACCACAGTACTGTGGTTAAGGCTGAAGCAGTAAGTAGAAAGAAGTAGTTTCTATGGTAATATTTCATTTCGAAAATGATTTAAAATTTAAATCTTAGAATATGGAAGTCATGTATGGTTCTCCATACCGATATTTTTGTAATGTTATACCTCCTATGCTTGCCCCTTCTCTGACTATTATAATTATAACCGTTAAAAGAACCTTTCATAAAATAATTATATAATATAACCTGTCTTGAGAATCGATTATCACTATAGAAGAGTCGAACTTTATATCAATATCGATTTTAAATCGATATTTTCTGAATAATTGTCAATAAATCAAATTAATTCAATTATCTGGTTTTAAATTTATTTCACCAGTTAAAATAAGAGTTTTCCTTAACTACTGGACTTACTGGAAGACGACCCTTACTAAAGGAGTGTGATATACTGGAGCATAGAAGAAAATCGCCAATCGATTGGTCAAGTGAGACAATCTGATTAACTCCAAATTTATTTACCGTCAACCAGAAGTGAATAAATTGACATAAATAAATTACAGAATTTTAAATTTTCGACACAAAAACATAAGAATTATTTATTAATTACTAGCGAGTACCCGGCATGCGTTGCAATGCCACTCAAAGAAAGAAAGTGTTTGTATATATACAATATATAAAGACTTCGTTCGCGTGGTCTTCAATTTAATGCGATAATATATTTAGAACAGAATCTATTCCATTGGGTTGCCATAGTAACCAGATCTAATAAGTTAGTTTTTTAAGACTCCAAAGGACCCCCCAGAGGATCGTATCGAAAAAAAAACACCTGTCCTATGTTGGTTCTCCCGTTGCGTAAAATATTTGTGCCAAGTTTGGTTGAAATCGGTCCAGTGGTTTAGGAGGAGATGTGGAAGACCCCAAAGAACCCCCAAAAGGACCCCATCGAAAAAACACCTATCCTATGTTGGTTCTCCCTTTGCGTAAAATATTTGTGCCAAGTTTGGTTGAAATCGGTCCAGTGGTTTAGGAGGAGATGTGGAAGACCCCAAAGAACCCCCAAAAGAACCCCATTGAAAAAACACCTATCCTATGTTGGTTCTCCCTTTGCGTAAAATATTTGTGCCAAGTTTGGTTGAAATCGGTCCAGTGGTTTAGGAGGAGATGTGGAAGACCCCAAAGGACCCCCAAAAGGACCCCCCGAAGTATCATATCGAAAAAACACATATCCTATGTTGGTTCTCCCGTTGCGTAAAATATTTGTGCCAAGTTTGGTTGAAATCGGTCCAGTGGTTTAGGAGGAGATGTGGAAGACCCCAAAGAAACCCCAAAAGAACCCCATTGAATAAACACCTATCTTATGTTGGTTCTCCCGTTGTGTAAAATATTTGTGCCAAGTTTGGTTGAAATCGGTCCAGTGGTTTAGGAGGAGATGTGAAAGACCCCAAAGGACCCCCAAAAGTACCCCCCGAAGTATCATATCGAAAAAACACATATCCTATGTTGGTTCTCCCGTTGCGTAAAATATTTGTGCCAAGTTTGGTTGAAATCGGTCCAGTGGTTTAGGAGGAGATGTTAAAGACCCCAAAGGACCCCCAAAAGGACCCCTCGAAGTATCATATCGAAAAAACACATATCCTATGTTGGTTCTCCCGTTGCGTAAAATATTTGTGCCAAGTTTGGTTGAAATCGGTCCAGTGGTTTAGGAGGAGATGTTAAAGACCCCAAAGGACCCCCCAATGGACCCCGTCGAAAAAACACCTACCCTATGTTGGTTCTCCCGTTGCGTAAAATATTTGTGCCAAGTTTGGTTGAAATCGGTCCAGTGGTTTAGGAGGAGATGTGGAAGACCCCAAAGAACCCCCCGTAGGACCCCATCGAACAAAATTCATAAACCTTCGCGAGCGTGCGCACAACAACTCACCGAAGTTTCATCGCAATCGGATGAATGGTATAGGAACGCATACGGGACAAAGAAAGAAAGAAAGAAACAAACATTCATTTTTATAGATATAGATTTAAACTATAACCAAACATAAAAATTTTTTTTGAAAATTTTTTTTTTATTTTTTGTACAATACAGAAATTATTTGTAACCAGCATAAACAGGTCTAGTGTTACAATAAGTATATATATATATTGTAATATAAATGAGGTTATTACAAATATAAAAATAAATAAAATTGATATGCGTTTTGATGAACGTTTTAATAAGCTCCACGTTGGAAACGCCAATTTGTAATATAATGAAAATATTACAAATATAATAATAAAAATTTAAATTAAATAATGGAATTGTGTAGAAAGATATTGTGTGTGTATCTTTGGTGCTAACAAAGGTATTGTGCTCTTCCTTTAGCCCCACTAATTGGGCTAGTCAAATTGTAATATAATTTCAAGTGTAATAATAAACAAAATATAAAGATATTGATGATAAGAAAATGTTATAACTAGGTGTGTTTGATTGATAAATAATAAATACATCAAACTTTAAAAATTCTGCAAATATTTTTTCTCGTTCTTGTATAGAGTTTGTTGGAATGATTTAATTTAATTAATTAACAATTAATTAATTAGTTGAATTTGTAATTTCCTTCTATATCTATTCTCTCAATGTGAATTATGTTTTTTCTTAATAAAAAATAATAATAACATTAATGGTAGAAATAAAAACAATGCTGGTAACTGAATACTGATTTGCGTTTATTCATTCAAAATTGTGCGCCAGTCAAACTGCGCATGTCCCAGGCACTGGCTAATATTCGCCACAGTCGGCAGTGAGAAAGATTAACAAATATATTTTTTACAAGTTTAAATTTATGGTTCTTTTAACGAGTCGAAATGGTCAGAGGGCAAGGAACAAGATACATTTAACAGGTATTCTTAAACTAAATGTTAATATCTGAAATAGAACAGAATTATTATTACAATTGTCAATTAGAAAGAAATTATTTAAATTTCGAACCAAGTCGAAGAAATGACGTCACTCTGCTCCAGGCAGCACTGGCCGGTCGTCTTTATAGAAATTCAGCAATGGCCGCCGTCTGCTCGTTTTAACTGCTATGACGCCGTTGGAATTGAAGATCTTCTCCCACAGAAATAAAACGATGTTCTCTTTTCCTGCGAAGTGGTGTTGTTCCAAAATATAGTGTTGAATGTCCCCTCGTCGTCTGCGATGTCGAATTCTGGATGGATCTCTTGTGTAGTGTGATGTTCAAATATGTGTGTTGGTTCTTTGTGAATTCGTTCCCAAAAATTGTTTCAATATGGCTGTCGATTTTTGGTGTTGCGTTTTATGGTGTTATTCTGTGTTTTTGGAAACTTGTGAAGTGTTAGACATAGATAGATAATATTATTTCACTTGTTAGTTCATCTCCGTTACACGCCACCTAACCACACTTGGTTTTAATATAAATTATTTGGTTTTCAAAACTCCACTAATACATTTTTCAACTGTTCAGCTTTGCGATTAACAATAGACTAAACGACGCAACGTCGTCGTTTTAGGGCAATTTGTGGTATGTCTTTTTCCTCTTCATATTGTTTAATTATAAAATATCTGTCTAAGACTTGTTTCACTATCTAACTATACATAACAAGTTTTCTTATTTTTTACTGTATTTCCAATATTTCTTAATTTTACATGAATCTAACTATTCAGTAATATTGATTATTTAATTTTACATCTTTTGATATATAGCTGGGTTTGTTTCAAACTCATTTAAGCCCAAAAATTACCATTTTAGATAATTATTGTATGTCTCATATTTTGTACAAATTCAGTGTTTTAAAGGTTTTTATTTGTTTTTTCGGTATAATATTTCCATGGAATACACCTAATAACTCCGTAATTACTTTGTTGTTAATAATTTGGTTATTAAAACATTTCAATATTGATTAATTTGCTGTTTAGTCTGATTTGATTATTATCATAAGCCTATTTTTGACTGTTTCCAAAAGAAGTTAGTTTTCTTTCTTTTGTCATTCTATTTGCTATTAACTGTATCCGTATTAATTATATTTTCAATTTCTGTATTGTATGTATTGAATTCTATTCCTATTACATAGATTAATTCTTTGATAGATAGTTTTTTTTTGTTTATAGGCCATTCTGTGTTTACAAACATAGTGTCTTGGTGGGTCTGTTTGTACATTATACATGGTTTACTGATTTGAATAAAACTATTACATTTTTATGCCCTACTTGCCTCTCTGACTTACACAATGGAAAATTAAATGACATGATTTTAATTACAATAGAATATCTTGTATCTACTAAACTTTCTTTATACTAATAACATCATTGAACCATAACATGAACATCTTATGCCTAATTTTAACAAAAACATCTTATTATCAACTATTTTCCATATATCACCTAATTTTAACAAAAACATCTTATTCCTATTATTTTTTCCTGTATCATCAAATGATAACAACATAGCTTATCCTAGACATAATTTAATTAGAAAACATAAAAAACTCCTATTACTAGTAACACTGTCAGTCACTAACTGTCTTGTGTATGTATTATTCTTATAAAAACACTTTAACTGTGATAAAAAACCTCGTGTATCTATTTACACCTTACATCTAAAATATTATTTAATTAATAATAAATAATAAACATCTTAATATTAGGCATACCTTCAGTTATGAACTGTCCTTTGGTATTTTTGTCCTCACCATTTATTTAGTTATATTTAAAGAAAACATTTTATATGTAATAGTCCTTCTTATATCTAATTTAAAACTCTTATTACTAGTAATGTTGTCAGTCCTTAGACCGTCTTTCATTTCAATGGTTTTATTATTATTATTCTACACTCATGGTAGTCTTTTTATAATACTTAAACCTCATTGAAGATTTTTTCATAGATTTTTTAACTATGTTTCTCACTGTACACTCTGTAGTTCCTTAATTTTGTTATCTCACTTCACCTTATTGTATTCTACACTCTGGTAGTCTTTTTAGTGAGTTCTACTCTATGGTAGTCTCTTTTGACATATTTTTTGACATGTTACACTTACAACTAATATACAATTTGTTTTTATAGTATTGTATCTTGTAACTTGTTTGGGGTTTACCTATATCGGTTTCAATTTTGTCTCATGGTATTTATTATATGATTAACATTTTGTTTTGGTATATCTCTTCCTGTTTCTGGTCTCTTTGTTGGAATCTTGATATGTTTCGTCCCTTCTTCAAGTATCACATTAGTAGTTTCCTTATTAAAATGGTTTCATGACAGATTATTTCCTTTTTTATGGTCCTTCCCTTTTTGTACTGCTTCCCCAATCTACTGGGTATACTGCTGGTTTAACTGGTTTTTTCATAGTAGGTTATTTTAATTAATGGTTTTCTTTATTATCTTCCATTTTTATTAACATTTTATAGACTTAATTATACAGTTTCTAGTGTAATCCTTAAACAATTTATTCTTCTCACTCACTATGGAACTTTCTCTTTTATTCATGTAACATTAATTCAAATGTTTAGTGTGATAATTTTGTTATGTTACATATGCTCTCCTGTAAAAGTGATTAGTTCAGATCATACTCTGTATGGATGAAATAATTACTACTAATTCTTTTGTATTTACATTTTCTCCGTGATTACATGTTTTCACTTTATATACCTTCTTTTTCCACCATTGCTTCCTCTCAGCTGATGTGTATCTCCTTCATTAGTTTCTTTTTTCATTGATAAGTGCTCTTCAATCTTGTGTATAACATTATCATTTTATATTCCTTCTTATTTGGTGCTTCCTCACCAGTATGTTTACTCCCTAACATTCCCTAACAAATTAATTGGAACAGTTCAGAGTGGCACTTTTGGCTTCAATCCCTGCTGTCCAATACTTCAATTGAGTCCAGAGGTATTATCATCTCTGCTCAACACATAAGACTGATGGCATTTTCTACATCCAGTCATAAAAATAAATAAACAGTAAAAGTAGTCATTTTTGACTAAAATAAACATCTTTAGATTCTTCACTTCATAATACGTTATATTAATTAATACTTTTATACACTTGACTCTTCTTCTCTCTTAAAGCTTATTCCATATTAGGTGGTTTAGGTATGTGGTATCATATACATTTCATCATGTTTACATAGTAAGTAGTATTTTTATTTACTCTTTCTACCATCTGGTATCCATTGAGTTATTTTTATTGCTCATGGTATAACATGAATTAATTCTTTATCCCTTTCACTATAACAGTGGTTGTTGTAACAGCATTATCATTATTAATATCAGGTTTTTTTGTTTTTTGGTCTCACTATTTGGTCTTTAGTGAGCTGGTCCTTCTTCATTGTTCCATTTTTATTAAATTATTTTCTGTGTGAGTTTGGTTAATTTGTTCGATTAAGTCATGTGACATTCTGGTTTCCTTTCTCCCTTAGAATTTTGTATCTCTTTCTTACAAAATCTTTTTTCATATCTCAGAGTTATTTCTCATCATTTGTATGAGTAATGATATGGGTTTAATGTTTTTTTTTTTTTAGACATTTTTATTCAACTACATTCTTTCTTGTTCATAGTTGTTTTTCAAATATTTTGGTATAAGTTGTACTTATTGTCGTTTTGAATTTTGAAATTATTATTCCTCAAAATTCTTTTTGCATTCATAATAGTCTTTGAATGTTTGTGTAAGTGGTACTTACTAATTATTTTGAATTTGGACAATTATTATCTGCATCCAAATTCTTTTTACTTGCATAATAGTCTTTGAATATTTGTGTAGCTTGTACTTACTATTGCTTTTGAATTTTGAAGCTTATTATGTTCAAAATTCCTTTTATTTTTTCACAATAATCTTTTAAATGTTTTGTGTAAGTTGTGCTTACTAATTTTTGAATTTTGTAATTATCTATTTAGCAAAATTCTTTTTTCATTCACAATATTCTTTCAGATATTTGGTGTAAGTTGTACTTACTAATTTTTGGAATTTGGTAATTTTTTATTCTTACCAAAATTCTTATCTCATCATTCACAATTGTTCGAATATTTGGTGTAAGTTGTACTTACTGATTTTTGAATTTTTGTAATTGTCTATTTAGCAAAATTCTTTTTTCATTCACAATATTCTTTCTGATACTTGGTGTAAGTTGTTCTTACTAATTTTTGAATTTTGTAATTTATTTTTATCAAAATTCTTATTTTGTTCACAATATTCTTTCAGATATTTAGTGTAAGTTGTGCTTACTAATTTTTGAATTTTGTAGTTTTATTTTTATCAAAACTCACAATTTCTTCATAATAGTTTTCACTCACAACTATGAGTCCTCCAAATATTTTTTAATAGACAACTGATTATAAGTTCCTTTTACTTTATTCGAAATGATATCCTTTAGTACATATGTATTATTATTATTGTTTTTAATAATCAGGTATGGGCCGGTATACAGCAGTAATAACTTTCTGGTAATGCCTTCCAAAGTACTGGGTAATTCCCTGTTTTTTAGCAGTACCTTTTCTCCGACTTCATATCTTATTATTTTCTTAACAGCCTTTTGATATTTGTTCTTGCGCCTTTCCTGGTCTTCAGCCAATTTATTGTAGAATCTGATTCGATTGAACTTGTATTCTTGACTCCTGGGGAACTCTATTATGTCTTGTATTTCCCTCGGAGGTGGTCTTTCATACATCGCCGTGTATGGCGTGGTACCAATAGCGGTGTGATATGACAAATTAAGGAATTCTTCAGTCGCTAATAAATATTCTTGCCACTTCTTTTGTTGGTTATAGCAATAAGTTCGTAATATTCTTCCGACCTCTCGCAGTACCCTCTCCGCTGGATTGCTGCTGGGGTGGTAGACAGACGTCTTGTATGTCTTAATGCCCAATGTATTCAGAGTGTTTCTCCACCGCCAACCCTTAAATTGCGTTCCATGGTCGGTGATTATGGATGTCGGGCTTCCTACCTCTGGAATGTAATGATTTGTTATTATTTCTAGAGTCTTCAGAGTGGTGGCTCTGTTCACAGGGTATAGTTTTGTAAATTTTGAAAAATGATCCATCATAATAACAATATACTTGTATCGATGGCGTCCACCACTGCGGGGAAATGGACCACATATGTCCAGAAAGACCTTTTCCAGTTTGGCTTGTGAGGTAATTGGTATCATCATACCTTCCTTTCTCTCATTGTTGGTTTTCACCAATTGACATATCATACAGGTTTTAAGGTAGTTTCTAGTTTTTCTATTGATACTTTTGATGTGACAATTCTCTTCTATTGCCTTGATCACCTTCATGGCTCCCATGTGACCGTATCGTAGGTGATAGTCCAGGATGATATCCTTTTCAATGGTAGTAGGGATCATGATCTTCCAAACGTCTTCGTCAAAGGATGTCTTGATGAATAAAATCCCATTATGTATACAATAAAATTTGTTTATTGTGTCATCTTGGTTGGAGAGACGAAGTTTAATAGAGTTTAACTTCGGATCGGACTGCTGGTGTTTGCTGATGTCCTGCACTATCTTCTCTAAATCAGATCTGTCCTTAATAATGTTATAGATTTTCAAAATGCTCTCCTTTTCGCCTTCGAATGTTTGTTCTTCTAGATTCACTCTTGACAATACGTCGGCTACTACATTTTTACTTCCAGGAACATACTCCCACTGTATATCGTATTCCTGCAGGGCGAGTACCCATCTGGTCAATCTACCATGGCTTAATTTGCATCTTCTTAGAAATTATATTGACTTGTGATCTGTTCGGACGGTCACCGGATATCCGAGGATATACGTCCGAAACTTCCCGCAGGCAAAGACTACACTTAGCAGCTCTTTTTCCGTCACATTATAGTTCTTCTCACACTGGTTAAGGGTTCTGCTAGCAAAGCTCACTACTAGATGGTTTCCGCTTTCATCTTCTTGGTACAGTGTTGAACCCAAGCTAATGTTACTAGCGTCACAGTTTAGAAAGAAGGGTCGGTTAAAATCTGGATGGTTGAGCATTACTGCATCTAAAAATTTCTCTTTAATTGATTTGAAGGTCTCGTCTTGTTCTTGACCCCATCGCCATTTATTCTTGGACGATAACTGGTACTGAAACTGGGCTGTTAGTTCGGAATAATTATTCTGGAACTTCCTATAATAGTTACATAGGCCCAAAAATGATTGTAGTTGCCTTCTGTTTTTTGGTGTAGGGAATCGTTGTATGGCGTCTACCTTTTCTGTTGATGGTGTTATTCCTTGACTGTTTAGCTGGAAACCCAGGAATTGAACTTCTTTAGCTATAAGCTTGGACTTGTCCAGTTTAAGGGTGACATTATTTTCAGCAAGCTTCTTCAAAACATACTCCACACGATAACAGTGTTCCTCCCAGCTGGTTGATGTTATTAGGAGATCATCAACATATACAGTTGTGAATTGGAGCGCTTCTGGTCCTAGTATATGATCCATACAGGCGACAAAAACAGCTACTGAATTAACCAACCCGAAGGGCAATCTCTTAAACTGATAATTGCGCCCTTCGAAGATGAACGCCATGTATTGCCGGCTTGCTGGGTGCAACTCCACTTGCCAATAGCCGCATACCGTATCCCAGGTGGTAATGAATCGTGTTCCGTGGAACCTCTTCAAAATTTCATCAATTTCGCCAGGTGAGGTACGATCGTTTATTATCATCTTATTTATCTCCCGAGCGTCAAGGCAAAGTCTTACCTTCCCATTTTTCTTTTGTATGGCCACAATTGGGCTAGTGTATGGCGATTGACTGCTCTCGATGATATCTCTACGGATCATATTCTGGATCTCTGATCGTACGGCTTCTTTCAAAGATTGTGCTATTGGGTATGACTTTCGGTTGAATTCTACCGGTTCTCTGAATCGTATTGAGCATTGGTAGTTCCGGATCTTTCCAGGTTCGTCAGAAAATACAGCTCGATATTTCTCATATATTTCTACCAATTGATTCCGCTGGTCTTCCGTTAGTTGCTCGTTAGTACTGTGGCACTGGAAGTTACGTATCTCTTGGATCTTTTGTTTCCATAGGTCTTCCTCCGAATCTTGATGTACTGGCTTGTTGTTTGTTGGGTGGTTAGATAAGTAATTCACCTTATTTTGGTGATCGAGAAGTTGTCTGGAGTCTAAAGTCTTGTTATCAGTTAAATTGGCTATCCAGGTTGAACCTTCGGTAAAGAGTGATACCTTTCCTCGGCACAAGTCGATAATTGCTGAGTTTCGGCGCAATATGTCGCATCCTATCATGATGTTGAAAGGTAATCCGGCTGCAACAAGAAATATCATATCCACACTAATGCCCTGACTTTTGACATTGAGGGATACCTGCTTTCTTATGGTCTTGTTCTGTCGGCCGGTAGCTCCTACAAGTACAATATTATTAATAGGTAGTACCGGTAAGTTTTTATGGCATTCCTGCTGTATCCGGTCCAATTCATTTCGATTTATTATGGAGACATTGGCTCCAGTGTCTATCATTATAGGAACAGAAACACCTTCAATTTCTGCGATTATGTATATTATTTCATTATCATTATTTTTAATATTAAGCTCACTTTCTTCTAATAGGTCCTTACGGATATCCTTTAAATAATTGCTGTATATTATGGTAAAATTTTTTCTGTTTTTCTTCACATTCATACCTACTTGATTAAACCCAGCAGATTGGAGCAGTAAAGGGTCATTAGATTTTATTACTGCCTCCGTTCGTTTAAATGTTCCGCTTCATTACGGATCAGGCCGTTGGAAGCGTCAGCTTGAAGTCCTGAGGCTGTTTCGTTTGGTTCTGCCCGATCGTCTGGTTGGGCTTCTGTTACAGGTAGTCTTCGCTGATTATCCAGGCTGGAACTACGTCTGGGCTCGTACTCTCTGTACCTATTACTTCCCTGGCTCCCTTGGAAAGTCTCGTACTCGTAGTATCGGCTCCTCCGTTGAGGCTGGTATCTTCTGTGTCCACTGCCTTCTGCTCGGATGTAATTAACATTAGGTCGATATGCCCTGTAATTGTGGTTACCTCCACTTGGGTAATTTCGGTTATAATTACCATGATAATTATTATTATTAGAAAGGTTGGGGTTCCTCTGACCATTTTGAACATAGTTACTATTATTATTGTAATAACCGTTGTTATTTTGGAGACGGCTATTATTATTATTATTATTATTATTGTTGTTGTTATTATTATTTATGCGAGGAATACTACTATTATTATTATTATGGTTAAGCCTCGGCAAATTATTGTTATTTCTAGGGTTATAATTGTACTCGGCATTATTCCGATTTGCGGAGTTATAATTGTTATTATTACCCACATTCTGCCGATTATTATTATTATTCAAATTATTGTTGTTATTCCTTGGTTCCGGCTTTTCATACCTCCTGCGACTTTGACGGTAATAGTCTTCGTGCTCCTACATCTCTAAAAGCTCGGTCATGGCTTGCACCGTTTTTATTTGACTATTTCGTCTGGCTCTGATAATATCCTCCTCGTAGTGGTATGAGAGTTTGCTGACCAGGCATTCTTCCGGTATTCGGGGCTCTAGATGTTTGGCCACGCACACCTTTCCTAAAAAGTACGCCGTTAAAGTTTGGTTTCCATATGGGTTGTATTTCCCATGGCATATCCCGTCTCTGGCGATATTTTGCGTTGATTCCGACCAATATTTGGCTTTGAATAGCCTTCTGAATTGTTGATAGTCGGTCACCTCGTCTCTTATTGCCATCCACCAATTGTCTGCTATTTCCTTGAATGATTCGTCCAGCACCTCTTTGTTCTCCCTCCAGCGATTACCTCTGTGTTTGGCGAAGTATTCCTCGATTCTTGCTAGGAATTCCATGGGTTTATTTTTATAAAACCTGAAGTTAATCCCTTCACGATTTTCACTGTTGGGACAACTGGTAATGGTTGTCGGTCGACTATGGAATAGGTCTATATCTGTCTGGTTCTGTTGTACCTGACTGTTGATACTGGTCACAGCAGCTTCTATGCCGTCACATTTTTCTGTGAATCGGTCCTGCACTCGCTCCCAGTCTTCCCCTGTTTCCTTTAGTTTTTCCTCCAACGTCTTCCTAGTCGTTTCTTCAATGGTGTTAACCTTCGTATTTATTTCTGTTCTGATACTCCGTACTTCTTGTTCGGTTTGACTCCATTTTTCGTCAGCTCTGGCAACCCTTTGTTCGATTACCGTTATTTCCTCTTCTACTTTCTTGCTGATTGTCTCATTGTTTTCAGCTATCTTCTGGCTCAATTCATCCTTCAATATTTCCATTTTTCCGTCTAACCGGTTCATGTTCTCCTGGTTCGTCTCCTTCAATTCTTCTCTCAATTGCTGACTATTGCTTTCCATTTTCTGATTTGTTTCTTCCATCCTCTTGTTGGTTTCTTCCAATTTTTGGCTTATCTGGGTCAATTCCTCCTTCGATTGTTTATTGTCAGTTTTTATTTCCTCCATTTTCTCCTCCATCTTCTGGATATTTTCCTCCATCTTCTCCTCGATCTTCTTAATATTTTCCTCCATTAATAATTTATTTTCGTTTTTTATTTCGTCCACCTTCTCCTCCATCTTCTTACTATTCTCCTCCATCTTCTCCTCCATCTCCTTACTATTCTCCTCCATCTTCTCCTCCATCTTCTTACTATTCTCCTCCATCTTCTCCTCCATCTTCTTACTGGTATTTCCAATTTTATTGCCCAACTCTTCCTTCAATCGTTGGTTATCATTCTCCAGCTTCTTACTATTTTCTTCCATCTTCTCCTCTATCTTCTTACTGTTTTCTCTTAATTCCTCCTTCGTTGTTTTAAATTCTCTAAGTAACATCTCCATCATTTGATCAAATTTTGTATCTTCCTTTGCGGTGGATTTTTCCGGCTGTTCCTTCTGTGGTGCAGGCTTATTTGGTTCTGCTGGCGGTAACATTAACTCCACATCTTCCACTGGTGTCGCTTCTTTATCCTCCATGTCTATCTCCTGTTCGGCCTCCATAGCCCTTTTTCTTGATGTAGCTCTCCTGTGCATCTCGCTCCCTCTTCCGACCTGTTGACCGTTGCCAAGCTAAAAATAGGAAATTGGACAATCGTCCTTATTTTATAACACTATTATCTCCTATTTAAAGCCCCTTAAGTTGGACGCCAATTTGTAATATAAATGAGGTTATTACAAATATAAAAATAAATAAAATTGATATGCGTTTTGATGAACGTTTTAATAAGCTCCACGTTGGAAACGCCAATTTGTAATATAATGAAAATATTACAAATATAATAATAAAAATTTAAATTAAATAATGGAATTGTGTAGAAAGATATTGTGTGTGTATCTTTGGTGCTAACAAAGGTATTGTACTCTTCCTTTAGCCCCACTAATTGGGCTAGTCAAATTGTAATATAATTTCAAGTGTAATAATAAACAAAATATAAAGATATTGATGATAAGAAAATGTTATAACTAGGTGTGTTTGATTGATAAATAATAAATACATCAAACTTTAAAAATTCTGCAAATATTTTTTCTCGTTCTTGTATAGAGTTTGTTGGAATGATTTAATTTAATTAATTAACAATTAATTAATTAGTTGAATTTGTAATTTCCTTCTATATCTATTCTCTCAATGTGAATTATGTTTTTTCTTAATAAAAAATAATAATAACATTAATGGTAGAAATAAAAACAATGCTGGTAACTGAATACTGATTTGCGTTTATTCATTCAAAATTGTGCGCCAGTCAAACTGCGCATGTCCCAGGCACTGGCTAATATTCGCCACAGTCGGCAGTGAGAAAGATTAACAAATATATTTTTTACAAGTTTAAATTTATGGTTCTTTTAACGAGTCGAAATGGTCAGAGGGCAAGGAACAAGATACATTTAACAGGTATTCTTAAACTAAATGTTAATATCTGAAATAGAACAGAATTATTATTACAATTGTCAATTAGAAAGAAATTATTTAAATTTCGAACCAAGTCGAAGAAATGACGTCACTCTGCTCCAGGCAGCACTGGCCGGTCGTCTTTATAGAAATTCAGCAATGGCCGCCGTCTGCTCGTTTTAACTGCTATGACGCCGTTGGAATTGAAGATCTTCTCCCACAGAAATAAAACGATGTTCTCTTTTCCTGCGAAGTGGTGTTGTTCCAAAATATAGTGTTGAATGTCCCCTCGTCGTCTGCGATGTCGAATTCTGGATGGATCTCTTGTGTAGTGTGATGTTCAAATATGTGTGTTGGTTCTTTGTGAATTCGTTCCCAAAAATTGTTTCAAAATGGCTGTCGATTTTTGGTGTTGCGTTTTATGGTGTTATTCTGTGTTTTTGGAAACTTGTGAAGTGTTAGACATAGATAGATAATATTATTTCACTTGTTAGTTCATCTCCGTTACACGCCACCTAACCACACTTGGTTTTAATATAAATTATTTGGTTTTCAAAACTCCACTAATACATTTTTCAACTGTTCAGCTTTGCGATTAACAATAGACTAAACGACGCAACGTCGTCGTTTTAGGGCAATTTGTGGTATGTCTTTTTCCTCTTCATATTGTTTAATTATAAAATATCTGTCTAAGACTTGTTTCACTATCTAACTATACATAACAAGTTTTCTTATTTTTTACTGTATTTCCAATATTTCTTAATTTTACATGAATCTAACTATTCAGTAATATTGATTATTTAATTTTACATCTTTTGATATATAGCTGGGTTTGTTTCAAACTCATTTAAGCCCAAAAATTACCATTTTAGATAATTATTGTATGTCTCATATTTTGTACAAATTCAGTGTTTTAAAGGTTTTTATTTGTTTTTTCGGTATAATATTTCCATGGAATACACCTAATAACTCCGTAATTACTTTGTTGTTAATAATTTGGTTATTAAAACATTTCAATATTGATTAATTTGCTGTTTAGTCTGATTTGATTATTATCATAAGCCTATTTTTGACTGTTTCCAAAAGAAGTTAGTTTTCTTTCTTTTGTCATTCTATTTGCTATTAACTGTATCTGTATTAATTATATTTTCAATTTCTGTATTGTATGTATTGAATTCTATTCCTATTACATAGATTAATTCTTTGATAGATAGTTTTTTTTTGTTTATAGGCCATTCTGTGTTTACAAACATAGTGTCTTGGTGGGTCTGTTTGTACATTATACATGGTTTACTGATTTGAATAAAACTATTACATTTTTATGCCCTACTTGCCTCTCTGACTTACACAATGGAAAATTAAATGACATGATTTTAATTACAATAGAATATCTTGTATCTACTAAACTTTCTTTATACTAATAACATCATTGAACCATAACATGAACATCTTATGCCTAATTTTAACAAAAACATCTTATTATCAACTATTTTCCATATATCACCTAATTTTAACAAAAACATCTTATTCCTATTATTTTTTCCTGTATCATCAAATGATAACAACATAGCTTATCCTAGACATAATTTAATTAGAAAACATAAAAATCTCCTATTACTAGTAACACTGTCAGTCACTAACTGTCTTGTGTATGTATTATTCTTATGAAAACACTTTAACTGTGATAAAAAACCTCGTGTATCTATTTACACCTTACATCTAAAATATTATTTAATTAATAATAAATAATAAACATCTTAATATTAGGCATACCTTCAGTTATGAACTGTCCTTTGGTATTTTTGTCCTCACCATTTATTTAGTTATATTTAAAGAAAACATTTTATATGTAATAGTCCTTCTTATATCTAATTTAAAACTCTTATTACTAGTAATGTTATCAGTCCTTAGACCGTCTTTCATTTCAATGGTTTTATTATTATTATTCTACACTCATGGTAGTCTTTTTATAATACTTAAACCTCATTGAAGATTTTTTCATAGATTTTTTAACTATGTTTCTCACTGTACACTCTGTAGTTCCTTAATTTTGTTATCTCACTTCACCTTATTGTATTCTACACTCTGGTAGTCTTTTTAGTGAGTTCTACTCTATGGTAGTCTCTTTTGACATATTTTTTGACATGTTACACTTACAACTAATATACAATTTGTTTTTATAGTATTGTATCTTGTAACTTGTTTGGGGTTTACCTATATCGGTTTCAATTTTGTCTCATGGTATTTATTATATGATTAACATTTTGTTTTGGTATATCTCTTCCTGTTTCTGGTCTCTTTGTTGGAATCTTGATATGTTTCGTCCCTTCTTCAAGTATCACATTAGTAGTTTCCTTATTAAAATGGTTTCATGACAGATTATTTCCTTTTTTATGGTCCTTCCCTTTTTGTACTGCTTCCCCAATCTACTGGGTATACTGCTGGTTTAACTGGTTTTTTCATAGTAGGTTATTTTAATTAATGGTTTTCTTTATTATCTTCCATTTTTATTAACATTTTATAGACTTAATTATACAGTTTCTAGTGTAATCCTTAAACAATTTATTCTTCTCACTCACTATGGAACTTTCTCTTTTATTCATGTAACATTAATTCAAATGTTTAGTGTGATAATTTTGTTATGCTACAATATATATATATAATTTGTGATGTTTTTAATTTGTTTCTTCTGCAAGTCGATAATATTGTATATTCTTTTTATATATATTAAAAAGAATGTACAATATTATCTACTTGCAGAAGAAACAAATTGAAAACATCACAAATTATATAATTACTGCAAGAAACATCGAGTTACTTATATAGAAAATGATATATATATATATATATATATATATATATATACAATTATGTATATCGGATCTTTACAGCTGTCGCCGTTTCTCCGTCCCCAACTTCCATTGTAACCTATCGTAGTATGTAAGTTCTAAATTTCTTGCAACCATTGCTTCCGCTACGTCATCTCGCCAACTCCTCCGTGGACGTCCTCTTTTCCTCCTCACCGGTGGTATCCATTCCAATATTTTGCGAAGCCATCTGTCATCTTCCAATCTCTTCACATGCCCAAACCAAGTCAATTGTCTCCTTTCTATTTCGTCTATTATTGTCCTGTCAATATTCATCTCGGCTCTAATAGTCTCGTATCTAACCCTGTCTAATTTTGATCTTCTACAACTCCTCCTGAAGAAGTCCATTTCCGCTGCCATCAGTTTTTTCTGATTTACGCTTGAAACGTTCCAAACTTCTGCTCAATAAAGGATTACACTTTGCACCATGCTTTTATATATATATATATATATATATGTTTCTTTGTAATTCTGGTTATACTTCTTTCCCATAGAAGCGAATTCAGCGTTCTTATAACGGTTCACCCCTTGTTAACACGTTCTTCAATTTCATCTTTGCTGCTTTCCTGTTTGTTGAAAATAACGCCTAATTATTTACTTTTTTCAACACCTCTTATCCTGTTCACATCCAATTTTAAGTCCTTAACTTCTTCATTGCCCACTATCAGGTACTCACATTTTGCCATGTTCATCATCAAACCAGCTGCGTCATATTCCTCTTTTAACTTTCTGACCATATACTCGAGGTCTCCGTCATCCTCTGCTACCACAATCTGGTCATCGGCAAAATATAAAGTGAACAGATCGTCATCTCCTACTCTCAGCCCCATGCTTTTACACTTCTTTGTCCATCTTACTAGAGATCTGTGTAAGTACATTTTAAAGAGGGTAGGGGACAAGCAGCATTCTTGTCTTACGCCTTTTGTAGTTTCGAATGGGAGAGTGAGTTTGTTTCCCAGTTTGACCCTGGTGATATTTTGTTGATAGTATCTTCTGAGGTGAGGTGTGACAGACATAAGGAAGAACCGGAAAACCTTGTATTCTCAGGAAACCCACATGAGAATCCTGTGGAATTTCTAAGGCTGTTTGAGGCTTATGTAACTTGCGTAAACCCAATGATGGACGACGAAGACAAAAAGGACATGTTAGGCCGATTTCTCAAGAATTGGGCAGGTACGTGGTGGAAAGTAATCTCGGACAGAGTCCAAACCTACGCCGACTTTAGAAAGAAATTCCTTGCTCAATACTGGAACGTACAGATTCAAAGAAGGGTGCGTGATCATCTGGAATTTGCCGTCCATGAATATGACAACCACCAACTATGTGCCAAACGTAATGGCACAAGTAAAGCATTTAACACCACCAATAGAGGAGAGAGGCCTAGTGTATAAGCTAGCGCGTCATTTCTCGGAACGCACTAGAGTAACAACCACTACTAGTATATCAAATATAGTATAGGAGTGGATACTCTAGAAAAGTTTATAATGGTCGTGGATGAATGTCAAGACCTAGAGAGGGACCTGAAGCGTGTAAATAATCAGCTGAGTAAAACCACTCTAGAGGTGATCATCAGGAACCAACTTTCTACCCAATGAAAAGAAGAGACAATGAACGCCCAAAAGAAAAAAGGTTTACCCCATATCCGGGTAACAAACCCCAAAATCGGCAGGAATTGGAAGAAAAGGGTAGAAGTAGGAGTGTTCAAAACCGACCAAATAAAGAGTTAAGGTATGTAAAACAGCCATAACATCTACCGAGCCACAACCGTCTACTAGTAAAATGAATACGGGAAACGGGAAGCCACTGCAGGTAGAAAAGAAACAAAACTAAATCTACCATTACCTGCAGTGAAACAACCGAAGAAAATAGGTAAAAAGAAAGTAACAAATAATATAAAACAAGTGAGCGGTAGGGAGTTCTTGTTAAAAGAAGAGCAAGAAGTGGGTAGAAGCCATTATCCTGAATGTCCGGAAATAATTTGTAAGATCAGTAATCTACTAGTACGAGCGCTAATAGACACCGGCAGTGAGGTAACCTGTGTCAGGTCAAAGTTTGTAGAAAATAATAGTCAGTTGCGTAATTGTCCCAGACTACCCGTAAAAAATTGTAATGTACAGGGAGCCACTGGAGCCAAAATGCAAAAGATTACTGAACAAATTTATTTACCTGTCAATTTAAATGGTAAAAAACCCAAATTGCAGCTCTTATAGTCCCGAAACTCGTTCATGATTGTATTATTGGGGTAGATACGTTACTTGAATGGAAGGCAGAAATAAATTTCAAAAGAAATACCATCACGGTGTAGATTAATACTAATAAAATCAATATAAACATTAAAGAATTTAAGCATTGGAAGTCGGAAAGTGTCATAAAACAACTGCAAGCAGCTAAAGTCATTTCTAGGTTTAGCTAACTACTATCAGAGGTTTACAAGTAAATACGCGGAAAGTACTGTTCCATTGTTGAAATTGTTAAACTAAGGGATTAAATGGAGGTGGACAAGGGACCACGATGAAGCGCTACAACAAGTAAAAAGTCTTTTTATAAATACTGTTGTATTACATCATCCGAGGGTAGGAGAAAGATAATATTTGCAAACAGACGCCAGCAATATTGCTATAGGAGCACACTTGTATCAGATAGATGAGAAGGGCCAAAAAGCGGTATTAGGATTTGTAAGTCGCACACTTAAAGGGGCGGAATTAACCTATTTTACGACAGAAAAAAAGCTATTAGCGATAGTGCATAGCCTGTCAAAGTTTAGAAGTTATATTTTGGGTGCTAAACTTACTATAAAACCCGACAATAATGCGTTAGTATTTTTATTAAAGTGTAAATTGCTAGGTGCTCGTCTGACTCGTTGGATCTTGGCTATACAAGAGTACCAGTTTGAAATACAGTATTGTAAAGCGAAAGACAACTTGGTAGCAGATGTACTCAGTAGAAATCCACCATCAGAAAACAACATGGATACAGTTAACAGTAAAAGTGGTAGCACCGATATAGGTATTTACGCGGTAAAGCATGTAACAAAACCTGAAGTAGTTAGACGACTTAAGGAAATAGGGACCCATCAACAACAACACCCTAGGATTAGTGTAGCTTGGAGAAGTGTGGTTACTAAAACTAAACCAGGATTTTCCATATACGAAGGGAAACTATATAAGCTACGTTCCCATAAGTAGAAATTATTATTACCAAGCTGTATGATGGAGGAATTTATTTAGGAATGCCACTTGTCATTGGGCCACGCTGGATTTAAAAAATGCCATAGTGCCTTAACAGAAAGCTTTATTGGAAAGGGGTTAGCAAAACGCATGAAAAGATTATTGTCTACTTGTGACCTGTGCCAGAAGTGTAAACACCCGAACTTATCTACCAGAGTAGAAATGCAAACAATCCAAGCAAAAGAGAAAGGAGAGTTATTAGCTATGGATTATTACAGGCCTCTACCAAAAGCAAAAGGAGGGGTAAAGCACATTCTAGTAACAGGAGATTTCTTTTCTAAATTTGTCAAACTATACCCAGTCCAAAGAGCCACGACAAAAGCAACACTTAGAGCGTTAACAAAGTTCTACATCCCACAGCATGGTAAACCTAGGAAAATATTGTCCGACCAAGGAAAACAGTTCACCCAAACCTATGGAGAGAAACCTTGGAGGAACTCAATATAAAACCAATTCTTACATCAATACGTCACCCTCAAGCGAATTTAGCTGAGCGAATAAATAGAGAATTAGGTAGATATTTTAGGGTATTATGCCATCAGAACCATTCTGCATGGGTAGATTACTTGAGTTTTATTTCGGATTGTATTAATAATACATGTAATGAAACAACGGGGTACACACCTTCAGAATTATTTATCAACAAAGAACCAGTACATGTATGGACCAAAACCATAAAAAGTCCACCCAACTACAATCTACCTATTCCATATGAGGTAAAAACCAGAATAGCAGAAGAAAGAATACAGAGAGAAGGCCAAAGGGGGTAGAACGATATAATCGTTCTCACAAGTTGGTAAGGCTTGTGGAAGGAGAGGAAGTGCTAGTGAAAGCGAATCCTGTATCCTCTGCCATAGATAATACCACGGCCAAGTTCTCTCCGATATTCGTGGGACCTTATAGAATAGAAAAGCAAGTTGCAAGGTACACATACATATTAAAAGATGTTGAAAAAAACAAAATTATAGGAAAGTACCATGGGGATAGTTTGAGGAAATATAGACAAAATATAGAGCAATAAAGAGATAAACAATGGTTTGAGCCAATGAGGTATGTGAATCAAACGTAGTCAAACAAATATTTATAAATGTCTTTGAAGCAATGTCAATGTTAATAAGTTCTTGTTAACTAAAGTTAAATAAATGTTAGTATTGTCGTTTTGATCATTGCCATCAATTAAATCAACCTTGTGATTAAAGCATTAATGTTCACATAAATCTCTAATATGTGTATGCCATGTTAGGATTAGTAATCCTAATGCCGTGTAATAATTAGTTATAAGGTAGAAGTAAGCAAAATTGTAGTAGTGCAAAATGTGTGCGAGAAAAACCAACAGCGCAAGTTTTAAATTTTAAAGAAAGTGCGTAACTTTACAAGAAGAAAAAAAATTAATGTATTTCTTAAATAATCAATTTTTTTATACCAAGTGGGGGTATATATAACGATTCATAAAGCCGACCCATCAGATCGTTATATGAAAGTGTCAAACGGAGCGAGTATAGCGGCGTAAGCAAGAGAGAGAGGGTATAATCTAAGCTATCTCTGTCTAACATCGCCACTGCTACGAAGGTTGCCGGCACAGACATGAATTTTTATTCAATTATTTTTATTAGTTAAGACTGCAATATCTTCAAAACTAATAAATATACAGCAATTATGAAACCTGCATAGTGTTCAGCAATTAAAGCTCTATAAGAGCCAACATATCAACCAATATAATTAACATTTACAGACGTTATACAGAGGAAGAACGCCAAGAGAAATAACTAGAGAATTAGGCTAGGTACGAATTTGGTGTTTTCACACACTTACAGAGAAAGACCTAAGCAATAATATTCTGTGGTCAGATCTGTGAAATCACGTTTGCAAATACCCATAATCAAACGATTTGCAAACAGAGGAAGTATGAAATTAGCCAGTAATTCTTTACCATCTCAAACCTGTTAAGGGGCGTTTGGTCGACTTGTTCGATATTGTTTCAAATGGAAAACGCATGATTTATTTGGAACAATCAATCACAAAGCTGTATTCAGAAGAGACGCCAACTCAGACTTGGGGAATCGAGCACTCTTCGTTCGAACATTAAATAGGCAAGACGTGTGTTAGATACGAGCTAGATTTCGCAAACCACGCAAAGTTTATTTAAATAACAGTTCGAGAAGTGGTCCGCAGTAGCAGAGGAACTAGTAAAGTTCATTAATAAATACTCTCGCTGTGTAACAACCAATTAATTAATTAAATAATTAATTAATTGTGAAGTGACCTGTGCACCAGAGTAGCTACAGCATCTGTAAGCGCCCAGGGTCATCGGTCAACGATATTGGTCAACATCATTTCTTCTGAGCCGAACCATCAAAAGGAGGATCTCTACGGATTCCTATCTACGGTCGACGCATCAATCAGTAAGAAATATATTCATTGATCAATGAAATAAGTAACAAAATAAATAATAAAATCAATAAACAAATTTAAAAGACACTAAGTAAATTCATAATTTGTATTTAAACATTAAGATTAGTAATAACGTAATATAGGAGTGTTGAATGGAGAGTGAGGTGTAGTATTGAACGTGCAAATTAATGCAGACCCGTTCTTTAGCACTGGTTTGGGAGATATAAATTTTACTAAATAAACCAGATAAGAGCAATTGGTCGTTTGGACGTTTTAATCTTCACTTTTCACGCACACTCATTAATAATAAGAGTTAGGTTAGCAATAAGTCCTTAACTTAGCTTTGAAATAACATTAATAAAATAACATTTAATCGTTAATTAAACAAACTTCAACAAATTTTAAAGTGTTATTTGTAACGATTCCCCTTGAATTCCACATTCACTGAACGAATCCTGAGATAGTGTGTCTCTATGCTCTGAGCTAAGCTGAATCCGTGTCATTTGTATCTGGGATTTGTTCTGGCGCCCAGATAAAGTAAAAAGGTCACGGGTAAGTAACATTTTTCTATCATTATTTATACAGAGTAGAGTAATAGTGAAAGAAAAGGTCTTTATATAATTTGTCGCCGCAACTTAATGGCATAAGTAAATTGACAAATATAATATATAAAGAGAAGGTGTTGTAATATATATATATATATATATATATATAAAACTATGTACAAAGGTCCCATAGAATAAGTAGTCGGTACTCACTCAGATACTGGAATGCTTCGGATTTATTAAAGATTTGTTTTTAATTTCCGGAATACCTTACTAATGTTTCTGATAATAAATAAAATTAGTTAACTGTTTCTGTTGACCTACTTTTTACAAACTTAAAATAATGTCCTCCTATATTCTCATTACATAAAATTTTAATTTATGAAAGTTCTTTTTGTATTTTAGTTTATGACTGTTTTTATTAAAGTTTATATAAATGATTTCACTTCCCTTTGTAATGGACGATGCGATGACAATGCTCTGGTCCTGGGAGGCACCTACCGTTGTTCCTTCTGGATAGATGTTCAGGATATCGTCGGGATCTCCTCCTGCTCTCCGGCGTTCAGGGTCGTTCTCGGTTTGGGTACTTCTACAATTTGTAGAGAATTAATATATAATAGTGATTTATACTGTGTATAAAACTACACAATACTTAACCAATCTTGCAGTGTTCTTTGCAATATCTATGCGGACAATCTTGTACTCTACCGAACTGCACTCGATGTAAATTTACTCGCGAACTTTCCGACTTGTGAGCGTATGCTTTTGGTAGACCTACTGTCATAAACCAGCGTTATTTAATTAAGAGCTAAGATACAACCACGCGATATTTAATTAAGAGCAAGACTGAATTATATCCTATGAAGAACAAATTCATCTAAGATTTTAGCCAATTTCATTGGCTGAAATATTCAGTCGTCTTTACGGCTTCGGTAACGATAACGTTCTTCCTGCAAAAGACTGGCTACGGGCATAGCTAAACTTGGAAATCAAACCTGTCTAAGTGTATTACTTTTTTTGGGGTTGTAAAACTTTCTTTATAAAAAACTCACATATTTAGTTCTTTAATTTATTAACAAATATTACCAATCGATAGGTCTTTATTTCATGCATATTCTGGTGTAAGTTTTATGTCAGAAATTTTATTTTCACCAAAGTTATTTAATTTAATCTGTTTTTTATTATCATTCCGTAACATTATTATACATACCTGCACACGCGCATTCGCCATATGCCTACGTATATATTCGCGCCACTTCACAACATTAAGTATATTTCTTTAAGTAAAAAATTATCTTAAAGTAACAAATTTGACATGTACGTTATTATCTGAACATGCAGTTCTTACTTAAACAAATTCTCATTGCAACATGCTATCATACGCTAAGAGTTAAATTAATATTTTACATTCAGATTCTACCTATGCCAATATATACATATATATGTAATACCTTTAAATAAATACACTGCAAGTAGGTTTATTTTCACCTGACGCACGTTTCACAGAAATTATTCTGTATCTTCAGAGTTTTGTTTGAATTGTAATTGAATGTTTCGCTTACAATACAGCTAACTAATTTCTGTGAAACCTAATTTCTGTAAAACGTCCGTCAGGTGAAAATTAACCAACTTGCAGTGTATTTATTTGAAGATACTACATAGGAGACCTGCAGGAAACTCAGCGAGTTACTTACAAAGGAATAATATAATATACGCGCGCGCGTGTGTGTGTGTGTGCATATAACTTCATATTCATAAATCCATAAACAACGAAAATGATAGAGGCCAGTGTCTTTCGGTTAATGAACAGACACAATTTATAAAGTAGATTAAGATTAGGTTATCGTGACACCAGAAACCTTATATATAAACTGGAAAATTTTAAATAAAGATAAAGTAATCGTGTAACATGTAATCAACACTTGCTACTCCAACTTTTAATTTCATAGTCTATTGTGGTCACAACTTTTTATTACAACCAGAGGTTAATAATGTAGGTCTTACATTGTGTTACTTACATTAAGCAAATAAATACTGGTGATACTCCAACTGTTTGTGTTTCATGTATTGTCTGAAACGTTGCAATTGTGTTGAACGAGGTTGTAACAATTGACAGTATACTATTATTTTCGTAACCTTTGGTGTCCACTTAATTGTATGTTACTACGAATTGACGCTACCTGCCAATCATACGGACGAAGACGATTTATTGCTGTTACGCAGATTGCCTACAAGACCTGAAACACTAATACGACTGAAAAAAAACGAATACCATAAGCCAAGGTGTCTAGTGAGCTAACATAACCAAAACAGCACTACTTCATTAGAAATACGTGTATACTATCGATATCGTAATCATGTATCGTGTTTTGGGCGAACTGCGCCCGGACGCCCGGACATGGCCTAAAATCGAGAATAGTCCGGGCCAAACGAGGAAGTATGGTAGCTGTTTATAATAACTGATTTTAATAATTATTCCACTTTACAACATATGCAAAACGCCATATTTATATTTATTTAATAAAAAAATTAACAATTAAACTCGTTTCTACGAAACCAAAATTGAAATTAATTTTTTCCGAAAAAAAATGTTTTTCACATTTAACTATAAAGGAGTAATAGAATTTTTTGGCTTGGTAAGGAAGCAACACCTGTATACAGTAATTACACATAACTGTTTGCTTACAGCAGGGTTGTACAACGTCTTTATACAGGTAACGACTCAGTTCTAAGATTTCACCAGGTTTACTATCGACAAACTTATGTACAATTAAACTATAAAATTTAATGCTCTTGTATAGTTCACTAGGCCACATATCAAACAAATAATAGTTCAAAATAAGGTTTAAAACTTTCTGAGCGCGACTTTAATTAGTTTTGTATTTACGACAAAAGCATATTTTATTTCTATTTATTAGTGCAAAACTGAATTTATCTCTTTACTTTGATGATATGTAATCCGTTTGATATGTTCTGAACGGCTGAAACCGTTACTATTGCTTCTTCTTTAATTTTTTAAAGATTATGGAATATACTTAATAGACTCATCGCATCTTCAGTGAAGCACACATCCTTATTGTATTGTACGTTCATCAAATTTAAAAAGAATATAGTTTATCTACATTTTCTATTCGTAAGTATTTCCTCTCTTCCTATCCCCCTCACCGTTAAACGTAATACATAAACAGTAACGTATACATAATACATGCATTATTACATAATTTCTAATGTTTTATGAAATGTAAATCCCATAAGTTAAAATCAATGTCAGATATTTATTTTGAACTATATATTCCAATAAATAAAACAGATACTTAGAAAAATCTATTTAATTGATTTCATTTATTTTTAATAAATTTGTAATGTAACAGTTTTCCACTGTTTGTCTGCCAATATCTTGTGATAGTAATGTGTTAGGAAGTAACATATTGACGTGATAATTTTTTGCGAGATTTTCTCTAATACTTTTAATTAAAACCTTAATATATTATTGCCTTTTTGTCTGTAATTTAAAACATTAATTGGACCCTCTGTTTACATCAATATAAAAAGTACATTCATATTACTGATCTATTCATTTTAATAGAACCATGGAGGAATTTCTTTTTTTTCAACATACCGTATTGCTGAAACTTTCATACTATTTGAGTGACGTTGAAACTGTTTCAACAAATTTGCAACAAAATATTAGATTTTATTTGTTTGTTTGAAACAAAACTTATCCCATCATTATGACTGAATGCAATCAGTCTGATATTTCTTGACTGGTTCCTCTTTCTATCACTTTTTTCAAAGATTAGAAGTGTACTAATTGGACTTGTGTCTTCATTAAAAACGAACGCTCGTATTGGCTTGTGTGTTTATTACATTCAAAGAAAGTGTAAACTACAGTTTTGCATTCACGCGTTTTTCCTATGCTTCCTATACTTTATTATGCTTTCTGTATTAAATATATTTTCATGTTTAACACACAAAGCGTTCAACTGAAAATGTAAAATTTTACTTTATTATTTGTATTATTTATACGAATAAATAAATAATACAAATAAATATAAGTGATTCTAAGAAATTCTGTATTAAACGTATCCTACTTAATTTAATATAGGCTAATTTTTTTTAATTAAACACATTTTCACTTCTTGTTTGTCGGGTGTTCTTGTGGTAAGAATCTGTTACATAGTATTTGGGGTTTTGTCAGTCACTTTTACATACCTACAATATGTGTGCAGAATTCTACTTAAAATTTTTAATTATAAAGTTAACTTGTAAGTTATATTTACTTTACACATTTTGCTTGTAATTGGAACAAGTAATATTTTCTGCTTACATTATAATAATTATAGACGAAACATGTTTGTTTTACTAATATGTTAATGTAAATATTAATTTGACTATTATTACAGTTTACTATAAAATCTATTTGTCTATTCTGTTTTTTTACACAAACAGGCCACCCGTAGACCATGCGAATATCATTTCCTTTTCTTCACCTGCCAGAATGTCCTCACTCGCACACTATGCGCCGCCTTCCTTTCCACTGTCCACCCCTTTCTCGTCATCTTCTCACCGCAGAGAACCTCAAGTTTTTGAATTTTGTTTCTGTATGTATTTCTATCTACACAGTCGTTCAAAGAAGTACCCAGTTTCATCATTTCCTCCTTTAGTTTTTTGGTGTATACGTTTAGACTAGAAAGTTGCCAGATATAATTGAAAATTTGTTCATTTAATCTGGACTGATCCACCCAAACCATATGTTAGAATTTTCCTTCGGAAAGCCAGATCTTCCAGATCACTGTACAGCTCTTCTTTGGGTCTATACCTGTACCCATCTTTGGTTTTCTTGGTGCCATAAATTTTCCAAAGAATTCTTCGTTCAATTTTAAGAAGAGGTTTCAAATTTTTGAAAGCATATTCTTTCCACTCCATACATGATCACCGGCCTGATCACAGTGCTACAATGGCGGACTTTTGCACTTTTGGAAAGGTTTTTCTTTCCGCACAATTCCCGGTTAGAGTAAAGGCCTTTTCTAATTTGAATTTCCTTACCTTAAAGGATTCTTTGGCTGAAGGATTTTCGGGATATATTTTCTCCAAGATATTTAAAAACTGTTAGTATATGTTTATTCTGTTTATATTTAAAGACAATTTTTATTTCAAAACAATCTTTCACAGACTTGTTTCATTTGCAACAAGTCTGTTGCTTAATGACGATTAGAAAGTATTTTGCAGTAGCCAACAACACCAAACCATTTGTATTATAAAGTTTAGTAACAGGAAAAGATGAAATCTCTTATTTACCAGTTACCAAAGTATCATAGGAACGTATCTTAGGTTCCTAACGTATCATACGAACATATGGATTATTCAATACATACATACGGAATAAACAATTTTGTCCCAATGCTTACCAACAATATCGGTATGGAGAACCATACATGACTTCCATATTCTAAGATTTATATTTAAAATCATTTTCGAAATGAAATATTACCATAGAAACTACTTCTTTCTACTTACTGCTTCAGCCTTAACCACAGTACTGTGGTCACTAACGTATACCACCTCACGTTATCGCACTCGATTTTCACTGATGATGGAAGTCGATGGCATTGCCGAAATGTCTGGTTTTGTAGAAAACATTGGACTACGGCCAAATATCCCGGGAAGGAATTTTAACAAAAACTACTTCTTTGTTGCCGATAACGTTGTACACATATATATCAGTGGCGAAGTTACATGGAGGCAATTGAGGCAATGCCTACCCTAAAAAATTCTGTAGAATAAAAATTATAAATAAGTATGAACTACATAACGTAAAGATTATACATTGTTACTGCGACTGTCAAATTTATTAAACCGAAACGTGCTTTATTGAGCGAAAGCTAGATGGTGACAGGTGAGATTCGGCATAGTTCGTTTAAAGCGAATGAGGCAACCTGAACTTGCCTCAGCGTTTTTTGTATACATCGTATGTAAGCAATGTAGAGGTGTGATAGGGAAGTGTAGGGAGGGGGGATTGTCCCGCGCTGTACACATAGAGCGTTGAGGCATGCCTCACTTCTGTGGTCCAAACAGTTAAGTTAAAGCGCCTGTGTTGTTTCTAAGTGTTTATTTTATGCGGTTATTAAAAGTGTCACTGTTATTCCGCTGAACTAACAGATGATCAAGATTGTTATTTGAATTATTTGTAACATTAAACATATATATAGAAACTAATCAAGTTTAAAAATTTGAAGTTCAATCAGTTGTATTATTGTGTATGACTAATACAAGGATTGTTCAATAGACACACGTATAGAGCTGTAAAGCATTTTTTATTCAACGATTTTAAAAGAAGTCTCCAATAACATTAAGACATGAGTTCCACTGTTGCGCTAACCTGTAGATTCCCTGCTAGTAAAATTCTTACGGCTGTTTGTGGAACCATTCGGTTACAGCAAACTCTACCTCAGCGTGCGATTTGACCCACCGTCCTTTTAGTGATTCCTTAAAAAAAATTTAAGATAAGATTTTTGCCTACCCATTCATTAACTACTAGCTTCGCCAGTAAGCAAATTGATGTCCATTTTTTCGGCTTGCACGCGTTATGTTGGTGTGGGTTTCGGCACTTTCCATTTAAAAAGCGTGCAAACGTAAGAAAATAAACATGAGTGAGGCCAGAAATAACGTAAATTGTGTGTTTGTGTCTTACCTGCCTTTTTATTGCCGTATTAAATGAAAAATATTATATTACATTAAAATTAAAAAATTTTAATTTTATTGCCTGGCAACAAAATTATTTTATTTTTAACAATTACCATTGTTTCAAAAAGTTTAAATAAATTTGCAAGTACTTTACTCTTGTTAAAACGTAAAAGGTTGCAGGTAAACTACCCCTTCCCCTTAACCGATCTTCACCAAAAACAATAGGTCTTGAGTACTCTACAAATCTGGGCTGTATGCAAAACATTATTTGATTCTGTTTGAATTTGCGGCTGTTATCGTTTGCCATAGAAAATACGCTTGATAAAAAAACGGTGCAGGTAAACTACCCCTTCCCCTTAACCGATCTTCACCAAAAACAATAGGTCTTGAGTACTCTACAAATCAGGGCTGTATGCAAAACATTATTTGATTCTGTTTGAATTTGCGGCTGTTATCGTTTGCCATAGGAAATACCCTTGTTAAAACATAAAACGTTACAGGTAAACTACCCCTTTCCATCAACCGATCTTCACCAAAAACAATAGGTCTTGAGAACTCTACAATTTAGGGCTGTATGCAAATAATCGTTTGATTCTGTTTGAATTTGCGGCTGTTATCGTTTGCCATAAGAAATACCCTTGTTAAAACATAAAACGTTACCGGTAAACTACCCCTTTCCCTTAACCGATCTTCACCAAAAACAAACGGTCTTGAGAACTCTACAATTCAGGGCTGTATACGAAACATTATTTGATTCTGTTTGAATTTGCGGCTGTTATCGTTTGCCAAAAAAAAAAATTTCCCTTGATAAAAAAAACCGTTGCAGGTAAACTACCCCTTCCCCTCAACCGATCTTCACCAAAAACAATAAGTCGCGAGTACTCTACAAATCAGAGCTGTATGCAAAAAATTATTTGATGCTGTTTGAATTTGCGGCAGTTATCGTTTGCCATAGAAAATACGCTTGATAAAAAACGTTGCAGGTAAACTACCCCTTCCCCTCAACCGATCTTCACCAAAAACAACAGGTCTTGAGTACTCTACAAGTCAGGGCTGTATGCAGAAAATTATTTGATTCTGTTTGAATTTGCGGCTGTTATCGTTTGCCATAGAAAATACCCTTGTTAAAAAAACGTTGTAGGTAAACTACCCCTTTCCCTTAACCGATCTTCACCAAAAACATTAGGTCTTGAGAACTCTACAATTTAGGGCTGTACGCAAATAATCTTTTGATTCTGTTTGAATTTGCGGCTGTTATTGTTTGCCATAGGAAATACCCTTGTTAAAACATAAAACGTTACAAGTAAACTACCCCTTTCCCTTAACCGATCTTCACCAAAAACAAAAGGTCTTGAGAACTCTACAATTCAGGACTGTATACGGAACATTATTTGATTATGTTTGAATTTGCGGCTGTTATCGTTTGCCAAAAAAAAAAATTTCCCTTGATAAAAAAAACCGTTGCAGGTAAACTACCCCTTTCCTTCAACCGATCTTCACCAAAAACAATAGGTCGCGAGTCCTCTACAAATCAGAGCTGTATGCAAAAAATTATTTGATTCTGTTTGAATTTGCGGCAGTTATCGTTTGCCATAGAAAAAAAATCTACAGACACACACACAGACAGACACACAGACACACAGACACACAGACACACACACAGACACTTTTCGGAAAACGACTTTTTTTCATGTTTTGAGTGTAGTAGAATCAGAATCTGCAATAATCTCGAACATGATTTTTTTTGCCATCACCATACTTCCATTCCTTAAGGAAATATGGAAGTAAAAGCTCCTGTTACCGCCCAATACTCGGTACTTTCCGCTCCTGTTTACTCGGGTACTTTTTGCTACCTTATGCTCCGTTGTCATGAGGTGTCGGCATGTCTCCCACTTCTCCGCGAGCTTTGAGATTTCCGCCTTAGCTGAAAGCATTTCTTTCTGAAAGCAGCAATCTCTTCCGTCCATCAGTATACTGGACGCGTGTTGTTTCGTGGGACTTTTCTAGGCTTAGATTCATCGCGCCCTCGTTGTATCAGCCCCATCGCAGCCTCGACATTGCTCTGCACAACTCCGGTTATTCGGCCGATTCAGGGACTCCTCCATCCTGCTCTGACCCTCTTGTTTTACTGAAGACAACTTTATGAATCCATCCTAGGCGTTTTCCATTACGTGACGTCTCCCTTACACTTCGTCCTTTCCGCCTTTCCTGACAATTGTTGTAATTTAGATCCTGGTATCAGACATCAGTAGTAAAAGTAATAATAATAGCAATAATAAGTAATACATATTATTAAATATATAATATTATTATATTTTATTAATATTAATATTATTATATTATTAAATATTATTTTCTTTATTTATAAGATATAATAGACAATATTTGTTAGTGGTAAGAAGTAGCAGCTTCACTTAGTTTAATGGCTATTCAGTTACATAAGTAGAATAGAATATTTAAAATTGTTATGGGGTACAGTTTAAACTAACGTAAACAATTTCTAATATGTACATAGGTAAAACAAAACTAGTTTCAAATACATTACTCTTCCAAAAACTTCATCAGCGATGGAATATAAGTGTAGTAGTCAAAATATAATTATAATTAATTATTAACTGCACATATAATGTATAAAAATTTTGAATATTTTCATTATTTGTTTTTTGTTTGTTAATTTTTTTAATAATGACGGATCACCTCCGTCAGTGAAGAATCAACAGCAAAAAGTAAGTGAATATGTTATAATCCAGTAGAACGTTACATGATGATGTATAGTAACATATAGAATTAAATCGTTAAAATAATTTAAAAATTAAATGAGATTTATAACTATTTTGTTTGTAGTTAAACGATAGTGTCTCAATACAACGAAGTATAATTTTAAGAAATCTTAAATGTTAAAAAATTATTATCATCTTAAAATTTTAATGCCTTTGAATCCCATAATACACTTCTGTTTAGCATTTATAACTGGTATAAAATGCTCATTTAAAGTCATATGTTAACAGTTGCCACGGAGAACTACCCTATGGCTGTCATCGGCGAGACTGGTCTGATAACCACGGCGCACTCAAGTACACACTTGACAACAAACGTAAGTGTATTACGCACAATAAGTATCTCTTAAGTGTTATAATTTATAGTTTTTAATTGTATACGATCACTCAACTGAATCCCTCTAAAAAAATTTCAGAGTTTCTGATCACCTTCACACCACCTTCACCTTCACATCACCTTCACTCATATAATTTAATTTGAGGTTTCCTCGTCCATTTCTTTTTGGCATTTAACAGGTACACATTATGTTTTTTAATCCATTAACGTCACAACAGAATTATTAGTAATGCTTTGAACCAGTTTTATAAATCACCTTTCCATATGTTTATTTAAAGTTTTATATATTTTCCTTCTTACGAAAATTCTTACATTTCGAATATGATATCAACCTGCTTTTGACTTTCACTTACTCAGTAAAATATGTTGTTTAGCTGAGTTTATTCTTTTATTGCTTTATGTTTACTATCAATGTTACTATCAATGCAACACATATGTGTTTAGCAGTATTCAATGTATTGAATTATCTTCTAACGCCTTTCATATATAAATCCGTTTAAACTTTCAGATCTCTATTTTTTGTAATAACATACATTACTCTGAAAAAATCGTCACAGATAATTTCAAGATTGCTTTACGTTTATAACATTAATCCCAGCAGTTGTCATGTATTCAGTTTCATTGTTGTTAATGATAAAACATATCACTATTTTACATATACATTATTAAGTTATCTAAAGTCTAATATCACTGTGATAAATATAACCAGATTTTGCGAGGACATCATCAGCTCTTTCTTTATTATCATAATCATCTTCAGCAAGGATTAGACCACCAAAAGTGGTTTGTTCCGCGCACAAGCAGATAGACTAGAGCTGGGAACTCCGAAGCTTCTTCGGACGTACCCCACCTCTACTTCTTCTCTTTCTTTATCATTAATTGAAGTCTTATTATATCACAAGTTTTATGTCTGTTGCTGAAAAACCTTTAACTTATGTTATGCAATATCTCTCAGCTTTCAAAGAACGACTGCGTTACATGATAATACTCTCTAGAAACTCGCTGAAAGTACGGTAATACAGGCTAGTAGAGTACAGAATATTACGATATATAAGTTTCTACATCATAACTTTTATAGATGCTGATAGACTAAATTCGTTTTGTACCGATCTAAAGAAATACATTTTTCACTAACAAAATAGGATTACTGTTGAGTTTTTACCCTACCATAATTCCATAATACCTTAGAAGTTTTTAACAATGATAAAGTTTGATAATTCATTTTACATTTTCAACGCAAACTTGATTTTTGCGGTTGGTCGAACGCATTCACATTTATGTACAGGGTTAATTTATTTTCGGGGTTAATATTTGATGCTTTATTTACCATGAGTAGAGTACGCTACGTACTTCTGTAATTTTTAACACAATAACATAGACTAAAAATGTGTCTTTTCTTATTACTACTTTTTTTCAGTATACAGTATGCGTTTCAGTTTTACTGATTTACACTTAATTAGTAAATAAGAGTCTTTTAGTAAATAGTTTACATTGTTTATTTGCGAGAATACCGCATATTTGACGTTTCAAACTAAACCAATTACTTTGAGTTGCCAAGGTATAATTGTAACGTTTTTACGAATTTAACAAATTAATAAGTATACCGTTACTTACTGGAAAACATTCACTAATACTGTTTAGTATGTGTGCATACAACATAGGAAAATGGTTTGTTTCTCCTGAAAAGTAGTTTTCAAGTTATATCGTCAGTTACAGAACACATAAAAGCTTTTACTCAAATTTTTGTTACCAACATTACACGGTTTGAGACAATGAAAATATAAATTTTATAGTGGAAATCCCCATAAATGTAAACTATATCTTTAAGTACCAGCCATAAGCGTTAGATTTCAATGCTGATAAACATAACGCATAATTATATGTACCGCGTAAATATTGTTTGTGCATATGAACCTCTTGTTTTGGTTCAAACTTTTTGGTGCAAGTTTCAAAAAATTAAAAATAACACACACATCTATTTCCAACCATATTAAATTCAATTAATTATACCAAGTTCTCAATTCGACATTCTACATTGAAATTCTTAGTAACTGTATAAATAAGAAAATATGTGTATTTTTCAGTTGTGTACGGAAAATACGATATAGTCCTGACCGAGGTTACATATCCTTCCAAGAACTCCACGACAGAAGAGATTTGACAGCCGTATTTACTGGCAATGTAAGTTGAGAAAATCAAGCATAAATAGTAAACGATTTATTTAGACTTAATGTTATTAGATGTTTGTTGTTTAAAAATATCATTTGTGTCGTCAGCATTATCATATTAACCTGAATGTCTAATTGTGAACAATTTAACGTTGTTGTTTAGTATTATGTACACGCACACACACACACACACACACATTAGGCTGAATCAACTAAACAGTCACCAAATTACAGGGGGAGCACAAACTCCACCTTAGGACTCCCATGGGAGGGCAGGTCCCTTGTGGTCCCACCTTGTCGTGGTGGTAGTGCTTATGGTAAAAACACTAACCAATCAAAAGGGCCACCCTTTAGTTTATAACAGCAATAAAATGTAAAGTAATTTAAAAACTACATTTATGGCTTAGGATCAGGTTATTAGTTTCTCGTTTTACATTATGAGGCTTTCCAGTGAGGATTTTCAGGTCTAAATTATCTTCTTTACACATATATATATATATATATATATATATATATATATATATATATATATAACTAAATACTATAACTATAATACTATAACACTTATAACTATTTTACCTCAAGATGTATTTTTTCCTTTAGGGACATGTTTCGGGAGATCCTGTTCTCCCATCTTCAACCTTCGCCATCTTGCTTCTATATATATATATATATATATATATATATATATATATATATATATATTGGTGTTGTGCTCTAAGGCAGGTCTTTAAATGGTAAAAGCTCTCCAAGCTGTCCTATTACATACCAGTCTTTTCGTTTCTTCGTAACACCCTCTAATTTTAATGCTGTCTATTAACTTCATTCTTCTCCGCCATCTTCTTTTTTCTCCTCCTATGACATTTTTTCTCCGTGGCAGTTGTAAGCAAGCAGTCTCTTCTTAAACAATGATCTAACCAATTCCTTTTCCAATTTTCTATCACCTTCAGGATTTTTCTCTCTTCCCCTATTCTTCTTAAAACTTCATCATTCCTTACGTCTTTCCAAGTGATGTAGGAAAAACTTGGCAGGCGTTTCTAACCTTGAATCATGTGTCCTGCTCCTTTCTTTCATAACATGGAGTTATACACAAATCTGGTAGTAAGGTCTGGTTCATAACGTGTCATGGTTTATCAGCTATTGATGAAAATGCAAGTACAACTCGTTGAATTGTAGTAATCCTCGACTTACGGACACAAACATACGTATAATTTTGTGCCGTACCTCCATATATTGTATACTTGTACAAGAGGACGTTTTTGAATGGTACATTACATTTTTATGAGTGACAAATATAATTTGTTCATTCTTAGGCCAATCTCTTGTTGCTTTTATGATAATCTTATTCCACTTGAGTATAGTAACGAGATAGCCTCTTAAGACGTTTGCGCATATCTTCTACATGTTTTTATATTATTTATAGAAACTGGTGGACATTACTATTTTCTTCTGGTAAAATATACATCTAATCTAGATTAATTGTTTACTCTAGTTTGATAAAATTATATTTTTCATTTTCGGAGCTATTCTTCTAATTGAAAGAAGTGAATCCGGAAATTTGGTGAGGATATCTTCAAGCCTAAATGAATAGCTAACCTATGTATGAATTTTAAACCTACAAATGTCGTCTGCAAATGTACCCGTAGTAAGATGCGGGGGGGATGGCATCTTCAATATGCCATTTTTTTAAATATTCAGCTTGATCTCTCATAAAGTGAGTACTTTTTCTTTTATAAGTAAAATTATTTTTAATCATTAGGTTATTCTTGTAATAGCGTATACAAGCGTATTATAGCTTATTCCATTCTATATTTAGAATATGCTCACATTCTTTAAAATATTACGGTTTATTTTAAAACAAACATATTTGTGGCGGTGGGAAATATTGGATATCTATGGAAAGAAAAGAGGTTTGACCGACTTGGCAACACTGATTTTTCGCTACATCTTTTTGTTACACATTTCGTTATATGTTGAATCAATTTACTGCCCTAGGAGTGAACCAGGCACCATAGTGTGTATATGAAGTTCTCACTACTAGCTTGTTTTTTTTTTTATTATGTGCTTGGCAACTAAAGGTCCCTTGATTTCACAAGGCTAAAACTTTCATCAGAGACAAAAGAATGGCGTTTTTGCTTTAGACATTTATTACCTGTCGCCCTGTAGCCCGGAATAAATTTTTTCTGATTTATATCCTCAATTTAAGTGTATACACCACTTCAGAAAATATACAAACCACGAATATACTCGACCGTGGAAGATCAGTCATAACATAACCTAAATGCAATTTTATTTCCTAATGAGTAAGTTCTATCAGAAGAGGTTGAGGCAACATTGCAGTTGTCTCTAAATTGTCGTCAATTATATGTTTATATAGGGTATCATATTTTTAGTATTTAGGATGAGACGTGAGGAAGATAAAGACACTATTAAATAAATTTTAATGGATATATAGAACAATTACATGTTCTCTTAAGATTAAAATATTACGAGGGACACAGATAAAATTTGATAAGGTAATAAAGTTACTGCCTGTACTATTGTTTATTCGGAGTGTTAAACATCAAGTAAAAGATATCTGTTAAAGAAAACAGGGTAGGAAACGCGGCCATAAGGGAGGAATTAAATATTCATCCCGTAATACAACAGGCACGATTGTATAAAGTAAAATGGGAAGAACATACATCATAGGGCACAAAAGAAAAATTCCAAAACAGTTCTTGACATATCCAATCTATATGTAGAAGAAGCGAGAGAAGATGGTAAAGTTGGAACGAGTAGAACTGCGTAATCCTAGAATGCCAGATAACGATGAAGACTGGAAGTCAGTGACACATCTCTCATGTCTTATGGGCAACTGAGTTTGCTGGTATTAAATACTTTTTACTTATTATTGTCGTATATACATGAAAAAAGGTAAACAAATAATCAAGATTTTAATTCCAATATTTTGAGCAATATACTTTTAAGTTCTGTACACCTTATATCAGAAGAACTTGTTCATTAACGAAGTAAACAAGGCGGCAGTGAAAACTCGTCACTGATTCGATCTTCTTGGTATCGACTTGGACAGCTTGACTGCACACCAGACAAGACAATTACGATAATAAGGAATAATTACTTAAAGAATATTCGTGAGGATCTATTGGAAGAAGAGTCTGCAAACATAGAAGATAATAATAACGAAATAATATATATTAGAGATGAAGTGAATCAGTGTATCATTGATAGACAGCATGGAATTAAACAGGATACAAATGGAGTGTAAGAAGATTATACCGACATTACCCGTCAATAATATAATATTAATTAAAGCTACTGGACGCCAGAACAAATCAGTAAGAAAACAAGTATTATTAGATATAAGGAGTAATGGTGTAAAAATTCCAATGATATTTTTCATAGCGAATGTCTAAAATTTAAATTGGATGCGATATGCTACGACAGTATTCAGCAGTTATTGACCTGAGTAGAGAGAAAGTGTCTCTGATCTCAGATGATTTCGTGTTGACGGCTAAGTTAACTGGAAGCCAATGTGCCCCTCTGATCCGAGCCATTGTGTCAGGGAGGATATATATAATGGTAATTGTTCACCAGTAGATAATATAGAATATAATAGTAATAATGAAGAAATATGGCGAAATAAGTTAGAAGAAATCCAGAAATTCTAACGGGAGAAGACGAGGTTAAATGTCGGTGAGGAGCAAGCAAAAAATTAATAGAGGCATATAAGAAATATAAACACATTTTCTCCGACACGCCTGGTAACGTAAGCAACTATCAGAGCAAATTAAAATTTATAGAACCAGTAGAATTTCATAGAAAATCATATCCCATTGCTCATTCATTGAAAGATGTTGTAAGAAGAGAAATTAACAAAATGATTGCAAACAATATTATTGAATACTGTAACTCTCCGTACATCAACCCCTTACTTGCAATTCGCAAGAATGATGGAAAAGTTGATCCCAGAGAGATCAATAAAATGATTACCAAACGACAGAACATCTCGTAGAGAAATCAAAGAAATATTAAAGAAATTTCATGGCACAAACTTTAACAGTACCTGGGACGTAATATGCGTATATTGGCAAATAGTATAGCCTAAACAGTCGAAAATACATGGCTTTTATATTGAACGGAAGAAACTTCCAGACAAAAGACTTCCATTTGGACTCGTTAACTCAATAATTATTTTTGTTAAATGCATTGACCAGATACTTGGGCAAGAAGCCTTACAATTCACTACTGCAGTGGTTCCCAAACTTTTCATTCCGCAGACCCCTCCAAAAAAAAATTCAAAAATTTCACGGACTCGGTCTGAGTTATGAAATAAAAGAAAAAACAGAAAATATGATAAAAACTCATATTTTAATTAAAATCAAAATTCTCTTAACTTGCAAAATTATAATATTAATGATATCAAACATAGTTTAATGTGAACAATGAAGCTGCTTTTTGAACAATTAGCTCTGCAGTAGGTTTTATGTCTGATAATTTCAATATTAAGTCACTCTCGACATCAAGTTTATTTCTTAACTTTGCCAATCTCGGCTCTATCTTTCCATCCACACGTGTCAAAATCCAGCTACTTAGGCGCAAAACCAGCTACATGGAAAAACGTTTTGATTAGATACAGTGCTTATACGCGAGATACAGTAATTATACGTGGACTAAAACAGCACGATCAGTTCTGCGTTGATGCGGCGCTCTAGTCAGTTCGGCTGACAAACAGATCTGCTACACGACATGATTTAAAGACATTATTAAAGCTATTAGTTTGAAATTACTTTTACAATTACAATTAGCTTGAACAAAAAAAAATACTGTAATCTTCTACTAATTGTTTTGAGATTCTAAAATTTAGATTTTAGACTATAAAAAATCAGAGAAAATTACGGAGTATTCTATTCTTCCTTAAAAGTGTCTGCGGACCCCCTGAAATACTGTCGCGGACCCCACTTCGGGAACCACTGAACTACTGTATATGTCGACGACTTATTAATTACTTCATCTAACTGGGATGAACATTGTGACAAAATTGAGTATGTACTACATAATTATCTGAAAATCATATCACGTTGAAACTCGATAAATCAAAGTTAATCGCTGACAAAGTGCAATTTTTAGGTTTGATTTTATCTAAGTCAGGCACTACTCTGTCACCTAATAAAATAAGTTCTATTCAACATTTTTTTACTCCAAAAAAATTGAAAGCAATTACAATCATTCCTGGGAATATTTAACTATTACCGTAAATTCCAACAAAATTATTCTGAGTCAATAGCGAAATTTCGACAACTATCATCTAAGAATAAATGGAAATAGGGGCCTGAACAAGAAGTAACGTTACAACTAGGGCCGGCCTAAGAGCAAAATGCTGTGTGTGCAAGAATGAGTTTTGGCGCCCCTTACAATGAAAATGTGTATAGAAAACCCTCCAAAAAATGGTATGGGTGCTCTATAACTGAAATTTGTCGGAACTTAATAACTGAAGTTGGCATTTTAAAGGGACTAAAAACCAAAAACTAAAACTAATAAGTAGTAATAAATAGTAAATATTAAAGTAAAGTATTTAGTACCTTTTCATTACTTTTATTTTTTTAAATGACTTCTTTTAACTGACTTTTTCAAACTTCAATAGGCGTGCTGTACTGTACTTGTGTAAAGAGCAAACTCCTAACAAATTCTTTTACTCAGTTTATTGTTTTGTCAGGTAGAAAATAACAGACACATTTTTTTACTACAACAAAAGTTTTATTTGATTTAATATTTTGAAAAATACATTTCAGTTTGAATATATTAATATTAAAAAAAGTTATGTCAGTACATTAGAGAAAGTACGAAAAAGTTCAGAAATATAAACTTTGGTATTCATTTTTCTCGAAAAGGTACATCAATATAACTATAAATTGATAGTAGTAGTGTAAAAGATCAAGAAAATTTATTAAAATAATCTTTATTATACACTTAGCAGTGGACCTTCCTAGCTTTAGCAGCCGAAAATGTTTTTATTAGTGCATCATAATCTAATGACGATGAAATATCATTTTCAATGGACAAAATTGCAAGGTTGTTGAGTCTTTCTTGCGAAAGAGTAGACCTTAGGTAGGTTTTTATTAATTTTAATTTTGAAAAACTTCTCTCCGCCGACGCTACCGACATTGATATTGTCAGAAGTATTCGCAAAGCAACCCACACATTTACATAAGCGTCTGCAGATCCAGTTTCCAACAGAAAGTTCAGCACGTTCAGAGGCATTTTCCCGCCTAAAATCAAACAAAAAGGAATTAAAAGACTGCTTTTTAATTTTGGAAATTAAAAAACATTGAAAAATAATAATTTTGTTTGAGCCCAAAACAATTATGAATTAACTGACCAAACAATAAATCAAGATGATAAATTTTGAATAGCTAAAACGTAAAAGTAAAACGTACCTTTATTTGGCATGAGGTCCTTGATAGAGATCAGCTCCTCGCATAAATCAGCTCCTTTGATGTCTCTGTCATCCCCATCTGAAAGGAGGTCTTCTAGGTCTTTGCATTTAACAAACAAGTCCTCTCTCTTGGGCAATTCATCAAGTTTAAAAAGAAACTCAACTTTTGACATTTTGGCCTTAAGCTGTTCGAACCTCTCTTGCACAGCCATTTAGGCAGTTTTAACAAGTGGTATAAAAAAGTCAACTCTAAAACGCTCTTGGGGGTCAATCGGTGCTTCATCATTAGCTTCGTAATCAAACTGCTTCTTCTTCCTTCTAACCCGGGGTGTTTTGAATTTTCCTTCGACTTCTAAATCTTCAGCCAACTCTTTGGCTTTCACTAAACAACTAACAAATCCATTTTCGCGAAAGTCCGTCAAAAAGTCCCCAACGGACTTCAAAATAGCTACAGCTTTAGGTAAGTTGACGATCTTTGATTGCAATATCTTACTAGCAATGTTTATTTGAAACAGGACATCATACCATGCAGTCAATGACACTAAGAAACCAAAATCTTCAATTGTTTCGGACAAGGAATTTGCCTGTCTTCAGATGATGCATCCTCGTGCAGGTCCCAAAGTGCTTGTCGGATTTGCACAATCTGGTATCTTACTGCTTTGAGTGATTCAATACGTGCTTCCCAGCGAGTTACACAAAGTTCTTTCAATGTGAGAGAAGGCACAAATACTGATGACGCCATATATGATTGTGACAGACTCTCTAACAATTTGCTCCAACGTTTTGTTGGTGAGCTAAAAAACACAAACAATCGTTGAATTGTTCCAAAAAGGGTAACTGTTGGTACTGAGGTTTTTGCGGCATCGCTTAGTACCAAGTTTAGGCTGTGACAGCCACATGGTACAAAAAAAGCTCTCTTGTTTTTTTTCTAAAATTTGTTTTTGTAGTCCAGAGTGTTTTCCTTTCATATTTGCCCCATTATCATATCCCTGGCCTCTGCAATTAGAAATGTCCAAGTCGTACTCTTGCAGTTTTTTTAATACTGTTTCTGACATTCCCTTCCCTGAAGTGTCTATTATTTCAAAGAAATCTAGGAAACTTTCACAAATTTCAACTTTTTTCTCTTTTGTTTCATAAACGTACCTCAAAACAACAGAGAACTGTTCTTTCCTACTTAAATCGGGTGTGCAGTCGAGAATCAATGCATAGTATTTGGCTCCTTTAATTCTGCTTAGTATTTCTCTCTTACTTTGTCTCCCATCAGAGTCAATAATTCGTTTTGTATGGTTTTCCCCAAGTATGACAGACACCTTTGTTTTTCATTTGCCAATACTCTACATATATGTTCTTTCATTACAGGATCAAATTGAGCAATTAGTTCAACAAGCCCTAAATAATTTCCATTGTCCTTTTTGTACAAGGTTTCATTTCTTCCTCGGAAAGCCATTTGGTGCTGGGAAAGAAATTGTGTTATGGCAAGAAGTCGTTTAAGAACATTCTGCCATCGTTCTTTTTCTTGGGCAATTATTTTCTGGTTTTCATCATCAATTGTTTTACCTGTGCTCAGTCTCCTTTCCGCCTCCACCCACCTTTCATAACACTTTAGGTGATTAGGGGAAGTTTCATGACGTGTCAGTATAGTTCCAATGTGCCTCACAGTTTCCGCTTTGATCTGATAAAGTTTTATTGGAACGTGCAGTACTAAATATCTTACAACAAAAACAGTAAACACTATTGTTTTGTTGAGAATACAATAGCCAACGTCTCTTAACTTTTTCACCATTTGGAGCCAGCCGATAGTAAAATACATTAGAAAATGACCTCTTTGTTCCATCTTTGGGATATCTCTCTAAATATGGAGAGAACGGCCCTTCAGCTATAATGCAATTACGATCGTTTGGATTAAGATGTGTAGGCCATGTAGCAGGATCTTTTAATGGAAATGAAATTGTAACATCAACATCCGCCGAGCTGGGGCCACCATTTTCTTGCTCTTCCAATGAATGAGTTACAGTTACAGGTTCTTGACCTTGACAAGTTTCATCAGCTATATTTGTTGCGATTTCATGAATACCAGTTTCAGTTTGTAAACTATCTCTACACTCTGGTAGTTGTAGTTCTTGTCCCTTAGAGTGCTCGTCTTTTTCACTGAGCTTAGGTTCATCAGTTAGGGCTACGTCATTCGTAGCTACATTTTCTGTACTAGAGACATGGTTTTGTGGTTTTGATAAATACTTGCATAGTAATTTAGCACTGGCTTCCGCTTCTTATAAGGATTTAGCTTTCCACTTCCTATTCTGACATCCAGAAGGTTTGGAAAACATTTTTAGTTTATTAACATCACAAATAGAGTTATCACAATTCACAAAACACAAAACTAATATTTATCACAAAACACAAAACTAATTACTAATTATATGCAGACGTCAACTGGATACACTTATCACGACTCACGTCAGATAACGACTGCCACCTGTCGCAGCACAGATACAGCACCAGACGTCGACGCGACAGATAGACTAAACATGTGATAGTGATTGTGACTCACTATCTACAACTGTTCAGTTCTGTCAAAACAACGGAGCGGAGCGTTTGGAGCCAGTAGCCAGTCTCTTTACTGTACTTTCAAGCAACATTTTATTTGTTGAACAAAAGTTATTAACATATTCAAAAGGCCAATTTGCATTCAAAATTACATAAAAATTTAAATTTTTACCATATTATTTTTTTATATTTTTTCTCATTTCGGCGCCCCTCCCAAAATGGCATGTGTGCGACCGCACACGTCGCACACGCCTTAGGCCGGCCCTGGTTACAACAGATTAAGCACAGGTTTTTAGAGACAGTTATTTTGCATCACCCCAATTTTAATAAAACATTTTATCTAAATTGCGACGCAAGCAACCTAAGTCTGGGAGCGGAGTTATATCAAGAAGAGGAAGAAGGGAACCACCTGGTTATTACCTTTGAAAGTAGATTGCTGAATAGTTGTGAACGGAATTATAATGTAACTGAAAAGGAGCTACTTAGCGTGGTATTTGCCTGCAATAAATTTAGAACATATATCCTAGGATATCCAATCACAGTCAGGTCTGAACACAGATCGATAACATTTTTAAAGAAGTGTAAATTAAGTCATGGCCGATTAACTAGATGGATACTAACTCTACAAAAATATCACATTAATTAGGAACATATACCAAGGAGGAAGAATGTTGTAGCAGATGGACTATCTAGGATTAGCTTAGGAGATAATAGTTTCGAAGGGGAAAATGAATAAATCGCAAAAATCTACCAGATAGTAAAGAGATGAAAGAATTTAGAAGCTGTTGTCAGTGAAATAAGCGACAAAAATAAATTGATACAAAATTCATAAAGCTAAGATAAGGATTAAGTGACAATGATGATAAAATTCTACAATCATTTTATTCTGCACATGACAATATATTATTTATAAAAAGTAAAACCACATGAACATAATTAGAAAATACTAGTACTTAGAATTATTGAAAAGGAATTAATAATTGATTATCATATTCGATATGGTTATATGGGTGCATTAAAGGTAATCAAAGCATTGAAGGAAGATGTACCATTGTTACGACGGTCTACTCGATCGTCGTAGGTACAGTGGAAACAAAATAAGTACAAGACACCAATTAAGTCACTAATCACACCTTTAATTTTTACAGTTAAAAAGTTCATAATTAATTAATTGTCTTTTACAACAAATCAAATAAAAATTGTTCACACGCAATAAAATGTCCACTAAAATTAAACACAATTGTATTACAATTATACCGTCCGATTATAAAACACCACTCTTAACTAATAACCACTTGAACGCACCCACTAATATCGCTACTATAACTCTCGAACCACACGGTCAATAATTCGCACTAATACTGACTGTAAGGCCGCTCCCGCCATGTATTTATAGGCGCCGAAAATCTAGACGATTCCTAATTGCGTCTTAGCGTCCGTATGAACTACGTAATTAACTGCGGCCTTGACACAGTCGGCACGGCTGACAGCATCGAGAAGACTCTCGCAAATGCGTCTAAAAGCACGTATGCCACACGCTTACATTCTGGATCTCTCTGGAACTTTCGGTAAACACGTAGATTGTTCTGTGATGTCGTAACACAGACTCCTCCTTAAGCCTGTTCGTCCCGAACTGGCAAACCGTATCTAAAGTTGTACTTAGCCAGGCGATCTAGGTGGACGACCTTGAACTTTCGCTGCCTTTCCTGTTGAATCCGATAAACAACATCGTTAATTCTTTTTTTCACAGTGTAGGGTCCTTCTCAGTTAGACTGAAGCTTAGGTGAGCGACCACGACGGCGCTTTGGATTGAACAACCAGACCTGATCTGCTTCTTGGAAACCAACACTATTGCTGCGAATGTCATACCGAGTTCTCATTTTATCACTGGCAATCTTCAGCCGTCGTCTTACCAAGCGATTCGTTTCTCGCAGTTGGTTTTCTAATTGCGAGGGATAGTTCTGCGGCTCTTGGGACTGAGTCTCAGGTGATCCGAACATTAAGTCCCCAGGAAAACGAATCTCCCGCCCGCCCAATCACCAATTTTGCTGGAGTCATGCCGGTTGTGTCGTGTACTGATGATTATACGCCATGAGGAATAGTGGTATACGTTGGTCCCAGTCTGTTTGGTACTCGTCAACAACCTTCGAGAGATGCTGCTCAAGTGTCCTATTGAATCTCTCAACCATCCCGTCCGACTGAGGATGCAGAGGTGTTGTCTTGGTCTTTCGAATTCCGAGTAGACGGCGTAATTCTTTAAACACTCCTGATTCGAAATGTCTCCCTTGTTCCGTATGGATATCCATAGGGGCTCCATAACAGCAATCCGTTTTCTAAGGTGAGAGATTCCCATTGTGCCCAGTAGCCCTTCAGCACTTCGGAACCATGGCAGATATCTTGCCAATCCGGGCGGCGACCTTCCTCTTTTGCTGTCAAGATCGGTCCAATGTCTTCATCAGTCATCTGTTCTTGTCGACAGTCTTGTGTTGTCCAACCGTCTGCCAGGAAATCTACAGCGATGGATTGAACATGTTCGCTTGAGTTTTGTTCTTCCTTTCTGTGGCAATGTCGGCAGTCTTCCGGGCACGGTCTTCGTGATAAGCCATCTGCATTACCATGCAGGCGCCCCCGTCGATGTTGTACCTTGAAGTTGTACTCTTGCAGACGTTCGAGCCACCTTGCCAACTGTCCTTCCGGATTTTTAAATCTCAAGAGCCATGCAAGCGCGGCATGATCGGTACGTAGTGAAAACTCTCTCCCATAGAGGTAATTATGGAAGTGCTCCAAACTCTGACAATTGCCAACAACTCTCTCCTTGTAACACAATAATTTCTCTCTGGTTTAGAAAGCGTCTTGCTGTAGGCCTAATACACTATTACTCGTACTTCACCGTTCTGCACTTGAGACAAAACTGCTCCTAGACCAGTATTGCTTGCTTATGTGTCTACGATGTACTTCCCTTCGGAAGCTGGAAAAGCGAGAATTGGCTGCGAACATAATGCAATTTTCAAAGTCCTAAATGCTTGGTCACACTCTCTCGACCACTGGAAGTTTCGTTTATTTTCCGTTAGCTCATGTAGTGGTTTAGCAATTGTAGCGAAGCCTTTCGCAAAACCTCGGTAATATGAGCATAACCCCAGGAAAATCCGAACTTCTTGTTTACTCTTCGTAACTGGCCAGTATCTTACGGTGTCTACTTTATTAGGATCCATGCTAACACCCGATGCCGAAACCAGATGGCCCAGGTACTGTACTTCCTTCTGAAATAGAGAACACTTCTTCGGGCTCAGCTTCAGTTATGCACCGTGAATTCTAGTTAGAACCTCCTTACGGTTGTCCAAATGGTCTTCGAAAGTCTTCCCGATCACTATGACATCGTCTAAGTAAACAAGGCAAGTTTTCCACGTCAGGCCTCGGAGTGATAGGTCCATCAATCTCTCAAATGTTGCCGGTGCATTACAGAGTCCAAATGGCATGACATTAAATTGGAATAAGCCACTTGGGGTCGAGAAAGCGGTCTTTTCCTTGTCTTCTTGATGAAGACCAACTTGCTAATATCCACTCTTCAGGTCCAATGTGGAAAACCACTGTGCTCCGGACAACGTGTCGAGTGTATCGTCAACGCGAGGTAATGGGTAGCAGTATTTCTTTGTAACGTCATTTAACCTCCGGTAGTCTACGCAGAAACGCAATCCACCATCCTTCTTCGCTAATAGCACTACCGGAGAAGACCAAGCACTTGACGAAGGTTCGATTACTCCCTCTGTCAACATGTCCTGTACTAACCGAGACATTTCCTCTTGTTTAGATAATGGAGGCCTTCGAGGAGGTTGGCGTATCGGTGTTGTGTCCCCAGTATTGATCCGATGTTGCACAAGAGACGTTCTTCCCAGTGACTGTCCTCGAAATACAAAACAATCTTTGAACTCATGTAAAAACTGTCTGAGTTCTTTTACCTCACCACTTGAGAGGTCGTTAGAATATCTGTTCAATAATTCTTGCAGTTCCTCTAGTAATTTGGAATTATCCGAAGCACTGGATCTTCGTTGCGTCATTCCGGCTACCCAGGCCACAGGAGTCAATTGGCCTAGGAGCGTATTGCTTTATAAAGTAATAGCTTGATCCAAAATATTCGCCACTCTAATGGGTACATTTCCGGTTTCGTCAGGTTTTACTAAACTTCTGGCAATTAGTATGCCCGGTGTGCTGACTACCTGGGGTTCGAATATAGAGCACTGGTTGCCCCTAGTATCTACCTCGGTTCTAACCATGATGATCTTTTCGGAGTTTGGCGGAACAGTTACGGCCACTTGGTTTATGACGTCCATCGATTTTTCTGCTGTCGTCATTGTTGAAAGTATTACCTCTTCGCTTCCGATTCTCAAGACATTGTTTTTGAAGTCGACTGTAAATCCGTATGCGTTCACAACGTCCACACCAAGAATTGCTTCATCCACAATGTCTGCAACAAGTACTTGATGATTAAACTCAAGTCGACCGAGGCGTAGGTGTATCTCAACTTTTCCATACACTTTTACAGGCCGTCCAGTAGCTGTTCGCAAGCTGCAAGAGCACCAGATTACCTTGAGATCTTTCACCACGTCGGGGCGCACTATAGAATCTGTTGCGCCTGTGTCAACTGTAATCGAGGTTGGCCTTTCTTGAACAAATCCGGTAACTACCAAGCTCCCGCTGTTTTTCTGAAGTGTAGAAATTACGTATTGTCTAGGGGCTTCGTTCTTCCAGTTCAGCACACGCCTCGTTGTACCGACTATTGCTCGTTTCCCTGCTGTTGAATTCTAACCCGACAATCTCGTTGTAGATGTCCAGGTTTCCCCCATCTATAACACTTCGGTCTTCCATCCTTTCTTATTTTATTCTGTGGCGCCGACCGTCGAGTCTCTGTTCCTTGTTCTTCTTCCTCATCGTCTGTGACGTCGCGATCTTTTAGCGTACGCACTTTGTGACTTGTCCAACCAGACGCTGATTTGGCGGCCTCAAATTGCAAAGCATGTACCACGGCGTCCGCACTGTTCTGGTGTCTTGCCATTCGTAACACTTGCTGTAGTTCGTTATCTCCGACACCGGCAGTAAATGTCTGCATCTCAAAACTCGTTCGAAAATCTTCTGGCGCTTCAGGATAGGACAGTCTAATTAGTCTGCCGATACTTGCTTCAAACTCTTGAAGGCTCTCCCCGGAACGCTGTCGCCTTGCTCTCAACTGGGTACAGTACACATCTCGCAAATGTTTATCACCATACCGTAATTCTAGAGCTTACAGACTATTATTACAGATCATGGTACGCAGTTCAAGAGAAGAATGTAAAGGATACTTCGCTGGATCACGGAATGAAGATTTACAAGATATCAGTTTACCATCCGAGAAGCAACCCAGCTGAGAGAGTGTTACGAGAGTTTGGAAGAGTATTGAGAACTCACTGCTTCGATCAGCAGAGAAGATACAGCGAGTACCTGTCATCAACAGAAAATTCTTTGTTTTGATCTCAGCTTATCATCAAACTACAGAAACTACACCACATATGGTAATGCATGAGAGACTACCGCCCAGAGAAATTGTTGAACTTATCAATTTCCGTAAAAGCAACAAATGTAAGTTCGACATAATCAAATTTTATAACAAAATAATAAAAAGAACAGAAAACAGAGAAATAAATATCGTAATCAAAAACAGAAAGTTATTAAAACAAGTAAGAGAAAAGGTAATAGACAGTTACCCAGTACTATGGAGGGAATTACCAAGAAGATATTACTACTCTATACTGGACAACATATAATTAATAAAGACAAGCAGAATATAATACATACAAGTTAATAATCCCTATTAGTAAACTAATTAAAGGAACCTACAACCAAGCTGAATTAAAAAGGTATAATGAAAAAAGAGTACAAAAATTAACGATCATTTCTTCAGTTATGTAAATATTTTATCAGAAACAATCGTCCTCGGAGGGGGGGCATTATGTAACATTACAATTTCGTTTCATAAGAAAGTATAAAATAATCCTCAAAATTTACTGTTATATACCCATGTACAAATTTTATTTTACATTGTATGCAAAGAAATTAGAAAAGCATAGTAGAAATTAAAGAATCAGGAAAAGACACTAACATGTAACTACTGAAAGATAATATTTCAATTAGTCAGGTATCCAGAGAAATAAATATTCTGTTAGCTAAATGTGCAGAAAATGAGATAAAATATAATAACTACATTACCAATTGACAATGACCCAATCTTTAATGACTAAGACTTGACTATACCCAGAGGGAGATCATGTGAAATTAATATGTAAATATAGTGACCTGTAAATATATAAATGTAGAGGATAAGTGATAACATATTAAGAGTTAAGTTATAAAAAAGTGATAGTGTTTTAAGGTAAAAGATGTGTACTACTGTTTACAAACGTAGAACAAATATTGTAACTGATAGGAAATTATTATTATCATAGAAATAGTTAATATAATATTAATATAATAAGCATGTGTAATGTGAGAGGGGAGAAAGTAGTGATGTTAGTAAGAACACAATCAATTAAGATTGTTTAATTTTAAATTATAGTATAAATATTATAATAAAATAATCCAACATAGCGGTCATGTGCCTTACACCAATTATTAAATATTTGATTGGTTACCGAAAGAAAAAAGATAATTGTGAATAGTTATAGATAAAAACAATATAGAACTAAAACAGTGTTTATATATAGATTTATAAAAGAAAAAAGACCTTTACGTACCTCTTTTAAAACTTTTACTTGTTATAGAATTTAACACTCGGTTTCGTCAAATAAATTCTTTAACTATTTTTATTTATTTAACTAATTGTTTAAATCAATGTTGATGTTCTTGTTTATTTATATTTGAGTAATTATTTGGTTGTAGATCCGTTGTTGAATGTAAACAGTTGCGTAGATCTCTTGACGTTCGTTCACCCTCCTGTTGAATGGTGTCGTCTATGTGTGTCAGTGTATAGTTTAGACAAAGTTATTTTATGTAATTTAAACCTTCACGTACCTGTGATGTTGTATTAGACGTTCAGTCGGTCTCTGGTGATTAATAAACTGTCAAGTTTTTTTATCAAACAGTATAATAGTGCTGTTAATGTTTCAGTGAGCACTTACAAATTTTACTTGGGCGCCATATGGGATTTCATGAGAAATGTCCCATAAAAAGAATTCTTTTGAATGATTTACTAATTAATTTAGATATTTTATAAATCAGTAATTGATTAAATAGTTAAATCAAGATCAGGATTTAATTTTCTGGTTATTTGTTTACTATATTTTAACTATTGGCGGTTCAGTTGTCTGAATTGTAGCCAATTGAACTGTTTGTTTTCTTTGAAAATGCAACTTATTCATTAGTAATAAAGATTAATTATTTATTTAAATAATTGTTGACAATAGTGGTTACTTTACAATTAATTTGTTTATTGTTCACTCTATAATAGATTCAATTAAATACATTCATTTAAAAATAACAAACGGATTACAAATCATCCGGCTTTTAAATTTTATCTAGCTCAGTTCGTTTACAATGAAAACTCTTGTTTTAATCGATAGATTATTTATAATCATTATCTTTTATAAGGGTGACTTCTTTTAATTTACAAAATAGAAAGCCACAGCCTTACTTTACAATGCTATTACCATATATTAGATTGTTAGGTTAGACACCTTTAGTTATTGAAACTAAAAACGAAAAGTTCGTTTATTCTGAACAAGTTTTAGGTTAGTTATGAGAACGTTAACACACGAAATCTTATGTCGGAATATTGTAATTCCTCTAAATAAATTTAAAACAGTGTTGAGTACTTATTGTATTATTGTTTCTTGCGTCAGTATACAGGTGTATTATACTATACTGTTACTAGCTTAAATGTAAACAATGTAAGTATATGCACCGTACTCCCTGGTTATTAATCACAATGATTATTTATTAACACTTCTAACGATCTAATTCAATGATCGTGGTTACACTTCACTTTATTTCGCACGTGAACGATTTTATTTTCTTCTTGACAGACTACTGCCTTGGTTATGTATGGTACTTAACCTCGTTCTTTAACACGCACATCTAGTAAAAGTATCACTACTATTATCGATGCACTGAGATTGAATTATACTTCTTCCTTCTCGTTGATTATTAAATTTTGGATGATAAATCGGCCTTAATTAGTGGTTGTTAGTTGAGTGGAAATAGACAAAATGCTCTCTGTTTACATTTGCGATCGTTTATATACATTTTTTAGAAGTCCGCTTGGCGCTGTCGGCGCGCTTCTAAAGTCGCCCGTGATTGGTTGGAAATTATGTCATGATGACGTAATTCTATTTATAGGCATTACATCTTTGTATTTGGAGCGTCACTTTCGTTTTTGTTATTATTGCTTCGTATTTATTCGACATTCACTAAATTTATTATGCTAACGTTTATATCACAGTTATTACAATTCCGATTCGGGTTCTATTACTATCATTGTAAAGCTTGTTTATTTGTCTTTATTTTAACATGGCTTGATGCCAGTTTGGTCGTAGTTTTCATTAACATTCCTTTATTTTAAACTAACTAATGCATTGTTTACATTCGGTCTGCTAAATGTTGCAGATCCGACTAATAACTTTTTCCTAATATTTGTTTAATTATTCTTAATTTCTAATTTGAGCATGATTATTTGATTAAAAGGAACACCTTAATATATATAAATGCTGCATCCAGCTGAACAATATTAATTATCTGTTTACATTTGTTGATTTTCTAACATCAACTTACATATTTTACTATTTTTACTTTAACATGTCCTTCTTATCTCTTATTCTTATAATATCACACAAGTAGTGGTGTTTTGCTTTTTTTTGGCATTATCATTATTTTACTCCCCTATGCTTAGTAGGGTTTCTATCTGATTCTTATTTTCATGACTTAAATTGGTCATTCTGGGTTTGTTATCATTACTTTACAAAGTTTTGTTCCCTGACTATTATTACCTTTCTGTACACATTTTATATACTTATAATGTTACCTAAACACATTCAGTGTTTACATTTATTGTTATTCTTAATTTATTATAATACATAATTGGCTTTCTCATTATCTTTTACAGTTTATGATTATTCCTAGCATCGTTCTTTGTCTTTTTCAAATCATTGCTTTGACATGGGTCAGCTTATGTGCTGTTTTTATTTATAATATATGGTACAAATATTATTCAAGTCATTTCTCATCTTACTTACTCTATTGGATTTTATTCATCAAAGGATTTATTGAGCTCACGTAACAGTTTATGTGGGAAACTTGTCTTGTCATTTCGTCTTTGTCATTCTGTTTGTTTGTGTTCAGTGTCATTTTATCCAGATAGTGGATTTACCACTGTTCACTTGAATTTCTTCTCTCCTTTCATTCTTTATTAGTTTATTATTTTTTCTGTTACATTCTTCCTGGTTACTCATTTATAGTTCTATTAGTATCATTCACCCTTCTGGTGTTCATTATTATTATGGAACATTTTGTGATGTTACTATATATATATATCGCGACGTATCAAAACGAACATTTACTTACAACAATCCCAATGACGTCATGCAATGATGTCGTCACGAAATGATGAAGTCATACAGTGTGACGGTAATTAAAATGTTACAGAAAGTTTCAAACGATGTCCAGCTAAAAGACATTATAATGTCAAACGACCTCTTGTACAAGTGTACAATATATGAAGGTACGGCATAAAATTATATGTTTGTACCAGAAGTCGAGGATTACTACAGTTCAACGAGTAGTATTGGGCCTCCCATGGGAGCCATAAGGTGGAGTTTGTCATCCCCCGTATTGTGGTGACTGTTTAGTTGATGAAGACTACAACAACGTATTTTTGTGGTCTGGAGCCAGGAAACAACTTAAACAAATAATACTGGTTAAAAGTTTCTGTAAAATACAGTTAACTAACTAAAATATCTTATAATACTGAGTATTAAATACTGTGTGATGGAAGATACTGTCAAGTAGGTAGTATGTAAATTTTAAACGAAAGAATTTTATTAGATATAAATTTATTTTTATGCTACGAAAAGAAAGTAAAGTAATGTTTTTATTATCACTAAATACACCCGTCTGTAACCTCTGAAAAGTTACCACTTACAGTCTTTACCACTATAAAATTCATGTTTATGTAAGGTCTTTAACATCAGAGACACTTCTTTCATAAACATTATTATTATTATTATTATTATTATTATTATTATTATTATTATTACTAAACTTTCTATTTCCTTCAAGAATACTCAACTATGTCTGCTTATTTGCATTTTCCTCTCTTTCCTTCCCGCTCTCTCACTTTGTCTCTCTCACGCTCTCCTCCAGTGTGTGTGTGTGTGTGTGTGTGTGTGTGTGTGTGTGTGTGTGTGTGTGTGTGTGTGTGTGTGTGTGTGTGTGTGTGTGTGTGTGTGTGTGTGTGTGTGTGTGTGTGTGTGTGTGTGTGTGTTCGCGTATGTATATACATAATACTAAACAACAACGTTATATTACTTCACAACAGACATTCAGGTTAATATGACGATGCTGACAACACAGATGGTTTTTGTAAACAACAAATATATAATAACGTTGTCTAAATAAATTGTTTACCATTTCTGCTTCGAAACTTACATCGCCTGTAAATACGGTGGTGAAATCTCTTCTGTAATGACGTTCTTCGAAGGTTATGCACCCTCGGTCAATATTGTACTGTATTTTCCATATATCCGTACAGAACTGAAAAATGGACATATTTTCCTATTTACACATTGACTAAGAATTGAAAAGTAGAATGTCAGATTGAGAACTAGGTTGCTGACGACACAGATGTTTTTTTAATAATATTTATGTTTTCTAATAATGTTATGTCTAAATTGTTTACCATTTCTGTTTCTGAACTTACATCGCCAGTAAATACGGCGGTCAAATCTCTTCTGTAATGAAGTTCTTCGAAGGACATGTAACCTCGGTCAGTACTATAGGCCTATCGTATTTTCCATACGTCCGTACAGAACTGAAAATTAGATATATTTTCCTATTTATAGATTTACTAAGAATTGAAATGTAGAATGTCGAATTGAAAACTTGATATAATTTATTAAATTTAATATAGTTGGGAATAGATGTGTGTGTGTGTGTGTGTGTGTGTGTGTGTGTGTGTGTGTGTGTGTGTGTGTGTGTGTGTGTGTGTGTGTGTGTGTGTGTGTGTGTGTGTTTAGTTTTTAACATTTTGAAACTTGCACCGTAAAATTTAAACCAAAACTAGAAGTTTATGTGCACAAACAATATTTACGCTGTACATATAATTATGTGTTATGTTTATCAGCATGGAAATCAAACGCTTATAGCTGGTACTCAAAGATATAGTTTACATTTATGGAATTTTCCACTAAAAAATTGATATTTTTATGGCCTCAAACCATGTAATATTCGTAACAAAAATTTGAGTAAAAGTTTGTATGTTCTGTAACTGACGATATAACTTAACAAATACTTTCAGGAGAAACAAACCGTTGTCCTATGTTGTATGGCCACTTGCTAAACAGTTTTAGTGAATGTTTTCCAATAAGTAGCGGTATAATAATTTATTAATTTGTTAAATTCGTAAAAACGTTACAATTGTACCTTGGCAACTCAAAGTAATTGGTTTAGTTTGAAACGTCAAACATTGTTCACTTATTCTCATAAGTGAACAATGGAAAGTATATACAAAAAGACTCTTTATTTACTACTTAAGGGTAAATCAGTAAAACTGAAATGTAAAATAAGTGAAGTACAGTTTGTTTTAGTAGCCAACGTAATTACATGAAAAGTCGGATTCTACGTACGAGATTACCTTATTGTACTTTTAAATGTAATAAGCAAGTTTAATTATTTCCTTTCTAAAAATTACACAAATTACACTAATTTTGTTACTTATTTAGTATCGTGTTCTTGTGGCAATTTAATGTAAAACAGTGATTTAATTTTTGAGTTTTTCTATAAATTTGTAAAATATAAAATATGACGACATTAAAATTATAAAATTAACCTAGACAAATCAATATCTAATTGAGTCATAAACTTATAAATAAGAGTTATGTGTACTAATTTTGAAAAATTTGTTTTAAATTTGTATTTGAACTATGCCCTTCTTACAAAACACATTAATTATTTTTGATGACATATATGTGTCGTGTTTTCTTTATAAATGTAATATAATTTATCTGTGTTCTTTTTTTATTAATGGACGAAACATAAAATGGGGTACTTACTTATTACATCAGTTTTGGACGTTCTATTCTTTTGAAGAATAGAAGAATAACCATATGGAAGTAACAATGTAACAGTAGGATTGCCAATCTTCTGGCTTCTGCTGTACCTCACTAGCAGTTTAGTGTTTAACTCTATGACCAACAGCAAGGGAGTTGTTTTCTGATTAGCTAGAATCTACTATTCTATTTTTATTTCTGTAACATGTTTTTATAAGTTAAAAGTAATACAATTTCTTGTGTAGATCCTGTCATAACTAACACTGAGACTCTTGCACGCATAATAGGTAGAGTTTTTTGACAAATGTGAACAGGTGACTTATATTATCAGATATTGGTCAAGAAATAAGCAGTGTATGGACCATCACTATATTGAAATCTACATCTGCTGTTAGTAATATATTTTTTTTTAATTCTGAAAAGTACAGTTCCTTAGCTGTTATCCAAAATTTTCTAAAAGACATCTGCATTAACACACACAACTTACCAATGTCCTCCTCCCGATGTAGCGTATTTCAGTTTGAATATAAAAAAGAAAGTGTGAAAATAAGTACTACAAGAACTTGGTTATTGTATCAAATTATTATAAGAAAATACGTTAATATTGAATACACAATAAATGGAATTAGAAGCTAAATTATGTTAAAAATACCTTAAACATAGTGGAAACTAGTATGAGAAAATTTTGGGGTAGAGAGAAAAAATTTGGGCTTTTAAAGTCAATAAATGCAAGGTGCCTAATGTCTGAAAGTGCAAAAGAAGGAGAACAAGAGGACGCATAGGAAATAACAAAACGATTGATCCAAATGACTAATAGTTCAATTTCATCTGCGAGCCTAAGTTACTATCGTTCTCTCTCTGTCCGTATTCAGCATATGTATGTGTGGTGCTTGGTGTAAGTGTGTATGGGTGTGTGTCCCTACTTTCCATATTATGAGTGGTGTGTGTGTTCGTGTGCGTGTGTGTGTGTGTGTGTGTGTGTGTGTGTGTGTGTGTGTGTGTGTGTGTGTGTGTGTGTGTGTGTGTGTGTGTGTGTGTGAGCGCGCGTCAACGGGAGTGAAAGACTTGTTTGATCACAATAGAAAAGATACGCAAAGAGGAAACTTGGGTAAGGACCGGATTATTCAGTTACAGGTTGTTGAAAACAGGTATGGGCCTTAAAAAAGATACTGGTTAGATATAGGTAAGGAAGAAATCTTAGGTATACATTAATGTACTTTTACAAATTTTTTAAATCTGCTTAGTTTAATTAACACATAAAATGGATTTAAATAACTACATAATATATGCAATTATATTTTTTTTAATAGAAACCTCTTGTGATCTAAACAAAACTCACTGTGTTTGTGTGTGTGTGTTTGTGTCTGGCTTAGAGAGTGGTCACCATTGTATGGGCATATATTAAAAAGACAGAAAAAGTACAGATCCGTAAAATTGAATTGAAGGTTATAGTATTTTGGTATTGTATTTAACCATGTCATCTCATAAGTGATTAAGTTAAAAAAAGTATTATATAGTACCGTAATTAAAATGTGTCAATTTTTTTATCTCTTCTCAATTTTTCCCCAGATCTATTATAATAATCATGTTATGAAAAGTGAATAGATTTTCAAAAACAAAATACTTAAAATCCTTTTATCAGATTTACGTACACGTTTTAGATGTTATGGTGTCACCATATTTTTTATATTTGTTTAAGATTCCTATAAGGATTAATCAAGTGTAGATATATTATTCAAATTTTTAATATTTCATTAAAAATCAACTAATTTTATGCTTTAAACACCAATAAAATTTATGATTTTTGACAAACTTCCTTGTAAACTATATTTGTTGACAATTTTTTTTTAAAGTAAACATTTATTTTGATAAAGGTTATTATTTTATTACTTTGCCTTATGGTCTCAATGGCGCCTGGCGAATTACCTAAGCACCCTGGGTTCTATTTGCGGACAGCACTAAAGTCAAGAAACGTTTTTAAGCTCCCAATCGACTCACTCTGTGGAAATGAATGTTTGGGATACGTTCCTGAAAAGTAATATTGTCTATACCACTTACTAGTGTGTCGTACATCTCAGGCTGGCCGCCTACTCTGCTTGGTTTTCCTGAGGTACCGGTACTTGAATGGCATACAAAAGAAATTATTACGAATTCAAAGATAAAAATATATATTCGTATTTTTAATGTAAGTAGCAAAATCAGTAGATGAAAGTATATGAAAGCATCTTAGGAGAAAAGAAAAATATACAAGTGTCTTTAACAATATTTTTTGAAGTGTAAAGATTTGATTAGATACTTTTTCATTATTAACAACTTTCATATTGTCCATATAATAATAATGAGTATGGACTAATTATGTCTCATTGCTAGTCATTTCTAGGTACCTGATGTGCGAATAGTATAATATACTCACTCACTCAGAGAAAATTATTTACATAGAAACAAAAGCCAAAAGACTAAGGAAAATAGGCCTACTATTTATTACTAATAGAAAGTTAGCTCTTTAATAAAACGTACACAATTCTAAAGCACACTAGTGAAATAATGATGTTAGTAGAGACATTGGTAACATTTCACGCCTCCTATAATATTATTAATATAGTTTAATATTTAAACACTCTCTACGCATGAGAGTTGTTACAAAAAATTGAAACGCGTTGTTTGGCAACTTTACAGCGTAACTCTGTCATTGACTTTGTGTGGAAATGAACCACAGAGGAAACTTATTTACTGAGGTAGTGGGAGAGACTGTTACGGCTATGAGAGAAAATAATTAACAGCTGTGAAGTCATTAGACACACGCACGCACGCCGCATCTTTGTTGCGTTAACAATTATTCAGTGTCCGACGTTATCAATGCTTTAATGTTTACTATTTATTAGAGCTATGTTTTTACCTCACTCGTGGCTAACAGAGTACCGTATGCTATACATTTCCGGATACAAGAAGATTCATGTACATAGCTTATATTACAACACTACAACGATTTAAATTCTTCGTGTTGTATATGATGATGGGTGTAATCGTAATAATAATAATAATACTATGTAATTTGGTTTAAAATCATTTAAATATTTATTAAATAAAAATTCTTATTTTTTGTTGCAAATTAAAATCATTATTATTTGCATGTGTGTGTAGCCTTAACACACATCTAATTATTACATATAATTGATACTCTCATATTACACAATATTATACATAATATTATTACATAATAGACATATTATACAATCTTATATTCTAATACATCTTTATAATTATCTAATATTGCTCTCAGCTTGCTCATTAGTATGATGCTGATTAGATTATCTAATTATTTTCGAATGATCTAATCTCTTTTGAATTTACGGCATATGCATTGCTTTCTAATAAAAATTCACTAATTACTTTTATCAATTTTAACATCAAAAATTATAGATTCCAAATTATAGCTTCAAAGTTACTGATCAAAATTATAGTTAAACATTCTTAAACATTACATTAATTATTATACAAAGAATATTTACATTTGTAAAACTTATTAATTCATATTTGAATTAAATTGTCTCTCTTTTTACTTCGTTAATTATTGTCTTTGAGTGAGTTTCGGTTTACAAGTACATGGTTGTTTGTCACCTTATTGTTGTGGTAAATCGGTAGCGTGTCCTCTTCGGTCCTAGGTCCTTGACACTGGATGTTCCTTTGCCGTCCTGGAGTCCTGGAGTCCTGGAGTCCTGGTCCTTCGTCCATCGGATGCTCGTACGCTGGATTCTACTGCATGTACTTGGCTGCTCCCTCGTCTCCCGTCATGGCCTCAAGTTGCAAGTGCTGACACGAACTGAAGAGTAGTCGTGAAGTACCTGACTGCTGCTGTGGTTGAGATATAAACGTTGTTGTCTCGAAGCAGAGTCTCTGGCTGCCACAGTAGTCGATCAAGAAAAAGTTGTAGGTGCCGAGCAGAGCCTCCGGCTGCGACTATGGTTGATCGAGAAAGAGTTGTACTCGTGCAGCAAAGCCTCAGGCTGCGACTGCGGTTGATCGAGAAAGAGTTGTACTCGTGCAGCAAAGCCTCAGGCTGCGACTGTGGTTGATCGAGAAAGAGTTGTACTCGTGAAGCCGAACCTCCGGCTGCGACTGCGATTGATAGAGAAAGAGTTGTACTCGTGAAGCAGAGCCTCCGGCCGCTACAATGGTTGATTGAGGAAGAGAATGATGTTAGCGCGTCTCCTGTATTTATACCCAGGGCGCAAAAATCATGTTTCGACAATATTTTTCATGTCAGAGTCTGTCGAAGGCGTCGCTTCCTCCACATGATTCTTGTCGCACGTAATTCGCTCGTCTTCTCGATTTGCGAAGTCTTTTGCACATTACCCGATATTCATTCTGTCGGTAATTTTTATGTGTTCACCATGTACAAACCGTTTTTCTTTATCTTAATTAACATAAGTCCTTTTTATTTTTATTTTCCTGTAATAACATTTTTTATCCTTATTACACTATTTTTTATACACATATACGTCTCATTTTTATACACATTTCGGTGTATTTGGTTTTGTGCTATTATGCACACAATCTTTACAAATTAAATAAATTCCTATAATTAATAGCGTTCCTTAAGGGTGGCGCTTTTCAGGAATAGACAGGTCTCACACACACATGTAACATACGTGTGTACACAAAGACAGAGCAACTGGAGTGATCCACCTGTTTCAACATGAAAGTTTGGTCGTTCAGATTATAAGCTGAACTATTATTATTAACAATATGAATTATTTATTTCATTTAATTAATTATTTTAATTACTTTGTGAAATGCACAGTACCCTATACATTTGTCCTGTTGCAATATATTTAAAAATTATCGGTATGGAGAACCATACATGACTTCCATGTTCTAAGATTTATATTTAAAATCATTTACGAAATGAAATGTTCCCATAGAAACTACTTCTTTCCACTTATTGCTTCAGCCTTAACCACAGTACTGTGGTCACTAACGTATACCACCACACGTTATCGCACTCGATTTTCACTGATGATGGCAGTCGACGGCACTGATGAAACGTCTGGTTTTGCAGAAAACATTGGACTACGGCCAAACAGCCCGGGAAGGAATTTTAACAACAAACTACTACTTTGTTACCGATAACGTAGTACACATATAAAAATTATCCCCTCCCCCTTCAACTATAATTTTCATTTATAGAAAATTACCCCCACCCCGTTCAACTAGCTTCTTCATTTATAGATATTTCATCTACGTTTCTACAGTGGATCATTAAGATCTTCTTATCAGGATACTTCATTTATCAAAATTAAGCACTTAACTCTTGTTACAACAAAAATTGTTTCAGGTAAACTGCCTTTTTCCCGTAACCGATCTTCACCAAAATCAATAGGCCTTGAGTCTTCTACAACTCAGGCACATATGTAAAACATTATTTGATTATATTTGAATTTACGGCAGTTATCGTTTGTCATAGAAAATATCGGTATGGAGAATCATACATGACTTCCGCGTTCTAAGATTTATATTTAAAATCATATTCGAAATGAAATATTTCCATAGATACTACTTCTTTCTACTTATTGCTTCAGCCTTAACCACAGTACTGTGGTCACTAACGTATACCACCTCACGTTTTCGCATTCGATTTTCACTGATGGCAGTCGATGGCACTGCCGAAAAGTCTGGTTTTGCAGAAAACATTGGACTACGGCTAAACAGCCAGGGAAGGAATTTTAACAAAGAACTACTTCTTTGTTGCCGATAACGTAGTACTCATATAAAAAATTCTCCCCTCCCCCTTCGACTATAATTTTTATTAATAGAAAATTACCCCCACCCCGTTCGCCTAACCTCTTTATTTATAGATATTTCATCTACGTTTCTACAGTAGATTATTATGAGCTTCTTATCAGGATACTTTATTTATCAAAATTAAGTACTTTACTCTTGTTAAAACATAAAATGTTGCCGGTAAACTACCCCTTTCTCTTAACCGATCTTCACCAATATCAATAGACATTCAGTCCTCTACAATTCAGGGATGCATGCAAAATATTATTTGATTCTCTTTGAATTTACGGCTGTTATCTTTCGTCATAAAAGAAAATTACCCTTGTTAAAACATAAAATGTTGCTGGTAAACTACCCCTTTCCCTTAACCGATCTTCAACAAAATCAACAGACCTTGAGTACTCTATAATTCAAAAAGGTATGCAAAAAAGTAATTGATTCTGTTTGAATTTACGGCAGTTATCGTTCGTCATATAAAAAATTACCCTTGTTAAAACAAAATGTTGCAGGTAAACTACTCCTTTCCCTTAACCGATCTTCACCAACACCAACAGGACTTGAGGAATCTACAATACAGGGCTGTATGCAAAACATTATTTGATTCTGTTTGAATTTGCGGCTGTTATCGTTTGCACATACAGAGACAAAAATTAGACAGACAGACAGAAATCTACAAACACAGACAGACAGACAGACACACACACAGACACCTTTCGAAAAATGACTTTTTTTCATGTTTTGAGGGTAGTACAATCAGAATCTGCAATAATCTCGACCACGATTTTTTTTTGCCATCACCATACTTCCATTTCCTTATGGAACATGGAAGCAAAATCAGTATACACTGAGGTATACGGGGAGATGATATATAGACAACAAAAATTAATAACTATGTAAGCAAAGGACAGATTGTAAATCTGTGATTAAACAATATAGATTTTGCGGTTTTAGGTGTGTGTGTGAAATCTCTAATGCACTGGTAGGCAGCCTTCTTGGAAGGTAAGTAGGCTAAAATGTGTATTTTAAGCTGATTTCAATTTAAATTTATATATTTTAATTCAATGTATTTATTATTTGTTTTAGCTAGATTCTTTCGACGAAATCTTGATTTGTGATAAATATTATGCTCTATTAACTCTCTAATTTTATTAGTTCACCTAAACACATGATTTTTAATTATCCAATCTTCGTGATATTTAAGTTTTTGATTACGGTGGGTGTCCGTGAGAATATAATTAATGACACTATTGTTTTCTCATATTTGCTTAGTCTTATTTTTATACTGAAAAACAAGTTTTAAGAGAATGAAAGAGGAATTCTGATTAGACTCGTGTTCAGTACTCTGTTCTTACTCGAATGTTTGTATACTTACGAGCGTGTGTAGAGGGGCACAGGGCATAACCATAAGCGTACATTTACTCAGGAAATTAATTCTAAACATATGATAAATAATGTAGGAAATTTACATTTACATTGTTAACACGGTCTCACGTTAACATTAATGCATGAGAAAAGCTCTAATCTAGACAACACAATAACTTGTGATAAATATTGTTGTCATAAACTTTGTCGTCCCAACTAAAACATTTATATATTAAATATTTAACAACTAACCGTTTATATGACCGGGAATTTACAATAATTAAATTAAAAGTTAAAGAGAATTGCCGAAATATTATATTAGTAAATTTAAATAAATTTTCTACGTATTGCAAAAAAATTCTAAACTTAATTTAAGATTTCCAGTTTACGGTCTCATATTTGTATGCAAGTCCAATTTTGCGTTGCACTTGATAAATGAGAATCATAATACACCGGGTTTGCGGAAGATATGAAATGTCTGTTTTTCGGTAAAGGTCTATACATGGATAGTTTAAAGGAGTTTGACATATACACGGTAACCAAGCTTCATAAAGAACATTGTCTTAACGACCAGTTATCGTTTCGTTCAAAATTTCTGTAGGACACTGCATTACGAGCAACAAACAGCCTGACATCTCTGTGGACACCAAACCGTTTGGCAATTGATGGTGTTATGACGTACGACGAGCAGTCCGCACTGTTTCGTAGTGTCGTGTATGTTATTTGTTTTATATGTTGTCATTCAATAGTTTATATATTTGACTGTTTTGAATTTCACCGACCTCACGACAGGATAAAAATTTTAGCAGCTGATAATGAGAACTTGTTCCCGAAACATGTCGTGTAGAAAAACAATAAGTCGCAAGACGGATTACATTGAGGTAATTAATTATCATATGTTTGTTGCATGAACTTCTATCTTACGTTATGATAAAATATTATCGTTATGTTATTGTCATATTTTGTTGTTGACCATAGACTCCTGTCTGCGCATAAATGGTATAAAAAATTTATGATGCAGAAAGAAGGCAATAAGACTTTCATGCCTTTTCAAATTACCATTATTTTGTTAAAAGTTGCTCCGTCGATCTGGAGCTCAATAAACTAACTATGATGCTTGGATGTTGCGAGGTTAAATTCCGAGACCTCTGGAGTATTAGGCTGAGAATTTTCAATGTACACATTGTTCGTAAACATTTATCATTTTACTTTACACAAATAAACATGCAGCCGGGAAATAGTCGTAAAAACTGCCTCACATTTTAATGTTGTACTATAACGAGATTGAAATAATTTATACTGGAGGCCTTTACTTGATGAAAATCCATTCTTAAAGAATTAAAGAAAACTAAAAACTTGTTTTCGTGATTTTCACTCGTCATTTATTTAAAACACCACGACAGCTGTTTCGGCACACAGTGCCTTCTTCTGAGTCAGCTCTTACCATCTGAAGAAGGCACTGTGTGCCGAAACAGCTGTCGTGGTGTTTTAAATAAATGACGAGTGAAAATCACGAAAACAAGTTTTTAGTTTTCTTTAATTCTCTAACGAGATTGGTGATAAACATATTTCATTCAACTGAAATAAAAATTAAAAATTAGTACTACAGCGTCATATACATATTAAACACGGTGAAACTAAACATTTTAATAGTGTAAGTATTCTATACACATACACAGAAAGTTAATAATGTTAATAGCTTTCCCGAATGTGGTTTAGGTAGACAGGATTAAATGCAGGACGTAAGGTATCGTTTTTACTCAACTGGAAGCAGTACTTTGACACACGGTCCTGTTCGTGGCACTGCAGTCTGCTGCTGTGTCAAACGTACACATACACTCCTCTACAAATAACAAAAATTAAGAGTATATTGCATATGCAAGAAACTTTGTGAATATTATAACTAAGTACAGTGGTTAGAAAAGTACTTGCAAATAATTTACAACACTGGAAATATTATTTCTCTATGAAAGATTAAGAGAGCCGTTGGGACAACATAACAGGTAACCTTATATATTCTTGTATTAAACAAATTTATTAATCAATGATGCACACTATTATAAATGTAATTTAACTATTTAAAAATCCCAGCACTCAATTTTTAGTATTTTTTCTCCACTTCATCTCTCTTTTGCTTTTAAATTTTATTATTATTATTATTATTATTGTTGTTGTTGTTGTTGTCGTCGTCGTCGTCGTCGTCGTCGTTGTTGTTGTTGTTGTTGTTGTTGTTGTTGTTGTTGCTGCTGTTGTTGTTGTTGAAATAAAGTAAACTTTACTATATTTGTGTCTGTACCAATCATTGTGTCTGTTCTAATTGTTGTGATACCATTTAGAGACGAAACATAACGTAAACTCATTAGATTAAACACCCTTAGCTTTTTTGTTTCAGATTGTTAACTTTGCATTAAAACGGCAGACAGGGAAGAATTTGAGAACTGTTTTAGACAACTGTGATTAGTTGATATCTGATTAAAAGTTTATACAGTGATTGTCTGATAAATACAAATTATCTTCCCAACGAGTAAGGTATTGATTAAAATATAAATACTTTAGTGTAGGAACTGTAAGGTTTACGACTTCGGTCCTCCGTGAATACAAACTGTGTACTAGTTGCTTCAGCCGGTAGTTTCGTGACTTAATTGGAAAAGCATATAATATAAACGGTATTTTGTTATTTTGTACATAAATTCAGAGGTAAAATACTATTTAATACAGGTTCATACAATAAAGGAACGTCATACTGTCGTGGTACACCACACTTTCAAATTACCATTTTCCAGTAACAGAAAATTTAAACAAAAAAATATTAATTAAAAAATCTGGGTAAATTTTTTAGGATATAATAGATTTGAACATTTCCATATAGTATGTGGTAGGATAGAATCAACCAAAGTTTTAGCAGCCTATAGTAAAGAAATAATCATGACTTATTACCACTGGGAATACTAAATTGAATCCAAACATTACGCAGTGCACGGACGAAGGGTAGTATGATATAGTAGAATACACGATGACTGCTTTCCTAAGAAAATACTTCAATATAAACTAATAAGCTCCACCAATTTGACAAAATATAAGGAAACAATGGACTGAGGTTTTGGATTAAATCCTTACTGTTTGCAACAGGCTTAAACTCAAATGTTTAAAGTAGATGTCGACGACGACGGCGGCGATAAAGGTGAACACCTTTCAGAATTTGTAATAGTTACTAAAATACTGAGATAATTTGCACAAAACTAAGATAAATAATCGAGTGACAACGTTAATTAAAAATTAAGATCGTTTAAATATCGACAAAATTTAAATATGTTACAATCATACTATTTTACTACCAGTAAAATTACCAGCCAAGTACAGTAAAGTAGATGTATTATTTTACCTTCCAGTTGTTAAAGTAACAAATTATTATTACGTGTTTATTATTATAATTACACATTATTATAATGAGTATTTAGAGAAATTGCTGTTTAATTTTCGTGGTAGTTCGCACGGCTACGCTTTATAAATCACCCACGTCTGCAGTGCGGCTAGCTACTGCTTGACTAATGAGGTCGAGAATTCTGACGCAGACTCAAAGCCAAATAATATTACGGTCTGCTTCACACTCCTCAGGTGAACGCAGACAGCGGTGTTGTGACTTGCTCTTGGCTCTGTAAATGCAGCGTGTTTCTGCTGTCTGTTTGTCTACTCTCTCTCTCTCTCTCTCTCTCTCTCTCTCTCTCTCTCTCTCTCTCTCTCTCTCTCTCTCTCTCTCGCTTTCTTTGTCTATCTGTCTACCTTCGACCACCCCCCCCAACAACTACGTCTAGAATACTCATTTAACAGTGAACATAAACACTACTTGTTCACATTTTTTAACATTACAAATTCACAATACTTACGTGTCGTGTCATGTACCATTGTATTTCTTGTACTACTCCTCGAGTTAGCTTTTGTGACAGTGAAATAACATTTTGACATATTCAGACGTTGTTCGTTGTTCACTCTTGTTTGCGGCTTTCTTAAAAGACTACATGCCTTCCTCCGCATATAAAAAATAAAAATTAAGAATATATGTAAGCAAAAGGTAAGACTTCAGCAACCGATGATAGACTAGTTAGCACATGCGCTATATATAGTAACTTCATTTTGTGGGTAGAGAACGACGTGTGTTATGGACGGGATTTCCTGTACGACTGGGCAAAAATTGGATGTGACAGCCTATTATTGTTATTTTTTCGTGCGTTTTACTTACATTCTTTCTGTCCTTTGTTCCTTATTTAACGATCCGAATTATTTTTGAAAAAGCTACATTTCTAGAATTGTAATACCTAATTATGATACATTTTGAAGCTAACGATACATAATTACTTCCTGCACAATACTTGTAGATCATTTGCTTGAATTCATTAATATATCAAGGTTTTTGTTTTGGTGATGGTTAATCTGTCTAGCGGGAGGAGTTAAATAAGGTTATATCAACTTTACTCCATAGGAAAAAGTATGATTAAGTTATCGTTGTAAGAATGTGACAGGTGTAATTGAATTTACTACATATCAACAATTCTTTGTTTTCCAAACGGTTTACAGATTTGTAGGAATTATAGATTGTATCCTCTTTATCCTATTTGAGACATTAAAAGCTAACCGATCTTCACCAAAAACAATAGGCCTTGAGTCCTCTACAATGCAGGGCTGTATGCAAAAAATTATTTGATTCTGTTTGAATCTGCGGCTGTTATCGTTTGCCATAGAAACAATTCTACACACAGACACACACACAGACACTACTCGAAAAATGACTTTTTCATGTTTTGATGGTAGTACAATCAGAATCTGCCGTTATATCGAACACGATTTTTTCGCCATGACCATACTTCCATTTCCTTATGGAACATGGAAGTAAAAATAAATACATATATACTACAAATTAATTTCAACAAATGTTACAATTTTCGGAAGAAATTTGTTTGTTCAGACTACATTCAATAGCCTAGCAGTAGCCTATAACGACAAAATTAATATGAGATGTTTAAAAGCTTAATATATTACATTAATTACATAGTTTTAATGTGGCTTAGGAATCCCTATAAAATTGTTGTCAAAAAGACCAAAAATTATTTATTAAAAAGTGTCTTGAAACCTTGCTATTGAGAATGTCCTATCATGCAACAGTCGGGAAGTTTGATATTTACAGTTACACTATAGAATGTTTCGCCAGGTCCGAAAGTCTTCTTCAAGACCATACTAAACTAGTAGTTTACAAGATGTCACACCAGTTTACGAAGCAGAATGGTTGGACAGAGAAATCGCAAACTCCGAATTAACATGGTGAAAACTGCAAAATATGTAGCAAAAATGTTATTAACAGTAAAAAATAGACTTTTCTTTTAAGTACACACTTCACTTTTGGTGGCATGTACTCACCTCCTTCTATCTCAGAGCCAAGGCATCACGACTTAAAAAGAGATTTGTAGTTCCTAGTTATTAGGCGCGTACTTACTTTATTTAATTTCATGTTCGATTTCTATACTTGCTTTGTTTCAGAGAAGATTATTGGAGTTCAGAATGTACTTGTATCATTTTGAATTCTATTAGCTTCGTTATCTGTGAATACAATTGTTTAATTTACAGATTTAAACCTTGCCGACGTTTAAAATATTTGTGAATGGCCTTCTCAACATCTTCAATCACAAACACTTTGCAATCTCACCCGGTTTTAAGAATGCTGAGATTTGTGTCCCTATAAAATTCTCGTATCTGTGTACACAAAAGGCAAAAGGAAATGTGATAAAAAAGAGAACGGTGTTTCTTGTGATTTTTCTGTATTTATTTTATTTAAAGAAACCACAACTGGTAAATGTTAAAGCACTAAGAGTTTAATAGAGACAACAAATTTTCAGATTTGTTTCATAAAACATTTCATTTTAATTAAATATGGCTACCGGTTACCAAAATACAATACAAATTGTACTGAAGTACGTTGCTTTTATAAAGCTGCACTAAGGAGATATACTATGGATACTCTTGGCATCATGACCTGAATTGACGTACCACTGGGACACCACAAATTGAGCTATATAAACGAGTCAATTCTCAGAGCTTGTATTTTCTAAGGCTATGATGTCGCGCTCGATAGAACTGATCTTATTACAGACAGCACGAATTGAGGGTATCGATTCGGTTTGATTACTTGGAAACTTCCTTAACACTCTGCCGTAAAGGCGACTTTGCTGCAGTCTTATTTCCTTTCCTCTTAAGTGCACAGTTTATTATCATCGTTCTTGCATACTAATCGCAAACTGGAATCACACGAAACATAATTATAAACGCTTTAGTATCTTTCAAGTAAACGTTTCCTTAGAATATATCAACTTATAGTGTCTTACACCTAATAAACCATAAATAAGCTAACCATATAATAAAAATATAAGATAATAAAAATAAACCTAACTTCTTTAATGCAACGTATTTTACCATCTTACGTATAATTTTAATGCGTATTTATTTTTAAAATTTATGTTTATTTATATGCTTATTTGAACCCTTTTAGAATTCCTTGTTTAATACTCTTACCATAAAATGTAGTCTATCAAAAGAACAACATAGATTATAGCCACTATACAAAAGTAGTTAATTATTCAGTAAACTTGCAGAATTGTTAGAAATTGGTTGTTAAAATACAAATGTTTCTGGACACGTTATATGGTAGCGGTGACATGTGACGGAACAGTACTCATAAAAAAATTTCATTATTATTCGTAAATTAAACTTCTCTGATCATCAGAACCGATACATGTTCTGTTCTTAAAACACTATATGAAACCCTCTCCGGATGATATCATTTTGTAAAAATACTATTCAAAATACGACAAATATTTGTATTGTTGCTGAATACTGCTTTTTCAAAACAAAACCTTAAAAGCAAACACAATTAGTCCCGAAAGTTAAGATGTGTTAATCGATTGGTACCGTAATGCACTGGAATAAAAAAAAGAACGTCATAGATATTGGGAAAATTGTATGCCATACGCCAGCCACTCCCCAGTCTCTCCAGTTACACTCTTTTTCACCAAACAAAACAAATTACTCATTAGAAAAATTCAAAAAAAGAATTTACATACAGTTGTGCTTAGTGATACCAACCAAAATATGCAGGTGAAGAAGTACTGAATCATTAGGCACTTTGAAATTGGTGTAATGAAATAGACAGCTTTGAGCGAAAAACTAAATTCTGACAAAATCCTAATGGCTTAACACTTTGTATTATCCAACTAATGATAGCATATTTACTACTAATACAATGGCAATTTCCAGTAATAGACGATTAAGCCTGGTTAGCGTGTTATGTATGATGATCTTTTTTACTTTTGGTCAAAAAAGGACTCCAAGCCAACTGTCATGTAGCTTCGTTTTCTATAGATTTTCCATTTCTGTAGTAACTAGTTTTTGCATTTAATTCTCAAAGGAGATTAACATTTACATCTACGTGACTATTTAGCCTGCAATATTTTTATTGTGATAGGAGTTGGAAAAACAAATACATTACACTTTTGATGCAGGTCTATGACGTGTGTCCGACGAATATCCATCAAACCCTAAATTTTTCAGTTAATTTGGAAAATAAATACACGACATTCTAAACTACATATTAATTAAATATTAATATATAATTACTCATTATGTTAGTATAACATTAAAAATAATGTAGGTAAAGTTATGTTGTTTGTAAAGAATGTATGTATTATATCAGCCAATAAGATGAAGTCTCAATTAGAACATAAGAGGTGATACACTGTATAATGCTTTAGATATCGACAATAAGCTGCTTAACCAGTAAATTAAGAACATCCATTTAATTTATATCGCGATTCCAGTAAGTTGATAACGTTGGCCCTGACTTTGAAAAAGCGACGCGTTCAGTTAAACAGCAAAGCTATACACGTTGACTCAGGGACGAGTGCAAACAGTTGTGAAGTACCAAAATCAGAGACAGAATAGGAACAAATGATTGTACTTAAATGCTGCCTTCAAATATCTTAATACAAAAATTTCAGAACAACATGTGACAATGCTACGTATAGTTAATATTGAAACTTTTGCCGCTACATTATGTGAATTATGCGAATCAACACACAAATTCCTGGACCAGGTGGGTGAAACGATCGAACATTTAGCTTCGAGAGTGACACTTCCGTCGAAGTTACCAGCAAGCAACACATACGAGACTGATCTACTATTGTTTAGAGTACAAAGAATCTACGTTAATTGGTTATGTTAATATTGTTTATATATTGCAGTATGTCACTATTGTTTTTGTAAAATTCTGCAAATACGTTATTTTAACGTACATTAAATAAAATCATGAGGCGTGGGTCATGCCAAAAAAGTAAAGCGGCAAGTTTCGGAGTGCTGAAATACAGTTTCTTCGAAATACTTTAAATTATACTGTACATTGAAAGATTGAATAAGGAATGAATATCTATCAGAGCTGAACTCGAAGTAAAGGACATAAATTAAATTATTTCAATTTACAAAAGACAATGGTGGGATTATCTGCAAAGGATGACAGACGATCGATTGCCGAAAGCGGCACTGAATTATAAAGCCGACGGTAGAAGAGACATGAGCCGTCCGAGGATGAGATGAGTGCTGGAACAGATTTATATAACCTAATCCTTGAAGAGGAGAAGAAGAAGAGGAAGAGGAAGAAGATTAAATATAATCCTATGTTGTTGCTGATGTTTGTGCATATTTGATTTTTCCACGAAGTAATTTGCAAAGTCATTCACTGGTACAATGTAGTGCTTAATATGTTCATTGCGTATCAATCTTTAAAGCTGCATCCTGTCTGGCCTTTGTAGGCTTTTTTGTACTGTGAGTATGTAAATTCTAGGTATAATAAATTTATTGAGTGTTAATGTCTTTTTGACAGTGGCAGTGTTCTTTTTATTTGTTGTTGTGTATACAATGTTGTAACATGCCTTTTTAAATTATCAGACAATTTTCCAGTGTGGTTGGTAAAACAGGTGAATGTAATGAATTAGTGGTTGTTTTCTGTCTTTTTATGAAGATTCTTATGTGATAACTATTTCAAACAACGCCGCTCACAATCAATGAGCTGGCTTAGGCAAACAGTTTAACATACATTTATATCTAAAAGTTACCGTTTCGTAGCCAAGAAACTGCTGTAGTAAATATTGGCTGTACGTACACTTTAACATTTTATAGAATCCAAGAATTTAAGACAGTAGATCACACCTCCGAAGACACAGAATAAACGTCTCTCCTAGGTTAGCAACCCATAGGCTGGTTGGCAGTAGCTCGCCATTCTTCACGTTTCTCTGCTTTTCTTTTCAACTCACAATATGATGTGCAGTTCATATCGACCACAAGCTGTTTTATGTAGTCTAAACGGGGTCGTCCTCTGTGATTCTTCCCTTCAATTGTCCCTTCTATTATTCTCTTAACCAACCCATTGTGTCGTAGTTTATGCCCTATAAACTTAACTCTTCTGCCTTTTAAATTTCGTAGAAAGCTCTTCTCCGCCTGAGCTCTTATAAAGACTTCCTCATTCGTTATCTTCTCCCTCCAGCTTATCTTGAATATTCTTCTGTAGCACCAGGTCTCAAATGGTTTTCTTGTCACCAGTCGTTTTTTGTCACTTTCTCCAATTGTCCAAGATTCACTCCCGTATAGAGCAACACTCCTCCGTACGTATGCCTTTACCAGATTCTTCCTTATTTTTAGGCTGATAGTGTTTGAAGTGAAGAGGTTTTTATGTTTATTGAAAGTAATATTAGCCTGGTTAATTCTGGTTATAATTCCCTTACTGCTACGTCCATCACTTGTGATTTTAGGAATAAACATAAAGAACAGTAATTCAGTGACAAAGAAGTAATTATGTTTAAGTTGTTAAGAATAAATACGTTTAAAGTCTTTAAGATATTTACAAACTACATGTCAAAAATTTAAAATTAAATTCCTGAAACGTCTACAATACTATAACCGACTACACTGTGATCCGGTTTGTGAGGAAATGAATATTAATGAATATTACATAGAGTTGTAGCGAGAACCCTATAGAACAGCCGAGAGCGTCCTCCACCCGTTCCTCCGCTAGTCGAGCAGGTGTAGCCTCCGTCAAGGCCGCACTAAAGTACGTTCCAGAGTGTTCAAGAACAATTGAGATACGCATTAACCTGGCGTGCAGTAACTATGGAAAGATATTCTAGTCAGTGAGTTACGTTGAGCGATTTTCCTTAGTATTGATCGAGTGGTGGTTGAAGATTAGTGGAAAGTGTTTACTGTGTTATAATTAATGTGGAACTCTATTTTTCTTCTTCTTCTTCTTCCTCTTCTTCTTCTTCTTCTTCATTGTACGAGTATAATCCTATTTAATAACTTGTTGAATGCAAACTGTTATTTGTGAATAATTAAATCTCGTTATTAGTGACTTCATTGGTGTTTGTATTTTGTTTCCACTGTACCATACGACGATCAGTAAGACCGTCGTATCAATATTACCAAATTTGTACAATGTACGATGGAAATACAAGTTTATCAAACAATACTATTACTAGAAATAAGTAATTGAAATTTAATGTATTTGCTCATACTCTTAAATAGTGGATTCGAACGTTATGATAAATTTCATCTAACGTCGTTTTAAGTTTAACCTTCACGAGTAATTTGAAGGTGAATAATACGAGAATACCTTCACGAGAAATTTGAGCTGAGGAATACGTCGGACAGCAGTAATCACGCGTGTTAAGTGGTTATCGATAATCCTGCGAGATAGCATCAGTGATTTACGACCCCTGTATAATACAGTGTAGAGGTTTTTCGCGGTTACTGGCTGGCTTCATTTTGAGCTCAAGCCATCTCGATACAATCGTAAGATGCAATTGCGAAGATATCTGTAAAATTCCTTTCTAATGCCAAATATTTCTGTATCCATTTTATGCTGCTTTCCTACTTACGAGCAGTACAAATAAAATTTCAAAATATCAAATAGTAATCACACATACATCATTTCAACGTAATAATCTTGGATAATTAAACGACTAGACAGTTCTGACAAAATATCCTGTCCTAAAAACCTACTTTAAATAAACAACTTCTGGCACAAAAATTCAAGCAAAATAGTTAATTTTGTTAGACAGAGAGTTAGACATAAAAACACATTTGCTCCCTGTTGTGATCTTTGGATGGGCTCCACGACTTTGTCAATTACGCTGTTCAAAATACGTAGTTACTTTTTACGTAGCTGAAACTCTTAGCTGTGGATTTAAAAACGACCAATAACTGCCTAAAATCTAAGCCCCCATGTTTTATATGTATAAAAATACTTTTTAAAAGACCTCTACTAATTTTTATGAATTATCCGTAACACAAATTTAGTTATATACCGCAAATATATTCTCCACTACCGCAAATAAATTTACCCATTTGGAGAGAGAAAATAACTTAAGTATTCCCCTACTCTGTCCTTTTCTATTTGCACGTAATCGGTAGTAAATCAATTATTTATAACACATACTATTAAAATTTTAATAATATTTTAAATTACTTATTACACCAAGTGTACATAACACTGGTTTGTATAATATAAATATTCTTAACACCACACACAGAATGTTCATTTGAACGTTCTAAGATCTGGGAGTTCTTTTGTTTTCTTGAATCTTTATAAAACTTGTAACATGTTGCTTACTAATCCATTTGTTGACTCTATTTAATTTCTACAATCTACTACTATGTTTCTACAATCTACTACTATATTTCTACAATCTACTACTATATTTTTATTGTATCGTTATCAAAAGCATGTTTCGTTAATATTTTGTCTCGTCTTGCAGGCTCTGATATTGTCAGCAAAACTTTGGTTTTTCTGTATTGGAAACCCATTTTAAAACTATGAACCTGTTTTCTTAAATTGTTTATGAAATCCTATGTATTTTAAACAATCTGTGTTACTGACATAATCGGACCAAAACTATTATATTTAGTTACTTAAAGGATTGAACTAGGTTCTTACTAAGGTAGCGCTAATTGCATACAAATCATATAAAGGAAGACCAAATACGTTAAAATATTAAAGGTGAAGGAAAATTACTAATCCGGTAAAAAAAGAACTGCTTTAACAGAATAAACCTATTTTACCAGAAAAACTGGCACTTACTAAAGTATGTGTGGTCAAGAGCAACTGTGGACGATATTCAATCGATAAAACTATAGCATGTGATCAGACCAATCGATGAAGCTTAAAGTGTACACAAAGAAATATCCAGTCAACCCAATTGAAATCATTAACAAAGTACTTATTCGTACTTAAAACTCTTACTTTGATTTTATATCTGTTTGTTACGCAATCAATGCCTCTTAAACAATTATCAATACAGAGAATAACATAGAAATTACTTGTATTGCTAATTATTTCGTAAAATAAATATTGTGTCCTTTCTGGGCACTTCAAAAATTTTTAGAGGTGTGCCTAATTTTTAGTAACTCTGCCCCTATGATTATGCGTACTTTAAATGTTTGAGCAAACAAATAATTCACAATATAGGTTACAAAATCATAGGGTACACACACACATACGCTACAATGTAATTACACGTAACTGATTGGACTGGATGTTTGCTATCAATTCTGTGATAGTAACTAGCAACAGATGAAACAGCGTCCAGTGTTCAGGGCTGAACAGTTCACAGGCAATGCATTAATCCAACTTTATAAATTACCAGTGACAGTTATTTCGACAGGCCTAACTGGATTCACTTGTCAAGTGTTGACAAAAACGTAAACATTGCTTTTGACTTCACCAGACTTAGAATGAAGTCAGTTTTAACTTAGGTAACACTGTCTGGTATAATTTTACAATCGCAAAAGTATTTTCTTTTAAAATATTTTGAAATTGATATACTGTTACTATATTTTATATTTAACAATACTGTTGTTGTTTCTTGACAAGCCAACTGACATCTACGTAGTCAAGTAGTCACAAAGGCCTAATTAGATGTCTACTCATACGTTACGTCAAACAGACCTAACCCAATCATGAAGTTCATTGTTTGACACAAGTGAGCGCTTACAAACGCATACACACACGGCGTGTATAATCTAGACATGGCTAGAATACAGAGGCTATCATGTAGCGTATAAACCGTTTACGAGCTATTGAGTCATCAGTTGTACTTCCCTTTTCAGAAACATGGGTACTCACAAAACCTGTTTAGCTAAACAAAACATGTCCCTTATCCGTACTAACTTGATATATTCAAATGTTCATTGCACGCATATTTTAACCGATCATCATCATCATCTTCAAGGATTAAACCAATTATGGTTTGTTCCAGTCTCAAACAGGCAAAGATTAGAATTGGTAACTCCAGCGCTTCCTCGGACGTCCCACTCCTCTCCGTCACATCGGCTTATAGTTTCATAGTGGTTTGGGAATGCGCCAGTCATCCATTCGGCAAAGATGTTCCCACCAATTCAGCCGATACTGCCAATCCTGTCGAGTATACTCATAATATTCAGTTTCTGCCGTATATCTGTTTTTCTTTTATGATCACGGAAAGTATACTTCGCCACATGTATGAGAAATCTCATTTCCACCACTTGATGCGACTGGCCTGGCCCCTTTCGTTAAAGTCCAATTTTCAGACCCATAAAAAAGTGTGGGAAGTGCCATCACCCTGTAGGATTTTAGACGTGTTCATTTACTTGCTGGCTTAAGGGTTCTCCTAATTGTCCCGCACATAAGATTGAACTTATGCAACTTATTCACAACGTCGTTGCTTCCATTATAAGACACACTGTTGCCCAGTCTTAACTTGTTCCAGGACATATTTAAAGTGATGGGATTTAAAATTTTACGTGCTGCAAACCCTAAACGAGTTGATTGCTATTATAAAATAATCCAAGCCTTGCCGTTAGAATGTAATACAATGTCGCGCCTATAGTAATTATTACGAAACGGTAAGTGCACGCTTACATGAAGCCCAGAAAACACACATTCACGCTACACGCACTTACTCATCTGGTATACAGGATTATTTACAAATTACTTTCAAGGAAAATATAACTCTGTTGATATTCCTGTTGGTACCAGTGTGTTTTAAGTTGTTACAAAAAGTAATGTGTCTTTTCTTTGTTATTTATCGGGGTAACGCTTTTAAACGACAATCTATCAAGCAAAGTGTATCCACCAGGATTACGAAATGATTAATGTGATGTGAGATGCTTGTGGAGCTTTAAACACAGTCCTTTTCAGGCGAACTGACGGTTGAAATCTGTCTCACTTTCCCTGCAGAAAGAGCTTAGACGTAATTTTTCACACATTTTAAAGCCTACATATGAACTGATAAAACTACAACTAAAATACAATACATAAATGTAAATTATGATACGACGCCATGTAATGAATTCCTCGGAGACTCAAACCTAATCGGCTCCAAGGGTAAAATTCTACAATAGAGATTTAAACTTCCTGTACGTCGTTATTTTATAAAAACGCAAGAAACAAAAATAAATTCTAAGACTAATTATTGTAAAAAATATTTTTTTTAACCAATTAACGTGTTGCTCCATGAAACACACACACACACACACACACACATATATATATATATATTCAAACCCTTTTTGGTACAGTCTATTTCCTGATGCATATATAGTCTAGTATATTTAAAATCTACAAGTACTTTACCTCAAGATGTTTTTCCCTTATTTGAGACATGTTTAGGGAAACATATTGTTCCCATTCTCCTGTGTTCCAGGATGAGAACAATATGTTTCCCGAAACATGTCCCAAATTAGAGAAAAAACATCTTGAGGTAAAGTAATTATAAATATACATATATATATAGATATATATATATATCTATATATATATATATATAATATAACGTGTTGCAACGTTGTAACACGAACACGTCTCCCAATAACATTGTGCGTAACGCGCTACAAACAGACATTTCAAGATTACAGATACATTAAGTGGCTGACTTCAGTAGTGACTGAATAAGTCATTCATTAAGTTCATTAAGTGAACAAACCAAAGGCGAAGTAGTTTTTTGCAAAGCTATTTAGTCCAAGAGCCACCCACAAAAAAATTTAGTCCCACTAGATATTCATATGTACCTATTCATAGACTTGACTATTACAAAACGTATATGGTCTTTTAGTCTTTACACTGTATAAGTTGTCCACTATTCACAGGCTGTTTTAAAATGGCGTCTAGTTGAAACCAGTAAGTTCAAAAATCAATTTGACATTACCTAGTAGTTTTTAATCATAGAAGATAAATTTAAATTCCTCTTGCTAAACTTTTATACGATCACCAAAAGCGTTAAAAATATAGACTTTCCAGAAGTAATTTATTTTTATAGAACAATAGTTTTACACACTTAATACTGTACTACTGAAAATGTATCAGTATAAGTACTTTTAAATAAATCGAAATTTGTTATTTACTCCTATAACTCTAGGTATGGAAAAGTAAAGTCTAGGTCATATTAAATTTTTATGTTATGAATCGGTCAGAAACAGTTTAAAATAATATAGCATAATATAACTTAAATTGATATAAAATGTAAATGACATATATAATAAATTAGTTCATATATTTATCATTGTGGCTCTTTAAAATATTAACGTGTAAAAAGAAATTAATTAATTATAGCAATAATTATAAGGAATTGGACGTTAGGATAACATTGAGCAGTGATAGGCCTATATCAATTTTTCGTAGGCATTATACAAAGCTAAGTTATATAGTAAACTTTGTAAGTATAATTAATAGTTGTAAAATTGCGTTAGAAATATGAATTATAATAAAAATGTACAAATAATTGATAATTTTTGGTATAGAAGACTAAATAATATATCCGAATTAAAAAGAAGAAAATATTTTAGTGTACGCAATTAATAAACGTGAAGAATAAGAAACAGTTTTTCAACAATTAGGTTTCTGAACAAAGAGCGCCATTCAACCTTTAATTTTTAACAAGAACTCATTGAACAAGAGTTTTTTAATATTAAATCAAGAGCAAATCATTAAGCAATCATTATTATAAGTGAAAATTTTTGAATTTGGTAGTATAATTAAATAATAATTCAGCGAATTAAACGGATTTATAATTCAGCGGATTTATAACCAAGAAAATTAGTACTACACCTTCACTAATGCGAACTAAATAAAACTGAGTTAAATAAAACAAGTTCCAGTAGTGATTTGTGAGTACAGAAAGTAGTTTCTTATCGATAAATACTTTATGTAACTGACGTCATCTTTGGAAGGGATCAGAATGTTAGTTTAGTGTCAATGGTAGAGTTGCTGTAGATTTTAGTATAAAAATGAGACATGTAGATTTAGATTCATTTACTCGAATCATCCCAAATATTTTTTTAATCGTAATTTTAACCTATTAAGAAAATTTTGTAAGTTTGTAACAGTTTGATCGGAGTTCTCATACATTTTAAGACACCAGTGCACACAGCAATATTAGGGCACGGTGACGTCGTTAAAAAAAGGAACAGTTGCTGCAAAAACTGCTGTATATTACGCACAATAACAGCAAATCAAGCACTGTAGCAATGTAACGTCAGAAATTAAATACCATTTGTTGATGCGAGAAGAAGCAAGAAAACAAACCAATTCTACTTTTATGTTGCTCAGGTGGTATAAATAAATGTGTGTGTGTGTGTGTGTGTGTGTGTGTGTGTGTGTGTGTGTGTGTGTGTGTGTGTGTGTGTGTGTGTGTGTGTGTGTGTGTGTGTGTGATACATATTCTGTAACTCAGTCTAGAAGTTTTTAAAAATACGTTATAAATTTTAATTTGGTCTTCCGCTTTCTGTTATAAATAATCGTGTTTTTTTGTCAAAACTCTTCCAATAGAGACACGTTATTGAATAACTAAGTATACAAAACTTTCGTATGTGTTTATTTTATTAATTTTATATTATTAACAACAATACAAAAATTAAGATGATAGTTATATCAAAAAATTAAAAATTATGATGATAGATCGCTATTAAAACATATATGTAATTTACATAATACACAATATATTCGTGTAGTAAGTTGTATTATTATTAATAATATAAAAAATAAAACAAGAGGAATTGAGCATTTATGAATATAATTTTATTAATTGTAATTATATACAATTAATGCAAATATGGCATTAAAATTAAATATGCTTGCACAGCCTAAGCCATAGAATTAAGGTATTTAAATAAAAACTATGCTTTTCTAGTTTCAATTTTAAGAATAACTTGGTTCAATTGTTGTTAAGTACATTTTTCATGACAAAATATGCAACACAAAACAGAAAGGAGTCTTCAAAGATTTAAAATGTACAATCTTAAAGCCACATTAAGTTATAAAACAAACACACGTTAATTAATGATTTCTAAAGTAATAATTTTAAATTCTGAAATCCAGCAAGTAAAGAGATAAGAAACTATTTAAACTGGGTTTAATGATTTCAATAAGTCACTACAAAAGAAGAAATAATGAATAGATTTAGGCAAACCTGGAGATAAAATATAGATCCAGGTTCTCTGTAATGGATTAGAAATATAAAAAAATAACGCATAAAAATTTGAAACAATATTTTACAAAACGTTATGACACATGAGACAGATATAATAGGTATTGAACAGAAATGAACATAAAGAAACTATGTGAACAGAAATGGACCATTTAAGAAACTTTGTATTCAGACTGGCGGACAAATCAATGAACAGGAATAGAGAAAAACGTAGTAAACGATGAACGATGTAGAAGAAAAATAAAAACTTAGTTCTTATACTTAAAGGAACTTAACCGTACTGACCAATAGAGTACTGAATTGACATTCATGGACACACAAAAATTAGGAAAATTAAGTAATAGTGGAGAACCGATTAGATTAGTTTATGAAAAGTATATATAATAAAAGGAGTCTGGTGAAGCAGAGATGAATGGCATTAAATATTATCATAAAATACGCTTATATCTACCAAACAATAAATCCATACAAATTATACTAACTGCGTGTCTCCTTAAATAAAATTACATCAAAAATTTCTTTAACGTATAGAAACATCTCACAGTTTAGACTTCGTCATTACAAGTAATGTGTTATGATTAATAAGTTCAAAGATCTAGACAAATATTTTTTTACAAATTGCTTTATGGGGTTCGACACTTTGTTTTCAAAGTTTAGATTCCACATTTGTGATCAACAACCTCGAAGAAGCGCTGTGTCTACAGTAAACAGTATGTTGTAAATAATTATTTGATTAAAAATATTGACTCTACAAAGTTGTTTAATTAAGAATTTTATAAAACAAAAAAATTCAGACCGTGCCACACAAAATGGTTTCCATATTAATTTTAAACATATATTCTTTAAAACATTAAGAGCGATAAACAGTTGATAATATTTATCAGTCAGCATCGCAAAAAATTTATCAGTTACCGAGCTTCAAATTTTCAGACTCACAACATTATTGTGTCCTATCAAACAAAACACAAAGTCCAAAGCTTTACGGTACCTATACAGAAGATTTGTAATATACTGCAACGTAGGTATAAACTATGCCTCAAATCGGCAGGGTTCCTTCCTAAAAAACTCATTAGTATTCCAAAACAATTACCTCACCTCATGTAAACGATTTCTTATACTTATTCCACAGTTTTGAGAGTGTTTGATCCACTAAAAAAAAACTCAATTTTTTAACATCTTTGAAATAAAATAATTTTTTTAATAAAAAATTTTATACACGGGAAAACCTATCTAGAGAAATTGATCCCAATTATGGATTTGTGTCTCAAACAGCTAGAAAAGTAAAACAAACGCAGCAAAAACCCAAAATAAAGCAATTGACAAGAAAAATTAAGTAAGCCTACTTAAAATCAAGATTTTTACGTGCTTGAAAATGGGAAGTAACAATTAAATAATCTCACCAAAACAAAGTGAGAGAATCATAGGCGTACACTACATCCGGGCGGGCTTGTGTCGTCAAATAGAAATTTTGTTTCTTGAGTTCACTGATAGTTGGAGAATTGCAAATCATAGCGATAGTCAAATCAAACCCTGAAATTTAATAATAATTTTTATTTTTTGTATATACTTTAAGTCAAATAATAAAATCAAATTAATTTGTTAATATGAAATTTAACATTAATTTTAAGGCTACATGGTAACAGTTAATGAAAACTTATTTCTATTAATTTGATTCTACTTTGATCACAGATTATTTAAATTGTGAATCATGAATTACGTAAGTATAAAAAATGTTTGAGTTATTTTTTGAACATAATAAACAGCTGGGTGTTAACAATATTACGTAAAATATTCAAATTATTATACACGACAACCCACATGTATACGCATGTGTGACCAAAATGTACCATACGTATTAAATTTGGAATTGTAAAGCGGACCACTGTCACCGGGCTAGGTAATTAATTGAGCCCCCTGACACACACATACACTCTCACATAGGATATGCGCGCGCGTGCATGCACACACACATATACACACATACGTACACATTGCCAACTGCGTACAGACAAACGCTTCAGTCAGCAGAAATCATATCTCACAGTACCATCGCCTTCTGAATAAAATATTACAAATATTTCATACTATGAAAATAAACTTAAAATGTACTATCATTTAAAATATTCATTTAAAACAGATATTTTATTATTTAATACCGCTGTAACTAACTCCGCTGCGACTTTAATTATGTAAAAGTAATGCAAATTTCACATAACGGAGAACTGGTCTCTTAGAAACAATTATAGTCATGTACAGTAGCTGTAACAGTTCAATATAATTTTAAATAAAAAATAATTTGGTGAAAGTACGTATATGAAACACTATTTAACGTGTGACTTAAAATATGTTGCATAATACATTTTTGCAAACGATTACGTTTTTATATTATATTATATTATTTTTACGTATTTATATTAGGCCGGCATTATACGAGTATTTATGTCGCCTAACGTTTCTGCCACTTAATAAGTATGATCGTTTTGACGCACATCGTCACATTTGTATGACAAGTTTACCGCAGTTATTGTCAGTTCTATTTCAGCTTTTACGTGAAATAGAGGAGAAGATAATTATATATACATATGGTCTATATAATATAACCTAAAGAATATTTTATATAAATGATAGTATTACCAAGATTTAAGTGAAGAAACAAACAAAATCACCAAATGAAAATATTGTTCTGCTGCCTGAAATTGTCAACATTTTGTTTTACTATTTCATTATCTGTCGCATAAAGACAAACAAATTTCTTAAGCTGTAATTTTTTTTTAGACTAAAAGATTAGCAATTAATAAGTTTCGAATTTTAATATGTAACTAAATATATTCTGTTTACATATTTAATAACTTCTTATATGTAGGACACCTGGTGCTTGTTTTGTATTGTTCTCTATTTATTCAATAGTATATTTTAAAGTCATTGTATTGGTATCCGCGTCACAATTATTATAATTAAACTATAAAGTTTTACCTTAATCCGTCAATGTGATCGCTTAACTTTTCTTCTTTTCTTCTAACGCGTTTCGGATTGTTAATCCATCATCAGAGGTTAAAATAATTCGTCGGTTAAGACTTCGTTAAACATTAAAAGTTGCGTAAAAGACATTTAAAAATTACACTAAAAGAACATTTAAAAATATAGTCCACAATCACAGCGACGTAGCGCTGTGATTGTGGACTATATTTTTAAATGTTCTTTTAGTGTAATTTTTAAATGTCTTTTACGCAACTTTTAATGTTTAACGAAGTCTTAACCGACGAATTATTTTAACCTCTGATGATGGATTAACAATCCGAAACGCGTTAGAAGAAAAGAAGAAAAGTTAAGCGATCACATTGACGGATTAAGGTAAAACTTTATAGTTTAATTATAATAATTGTGACGCGGATACCAATACAATGACTTTAAAATTGGAAGCTTGTCAAGCGAAAATGGTATACAAATTCATAAACATTAAAAGTAAATTATCAAAGACCAACTTACACATCAAGTTTAACAAAAACTGTTTGAGATTGAACGTTATACCTCGTTACTGCACAGTACGCATTAATAATACAACGAAAGCTGCCACAAAAGTTAAACATATAGCAGAGATAACATGGATAAAAGAAGAAATCAAACAATTATATATTAAAAAGAATAGATTAAACTCAATGTTATATAAAGCACATTTAACATTATTAAAAGAGATACACCCAATACTCTTGCCCAACATATTACAATACATTAATCAGCAAGTTACGAAGTTCATCTTACCGATCGTACACAAACATGATAAGAAATTGAATACGTTAAATACAAGACAACACCACGATAATTTCGCTGGATGTAAACATAGATTTTATACTCGAGTCTCTAATTTAACTGATATTAAATTCGACGTACAGGAGATGAATTTACTTAATAAAGGTTTCAAATACAATTTACCGGATTTAAATAGGAACCACGCAACTAAAGAATTAATTACAACTGAAGCAGCCATAAAAAGTATAACAGATTCACAGACACAAAACGAGTTAAGAGTTACAATCAATAGTAAAATAGACAGACATATACGGACACATAATAACAACTGTAAACCATTTTCTAACAATTTAAAAAAGAAATATATAAGTGAAAAGAAAACTGTTATACAAATTAAACATAAACTAAACGAACATAAGGCCATAGCCACTAAATCTGACAAGGGCAACACTATGGTTATTCTACCAATAGACATGTACCAACAAAAAGTATACGAATTTATTCATAACAACAACATAAGAGCCATAGACTCGGATCCCACAACGAAGTATATAAAATACATCAACCAAGCGATTAATAAATGCACACACCTTTTTGACGAAACTACACGCCGCCAGTTAAAACCCATAATCGCACACGCACCAATGTTCAACGGTTTACCCAAGATCCATAAACCAAATATACCGATAAGACCTCTTGTTAATTACACAACAGCCCCAGGTTATAAAGTATCTAAGAAATTGGTCCAATTAATAAAAAGTAACATAACCATAGACAATAATCATGCTATAAAAAATAGCATTGAACTAATAAAACTAACTAAAGACTTCAGCATTAATAGTCAGCATAAGTTAATCTCCTTTGACATAGTCAACCTATATACAAGTGTCCCAGTAAAGACAACCTTAGACATTCTAAGAAATAATTTAATACGTACAGGAAAGTTAAATCTACAAAAAATAACAGAATTGTTGCTGTTATTGGACGTAGTATTACAACAGAATTATTTCACATTCAATGATACAATTTTTATTCAAGAGGAGGGTCTTGCAATGGGTTCACCCTTGTCTGGTTTGCTGGCTGACATTTTCCTGAATAACTTTGAAAATACATATTTGCTATCCCCACACAATAAATGGCAACGTAACATCTCATTTTATAAAAGATACGTGGATGACACGTTTGTAATATTTGACGGGACAACGAGACAGGCAAACATGTTGTTACATTACATGAATAACATTACCAAAAACATACAATTCACACTTGAAATAGAATCAGACAATGCCATAAATTTTCTGGACTTAACTTTTATGAAACATAATAATAAATTTCAATACAGAATATACAGAAAACCCACCACAACTGATGGTGTTATACATGCTGATTCTTTCCACCCGCACTCACAAAAAATGGCCGCATTCAATAGTATGATACACAGACTATACAGCGTACCTTTAGATCCCGCCAACCACAAAGAAGAAGTAGATATAATTAAACATGTTGCAATTACGAACGGTTACCGCAGTTCATTAGTGGAACGTTTGATGCTTAGACACAAACGCAGAACTAACAACCCTCACCGTGTCACGACGAACGCAATATATATGGCGATTGATTATACTAACAACTTTTCAATGCTCATTAGAAACACCTTTAAAAAACATAACATCCACATCGCATTTAGAACAACCAACAATATCCGTAAAATGCTAAATAATGCCACACGTACATCAATTGAAAAAAGAACGGGTATATACAAAATGATATGTGATGACTGCAACATGCATTACATTGGTCAGACTGGCAGGACCTTTTTAGAAAGATATAAAGAACACTTACCCACGAGCTTTTCAAATATAAATAAATCAAACTACGCTAAACATCTCGTCACATTAAATCATAATTATACAAATTTTGAGACAAATTGCAAACCCTTACACATTTGCAGAAAAGGACGATATATGGATGCGGTAGAAGAGTTCGAAATTTACCGAGCCTTCAGAAATAATCCCAATAATATATTAAACGAACAATTGGCATTTAAATCGCATACACTATACGATAAGATTATAGATAACATAGCCATAGAATACATACCCCAACACATCAATAGATAACATGAGAACTCCAATAAACTGTGCAGTACGTCGCTGACCGGTATTGAGTGCGCACTCGCATCCGCTACGTCGCTGTGATTGTGGACTATATTTTTAAATGTTCTTTTAGTGTAATTTTTAAATGTCTTTTACGCAACTTTTAATGTTTAACGAAGTCTTAACCGACGAATTATTTTAACCTCTGATGATGGATTAACAATCCGAAACGCGTTAGAAGAAAAGAAGAAAAGTTAAGCGATCACATTGACGGATTAAGGTAAAACTTTATAGTTTAATTATAATAGTATATTTATTTAAGCCTGCTATAGCTGTAACGATTTTACCATAATCTTTTATGTTTCAAAATAATGTCAAGTTGGAGTCAAATTAATTTTTAATTCACACCTTATCTACACATAATAAAAAAATTTATAGCATTTTTCAGTTGCTCAGATGGCTGGTATCTTACTAATGGAGAAAACATTTGTGATGCGAAACTGAACGTACAAAAAAAATTATCGTAGGCTCTTTGCTAGAGGAGTCGATTTTACAATTTAAGATTAGAAATAACATTATAAGTTAACATTAAATCCTTAAGTGTGTAGTGACCGTCAATCAATTAATTTTTCCGGTGAAGGGTTGGTGAGGATCGGTCAAAAATATAACACAAATTTTAACTTATGTTTATATTGGTTTATATAATGGTATTTGTAATAATTATAAAAACAACCACTATATAAACCATTACATTATGAGTAATTTAAATTGTAAAATTGTATACATTAATTTCTGTGATATTATAATTTTCTCGTTGTCTTTAAATAAAACATATGATGATGTAAAATAAACTATCTCAACTCGTTCACATATACAATGATACACACATACGCACGCGCACCCACGCACACGCACACACACTCATATACACTAACACGTTCACTCAAATAATTGTTCTGTTGTGTTTGACAATTCTTTTCTATTCATACACAGGTCCTGATGATGACAATAAACATTGTCGAAACGTTGACACAAATAAGTTAAAATTTGTGTTATATTTTTGACCCATCCTCACAAACCCTTCACCTGAAAAATTATAACATTAAATATACTCCTTTGTATTTCAAAGATTTGAGGCAACTTGGAATGATTAATTTGTGTGTTAAGTAAATACATGTTAAATAAAGTTTGGAAGTAAAAGTGGGAACATTCAGTTTTATAATAGTTAAATACAGATCGGGTATTTAGAATTTTGTCACTGATTTTACACTGTTTGTTATGTTTTACAACCGGTTTCTGTTTTAAAAAGTTTTCGCGGTTTTCCAACCGATGTTTGTTTTAATCAGCGTAGGAACATACTACAGGCACTAAATCCCCATACTCTCGCAGATTACAGGGAGGCAGATTACACCTCATAATAATTCCTTACGCACATATTCAGAGTAAGCCACAAATTGAAATAGAAGCCAGAATCAACCCACGATTGTAGTACTAGGACAAAATTGGAATAACTACAACTAATGTATAGTCATTCCATACCAATTTTCATAGTCACTAACGCAGGTACCCATATGCATTTCACATCACAAACACTATCCAAATCCATGTGCCACAAACACTATCCATTTTCCACAAGTGTTTTTAGGAACTTATTTCGTATCTTTGTAAAATAAAGAGGCATCTGAAAGGCAGTTTCATTATATTCAATCAGATTTACTTGGCGACTAACATTTTTTTCATTATGTTAGTAGATTTTAAGACTTAGACTAATTATTAAATGCTTTATTGGAGACGATGCCTTTCTCTGACTTCATCAGTGTCAAATCCTAATTGGTTCGAAAGGCCTCATACGAGGCAGAGGAACCGGCTGTTTGCCAACTGTTTACGACAATATTGAAGTCTTTTAACGTACAAATTACATCCTGTTACGTAAAACTGGGTCAAGTAGATAGTGTGCTATTCTGTTGGTTTTAATAACTGCTACATAGTCTCTGATTTTTGTTTCTTCAAAATCCTTAAAAGATAAAGTCAGACGACAAAAAAAATCATACATAGTACAATTCTTGAATATTTATTATTATTTATCGTTAAATGTTATTATTTTACCAAGCTTTGAATATAAAAATTCGTTTTTTTTTTCATTAATAAGTAATAAACTCCGTGTTGTTAATGAAAGAAAAATTTAAAATGTGGATGGACCGTGTAGAACATAAAACAATAGTCCATTATGCAGCAATATATAAGTAATTCTGACATTCTTATCGCTAGCATTATGTTAACGTAGATATTGTTACGTAATGCAGAAGGTTCTCGAGAGTTCGATGGTGTCGTTCTACAAGCTTCTCTTGTGTTACTGCCAAGGCCGCGCTGAAGTATACTCTAGAATTTTTGAGTCCTTTTTAAGGACGCATATTATGGAACCTTGGAGACTATATTTCCTAGTGAATATTAAGAATGACGTGTATTAAGATTTATTAATTTGGTGCACACTAAAATCAAGGAGGTTCACGAGTGGATAAAACTACGGATTGATTGAAATATTCAAGAAAATGCTGCTGTAAATCATAAGTATTTTCAGTTTTTATTTTAAAAAAGAGACCAAGTACATTTCATACGGTAAGTAACAAAAACCTTTTTATTGTACTATTACGCAGTATTATACGTAACAACGTGTTCATAACGTACGTGTATATAATATATTATAGAAATAGCAAAAGGTTAATAAAGTCTTTATGTTAACGTGTTTATAACACTGTTATTCAGTTTTGTTGCGCAGTAGACCCCTTTTGTTCCCTCAGAGAATATCTCGTGTATGGTATAAAAAAGTTGGCATATCTATGGTGTGAATGCGCATTATACAGTTTACAGCTGTGCTATATTGTGTATAGTTCATAATCGTGTACAGTGTAGAGAATTACGCGAGATGTTTACATATACAGTTTGTAGATGTTCGTGTTTACGACGACAACAATAATAATTTGAACAATTAACTTACATGCTTTATTTCACCTATGTTATATCGTTGTATAATATTTGCTCAAAAATAATATTAAGGAATCAGAACGTAGTTCATTTATTGAATTAATCAAGATATAAAAACTTAAAACACCAGATTGTTTTAAAAATAATGCAACAGTTAAATAAATTCGGAAATTTTAACAGACACTTAACCGAGCAACAAGTTTGGTGCCAACAGGTAGTCGCTGATTACTCATAACAGTGAAAGCGCCGGAGCGTTCTTGTTTGATACTTTTAAGACCTGAACTCTCAAGCGTTCAGGTTGTTGTTTAAGACCTGAAGATGTCAGTAATGACGAAAAGCTTAGTCGAACAATAAAAAATTATAGCAGTTAGCAAATTCATAAAAGAAATAATATTATTTTGGTGTACCATAAAACGTGTAGGGGATACAGTTACTTTTAGGATAACAGAAAACTAATTATTAATTTAAAATGCAAATTAGTTATTGGTATCCAAGTCACGTATGAACAGTAAATTATTATCTGATGATAGAACAGATGTTCCGAAACGCGTCATTTTAATCGACGTAACGAAGTCACACGACGGATATAAGGTGATTTATTTATAATAATTTACTAATTATTAATATACACACAATGAAATAATAGTATAGAATAAAATAATATTCAGCATTACAACAGCAAGTAATGAACATGTTTATGATTTATGGTTACTACATACAGTAGATCATAAAGTCACGGTTTATTTAGTTCGCTTATTTAAGGATAGATAGAAAAATCCGCCGTGCTCCTGCAAAGTGCTTCTTTTTTTTGGAACCAAATACAAAGATACAGAAGCGACGCAGAAACTGAAATAGCAGACATTGTTTGAGGAGAAACTAGGAGTCTGTAACGTTTACAAATTTGCAGAGTCGATAAATATTAACCACAACTATACACTGGGCAACACTTAATCTGACTTGTAACGGTTGGTGCTGATGATGATAATAATGACGATGATGCTGACAAGAGTAACAATAGATATAAATCGGTAATATAAGAATTATACTGTTAATTTATTCATAATTTGTGAATATAACGAAGTCGCAAGATGGAAAGGAAATAAGGTAAAACTATAAGTTTTATTTTATGTTAATTTATGTTCGAAAAGAATTTATTTTCAGTTCTTATAAAACCTAAAAAATAAATACAATTTAAACTGAAAAAACTTTGAAATATAAAATTAAACTTTTATGAAATTAAACTTTTTAAGTTATATGAATTGTAGTAAGTTAATATGAATTATAGTACACTACATAAAAGATAGTCATTAGCTGTTCTTGTATGTTTCCTGTTTATTAGAGAGTCGCCCGAATATGATAATATTGTACTACGCGTGTCATCTGTATCACTCAAAAGAGACATTTTGAAGCGCGAGTCTCGTTCAGATACGTCACGGCCTTGTGTGTTGGCATCGAGCAATTTGCCAACTTTTGTTAACAGTAAACATATTTGCTGTTTCAACTTAGTGCGTGTATATGTATTTGCCTGTGTATGTTATAAAGAGAGAATAGAGAGAGACAGAAAGAGAGCAAGAGAGTAAGACAAAAAAAGGAGACACTGTGAATGAGGGAGGGAGATAGGAATTTACCTCTCGCTTTGTATAAATCGTGCTCTTACAAGCAGATTTCAACAATGATATGAATACAAATACATAAACATAAACTTTGATATGACACCATACAATGAATAATTACTCGGCGACTAAGACCTAATCGGGCCCAAGGGTAAAATTCTACAATACAGATTTAAACGTCCTTATGTGTACGTAGGTATTTTATGGAAACGCAAGGAACAAAAATAAATTACGAGACAAATTGTAAAAAATAATTTACATCTCTCTGGTAACGTAAAACTTTAAATGGCCAGGTGGTCGTTGTGTTACTTAAGGTTTATGTTAAACCTCTTTTGCTTGAGGACATGTCTAAACATATTTAAGTAGTTTTGTACTTTATCACATTATATAATCCAAATATCGGCATATCCCAAAGAAATGAAATGTTTAGTTGTTATAATGAGACGCTACATTTTTGCATGTTGCAATTACTTTCTTCTATAACGTTTAAGCAAACTATAGCGTTCATAATAACTGGAAAGGGTCCGTGCAGATAAATTGACTTAAGCAAAACTTTAAATAAATGCACAATATAATACAGATTTTTACCGGGAGAGATTCAGAAACGCAAAACTATTTTGAGAAACAAATTGAAATTACTAATAAATGTAAATGCACGAAGTATATATGCCCCCAGAAATTACGTACGAAACAAGAAACAAGAAATTACATAATTACAAAGCTTCATTCATGTGACTTTACGGGAATGTGCGGTCAATCGTATTCAATGCAGACATATAATTTTGTCACACTCAACATTTAATTTATTTCAAATCTGCTCCTCCGGCAGCTTTAGAAGGGGCTTTACAATGGTCTGCTTTTGTATCTCAAGACTCGGGAAGAGGAAAGAACTAAAAGCAAAGAAAATTATGTAACAATAAAAAATATGATCTGACGACTAATAATTATTTTTTGACAATAATAAATAATTTATATAATATTGAATATAATATAGGCTATATTGAATAGTTATAATTTATTGAACGACATTAATTTATTACGTTAAGGAAAAAGTCCTGTCTAAGAACAAAAGTTCCAAGTTGTATAATCCAATTTTTTTCTATTTCTATCGGCCACCTGAGGACCAAATGCCAATTAATATTTTTATTCCTTGTTCCTTTCTTTTTCTCCAATTCATCTTTTCACTATGTTTCCTCTTCCTGTCTTCAGTCGACTTTGAACCTGCGTTTTCCTCTCTCCTTCCCTGGACTCCTTCCATTGTTAACACTTTTGCCCGGAAAACGTCTCTTTCAATTGCTTATAATCCAATTGTATTATATAACTGGATTGTTCCGCAACGTGATCCGTGCCAAGTGATGTGTGAATCTGGGCAGCCTCTATGGTACTGTGCATACGTTACTTAGCGTACGCGAGGTCTGTGTCTGCGGTGTGGGGAAACCACCCACTCTGTCACGCTTCGACAGGTAACGGTCCGGTCCGACCGGAATTACTAATTATACAGGCGTGTATTTGTGGCTCTCTCATAGCTACTAAAGTCTACATGACTTGATTGGTTCTCAGCCTAGGCAGAATTAACAGTACTAAGTTTGTATTCAAAGGTTTGATAAATAAACAAATACCATCTAAAATTAAATATAAAATTTATTCACCCACGTGTCTATAGAGACGTCTGAAAATTTTCAGTATTTGGAAACTTATCAATGAGCTAAAATTTAGACGTTGAAACAAGTAGATCCCCAAAAGTATAGCAGCTCACAGATATAATATGTTTATACACCTATAGGATAACATACGTAGAAAGCTGAACTAACCCTTCAGTAGTATAGGAACTCCAGATTAAAGACATATTATAAAAGAAGGTTAACAAGGCATTTCTGTCTCATTCTAGGAACAAAGACAGGATAGGTAAATTGAAACACTTTACTATACAAGGTAAAACAGAGGTAAAACCAGTCCTGAGGGGTAGGTTTGAAATTAGATTGGCAAATAGATCTAATAAATCAATGACAGAATATAAATGGATATTTAAAAATCTCACGAAGAAAGACTAAGAAAAGTGCGCGCGCGCGCGCGCGTGTGTGTGTGTGTGTTATCCAATTTATCGCTCTAGAACTCTCGACGCATATTTTAAATAATTAAAGGCTTGTTGGGCACTTGGTGAATCTGTGTTACTTAAAAATATTTGAAGAAACAAAAACGCTTAATAGTTTCACAAAATTTATCGTTAAGCCCTGACACTTATTTAGGATGTTTTCAAAGGCTATTCTTACACTTAGTAAAAATAACTAAATGGAATGAGTATATTTTAATCTTTATAGAATCTTTAATACTTAAAAAGAGTTTACCACATAAAGTCGTGGACATTTTGATTTGACTTCATTTGGGTTCACTCTACTTTACAACATATAATAATGACTGATTGAATGAAACAACCTTTTTGTTAGAAATGACGTACTATATTTTAGTTCAAAACTCAGCTATGAAAATAGGATGTATATTTATGTAACGATAGAATTATTTCATATTTCTGTGCAAAGTCGCCTTACTGTCTTGGCCTTATCTTCAAAAAATTTAAATAATTTGTAAGACATAAATTTTAATAAAAATGTGGTTTTATTGTTTTTAGATTATTTCCTTTTTTTAAGGTGAATATATACTAGTTTTTTGCAACTATTGAGTTTATATATATATATTATATTTAATTTTTATAACGAATTTACCTCAAGATATTTCTTTCCTTATTAGGAACATGTTTCGGGTACCATTGTGTACCCATCCTAAGCCTTCCGGATTTTGGTGTCTGGTGAAGTACTGTGCCGTACTAGGTGTACGGCAAATAGCGGTTCTAAGGATTCCGGGCGTTATCTCCTTGCATCTGGGGAGTTCGCTTTGGACAGGTTCTCTTCGCTATTTATGAGACGTTACGGCGACTGTTTGTTACGCTCCCGCCATCTAGTAGTCGTCGCTGTAACTTCGGACTAGGGTATCTTCCTTTCCCGCTGCTAGAGTGAGCCTGCTGTATTCCGTTGTGGGTTGTAGAGCGCCTTTGGAACTCGGCCAGCTGTAGTTATCAGCTGTAGAGTTTGGTCTTGACTCGAGGGTTGATGTCAGCTGTTCTCATCAGGAGCGTTTGACGACCACGTGTTGGTCTCAGATTGTATAGAGCTGAAAGTTTTGTGGTTTTCTTTTTTTATGCCGGCGTTGAGTGAAACCATTATGTCAGGCTAAGGGAAAAGCGTGCTAGGGGTCCTCGGGGGACCGGCATCCGTGAATCTGGGAAGACCAAGATGTGAATTATGTGATAGATTGTGTGAGTATTGAACAGGTATTGTGATGTGAGGTATTGATGCACCATGAACAGGTATGGAAAAATAACAGGTATGGTGCCATGAACAGGTATGGAAAAATAAAATTATTAAATTTTGCCCTGGGACTTTGTGGGTCGGGTCTGGCTGATTTCTCTAACACTACAAAAAAAAAAGAGGGGACAATAGTTTCTTAATACTGGAGTTTTGTCACTTCTTGGTACTCTTGTAATATCATGTACTATTGAAACATGCCGGTTTTTGCAGAACTTGAGTAACTTCGCATGTTTCTCTCCAATGATGAGTAGCTTCGCCGCTGTTTGCGGTGACCGTGTATTCTATGGACAAAACTTTTCTTACCTACACAAAAAAAAAAAAAAAAACAAAACTTAAGAAAATGTGTTGGGAATCGGCCGGGGCGTTCATTTGGCCTAGTGAAGCAAAATTCCTTAATTGCTCTTTGAATGACTCAGGGTGATATTTGTCTTGTGTTGAATTGCCAGAGCATGTAATGGCCAGTACATCTTTTACTATAGTCTGTGTGGAACTTGTAGATCTGGTTGGGAAAAGAGTTGCAGTCTACCTCCAGTTGTAACAATGCCTTACCTTGTGATAAAACAGTAATTCAGAAGCATCCAACCTATTAAATAAAATGTCTGAACTGTTCTACAAGAGGAAATTTTCTCTCTTTATGTATTTATAATGTTTGTAGACATATATGTAACTGATTATCTGATGTTTTTTATATAATTGTGCACTCTGAAATCTGTAAGCCTTGGGGCTACACCAGTTTATACAGGTTTATGGCAGGGGGGGAGCACATGCACTTGTGAGTTCCACACAAGTATATATTATCTATCTCATTTTGCATGTTACTTTATTGATTAGATGAGTCTTTTTTCTAGTGTTTGAGTTAGATTTCAGAGGGCGCATGTTGTTGGGTAATGTAATTGTTTGCATTGTTGTGGCTGTAATGCTTGTTAAAGGTTTTATATATTTTGTATAGTGTTCAGGATGGCCTGTAAGAGTTCTTTAAATGTTTTATATATTTTGCATAGTTTTCAGTATGGCCTGTCAGAGATTTTAAATGTTTTATATATTTTGCATAGTTTTCAGTATGGCATGTCAGAGGTTTTAAATGTTTTATATATTTGCATAGTTTTCAGTATGGCATGTCAGAGATTTTAAATGTTTTATATATTTTATAGAATTTCAGTAGGCTATGTAAGGGTTTTTAAAGGTGATATATATTTTATATACTTTTCATGGAATTTGTCTTAAATATTAAATTTGAATGTTTTGAAAATTTTAGATTCTGGTTACCCTGTCATGGATTTTGAATATTCACATATTTTCTATAATTCTGATAGAATACCTTCTGTCTGGACACTATGAATCATTTTCAGAAAACATGTAATATTTTGTAGATGTTTTACAGAATTATATATTTCTCATGAAATAATTTTACATATTAAATTTTGAATATTTTTTGAAATTTTAAATTGGAATGTCATGTAATATAGTGAATATTTCACCTACTTATAGATTTTAATGGAATAACCTCACAACCTGATTTTATGAGATTTCATTGTAACAAAACACTATATGATAGCCTCAATAAACTTGTGTTAATTTTTGAAGTTTTAAAACTGAGGTCACCTCATTCCTCCAATTACCCAAAGGTTATCCAGCATGCGGATATTCTTCCACTAGGAGGCCTCTCCTAGTTCAGTGAAATGGTGAGCCGGTCATCAAGGTAAGTTGTGGGTTTTTTGAAATTTATTTTTCGGTTGTCAGTTTTGGAAAGTTTAAAAATTGTTGTGACGTCATGGGTGATGAGCGGCTCACAAATGGTAGCAGAGCGTGGTTGGACGTAGTCCTGGCCACCTCAGAAACGAAAATTGGAAATGGATGAGGTGACCTCCATATTTTAGTGGGATATGTTATGTTAAGTATGTGATGTTTATCAGTGTTGTAAATCTTGGTCTTTGGGTGCGGTTGCCGGGCCGGGACCCCTAGGGGGGGGTTGAGCACAGCCTGGCGATTTCTGATGGTTTTGGGGGTTCTTAAGTGTTTATCTGTTTGTTTGTGTTTTTGTGTGATCATGGTTGTCTTTGTTGTCGTATCGCACTTCATCTTGGTCTTGGTTGGTCCGGTGTCGGGTCGGGACACCCCAACTAAATTTGTTGTTTTATGGGAATACGAGATATTGTCAAGGGTAGTTCGTTTGGTGCCTAAGTGCAAAAGTACGTTGTTTGTCATTGTATCCGGAGTCTAGACATTGACAGAGTAACTTGTAACCGGCTGTATTGTTGTAAAATTGTTATCTGGGCGAGTTGGACTATGAGCGGTTGATAGCCGGCTGCAGGGTGGAATGTAGTTATTGTTGTTTGAGTAATCTGATAAGCCCGTCCTTGTCTCATGTATCTGTTCTAGGTTGATATGTCAATTTCACGGTCGACCTGGTTTGTGCATCAGCTGATTGTACGTTGTTATTGAATGGCCATGCCGCGTTCTCCTGTTGGAATTAGTTAGGGTCCATGGGTTTGGTTTTCGGGGGGCTTCGCTGGAGGGATTGTGTTTTATGGTTTTACCTTTTAGCGTTTTATTGTTTTCAAGTTTTATCAGTATTTTAGCTTCTCTCCTTTCCTTTCTTCTTTCTATTGCTTTAGGCCGCGGCCGCTCACACTCCCCGTATCTTCTACACCTACACACACACACACACACACACACACACACATTGTCCTTCCTTCTGGTGTCCTTTCGTTTTCAACTTCCGCCTGGTTTTATCTTTTTATTGGTTTTTAGTCAGTCCCCGCTTTTCCTCCGGTGGTGGCAGTCCCAGTGTTGTCCAACCCGTTGGACTCCTTTTGTTGTGGGGGTGTGCCGTACGTAGGTGTACGGCAAATAGCGGTTCTAAGGATTCCGGGCGTTATCTCCTTGCATCTGGGGAGTTCGCTTTGGACAGGTTCTCTTCGCTATCTATGAGACGTTACGGCGACTGTTTGTTACGCTCCCGCCATCTAGTAGTCGTCGCTGTAACTTCGGACTAGGGTATCTTCCTTTCCCGCTGCTAGAGTGAGCCTGCTGTATTCCGTTGTGGGTTGTAGAGCGCCTTTGGAACTCGGCCAGCTGTAGTTATCAGCTGTAGAGTTTGGTCTTGACTCGAGGGTTGATGTCAGCTGTTCTCATCAGGAGCGTTTGACGACCACGTGTTGGTCTCAGATTGTATAGAGCTGAAAGTTTTGTGGTTTTCTTTTTTTATGCCGGCGTTGAGTGAAACCATTATGTCAGGCTAAGGGAAAAGCGTGCTAGGGGTCCTCGGGGGGCCGGCATCCGTGAATCTGGGAAGACCAAGATGTGAATTATGTGATAGATTGTGTGAGTATTGAACAGGCATTGTGATGTGAGGTATTGATGCACCATGAACAGGTATGGAAAAATAAAATTATTAAATTTTGCCCTGGGACTTTGTGGGTCGGGTCTGGCTGATTTCTCTAACACTACAAAAAAAAAGAGGGGACAATAGTTTCTTAATACTGGAGTTTTGTCACTTCTTGGTACTCTTGTAATATCATGTACTATTGAAACATGCCGGTTTTTGCAGAACTTGAGTAACTTCGCATGTTTCTCTCCAATGATGAGTAGCTTCGCCGCTGTTTGCGGTGACCGTGTATTCTATGGACAAAACTTTTCTTACCTACACAAAAAAAAAAACAAAAACAAAACTTAAGAAAATGTGTTGGGAATCGGCCGGGGCGTTCATTTGGCCTAGTGAAGCAAAATTCCTTAATTGCTCTTTGAATGACTCAGGGTGATATTTGTCTTGTGTTGAATTGCCAGAGCATGTAATGGCCAGTACATCTTTTACTATAGTCTGTGTGGAACTTGTATTGTGGCTGCCTTTTAATTGGAACTTGTAGATCTGGTTGGGAAAAGAGTTGCAGTCTACCTCCAGTTGTAACAATGCCTTACCTTGTGATAAAACAGTAATTCAGAAGCATCCAACCTATTAAATAAAATGTCTGAACTGTTCTACAAGAGGAAATTTTCTCTCTTTATGTATTTATAATGTTTGTAGACATATATGTAACTGATTATCTGATGTTTTTTATATAATTGTGCACTCTGAAATCTGTAAGCCTTGGGGCTACACCAGTTTATACAGGTTTATGGCAGGGGGGGAGCACATGCACTTGTGAGTTCCACACAAGTATATATTATCTACCTCATTTTGCATGTTACTTTATTGATTAGATGAGTCTTTTTTCTAGTGTTTGAGTTAGATTTCAGAGGGCGCATGTTGTTGGGTAATGTAATTGTTTGCATTGTTGTGGCTGTAATGCTTGTTAAAGGTTTTATATATTTTGTATAGTGTTCAGGATGGCCTGTAAGAGTTCTTTAAATGTTTTATATATTTTGCATAGTTTTCAGTATGGCCTGTCAGATATTTTAAATGTTTTATATATTTTGCATAGTTTTCAGTATGGCATGTCAGAGGTTTTAAATGTTTTATATATTTGCATAGTTTTCAGTATGGCATGTCAGAGATTTTAAATGTTTTATATATTTTATAGAATTTCAGTAGGCTATGTAAGGGTTTTTAAAGGTGATATATATTTTATATACTTTTCATGGAATTTGTCTTAAATATTAAATTTGAATGTTTTGAAAATTTTAGATTCTGGTTACCCTGTCATGGATTTTGAATATTCACATATTTTCTATAATTCTGATAGAATACCTTCTGTCTGGACACTATGAATCATTTTCAGAAAACATGTAATATTTTGTAGATGTTTTACAGAATTATATATTTCTCATGAAATAATTTTACATATTAAATTTTGAATATTTTTTGAAATTTTAAATTGGAGTGTCATGTAATATAGTGAATATTTCACCTACTTATAGATTTTAATGGAATAACCTCACAACCTGATTTTATGAGATTTCATTGTAACAAAACACTATATGATAGCCTCAATAAACTTGTGTTAATTTTTGAAGTTTTAAAACTGAGGTCACCTCATTCCTCCAATTACCCAAAGGTTATCCAGCATGCGGATATTCTTCCACTAGGAGGCCTCTCCTAGTTCAGTGAAATGGTGAGCCGGTCATCAAGGTAAGTTGTGGGTTTTTTGAAATTTATTTTTCGGTTGTCAGTTTTGGAAAGTTTAAAAATTGTTGTGACGTCATGGGTGATGAGCGGCTTAGTACATGTGTGTTGACTGGTTGTTATTGTGGCTTCCTGTTGGCTTCTGGTACTTTAAATTGGTGTTATTGTGTGTGATTAGTATAATTGGTATTATTGTGAGTGCATGTATTAGTATGTTGTGTGTGTTTTCGATGTTGAGTGCTTTGAAAATTGTGTCACGTTTTGTATTGATTTGTATTTGTTCAGGTATTAGTTTGTTTTGTGTTTTATGTTTGTATATTTGTAAATTTTCCCAAATGTTCATTATGGTGCCTTTGTGTGGTAGTGTTTTATTAGTGTCATGTTGGTTATGTTTGGGAATTCATGTCCAGTGTTTATTGCATGTGTTGCCAAATTAGATTTGTATATTTGTGGTTTTTTGTATACGTTTAGGTGTTCAAAATAAAGTTTTTCAGTTGTTTTTTTGTTTGTCCAACTGAAAAAACGTTATTTTGAACACCTAAACGCAAACAAAAAACCAGATATATACAACATCTAAAACACACAAAATACTAATACATACACCACAATCACACAAAATAATACCAATTTAAAGTACCAGAAGCCAACAGAAAGCCACAATAACAACCAGTCAACATACATATACTTCACCAGACACAAAATCCAGAAGGCTGAGGATGGGTACACAATGGTCCCCGAAACATGTTCTTAATAAGAAAAGAAATATCTTGAGGTAAATTCATTATAAAAATTAAATATAATATATACATTAAGAATCGGACTGTAGCAAAAAGTGTTTGAATATATATAGGCCTAGGATAGTATGGAATAATTTTTCTTAATATCAAAAAATCAATTTTTGTTGACCTCGAAAAAAGCTGTTGATAGTGTAAACTGGACGAATGATAAATGTAATTAAAACATAAAACTGTTATTCGCAGAATTATACAACAAACAGGCATAATATAGGCTTATTAACATTAGCCACAGACAAATTTAAATTCTAAGAAAATGTAAGAGCTTTTTAAATGTATTGCACTATTTCTTTAACACATAAGGAACAAACAATACATTAATTTAATTAATAAAGTTTTGTTACTGATTGTAATCACGAAAAGAAATGACACTGTTGCACACCACTATAGAAACTTTTATCTGATTAATAACGCTTTCAAGCTTTAAAGTTCATCATCAGATCGCAAATATTTCCAATAAAGATATTTCGTCATTGAGAATCATTCGTCGAATTACATTTGTCGTAATCTTCTAAATTGAATTCCATTCTTGGACGTTGTTAGTAGGAGTTGGTAGCGCTGAAAATTCTGTATCTTCCGTACACACTTACGTTAATGCAATAATTCTATGAACACTATTTGGAGACACGGTAAGCCTTAGCTACCCGTTTGTGTAACATTCTTTTTCAGATAATTTTTTTTAATTTTCCGGGTTTAGAAACTTATAAACGTTGTAAATTATTTTTCGACTTTAACTACATATGGCTTCCATTTCAACCGAAGTTACAGAAGAAAATGCTCTATACTGGTGCATTACACTTTGTAAGCCGCTAAACAAGCAATAAATTAAACGCTACGCTTTTGATAACAATTGATGCTCTTTGAAAAGTACAAACACAACAACGTCCATGCCTTGTAGTACAAAACTGTTATGTTAATTGTGTGGTGAATCAAGGAAACTTAATAACGTGTGTCGTTGGCATGAAAATAGTTTACTCATGTCGGTTAAGTCTACGAGGGTCAGTTGAAAAGTTCGCGGAGCGATATCTATAGTTTAGCGGTAGAACTAAAATTTTTCGTGTGTTACAAGAGTCACATGTCTTATAGTCACGTATTAATTTCCAAATCTTTCTACCAATTTAAAAATAGTGTATCAAATGTTCGAAATTTACGTGTCACGCATGTTTCAAAAATAGACAAAATCAAACATCGTGCTGTGGTTGAATTCTTTGTTAAAAACTGTCTAGCATCAAGTGAAAATCACAATGGAGAAAGTAAGAAGATGCTGCACCTTTAAACACAATAGTTTGTAAGTGGGTTCTCCGGTTAAACATGATCGTACGAGCGTTGAAAATGTTCATCGCAGTAGGCAACCAAAAAATGACACAGCCCCAGATGTCATTTAAAAAAATGTCGTACACATTGCTGGGAGACTGGCGATTGAGAGAGGATGACATGCTGATATCACACGTATTTCACATTAGCTTGTGTATTATATTTTAAGTCAAGAACTAAATGTGAAAAATCTTCGTGCAACCTGGGTGCCGCATTTGGAGTTGTCGCAGTTTTGGGGCGGTCATCTTAAGAGCTTCTATGGCCACGTTTAAACTCGAATGCCCACATACGAACTATTATTGTTTTTGAAGATGCAACGTTTCCTAACACAATTGTCATTTTATTGTGAATTTCTTTTGGCGCTAGACCATTTTTAACAAAGAATTCGTGATTTTCTCCGTTTTTCAAAACACGCGTGACAAGTGAATTTCAAACAGCCACTAAACAATGAATAAATTGACACATAGATTTAGAAATTAACAAGTGTTTACGCGAAATATAAATCTTACGATACACTAAAAATTGTAGTTCTACCGCTAAGCTAAAGATGTCGCTCCGCGAAATTTTTAACTGTCCCTCGTACTTACACAAACGTTTGCATACAGTAATTTCAGGATTTCGACTTATGAATGTTCTTAGCTGTTGTTCACTGCATTAAGAAATACACTTATCCTACCTCATCTTTAATTAGTAACTCATTTCTGTAGTCGTAACATGTCATGTATAATCTATTCTAGAGTTTGTTAACATAATGGAACACCTCCTCAGACGTTTTTCCCCAACATTACTTCTCTGGCGACTAACGTTATCACTTGTCCATACACTCAACTATCATTTAAACCTTTCCAATGATAGAAGTCATAATTAGAAATCTGTTTTATAACTGCCGTAACAGGATGCGGCTGTCTCTTGTATAAACGTTAAATGTACTGATTATACAGAATATTATTAAGAAGACAGAGATGATGACAAAAATATTGATAAACTAAAATGCAATTTAAGACAAACCATAATTTATTTCATTACATGCTTTAAAATACTCAAATTCCAAAGACATTGCTCTTAAACAAACAAACTTTGTAAAGTTTGTACTTTTTACATTGAAACAATGTGTACTCTTTTTGTCTTATTTAATTATTATAATTTAATAAGACATTATTATAATTTAATAAAATTATTATAACTTAATTGCAGCTTTTTAATAAGTGTCAATGCCATTTTCTGACAAATGCTTTTATTGAAAAAATAGTGGAAGTACGTGTGCGTGAATGCAGAAATATTTGTAATAGTATAATCTTATCACAGTTTTATTATTGGAATTAAGGATACTAAATATTAAGCAGTTACAAAGTTGTGAACTAAGTAACTAATCATAAGTACACAGTCATGTTAAAGTATGCTTCACCGCGTTCAGTTAATGTTGTTTACTTTCGTTATTGATGTAAGTAATTATGTAGTACTATTGCGTATGGTAAGGCAGCAACCCCATAACCTTAATATTTGTACACTTTCCTCTACCATTAAGCCCACGGTCTGTTGTGCCCCCCAGCCGTGATTTTACTGAGACTACACTACCCCAAAAAGTAATCTGCAAGTAACTACATGTAGCAATCAGCTGATGGTTAAGAGGGGTGTTGCGTTTGTTCTCGTGTTGTTATTGGCTGAACTCCGCTTATCTCAACCACACTGCAGCATTGTCCCAATAGCAGGTTGACGGAGTTGAATTGATTCCACCTTAAGACAAATCCACATCACAGCGTGATAACTGCGCTCTTCACTAAGCTTTCCTAATGTCACATTTAAAAGTACGTATTTAAATAATCTTCTTCTTCTTCTAGACGTCAAGGTATAGGCTTACAGCCTGTTCCACCTTTACTGACGATCTCTTCCTTGGTCTACCTATATCTCGTCTTCCTTGAGGTCTGTATCTTATTACTTGTTTAGGTAGTCTCATATCTTCCATTCTCTCGATATTCTGTCTCCATTTTATCTTGATCTTTAAAGGTGGTACCCTTGGTTTTTCTCAAGAACTTCATTTCACTTGTTTGTATTCTTCCTTCATGATTACATCGTATTTAAATAATAGTAAATATTATTATTATCTATCAACAACAGCACGGTTCTAAAGATTCTTCTTCTCTACTTCTCCTCATGCGCTCTCACCCCTTCTTTGCCTAATCGATTTGTTCTCAAGGCAATTGTTATTTCTTCAAGCTGCTGGAAGCTTATGCTGATTATTCATAGTGATGTTGATTCTGTATCCATTTTTCGTCACTCTGCTTTACACTACACTCACTCTACACTTGTTCTCTCATCAACTTGCTAAAGAGACACTAGAGGTAAGTCACTGCTGCTTCCAAGTCGGTAATAATTAATTGACAGTTACCCCACCGTAGAGTAAAGATTATATTTTTTGAGAAAGTAAGTTTAATATTTTATCTGCTTATTGTCTCCGCTGCAGGCAGTCAGTTAGCATTTTTTGTTTGTTTTTTCAAGAGATTAACACGTTGTGTTTGCTTTGTACTTAATTCATGTGCAAGTGTATCATAAAAGTTGCGTGGTATAATAGTTGTCCTATGAAGTATTTTACAAAACTCTTGGTTTTATATACTTTGTGTTACTTCGTGCATTCTAATTTAAGTTTGAGTGTATAACGACAAAGCACTGAATGAGCCAGAATAATTTGTTATATAATGTTAGGTAACACAACGTAAATATCGGTATGGAGAACCATACATGACTTCCATATTCTAAGATTTATTTTTAAAATCATTTTCGAAATGAAATATTACCATAGAAACTACTTCTTTCTTCTTACTGCTTCAGCCTTAACCACAGTACTGTGGTCACTAACATATACCACCTCACGTTATCGCACTCGATTTTCACTGATGATGGAAGTCAATGGCATTGCCGAAACGTCTGGTTTTGTAGAAAACATTGGACTACGGCCAAATATCCCGGGTAGGAATTTTAACAAAAACTACTTCTTTGTTGCCGATAACGTTGAACACATATATATAAAAAATATGCATAAAATTAATGGCTTGTATAAGTTAATGATTGATCTCCATTAAGTAGTGCTCAAGTTTCCAAAGTTTTAATATTATGATGTCCGTAATTAAAACATCAGAGCAGGTTTAGTGTGTATGAGGGTTCACCGTGGACAAAAATTTTCAACATTTCCTATTGAGCGTTGCTTAGAATAAATCTGCGAATCTACAGTGTACGTTTCACAGAACAAACACGCGGAAAAGAAGGAGCGCTCCGAAGTCACTCATGGACCCTCAGCATCTTGCAGAGGGTTCATTCCCTAAAGACGAAAAGTCTGTCTATGAATCGTTCCTCTGTAAACACGTGCTTTTACACTGCCCAGCGATCCACAGGAAGCAAATCGCTATCCACGCTGGACACTTTTTCGGCTTGCATGCGTTGTGTTGGTATGGATTCGGCACTTTCCATTTAAAAACCGTGCAAATGTAAGAAAATAAACATGAATGAGGCCAGAAATAACGCGAATTGTGTGTGTGTGTGTGTGTGTGTGTGCGCGCGCGCGCGCGTGTGTGTGTCTTCCCTGCCTTATTATTGCGGTAGTGATAATAATAAAATGGAAACGTAAACAGTACATAACTGAGATATGCTTGCCTGCCACGCACGATATATTTTCTCTTATACATGACTAGCAGAATATCCGTGCTTCGCTACGGAGTTTTACGTTGTACGTAATGAAAATGTTAGTTTAATTAATAAAGTTTAATTAAAGTAGGCTTCTTAAAAATAAATAGCTGTTGCCCACAACTTCGTTCGCGTGGTCTTCAATTTAATGCGATAATATATTTAGAACAGAATCTATTCTATTGGGTTGCCATAGTAAGCAGATCTAATAGTTTTTTAAGACCGCAAAGGACCCCCCAGAGGATCGTATCGAAAAAAACACCTGTCCTATGTTGGTTCTCCCGTTGCGTAAAATATTTGTGCCAAGTTTGGTTGAAATCGGTCCAATGGTTTAGGTGGAGACGTGGAAGACCCCAAAGAACCCCCCAAAGGATCGTATCGAAAAAAACACTTGTCTTATGTTGGTTCTCCCGTTGCGTAAAATATTTGTGCCAAGTTTGGTTGAAATCGGTACAGTGGTTTAGGAGGAGATGTGGAAGAAACCTTCACGGACGTGCGCACAACAACTCACCGAAGTTTCATCGCAATCGGATGAACGGTATAGGAACGCATACGGGACAAACAAAGAAACATTCATTTTTATATATAAGATGTAAACTATACCACTTACTTGACATAAACCGTGAGAGCTAAGCTAATGTACAACATATATGTATTAATTATACACATAAATGTTCCTCGATAGACACTCTATCTATTGGCGAAAACTTGAATAAAATCCGTTCAGTACTTCCTGAGATTAGCGATTTCAAACACAGAGAGAAAACGGACCGACTTTACTTTATACTATGTACAGATTTACATTAAAATGAAAAAATTATAATTTTATTGCCTGGCAACAAAATTATTTTATTTTTAACAATTACCATTGTTTGAAAAAGTTTAAATGAATTTTCAAGTACTTTACTCTTGTTTAAAACGTAAAAGGTTGCTGGTAAACTACCCCTTCCCCTTAACCGATCTTCACCAAAATCAAAAGGCCTTGAGTCCTCTATAATTCAGTGACGTATACAAAAAATTATTTGATTCTGTTTGAATTTATGGCAGTTATCGTTTGCCATAGAAAATACGCTTGATAAAAAACGTTGCTGGTAAACTACCCCTTCCCCTCAACCGATCTTCACCAAAAAGAACAGGTCTTGAGTACTCTACAATTCAGGGCTGTATGCGAAACATTATTTGATTCTGTTTGAATTTGCGGCTGTTATCGTTTGCCAAAAAAAAATTCCCTTGATAAAAAAAAACGTTGCAGGTAAACTACCCCTTTCCCTCAACCGATCTTCACCAAAAACAATAGGTCGTGAGTATTATAGAAATCAGGGCTGTATGCAAAAAATTATTTGATTCTGTTTGAATTTGCGGCTGTTATCGTTTGCCATAGAAAAAAAATCTACACACAGACAGACAGACAGACACACACACACACACACAGACACTTTTCAGAAAACGACTTTTTTTCATGTTTTGAGTGTAGTACAATCAGAATCTGCAATAATCTCGAACACGATTTTTTTTGCCATCACCATACTTCCATTTCCTTAAGGAATATGGAAGTAAAAATAATAAAATTGAAACTAAATTTGTACTTCAATGTACGAAAACATGCTGAATACTTAATCCTTGGTAATTCAGGAAACACAAAATAAACACTTTCAATTCAACAATAGTAAACAGCGACCTGAAATCTGTTCCTGACGCGCAATCTGGTCAAGCGACTTGCTCTGAATAATACGCCTCATCAAAATGCGATGTCATGTCTACCGTCGTCCAGCACGTGTTCTTGCACCATAAACATGCCACTAAAAGTTGTCCAAACTTATAAATAATAAAACACTTCCCAAGTACGGCAAACCAAAACGCTCTCCGGTCTCTCCATAATCTTTCCTTTCAACAATGTTTTGTTCAGTGGTGTCGTACCGGAGCACAAGCATCCAAAACCTTAACTTTCAAACACTCATGAGGTTTATGGAAGCCCTATTCTCCTTCATTTCAGTCAAATTGTGTTCGTTACTTTTTTCTTTATGAAGTCATTTTATTATTAAATGCTTTTCTGTGATCACCCTCTATCTTTTAACCTTATTATTATTAACAGTAATCACATTACCTAAGTAACAGAACTTATACTAATATACCAAATACACACTTTACGCAATTGAAAATTCGCCCGTACCTTGCTGTCCTATTTTTGTACGACGATTATCTTAAGGGAATGAATGGGGGAAAATTAACTCTTAAAGACATTGACTTATTCTTCCCAACAACTTATTTTGCCTTATTTTGACTTATTGTTGCCTTCAACAATATTTTGCACAATGGTGTCATACCGGAGCACAAGCCTCAAAAATCTTAACTTTCAAACACTCGTAAGATTTATTCCCTTCGTTTCAGTCAAATTATGTTCGTTATTTTTTTTTATGAAGTCCTTTTATTCTGAAATCTTTCTCTGATTACCCTTTATCTTTTATCCTTATTTGTCATTAACAGTAATCACATTACCTAAGTAACAGAACTTACTTAGGTTAGTTGGTATTACTTGGTAAGAGGTAATACCAAATACACACTTTACCCAATTTAAAATTCACCCTAACCCTGTTGACCTATTTTTCTATGACGATGATCTTGAAACGATTAGTGGGTGAACATTAACTATTAAATATATTCAGTCATTCATCCCACTACTAAGTTCTGAATTAATAATATATTTTTAGTTCAGTACTTTTACTATACGTATAATGATAATTGTAAAACTAAATTCTACAATTCTGTGACGCCACATAATAAATGTATATGTCTTATGAGTGTAGCAAAGTAGGTTGAATACTGACATAATATGTAGTTGTAGTTGTACCAATAAGTCAAAATTATATTTTATTGAAGTACCAACGTACAAAAACTTTAAAATGAAACAAAAGCAGTCACATACTTCATATGTACATTTGGATGGTTTTGTTAGATTAATATAAAGAAGTAGCCTTTGAGTGAAAAATTGTTTCCTTTAGATACAGTGTTAAGATCGATACAGAATTCAACCCTCAATGGACCTAATGGACTTATTATATTAATGGCATGACGGGCATACGATTTGTCGTGTTTTAACAGTGGAAGCAAAGTTCCACAGATAAAATTTAGAACTTTAATGGTAGTTTAAATAAATAGAGACTCTAATAAACCGTCGTTTACAACAACTTTTCTAGTTACATTTTCAAATTTGCATACAATTTTTAATTTGTCCAACATACAATAACTTAAGTGGTAATAACTCTTTTATATTAATAGCAATAACTTTTTTCAAGTAATAGTATAGCATTCCAGTAGTATGTTCAACATTAACAAACAATACTATACACAATTACCAATACATTTTATAAGTAGAGTAACTACAGTAAAAGTAAATACAATAAAGTAGAATAATATTAAAATTTTAAAAATACACAAAAAACTATCATTGAATTAAGTTTATAATTAATAGTTTTTTAATGTTTAAATATTTGTTTTATTTTCTTCTTCTTCTTCTTCTTCTTCTTCTTCTTCTTTCCTTATATTTTGTTTGTTTGTAATATTTTGATGTATCAAAAGGGTTGTTTGTATTGACAAATTCTTTACAATATAAAGTACAAAATTTTACAGCCCATGAAGGAAAGGCTTTAAAAAAAATTAAGTGAAGCTTTTTTGTAAAGAGTTATGTACCAACAGAATTGTTTCTAAACATTACACAAGTGTTTACATAATTTACATTATCACCTACTTAGCTGTGCCTTGCACTAAATAATACGAGTCACTAATTAAACCTGTCTACAATCAATATTTTACAATCATCACTTTAAATTAACCTTAACTTACCTTCGATAACGCACAATTGATAGCTGATCCATAAAACTAACTGGCTGGCGTCGTAAAGAGCGCTTTTATTCTCAGACTCTGCGACGAACTAGCTGGATCCCGATAAAATAATTGACCATAATCTGGAAGGTGCGTCTGGCAAAATCTAGGAAGAGCGCGCAGCATTGCGTAACTCTGCCACTCATACAGCGCGTGCAAAGTATCACATAGCCACACATATCACCTACTTTTTCAGCGTACCTATAGTTTACAACAAGCCATAGAACGTGTAATTCGTTCGAACAATTTATAGGAAGTTTTTGCTAGTAATAATCGGCGTGTTGCCATTATCACATACAAGACAATGCGTTAATTACAGTCCAGCTGACTGTGTCTGGTCTGTTCAGTTAGCTCTGTCTAATATAAAATTGTCTGCTAACAAATTTCTTCATTTATTTATTCTTCAAGGATACTTACAGCAGCAAGTAACGCATACCATAAGATGACACAATTATGTTTCTTTTAACGATTCATCCCAGCAATATATACGATTTGTGTCTTGCAGGTTATAACTATATTTCAATTATATCGTTATTTAAATTGTTTTACACTCAATTTTTAACATTTGTTTAGAGTGATTATTTGCGGTTCTATTAAAATATGGCTTACTGTAAATACAAAAGAATGAAGAAACCTAAAAGTGACGTTAGTTGTGAAGAATTACTAGTTTACTTTGTAGCTTGGGGGAGTATGTATCTCACAATCTCGAAAACTTCATTTAAATTCCAGTGGCTTCCAGAAAAGACTGAAGCACGTTCAAAAGGCCTTCTCAAAGTAGGACGTGTGCACGAAACTAAGAACACCTAAACGTGTCTCTTGCATAATGAACGCGACAGCGCCACACTGTTTTTCTCGTACATGTTTAGCTACTAAACTTTAAAACAAGATTAGCAGTTAGGGTTGAGAGTGTCTGTACGTGAGTTAGTCGATTTTCTCCTGTTCTGCTTTGTATACTCTTCTGTAGACTAGAGCTCTCGATACATATACGTGCCATCACATTCTAACCCAAAATCTCCCCCCCCCACAACATTTTTCGATATTCAGCCACAACACAAAACTGCGTATCATCATCATCTACACTTCTCGGATTAGGCTGCACTGCCTGTTCCGGAAACCATCTTGTCCTCAGACTACGATACCCTGTGGGTTTACTATTCGAGACAAGTATGGGAAGGTGATCTTGCTGGATTTTTCCCAAATACTTACACCAGTTGGCCTTGTATCCGTAATTCTATCCTGTAATTTAAATGTTTGTAATTCTCGCCTTATCTGTGCATTAATTATTCAGTCTCGTAACGTGCACACTTTGACCAATCTGAGAAATTGCATTTCTGCTAATGTAACCTTCCCTCTGTCTTTCTGTGAAATTATCCATGTCTCACTACCATACAGCGCCACCGGTACAACCACAGTCTTATAAAACGTAAGCTTAGTGCCTTTCCTAGTTTAGTGTTTTAAAGTTCTGTGGATTGTCTCTCATATATGTTCACATTTATTAAGTGTATTTTTGACATCACAATAAATTGCGGGAGATATTTCGTACCCAAGATAATTAAAACTGGATACCAGCTCCAAGATGTTTCCATTTACCTCTATCTCTGTCCTCACTAGATACTTCCCTCTAAAAGCCATTACTTTTGTTTTATGTGGAGATAGCACCAAGCCATATTCCTTTTGTCTCTCTTTATAAATACAGCACATATTCAACGTGTATAAAACAAAATCGTCACACAATCTTAGGTAATATACCATTCATTCGGGTTTGTTTCACTGGTCACCTGTCAAGCATTAACACGCAATTAATATAGTAACCAAATTTAAACTAAGCAATCCGTCATTTTAAATATTACAATGTGTAAAACCTTTGTGACATTTTAGTTTCCACAGTACATACTTTTCTCTTTGGTCTTGAAAAATGTATGATAAGAACGTTAAATACACTTAAAATCTACTTTGTGCAAAGAATTCTAACCAACTGTCTCTTTCAAATATCAGGTCATATTAATAGTTTTAATACACTAGAAGTAAATATGATACAGCAGTTTCGGCAGTACATATTAAATAATAAATTTTATACATACGTAACTCAAAGTTTCTTGCAGCAGTTATTTAACGTTGTGACGTTATTCAATATAAGTTAGTTTCTTCTGCAAGTAGTGTACTGCGTTTTTGTCCTTTCAATACCTGACGCACGTTTCACTGAAAGATGATGCTGATACTTTGACGTGAAACGTGCATCAGGTATTGACACGACAAATACGCAAAACACTACTTGCAGAATATTGAATACTATCACACTATTATAAAATAATAAAATAGGTTCTTATTATATACACAAAATTTACAGACATAATAAAACAACATATAAATACAATTTCTATCACCAAATTCAATTATATTTAACCTCAAAATAAAGAGCGTGTAACAGTAATACCATAATTCATTTATAGTTATAAATATTATATTAAAGCAAAAATGTGCTCTTTAATAAACTGTGAATTACACGGATAAGCGTAATTAACTAAAAATATTGTAAGGTAAAAGCCTTGTACAACAAAGATTGGTATAGAGATGTAACCTAAAAACAGAATATTCATAATAAGGTGATGTGAAGAATATGAAGAAAAATCATGAAGATAATAAAAAACGCACTTACACATTGTACACGAATTAATCTATGTAATGAAAAATATTACTGATTTTACTGGCAGCAGTGAACGTTTAGGAATTAACTTGTTAGTGATAGACCTGATAAATAAGAGAATAGACGGACAGTGAGTAGCTGTGAATAGAGACTGAAAGTATAGTGTAAAATATTCTTAGCGCAAATGGAATATTTTATGACGTTGTGCAGAATAAAAGGGTTTTGAACATTGTACCCTAGAGACGATACCAGTAAAGTTACAAGGAATAACGTTTTCTTAAATTTAGATATGTTTTTGCGGAGAAGACGGGAAAGCTGTTGTAACATTACAGAAGCAACAAAGATTCCCGAGTATTGCAATGACTTGCCGAAAACGATACAAAATAAAAATAAAATCAGTTTAGAGTAATTTAGATTTTTAAAATGAACTTGAGCTGCATATTTCGTGTATAAAGCCTTAACAATATGCACGATAAATAGTTACCATCGCTTTGGGTTCACACGGGGCGTGAATCACGAGAGTGGGCCACGCTAGCGAGCTTGCGTTCGTGGCGCTCACGAAAGTGTGGAATCGTGAACAGTTCACACTTCCACGACTAGTTTATAACGACACGCCAGCCATGAACGAGCTAGTTGGTGAAAGCTGTGCTGTTGTGAGTTCCATTTTTTGTACTATTCTGGCCGAAAGGATGGTTCGCTTACGTGACACGATGACAAAAAAACGACGACAAAGACGCTGGTGGGTTAGAGAGTGGATATTGCGAAGAGGAATTTCAGGAGCAACGAATTTAGTTGATATGGAACTGAAAAATCAGTATGCAGACGATTTCAAAAACTTACTGCGGATGACTGAAGACCAGTTTGAGTATCTCTTGCAACTCTAATTTCAAAATTTGATACGAACATGAGGAAAGCGATTATTGCAAAAACAAAATTAGAAGTGACTTACGCTATTTAGCCACAGGAGACTCATTCAAAATTTTTGGAATTTTTCTTTCGGGTTCCAAAAAACACAATAAGTATATTTATTCCGCATACCTGCGAAGCTATATACAATGTACTAGGAGAATACATAAAGGTAAGTAATAATACAATGTGCTATTTTTATCTTTTTTATTAGTTGTAACTAACAATGTTATTAGAATTATGTATTTTGTTATTTGTAATTAGTAATTTTTATATGAATTTTTATCAAAATTCCAAATTTGTTTAATGAAAATTATTTGTAATTATAGAGAACACTTCAATTATTATTCTGTGTACGTACTTAACGAAAAATTAGTTTTAAAACGAAAATTAGTTTTTTATACCATAAACAATTCAATTTATTGGAAATGGTTATCTAAGTCTCTTAAAAAATACTAGTCTTCATCATTAGTGGTAGAAAACGCACTTCCTGTAGATTCCATTCCGCTTGTTGCTTGTCTTGAGTGGTCACTATCGGAGGGATTTTCTGGTGGGCACATTGCGTTTGTTAGCATATTAGTTATTGTTTGTTGTAATCTCATAGCTGTTGGAGGTCCGATACTACGTAACATGGATGCAACGTATTTGCCAAAACAATCGTAACTGTCATCTTTGTTTACAGCAACTTGTGACGCGCGGTTTGATATGTCTTGCAGTTTATCGATGGCCGCTGACATAAAATTTATTTCGTAATCATGTGCAGTTTTTCTATTCTTTGTTTTCGAAGGGTGTGATTGACTAGAAGAAATATTTCTTTTTACTGTATTCCTAGGAGTTTCGATTCCCGATGTACTTTGTTGTGTGCACGGCAAGGCTTCTTCGGAATGTTCTTCAGCACTACGATCTTCAACTTGTGTTTCTGATTGTTCCTGTTCTGATGGTTGTTCGTTACTTTTGTTTGGCAATACCTACAATAACAAAAAAAATTTGTTTCAGGTTCCGGCAACATCAGATGATTGGAAAAACATTGAATATGGTTTTCGAAACCGATGGAATTTTCCAGGTTCTATGGGGGCTTTGGACGGAAAACACGTTGTCATACGAGCTCCTCCAGGAAGTGGCTCCGACTATTACAATTATAAAAAAAAGTTATAGTGTTGTATTACTGGCTTTAGTTGACTCTGATTATAGCTTTATGTATGTTGATGTTGGATCTAAAGGAAGATGATCAGATGGAGGTTATTTCAAAATAGTTCTTTATATAACGCCTTACAAACAAACTCTCTTGCAATACCAACCGATTTTGCTATTGTGGGAGATGACGCATTCCCTTGAAAACGTATTTGATGAAACCCTACAGTCGGCGTAATATGTCGCTGTCTGAGAGAATTTACAACTATAGAATTTCCAGGGCCCGAAGAGTAGTCGAAAACGCTTTCGGCATACTCGCGAGTAAATTTCGAATGTTTGAAAAACCAATTTCTTTAAAATTAGAGACGAGATGATAAAGCTGTCATCGCGTGCTGTACGGTTCACAATTGATTGAGGAAAACAAATCCCTGTTATGTATCAGGAGGTTTAATTGACTACGAGGATGAAAATCATCGTGTTTTCCTCGGATCGTGGCGTCAAGATAAAAATAGTGGCTTACGGGATCTACCAACAACTCTTCATAGAAATGCAAGCCTCCAGGCACAACAAACGCGAGAAAAATACCGCGATTATTTTAATAATGAAGGATCTGTGCCCTGGAAAAAGAAACTAATCACTTAAGTGTCAAACACGAATTGTAGTAACACAGTAATGTAAACATGAGACAATAATGCAAAAAAGTTATTGCAGCAAATTTTGCAAAATTACAGAAATTTAATTTAATTTATAAGGTTCAGAAAATTGTCTTATTATTCTAATATGTTAATAACAGAAAAGAGAAAATATATTAATAACAGAAAAATATGTTACTCTCATATTCTAATGACAGAAAATATCGCCTACTTCTAGAATTGGCCATGATTAAATGAAGTAATACATATTCATAACTGTAATTTGCTTACATATGAAACAAGCCTAAAAATTAATATAAACAAACTTCAGTTGAGCTTGTGTACATGTGTCTCAAAACTCTTTGGGATTACAGTATTGTTGCAGTGAATATTGTTGTAGTGAACAAAACAAACACTATTGTTGCAGTAGGTTTTGTTCACTTTAAAGTATTGTAGTTAACCGCCTTTCCTTTTGTGTTTCATTTTCTGTTTCCTCATGATATGTTGCTAGTGTATAATTATTTGTATGATTATAACCGATTGTGTACCCACAGAGGTTTTGTAAAATATTTACTGAATTTTATATTTAAATTTCAATAAAGAAGTTATGTTAGCGAGTAGGCCTATTGTAAAATAAAAAATTAATTATTTTAACAAATAAATGTAATGTAAAATTAATAAATGTAAAAATTATATAAAAAGTTAATTTTGTACTTTTTTACTTACCGGAATGACTTTAGTGTCTCGCTGTTGAACAAAAGGATGAATAGAAGAATGCATCTTCTCGAACCAGAAGACTTGTGGTTTGTAAATATCATCTGTGCCACTTCCTGATCGCTCACTATCTGCAATTTTTTTTTAATTCCTGACAGTAAGAACGTCTTAAATTTTTAAATTTTGTGATCACTTCCTTAGGTCCGAATCCAAGTGTATTTAATGCATCGCTTATTCTCTTAGCTGCGGCCGCTCGCAAATCTCTATCCCGATAATCTTCTAAACTTGGATCATACAAAACGTTTTCCATTTCATATAGTTCGACAAAACGCGCAGTTTCATTATCGCTGAATTTCATTGCTCGCTGTGACAACATCTTGCATTCACGAAGACCTGTTCACGACTGAAATATCAAACAGGTTTGATCCCTTCACGCTTGGATCGTGAGCGGTTACTCACGAATGTAAGTTTAACGACTGTGCGTTCACACAGGAACGTGGCGTACGAAAACGTGACTCACGCTCGTGATTCACGCCCCGTGTGAACCCGGTTTTGCTCCGACCTGTTTATAAATATGAACTGTTTCTACAGAACTGCAGCTACGTCCTCAAAGCTATTAATACATTAATCTGTATTAATCTGTCAGCGTTGTCACCACGTTCTTCGCAAGTCCACAGAAAAATCGAATCATTCTTCTCAAAACGTGGTACTAATTTTAATTTAAAGTCTGACGGAATTCTGATCTCTAAGTTTCTTCTGTATTTGTTACACACCATTTAACTTCTTTTTGACAAAAAGTAGACTTGGACCGTTTTAAATATGACGTATTTATAAATCATTAGTTTTGATTCAAAATAAATGTATTGTTTATGTATTGATTTTACAAAAAGTATTTTCTCACACAATTTCATTAAACCACTGTCAGACCGATACATTGACATTCTAGATTTTTGCTTTATTATTTGTGTTATTCCCTTTTCTTCATAACGTTTAAAAAAATCACTGTTATAAATTTAATTCTCCGTTTCATAACAAAGCCATCATCAGTATTTTAGTAGTCAAACCAACGTTTAAAAATGTTATTTTTGTACGTTAAAATTTATACGCATAAATATTTAAATATTAAGACGACATATCTTCATATTTATATCCAGGTAATGTTACAAACCAAACAAAAAAAAAGTAACGTGTAAAGAAAAATCAAATAACGTGTTTCCTTATTATTATGCAAATAGTGTATAATTCTTTTAGAGACTGTTTAACAAATATTATTTTACTAGTATCCCTTCCATCCGCATCATTTTGTTAACGTTATCCTCACTCCGCAGTTCTGACCAACGTGTTTTTAAAAACTACTTTTTTGTGTTTAGTTAAACTGTAGTAACTGTAGTAGATCTTCTTTTACACAGACTTTTTATAACTATATTTTAAATGGTAATTTTAAATTAAATTTGTGTGTGTGTGTAGTCTACAAAAACGCACAACAATTAGGAGTTATTTAATTAGTAAGCATTTTGTATCTTGCGTTGAGTGTTGTTCACTTGCAATCGTTCAAGTTAAGATAATTTGTTGAAAAACATTGTGACAGAACAAACTAAATGCAATACACAGTAACTAAAATATTTATTTAATCGTTTTACTTATTGCATACTCTACATTATTATACTATGGATTATAAACTGTTTTTCTTGTGTCTTTTCTGTCATTTACTTACTCACACGTTACTCAGAACACTTCCAGCTAGTTAACACATTTTCTTTTTATCAGAGATAGATGCATTTACATGCAAACAACATTTTTGTGTTGCTTTAGACAAACATATTCCTGGTGGGATAAGTTTAGATTTTAAAGAAACATTTATAAATATAGGCTGCTGAAATATTTGCTTCTTGGAATCCCGCTAGATATTCAGAGCTCAGCCGTGCTCATTGTTACTGGAGAAAATCAATTTCAAAATTACTTGAAGTTTATTCTTTACCATTGTTTATTGTCTTTAACACTGTAAAAAAATGCTGTCTATGTATAGTGATTACAAAGAATACGCTTAGATTTTACATGTTGGAGCTACTTTATACGACCGTGTGGAATTGAGGAGTTAGAGATGACCAAGGAGAAGAAAAATGTATGACGAAAATGGAAAGAGAAGAAAACATAGACGTAAACAGTGTATAAGACATGTTCAATAATGTCAAATTAATGTGTTGGCAAAATAAATGTTTATAAATATAAAACTTTAAATAACTCCAAAACAGGATACCCAAAGCTTTACTTTGTAAAGGTAATACAAAACATGTGTATCGACACGCTGTACACGTACAGATTAACATTGCGCATTACTGCTAAAACAATTCAAACTAGTTGAAAATAAACTCATCCGAATTAATTACTATCTATGAATGTACAGTAAACGTACGAATTTTGGCATCAGCGTGTAGGTAAATGCCTTGTTTTCACAGTTTGCCTACGGTTAATAGCGTAAGGACTTGTATAACGAGTGCCAGTCGTTATGGGTTATATTTAGGATTATTGCCTGAGGCAAAATAAACGTAACTGTTATACGGGCAATAAATTTGCACTGTTTGGCCTATAGAGGGAAATTTGCTGTTAGAGACAATTCTGCTCTTGATGTTAACACAAATGAGACTGAAGCGTAGGCGTAGGGTGGGTACTTTATAATGGACACCAATTACTGTTTAAATGAAAGTGGACTATTATTTCGCAAAACATAAACGTGCAAATACTCGGCGTTAAGTACACTTTGTAATGTAAAACGAATGCTATTTTATTAAAGAACTGCAATAATAATACAGGTAATATTATATTAATTTTTAAAAAGGAATTATAGTGGTTAAAAGAAGAAATCATTTTATACAAAGCTAAAATAAAGCATCAGGTCGATGCAAAAATCAAAAAAGTAATTTAAAAAAATGGAAAAAATAATTTTGTGTTGCCAACTAGTAAACTCTTCAGCCAGTCGAGTCACCGTTGCTGCTTTCTGCCACTAGCTGAGTACATTTGTGTAAAAGGCAAGATACATATCACCACGTACAAATCACAGATTCTATCTATGGTTATCCAAAAAAAATTGATTGTATATAACCAAAATGATGAAATAAGCAAAACCACCGGCAATAGACAGGAACTGATGAAGTTGGAATACAGCTCAAATAAACCACTTGGAATAACTAACCGTAATTAACCAAGAACTTGGAGTGATCATCAAGATGACGGTTACATTATTTTACAGCGAGGTGTAACTTCAGAGGTAGATAATCACGTGGGTATACTAGTAAATATCACATGAAGTTATTCTTTACATTAATGTAAAACCACAATTATATGTTATGTGGTTATATTCCTCCGGTTGTACAAACGTGACAAATTTTGTTAGCCGCTCGTGTGACATATTCTTCAGTCCTTTTGTTGCATGCACGACCAAAAAACAGTTGCAAGGACGCTCAACTTTAGACAGTCATCAAAAATAGACGGATGTACAAATACAAATAAACGTTAAATAATATCGATTTAAATTCATAAATACATTTAGGTATTTACAAAATGTTTAGAATAAATCGAAAGATAAAAGTAATTAAGACAGTAGTAACTTTTAATTGATCCAAATTTTCCGTACTGAAAGTAGATTGTTTAAAAAACTTTAACAACTTTTTATAATTAATTTAACATTTTAATTTACAATGTATTACTCAGAACCATGATCAATCACTGTATAATAAGAGTCTTATGATTAGACAATGCGTTTGTTTCTGGCGACATGTTTGAGCTGAGCTTTTTTTAAGAAAAAAAACAAATCTGGCACTCCCGTTCTTACCACAAAAGGGAGGAATAAATATTATTAAAATATTTATTAAAATATCGGTATGGAGAACCATACATGACTTCCATGTTCTAAGATTTATATTTAAAATCATATTCGAAATGAAATATTTCCATAGAAACTACTTCTTTCTACTTATTGCTTCAGCCTTAACCACAGTACCGTGGTCACTAACGTATACCACCTCACGTTTTCGCACTCGATTTTCACTGATGATAGCAGTCGATGGCACTGCCGAAAAGTCCGGTTTTTCAGAAAACATTGGACTAAAGCTAAACAGCCCGGGAAGGATTTTTAACAAAGAACTACTTCTTTGTTGCCGATAACGTAGTACACATATACAAAATTCTCCCCTCTCCCTTCAACTACAATTTTCATTTATAGAAAATTACCCCCACCCCGTTCACCTAACCTCTTTATTTAAAGATATTTCATCTACGTTTCTACAGTGGATTATTATGAGCTTCTTATCAGGATACTTTATTTATCAAAATTAAGTACTTTACTCTTGTTAAAACATAAAACGTTGCAGGTAAAGTACCCCTATTTCTTAACCGGTCTTCACCAAAATCAATAGACCTTCAGTCCTCTACAATCCAGGGATGCATGCAAAAAACTATTTGATTCTGTTTGAATGTGCGGCAGTTATCGTTTGCCATATAAAATACCCTTATTGCTGATAAACTACCCCTTCCCTTAACCGATCTTCAACAAAATCAACAGACCTTGAGTTCTCTTTAGTTCAAAAAGGTATGCAAAACATCATTTGATTCTGTTTGAATTTGCGGCTGTTATCGTTTACTATAGAAAAAAATTACCCTTAATAAAAAACCGTTGTAGGTAAACTACCGCTTTCCCTTAACCGATCTTCACCAAAAACGACAGGTCTTGGGCACTCTACACTTCAGGCCTGCATGCAAACAATTATTTGATTCTGTTTGAATTTGCGGCTGTTATCGTTCGTCATAGAAAAAATACCCTTGTTAAAACATAAAATGTTGCTGGTAAACAACCCTATTCCCTTAACCGATCTTCACCAAAACCAACAGGTCTTGAGAACTTTACATTTCAGGGCTGTATGCAAAATATTATATGATTCTGTTTGAATTTGCGGCTGTTATCGTTTGCCATATAAAATACCCTTGGTAAAACAACAAACTTGTCTGGTAAACTACCCCTTTTCCTTAACCGATCTTCACCAAAAACAATAGGTCTTTAGTACTCAACAAAACAGGGCTGTATGCAAAAACGTATTTGATTCTGTTTGAATTTGCGGCTCTTATCGTTTGCCATAGAAAATACCCTTTTAAAACATAAAACGTTGCAGGTAAACTACCCCTTTCCCTTAACCGATCTTCACCAACACCAATAGGTATTGAGAACTCTACAATATAGGGCTGTATGCAAAACATCATTTGATTCTGTTTGAATTTGCGGCTGTTATCGTTTACCATAGAAAAACATTACCCTTGATAAAAAACCGTTGCAGGTAAACTACCCCTTCCCTTAACTGATCTTCACCAAAAACGACAGGTCTTGAGAACTCTACAATTTAGGGTTGTATGCAAAATATTATATGATTTTGTATGAATTTGCGGCTGTTATCGTTTGCCATACAAAATACCCTTGATAAAACAAAAAACGTGGCAGGTAAACTACCCCTTCCCTTAAACGATCTTCACCAAAAACAATAGGTCTTTAGTACTCAAGAAATCAGGGCTGTATGCAAAAACGTATTTGATTCTGTTTGAATTTGCGGCTCTTATCGTTTGCCATAGAAAATACCCTTTTAAAACACAAAACGTTGCTGGTAAACTACCCCTTTCCCTTAACCGATCTTCACCAAAAACAAAAGGTCTTGAGAACTTTACAATTCAGGGCAGTATACATAACATTATTTGTTTATGTTTGAATTTGCGGCTGTTATCGTTTGCCATAGAAAATACCCTTGTTAAAACATAAAATGGTGCAGGTAAACTACCCCTTTCCCTTACCCGATCTTTACCAAAATCAACAGATCATGAGAACTCTACACTTCAGGGCTGTATGCGAAATATTATTTGATTCTGTTTGAATTTGCGGCTGTTATCGTTTGCCAAACAAACAAAATTACCCTTGATAAAAAAAAACCGTTGCTGGTAAACTACCCCTCTCCCTCAACCGATCTTCACCAAAACCAATAGGTCGTGAGTACTTTACAAGTCAGGGCTGTATGCAAAAAATTATTTGATTCTGTTTGAATTTGCGGCTGTTATCGTTTGCCATAGAAAAAAAATCTACAGACACACACACAGACACTTTTCGATAAACGACTTTTTTTCATGTTTTGAGTGTAGTACAATCAGAATCTGCAATAATCTCGAACACGATTTTTTTTGCCATCACCACACTTCCATTTCCTTAAGGAACATGGAAGTAAAATGGATTTAAAAATAGCTATGCATTCGTGTAATTTATATTTAAAGATTGGTTTACCCTTTTGGGTGAAAATGTTAGCATTTTTTAAGATCACATTAGAATAAGTTAAACTAAGACCAAAGCTCAGGATAGTGGTGCTGACTTGTGCTGACTTTTGGTTCAACATGCACCTCACGCAGCTCGTTAGTGTAAGAGGATTATGCCATTCAGCCTACTCTCGATAATTTATTTTAATAGGATATATACCAAGAGCATATTAAATTTAGGCAGCACCCTTTGAAGTAAAGGAAACTTTAAAGAGGGGCAGATATCTCAGCAAAGTGTTAAAAAAGTAACTACCTGCAAATAAATAAGTTTTAAGTAGTCTAGCCCTTTCTTTCGGCTTCATTTCCATTTATTTTTTCGTCTATCAAATGTATTTTACATACCGGTTTTCTATTTAATCACCTGTAAAGAACCACATTACCAAGATACATTAGTAAACTATAAGTTGAAGTTTATTTACTCAATAAACACAGTTTATTTGAGTGTGTAACTTGTACGCGTTAACTGTAAACAAATCATGTTACATACGAAATTCGTTGTTTACCTATATCGGCAAAACGTGAATTTATGTGAGCGCCTATTGCGCATACCGATTTCACTTTTCAAATACATTTAGAAACGGGTAAGCTAGTTTGAAATAAGTTAGAATATATTGATGTTTATATTTTGTGAGTATATACCACTTCTTCTACAGCAGGGCAAGTAGAATGCTAGTACACGGTTTTGAGACAGAAATACACAACAACAACAACAACAACAAATGTGGAGTGCAAGGTGTGTGATGCGGAGCGTCTACTCAGACGGCTATATAACATACTCATCACTGTCTGGCGTCTGACAGCGAGCTTCAGTAAACAGGTTTTCTCCATTCCATTATTTCTCAGGGAAGTCTCATTTTCCTGCCTGTTGTAATCTAAGAACGCCACGTTACAGAGTCGCTAATTTTGTGTATGTTTCTTTGTTGAGTCTTTGTTCAGAAGCACGTGTAATTATAATATTTCCTTGTTTAATGTGTGTGTATATACATTTTTGCTTTCAAATAATGTAACACAGAGTAGTAGAACTACCATTCGTAGTCCTTCAGTCTTTCGACTGGTTTGTACCCTCCTCGCATATACCCGTGGTGCGTGTGGTACTGAGTCTCTCACAGGTATATGGGACCTACAGTTTAACGCCGGATCCGAACGGCATAGTTGGAGAAGGTTTATACTAAGCAGGATACCTCTCGCTGGTTTGCCATTGCCTTGCGAGGGGAAACGGTCGTATCTAAATCAGATGGCCCCCGGCGGGAATTGAACCCGCGCCGACAGCGTAGCAGCGCCACACGCTAGCCACTACGCCACGACCGCTCCAGAACTACCATTATCGGATCAATTTAAAACGTCATTTGCTGAATCTCAGTGCAACAAATGGCCTCAAATATTTTTAATATCTTTTGGCCTTTCAAAATTTCATACTTTTAGTTCCTAGCGTTAGCAAACAAAGACTTACAGTATGGCAGACTAAGTCAATTTGCTGAGACGCAGATGGCCACGGCACATAGAGCAAATGGAAAAGGAGACATTACTAAAAGGAGAATAAGGATAGACCACAAAATTGTAATCAATTTTAAATTTACATAAACCATAGTAGATGACAAGAATCAAAAGAAAAAAGTGGTACATCAGATAATACAGGCAAGACGCAAAGCAATTTTTATGTTTAAAATGGTCGTAGAAACAAAGGAAACGTATGATGATTTTTAACAAGTGCAAAAGAAGAATTTTAAAGGAAATGAAAGTAACAGGGAAAGCTATCTATACTTGGAAAAACATTTATATTTTTTGCAAAATATCTCCTCCATGCTATTTAACCTCGATTTTTGCCTGTACTTCACCGTTCTTAATATTCTTAAAGTTCTCGATGTATACGTAGTTAACAGTATTAGTATCCTCCACAGTTTCTTCTGTAGTATTTGAAAGAAAGTTTAAAAAATCTGTTTAGGGTTCAATGAAAATACAAGACTATGAATATTGAAGAATTTCAATTTGTACAATAAAAATGAAAAAGAGATAACAAAATCCATATGGTGTTGTGTATATTCGTTCGAAAATAATAAATTAAACTGTAAGGAAGATAACAACTGAAAGTCGTATGCAGTGAGAAGTGGCCAAATATAGATGGGAATCCAGGTGAGGGATGTGAATGTATACAAGTTGAAAGATAGAATAAACAAATGTGGAATAGTAAATGTATGAAAGGGTGTTTGAAAAAAAAAAGGACAGATATAAACTAATAGGAGGTCACACAAAAAAATTTTAAATGACGCTAGGCTGGACAAGAATATGTGGGAATATTATTATTAAGTGCTGTGAAACACTTTGTTTTTATTTCTGACATAACTGTTTACTAAATGTAACGACTATATATTTTAATTTCGTAGCCCCAAGTAGGCTATTAACTTTATTTTTATTTTCCTTCAGTATGAGTCTAATAGATTTTACAGTTGAAATGTTTGTTCCATACCACACGTTGTCTCACAACATTATTTTGCGAAGACAATTACGTTTGTTTATCTCAAGTATTACGTACAAGGTTTGCTGAAACAATTAAATATAAACTTTTGTTTGTTTGTTTGTTTGTCCATCTGAATTTTGAATCAGCATTCAACGGACCCCGTCAGTATCTATTCTACCCTTTTTGGTTTCTGATAGCTACCTGGCAGTTCGTACAATACAGTGTTTGTTTTAATATTTCAGTCTCAATTTTCGATTTTACCAGAAATCTTCCTTAATATTTTTCTCTCTAGATTTGTAATATGTTACATCCTCTTCAACTACAGAATATACCTATAAACTGTGCATGGTTACCAGTCGAATTATCAATGTTTATTACATAAACAATTATAATATGAACTATCTGTATGATATGTTCTTGAAAATAGTAATGTCCCAAGAAGAGGTAGAATTTTTTAGTAAAATATACTGTTTTCTGTACCGTGATATTCTGGTTGTAAACCGTTGTGTTTCATAATTACATATCACAGCTACCTTAACACACGAGCTATTTAAATCGGACCCTGTGTATTTGTAACCTTCATCCATCCTCTTGCTCTTCGTGTTGTCAATTCACTATCATCTAACATGTTGTGCTACTTTTCTTTGTAGTAATACATATTAATCTCTACTTACTAACATGAATTGGTCCTAAAGTAATTAATTTAAAGAAATAGAATATAATTATCTTTGTAATATAATTCGTCTTCATTGGCTATTACCATATCGTAATAATTTCTTTATTAATCACTATACATTTAAAATACGTATATCAATTGTGTGAATTGCACTGAGTAACAATTTCCACTTATTGCCTAACTAAAACAGTTGAAACAATTTACTTACAGCGTTGACCTTGTTAAATTCTATATCGTCAGCTGCCGAGTTTGCTTTCAGTTAAAACGAAACACGAGATCCAAAACCAGCGTTTAGGTGCAAACGTATTGCGTGCAGCAAAATACGTCTTACCCTGATACAAGGTTTTGCTTCCCTGAAATGAACCTTTATAAACACTTGTTGACAGCTTCATTTTAACGTGTAAATATATAACTAGCAAATATTCTGTAAATGTCTAACGAAAATTGCTTGTACGAAAACCAAGAAACCTCTGACATGCTCGTCCATAAACTTGGAGAAAAAATTAAAACAAAGTGTAAAGCAATATTTATGTTTTCATACAGTTATATCATTATACAATAACGACAAGAAATATCAGCCACAATCGTCAGCTCCCACTATTTACAAGGTCCGTCTTCAATGTTTTATCTTTTATGTTGGAGCAGAAAACATACGATAATAAAAAATAATTAGACATTCTCGTTATCCCTTTGTCTGCTTTATTTCTATTATTATTTCTATAATATGTACATGATCACTTTCATGTACCTCAAGTATTTTTTGTGTAATATGTTTGATCATTTTACCTTTTTAATACACAGTATTTCACTGCCTACAATAAGGCTTGAACTACGACTGTGCTGTCTCTCTGCACGTTTTACACCGCTAGTCTTATAATTTCATTGCAGTTTCACAATCCGTGCAGTTCTAGACAGTTCCACTTATTTTGTCAGTTTCTGCGCCAATTAATTCCGTTTCTTTAAAGTAGAATTCCATTTCTATAACTGGAATTTTTGTATGAATAATGTATGGTGCATAAGTTTTTTTTTTTTATAACACTTGTTTGACTGCATCTCATAAGATGGTAAAGTACACGGACATATTATAAAAGCTAATTTTCTTCTTGTATCGGTTAGCCTTTTATCTCTTAGTCTCAATTGCCACATGTTATGAACATTCAGTAATAACAAACAATATAAAAATGTACAATGCTGTGTACAATTCAGTGGAGTGTACATGCTGTAGTAAAAGCTCGCCAATGAGTACTTTTTTTTTAAATAGAGTGAGAATAAAAATTAATAACACTAAATTCAATATATAATTGCATAGTCTTCAATAATATTCGGGCTAGTCTGTGTTAGGTATAGATTGCGGACTAACGACAATGCACTGGTTGCAGTCTATGCCAGAAACTATTTCAATTTAAATGATCACAACCTAAACAGTGAAATATTCAGTTGCTTGCCAGCATACAGTTTAGTTTGGCAAGAAATTTGCGATATTACACTTCACAGTCAACTGCAGAAGGACATAAATCAACAACTAATTATTTCACCGCTTCTTATCTCCCCCATTTTAACAAGTCTCGTCGTCTCCACGAAATTCAATATAACGTTATGTTTTATAAACCCGTCATCTGAGAGGTAGCTGTTTAAAAACAGGAATAAACATGAAAATTAAGAAAGATTTATTGTTTCCCTTACGGATACTAATTTTCTACAGCGCCATGAAATTTTAAATCTTTCATTTGTCAGTTTATTTTCGTAATACGTTCTTTTTTCAATGTTTATGAAATTCACATTGAAAAAATATTTAATTTCTTATTATACTGTTTTGTTTTTCACTGTTTCCAGGTATGAAAATTTGTTTGTGAAGTCAATTACCAGTAGAGCATAATATTATCAAAAAGATTTTCAGAACGCAAACAGACTACATTGTATTCAGCACAATACAAACATTTGTAAAGGAGATACTATAGCCAAGACAATATTCCTTATTAGCGTGTCGTGGACAAACAATACAGTTGGCATAAAAAAAAATATTACACTCACCGGCTAAATAATAGTAACGCTTCAATTTACTCTTTGCGCGTCGTTCGGTACCGCATTTTACTGCACATTATATTAAATTATTTTACCGCAGGTTATATTAAACATTTTACTGCTAACGTCAATGTACCTTAATGTGTATTTTGATAGTTAATTTGATACAGATTCTATAATTATGATCCACACCCACATGCCAACGATAAAACTAATACCTCAACGTTACGCTGTATTGTGAATATAATGTGAATGGCCATGTTACATAGTATTACAAGAGTTAGCGCTAAGTGCTATTTTTAAGTGCTATTACTAAATTTAAAACGTATTTCTATTTAAAATTTATAACTATTTGAAATTTTAAATTAAAATTTACAAACTATGAAGTATTCAACATAACTCATGCTTCATATACGTAAGAGTACAAGCATAATGAGATCAACAGTAGGCTCATTATAATAATGTTACTTTAAACCAAATGCATTGTAAAGGAAAATTTATAAACCCTTTTCTTTGGGATATGAGATTTTGCCGAACAAAAATCTGCCACTTTATAACCATATAACCAATGGTTTCAGCAGGATGCCAATCAGCGAGGGATCCCTGAGACTTTGCTTCATGGGAATTTTTTAATAGATTTCTCATGTCCTTCTCAGTCACCAGCCTAAACATTATCTGACGTTTATATTTAGAGTATGCTAAAGTAAGTAATTTCTTGTTCATTGGCTACTAAACGAAAACCCACCGGCAACCAATAATTATATAAATATACTGTGACGTACGTAAGAGAGACAATGCAAATTTTTATTAGGAAAATGTTTGAGAATGTAATTGTAGCATCTGAATATTGCCGGTAATGCAACAAAACATGTCGATCATGTTGTGTTCCTGAGAGAACGAGAAAACTTACTTCTGTATATTGCTAGTTTTATGGATAGGTGTTTAATTATATCGAACAAACGCTTCTGATAAAACATACTTTCAGTACTGTGTTGTGGAGCGTTGTGGTCCGAGTAGTAGTGGTAATATTAAAGAAAGAGTTTCACTGAAAAATATTTTTGGAACACAATTATCTAAAGAAAATTCGTCACGCACATTGCCATGAAAACGTTTTAGAATAGGTTTAGATAGTTTACAATTAGTATTCTAAAACACACAACCAGTTAGAAATATGAAAGTATTTATACATACATTAACTACGATTATAAGGGTGTAAGGAGGATAGTGTTTGTTGGCGATGATGGCTGGCAAAAGCGTAGTCACTATAAATTGTGGTTGTTTAATTTATTATTACTCGTTCACTGTAAGCAGTACTATGACGATTACATATGTAACGGCACTAATAATACGTGCCTCATCAATGTGACTATGAACACTGGCACGACTTTAGTGCACTAAAATTGTGCAGAATAAATTTGTGCAGAGTTTCATACGGGTATGTTCATTAAAATTTTAAATGCTGTGTCGACCGAGTCCATTTTTCCATATTTTAGTTTGAGGCTGCAGTATATATACATATAAGATCCCATATCGTGTATTGCCTAGATTGTCCATCATTGCAGTAATTAACCAGAAAAGTTTATTGTAATTTGGTGAATGAATTAATTTGGAGAAACAAGCTTAAACTCTGTTTTCTCAAAATCATATAATACAGACTTGCCTTACGTTGGGTGTAAACCTGACAATTGATTGCCTCCTCTCAACTTTGTGTTCGCTAACATTATTGACGGTATAAACACAACACATCACAATCATATTTAATTAAGTAAGGTAGACTTATCACTTAGAACGTAAGCTTTACTTCTTGAGGCTATAGAAACAGCTACAAAAAGACTCTACATAACTTTAAGAACATAAAACTATTTAACAAGTGTCCTTGCAGATTTTCCAAAAGTTCTGTCCTTTTGTTACGTCAATATGTTAGTACCTGAATGTAATAAATACCTTATTTACTAAGGTATGTCACTTTTATAATATGAAGATAATTTTTTTATGGGGGAGAAAATGCTTATGCACTGTCAGAGAAGACCGTGTTTCCCCTGGCGAGTGGGACTCTCACCCACCAAAAAACCCACCTCTAATTCAGGCATTCATATCCATCCTGGAACCACTTAGCGTATTACTTAAGTAAAAGGATGGAGCCTTTCGAGCTCCTTATAGTTGTTCCTTATCTTCTACTGCCCGTGGAGTGCAAGTTTAATATGAAGATAATAGTCACAATAATAATAATACCAACAATATGTTGTAAGACTTTGGCGTAAAGTAACCTTTATATTACTTTTACATTTATTACATGATATGTCCCACATGTATATAATTAAGCAGCAGTTCAAGTCCTAACTAATTCATTACGTAAAATGTCTGCTTCTGTATGCAGGAAAAATGATTTTCCTAGAAGTATTTAGTAGCTTCTGACATACCCAACGGTAATATAAAATAAAAGTATTGAAATAGCAAAAATAAAACATAACATATCGGTATGGTTTTAGTTCAACGTAAACCTGGGTTCAATTTAACCTACTAACATATTATAGTTTTTACAGATGTTTTACACTGATGAATGAATGATAAACGATTTAGGTCAGTAAGCGCATAAATGTTTATTAAAATGAAACTGTGTATTGATAAGTTGTGTAACGCTATATAACAGCGCTTTCATCGCAGTTTAAAACAACAATTGTGTTACGATCATTCCAACCAACAATGCGATCACTCGTTGACTTTGTTTTTCCAATGCAACAATAAACAATTAATGTTTTGTAATTCACAGTACATTTACTGATCTGTTTATACTATACAACTTTGATGTCAAACAAACTTTAATCGCGTGTGATGATATTAACGGATATAATAAAACAATGAGACAACATTTATAGTCAACACTGACAATTGGTCCTCTCTGCTGAATTTGGATGTTACCGAAATGATTAATGAGTGTAGTATTAAACTTTTTATAGCTGACACGGATTTAATATTTTATGTTAAACAACAGAATACTTTTTATATAATTAAGATACGTAAGGAATGGCAGGGTAAGCCGTACAATAAATGTAATGTGGCCAGCACTGTGCGTCAGCCGCCTAGTATTACCCCAGTTGTTACCTAATTGTTACCCTATGTACTCCTTCCATACACTGAAATAAACTGGGAACTCCAAAATGTATCTTCACTTTATTTTGCGCTCGGAAATGAAACTTGAGATCTCTAGCTTAGTAGCCAAAAACATTTGTCTACTAAACCACGTTATGTTTGATTTAAAAGTAAAAATATTAAGATCCAGTTTTGTATCATGCGTTTTTGTATAATAATAATTAACGACCATCCCTTGATTATAAGATTTCACTGTCATTCCGTGTTTTCTTTTCGTCTCGCTAGAATCTGTATTTGAAAATAACAAATAATTCTCTACATACTTTAATTAAAACGCATATTTCAGTTGCAATCAATGCTATTAAATACCCAATTTATATAGTAACCATTATAGTATGCATTATAGTGTGCATTATAGTATGCACAATTTAGTAAACTAAACATACTGAGACTATAATTGGTTAGTTTAATACCTATAGCATTCTAGATCTGTGCAGTAGATTTACTTAACAATTTAGTAATTTAATTTCAATAAAACCTGATACATTTTTCGTACTAAGTTGACCAAATATTTTAATTTAACAAAATTGACTTCAAAACACATCACTCATATACGATTTTAATATATGTGTTTCATTACTAAAAACCTAAGACACTCCCTTGTCTGTACAAAGAGTAACATATTCACTCCTTTCTCCTTTCAAACTTTTGTCTCCTTGCCACTTCTTCACATATAGGCCTACTAATCCTCTATTACACTCTGCTCCTCCTATATAGCATGAAAACAACGATATATGTATTTAATTTGTTAGATTTTTATTCAGTATAAAAATACTAAAATATTAGTATAAAAAAGTACAAATTATCTATCTGTTACTTTTGGTACACTGTTAAGGGGCCAATAAGGACTGCTAAAGGCATAAAATTCATTTTGTTTTATTTGTCTCCAAGTCACGTTTATTAACTAATTAGAATTAATATTAGGCATTACCTGTATTAACTTCCCGTCTTGTGACTTATCTGTTTTAATTTCTAAAACGACGCGTTTCGAGGATAAATCCTCATCTTCAGGTTTTTAATATTATAAAAACATCAAATTCGCCCGAACGGGGTCGTCAATTACTTAAAACACACAAAAACACCACACATAATTTTACACTGATACAGTCTCGGCACAGTCCGATGCGCATCGTCTCGTTGCTAACGATTAACCCGTTCGGGTGAATTTGATGTTTTTATAATATTAAAAACCTGAAGATGAGGATTTATCCTCGAAACGCGTCGTTTTAGAAATTAAAACAGATAAGTCACACGACGGGAAGTTAATACAGGTAATTCCTAATATTAATTCGAATTAGGCATAAAATGTTTGGGTGTTCTATTTTGGCATCACATTGGCAACCACGTTTATACGTATTTGTTTGCAAAAAAGAAAGTAACTTATCCCATTATCTTTATCATGGACGTTGGGTCGTGTTTCCAATGCGTCAACTGTATTTCGTGAATCAGCCATTTCACATTTCTGAATAAATAAATAGCTGTTATTTATGAAACATAAATTTTAACTGGTAATTGTTAAGTTCCGTGTACGTGTAAAACAGAGGTTCAGACAGACAGAACCCAAACGTGAAACCTCACACTTTCCTCCCATTATTGTCTTACTTGCCTCTGGGGTTTAATAAACTGCTGCTATTTAATAAATGCTCTTCTTTGCGTAGGTTCTATAAAACTGTATAAATTTCATATGTCTGCTATATTTTTTTAGTGTTCCATAAACGTGTTGACATATATAGCCAGTAATGTTTCGCGCTTATTGGTTGAATATAGTATTTATGTACGTTCTTATTTTTATATATCAATAACAATTTGGACCACTGGACTACACGTCCTGCCGTGAAGGACACAGACCGATTATATTTAAGACCGATTAGGCTAGTATACTATTGTACAGTAAATACATTAAACGTGTTGTGATTAAACACATACGTACAGGGAATACAGCTGTTAAATGCGGATAATATGTGTATTCTCAGGCCACTTGATTCATAAAATAGGGATATAAAATAATTCAAAAATAATTCGTAAATTATTTAATTTATGATTTGCTTCTTTTTGCTGAGTGTGGTATTTTCTCATATGGCTTCAGCCAGACGTTTTGCTTACTATTTCAAAATTGCCCATCTTCAGTGACTGTCTCTTTGTTTTCTGCCTTCCTATAACAATAAAGCTGGCTAGCGCAGGCAATCTTTAGCCACAGGTTTGTACATCTTGTGGCCGAAACATTCTTTTCGCAGATGTTGGGCAGCACATTTCTTCACCTTAATGCTGGACTAGTTGTCGGAGCAGGCGTAAAATATGTATTCTTCTCCCCTTCCTAATTAATAAGCTTATGTTTGTATTCACTTCAGTCCACATCTAATTAAACTTAAATTTTCCTCTAATACTCTAAGGTTTCATTACTTTCAAAGTTAATATTTGCATTGTTTAGGTTTTTTTGAAATTTAACCCCGTTGTCTGTTGTTCTTCATTCTTCAGTCTGTTGTTCTGGCTAACGCGTCAGTGCAAATTTAATAATCTTAGACAAGCAAAAATATATTGCATTAAATTATTTTCACATTTAATTAATCGGTAGCCTTATTATGTGTGTACCGGATAGGTAAAACTTCAGTATTCAGTATTTGCTTCAGTATTCAGTATTCAGTATATATAAAAGTGGTATTATTCCACATATATTTATATTATTCCATAAACCTTATGTACTTCTTATTTAACTATATTATGTACACTTTATTCCATAAATATTAACATTCGTTCTGTGTGTTCGTAGAAAAATCTATGTTGGCTCTGTATAACCTGTAGCAGTAGTCAGACATAACTTATTAAGAACTATTGGACTCGGCACAAGAATGAGAAAAATATAAAGACACAATTCAAATGGAAGTTTCGAATGCCTGATCAAGCAAAACACTGAAGGAAAAAGATATGTGTGGTAACTGTTACTGTGCTGCCCCTTAAAAAGTTCCTGACGACGACAATATATTTTAACGCCGACAGAGAGTGTCAAAGTGACGACTCGGATGTTTTAAAATTATGTCTAGTTAATTACCAAACCTTAAAAAAACCTTATATCATTAGAATTTATGAAATAAAGTAAGTGTCTCGTCCTATATTATTTAAAACGTATCTCGAGAATAATGAGGCATGTAACCGGGGTATAAAGTGATATAGTAGTGACCCAGTAATTGCTACGAGGAGCTCGTCAACCTAATTATTCACAATCTGGGTCGGTGCTTCTAAAGTGGATGCATAAATTCATAAGATAGTTCAATGCTCTAGCCAGACGTCAAAGCTTAATTATGTACGAAGAGTGGGAATGGTTGATACATTGATGTCACTAATATTAAACCGGCACTGTTGTATTACTTTGGTGTTTAAAACTTCAGAGTCGTTAATATGTAAAACAGTGCGCTTTTTCATTGTTTACATTGCTTAACCACTCTCCCACTGTCTGGTATAACCAATTACCGAGTTACACGAATATAAACAATGTACGATATTAATTGATGACTCGTTGGGCACTTGGTGAAACATATTAATGCAAAGGTTTTGTAAAATATATTTTACAAAACCTTTGTATAAACAATGCAATATGTTTGTTGAATAGCATGTCAAATTGCTACACTGAAAAGCTGTTGTGTCATTTCAGAGATTATTTCAGATTTTCAGTGATCTGCTAAAGGCCAAAGTGTCGTAAGTAAATAGATTCTAGTAATGGTTTTAGGCCATCAGTATACTGCTAATGCAACTGGACGGCAGATGCTACTTCCTAATAATGCCTTCAGGCTCTCAGTAACGTCAAGGTTGGTGACCGGTTCTAACCAGTTCTAGTAATATTGATTGGACCAGTAACTGCTTCAATGACTTTGTCATAAACAATTAGAATATAATATGTTATGAGTTCATAGATCCAGATTTAGTAAAAAAATTTAATATAGAAGTAAAATTGAGCCAGCTTAAATATAGTAGCAAGAAAATAACAAAATTTTGTTTTATTTTTCAACAGATTGATTATTTATATTCATCTAAGATCTAATGCGGAGCCAATTATTCGTTATATAAAGTCAAGAAGCTTCAAAATGTAAACCTGCATCTTTCTTTACACATGAAATTTATTTATTTTATTAATCAAATACACACTTCTATTTAATTAAGTTACTTACAAACTCGTTCTATTAGATATCAGTGGAACTATTTCTGTTGTATGTATTAATGTTGTTGACTTTTTTTAACACGTTTACTTTTTCTCTTTAACATTTTTGGACCTTCAGTGTTTACTCTTAAGTCATTCGCACTCTTGTACACTCTGGTATATATCGTCATTTTGAGGCTGAGTGGATTGCTTCTACCATTAACCACAAATCTCATCGATCTGTAATCTCTCATGTAAATCTCATATCAAGGTCCATTATCCTAGCTTGTGGTTCTTGTATATAATAAGCATTTATCCTTTTCTTTTAACTATTTTGTTTCTTTCAAAGATGCATCCCAGCAATATATATGATTTGTGTCTTGTCGGTTATAACTATATTTCAATTATAACGTTATCTAAGTTGTTTTACACTCAGTTTTTAACATTTGTTTAGACTGATTATTGCGGTCCTCTATTAAAATATGGCTTACTGAAAATACAAAAGAATAAATAAACCTAAACTTTACGTTACTTGTGAAGAATTACCAGTTTACTTTGTAGCTTGTGCGAGTACATGTCTTACAATCTCAAAAACTTCATTTAAATTCGTGTGGGTTTCACTAAAGACTGAAGCACGTTCTAAAGGCCTTCCCAAAGTAGGACGTGTACACGAAACTGAGAACACCTAAACGTGCCTCTTGCATAATGAACGCGACAGCGCCACACTGTTTTTCTCGTACAGTACACGTTTAGCTTCTAAACTTTAAAACAAAATTAGTAGCTAAGGTTGAGTTTCTATATGTGCATTAGTAGAGTTGGTCTATAACCCGACTTTTGCACTTATGAGTGCATCTTTTTACACTTAAATTTATTAATTTTATTACTCAAATATACACTTTTATTTAATTACATTACTTACAAACTCGTTTTATTAGAAATAACTGGAATTATGATTATTTTCATAATATGTATCAAGGTTTTGTTACTTGCTTACTTTGTCTCTTCAATATTTTTTGACATTCAGTGTTTCCTCTTAAGTCATTTGCACTCTTGTCCACTCTTGTGTTTATCGTCATTTTGAGGCTGAGTGCTTTTCGTCTACAATTAGCCACAAATCTCATCAATCTGTCATGTAACTCTCATAGCAACATCCATTATTCTAGCTTCTGCTTCTTGCATATAATAATCACTTATTCTATCCTTCATGACCTGCACAATCTCTATTGCTTCGTCATTTGTTTCTGAATAATAATTATAGACACTCGTAGCATTTTTACTCCACTATTTGACCCTATTACTGGATAATCTCACACTGATACTTGAAAAGTCGTTGGCGATTTGCAATAATTTAAGTACTCTGACACTTCACTCACAGAGTCTATCCGACTCTTAAGAGTCTATCCATTTATTAATCTCTATACTATTCATTCCTTTGACAATCAAACTCTGTTAAAAATTAAACTTCTTATAGTTAGTATAAAAAATAAAGTAAGTAAAGTAAACTATACAAATTTAATTTAAAAAGTTATTATGTAAAGAATAATACAAAATAATACCATACCTCTTATCCTATCAGAAATATCTGTGAAGTATTTAATAGTACAAAAAATGTTAATGCCCAAGAAGGGAATAATTTTATAAAAATTTAGTAATCTTCAGATCAAGAAAATAGATTAGAACAAAACTTTGGGAAGGATACCAGTAATCGTGAAATGAAATCGTCAATCGTCAATGAAAAGTGGTATCATCACGTCACTATATTAAATAATTTTGTTTCACTTTTAAAAGCAATGGTGTAATAAAATTTCGTAAATTTAATCCACTTATAATGCATACGTTAGTATGTCTATAAACGATCATGATATTTTATCAAGTTGCTACCTTTTTATAATTTATAATAATATCAAGCAATTAGATTTTATAAACATACCTATGTTATTACGTTTTTAACAAAAAATTATGCAACTTGATTATGTACAATCAGTGGCTTGTGTGAGAACAACTGTACAGTTCTTTTCCATTGAATTTCATCAGATTACCTCTTTATAAATGGCTGTAAAGTAGCTGATCTTGTGTCGACTCAGAACAATTATGTAGCTTCTTAAAAACAAACAATCCAAGTTTTCATTATCTACTATAATCCTGTATATCACTGTCAGCAGTAGGCGTACGTAATTAACACATATAAGCACACTTATGTCTATTGTGTTAAATAACAAATTTTTTAGTATAACATTTGGAATATAAAATAAATGTTTCTGTGAAGTATAATACGTAAATTGTTTCTGCTTGTGTTCCCGTACACAGTGAACTAATTCTTCACATATGAGACAATGAAAACATATGTTGACTTATTTCAAAATAAACCGTAAAGTGAGCGAAGGATGATACATGTATAAAGTGAGCGTAGTAATTAAAATACTCCGGTTATTTCTTCGAATTAATAAACAAATCTGCGAAATATCTGTTATATCAGTTAAAGAAAGCTTAAAGAAATCTTTTATATACTATACATTTTATTGTACTAATTTATCATGTGTGCGTGTGCGTGTGTGTGTGTGTACGTGCGTGCGTGCCTGTGCATGTGCGTGTCTGCGTATGTATTTCGGGCGATCGTGTACACAGTACTCGACTGTAATATCATCACGTGGTGTAAGTCAATTAGTAAATCAAATACCCTGTTACCAACTTCACCGTTGTACACCTGTAAACATGTGAGCTTCCATGAACTAATTAATTTAAACTAATTAACTAATGCCGTGGCAACAACAATACATCTCCAAACCGTGACAGACCTTTGCTGTAGTAAGATAACTGTTCGGTTGTGTGTCTTAATCTAAAATTCATTATAGTTCACTGTTTACTATAGAACAAATAGCAACTGTAACGTCATTTATAATGCATATAGCGCGTACCAATATTTGTAGCATAATAAGTAAAGCATGTTGACTCTCATGGTGTCTGCTACTAGAATTCTAATTAGAATACTTACAGTTAGATTGAAAGCGTATAAAACGTAAATTTGTCACTGTATAGTCAAATCTAAATCTAAAATGAATCTCTAAATATATTAGACAAAGTAAATCCAAGATTACCTCGAGTCTCGTGTTACATGTTAATTCTTAGTCAGGCTGAGTTTAATTATCCTTTTTTTACTTTTTTACACTAGTTTTGTTCTCAAACACATTGTTCTTGCAACGGAACAGACCAGTTAAAAGTTTCTGCTACTGTCAGTGAAACAATAATAATGGTTTATTATGTGCTTGTTTGGTCCTTCCCTTAAAATCAATAGTTAATATTTTCAGAGATGCTGAACAGCTCTCTTTTATACTATAATTCAGTAAACATAAAAATTAAAAAATTCTTAAATAAGAATGTATCCAATTACTCAAAATAATTTGTGTTACGGTCGAACAATATGGATAAAAGATGAAACGATTTTTTTGTACGTAATAAAGTAAAGTGCCAATTTAAAGAGGCATTTTACCGACTTTTTATAACACAATAATTCTAATAATGTTTTAAGTTAAAGGAATATATTATATATTACAAGATTGTAATAAGTAAGTATACGAGATTCTGACAAACCGTAGAGCAGAGTACATTTAATTGTTACTACTTTTGCTATTCACAGTAGTGCCACTTAGTACAAGTTCTTTTAGGCACGTTTGATCGATATTGGTACAAAGGCCCCATCACTTTATAAGGAATGACCAGTTACCGTTTCGGACAGCTGGTTTAAGCGTTTTTGTAAACTCTACTTAAGGCCTATTTGACATGTGCTATGACCAGTGTATACTTCGATCACTTGGTGTCCTACTGATCCAACTAACTGGTTACATTATATCCTCTCTATACGAATATGACGAATCTTCTTTCCACCTGTAAAATACACTTGTTATCCGTCTCTCTCTGTCTCTCTCTCCCTGCCTCTCTTTTTCCCTCTCACTCTCTTTCACTTTTTCTTTTCCCCGCAGGTAAATATTACGTCTTTACCCACAGCTGCTTTGATTAATACAGTACATATGAGGCACGAGTATAACACTTAGGAAAGCAATACAGGAGTACACGTATCTTAATTAGAATTACTACTTATAATTTTAAACAGTCGAACAGATGATCTGAACAGATAAGGTCATTTCCATAGCATATGATCAGCCTGAAATCTGAGTTCTGGCATCTCAGGTTGGAGACTCAGCAGTGCGTCTTGTAACTAAGTATAGTAAAACTTCACTTATTTTCAAAACTAAATATTGCTTTGGAAATTGATTAATATTAGAAACTGAATACACCTTGTATACAAAAAATGTGTTTATTAATTCTTCATGTTCTACTGCTTTACAATGTTTCTGGAAAAAGTTAGATAACGTCTCCCGTTTAAAATAAAATACTGAATCAAATCCACATGATACCTAGAGCGTTGTTGGAAACACATAAACACATTTGCACAAGACGTAATTGATTTTAATTTAGGATTTCAGATTTTTATGGAAGTTTCAATATTGATTCCAACTTGTAGCAGTACTTTAAATTTCCATTATAGCCATTTTTCTTATATGTTATCACTATACAAGTTTATAAAAGTCATTAAATCAATTTAGAGTTAATTAAAATCCTAGTAAATTAAACTGCGATGAACTATGAACTAAGAAAATTGTTTACCAATTTAATAATTGGGGAAAATTGTAATTATGTCCACACTAAATAAACAAATCCAATTCAGTTTGTATATTCTATTACTGAACTCTATCAACTGTACGATTACAAGGATCAGTCTTAACATAATATTCGATAACAAGCAGCCTTGTCGTTTTGTCAACAGACGTGTCCGCCTTCTGTTGTTGACAGCAGGAAACTAACTCTCTTTCTTTACCTAGGAAACTATTTCACTAATATTGACACAACTTGAAATGTGATTATGTACGCGCTTACGTCTTAGAATGACACATATTTATAGATTAGTTAAAATAGTTTTACAAAAGACACATTGATATCACTTTCTAGCAAGGTAAGTAATGTAATGATTAAATTCTTCCATCAAAGAAAAAAATTTGAGATTAAAATTATAAACTAAAACTGTAACAATACGATTCTTACGTATTCTAATAAAATATTAATTCTGCATACTGCCAAGAAAGTAAACACACATTTAATTGATGATTTTTGTATAATCTGTCAGGAACGTGCAAGAAATATTTATACTATTGTGAATGCCGGTTCCACATAAACACGTGGCATGACACACGTGAAGTTGTCGAGTACTCGCTCTTTCCGTAAGTCTGACGTAATATTCTAAAGCTGTCTAGCAAAACCTAGCTGATCTTGTAAATGTTTAGCTTGCCCGAATGCCAAAAAATAGAGTACTGTAAAACTTTCTTGAAAATATTACACGCCACCAATTATAATACCCCTTTATTAAAAAGAAAATACGAGAAAGCTGCCGACCAATTAGTCTTAAGATCCGCGAATTCAAACGATAAGTAGTGCTACAGATCCAGTGTAAAAAGCTTGTTTATGTTCTTTGAGGACTAGTGTAATGAATTAAAGGGGTGACTTCAATTGTATATGTGAATAGTGCGTCTTCAGTAATTGTAGCTTTAATTGTCTTCAACTAAGGAAACTAATACAACTTAAGTGTTTTTATTTTATAGAAGTGTTTTTATTTATATTATTAAACCTTGTCTGTATCAATTTTTCTGATGGTCAATAATTTATTCCAATGTTTTAAATCGCGATTCATGCATTCTCGTAACTACGTCTTTGTGAAAACCAAGCTTTCCTGTGTCCAGTATCAAATTTTTGATCTACACAAACTTTAAAAACTAAACGACTGCACAAAATAATTATAATAATCCTTAAATTTGTAGTGACCGTCAATCAATGAATTTTTCGGGTGAAGGGTTTGTGAGGATTGGTCAAAAATATAACACAAATTTTAACTTATTAGGGTGTTTGGCGTCAGCAACATTTGTCCTAATGGTGACAATACACATTGTCGAAACGTCGACACAAATAAGTTAAAATTTGTGTTAATATTTGTTACCTTTCCTCACAAACCGTTCACCCGAAAAAAATAATATTATTACGGTGTTCAATCAACGATTTTGTAACGATATAAAAATAATGATGTATACATTATGTTTAGTCGCCAAGCCACATGTATAATACACAACTACAGTATATTAATACTAGCAATCACTTGATCACTCTCCGTCTTCTGACTTTGTTTAAAATCATTTATAACTACTCGCTTTGAATATAAATTTTCGTCAATTCCTAAATAAAAACATCAATCCTACGAACACTACACTGTTCCGGGTATTAAATTGAAAACACTATTACAAAACTTTGCGTCGCGACACAGTCTGGTTAGTAACCTTTTAATTTATGATAAACCTGTTATTTGCTGTCAGTCCAACACATAACAGTCGACCGACGGTAGCGAAATGTTGCGCATTACCATTAAACAATAGTTTTTTTACCTTAATTTTTACCTTAATTCCTTTTTTTGGCTTTAAAATATTGATGAGTGTTTCAATTTAGTACGGATTAACCACGACACTTTCGCAGTGGATATTTCGTAAGAAGTAAAAAATATGTATCCAAATATATGATTACTCAGGCACGGCACACCTTAGTGTAATAAAATGTCTCATTAAAATGCGTTGACACGTCTAGCGTGGACCTCATACGAGAAAATACCGCATTCTGCAAAACGTACCTGAATACCCGTTAATGCCGTAGAGATTAAAATACACTGTTTATTAATGCGTTATAGTGGCCATAGCTTATATTCACTCTTTTCTCAATCACTGAATACACTCAAACACAGACACTTGAAACACAGTTTACCTTTCTTAATCCACACCGAAGTAACAGAAATATTCTTTTTTACGTTGTTTGATTACTTTATGGACGATTACAGGATGTCTAATAGCGTTTCTATCTTTAATATTTATAGCTACAGGAACGTACAGCACGTGTGTACGAGTTGTCAATGGTTGGTTAAATAGCTCGTATATAAGTTATCAATGGTTGATGTAATCTTTGTTTATTGCTGACCAAGTGCTTTGCTCATTTAGTTTTAAAAAATTGTTGAAACTGTTCATTAACTCTGTACTGTTTGAATATCTCACATTTTATTACTGCAGCGTAGCCTGGGAAATGCAGAACGCAAAAATAGAAAGTAGAACGCAACGCGAAAAACGTTTGGACTATGTAGATGTTTTTCTATGATGTAACTGAGTACAGTTTGCGTCAGGAAAGTAATATAGTACATTGATATCACAAGTACCAAGAAGAATTATAATGTTTTGCCCTCGTATTCATTGCTTAACTATTATTTTAAAACTAACTGTTTTTTTCGCTGATATTTTGAATATCTGCTTCACTCTTCGCAACAAGTGGAATATAGTCAGTCTTAAAATTACACAGAATATACATTCTGATCTACACCCGTTTACATTAGTTTACTGTGAAACGTTTTTCATCTGTCGTATGTGTGTGTGTGTGTGTGTGTGTGTGTGTGTGTGTGTGTGTGTGTGTGGAGGGGGAGAGGGGAGGGAGGGAGGGAGGGAGGGAGGGAGGGAGGGAGGGAGGGAGGGAGAGAGCGAGAGAGAGAGAGAGAGAGAGAGAGAGAGAGAGAGAGAGAGAGAGAGAGAGAGAGAGAGAGAGAGAAATAATGATCACGAATCATTATTTTTGTCCTTATTGGCTCCTTGCATTGAAATTCCATTACTTTTTATAGTGGAGATTTTCATATTGTATTGTTTTAAAATCTCATGAATCTGACAGTAATTCATTACTCACTTTTTATTGCACTACTTTATAAAATTGGTAAAACTATATAATATTGTGTAGGAAGACAACTGCTTAGTTTGAAAAACGTAGTAGGGGATTTATATAGCTTGCGTAAAACAAAAAAACAAATAAATTTAAACTGACTACTTTAAATTAGGAGTACTATATTAGTTCTTTTTTTTTCATTTATAGTACATCGATGTCTGTAACTGTGTGGTGTTGGTGGTGGTGCTGCCGATGATGATGACTTGAAATAATATAATGAATTTTGTAATTATTTTACTATTCGTGATTTCCACTGTTCATATCAATGGACATACCTACGCCCTTAACTATATTCACTAAAACGTTTACACCAAATTTGAGGATAATCTGTCTATAAATGAGCAGTATGACGTACGTATAAGTTATTGCATTCTTATATCTTAAAAACGAATTTTAAAAAGCACACAGCACGGTTTTAAATCTAAGCGTATTGTTCAATCACGGACTTAGATAGAATTAAACACGGTTATTAAGAATTTCTCTTAACAGAGCTCAAGAAAAATTTATTTTCTTTGCTTCAGTTAAGACAATTGTCCGTTTCTCCCCATTCCAGTAATTAATTATGCAATAAACATTTTGTTCTTAACTATTGTATTTATACACTGTTCATTCACAAGTAAATAAAGGTTGATTACAAGTAGTTATTAATTTTTACTTATTCGTGTGTTAACTTTAGTTTTTAATGTTAGCAGACAAACAATGCTTCTGGTTTGTTTATATTATACTTGTGGGTTGTGTAAATTACAACACCATGACTCACACTGTAACGTTACCTTACAAAATAATAAAAATAATTTAAATATTAAATTTTGTGTTTTCTGAAAAATATTTGTTTTCGTGTTTTTTTGCTGTAGGTATTTAATAAATAATTTTAGTAATTGTATTATGTAAAAATTTTAATTCTTTTATTGTTGTTTCTGTTGTTGTATCACTTTTTTGGAATAACTCCTGCGTTAATATAGTTATCTCCAGCACTAGTCGATAGACGGTTCTTCTTTCTACCTTCAGTATTCTACTTATTTCTTGGTAAATACCGCCTTTCGGATAGTCCGTGATCTTGAATTATCTTATTTTTTATTATATTTATTATATTTATTAAATTGATAAGTAAATTTCAACCAATTTGCAGAATTATATGATTTATTAACAATTATCTGAAATATCGATGGTTAATCGATTAGTAACAACAGTATCGACTCGTTTCTCAGGGCCGGTCGATAAAAATTTTACATGAATATTGTATATAAATTATTTGGTTCTTTTAACGGTTATTTTATAAATAGCCAGAGAAGGGTATTGCCATGAAAGTATAACACTTACAGTTAAAAGTTTTAAAATTAAAAATTACAAGGTTATTAAACAATATATAATGTGTATATTTGATAAAATTCGAACCAGTGATGTCTAGACGTTCACTTGGTCAAACTCGCATAGGATTCTGGGAAGATAAAGATGGCCGCCTGTCGACTGCGTAGGTTAACGTTAATTGCCTCGACAAATATTTCTTGCAATAAATGATGCCTTTTCACCGATTCCTCGTCTCCGCAATTGTGAATATTCGTTCTGGAGTTAGTTGAGTGTTCCTGGTTCAGTGTTTCGTAGTTCACTTTGTTTAAATGTGTGTGGTAATGTCTAACTTCACTTTGGTTAAATAGGTCGTAACTAACACCTTTCGTTTCGTTAGTAATAATTAATGGTGCTTGTGTTAATTTAATGATTTAGTCATCTATTGTTCTGTATTACTGTATTTTAATAGTGTTGTGGCTTGTGCTCACTGATTCTAAAGTTTAAAGTCAAAATTTAAAAAGTTACAAATTTTCACTGAATACTAGGTTTATATACCGCACGCCATTTCTGCTTCTTATATAGGTTAATAGGAGCAAAACCTCGTTCAAGTGTTCTCTACAACGGATAATAATTAACTGTTCTCATTTTCTTCGTCTCCTGAAATTCTTAGCCAATTTAATATGCATAATACATTGTTTCATTTATCCTTGGCTTCCGCTACATCTTTAAAAAGTACATTATATCACTGAATATATTTTCGCTTTTATTTAATTTTATGAAATACTAAATACATAATCGGTTTCTTTAATTCATTTGCTTAATTTGATATCAAATAATATAGTTTTACAAAGTTTTTTTATTAAAACTGCTATATTTCTTTCATTTTGGAAAAGTAGGCTTAAATTTTTATTTCCTGTTCTCCTCCAAATATTAGCCATTTTATCTGTTATAATTATGATTATACTGAATCTCAGATTGTTACAATTGTTTATCTTTCTTTAATTTCTTGCAATTTTATCCATTGATTATTGTTTTTAAATATAATTCATTAATCTATGACTCCCCCTCTGAAATTTTAGTTAATACATTTGCATTTTTACTCATAAGTTTACCTATCTTCTGACAATATCCTTTTAAAGTATAATTTACATTATATTACTATGTGATGGGTTTATCTTGCATAAATTTCATTAGTTGGTTTATTGGACTGGATTTATCAATTGTAATGTAGTTCAGATTTACCTTTTGGCCTATTTTTTATCTGATGTTACATACAAAGTTTTTAATAATACAGTTTGTTTATACTCTTTTCTGACTTTCTATTCTAATGTAATATTCATTAATAATTCCTTATTTTACTACAACAACATTTAGTATTGGCATTAAACAATTAATACATAACAATTATTTGTCATTAAAAGTGGTATTTAAATTCATACCTTTTAGTACTGATTATTCATAGTAACTCATAAAAACATTTTATCATATAAGAATGGTATCCACATTCAGACATTGCATTCCTGATTCAAACTATTAAACATAATAACATTTTATAATTATAAGAACTACACTCTATTTCCAAACCTTAGGCATAGAGTTCATTTATTGGAACCTATCATCTCTGTTCCTTTATTTTTAAAACTTACTTAAAATTATTTGGGTACAGTCTTATCTGTTTTTCTTTAATTTTAGGGATGTATCCCTTGTCACTTTATGGATTAACTCCCAGCTCTCTATTTATCTTATTCACTCCATTGAATGTTATTACATAAATAGTGGCACTTTATTAGAAATATTAGTTCTTGCTCTTTCACCATACTATTTTATTAAATAGCACTCATGATACTAAATTAAACCTTTCAAAGTTATTTAAAGGTACAGTATTTAATGTACTTTCTCAAAGTTTATTTATTACAATACAATAACATGCACTTGTCCCCTGTTATTTCTTGATACTATCACTAGTCAGTTTTATAGTTTTATATTACTAAGATGTTTAATCATGGGGGGACTGTTAAGATTTGTCTTTATTAATTATACAATAACTTTCTTGGGTGCACTTTTACTTAGCACTTTAAACACTTTTGTTTTCATTTATTTTACAGAGTTTCTGGTTTTTGGGGTGTTATACTTTCAATAGTGACATTTAATTTCTTTTGGGGTTTTTGTTTTCTCCCTACTGGGTTTCCTTAGGGTATTGGTCGTATTCTTCTCCCTCTACTATCTGGTATCTTCAAACTTGTCCCTGTTCATTAGGTATGTTGGTTTGTTCTGGATCTCTTCCTTCTTCATTCTTGGTTTCTTCAGTACCATTTCGTTATTATTATTTTTATTTGTTCTTGGTATCTTCCTTTTTCGTTCTCGGTTTCTTCATTATTATATCGTTAGTTTGTCCGTTGATTTGTTCTGGGTATCTTCCTTACCTACTCCTATCCTACCTGGGTATTATTCTTATTTTATTTTAGGTTTTTGGGGTTTTATTTTGCTGTACATTTATTTTTGTTGCAGAGTTTTCTTTATATTTACTTTTTCAAGTTATTTTGATATTTTATTTTGATATTTATTTGGTTCTCATTTGGATTTTCTTGATATTCCATGTAATTGATTTTTACTTATGATCATATGGTAATCTATTTAAGTGGATTATCTGTCATGCTACAACATGCATCACACTGTAGAGTCATCATATACAGGGTACTGTAACAACGGTGCTTATATTGTAAATAATATTCTCAATCTTTGGGAATGTCTTTATTAAGAACAATACCACTGCTTCCTATTTAATATATATGTTATTTTTGTGAAAACAAAACGTTTCTCTAGTAATGAGATTTAGCATCATCAGTGGGGAAACGAAGAAAATTCTACTAGTAGTATTATACTGAATTTCTATAGGTCCAATCTGCTTGACAATAACTCAACAACAACCACTACTACTACTACTATTACTACCACTACTACTACTACTACTACTACTACTACTACTACTACTACTACTACTACTACTACTACTACTACTACTACTACTACTACTACTACCACTACTACTACCACTACTACTACTACTACTACTACTACTACTACTACTACTACTACTAATATTGGCTAAACTGAGTCTTCATAACTGCTACAAAATATCTAGTTATTCTCAGTGTAGCAACTGAGGATGCCTTAACACGAAAACGCAAAAGGCAAAATTTTGGCGCTAACTAAATCAAGGGTCATCCTAAACATTGTTTTATTCTAAAAATGCGTATAGGATTCTTAGAACTTAAATATCCAAGTGCTGTAGATAAACGAGAATTTCTTTGTCGTTTCCTGTAATTTACTTTACATAAGCTGAATAAAATACATAGAAATACTAAGAAATGTCTTGGTCAGTGTTACTTGTACAACGTATTAAAAGCAAATCCACAGGATACCTTTGAAGGGTACATAAATTATTATATTGTTAAACTGGAAAAATGTAATAATGAAATATTCTTAATTCCAGATAGTATCAAAATTAATTAGAGTAGCCAACTAAATTCCGTTTTCTACTCAACCGTATGTCTATCTTCGTATGTTTAAAGACAATCTGTTAGTCTATTTGTAAACTAAATAAAACTAACATTTTGTATATTACATTAATAATAAAGTTATATAAATTCCGAATTTTGTACGTTGATCGTAGCAATGAAGACAAAACATATTAAAAATTCTCTCCTTAAATTCGAATTTACCATATGTTTTTATTAATCGTTTTCTTTAAGTTAAATTGTGTCACAGAAAACGTATTTACGTCTGCTCTCTATATAAACGTGTTAAATACACTTTTCAACTTCAATGAAGTGCGTCTGGGATGCTAGAATAATTGAACTGTCTGTGCGAGAATAAATTATGTCAAGTGATGCTGCGACCCACTTGTAGTAATATTGAGCTAAGCGTACTCTGTGCAATAAGTTTTTAAATGTATGAAGTGTATAGGTTTAAATAGATTCTGTTCACACAGCCCTTAATCTTGTAAAACTCTGTTATATGTATTCACAAACTTTACACTACAATTAAAATACATGCATTAAGCTGATAACAAATCTGTTTTGAAACTACATATCTTTTGCATACACGCGACGTTCATTACCAACAAATTTCATCTGGATTTTTCACCGACAAAAATTTTAATCTGAGACAGAAGAATAAGATGTATTTATAGATTTGCTTGCCAGAACCAAAGTATAATGTTAAAAACTATATTAATAATTTTTAGTACAATATTTAATAAAGTAAAGGAGTCTCACAAAGGATTCTTGCACAGACTAACAGATACTAGTTAGTTTACAATGGTAAAAGTTACAGTTATAAGTGTTAAAGTTATAATCAGAATTATTCAACGTATACGATAACTTTATTCAGAAAATAATGACACAGAATGATAGTAATATTGGAGTTGCATAATTCTCCCTGGATGTAATCGAGGTCCACTATATGAGTGTATGACTGAAAAATCCCGGGCCGAATAAGAAAACAACATTTCTTTGAATTGATATGTATTTATTTCTCAACATAATCTCTATTTAGCACTGTACACTTTTTCTAACGATGTTCTAAAGCAGTTATGCCAGACTGATAAGCCGATTTGTCGAGGTCTTCAAAGTAGCCATTTACAGCATCGCTGATTTGATTGTCGTCAGTAAAATCTTTTCCCCCTGAGCCACTTTTTGAGGTTAGACAAGTCATAGAGATCGCTTTGAACTAAATCCGGCAAGTATGGTAGGTGAGGGAGCAATTCTAACTTCAAATCTTTGATTTTAACCATCCCAACAATTGACGTGTGAGATAGTACATTGTTTTGTTAAAACAGCATGTTCTTTTTCCTAAATGTTGGCCATGTTTGCTTAATTCTTCGTTTAAATAAATTATACATCGTAGGTACACATAGTAGGTTGTATATTTGTAACTAATTGTGTTCCCCTTTTTTAAAAAGTTAATATTCATTACTCCACGCGTGTCCCAAAAAATAGTCACCATAACCTTACCAGCAGAAGGAATTGTCTTTGCATCTTTGGAGTTGGTTCACCTTTCGCGGTCCATTTTTTTGACTGTTGTTTGGTCCCAGGGGCGTTGTGATAAACCAAAGACTCGTCAACGGTTATGAATCGACGCAAAATTTTGATTGGATTTCGCGTATAGAGTGCCAAACAATCGGTTGAAACTTCCTTTTAACCCTGTTTTTTGGCCAAGTGTCAACAAATGCGGCACCCGTCTGATACACATATTTTTCAAACACAGATGTTCGCCTAAGATATCGCCCATAAGTCCGTTGAGTCTCCGCTGTCTCATTCATTTTTATTCTAGTTTGAGTCATTAACTTCAACACTTGGTTAATCATTGTCCGCGTAATGAATACAATCAGTTTTTGATCTTACGGGTACAATGTGAATGTGACAAGTGGAAATAATGCAAGTAAGGTAGATTGGTGTAAACATAAAAGAAATATATTAGAGCATAAGAGTTTTAGAACGCCTTTGTTCAAACGTCTAAGTATCAAAACAAGCTAGTACACAAGACCAAAAAATCAATGATTCTAAAGAATCGCCTAGTAAAATATAATATTACTTACCGTTGCATATTTCTTATAATACTATAATAGGAACAAACGCCTTGACATTAATTCCGTCAAAGTATTTTACCCTAAACTCAGATCAACGCAACATTACGATCTGCTACACACACCGCCTGAAAACGTACAGTGCATTATTTGCTTCATATACAGTGTTGTTTGCTTTTAGTTGTGCTTGTGCAAGTAAGTTCTCTCTCTCTCTCTCTCTCTCTCTCTCTCTCTCTCTCTCGCTCTCTCTCTCTCTCTCTCACCCTCTCTCTATTGTTTTCCCTCCCTCTCACCCTCTACTTTTCTCTCCCTTTCTTAACTTCTGTCTGTCGTCTGTCTGTCTGTCTGTCTGTCTGTCTGTCTCTCTGTCTGTCTCTCTCTCTCTCTCTCTCTCTCTCTCTCTCTCTCTCTCTCTCTCTCGACTACGTTGATCCATTTATGTATAAACCTTCAAGTACTAGTAAATTCACTTTTGTAAGTGCTTCAATCTATGCGTCTTAAGAAACTGTACGTTGATTACTCTGTGTAATTTAGCAAACATAACACGAGTACAAACTAGACACGGCATTGTCGCTCACATCTACGGAATCATTGATCTGAATACATGACGAAGTAAACGTTTTTGGTCTCCTTAACTCCAACGATTGAGTTTGTATTAAAAGGTGACCTTAATATAAAGCCACAAGTCTAGTACTGGGTGTGTGAAATTCTTTCCAACAGAAGGCGTAACTTAGGATATAGGTAAATGAAAGCACTATTATACATTTTAATAATAATATTAATAAGGTTAAAATTTTTATACAATGCCATGAGCAGCTTATAAACATGGAAACATGTAGATTAATAAACAAATACATTTCTGTATAAAGCAGCATTACTTGTTTTAAAGTGTACTATTCCCCATAGCATAAAATAAAACGTGGCAATTCAGCACTAAATTCAGTTGGACTCAATTACGTCTTTTTTTCTCTATATCTGGCAGATGTAGTTACGATTGGCAGACACCTTGCTTAATGACGTTTAAATGAATGCAAACTCAGCAACTGCAGTCAGCAAATAACTGTCTAAACTAGGGGCAAGTTGGATACTTTAGCTATTGTCAAATACTTTAGCCACAACTGTGGCTATGAGTAGTCACCACGACAAACTATTGTAAACTCTCCGTGATGTAGTTCTCTGAAACAGTAGCCAGAGTAATTATAGTGCGTCCAAGATAAGTGCACTATATGATATGTTTCACTGTGCTTTATGACACTGTGCTTTTCACTGACTTAACACTTTTTTTCCTTTAATCAACAACTATAATAGCATGCAACGACTAATATTGACTGGTCAAGGAATGACAACTCTAAAGAAGCAACAACAAATATATAATTGACTAAGGACAGAACTAAAACAGCACATCAAACAATTCACTTAGAGAAAGATGATTAAATATCAACAGAGCACAACATTTTGATCCTGGACAAGAGACTTCAGAACTGGCTAAAATACGCAAGCCTTCCGTATTCATTTTAAATACCAAAAAACGTCGTTACCTTTGACCAGAAAACTATAATTATATAAAACACATGTAAGGTTAGATGTAAGGTAACTAACTTGAGAGATAATTTTTTAATCAATTTCCATATAGCAAGTAACAGAAAACATTGATTTTTGACCGATTCGTCGAAGAAAAAGTGATAGTTGTGGCGGACGCTTCCATACCCGTCATACACTCCTATATATTCTCTCTGCGGTCATAAAAGGTGTCCGGAACCCTAAATGATGTCCGGAAAATTATCCGTACGGACGTTATCAACACTTACAGTTTTATGTAGAATTTAAGTGTAATATCTGAAGTTGACAAGTATCAGGTAGTAACGTATGTCCATAACTAGGCGACGAGAAGTTTGACGTACCCGCTTAAGCAAGTGCTGATACAAAAATCCTCTCTTAGAGTACTAGATAGACTTGGAAATGCCATTCTGGTCCAAGAATTGATAAAGAGAAGTTCTGACATTTACCTCCCCATGTTGAAGCTTGTAACGCATCTGTAACTGGCGGCGAACAACTGAAGGGGCCGAATGTCTTCCAAAATGCCTCTTAAACAAAATGCCAACGGTCTCTTTGGAGAGTAAATGAGCGGATTAAGGTTAGGGCATCCTCTTGTCCTTGGTGTGGGAAATCCCTTCTAAAGGCGGATGAATGAGATATCAACGCTATTAGTGTGCAGAAGGCAAAGAAAAACCACTGCGTTAAATATATGTAAAGATTTCTCAAGTAATGACAACCTAGTGGAAGGCTCCTTAATAAAATGTAATAATCCCCCGTTCGGATCTCCAGATGGGTAACTGCTGAAGGAATAAAACGTGGAAAACGCAACATATGAAATAATAGAACAGCAATCTGAAAGGACCTATCGGAGTTGATACGTGAAAAGCGACCACGATATAGAGAGAATGTATGGAGACACTGAGAAAGTTGTTAAGAGTATGAGGTAGCAGTAAGCTCTATAATCATAGAGATAAGGAATGTGAACTAAGCAAGCTTGGTTTTATTCTGCTATGAAACAAACATGTTTTTGGTTGTTGTCCTTTTTCCAAGTTATATTTTTACGTTTCCTTTACAAAAAAAACTCCTTGACACGTAGGCCTTTATGCATGTGTATTTCTGTCAAACCCATTTTAATTTCAAAAGTTTGTTTTCAGCAGTTGTACTTCTTTGATATCTACCGCTTCGTTTAACTCTCTAAAAATAACAAATCCAACATTACAATTTAAAACAAAATAACTTTTGATTAGTTGGTACAAGCCGGTTTAAATTTTCAACATTAACCAAGTAATTAGCTACAGAAATAAAATTAACACGGCTCCACTTTTTACTGTAGTATTCTTAAATACTGTCTATTTAAATACTACATCTTACGTTACACTTTGTTAATAATTTCTTTGTGTGTGCGTGCGCACGCGCTCCCATGAAAGATGAGTAATATTCAAATAATTACTCCTTTTATTTAAATTTTTTATTTAAGATTTTATGAATCAAAAAATTGATACAATTGTTTCAATAATACTAGTAAGATCATATCACGGCAAAAGCAACATGCTTCCTGTTTACTCGAATCATCCAGCATCTACCCACATAGTACTTGTGTCCTATAGGTTTATATTTCCAGACTCGTTCGGCCTGTCTTGAATCTGACATTCTTTCTAAGTGTTCTTTCCACCGTCGTTAACAATATTTTAATCTTTCAGTTAAGTTGAAAACTTCTACTTCTTCTCTTATGACCTCATCCTTTTTATTATTAAGTTAAAACACTTTTCAACTCCTCTAAAGAACGCCATTTACAAGGCCTGTATTCTACTTTCTTGTTTCTCGGTTGTCGTCCATAAATTCATAGGACAGTACAGATACTGCCATGACTTCGTAGAACTTTAATTTTTTTCGATGTACCTTGTCTGTAAAAACACGATTGTTGTATCACAGCTGGTCTGGACTTCACAAACTTAACACATTTTGTAATCCGAAGGAGGTGAGGAACGCTTGAAAGCTGGATAGTAGGGACAGACAAGGACGAGAAGAAAGGCCACATTCAGAATAGCTTACAAAATAAACGGAATTAGACAATAATATTACAAACTTGCTAGTCGAAATTTGAATAAAATTTGAGTCGTCTACTGACAGAAATGTAAAGAGAAACACATTTTTATTCCGAATGAATGATAGCGACAATGAAGCACCTGCGCCAGACACATGGGGCACAATATAACGCAAGGAAATCGCCAACAAGCGGCAATTTAAAACCACGCTTGTCATCATGCGAACCTTTAATTAAATGTGTAAATTATCTTGTGTGACCTGCTTTGTCATCCATAGCGATACTTGTGACGTCACTGTATTATCGGCAAAAGTTTTGACTGAATGGCGTTATGAACAAACACTGCCGGCGGCATTTTAATGGGAAAATGTAAAAGTTATTGTTTTCAATAAAGAATTCCGTGTTCATAATGAACACAAAGTTTCTATCCAATAAATTAATCCTTAAGGGCAGAATTGAAGAAAAATATAAGAACCTTGGTTTTGGTTGATGACACCGAGATGAATTCATTACCATTTGAATTCCGTGACACTATTACTTGTCATTTGTTCAAAAATAAACTTCTTAATGCTAATTCTAGAGGTTGTAGAATACATTTAACCCGTCCTTATAAAACGCTTTCCGTCTACGACATTAAAGTGAAAAATATACAGTATTATATTACTTAATACAACTCAAGAAACATAAGTACAGCTCATATGTACAGAATATACGCTGAACGAATTACTAACACTATTGCTGAACTAAATTTTTTTAGAATTAATTTACATAAATGTTTACTAAGGACAAGTAATAAGAGCTTATACTATCTGCAACGTTATACGATAACATAATAACGTGGGTGAGACAGGAAATATAAAATTAAACAGTACTTACCTTATACTCGTACATCAAATTAGAGCGTGATATTTGAAAAAGTTTTATATTTGAAGGCTTTTAGTGTATGTGTATATCAATTGTCATGCATTCAATTTTTAAAATTTAATGAAAACTATCTGATTAGCGGAATGAGATTGTTTTAAAGATTACAGACATAAAGATTTGTTTGGGAAAATCGAACTGAGAACGGGTACACGCCAAGCCATTGAAAGTACTATGTGCCGCAAAAATTGGTCAGTTTTTTAACGTATATTATTATGACAATTACGGGACGCTCTCAAACAGTCAAGAGTGTCGTTCTACCCGTTTCTCGGCTAGCCGAGCAGGTGCGACTCTCTGTCAAGGCCGTGTACTAAAGTCGCCTCTAGACTATTCGAGTTTTGTTAAATACGCAAATTATGCTGGCACGCTGCCAAAAGAATGGAATATTATTCTGAAACATCTGCAAGTTACATAAACAACAGCGGCCTGTTTAATTAGTTAGTTACAGTGGGCGACTTCTTTAGTGCGGATCGAGTCATTGGTGAGCATTAGTGAAAAGTGAATATTGTGTTATAATTAATTCGAAACTCTATTACTTGACTTTATTGTTGCGTGTGGACAAATTTAATTGGAATTATTGTACGAAAGTACTTTTTTAATTACAAATTGTAATTTTTGATTAATTAAAGCTGGTAATTAGTGACTTCTTTGGTGTTTGCATTTGGTTTCCACTGTATTATAAGATGATCCGTGAGACCGTCGAAACAATATTAATAATTTTACATCAACACTAGTGAAACAAGTTAGCGAACATGTGTGAAACAATAATATTGAAGTAACCGGTTATTCCTGCAGTATATTCAACTTACTAAACTGTAATGCCATGCGTCACAGAATATTTAGCGTACGTATTGTTTTTATTACATAGGCGGCAGGAATGTCTGCAAAATTCCAGTTGAGCTATCAGATTCTTTAGATTAAGGGAATGACGTAGAACATAGTAAAAGTTTTTGTTAGCATTACGCTACATAGTTGGTATGGCATAAATAATCGGGGGTGATAACATTTGATTCTAGTTGAAATTTAGTACTATTACCACCAGCTGTTCCAGTGCAAGTTGATAGGTTTATGCAAACTAGAGGCTGGTTACAGCATGGTTAAGACAGTGAATTAGTGAAATAGTCGAGTATTAAAATGGTTCTGCCCGTGTTGTAGACTATTATACTCGTGCGACTTCTGTTACTTTTTGTTGTGATAATGCGCCTTGAACAATTGTAAAGTTACAACTGTATTGTAAAATTAGTGTCACTGTTCCATGGTAGTGTAAAACAAATTTGTCAATATTGGTTTCTGTTGATATTAATAATTTATTGCATCCTTTTCAAACAGTGATCATTAAATCTATTACAGTTTTTACAACGATACGTGTTACGGTATTGTACATTTAAAAAAAAGTAAATACTATGTTCTCACGTAGGCTTCCGCGTCCGGTGTCCATTATATTTATAAAATCTTCTTCCGGTATGGACCGCGTCAAAAATGTCTTGTATGACAACGTTTCACTCATATTGCAATGAGTATCCTCAGGTCTAAGTGACTAAGACCTAACTAAGTCGATACCGGAAGAAGATCTTAAAAATATAAAGTAAATACTATTCTTACATCGACATGTCAGCGTTTGAGAGATGTAAACTTTTTGTTTAACGGGCTTAAGGGAAATAAAGACTAATATCATCATCATCTACACATCACGTCATAGTAACCTCGTTGCCTGTCTTGCCTTTGAAGATCCTCCAGCCATCTGTTTCTGGGTCTGCCCATACACCTATGTCCTACTTTTTCTTTATTTGGAGATTCTTTGGCCAGTCGTAAATCTGACATTCTTTCTAAGTGTTCTTACTAATAATTTTTACTATTTCTTTTATGAATTTGCTAACTGCTATAATTTTTATTGTTCGACTAAGCTTTTCGTCATCACTGACATCACCAGGTCTTAAACAACCAGTGATGACGAAAAGCTTAGTCGAACAATAAAAATTATAGCAGTTAGCAAATTCATAAAAGAAATAGTAAGGATGGCTGCTAATTAAAAACAATACGAAGAATATTAATTTTTAGTCTATCATTCAAGTTAATAACTTGCCATTCTTCTCTTGTGACGTCATTCATTATATAATATAGTTTAGAACATCTTTTAACTCCTCTTAATAACGCGATTCCTGAGGCTTTTATTTTACTTTCTTGTTTCTTAAATGTCGTCCATAATTCTTACCCATAGAACACTACAGAGATAGCAAAAACTAATATCTCTGCGGAATTTTTATAATAAAGAATTTGCTGCAAGCAGTTGTGGGAAAAAAACAGAATGTTTATTAGTTTAGAAAATTTTCCAGTAAGTCCATATAATACTTCATGAAATGCAGAAACTCATCATAGCATAACTTAACACAACTTGCAGGCGTACACATACAAATTTAATTACATTGTGTGTACGTAGTTTATAGTACAATGAAACCGTGTTCCTAGAAAACTTGCACCGTAAACAATTCTACAGATAATGTAGAAAGTTGTTGAAGTTAAACGCCATTCAAAGTTTTAATAGTTACAAAGGTGAAACTATTACACGCAGTATTAAAATTGATAGACGCCTGTGATCAGATTTCATTACTTGAAGAACTTAAATTAATTTTGCATTATCTGAACGATCCACTTACATCTCAACTCGAACGCTATTCAACATAACTTTACTAAACTCTTGTATAGCTGATTTTGCATCCAATCCCTTCGCGAGACAGTGTATACTTTGCATGGACAGAATGCGTATCAACTTCTACAAGAGCCAGTTGAAAGCTCGTGGAGCGACATCTACAGCTTAACGGTGAAACTAATCCGTGTGTTGTAAGATTTACATTTTATGTAAACACATGTTATTTTACAAATCTCTCTGCCAATTTATTCATTGTTGTGCGGTTTGAAATTTACGCGTCATGCTTGTTTTGAAAAATGGACAAAATCAAAAATCGTGCTGCGATTCTTTGCTAAAAGATTCCTAGGGCAAATAAAAATTCACACCCAGCTATTTAATACGTTAGGGGATGCTGTGCCTACAAAAACAATGCTGTATAAGTGGCTACTTGAATTTAAAATTAATTCTACAATCCTACAACTTAGAATGAGGCAGCCACCTTCCACAAAGTTTTTCCACACCAAAGTCTGCACTTAAAATATGATGCACACTATAATATAATAGGCGTATAATCTCTGCGATGTCATCCATTATGAAACGCCGGACTTCCAGCTCTGTGTAAGAAATGTTTTAATAGTGTCTGGAGTTCTTTCAAAGTTATATAAATATATATTATATATATTAATAGTATAATTAATATATATTATTATATATAAAAAACTTTCACAAATGAACTTACTTTGGTTATCACTTTCACAAACGTTTCAAGGTGATGTGCCTCTTCCTCAGTGTGAGTAAATACTGAATGTCATTGTTACAAAATAACAATTATGGACTATAGGTGTGTGTGGTGGGAATTGATGGTGGGAGGGAATTGGCGCTGAGGTTCAAATTGTGTGTTTGGATCAATGTACCAAATAGTGTATGTGATCTGTAATGTAATTGTTCATTTAATATGTTGTTTGGTTGTAGTGCGTGATATCTGTATATTTCAAATTGTTCAGCTGTGTTTAATTTTCTACTTTTTGGTAAGTAGTGTAATATTTCCATGTTGTCTTCTATGTTTGTGAAACTATGGTTTTCATTTTGTAAAAGTGTGGCAAATGTGGAATGTATGAAATTTGTGGTGAGGGCTTTTACATGTTCTGAAAATCTGGAATAAAAAGATCTTCTCGTCTGGCCGATGTAGAATTGGTTACAATCATTACAATTTAATTTATAAACTCCTGTTTTACTGTATGTGTCTGTGTCTTTGTTAATATTTATATGTTTCCTAATGGTGTTGTTGGTTCTGTAGGCTACTTTATAATTGTGTTTTCTAAATGTGTTAGCAATTTTGTGTGTATTGGAGTTGTAGTATGTAAGTGTTATGTACTTACTGGGTTGTGTGTTGGTCTGATGTGTTTTATTTTTTGTGCTTAGGATGCGTTTGTGTATTTTATTTACCAAATCGGGGTTGTATCCATTTTTAACTGCTATATATTTGATTGTGTTAAATTCTTCTTGGTAGTCATGTGTGTTTAGGGGTATTGAAGTGAGTCTATGGAGCATGTAGTTGAATGCTGCATGTTTGTGTTGAGTTGGGTGGTTGGATGAGTTATGTATGACCATGTCTGATGTGGTGGGTTTCCTGTATATTTTGTATGTGTGTGTGTTGTTTGTTTTGGTGATTGTGAGGTCTAAGAAGTTTATGCTATTATTTAGTTCTATTTCAAGTGTGAATTTTAATTTATGGTGTATAGTGTTAATATATTTGTGGAAATTTTCTATTTGTCTTTTGTTGCCGTTGTATAGGAGTATAATGTCATCAACATACCTGTGTCAATATATTATTTTATCGGTGTATTTGTTATTGTCCAATATGTGTTCTTGTTATATGGTGTGTACAAATATTTCGGCTAGTATACCTGATATAGGGGAACCCATGTGTGTAAAACATGTTATTGTGTGTGAAATAATTTTGATCAGTTATAATTTTAGTTAGATGTATGATCTCTTTTATGTGTGTTTCAGGTATGTTGTTTAATTTTAGTAATTGTTCTACTGTAGTTATAGTTTCTTTTATGGGAACATTGGTGTATAGGTTTGTTATGTCAAATGAAGCTAGTGTGGAATTGTGTGGAATGTGAATATGTTGAGTTTTATTCACTAGATCTAAATTATTTATGACAGTGGTGTTGTCAGTTAAATTTATGCTATTTCTGATTTATTTATCTAAGTGTCTAGCTATTTTGTGTGCAGGTGCTTGTGTGTTGTTTATAAGTGGCCTGATGGGAATATTTGGTTTATGTAATTTCGGTAGTGCATTTAGTGTAGGGGCTTTTGGTTTAATTTGTTTAAAATATTTGATGTTGTCAGGTGATACTATGTGTTTTGTGTTATTTAAGGTTTTGTTTATTTGTTTGTGATAATTTGGGGTGGGATCTTTATTTAATTTAGTGATGATGTTTTCATTAAAAAATGTTCCGATTTTGTTATTTAAAGCTTGTTTTTCTATTATGACATTAATATTGCCTTTGTCTGCTTTGAGTATGGTTAGATTGTGCTCTTGTAATTTACGTTTTATGTTTTTTAGTAATTGGAATTCAATACTGTGTTGTTTATGTTCATATTGCTATGTGTGTTGTAATTTGCGTTTGATATCGTCGCGTATGGTGTCTTGGTCTATGTTATGCGTGTGTTGTATGGCTGTTTCAGCATCAAGGATTATGTCACGTGTATGTCCTTTATTATTGTTGTTATTAGTTGGATTGATGCCTAAATTGTGTTTTAGACCTTTATCTAATAGGGTTATTTCTGCATTAGTGAAATGGGTCAATGTTGTATTTACAGTACGTGCGTGAAACTTATGTGTCGGTGTAGGGATGGTTTCGTTTCTGCGTGTTAATAGGTTATTGATTTTTCTGTTATGTCTTTCCTGTGTTCTTAATTGGATTTTCTCTATGATATTTCGTGTATATTGTATTATATGTTCTAATTCAATGTGGTGTAATATTTGTGTGAGTTTTACGTGTAGGTTGTATGCCGTTTTGTTTAGTGTATTTTTTGGGGGTATAAATCTTTGACGATGTTATCCAGGTGTATTATTTCTGCTTTACGTTTGGTTTGTATTGCATTATGTATTAATATTGGAAATGTTACACTACTTACCAAAAAGTAGAAAATTAAACACAGCTGAACAATTTGAAATATACAGATATCACGCACTACAACCAAACAACATATTAAATGAACAATTACATTACAGATCACATACACTATTTGATACATTGATCCAAACACACTATTTGAACCTCAGCGCCAATTCCCTCCCACCATCAATTCCCACCACACACACCTATAGTCCATAATTGTTATTCTGTAACAATGACATTCAGTATTTACTCACACTGAGGAAGAGGCACATCACCTTGAAACGTTTGTGAAAGTGATAACCAAAGTAAGTTCATTTGTGAAAGTTTTTTATATATAATAATATTTAAAAAAGTGAACGAAGAGGATGAATAAACAAGATATTTATAATTAATATATATATATTAACATTATAATATTATACTATATTATATTTATAGTTATTTATATTTTGTGAAGATGACAGAAAAGAATGCTGTCGAAACAAGTGTCAAAATACAAATTAATAAAATACATTCCTGTAGAAAATAAGAAATGTTATTTATTTTCAGTATTTATAGTAACAAGAGTAATTGTGAGCAATTAGGATTATTATATTAATGCGACACCCAGTATGTGTGTGCGCGCGGCGCGTGATTTGTAGTACCATGCAAAGTGAATGGATAACGAATAATGAATTATCTATAAAGCACTGAAAAATAATGAATGTTTGTTACACGCGACTCTCTGTATTACGACAGATCCATTTTGTGTTATATCCCTCCACAGTTATAGGTTCGTTTGAATATTTACTTACATGAGCGCACACATGTTGCAGACATTAGATATTCTTCGTGTACTCTCTCGGTCAAAAAATTTACCTCTCATTATAAAAATAATGCCATTTTCCTGTCAAAACTCTCAAAATAATATAACATTTAACATTCTGTAATTGCATAGTGTAACCGTTTGAGAAACGTAGTATATTAAAAACTTAAATTGTACATACTTTGCATTTAATTTTTTCTTTTGTAACACGTGATGTTACTAGATTTAAAAGATACATTTTACGATATGCTAGAACATTTTTGATCAGTGGTTTATCATAAAATACACTTGTTAAATTTACTGAATTTCAACGTGTTGTTATTTTTCTGTTTCTTAATGATAACAAGTGAAACGAAATTTCCAAAACAAAATTTTGTTTATTTGTAGAAACCGCGAACAGAGGTCTGTGACAGAATTAGTACTGAATAAAAAGCACACATCTTACATCTGTCTAACGTACAAATATCAAGTCCAAACCTTCAGTGGTGTTTATAATATCAATTCGCATTTGATTAGTAGCCTGTCGTGATGCTTTCATGGAACGAGTAGCATTTTATTTTGTATCAAAATATGTCGTCTATCTTCTAATATACGGGATTCTTGTGCTTTTGTTTTATTTTTAGTTTATGTATTTGGAATTGATTTTAATGGATTTTTCAACAAATTTCAATGTTCCTTTGTATTAGTGCTATTGTAACTCACGCGTACTTTTTAATTAGAACACTTTACTACAAAACTTTATTACAAAAGTAGTTTTGTATTTCTGATAATTTTGCCTACCCCGTTGCCTATGATTGACTATTTCTGTGTTTGGAATATATTTTTGGCTCCTAGATAACCAACAGCACCGTTTAAGGTCAAATGCGTTGATCTCGCAACAAACGTGCGTCTTGCTCTATCGACCGATACCGGCATCAGCCTTCTATATTTATTCTGTTCAAAGATGTGTAAAAACATAGGAGATCTAAATTATTTCTTATACTGTTCCCGGAATGAATTTATTTTTTTTCTACTTTGCCTGAAATTAGAAACGAGTTCTTTGTAAAATATATTTTATACTGTATAAAGATTTCAAAATGCGTTTATAGTTACTTCTTAAGCGGCGCAACAACCCATTACTGAGTCAAGGCCTTCTTAAAATATAGTTAGTGTTACAGCTGGTTATATTTTAAGGTATGAAAGTGTTATATTTTTTACATAAATTTTGACGTATTTACAACGAGAACGAATATCATTTTCCTTTTAGTATGAACCTGGGGAGCCAGAAATTTTACCGAACATCCAACGAGATATTTACCTTTGAAAGCAGAATACACCATATTTTATGAAGAAATTTCATCTATTATTACTTTAAATCTCGTAAATACAATTATTATATATATTTTTTTTTACACGAACAGGCTAGCCGTGGACCACGCGAATATCATTTCCTTTTCTTCTCTATCCAAATAAACAGGATCGTCGCTGCCATGACCATCGGACTCAAACCAAGAATGCCCAGGATACCGAGGATGTAGGTTTGGAGATCAGCTACATGCCTTTCATCTTGCCCTCATTATCTACCAGAAAGTGGAATTTTAACATTTAAATTCTTTTAGTTAAGGTAAATTCTAAAACCTATGGATTATTAGATAAAATAAATGTTACCTCTCGTTTTCTTCAAAATGAGAGAATTTAACAAAATTTTTGACTTTTAAATATTAAAAAAAGTACTATTAAAATTTTAGTTGTTTTAGTTGTTGACGATAAATTGTCTGTGTCTAAGCAATTGAACGAAATTAACTATTTATTTAATTCAAACTGGCAACGACTACACACGTATTCCGTTGGTGTCTCTGCAAATAAATTCATCTCGTGGTATGCTTACACATTGTGAAATACTCTAGGTACATGGGGTTTTTTGCTACTTTGACTACTACGATTAGGACACGGGCATCACACTCACACTCACCCGTTTGGCGGATACATGCTGACACGCAGTTTGCGTGTTGGTTTCAGTACAGGTGCGCGCAGCTTGCATTGACTCCAGCACGCATTCTCGCGCGCACAGCGTGTAACTCCCCTCGCGTACAGACTCACACCGCACGCTTGAGCCGACATGTCCCGCGTTGCAGTCTGTGTGTTGGGGCTCAGTGCAAGCGCGCGCCTTGCATTGACTCCACCACACACTGGTACGCGCGTGCATGTTGCGCTCGCGGTGTACACACATGCTCTGTTGTTTTAATCGTGGTACTCAAGAGTAGTAAAACGTTTCAACATGAGTATTTTCACATTGGGCAAATACAACCAGGGTTGAATTTATTGCAGAGACACAAAACAAGGAAACACATTACTATGCACCCTCGAATCCTCAAATGAATGTATGAATGAGCGGCAGAGTTTCAACTGTAAAGTACAAAATGAATGTCTCATCTGCAATAATTTAAAAATCGTTATAGACATGAAAAGTAGAAAAGTTGCGTTTTTACATTTAATCCACACATTTTGTTTATCTTTCATTAAACTATGTTATAATGAGTATACTCGTTCATTATTTTGAAGTACGTTATGAGTTAACACCTGCAATATCCCCCGTCTTTTATTACTGTACCTTTACACCTTTCTCTTCTCTGTCACTCTCTCTCTGTCTCTCTCTCTCTCTCTTCCTGCATCTCCCTTCAAGCACTATATTTTTCTTCGCTTGGATGAAAGATACAACCACAAAATTCTGCGCTGACAAGTTTGGTATACAGAAGAGAATATTTGTTAAGGAGCGAGAACAATATACAAACTTACAAAGAGAATTTCGGATCCAGAACAGAAATTTAAAAAAAAAAAAAATATATTAAATAGTTTAGAGTACAATATTACAGTACATTAGTTAAAAACAATTTTTAACCATAGAATTTGGGTCAAAGTAATGTTAAAGATAGAGGTGGTATATAAAAGGTAGTGTCGCTCTACTCCTAAAAGAGCGTACGAAATTAGGAACAACAACAACAAAATTCGATTAAATGAGAAAAATACAAACTGTACTAAATCGAATGATAACATACGGTACTATCGTTTGTTACTTGTATTCATTGTAGAAACTGTCTTACTAGAACCGCAAGCATGAATTGTCTACGTGTATACAGAGTATTTTGGGAGGAAAGGGTGTGGTTAGAGCTATAAAAAAATGTTAAATAAACATATGTCCAGAGATTTTCATTTCAATTTTATTTTTTAAAAGAACAAAATTGTATAAAATTGTTTTTTTTTTTAATTTTAGGTGTATTTGTGGTATAGTGCGATGTTTCTATAAGAAAAAGTTAATTAACTTGAATTTTTTACAATTTTCACCAATCATCATGGAAAATACTTAAGACAGACCTCTGGGATCCTTATCTTTTAAAAATCCCAGTTAATCAACATAAAAACTGCTAATTTTACCCCATAAATTGTTTCACAGGATTTTTCATATTCCATTATTACTGCGATTCTAATAATTATGGTTAGTCGATGGCGCAATATACTCACTACAAATTATAAGGTTTCGGATATAAGCCATTATAAGCTAAAATAAGAAACACAATGTTTCACCCTCTATAGAATCAGAGATCGCCTTCAGGCGAATAAAAAATTAGTACAAAGATAAATCTATTACTAACAAATAGATATAGTCAAACTCCAAAACTTAAATAAATATATTCCTAAAAAAAAAAATAAAACAGTACTCACCATTTCATCCACAGTCCTCACAGTTGCAACCACAGATGAAATCCTTCCTTGATGGAATGGTGACTACTGTTTTATTTCTTTTTTTTACACATTCAGGCCAGCCGTGGACCACGTGAATATCATTTCCTTTTCTTCTCCTGCCAGAAGGCCCTCATTTACACACTACGCGCCGCCTTTCTTTCCACTGTCTACTCCTTTCTCGTCTTCTTCGCACCGCAGAGAACTTGAAGATTTTGAATTTTGTTTCTGTATGTATTTCTATCCACACAGTCGTTCAAAGAGATACCCAGTTTCATCACTTCCTCCTTGAGTTTTTGGTGTATCAGTTTAGACTGGAAAGTTGCCAAATATAGTTTAAAATTTGTTTATTTAATCTGGACTGACCCATCGAAACCATATGTCCACCATATGTCCAAGAAATCTCACTCTTTTCTTTCAGATAGCCGTTTCCAGATCTTCCGGATCCCTGTACAACTCTTCTTTGGGTCTATGCCTGTACCCATCTTCAGTTTTATAGGGGCCATTAATTTTCCAAAGAATTCTTTCAATTTTAAGAAAAGGTTCCAAAATTTGAAAGCAGATTGTTTCAACTCCATAACGATAACCGGTTCTAGAAAGGTTTTTCTTTCCGTACAGTTCCCAGGTTAGAGTAAAGGCCTTTGCTGATTTGAGTTTCCTTATCTTAAAAGAAACTTTGTCTGAGGCGTTTCGGGATATGTTTTCCCCAAGATATTTAAAATTGTTGGTATATTTTATTTCTCCATATGTAGTGTCCAGCCTCGTTTTAGGGAATTTAAATGGGGTGGTCATAATTTCCGTTTTAGCAAAGGAGATTTGGGGGCCAGTTCTCTCCGCTATCTCTTTGAGATCTTCTACTTGCTTTATTGGTTCTTCTTCTGAGTGGGCGAAGATGGCAAGGTCATCCGCAAAACCTAAACAGCTTAATTTTACGCCTATGGATTTGTTACCTATTCTAACCCTAGTGGAATTGACTTTATGGATGGTTTTCATGATTTTATCTAGGACACAGTTAAAGAGAATAGGGGAGAGTCCATCCCCTTGACGTACGCCAGTGTAAATTGGGGAGGAATCACTAAGTTCTCCTAGGAATTTAATATTGGAAACTGTGTCGGTTAACGTTAATTTAACTAAATTTAGAGTTCTGGGATCGACACCGCATTCATAGGCCTTCTGAAAATCAATGAAGGTTATGAAGAGGGGGATATTTCTTTGAAGGAAATATCTAATGATCAACTTCAAACTGAGGATCTGTTCCGGGCACGATCTGCCTTTTCTGAAGCCACTTTGATATTCACCATAGTAGAGATCGAGCTGGGATTTGTGTGTATTAAGGAGGAGCTTAGAGAAGATTTTATAAGTTACGGAGAGAAGTGAAATCCCATGGTAGTTATTCACATCTATTTTACTGCTGTTTTTGTGGAGACGGTGTATGAGGGCAGCTTCCACTCTGGAGCGATTGTTTCTCCTTCCCATATGTAGGGCCTACTGAAATAAGGCTGTGACTCCGGAAAGGAACTCTTTGCTGATGTTCTTCCAAAGATCTGCGGTGATACCAACTTCACTGGAGACTTTATTGTTGCGAAGAGACCGCATAGTTTCCCAGATTTATTTTTCATCTGGGGACTGGTGTTTCATCCTGTTGAAACTGGAGTTTGGAAGTTGGGACTTGGTAGTTGAGAAGCTTTTGGAAATATTGGGCCAGTATCTGAAAATTTTCCTGGTTGTTTAGTGCAAGGGAGTCGTTTTTTTTTTTTTTTTAATAAACTTGGGGAAACGTATTTGGAGAGTCTGGAGCGGAAGGATCTGTAGAAATCTCTGGAGTTATTGTTGTGAAAGTCCGTATCCATTTGGAAGATTTGATGTTTCAAGAATCTTCTTCTCTGAGATCTAAGGACTCTACAGGCCTTCTTGAGTAATAGTCGAAGGGTTTCCAAGTTCCGTGGCGTTTTGCTAGAGTGCCAGTCTTTCCAGGCTTTAAGTCTTTGAGATACAGCATCTTCGCATTTTTGGTTCCATCAGGGATGTTTTTTGTGGTTTTAAAGAGGATTTATTTCATTGACTCGAGTTATGAAGTTGTCTCGAAACTTGGCTCCAGTTGTGAGCAGGGCGAAGCCCGTCTTGGAATTCCTGGGCTCTTTCTTTGAGAAGTCCGTAATTAAGTTTGGGTTTTGGTTTCGTGTTTGGGAAGAAGTTCATTTTAATTTGGGAAAGATAGTGATTTGACATTTGCAGACTTGCAAACGCGAACGTTCTGGACTTCTCTGCGAAGGGTGCAGAGATGGCGATATGATCGATTTATAACTCACCGATAAAGGGATTTGGCGAGACCCAGGTTCTCTTTTTCCTGAAATGTGCTTTAAAAGCATTGGACATTAATTGAAGATGAAAGTTACAAAATAAGCACTAATTCTGGTAAATTCTGGGTCTAATAAGTAATTATGAAATTATGAAATGTACAACAAATTTGTTATATAACCATAAAATATACTATTTACAATTAAATAAAATGTATCTAACGTGAACTATTACTCTGCTGAAAACTATGCTCACTTTATTTGCTAGCTCTTTGAAAATGAAAATTTAATACTTAATTTATGATAAAGTATGACGTAATTTAAAACTTAGTGTTTTAAAAAATACTTAAAACATTTAAACGCTTGAAACACTTAAAAACGATTTAAAATACACTTATATATTGATAGAATAAAGTATTTACCTTATTTTGTTTGTTCGTCTGGTGGTTTTATTTCTTCTTCGTTATTACGACGCGTTTCGGAACATATGCCCCATCCTCAGGTATTGTCACTCAGCAGAGGTCGTCATTTAAGTAAAAATATCAACACATAAAACATATAACATAACTTACACATACTCAACAATAAAAACGTTTAAACTTTGGAGCACGTACAAGTCGAGATGCGCATCCCGGACTACAACGGTCGACTGCCGAGTCTATGTTATTTGCTCGCCGCGCACTGTGGACTTTGTCTGTATTTGTATAGCCGTATCGTATAGCGAATTTGACTGAAACTGTAACTGTTCATTTAGGATGAGTTCTTTTGTGTTTGTGTCCTTAAATGCCTTATATATTTCAAATTCCTCGACAGCACTCATGTATCTCCCTTTCCTGCATATGTGTAGGGGTTGAAAATTACTTGCAAAGTCTGTATAACTATGATTATTGTCAACTAGATGACGTGCATAATTTGATGTTATTCTGCTAGGATCTTTTTTGGGTAGGTGTCCTCTAAAGCGTTTTTTAAACGCTCTACCCGTTTGTCCAATGTAGAAACAACTGCAGTCGCTGCACACAACCTTATAAACACCTGTCCTGTCTTCAACTGCTTTTGGGGGCTTTTGTCGAAGTATCTTACCAACGTTGTTACTGGTCCGGAACCCCATCCTAATGTTTACGTCTCTAAACGCGTTATATAAAAATTTTTGGTAGGGTGTTACCATAGTACGATGTTATGTACCTAGTCCCATTTTCACTACCTTCGCGTATTTCTTGGACTGTAACCGTTGGCCCTAGCTATATATTTAATTGTGTTAAGTTCTTCGTGAAAGTCTTCCTTTTCCATTGGTATGGACAGTAGTCTATGCACGAAACTGTTATATGCCGCCATCTTTTGGGAGAAAGGGTGATGTGATTCAGCGTTTATTGTGATATCTGTGGTAGTTGGCTTCCGGTATATCTGGTATCGGAAGTTGCTATTTAGTCTTGTGACTGTCAAGTCGAGAAAGTTAAGCTTGCCGTTTACCTCCGTTTCAAGGGTGAACTGTATGTTCTTATTAACGTTATACATGTATTTTTTCATATTTTCTATCTGCCGCAATGTACCGTTAAAAATTATAAAAGTGTCATCAACGTAGCGCGTATATGACACTAATCTGTTGGAGAATTTATTTTTGTTACTGAGCAGATATGTGTTCTCATAATAATTTAGGTATATATCAGCCAGCAGGCTAGATAAGGGGGACCCCATGGCTAGACCTGTTTTCTGGATATAATAATTATTATTGAAAGTAAAATAATTCTGATTTAATATAATTTCTAACAGCCCGATTATTTCGTTAATTTCTTCCTAGTTACATATTCTGGTATTAATAAGATTGGTTTTAAGGATAGCAAGTGTTTCCTTTACAGGGACATTTGTGTATAAGTCAACAATGTCAAAAGAGGCTATTTTGTGGTTGGGTTGTATTGTAATGTTTTTCATGTTATTAACAAATTCAACGTTATTCTTTATACTGTGATTATTCTCTATTCTCACACTGCTTTTTATTTTAGCCGCAAGTTTTTTACATACACCGTAACTCGGTGCAGTGGTAAAGTTTATGAGAGGCCTGATTGGTACACTGGGTTTGTGTATTTTCGGTAGGCTAATAAATCGAGGCGCCTCCGCGTTAACGGGTTTCAACGAACGGCGAGTAGAGAAGTCAAACAGGTTTGTACACTGGTTGATTTTGTTATTTAAAACTTTGACAAAGTCTGCGGTTGGGTCAATTTGTACCATTGTGATATTATTGTTTTTTATGAAGTCATTAACTTTTAACGTGTACTCATCTTTGTCTATTATGACAATGGTATTACCTTTATCTGCTTTCGTAACTAGGGCATTATTTTTATTATTCAATTTAGTTTTTAATTGTTTCAGAATTTTACTTTCTTTCACGTGTTTCTGATTTATTTTAAAGACACTATTATTATTTGTTACTTTGTTCCCCAAGAGTTTATTTAATTTATTATTAATTATAGCACGAGTTTCATTTTGTAGTGCCTGGCTTGGTATTGTTTTTATCGCAGCTTCCGCATTAATGATTTCACGATTAAGTGGTCTTTATTGACATAAGGTATACTCGTATTATAGTTCAACCCTTTGTTAAGAATATCTATTTTGTCAGGGGTAAATTGTATAGGTTTCAAGTTAGAGACACGTGCGTAGAACTTGTGTTTACATATGATGGTGTCCTCTTTTATCTGTTCGTGTTTAAGAGTTCGAAGTTTTATTACTTGTTTCTGATAAACATGTTTCAGTATGTCGTGCGCGTATTTGTTGATGGTTTGTAATACGTTATCTAGTACAGCTACATGTACGCTATCGAGCAGCTGTAAATGAGTCTTATCTATATAGCTCTCTATTTAAGACTGTTTTCTTTTTATACAAATACTTTAGTTCTTCTCTCATCCACATTATTCCGGCATATCTTTTTATTTTCGTACTAAACTCCGATTTTTTGTTTATCTTTATGGAGGCATATTTTGGTATTATATTATATTTAATGCATTCTTGATTAAATCTTATGTGTAAATTCGTCTTCAGTAACCTTATCTTGATATTTTAGAATTTATACACCGTTTGTGCCTGACTAGTTTCCAATTTTATATTCATGTTTATCGGTGTCCAAGCCACTTATTAGACACTTACCAATATATAATATATTACCAATATTATCTATCAATATATAAATAAGTGGCTTGGACACCGATAAACATGAATATAAAATACACTTAGTGTACCAACTTTCATTTTGTGTAGTAAATAGGAACATTTACAACTGGTTAATGACAAACGTAACATCATTTTGAATGGTTACATTAGACCGTAATAAAACATTATCACAATTAAACGAGTAAGGTATGAATGGTTAAATGTAAAATATTCAAACATGGGACTAGACCAGTGATTCTCAACATTTTTAAGTCCGGAACCCACCTTGAAGGATATTACACTTCATCGGACCCATTTATTTGTAGGGATGTGCGCTAAGTTTATAATCACATTTTTGCTAACATCGAGTACTTTAACCCCTTTACATACACTTAATGCTACTTAACACTAAACGTAATTGACTTTCAAAATGCAGTAAATGCGTTTTCGAGCCCGACTTCGCAACTCAACAAACGCCCCTTCGGGACTCAGCAGTGGTTCGCTTTCCATAGGCTGAGAAACTCTAGTTTAGGCTAATGCAAAAGTACTTCGTTATTTGATTAAATGAGAAATAACTCATCTTTACTGTGTAGTAATTATAACACAGGTTAACAAAAAATTTTTTTGCTTGGTACCAAGGGTTTTATAACTGATTTTAACTATATTTGTCGTGCTGATTATAAATATAAAAACCGTTTTCCGGTAGCAGCTATACTTTTTGAGATACAGCGTTACTTACTAATAAGCACTTTCACTATAAAGTCTGTTGAGTTGTGGTTAAGTGAAGGTTTATACATGTGTTAGTTCCTCGTTATTTTTCCTTCTTCTTCTGTGTACAACAATCAGCTGACTGCAGGCTTTATTAAGACGCCATATTTTTTATATAACCTTGTGTTTGCATCCAACATAACCTCTATGTTCTGTTTTTGTAGTTCTATTTAAAAGAAAGAAATGTATTCCAGTCGAAGGAGCTGTGTTAATCATCCTGATGTATTTTGCTACGTATGTGGTGAGTACACACTGAAAGAAAATAGAAAGACTATTTCTGATTTTGTGAAAAGAGCGTACCATGGATACTTTGGCGTTAGGCTTGTTGACCAAAATAAACTGTGGGCTAAACACATTGTTTGTAAAACTTGTACCGAACACCTACGCCAGTGGACTAACGGAAAAAGAAGGAGTCTGAAAATCGGTGTGCCGATGGTTTGGAGAGAACCCAAAAATCACATTGATGACTGCTATTTTTGTATTGTAAATATTAATGGCATCAATCGAAATAACCGTAGCAAGTGGACATATCCTGATTTAGCCTCTGCAAGACGGCCTGTTCTTCATTCAGATGAAGTACCAATTCTAACGTTTCATCAGCTACCGGAGTTCTCGGAGGATGAGTTTAATATTTCTGATGCTTGTTGTGATGTAGATTAAGGTAACGATAGTGATTATGAGGGAAAATCATCAATTCCTCAACGTTTTAACCAAAGCGAGTTAAGTGACTTTATCAGAGATCTCAACCTCTCAAAACAATCTTCTGAAGTACTTGCGTCCAGGTTGAGTGACAAGAATCTACTTGATCATGGAATAAAAATTACATTCTACCGTACAAGAGAAAAAGATTTGTTACCCTTTTTTTCTCAAGAAAACGATCTTGTATTTTGTCAAGATGTCAAAGGGCTCCTAATGAAAATGGGCCTTCCCAAATATTGTCCAGATGATTGGCATCTCTTTATTGATAGCTCTAAGCGGAGTTTGAAGTGTGTACTTTTGCACGATGGCAACAAAATTGGATCAATACCAATTGCTCACTCAACCAAAATGAAAGAAGTATACGATACCATAGCGTTGGTCTTGGATAAGGTTAGGTATCATGAACACGAATGGGTAATTTGTGTGGACTTAAAAATGGTAAACTTTCCCCTTGGTCAGCAAGGTGGATACACAAAATATCCTTGCTTCTTGTTCCTTTGGGATAGCAGAGCAAACAATATCACTGGGTAAGAAGAGAGTGGCCTACGAGGGAGAACATGGTTGTTGGGGAAAGAAATGTTATTCATGAACCCTTAGTTGGACGGAACAAAATCATCTTGCCTCCACTGCATATAAAGCTTGGTCTTATGAAACAATTTGTGAAGGCTCTTGATCAGGATAGTCCATGCTTTGCATACATTTGCCAAACGATGCCTGGGTTAAGTACAGAAAAACTTAAAGCTGGAATTTTCGATGGCCCTCAAATCAGACAGTTCATAAATGATCCTCATTTCGTAGATTCTATGAATGAGGCAGAGCGAAAAGCATGGACGTCATTTGTCTTGGTTGTCAGAAACTTTCTGGGCAACCACAAAGCTGATAACTATGAAGAACTAGTTAACAGTATGCTCAACAATTTCAGAGACCTTGGATGTAACATGAGCATAAAGGTTCATTCCTTACACAGCTACTTGGACCGTTTCCCTGAAAATCTAGGCGTTACCAGTGAAGAACAAGGTGAGAGACTTCACCAGGATATTAAAACGATGGAGGACCGCTACAAAGGAAGATGGTATACTCATGTGATGTCAGATTACTGGTGGAACTTGCAAAGAGGCTGTCCAAACAAAGTTCATTCAAGAATGTCCCAAAAAAAGAAGCTTCCGGAGTGTAAATTAACATTTCCTTGTCTTTTTATTTTATTATTTTGAATATTAATTGTTATTTTAGCTACTGTAGGGATAATGATATGTTACTATGGGGTTTTTCGAGTCAATAAATTAAATTAGAAATTAAAATATCGGTATGGAAATCCATACATGACTTCCATTTTCTAAGATGTATATTTAAAATCATTTTTGAAATAAAATATTTCCACAGAAATTACTTCTTTCTTCAGCCTTAACCACAGTACTGTGGTCACTAACGTATACCACCTCCAGTTAGCGCATTCGATTTTCACCGATGATGGTAGGCGATGGCACTGCTGAAACGTCTGGTTTTTCATAAAACATTGGACCTTGGCCAAACTGCCCGGGAAGGAATTTTTACAACAAACTATTTATTTGTTGCCGATAATGTAGTACACATATAAAAATATGCATGAAATTAACGGCTTGTAAAAGTTAATGTTTGATCTCTATTAAGTTACAGTGGCGAAGCTAATAGTTAATGAATGTGTAGGCAAAAATCTTACCTTAAATTTTTTTAAGGAATCACTAAAAGGACGGTGGTTCAAATCGGACGCTGAGGTAGAGTTTGCTGTTAGCGAATGGTTCCGGAAACAGCCGTAAGAATTTTACTAGCAGGGAATCTACAGATTAGTGCAAGCGTGGGACTCATGTCTTAATGCTAATGGAGACTTCTTTTAAAATCGTTGAATAAAAAATGCTTTACAGCTCTAAACGTGTTTCTATTAAACAATCCTTGTATAAGTCATACACAATAATACATCTGATTGAACTTCAAATTTTTAAACTTGATTAGTTTCTATATTATATGTTTAATGTTACAAACAATTCAAAAAACAATCTTGATCATCTGTTAGTTCAGCAGAATAACAGGCACACTTTTAATAACCGCATAAAATAAGCACACTTATAAACAACACAACGCACTTTAACTTAACTGTTTGCACCATAGAAGTGAGACATTCCTCAACGCTCTATGTGTACAGCACGGGACAATCCCCCTCCCCCGGACTTCCCCAATCGCGCCAGCACATTGCTTACATACGATGTATACAAAAAACTCTGAGGCAAGTTCACGTTGCCTCATTCGCTTTATGCCGAATCTCACCTGTCACCATCTAGCGGTCGCTCAGTAAAGCACATTTCGGCTTAATAAATTCGACAGTCACAGTAATAATGTATAATCTTTACGTTACGTAGTTCATACGTATTTATAATTTTTATTCTACAGAATTTTTAGATAGGCATTGCCTCAATTGACTCCATGTAACTTCGCCACTGATTAAGTAGTGCTCAAGTTTCCAAAGTTTTAATATTAAGAGGTCCGTAATTAAAACATCATAGCAGGTTTAGTGTGTATGAGGGCACACCGTGGACAAAAATTTTCAACATTCCCTATTGAGCGTTGCTCAGAGTAAAGTTGCGAATCTACAGTGTACGTTTCACACAACAAACACGCGGAAAAGAAGGAGCGCTCCGAAGTCACTCATGGACCCTGAGCATCTTGCAGAGGGTTCATTCCCTAAAGACGAATAGTCTGCCTATGAGTGTGCTCTGTAAACACGTGCACTTACACTGCCCAGCGACCTACAGGAAGCAAATCGCTATCCACTCTGGACACTTTTTTGGCTTGTGCGCGTTGTGTTGGTGTGGGTTTTGGCAATTTCCATTTACGAAGCGTGCAAATGTAAGAAAATAAACATGAGTGAGGCCAGAAATAACGCGAATTGTGTGTGTGTGTGTGTGTGTGTGTGTGTGTGTGTGTGTGTGTGTGTGTGCGTGTGTGTGTCTGTCTTGCCTGCCTTTTTATTGCGGTAATCATAATAATAAAATGGAAACGTAAACATTACATAATTGAGATATGCTTGCCTGCCACGAACGATATATTTTCTCTCATACATGATTTAAATTAAAATGAAAACATTATAATTTTATTGCCTGGCAACAAAATTATTTGATTTTTAACAATTACCATTGTTTGAAAAAGTTTAAATGAATTTTCAAGTACTTTGATCTTGTTAAAACGTAAAAGGTTGCAGGTAAACTACCCCTTCCCCATAACCGATCTTCACCAAAATGAAAAGGCCTCGAGTTCCCTACAATTCAGGTATGTATGCAAAAAATTATTTGATTCTGTTGAATGTGCGGCAGTTATCGTTCGTCATAGAAAAATTACCCTTGTTAAAACATAAAACGTTGCAGGTAAACTACCCCTTTCCCTTAACCGATCATCACCAAACACAATAGATCTTGAGTACTCTACACTTCAGGGTTTCATGCAAAAAATTATTTGATTCTGTTTGAATCTGCGGCTCTTATCGTTTGCCATAGAAAACACCCTTGTTAAAACATAAAACGTTGCTGGTAAACTACCCCTTCCCCTTAAGTGATATTAACCAAAAACAACAGGTCTTCAGAACTCTACAATTCAGGGCTGACTGCAAAACATTATTTGATTCTCTTTGAATTTACGGCAGTTATCGTTCGTCATAGAAAAAATTACCCTTGTTAAAACATAAAACGTTGCAGGTAAACTACCCCTTTCCCTTAACCGATCTTCACCAAAGCCAACAGATCTTGAGAACTCTACAATTCAGGGCTGTATCTAAAACATTATATGATTCTGTTTGAAACTGCGGCTGTTATCGTTTGCCGTAGAAAAAATTACCCTTGATAAAAAAAACGTTGCCGGTAAACTACCCCTTTCACTTAACCGATCTTTACCAAAAACAATAGGTCTTGCGTACTCTACAAATCAGGGCTGTATACAAAAAATTATTTGATTCTGTTTGAATTTGCGGCTCTTATCGTTTGCCATAGAAGATCCCCTTTTAAAACATAAATCGTTGCAGGTAAACTCCCCTTTCCCTTAACCGATCTTCACCAAAAACAATAGGCCTTGAGAACTCTACAATTCAGGGCTGTATGCAAAACATTATTTGATTCTGTTTGAATTTGCGGCTGTTATCGTTTGCCAAAAAAAAAAATTACCCTTGATAAAAAAAACCGTTTACAGTAAACTACCCCTTTCCCTCAACCGATCTTCACCAAAAACAATAGGTCGTGAGTACTCTACAAATCAGGACTGTATGCAAAAAATTATTTGATTCTGTTTGAATTTGCGGCTGTTATCGTTTGCCATAGAAAAAAATCTATAGACAGACAGATAGACAGATAGACACACAGACAGACAGATAGACACACAGACAGACAGATAGACACACAGACACTTTTCGAAAAACGACTTTTTTTATGTTTTGAGTGTAGTATAATCAGAATCTGCAATAATCTCGAACACGATTTTTTTTGCCATCACCATACTTCCATTTCCTTAAGGAACATGGAAGTAATAGGGCTGTTCATTTTACATTTATCACCTATACCTTATCCTAATTTAAATGGGATAACGTAAATCACGCTATTGTGATTTTTTACAAACAAGAGCTCATAGGTTAAAACTAATGTCAAATTCAAATTCAGTATATCAAATACACGCGAAATCAGCTGAAAAAGCCCCGGCACCAAAACGTGTTGGACTGTGATAATATTCTTATTGTTAATATCAACTAATTAATTAATAATCATTTTCTGTATTTTATTAAATGCATAATGATCGACAGCCACAAAAATTATCGGTATGGAGAACCATACATGACTTCCATATTCTAAGATTTATATTTAAAATCATTTTCAGCCAAACAGCCAGGGAAGGAATTTTAACAAAAAAATACTTCTTTCTTGCCAATAACGTAGTACACATATAAAAAATATTATCCCCTCCCCCTTCAACTATAATTTTGATTTATAGAAAATTACCCCCAGCCCGTTCAACTAGCCTCTTCATTTATAGATATTTCATCTACGTTTCTACAGTGGATTATTAAGATCTTATCAGGATACTTTATCAAAATTAAGTACTTTACTCATGTTACACCAAAAATTGTTTCTGGTAAACTGCCCTTTCCCCGTAACCGATCTTCACCAAAATCAACAGACATTGAGTTCTCTATAGCTCAGGCACATATGTAAAAAATTATTTGATTCTGTTTGAATTTACGGCAGTTATGGTTCGTCATATAAAAAATTACCCATGTTAAAACATAAAACATGAGATTTATAAAACATATCTAAGATTTATATTTAAAATCATTTTTGAAATAAAATATTTTCATAGAACCTACTAACGCTGGAGAAATCTGAGGAGCCAATCAGAGTTGGGCCTACCTGTCACTCTGCTGAATTTGGTGGAAAGCCCTGTCACTGTCGTCAAAGTATCAGCCTTGACAGGGTCCTCTTTTTCTGCAAAATGGGAGAGGAGGCTTGAGATGGAGTGAGTGACATGGTCCCCACCTCAATGAAGAACCCATTGTTTTATAAAAATATATTTAAATTTTGAAAACTGAAAATTCTTTTCTTGTTGTAAATATTTATATTTTATAATCAAAATGACATTATCAAAAAACAAACATTATTTTTTTATAATAAGTACTTACATATGTTTCTTAATATGCTTACTTTTTCTTCAATGTTGATGATCATTTCCAAACATTCTGACAAAATTGTATCTACAGAACAGTTAACATTCCCCAGGTTTCCATTTCTGCTAATTTCTCATTACACCTTCCACTGACGTATTATTAACCATTTCATAAACTATCGTATAATCTTTTCAGATTTTGTGGTACAAAATCTGAAATTTTCAGGTTGCCTGGCAACAAAATTATTTTATTTTCAACAATTACCATTGTTTGAAAAAGTTTAAATGAATTTTCAAGTACTTTACTCTTGTTAAAACGTAAAAGGTTGCAGGTAAACTACCCCTTCCCCTTAACTGATCTTCACCAAAATCTAAAGGCCTTGAGTCCTCTACAATTCACTGACGTATGCAAAAAATTATTTGATTCTGTTTGAATTTGCGGCAGTTATCGTTTGCCATAGAAAATACGCTTGATAAAAAACGTTGCAGGTAAACTACCCCTTCCCCTCAACCGATCTTCACCAAAAACAATAGGTATTGAGAACTCTACAATTCAGGGCTATATGCGAAACATTATTTGATTCTGTTTGAATTTGCGGCTATTATCGTTTGCCAAAAAAAAAATTTCCCTTGATAAAAAAAACCGTTGCTGGTAAACTACCCCTTCCCCTTAACCGATCTTCACCAAAAACAATAGGTCGCGAGTACTCTACAAATCAGAGCTGTATGCAAAAAATTATTTGATTCTGTTTGAATTTGCGGCTGTTATCGTTTGCCATAGAAAATACCCTTGTTAAAAAAACGTTGTAGGTAAACTACCCCTTTCCCTTAACCGATCTTCACCAAAAACAATAGGTCTTGAGAACTCTACAATTTAGGGCTGTATGCAAATAATCTTTTGATTCTGTTTGAATTTGCGGCTGTTATCGTTTGCCATAGGAAATACCCTTGTTAAAACATAAAACGTTACAGGTAAACTACCCCTTTCCCTTAACCGATCTTCACCAGAAACAATAGGTCTTGAGAACTCTACAATTCAGGGCTGTATGCGAAACATTATTTGATTCTGTTTGAATTTGCGGCTGTTATCGTTTGCCAAAAAAAAAAATTTCCCTTGATAAAAAGAAACCGTTGCCGGTAAACTACCCCTTTCCCTCAACCGATCTTCACCAAAAACAATAGGTCGCGAGTCCTCTACAAATCAGGGCTGTAAACAAAAAATTATTTGATTCTGTTTGAATTTGCGGCAGTTATCGTTTGCCATAGAAAAAAAATCTACAGACACACACACACACAGACACACACACACAGACACACACACAGACAGACACACACACAGACACTTTTCGGAAAACGACTTTTTTTCATGTTTTGAGTGTAGTAGAATCAGAATCTGCAATAATCTCGAACACGATTTTTTTTGCCATCACCATACTTCCATTCCTTAAGGAATATGGAAGTAAAATTGGTTAAAGAACAATGATTCCTTTTCTTAAGTGTATATAATAACAAATGTAAGTCGGCAAAAATGTTCCAATGGTTTTGCGTAAAGAAAGTTATTCAAATTTTCTACCAAGTTGCCATGCACGAAGCGTATGAGTCTTTTCAAAGTTTAGTTTCCTGTTTCCTGTTTCACTCTTAACAAATTCGTCTTCGTTGTTGAGTTTTGCAGTAGAAAAACTGACAGTCGTGACCAGCATACTAAAGTGTTTGTAGTGCAGTAGTTCACTACAGAACACAAAGCTAAAGTACTGCCTCCAGCATTTAAATATAAAAATATCTTAGGAAATATATTATTCTTTTCGTAAATTAGGATAACATAATAAACTCACATATTACACTTTAAAACACTGTTCTTTCTTTCTAGACCTTTTAAGTAGAAATTACTAGCCTTAGCGTCCAAGTTTTTAACGCTAGATATCACGTTTATCGCATAAAATGTAAACTTAACAATTATTTTTCGTAAGGAAATTTATTCAATTTCTCTACCAATTTGCCGCGCACAAAGCGTGTAAGGATTTTCAAAGTTCAGTTTCCTGTTGTTATATTTACCCAGTTGGATTCTGCGTAAAATCCAATATATACATTGGATATATATTTTAACTGCGTTTTCCAAAAACAATTTACCTACATGAATAAACAAACAATACATAAAGAGTCCTAAGTTTTAAATTTGTATGCATTTTATTTTAAATGTTTTAAGTGTTGTGTTAGTTGCTTTTTAACTGTCTAGTTATTTGAGGTTATAAAAGGGATTGAGAGGGATGGAGGGAGTTGGAGGGAGTGAGAGAGAGAGAGAGAGGGAGAGATGGATATTCCATCTGTGCGTGTGTTCCAGACGGATATTCTAAATGTGGAGAAACAAAATGCACAATATTTGCTTCAGAATTAAATTAGTGACCAACTGTGTACCATGAACAGTTACCGTGAACCATGAATACAAATATAAACAATTTAATTCAAAGAATAAAAATAGATTGCAATTTGCTTTTTGTTACTGAAGTGTCAGTGAATTCACGGGTAGCAGTAACACTTAAAGTGACTGTTAAATTATGTTTTCATTTTAGGTTTCAATTCTCTGATGACTAGAGTTAAAAAGACAAAACTAGAGCAGTCATAAAGATATCAAGTACGTACTATATATAAATAGTAATAAAAGTTGTCAATGTATATAAGTTAGAATACCACTACATAAATATACTAGTAACCTTCCTAATCTGCAGACCCCGCTCATTGCCTTGAACAAAGTACAATTATTGGTAATTAAATTTCGATATCAGATAATTTTTAATATTGGAATAATTACAAAAACCCCGATTATACTACTATTTCTTTAATAATATAACAAATTGTAGATCACAAAATTGTACAACAAACACTCAAAATTTGAAACATTCGGATTTAGATAACAATTCCTTTTAGTCTAACATTCTGATCTCTTTATAGGCCCTACGGTCCCAAAATTCTGAAATTTCAAAAAGCTAACATTACAATCAGATGTCCGTTAAAATTCTCTTTAATTTGATACCGATATCCCACATGGACTTTTTCAACCTTTTCTCAATTTTGATATCCACACATTTTTGCCTCCTCACCCTGATTTTGGGTGGATCAATCTAAAAAATAAAATAAGATACGCATACAAAGTTTTTTTGTTAGTTTATTTGTTCAGAAGTTGTCTTGTGCGACATAACCCAAACAGATAAACAGACAAGTGGCAAACGGTCGAGTTAAAACTGAGAACTTGTTTTGCTCGTAAACACCTGACAATACCACTACCATATCGAATAGGCAATGCTAACTGTAATGTCCAGTTATATATCGTGTGGTTTTGTGTTTTTCATGCAAAGAATACCTAACAGGTCAACTTGAAAACTTGTATCAAACATCAGAATAATTGTAATTAATAATATTTTCTTTAATAAGAGAGTGACTGGAAGCAATGTGTACGTGTAATTGTTTAATCGTCTCCCTCCGTCTATCCTTTCGAGTGTAGAGGTATCCGGTCATCAAGTAGGTGTGTGGTACTGTATTCACATTTCTACATTCATATATATCTCGCTTGAAACGAGTACTTTAACATATAGAATTAAATAAACAGAAATTTAATATAAATTAATCACGTATAATACTTTTGGCTTATGTGTAAATATTAAGACAGCATTTTGATCATGTTCATAAATTCGTGTTAGTTTTAAATAATACTTTTATACTTACAAGTTTTCTTCCAAAAATTTTTAAAACGGTTCATTCTTTTATATTGTAATTTTGTTACCAAACGTTACAACAGTGGTTATCGCTGTAACAAACAAAATCCAGTTTGATTAAAAGATTTATAGTTGTTCAAGAACTGTTAAATATAATTATAAATTTGTCCATTTTAGCTTTTTGAACTTATATTTTAATCTAATAATAATGTTTATTACACCTTAAAGAAAAATACTAAATAAGACTTTAGAGTTACTTAACAAAGAATTACAAAGTAATTACAAAGAATTACTTTACAAAAGAAATTCAATTTATGGACCTCAACATGATCCATATTATTACGTTTAATCTCATCATGTTAAGGTATTGAATATTCATGCTGTATTAATAAAAAATTTCTTGTTCCATTCTATAGTGAAATAAATATTTATTACGGTATCAAAATTTTTCAAATCTAGATTTTCATTTCATATTTGTGAAGACGTGTATGCAAATAAAACATTTAAACTATTCAATCTTACATTTTAACGTGAATATTAAGTTTATATTACTTCTTAAAGAGAAAGTCTAAAAAGGTCTTATTACTTTAGAAAAAAATTCAATTTATGGATCTCAACATGTTCCACATTATTATGTTTCATCATGTAAAATTATTGAATATTCCATGTTGTATTAACAAAATTTTTTTGTTCCATTCTATATTAAGATAAATACTTATTAAAGAACACGATTTTCCTAACCTATATTTTTATTTTATATTTGTGAAGACGTGTGTGCTAATAAATGGTGGTGAAGAAGAAGGGGTCTGGTTGTGGTTGAAGTGGTATTCCAATTTACGCCGTAGGTCGTGCTTACACGACCCGTTGCCAAGGAAGCAGTTGATTTGATATACTAACAAAAACAAAAACACAGATCCACCCTTCTGCAGTTAGCGGCCGCTGACTGCGTAATTTATATACAAAGATGGATATCTGAGGAATAAATGTAGCCACTAGTGATTGTTGCTCAAAATCGATATCAATATAATTTAGATTTCTTATGTTTCTGCCTTATTCCTTTGTAGCACAAAGAGAAACAATGTTTTCAAATTCGATATTTACAATGTCATACTTATACCTTTGTCGAATTAGATTATCTCATTAAACGTAATGTTTATTTTGGACATTAAAAAGCAATTAATCTACAATCTGATAATTAAATTAAATACTATATGTCAGTCCTAAACCTAAACCTAAACTAAAAATACTAATCATAATAGCGTCCACGTTTTGTGGATTAAACACACAAATCCGGATTTAACACACATATATGTGTCAGAGTAGAGTCACTTTAATGCATGAGTATTTTAAAAGTTTTATTTTGTAGCGCTGGCTCATACATCCAGAAAGTGTCTTTTCTGGAGTGAATAGTGAATTATAACACTATACTCAAACCATAATCACGATAGATATACATTTACTCATAAATTTGCTTACAGAAAAATATTCTATAGTTTTACATTACCAAACGCGTGTTGTCGTTTGTTGCTTTTGCTGTCGTTTACTCAATGTGTTCTTGTAAACGTCCTATAATAAAAAAAAAGTATATTCATAAAATAGGCAAAAGAATGTGGGTATTTAAACGAAATTCTTCACACTGTTTCCGCTCAGATCAGAACCGACGTTATCTCTGAACCGACAGATCAGAAGCCATTATTTCGTACACACGCTATGTAGATGATACTTTCGTGGTTTTTGATGGCACTTATAGGCAAATTAACAGGCTACTTAAATACATGAACAGCGTAAATGGTAAAATTAAATTTACAGTGGAAATGGAAAATAATGAAAGTATAAATTTCCTTGACTTATCTGTACGTAAACAGAATCGCTCATTTACATTTAACATATACAGGAAGCCAACTACCACAGACTTAACTATACATGCTAATTCGTTTCATCCACACACACACAAAATAGCGCCGTTTAATGCATTAGTGCATAGACTGATGACTGTACCTTTAAGCCGTGAAGACTATCGGAATGAGGTTAAAATTATCAAATACATAGCCATAAGAAATGGTTACACAAGTGATATGGTAGATAATTTGATTCGGAAACATAAGTATAAGCAGAATAAGATAAAAAAATGACAGAGATAAAGTGCAATTTGTGTCAGCCGAATTTACTAATGTGCTTCCCAATGTAATTAAAAACGAGTTCAAGAAATTAAATATCAATGTTTCATTCAGAACTGTTAATAATTTAAAAAATATATTCAGGTTAAAGTAATAGAAAATTGCTCAGGCATATATAAATTGCTATGTGATGATTGTGACAAGTTTCACATCGGCCAAACGGGGAGGAGATTAATTGACAGATATAAAGAATATTTACCAAAAAAGGACATCACATCAGCCAAGTCAAAATTTGCTTTACATTTAATTAATGAAAATCACAACTACACTGGGTTTGCGGAGAATATGGTACCCATGCATGTCACTAACAAAGGTCGTTTGATGGATGCGTTGGAAGAATTCGAAATTTATAAAGCATCTAAAATACATAAAGAAAGGTTACTCAACGAGACCAGCTATCATTTAGATCGAACACGTTGTATGATACCGTATTAAAGATAGACGGTGAATCTTAGTGCGTAGGCTTTCACGGCCGGTGTCATTACGATTATTAACTAAAACTTCCGGGCTGAAAGGCCGTGGTCGATTGCTTAAGTTTCTGCTAAACGTTTCGGCCGCACCACCGGTGGCCATCTTCAGTAGCAAAAGAAAAGTGTTCGATAGATGATTTGCCGAACACGTCTCCCAATGGACTGGGAACAAGCAACAGTGAGTACCTGCTACGAAGCCTCTATTTATAACATTTTGTCCGCTTCAGGTGTATCGCACGGACCAATGAGAAGCCAGCTCGTCATACTCAATTCTGATTGGCCATGGAAAATAGACCATGCCAGACACTATTTAAGGAGATGCTTTCCAGCGACGGACGCAGGGAGTCTACCTAGAGCATTTGCCCGGGTAGGCTGTGACTGTTTTTGCTCTGAAAAATTTTTTTCCACTTTGTGCGGAAATATTCAGTTTTCACCATTTTTCTTATCATCATCGTATTCAGCATCATCATCACTACAGATTTCACCTACAGTTCAGTGCGACTCAGCTTTATTTAATCAGTGCGGGAGTGTTTTTGTTTCCGTGTGCTGTGCGGTCTGTTTCGTGTTCAATTGTGCCTGTGGATAGTTTTCAGTGTCTGGTGATCCCTCAATCCTAGTCCTGCGTAGACGTTCATTTCGGCTTGTCCGAAATGGCGTCGAATACGCCCCCGAATCCTCTGCCGGCGCCGCTTGTTTCCTTAATGGAAACTTGCTCAACCGGCTTCCGCTCTACTCCACTTCCTCACGACAGTGAAAGTGATAGTGAAAGTGATGTAAGTGCGGTCGATATGTGCAGTGTTGGGTCGGGGGACGGACAGTTCTCGCTTGTGGAGGGCAAGTCTGCCAAACGCAAGCGAAAACTGGCCCAAACTCCGCCGCCCGCCTCAGCTGCAGATCAGTCGTCTAGTCACGGTAACAGCGGCACTCAGCGCGAGCGTGAGTATTCAACTGGTACCCAAACTGTGTCTTCCCCGCGCATTCCACCGATTGTAATTCCTGACAATAGGAATTACACTCAATTGCTTCGTTCCTTATCCCTAGCTCTCCCTTCGGTCAAGGTCGAGGCGAGGTGCCAAGGCGCCTCGCTAAAGCTGGCGACTGCTACGATCCCAGACTTCCGCTCTGTTCAGTCATTCCTGACAGAGCGTAAGATCTCATTTCATACTTTTGCCCTCCCGTCAGAGCGCGAAATCAAGGTCGTTCTGTCGGGAATTCCTTCTTTCACAGAAACTGATGCCATCAGGCAGGAACTTGTTGCGCTCGGCTATGCGCCGACCGCGGTAAGCGTCCTGCATGTTGGCAAAGGTGATGACCGCCGACCTGTTAACAGCTTTCTGGTCAAACTTCTGAAAGTAGGCCCATTCGAGGAGATTTATAGTCTCCAGAACCTTCTGCACCTACGGGTGCAAGTCCGAACATTTGACCCGCGGCCCGGCCCCTCGCAGTGTTTCAACTGCCAGAGGTTCGGCCACAGCAGTCTTTTTTGTCATCAGCCCCCGCGTTGCGTGCGTTGTGCTGAACCTCATCGTGGCTGTGATAAGCCTACGACGGGGTACACAGCTAAATGCTGCAACTGTAAAGGAGCCCATCCGGCTAATTACCGAGGCTGCCCTAACTTTATCGCCGCCATGAAACCGCAGCGACCTCCTGTGCGCCCTGGCGCGCAGGCAGGCCGTGTAGCTGGTCCTGGCCCTAACCGGCGAGCGGCTTTCCCGCCTCTCACTGGTGCATCTGCCCAGGTCCCGGCAGCAACTCCGGTTGCTTCCGGTGCCGCTGTCTCGCCTGCAGTCGTCGCTTCGGCGCCGCCTGCAGCGGCCTCAATCCCGGCGCCTACCGGAGCGCCCGCACCTTCCTACGCGGCCATGGCCGCTAAATCAGCCCCGCCTCCAGCCCGATCGGGCAAATCAAAGCGCACTCGTCGTCGCCGGAACTCCGCCGGCCGACCAACATCATCACAGGTTCCACCTGTACCCTCTCCGCGGGCTCGACCCGCCCCCAGCCATCGTCCTCAACCTTCCAGCGAGCAGTCTACTACTCAGACCACCAGCCCAGCGCCATCTGCTACCCTTGTCGAGGCCAGTCAGGCTTGTCCTCCTGAATCCCGGGAATCTTCCCGGGCTTCGGCGGATCCCCTGACTGCCTGGGCAGATAATCTTGTTGCATCCATCAGGACTGCTCGCGACACTACCACTGTGCTTGCCCTGGTGTTCCAATCATTAGCTGCCCTCTTTCCTCTACTTCCCCTAAATGGCTAATAGCCTGAGGATCGTTGCGTGGAACGCCTTCGGGCTACTCCCCAGGCGATCTGAACTGATGACTTTCGTAACGGAGTATGATGTTGATATCATACTTCTTTCCGAGACTCATCTGGCTCATTACCACTCGTTTTCCCTTCCTGCCTATGCCTGTTATCGTCAGGATCGTCCCCTCCGGCCTCGCTGTCCCCCCTCGGGGGGCACAGCTGTTTTAGTCCACAGGCGGATATCCCACAGGCTTTTGCCTCCTCTAGATACATCTATTATTGAAGGCTGCGCGGTGGCGGTGGACGCCGGCGGACCGGAGCTGCGCGTTGTTTCTGCGTACCTCCGGCCTGGCCGGCGAACTCCGCCACCGCCCGAGGAGTGGGACGCCCTCCTCGACCACCCCCTCTCAACCATTGTAGCCGGCGACTTAAACGCCAAACACCCTTCATGGAACAGCCGCGTTGTCAACGCCTATGGAAATTCTCTGTTCCGGTTCGTCTCTGGCGACCCGGCACTTAATGTCATCGGCCCTGAAGACCCTACCTACTTCCCCTTTCACGGCCATCGGCCGGACGTTCTTGACATAGTAGTTGTCAAGAACGTTGCCCGCAACATCGAGGTCTCGTCTGTGTCGGACCTTTCGTCCGATCACAATCCCCTTGTTATAACTGTTCGAGAGCTGTCGGCGTCACCCCGACTTCCCGCTCAGATTGTTAGGAGAGTCAACTGGCGATCCTATCATGACGAGCTCTCTCGACGGTTACCATCTCTCCCGGCGGACCCAATCGTCACTCGTGACGATCTGGATCTCCGCGCCACAAACCTTCAGGAATTGGTCCAAGGTGTCATGGATCGACACACCTACGCACTCGAGGTGAATCATCGTAAATCGGCCTTACCTGCGGAAGTACTCCACGCCATCTGGCTACGGCGCCAGCTCCGCCGCAGATGGCAAAGAACCCGAGACCCAGTCGTTAAGCGACGATTTCAACAACAGTCCCTTTACGTTCAGCAGCTACTGCGGGACGTAAACTCTGATCGATGGGACTCATACCTTGAGTCTCTTGAAGTCGACCACGCCTCCGTCTGGAGAGCGGTGAGTAGACTGACCCGCGAGAAGAGAACTCGCAACCCGCTGGAAACCCCGAACGGGGTTGTGTCTTCATCAGAAGGCAAGGCTGAGGTCTTCGCCGACTGCATGGAGTCGCAATTTACCGTTCATCGAGGCGTTTCGGACCCTGCCCACTCGGCAGAAGTCCGGGACTTCCTATCTGGTTATTTTTCTCGCCCTCCCGCTGGCCCAGACCTCCCGTTCGACAGAGACGAACTCGTTTCGTCTGTCTGTCGACTAAACCGCCGTCGCGCCCCCGGTCCTGACCGGATCGGGGCCGCTGCATTACAATATCTCCCGGCCTCAGGCGTTGACCTCGTTCTCGAGCTGTTCAACTCTTGTCTCCGGCTACAGTACTTTCCCCGCCTGTGGAAAAATGCCAACATCGTTATGATTCCTAAACCCCGCAAGCCGCGCATGCTTCCTGAAAGCTATCGGCCAATATCTCTCTTGCCAGTTATCTCGAAGGTGTTCGAGCGGCTCCTGCTGGCCCGCATCTCGCCGTTGTTGGATAATTTTATCCGCAACGAACAGTTCGGGTTTCGCAGAGAGCACTCGACCACGCTTCAACTAGTCCGCGTGGTAACGCAACTCTCTGACGCCACCAACAGGCGAGCGGCTACGGCCGCCGCACTGCTGGACGTGAGCAAGGCCTTCGACAAAGTCTGGCACGAAGGTCTTCTCTTCAAACTTGCTAACTCCCCCTTACCATCGTCCATAGTGTTTTTCCTCCGGTCGTATCTCAGCGACCGAACCTTCAGGGTTAGCGTCGACGGAACCTGCTCTGCAGTTCGTCCTGTCGCCGCTGGCGTACCCCAGGGATCTGTCCTCGGCCCCGTTCTGTACCTCGTGTACACGAACGACCTGCCTGTTTTGCCCGGAGTCACGTTGTCTTTGTTCGCTGACGATGCAATGTATCATTACAGCTCTGTGTCCCCGCGTTTTGCGAGTACACAGTTGCAGCGTCAGTTGGACCAGCTTCCGGACTGGCTACGGAAATGGCGGGTGATGATCAACACGGAGAAATCCGAGGCGATCTGTTTCACTCGTAAGTCCATCTCCCGATGCCAGCCCCTCTCCCTTGAAGGGAGGCCTATCGCCTACAAAGAGTCGGTGAAGTATCTAGGCGTTCGGCTAGATCGTCGCCTATGCTTCAACGCCCACGTGACGGACACCCTTGCCAAGGCTCGCGGCGTCCGAGCCAAACTTTACCCATACCTCGCGTGCCGCAGCCCCCTGGCGCTGCGCACGAAAGTTACCCTCTATCTGTTGTTTCTCCGGTCTGTATTGACCTATGCGGCACCTGTATGGTGGTCACTTGCCTCCGCCACCAACAGGCGTAGGCTGGAAAGTTTCCAATCCAGAACCCTCCGCTCCTTGTCGGGATCTCCTTGGTTTGTTAGAAACAGTGTAATTCGAGGAGGTCTACGAGTTCCTGCTCTCTCAGCCTTTGTCTGGTCATTAGCTGCGACTCTCTTTGCCGCAGCTGAGACCTCTTCCTTCCCTTACCTCAGAACCATCAGCACCACGCAACCACCTCCCCCTGTCCGGGTCAAACGCCCTCGGGCGATTCTCGATGACCCGCCATAAGTTTAAGTAAACTGCTTAAACCTCACTTTGTATACTCACCATCTGCCCATGCCCCAGAATTTACCTGCAAAGCTGTTTCCTTCCTCCCTTCCTAGTATGCCGACCGCGCTGAATGCCGCTGCTACGCGCTATCACTGGCACGGAGGCTCTCTGCCTCGCGGGGAGCGACCGACGCCTCACGGCGTCTGCACGCAGGACTGGGAACGCGCGACATCTGTCGCCTGAACCCGTCCTTGCGGCAGTGCCCACTGATTGCTGTAATATTTAAAATAAATAAAAATTGAAAACCTTTCTCCCCCGCCTTCTCAGTTAACTGGTTGGCGGTTGTCCATTCCTATTTTATTCTAGGTTACCTGTCGAATGAACCAGAACTATGTCTATCCACAGGCAGCCATTGGGCTCGTCCCAGATGCTGCAGTCATGCACCGGGTGCAAAGACGCCCCGCTACTACAGTGCTACATGCTACATGCGACGGACGCATTCCCAGCTCGTAGTAAGCCTGAGCGTTTCAGTCCCGCTTGCGATCCGGCTCGGGCCGGACCCTAGGTCCCTGGTTACCTCCGGAGGCAGCCTGGCTGCCTCTGGTCGGCAAACCTCCCGCTCGTTGGCGGAAATGCCCGCTCCGGGCGCGTCAACGAGCACGCAGACGCTCGCCTCTTCCATACCCCACACGAGCGATTCGCCGTGTTCTCCGGCTATGGATGCGGACCAAGTTTTCGATCCCCGGACGGTTCCGCTGCCCGGTGACGAGACCGACGCTTTCGTGGCGGTTGGGCCACGGGGGCGCCCGGTTAAGAAACCGAGGCGGAACCGGTCCTCCTCAACCTCTTCCTCGGCGTCCGCCATGGAAGTTGTCCCCGCCGATGGCGAATCCGGCTCGGGGCCGACTGTGCCCGGCGCTGCCCAAGCACCGCCGGTCATTCGTCGCATCCCGCCCGTGTTCGTTCACGGCGTGAACAACGTCACCGGTTTCTACCGGCGACTCATAGTGGCTCCCGGACTTTCCCCGGCCAGCGTTGACCTGAAGCTCCTTGGGGGCGACACTGTCAAAATCGCTGTCCGCGGAATGGACGAGTACCGCAGCGTCATGGCGTTCGTCGAATCAGCCAACCTGCAGTACCACACCTTTACCCCGAAACACGTGAAGCCTCTGTCCCTCGTGCTCAGAGGCTTAGACGTGGACTCTCCTCTCGAGGAAATCCTCGATGAGCTGCGCGAGCTGGGTTATCCGGTTCGCGCGGTACATCGGGTATTTGCTCCCGCCGGACCTAGGCGTCCAATTCCCCTGGTCCGCATCATGGTCGAGAACAGCGAGGCAGGCGCAAGCCTACTCTCTCTTACGCGGCTTTTTGGGTTCCGCGTAAAAGTGGAAAGAAGCCGCGCTCCCGGGGCTCTGCCTCAGTGCTACAAGTGCCAACGCTTCGGGCACCATTCAGAGACTTGTTCAAACGCTCCGGCGTGCGTGAGGTGCTCTCTACCTCACGCTAGTAAACACTGCGATGCCCCTGCTTTCAAAAGGTGCATCAACTGCGGCGGAAGTCACCCCGCCAACTACCGGGCATGTCCGGTGTTTCAGCGGGAGCTCGAGCGGCGAAAGCCGAAAGGGCGCCTGCCACCACCGAGGCATCCGGAAGTTGGTTCTAGACCTGCTACCGAGCAGCCAGGCCCCGCGCCTCCTGCTACGGCTGCCGTGTCTTTCGCTGCAGTTGCTAACAGGCAACGGAAACGTAGTAAAGGCCCGAAGCAGACACCTGTAGTTCAGGCATCTCCATCTCAGGCTCCTTCCCAGGCCCCTGTCCCGCCTCAGGCGAAAAAGCGCCGTAACCTCGCGGCATCTAAACAAAGTGAGACAGACCAGCCACTGCCAAACATCTCGGTTGTGGAGCCTGAGAATTCTCAACCCTCCCCAGCACCGGAGAATCCTGCCCCTGCTTTAGAAGCAGCCTCGCCTGACCTCCCGCCCCCGCGGTTCCCTAATGCAGGCAAAAAGAAGCGGCAACGTAAGCCCCGTGGCGCTAGATCCCGGGCTCCTGCCAACCCAGCCGCACAGTCCAGACAGCCTGCGCAGCGCGTGAAGACCGACGTTATCGCATCTGTCCCTCTTCCTAGCACCTCCGCTAGAGGCGCTACACCTGGCCCTAAGAAACCCCTGGCTTCCACCAATCCCCTGATTGACAAGCCTCGGCGCTCTTACGCGCAAACAGTCTCCGGGCACTCTGCCTCAAAAACCGTTCCTGACGACTATCAGGTCGTCAAAGACTTCCTTGCGGAATTCGACCTCCGCAAAGTTGCCCAGACCTTCAGGTCCATCCGCTCCCGCTTGGAGACTGCCGATACAACCGAGAGATTCATGCTCTTGGTGGAAGCCGCCACTTTTGTAGGTTTTCTATGAGTCGGGTCCTCAAACGAGATCTCTCAATTCTTTCCTGGAACGCCAACGGGTTGTCCAACAAGATCCAGGAACTCCAAGAATTACTGGCCCGACTCAAACCCGACGTAGTCCTTCTCAATGAGACCCACTTGACTCCTGCGAGTCGGTTCCGACTGGCCAACTATGTGTGCTATCGAAACGACAGGCCGGGCACTGCTGGTGGCGGTACTGCCGTCGCGGTGAGGCTCACTCTCGAGCATCACCGAGTCGTCTTGCCTGCAATGGCTCACCTCGAAGGCACCGCTGTGGAGTTGTTAAACACTCTAGGCGGCGTACAGATGGTCGCGGCGTATAAAGCGCCGCAAAAAGAGCTCCTTCACCCCGATCTAGCGGTCGCGTTCGATGCACACAGGAGGGTCATCATGGCCGGCGACCTGAACTGCAAACATCGCGATTGGAACAGTCGCTTGACTGCCCCAAACGGGAAACGTTTGCGCAGGTTTGCCGATTCTCGCAGGATTCAAGTGATTGGGCCTACCCAACCTACGTTCTACCCCTCACAACGCAACGCGGCTCCCGATGTCTTGGACATAGCGGTGATTCAAGGAATTGACTGTCCGGTCCATGTGTCCGCGCTAACGGAACTATCGTCCGATCATCTCCCCATCCTGATACACGTCGCTACCCAGCACGTCGTACGCAGAGATGTCAGGAAGGTGGTAGAATGGGACCGCTATGGCCCGGCGTTAAGTCGCCGATTGCCAGACGCGGGACCACTCGAAACCGTCCGCCAAGTCGACGAGGCAGTTGCCGCGTTTGACGAGGCTGTCGTATCTGCGATCGACGCGTCTTCCAGGATGAAGCCTGGTGTCACGCCCCACTGGCAGCGGATCCCAGAGGAGACGAGTGCTCTCGCTTGCGAGAGAAATCGCCTCCGGAGACGCTGACAGCGGACCCGTGATCCGGCCGACAAGGCAGCGTACAACCGGGCGACCGGCATTTTACGTCGTGAAATGCAGGCCTACCGGAGACGCTGTTGGGAACTCGCCGTGGCCCAGGCAGGGGACGGATCGGACGAAAGTAGCCCTTACCGGATACCTTCGGCGTTGGTAGGGAAGAGGCGCCGGCCTCGCATCCCGGCCATTGCTGGACCTTTCGGTCAAATCCTGGCTCGCCCGGAGGCGAAGGCCGAGTACTTGGGCGCGTGTTTTGAGCGACAGTTCGCACCTAACCCGCCCATGGACTGGGACTTCGACGAAGAAGTCGAGAACGAAGTGGAAGACTTTCTGTCTCTTCCGATCACAACGGAGCCCGAACCCATTACTAGGGAAGAGGTCACAGATCGGCTCGTTGAACTCGTGCCGAGAAAACTCCTGGCCCGGACGGCGTCTCGAACGCCGCTCTTACTCGACTCCCGGAGCGAGGAGTACTTTTCTTGGTCGCGCTGTTCAACGCGTGTCTTAGACTGGCCTATTTTCCCCAGAAATGGCGTAAGGCAACGGTTATAGTGATCCCGAAGCAGGGAAAGGACGCTTCCCATCCCGGCAACCTCCGGCCCATTAGTCTACTGTCAGCCACGTCAAAGGTCCTCGAACGTCTCGTACAACGGAGAGTACTAGATCATCTAAGAAATTTCGATGTACTGGTCCCCGAACAGTTCGGCTTTCGTGTGGGGCATCCCACCACTCATCAACTGATGAGACTGGTGGAATACATCACGGACGCCGGGTGTCGGAAAGAGCAGACTGTCGCCTGTTTCCTAGATGTGGAAAAGGCCTTTGATAGTGTCTGGCACGACGGGCTCTTGTTCAAGCTCCGGGAAATCCAGCTCCCAGATTGCTACCTTCGCTTGATTGCTAGCTTTCTGACGGAGAGGACTTTCTGCGTGCGAATAGACGACCACGTCTCTTCCGAGAGACGTATCACAGCCGGGGTACCTCAAGGTAGCGTGCTAGGGCCTCTCCTGTTCTCAGTGTATGTCAACGACGCACCCAGAGAGCCTGGAGTCCAGATGGCTTTGTTTGCCGACGACACGGCGGTCTATACCGCCGATCGGAACGCAGACTTTGCTATCCCACGACTTCAGCGCGCACTCGATGCGTATTCCACGTGGACGGAAAGCTGGAAAGTTGCCGTCAACGAAACCAAGAGCTCCGCGGTGCTATTCACAAAGCGCCGGAAAGAACCACGAGGCCGAGTGAGACTCGGTAGAACGTACCTGCCCTGGTCGAGGGAAGTTAAGTACCTCGGTGTCCACCTTGATCGTTGGCTCACCTGGCGTACCCACGCTGAGACGATGCGAAAGAAAGCGTCCGCTCGTCTCGCGCAACTGTTTCCGATACTTGCCAACAAGGCTATGACCCGCAAGCTGGGTAAGTTGATTGTCAACGCGTATCTGTTGCCGATCATTACCTACGCTCTTCCCGTCTGGGGTTACCTCGCAACCGTTCATAAAAGAAGGTTGCAAAGCGTTCTCGATAGAGAGCTTCGGCTAGCGGCCAAAGTCCCCTATCGGTTTTCTTCTCGTCTCCTGAGAAGAGGACTCGGTGTCCGCTCCTTGGATGACACCGCAAGGCGACTTGCACGTAAATTTTACGTCCGAGCTGCGAGGACCCAGACAAACCCACTCATAGCTGGCCTTGGCAAGTACCGAATACGTCCAGGTGAATCTTGGAAACGGCCTCGACAAATACTGTACTAGTCGACCTAGTACGAGCATGTCGTTGTAGCGACCACTAAAAATTAAGTAACAATATTCCGTCTGGACAGGACCACTAGGCAGGAGCCCCTACCGGAGGCTCGGTACTAGGAAACCATTGGGTCGTCTCACGACGCACAACCCAACAGCTCTGACCACTTGACGGACGCATTCTTATGAATATGGATGGACTCCAGATGCAGGCGAGTGAAGTAACCCCGGACAGAAGACAACACGCGGGCTTCATCAAACATTACCCGGTGATCGTCGTGGGACAGAGCGTGTTCAGCAACTGCGGACTTCTCCGGCTGGCCCAGGCGGCAGTATCTCCGATGTTCAGAGAGGCGCGTCCGGACACTACGCTTCGTGGTGCCTATGTAGACCTGGCCACACGTACAAGGAATACTGTACACCCCGCACGACGAGAGTGGATCCCTGGCGTCTTTCACCGGTCGCAGGAACTGTTGGATCTTTTTGGTTGGCTTAAAGATCGTCCTGACGCCCCGCTTACTCAGCAACCTACCGATGCGATCAGTCACGCCACGGATGTAGGGCAAGACAGCAGAGCCAACAACCTCAGGCAACTCCGACTGGTCCGGCCTACCAGATCTTCTCGGCCGGGCAGCTCTCCTAACCTCCGCAGCAGAATAGCCGTTGGACTGCAGTGCTTTCTCGAGATGCCGAAACTCATCTTCGAGATACCGGGGCTCACAGATTCTTTTTGCCCGGTCTACCAGAGTCTTCAGCACCGCCCTCTTCTGCCTAGGATGATGATTGGAGGTCTTGTGCAGATATCTGTCGGTGTGTGTTGGCTTCCTATAAACTTTATGTCCCAAGCTGCCATCGGTCCTTTTTAGGACCAACACATCCAGAAAAGCCAATTGATCACCACTCTCGCGCTCCATCGTAAACTGTATGCGCGGGTGTACAGCGTTCAGATGTCCAAGGAAGCGTTCCAACTCTTCATCCCCATGGCTCCAGACCACGAAAGTGTCGTCCACATACCGCAACCAACACTTCGGCTTCAGAGGCGCAGATGAAATTGCCAACTCTTCAAATCTCTCCATATAGAAGTTCGCCACCACAGGGCTGAGAGGACTTCCCATGGCCACGCCATCCAACTGCATAGAAGCCGCCATTCCACTGGAAGTAGGTCGTTGTTAGGACCTGCCGGAACAAAGCAGTAATGTCCGCCGAGAACAGGTCACCCAAATACCCCAAGACCTCCTGAACAGGAACCATGGTGAAAAGGGAGACCACATCAAAACTCACGAGAACATCGCCAGGCTCCAGCACCAACTCCCGGATCCTCCGAAGGAAATCAGAAGAGTCCCGGACGAAAGAATCCGTCTGCCCGATGTGCGGCTTGAGCAATCCAGTGAGGTGCTTTGCCAAGGTGTAAGTCGGCGAGCCAATAGCACTGACGATGGGCCTCAGCGGAACGTCTTCCTTGTGGATCTTGGGTAAACCATAGAGACGAGGGGGAAGGGCCTCCGAACACCGGACGGCCGTCTTCACATCAGGCGCCAGAGAAGATTGCTTAATCAAAGAATCCGTTTTTCTCAAAACAGTTGTAGTCGGATCTTTGTTCAGCCTCCGATAAGTGGCCGGATCTAACAAACCTTCAATCTTCCGCTGGTAGTCTTCGGTGTTCAAGACCACAGTGGCACTCCCCTTATCCGCCGGCATAATGACAATGGATTCATCCCTTTTTAATTCCTTCAAGGCTCGCAACTCCGCCGACAGAAGATTGCATTTTGGCGGAGCGGCCCTTCTAAGGGCCCTAGAAGCTTCCATACGTATTTCATCTGCCTGGTCTCGGGGTAGTCCTCGGATGCCTGCCTCCACGCTCGCCACTATTTCTTCCACCGGTACTGTCTTCGGGGTAACTGCAAACTTCTCACCTTTAGCTAACACCGAGGTCTCATGTGGTGTTAGTTGACGGTTCGATAGGTTTATAACCATCCTGTCCATCCTGTCACTATCCAGTGTTCTTCCCCTGGTGTTCTGGGAAGCGAACCGCTCGAATTTTTCACGCTGTCTCTGACTAGTACTGGCATGACACGACTCAAAAGCATTATAAGTGAGTCCATCTAACATCTCCCAATCATGTCGTTGGAGGGTACTGCTGAGATGTAAATGCAGTTTAAACAGTTCGTGGTCATTTAATGCCAACTCTTTTCTTGTATAATGTATGCGTTCTCGCAGCATGGCATTCTCCGTTCTTCTGTATATCCTGTTGGCCTGAGGTGTATTAAATAAATGTCTATGTCGTAGGAACCTTGGAACGGTTCCCGTGTCTCTACATCGAAGTAAAAAGGCCAAGGAACACAGCAGACTGGCTTTCTTCTTGCGTAGCGTCTCCAGTTTCTTAATTTTCTTTAAAACCTCCTCCCCGTAGAGGTCCTTAATCTTAGTGCGTAGGCTTTCACGGCCGGTGTCATTACGATTATTAACTAAAACTTCCGGGCTGAAAGGCCGTGGTCGATTGCTTAAGTTTCTGCTAAACGTTTCGGCCGCACCACCGGTGGCCATCTTCAGTAGCAAAAGAAAAGTGTTCGATAGATGATACGCCGAACACGTCTCCCAATGGACTGGGAACAAGCAACAGTGAGTACCTGCTACGAAGCCTCTATTTATAACATTTTGTCCGCTTCAGGTGTATCGCACGGACCAATGAGAAGCCAGCTCGTCATACTCAATTCTGATTGGCCATGGAAAATAGACCATGCCAGACACTATTTAAGGAGATGCTTTCTCCTCGGCGGTTCTGAAGTCTTTGCCGATACCATGGAGGAACAATTTACCGTTCATCGAGGCGTCTGTGACCCCGGCCACTCGGCAGCGGTCGCAGACTTCCTATCTGGATATTTTTCCCGCCCTCCCGCAGACCCGATCGACCCGTTCGACGAGGCTGAAGTTGAAACGGCCATTAGTCGACTGCGCCCCAAGAAGGCGCCCGGCGAGGACCGTATTGGTGCAGCGGCCCTACTCAACGCCCCAGCAAGTCTCGTTTCCCTCATCCACGTGCTGTTCAATGGATGTCTCCGGCTCCATTACTATCCCAGCCCTTGGAAACGAGCCAAAGTCATCATGTTACCGAAGGCTCGCAAGCTGCGTACTCTCCCGGAGAATCATCGACCCATCTCTCTTTTGCCAGTACTATCGAAGGTGTTCGAGCGCCTCCTGCATCGCCGAGGATAATTTCATCCGGCAGGAACAGTTCGGCTTCCGCAGGCAGCATTCGACCAATCTTCAACTTGTCCGAGTTGTCACGCAACTCACTGACGCCATCAACAGGAACCATCAAACTGTCGCCGTCCTTCTGGACGTGAGTAAGGCCTTCGACAAAGTCTGGCACGAAGGCCTTCTCTATAAACTAGCCACCTCCCCTCTCCCTGCCTCATTTGTACATCTGATGCGGTCGTATCTCTGCGACCGCAAATTTAGGATCTGCGTCGACGGGACGTACTCTTCTGTCCGCCCCGTCGCCGCTGGCGTTCCTCAAGGATCTGTCCTCGGCCCCGTTCTGTACCTAGTGTACACGAACGACCTGCCAGTATTGCCTGGAGTCACGCTCTCTCTCTATGCGGACGATGCGATGTACCACACCAGTTCTGCAAACCTTCGTTTTGCGACTGACGTGGTGCAGCGCCAGCTCGCATTACTTCCGGCCTGGCTAAGGAAATGGCGGGTGGCGATCAATACGGAGAAATCCGAGGCGATTGCCTTCTCCCGTCAGCTCACTTCCCGATGCCAGACCCTCTCCCTTGAAGGGAGTCCAATCGCTTGGCAACGTACTGTGAAGTACTTGGGCGTCACTCTTGATCGACGCCTAAGCTTCAGAGCTCACGTATCCACAGTGCTCCAGCGCCCGAGGCGTCAAAGCCAAACTCTACCCATTCCTATCGCCTCGAGGGCCACTGCCTGTGCGCACGAAGCTCTCGATTTATCTGCTCTTTTTACGAGCCGTCCTTATGTACGCAGCGCCTGCATTTTGGACCCAACTCGCCCCCGACGTCGTTAAACGCATGGAAGCCTTCCAAGCCCTTACCCTTCGCCTTATCTCCGGCTCTCCCTGGTATGTAAAAAATGCTACTATCAGGCGAGGGCTGAAGATTCCGTCGCTCGATGGATTTGCGCGAACTCTTACGTTCAACCTCTTCCATCGAGCATCCATTTCAGACTTTCCCCACCTCCAACATCTCGATAACGATGATGGACCACCACCAGTCAAACGCCGCCGCCCTCGAGCTTTGCTCGACGACCCACCGTAATTTTAAAATAAATTGCCCTCTCACCATCTGTCCACGCGCCGACCAATCGGATCTCACCACCATCCTTCCAGTCAAATCCGGTCCGTTGCAGGCCGACAGATTGGTCGAGCGTTGTGCCGGCTTTAGGTGTGCCTAGCGCCACCTTCAGTCGGCAACTTCGCCCCTCCAATCTCTCGCCTGCCTCGGTATCGCCATAAGGCAGTCTACCGGACTCTTACCGGGCTGGCGGAGTGTATCGACCCGTTGTGGGCGAACAGATCCCGCCAATCCGTGCTAAGCGTTCGCGTAGGCTTCCCTCTCAGGCCATTGGTGGATCGCGTCAGCGGTTCAGCCAATCACAGCCCATCTCCTTCACCTCCGCCAAAATAAAAAAGGGGGTACCTATCCTCGCTGCGACAAGTCTCGCTCCAAGCATTACAGAAGCACCAGGCAGTCATCGGGCTCGCCCGGACGCTGCCGTCACTGGGGCACGCACTGTGCTGTGCCCTACTTCAACTTGGCAACTTGGCTCGGCGGTTCTCCACCATGCACTTCGCTTCAGCTTCTGGACAAGGAAGGATCTCTCCTTTGGACTGCTCTCTCCAGCTTGGACGCTGAAGTATTTTCGCTGCTCTCAGCCGCTGCCCTACTGCCTTCTGCCGCCGTTGGACAGAAACATTTTGGCCCTCTTGCTGCTCGCCAACAAGAAGATAGAAGACTTCAACTCAGCTGGCTGGTGAACTGAGTAGCCAGCACACACAGCTGAGTTCGTCGGACCTTCTAAGGGCCACCAGCCAAGTGACCCTTTTCAGGACCACCGCTGAAGAGGAAGCATATAGCCTGCCAGAGCTGTTGGTTGCGCAGCGCATCTAGCCCGCTGACGCTCAGGCTCTTAGGTAGCGCTGCCTAGGACGATCCTTGCGAGCCCCCACCAGTGGTAAGCGAGCTTGGATATCGCCTAGGTAAAGAGGCCGGTGGACACCTCTCTTGGTAAGGGGAGGTATCTAACGAAGCCGGTCATTTGCCCAGCTCGTAGCAAGCCTGAGCGTTCCAGAAGCCCCACAAGCGATCCGGCTCGGGCCGGACCCTAGATCCCTGGTTACCGCCGGAGGCAGCCTGGCTGCCTCTGGTCGGCGAACCTCCCGCTCGATGGCGGAAATGCCCGCTTCGGGCGCGTCATCGAGCACGCAGTCGCTCGCCACTGCCCCGCCCCACACGAGCGACTCGCCGTGTTCTCCGCTGATGGATGCGGACCAAGTCGATCCCCGGTCGGTTCCGCTGCCCGGTGACGAGACCGACGCTTTCGTGGCGGTTGGGCCACGGGGGCGCCCGGTTAAGAAACCGAGGCGGAACCGATCGTCCTCAACCTCTTCCTCGGCGTCCGCCATGGAAGTTGTCCCCGCCGATGGCGAATCCGGCCCGGGGCCGACTGTGTCCGGCGGTGCCCAAGCACCGTCGGCCGCTGTTCGCATCCCGCCCGTTTACGTTCATGGCGTGAACAACGTCACCGGTTTTTACCGGCGATTGATAGTGGCTCCCGGACTTTCCCCGGCCAACGTTGACCTGAAGCTCCTTGGGGGCGATACAGTCAAGATCGTTGTCCGCGGAATGGACGTGTACCGCAGTGTCGTGGCGTACGTGGAATCCCAGCAATTCCAGTACCATACCTTCTCACCCAAACACGTGAAGCCTCTGTCGCTTGTCCTCAGAGGCTTGGACGTGGAATCCCCTCTGGAGGAAATACTCGATGAGCTGCGCGAGCTGGGCTATCCTGTTCGCGCGGTCCATCGGGTGTTTACTCCTGCCGGACCAAGGCGTCCAATTCCTCTGGTCCGCATCCTGGTGGAGAATAGCGAGGCAGGCACTAGCCTACTCTCACTTACGCGGCTTTTTGGTTTCCGCGTAAAAGTGGAAAGAAGCCGCGCTCCCGGGGCTCTGCCTCAGTGTCACAGGTGCCAACGCTTCGGGCAACACTCCGACTCTTGTTCTAACGCTCCGGCGTGCGTGAGGTGTTCTCTCCCTCACGCCTCCAAACTTTGCGATGCACCTGCATTCAAAAGATGCATCAACTGCGGCGGGAGTCACCCCGCCAACTACCGGGCATGTCCGGTGTTTCAGCAGGAGCTCGAGCGGCGAAAGCCGAAAGGGCGACTGCCACCACCGAGGCATCCGGTAGCTGGTTCCAGACCTGCAACCGAGCAGCCAGGCCCTGCGCCTCCTGCTACGGCTGCCGTGTCTTCCGCCCCAGCTTCAAACAGGCAACATAAGCGATCTAAAGGCCCGAAGCAAACACCTGTAGCACAGGCAACTCCACCTCAGGCTCCTTCACAGGCCCCTGTCCCGCCTATGGCGAAAAAGCGCCGTAACCTCGCGGCATCTAAAAGTGAGACCACCCAGCCAACAGAAAACATCTCGGTTGTGGAGCCTGAGACTACACAACCCTCCCCAGCACCGGAAAATCCCGCCCCTGCTTTAGAAGCAGCCTCGCCAGACCTCCCGCCCCCGCGGTTTCCCAACGCAGGCAAAAAGAAGCGGCAAAGAAAGCCCCGTGGCGCTAGATCCCGGGCTCCTGCCAACCCGGCCGCACAGTCCAGACAGCCTGCACAGCGCGCGAAGTCCGACGCAATCGCATCTGTCCCTCTTCCTAGCACCTCCGCTAGAGGCGCTACACCTGGCCCTAAGAAACCCCTGGCTTCCACCAATCCCCCGATTGACAAGCCTCGGCGCTCTTATGCGCACGCAGTCTCCAGGCAATCTGCCTCAAAAACCGTACCTGACGACTACCAGGTCGTCAAAGACTTCCTTGCTGAGTTCGATCTCAGCAAAGTCGCCCAGACATTCAGGTCCATCCTCTCCCGCTTGGAGACTGCTGACATAACTGAGAGATTCATGCTCTTGGTGGAAGCCGCCACTTGTGTAGGTCTTCTATGAGTCGGGTCCTCAAACGAGATCTCTCGATTCTTTCCTGGAACGCCAACGGGTTGTCCAACAAGATCCAGGAACTCCAAGAATTACTGGCCCGACTCAAACCCGATGTAGTCCTTCTCAATGAGACCCACTTGACTCCTGCGAGTCGGTTACGACTGGCCAACTATGTGTGCTATCGAAACGACAGACCGGGCACTGCTGGTGGCGGTACTGCCGTCGCGGTGAGGCTCACTCTCGAGCATCACCGAGTCGTCTTGCCTGCAATGACTCACCTCGAAGGCACCGCTGTGGAGTTGTTAAACACTCTAGGCGGTGTACAGATGGTAGCGGCGTATAAACCGCCCCAAAAAGAGCTCCTTCACCCCGATCTAGCTGTCGCGTTCGATGCACACAGGAGGGTCATCATGGCCGGCGATCTGAACTGTAAACATCGCGATTGGAACAGTCGCTTGACTGCCCCAAACGGGAAACGTTTACGCAGGTTTGCCGATTCTCGCAGGATACAAGTGATTGGGCCTACCCAACCTACGTTCTACCCCTCACAACGCAACGCGGCTCCCGATGTCTTGGACATAGCGGTGATTCAAGGAATTGACTGTCCGGTCCATGTGTCCGCGCTAACGGAACTATCGTCCGATCATCTCCCCATCCTGATACACGTCGCTACCCAGCACGTCGTACGCAGAGATGTCAGGAAGGTGGTAGAATGGGACCGCTATGGCCCGGCGTTAAGTCGCCGATTGCCAGACGCGGGACCACTCGAAACCTTCCGCCAAGTCGACGAGGCAGTTGCCGCGTTTGACGAGGCAGTCGTATCTGCGATCGACGCGTCTTCCAGAATGAAGTCTGGCGTCACGCCCCACTGGCAGCGGATCCCAGAGGAGACGAGTGCTCTCGCTTGCGAGAGAAATCGCCTCCGGAGACGCTGGCAGCGGACCCGTGATCCGGCCGACAAGGCAGCGTACAACCGGGCGACCGGCATTTTACGTCGTGAAATGCAGGCCTACCGGAGACGCTGTTGGGAACTCGCCGTGGCCCAGGCAGGGGACGGATCGGACGAAAGTAGCCCTTACCGGATACCTTCGGCGTTGGTAGGGAAGAGGCGCCGGCCTCGCATCCCGGCCATTGCTGGACCTTTCGGTCAAATCCTGGCTCGCCCGGAGGCGAAGGCCGAGTACTTGGGCGCGTGTTTTGAGCGACAGTTCGCACCTAACCCGCCCATGGACTGGGACTTTGACGAAGAAGTCGAGAACGAAGTGGAAGACTTTCTGTCTCTTCCGATCACTACGGAGCCCGAACCCATTACTAGGGAAGAGGTCACAGATTGGCTCGTTGAACTCGTGCCAAGAAAAGCTCCTGGCCCGGACGGCGTCTCGAACGCCGCTCTTACTCGACTCCCGGAGCGAGGAGTACTTTTCTTGGTCGCGCTGTTCAACGCGTGTCTTAGACTGGCCTATTTTCCCCAGAAATGGCGTAAGGCGACGGTTATAGTGATCCCGAAGCAGGGAAAGGACGCTTCCCGTCCCGGCAACCTCCGGCCAATTAGTCTACTGTCAGCCACGTCAAAGGTCCTCGAACGTCTCGTACAACGGAGAGTACTAGATCATCTACGAAATTTCGATGTACTGGTCCCCGAACAGTTCGGCTTCCGTGTGGGGCATTCCACCATTCATCAACTGATGAGACTGGTGGAATACATCACGGACGCCGGGTGTCGGAAAGAGCAGACTGTCGCCTGTTTCCTAGATGTGGAAAAGGCCTTTGATAGTGTCTGGCACGACGGGCTCTTGTTCAAGCTCCGGGAAATCCAGCTCCCAGATTGCTACCTTCGCTTGATTGCTAGCTTTCTGACGGAGAGGACTTTCTGCGTGCGAATAGACGACCACGTCTCTTCCGAGAGACGTATCACAGCCGGGGTACCTCAAGGTAGCGTGCTAGGGCCTCTCCTGTTCTCCGTGTATGTCAACGACTCACCCAGAGAGCCTGGAGTCCAGATGGCTTTGTTTGCCGACGACACGGCGGTCTATACCGCCGATCGGAACGCAGACTTTGCTATCCCACGACTTCAGCGCGCACTCGATGCGTATTCGACGTGGACGGAAAGCTGGAAAGTTGCCGTCAACGAAACCAAGAGCTCCGCGGTGCTATTCACAAAGCGCCGGAAAGAACCACGAGGCCGAGTGAGACTCGGTAGAACGTACCTGCCCTGGTCGAGGGAAGTTAAATACATCGATGTCCACCTAGATCGTCGGCTCACCTGGCGTACCCACGCTGAGACGATGCGAAAGAAAGCGTCCGCTCGTCTCGCGCAACTGTTTACGCTACTTGCCAACAAGGCTATGACCCGCAAGCTGGGTAAGTTGATTGTCAACGCGTACCTGTTGCCGATCATTACCTACGCTCTTCCCGTCTGGGGTTACCTCGCAACCGTTCATAAAAGAAGGTTGCAAAGCGTTCTCGATAGAGGGCTTCGGCTAGCGGCCAAAGTCCCCTATCGGTTTTCTTCTCGTCTCCTGAGAAGAGGACTCGGTGTCCGCTCCTTGGATGACACCGCAAGGCGACTTGCACGTAAATTTTACGTCCGAGCTGCGAGGACCCAGACAAACCCACTCATAGCTGGCCTTGGCAAGTACCGAATACGTCCAGGTGAATCTTGGAAACGGCCTCGACAAATACTGTACTAGTCGACCTAGTACGAGCATGTCGTTGTAGCGACCATTAAAAATTAATTAACAATATTCCGTCTGGACAGGACCACTAGGCAGGAGCCCCTACCGGAGGCTCGGTACTAGGAAACCATTGGGACGTCTCACGACGCTCAACCCAACAGCTCTGACCACTCGGCGGTTCATAGCGACGGACGCATTCTTATGAATATGGATGGACTCCAGATGCAGGCGAGTGAAGTAACCCCGGACAGAAGACAACACGCGGGCTTCATCAAACATTACCCGGTGATCGTCGTGGGACAGAGCGTGTTCAGCAACTGCGGACTTCTCCGGCTGGCCCAGGCGGCAGTATCTCCGATGTTCAGAGAGGCGCGTCCGGACACTACGCTTCGTGGAGCCTATGTAGACCTGGCCACACGTACAAGGAATACTGTACACCCCGCACGACGAGAGTGGATCCCTGGCGTCTTTCACCGGTCGCAGGAACTGTTGGATCTTTTTGGTTGGCTTAAAGATCGTCCTGACGCCCCGCTTACTCAGCAACCTACCGATGCGATCAGTCACGCCACGGATGTAGGGCAAGACAGCAGAGCCAACAACCTCAGGCAACTCCGACTGGTCCGGCCTACCAGATCTTCTCGGCCGGGCAGCTCTCCTAACCTCCGCAGCAGAATAGCCGTTGGACTGCAGTGCTTTCTCGAGATGCCGAAACTCATCTTCGAGATACCGGGGCTCACAGATTCTTTTTGCCCGGTCTACCAGAGTCTTCAGCACCGCCCTCTTCTGCCTAGGATGATGATTGGAGGTCTTGCGCAGATATCTGTCGGTGTGTGTTGCCTTCCTATAAACTTTATGTCCCAAGCTGCCATCGGTCCTTTTTATGCCATCGTCAGTGCTATTGGCTCGCCGACTTACACCTTGGCAAAGCACCTCACTGGATTGCTCAAGCCGCACATCGGGAAGACGGATTCTTTCGTCCGGGACTCTTCTGATTTCCTTCGGAGGATCCGGGAGTTGCTGCTGGAGCCTGGCGATGTTCTCGTGAGTTTTGATGTGGTCTCCCTTTTCACCATGGTTCCTGTTCAGGAGGTCTTGGGGTATTTGGGTGACCTGTTCTCGGCGGACATCACTGCTTTGTTCCGGCAGGTCCTAACAACGACCTACTTCCAGTGGAATGGCGGCTTCTATGAACAGTTGGATGGCGTGGCCATGGGAAGTCCTCTCAGCCCTGTGGTGGCGAACTTCTATTTGGAGAGATTTGAAGAGTTGGCAATTTCATCTGCGCCTCTGAAGCCGAAGTGTTGGTTGCGGTATGTGGACGACACTTTCGTGGTCTGGAGCCATGGGGATGAAGAGTTGGAACGCTTCCTTGGACATCTGAACGCTGTACACCCGCGCATACAGTTTACGATGGAGCGCGAGAGTGGTGATCAATTGGCTTTTCTGGATGTGTTGGTCCTAAAAAGGACCGATGGCAGCTTGGGACATAAAGTTTATAGGAAGCCAACACACACCGACAGATATCTGCACAAGACCTCCAATCATCATCCTAGGCAGAAGAGGGCGGTGCTGAAGACTCTGGTAGACCGGGCAAAAAGAATCTGTGAGCCCCGGTATCTCGAAGATGAGTTTCGGCATTTCGAGAAAGCACTGCAGTCCAACGGCTATTCTGCTGCGGAGGTTAGGAGAGCTGCCCGGCCGAGAAGATCTGGTAGGCCGGACCAGTCGGAGTTGCCTGAGGTTGTTGGCTCTGCTGTCTTGCCCTACATCCGTGGCGTGACTGATCGCATCGGTAGGTTGCTGAGTAAGCGGGGCGTCAGGACGATCTTTAAGCCAACCAAAAAGATCCAACAGTTCCTGCGACAGGTGAAAGACGCCAGGGATCCACTCTCGTCGTGCGGGGTGTACAGTATTCCTTGTACGTGTGGCCAGGTCTACATAGGCACCACAAAGCGTAGTGTCCGGACGCGCCTCTCTGAACATCGGAGATACTGCCGCCTGGGCCAGCCGGAGAAATCCGCAGTTGCTGAACACGCTCTGTCCCACGACGATCACCGGGTAATGTTTGATGAAGCCCGCGTGTTGTCTTCTGTCCGGGGTTACTTCACTCGCCTGCATCTGGAGTCCATCCATATTCATAAGAATGCGTCCGTCGCTATGAACCGCCGAGTAGCTCGTAGCTAATGAGGGGACGGGGCTCAAGGCCCCTGCATGGTAGCAGTGCCCGGAGTGACTCCTCCGATGACTGCAAGTAGGTCGGGCTCTCTCAAGGACTTTAGGTAAAACAAGGTCAAGTGGGTGGGATGGTGTGCTCCTTTTGCAGTGGGGTAGGGGAGAGGATCTCACAAGTGAGGTGCTCAGCCTAGCCAAAGTCTGGTAGAGTTTGGGCCCTGAAGCCAGCGGCGACGCGTCCGAGTCACAGCGGAGAAACCTCCCGGGACATATGAGGACCGGTTGGCCAACGCTGCTGCCTCCGACGTGGCCCCACTGTCCGCATAGCGGTGATCAGCACAGGCCCGTTGCGTATCCGGGGCGGGCGCCTGATGAAAGAAGGCACTTGCACAACTGACATAAGACAACCCCGCCGAGGCCGCAAACGACCAGGGCAGACCATTCAGGGCAGAGTGAGTGGTAATGCTACGTCTAAGGTGCGGTAGGTGTTCTGTTTGAGGTAGGGTACTAGCGGTAGGGTGTTGACTCCCTCAGGAGAAGGGCCCTATGTAGGAGACTATGGGGGGTCGTCCAGCAGAGTGCGGGGTCTCTTGACTACGTGGCAAGGGGGACCTTCGTCCCTGGCCAGGTCACGGAGGTGGGGGTATCGGGAGTCTGCAGCCTGGAAGAAGAGGCCCACAGAGAGTCTGAAGACAAACTCTTCCACCGTTTGCAGACGGAGGCCCGTCCTGATAGCTCTGTTACAAACAAACCAGGGCGAGTTGGAGAGGATACGGACGGAACTGTTTTGGAACTGTTCCAGCTTACGCTTCGTTGTGGCAGATAAGAGGGGCCACCACGCTGAACCGCCGATGTAGCATGTAGCACTGTAGTAGCGGGGCGTCTTTGCACCCGGTGCATGACTGCAGCATCTGGGACAAGCCCAATGGCTGCCTGTGGATAGACATAGTTCTGGTTCATTCGACAGGTAACCTAGAATAAAATAGGAATGGACAACCGCCAACCAGTTAACTGAGAAGGCGGGGGAGAAAGGTTTTCAATTTTTATTTATTTTAAATATTACAGCAATCAGTGGGCACTGCCGCAAGGACGGGTTCAGGCGACAGATGTCGCGCGTTCCCAGTCCTGCGTGCAGACGCAGAGAGCCTCCGTGCCAGTGATAGCGCGTAGCAGCGGCATTCAGCGCGGTCGGCATACTAGGAAGGGAGGAAGGAAACAGCTTTGCAGGTAAATTCTGGGGCATGGGCAGATGGTGAGTATACAAAGTGAGGTTTAAGCAGTTTACTTAAACTTATGGCGGGTCATCGAGAATCGCCCGAGGGCGTTTGACCCGGACAGGGGGAGGTGGTTGCGTGGTGCTGATGGTTCTGAGGTAAGGGAAGGAAGAGGTCTCAGCTGCGGCAAAGAGAGTCGCAGCTAATGACCAGACAAAGGCTGAGAGAGCAGGAACTCGTAGACCTCCTCGAATTACACTGTTTCTAACAAACCAAGGAGATCCCGACAAGTAACGGAGGGTTCTGGATTGGAAACTTTCCAGCACAAGCTACTGCGGCGGCAGTCAAGAAGAAACCGCCAGACCAAGAATCGCCTCATCGCCAGCGCCAACATCAGAGAGCTGCAGCGATGGACATGGACGTTGATCAACCGCCTTGCCAGCAAGGCGAAGACAAGCAGCACACAACTGGGACCTGCCGCGCAGTGCCGGTAAGTGTGTTAGGTAGCGCTGTCCAGCGAAACCCGGGGAGTCCGAGAGTAGGACTCACGAATAGAGATGCGCATTGCTCCGCCACTGTGACGGTGTCACAGTTCGGCCCCCGGGTACCCGCTGGACAAAGAGCCGAGTTAGTCGGCAGTAGCCCCGCTGTTAGTGGCCCTAAAGCACTGTGCGGCAGCATCGAGCCCCCGGCCGGCCACTTGGGCCAGCCGGGAACCCTACGACTTGCGCGGGAAGCCCTGCTGAACCCGCGCAAGTACGTGAGCAAAATCGGTCCTTATTAGGGCCGACCAAGCCCGCTAAGGCCGGACCTTCCGGCTGCACGGCCGCTAGTAGGCCAAGCAGCCCAAATCCTCTGCCGGAGTCTGACTCCCCAGATATGGAGACCTCGGCTTCCACCGACTGGGTGGCAGTAGGGCGCGGTGGCAAGCCGCGAAAGTCTCCCTCCCTGACCTCCTTGAGTTCGGCCACGGACTCGGCGGCACTCCAAGCCTCCGCTGAGGTTGCGCCTAGTCGCACCTCCGAAGGAAGGGTCCCGCCGGTGTTCGTTACGAACGTCAGGGACGTGATCGGCTTCGTCCGCCGACTCCGTAAGACCGTTGCGCTGGCAGATAACGCATCTGTCAAGCTCCTTGCGAGCGAGACTGTGCGCGTTACCTGCCGCAGCGCATCGGAGCACTTCGGAGTGGTCCAGTGGCTGGAACGTGAATCGTTCCAGTTCCACACTTACACAATGAACCGAACCAAGCCTGTAGCCCTCGTCCTTCGGGGCCTGGACATACAGGCGGATCCGCAGGTCGTCGCTGACGAACTGTGCGACGTGGGTTATAAGGTTGTGGGAGCCTCTCGGCTGTACACCACTTATGGCTCGCGTCGCCCACTCCCCCTAATAAGACTCCTGGCAGAGAAGGGCGAATCCTCCCAGGCCTTATTAGATTTAAAACGGCTTTTCGGGCTCTGCGTGAGCGTAGAGCCCTGCCGCCAGACCGGGCGACTTTCCCAGTGCCACAGGTGCCAGCGGTTCGGCCACAGCAGCTTCGGTTGCCGGAACGCGCCGACCTGCGTCCGCTGTGGAAATGACCACTTGACGCAGGCCTGCGCTGTCCCGGACAACCACCGATATTGTATAAACTGCGGCGGCGCCCATGCTGCTAATAACAGGCGCTGCCCAGTCTATAGCGAGCAGCTGGACAAGTTGAAGAAACCCATCCAGCCTAAGCCTCGACATGATGTTAGACAGCCAGTCAAACCGGCCAAAGCCGCTGAACCTGTGGTCCGGAAACCAGCCCCTAGGTCTGCTCCGGTTCCGAAACCCAGCAGTGCAGTGAGCCCGAGCAAAGCTCCTCAGGCCAAACCAACCATCGCGCCCCCGGAACCGGAACGCGAAGTCCCCCATTATACCAAAGTCCCGCTGCCGGACAACGAGGAAATTGATCCTCCATTGCCGCCGCCACCCAAGCCTAGATTCCCCAGATCGGGCAAGAAAGTTAGGAACCCGGCCAAGAACACGGGCCAGCCTAAACCACCTGCCACTGGACCCAAGCCCGTCCTCCAAAAGCCAGAGCGGCCACCCGCTCCAGTACCAGCCCCCAAGGCTTCCACCGTCTCGCCCCGCCGCAGCTATGCAGCTGCCGCCAAGCGTTCTCCCCCGGCCTCATCTTCCGATGATCTCGCCGTAGTATCAGACTTTCTGGCAAGCTACGACTTGCAGAAAGTAGCCCAGACTTTCCTTAAAATCAAGGAACGCTTGGCAACAGCCTCGCCCCAAGATAAGTTCCTCCTCTTGGTGGAAGCATGCCGTGTTACAGGTCTGTTATGAACGGACAACCACGGCAATCCCTCAAGCGAGACCTCGAGCTCGTGGCGTGGAACGCCAACGGCCTCGCTTCCCGGCATTCTGAGCTCTTAGAGTTCGTTGCCCGTCACAAGCCCGACGTGCTTCTTCTTGGCGAGACGCACCTGACCCCGCATCGTCGTTTCCGACTACCCAACTACGTGTGCCACCGGGACGACCGGTCGGGTCGCGCAGGAGGGGGCACAGCCATCGCGGTGAAGGCGAGTCTTCGCCATCACCGCGTTGTCCTGCCTCAGCGGCGGAACCTCGAGTGCACCGCGGTCGAGCTCCATGGTGCTCTCGGCGGTCTACTCGTGGTTTCCGCCTACAAGCCTCCACACACGGAGCTCCTGTCGAACGACCTGGAGGCCGTCTTTGGAGCACACAGGAGGGTAGTCCTGGCGGGCGACCTGAACTGTAAGCACCCCGATTGGGGGAGCCGCTTGGCGAACCCAAACGGGACCCGCTTACGCAGGTATGCTGATGCGGCTCGGGTCACAGTCATGGGTCCTACCGGGCCTACGTACTATCCCTCTCGGGCTAACTCCCGCCCTGATGTACTGGACATTGCCGCGGTCAGGGGCGTTTATTGCCCGGTCCACGTCTCCGTCATTTCGGAACTGTCCTCGGACCACTGCCCTATCAGTGTGCATATAGCTACCCAGCACGCCACCGTCCGCGACGAGCGGCGGGTAATCGAGTGGGACCGCTTTGGCCCGGCGTTCAGTCGCCGCCTACCAGAGCATATCCCGCTCGACACTACCCAGCATGTCGATGAGGCAGTTGCTGTATTCGACACAGCCGTCGTCTCGGCGGTTGACGTGTCCTCCCGGATGAAGCCGGGGCTCACGCCCGACTATCAGCGGATCCCCGAAGAGGTGTCTCAGCTCGCTAGCGAGAGGAATCGCCTCCGGAGACGCTGGCAGAGGACTCGTGACCCGGCCGACAAGGCTGCGTTCAACAGAGCGTCCGGCAAGTTGCGTCGCGACATGCTGGCGTTCCGTAGACGCAACTGGGAGCTAGCTGTAACACAGATGGATGGCCCTGCCGAGGACCGTAATGTCTGGCGGATTCCCAGTGCCCTAACGGGAAAGCGCAAACGCGCGCCTCTCCCCGCACTGGCCGGACCCGGCGGTCAACCCCTTGGTCGCCCCCTCGAAAAGGCAGAGTTCTTGGCTGATAGTTTAGAGCGTCAGTTCGCTCCCAACCCATCCAAGAACCCGGCCTTCACTGAGCAAATCTGCCGCGAGGTAGAGCGCTTTCTTACGGCCGATATCACAGTCCAGCCGGAGCCCATCTCCCCGGAGGAGGTCTCTGAGAGGATTGTTCAGCTCAAGCCCCGGAAGGCGCCTGGCCCGGACGGAGTCATGAATTCCGCCCTCCATCGCCTTCCGGAGCGAGGAACCCAGTTCCTCACTGACCTGTTCAATTCATGCCTCAGACTGGCCTATTTTCCGGTGAAATGGAAAACGGCTACCGTCATCGTGATACCCAAGCCGGGAAAGAATTCTTCTCGAGTGGAGAACCTCAGGCCCATCAGCCTCTTGTCCGCGACGTCCAAGGTTTTTGAGCGTCTGATCCAGCGTAGGATCCGCGACCATCTAGAAAGACTAGACGTGCTGATCCCCGAACAGTTCGGCTTTCGTGAGCTGCACTCCTCGACTCATCAGCTGATGAGACTCGTGGAATGCATAACCGAGGCTGGCTGCCAGGGCAAACAGACGGCTGCGATCTTCCTAGACGTAGAGAAAGCCTTTGACCGCGTGTGGCACGAGGGTGTCCTTTACAAACTAACGGAAGTCCTTCTCCCAGACTGCTACGTTCACTTGATCGGCAGCTTTCTGCGAGACCGTAGCTTCCGAGTGAGAGTAGACCACGCTCTCTCTTCGGAGAGGCGTATTACCGCCGGCGTCCCTCAGGGAAGTGTCCTTGGGCCTCTCCTGTTCTCGTTGTTTGTCAACGACACGCCCCGAGTTCCTGGAGTGAAGCTGTCGCTGTTCGCGGACGACACTGCGGCTTTTGCCTCAGAGCCGAACGCGAGTTATGCGGCAGTTAAGCTCCAGCGCCAACTCGACGCGTATGTCGGATGGACCGATGACTGGAGAGTTGCCGTTAACGCTTCCAAGAGCGCCGCGGTAATATTCTCGCGAAAACGCAAGCGGCCTCGGCCGCTTAAAGTAGGCCCCGTCGAGGTGCCCTGGACCAACAGCGTCAAGTACCTCGGGCTCCACGTGGATTCCCGACTCACCTGGCGAACCCATGCAAATTACATCAGACAACGCGCTTCGGCGCAACTCAGTAGACTCTGGCCCGTGCTATCTAATCCGGCAATGACCCCCCGGCTAGGTAAGCTCATAGTCAACACGTACGTGTTGCCGGTGATTACCTACGCCTGTCCTGTTTGGGGATACCTGGCTCGTGGTCATAGAATCACGCTCCAGCGCGTACTCGACCGGGGACTGAAGCTCGCGTGCAAAGTCCCCCGGAGGTACTCTTCTCGTCTTTTGAGGAGAGGACTCGGTGTCCGCTCTCTTGATGACACCGTGAGACGCCTGGCGCGACGATTCTATGTTCGTTCCGACAGAGTGACCCACAATTCCCTCATTGCCGGACTTGGTAAATACACCCCGCGACCAGGTGAGTCCTGGAAGCGACCTCGTTCGCTAGTCCCGGTGGTATAATCCACCAATCGCAGGTCGCTTCAGACCCCCCCCATAAGTAGATAAAAAGTATAAAATGAACTCTACCAGACCCAGTGGCAGGAGTCCTTTCTGAGACTCGGGACACTGCACTACTCGCGACCCGCGCTTCGCGCGGGCCGCGCAACCCCCAGTTGTGTGTGGTTGCTGTTGCTTGTTCCCAGTCCATTGGGAGACGTGTTCGGCGTATCATCTATCGAACACTTTTCTTTTGCTACTGAAGATGGCCACCGGAGGTGCGGCCGAAACGTTTAGCAGAAACTTAAGCAATCGACCACGGCCTTTCAGCCCGGAAGTTTTAGTTAATAATCGTAATAGACGGTGAACTTTGCAATCAGCCCAGATGATATGTGACTGTCAGGCAGTGCGCACTGTCTTCGTTAGCTGTGTGTGTACGGTGTTTTAATTATGTCATTGGTAACAGTTGTGTTTGTTTTATTCGTTAGTGTGTGTATGTGATTTTTAATAATTTCATCGACGACTCCTATATATTAGGAAGAAGAAGTTTTACCTTATGATGGGAATTTAATTCCCGAAACATGTAGTAGAATATTTAACTACAAGATCGCCTGACGGATCAAATTAAGGTATAATTTTCAAATTAACTGAATCTATGCTAAACAATCTACATAACGCCATACAGTTTCACGTGGCTCGACGAATACCAGTGTTCGAAAAATTCTTCATAATGATTTAAACATGCAGCCGTACAAAATTCAAATATTTTATACCTTAAGTGACCGTGATACAGTAAATCGTGTGACTTTTTGCCGCCAGTTCTCGTATGTCATAAACAACAACGTAGACTTTATTCACAATACGCTAATGAGTAATGAAACCCATTTCCATCTGAGCGGATATGTAAATAAACAAACCTTTCGGTATTAAGAGCCAACTAATCGTAGAGAAATGCTTCAAAAACTATTCCACACTACTAAACTTACTTTATAGTATGCAATAGCTTCCTTTGGAATAACCAGTCCTCACATCTTTGAGGATGAGAATGGGAATTCCATTACTGTCACATCAGAGCAATATGTCCAAATGATTAACGAATTTTTGTCTCTTCAAGTCGCAGAAAAGTCTAAAATCACACTGAACAGTATGGGGAACGACCAGCCATAGGGCTAGGCGATCAATGGGATGCAGTTTAACGAGTTTCCTTCAGGAGTAGCTACATTCGGTGGCGCGCGAGATTGCCAGCGTGCAATTTATTCAACTGGGGATATTTTGAGAGTAAGGTACAATGATCCACCCCCATGAAACATTCGAAACACTCAAAGTTGATGTAATTTCTGTTCACATGTTACACCGTGTAATGGAAAACGTAAAACCTTGACTCAAAAGTGTGGAGTTGAAATTCCCACACTTTTAGAGAATAGTGGGTTATAATTCCCACTATTTGTATAATAGTAAACCATTTAGAAAAGAAAAAATTCTAAATGTGTCATTGTTGTAATTGTTAATAACAATAAGCTGTTCGTTTCTAAGCAATTGACAGAAATTAAATGAAATTATTTAGTTTAAATCAAACCAGCAACGAAAACAGATGTGTCCTGTCGGTCTCTGCAGATAAATTCAGCTTGTGGCTCCTTTACCCACTGTGAAATACTTCAGGTAATGGAAGTTTTGCTATTCTGAATGTCACGATTAGGATACGGGCATCACACTTACACACACCCGTTTGGCGGACACACGTCCTGCGTTGCAGTCTACGTGTTAGGATCAGTGCAAGCGCGCGCCTTGCATTGATTTCAACACGCACTCTGGTAAGCGCGCGCATGTGTTGCCCACGCGTACAGACTCGCATCACACCGCTGAGCCGACACATGTCCTGCGATACAGTCTGCGTGTTGGGGGTCAGTGCAAGCGCGCGCCTTGCATTGACTCCAGCACGCACTCTGGTACGTCGCACGTATGTGCGCTCGCGGTGTATACACATGCTTCGTTGTTTTAATCGTGGCAATCATAGTAGTAAAATTTTGCAACTGGAGTATGTTCGCAATGGGCAAATTCAGCCAGGGTTGAATTTATTGTAGAGACAATATACAAAACACGTTACATGTTCTGGATTACGATTCCGCAAAATAAATATATAAATTTCTGGTGGATGAACACGTACACCATGTTGGACTTATAATAAATATATTACAGTGACAGAAACTACAAATTTAAGTTTTCTTGTTACTTCTCTAACGTCTTTCCGTAATTAATAGTTTCCATATTCTTTAATAAATTTGTAAAAAATTCGTTAATATATTTGTTTAATTTTCTGTTGTTGGTGTTGCTCCTATCGTAGAAGGTGGCGTCGTACAATGTAGTTTGTACTTTATAAAAGGCTTAACTTTAACACTTCAAAGTTAACTTTAATGATAAATTACATATTTTTAGTTTTCTTCTTCTTCTTCTTCTCCTCAACCCAGAGGTTAGTGGGCTTGCAATTTCTTTCTTTATGTAGACAGCCACTTGATCACCACATGCCTTCTTCCTTTTCTTACCCGAAACGTGTAGTCTCTGTTCTGCCAGCGGGCTTAGAGGGTAAATAGAGGAATGTAGGTAGGTCTTATGTGTGGTAAATTCTAACGATGGTACTTGTCCAACCTAACCGTGCTGATAATGTTCAAGTACCACCGAAAGTTAGGTTCAAAGACTTAACTCCAAATCTCTTAAGTTTCCAATTTGAGGGTTATACTCTAGCTATTCAACGCCCAATTTTTCTCGTTCTAAAGTCTGTTAACCTCCAGTAATAATGGTCGTTCTCTGTCTTACCCCCTTCTGTATTTGATAATATGTACATTTTGATTTTAGTTTTACGTGTTGTTATTTTATTGACTATGAAATACAATAAACTTATTTATGTAATGAAAGGCAATTTAGCATAAATGTTTTCAGTGGTATCCAATTCACTAGTATGAATAGATAAACTAACCTTTTTCAATCCGCCTTGTGACTTCTTGTTTACAATTGATGACGCACCTCAAAGCGTATGCTTCATCGTCAGATATTTATAGCGTGCTTACAGCGTCTAAACCTGAAGTAGGTCTACTGCTTAGCTCAAAAATTTAAGTGTAGGCTATATTACACGTTCAACTATCTTAAAATAATCTTTGTGTGTTCGTACATCGGACTCTTTAAATATATTTTTCACATTATGATTAACCAGTAGGCCAATGCTCCCTGACCTGCAGAACTCGCTCATTATTTTGAACGGAGTACATTTATTATTACATAAATTTCGTTATTGGACAATGTTCCAATTGCAGGAAAAATTGCATATATCCCGATTACTTTAATATTTTTTGTAGTAACGTAACTGTAGAGCACACAATCATACAATAAACACAAACACTTAGGAACATTCGGATTTGGGTTAAAATTCCTTTAAATTTGATAACCATTTGGAATTTTACTTTTTTAAAATGTGATCTTTACTGGTTCTTAGGGTCCAAATATTTTGCAATTTTTAAACTTAACATTACATTCAGATTTTAGTCAAAATTGCTTTAACTTAATATGTTTAGATCCATGCTTTTGGTATCCAGGCCACTTATATGTATATAAATAGTAAAACAGTTTTACCTTTTTCTTTTCCGTCTGGTGGCCTTTATCATTTACGAAACTCTACGCGTTTCGGGATATATGTCCCATCATCAGGAATATCCCTTGGTGAAGTTCGTCAATAGTTAAAATATTAAAAACAACTTTATATACAACTTTACAAATCACAATAAATATAAATATAAACACAAAAAACACAAATAAACCCCCAAAACGTGAGAACACAAGCGATATCGCTGAATTCTTCGACAGCATTCATATAACTTCCTTTTCTGCATACGTGGAGGGTTTGAAAGTTCGTCATGAAATCGGTATAATTATGGTTTTTGTCCATCAGATGGCGCGCGTAATTTGACACAGTTATACTAAATTCTTTTTAGGTAAATGTTCTTTAAAGCGTTTTTTAAAGGGTCTACCAGTTTGGCCAATGTAGAAACTATCACAGTCATTGCACATTATCTTATAAACGCCCGTCTTGTCCTCAACTGATTTTGAATTTTTAGGTAGGAGTATCTTATAAACGTTGTTATTAGTTCGGTAAGCCATTTTTGTATTTATCTCATCAAATACTTTGTTTAAAATTTTGGGTAGGGTGTTACCATATTCTGATGCTACATACCTAACTCTATTTCTATTATTTTCTTGTAATTCTATGTTGTTTTTCTTTTTTCGGTATTTCTTGACTAAACTTTCCACAATTGAACCATTATAACCATTGGCCTTAGCCATGTATTTGATCGTGTTTAGTTCTTCATGAAACTCTTTGTCTTCCAATGGTATGGAAAGTAATCTATGTATTAAACTATGATATGCTGCCACTTTTTGAGAAAATGGGTGATGTGATTCAGCATTTATCGTGAGATCCGTGGTTGTCGGCTTCCGGTATATTTGATATTGAAATTTTTCATCCAGTCTTGTAATTGTCAGGTCGAGGAAGTTAAGTTTATTATTTACCTCCGTCTCAAGTGTGAACTGTATGTTTTTATTGATACTGTTCATGTACTTTTTCATATTTTCTATTTGTCGTATTGTGCCATTAAAAATTATGAACGTATCATCAACGTAACGTGTATATGATATTATTTCCCCGGAAAGTTTATTTACGTTATTGAGCAAATATGTATTCTCATAGTGATTTAGGTACGATAGTTGTATGATCACTAAGATCATTTAGTGATTTAGGTCAGTGTGACTATATAAAAATAGTCACACTGACCGCGCTAATGTTTCCACAACAATGCCGCTAGGGCAACTGATACAAAATGGTGTCTAGTGAAGGCACCTAGCGGGAGAAGTCGGAACTAGCGTTCTACAACTGCCAGAGAAAAATTCTCGTTACTTTTGGGTCCCTCTACGTATTTTAGGATCACTAGCCAAAAATTTGCAAGTTCTCTGGTATAAGTAGAAGAATAAGATTCTCGTAAACAAGTTGTGGTTGAAGGAAACGACTGCCGTGTGTTTCCAATTTTGCATGATGTATCCTGTTCCTTTCATTTATAATCTATAATCTCGTGACAGAGATCTAGAAGTAACACTTCGTTTATAACACGCCATAGCATATCAACTATTGTTACAAACATTTTATATTGTGCACACTGTATTATAATAATTCTCGACTTTCTGGCAAAATTCCGCAATTTTCTGACGTATGACCGTAAAACTCTTCAAGTTTTAACTGGTCGCCAAATCAAGCTATAGTAAATATTGAGATTTAAATGTATTGCGAAATATGCTGTTTTCATTTGTTTTAGTAATAATTTAACTTCGTTAATTAATTTATGACATTTAGTATTGGACACAACAAAGCTGTGAGGCCGGGACAGGCATAATCAATGCCTAATCCCTGAAGATGATGATTGTAATGACATTTAATTTTGTGTACTGAAAAATAATTTCGGGGCCACTTTACACTACCCTTCGTCTATCAATAATTTCCTTTATTCTTATTGACAATTAAATATTTCATACTGTATACTATTTAGTTGGACTTAGCTCATTTGATCGTAGCCTATTGTAAAATAACTATTTTGACTTTTTTGCTTACTGTGTATCATTTTCTGTAGTCCTGAACGTTGGGATTCAGTTAAGGGAAGAGTTTTGGTTACCTACAAGTACGGCAAAAATCTAAGTAGGTCTCAAGTTCTCAACTGAACACCCTAAAGGTGTCAGAAATGTAATATCTACCACTGTACTTTTTATTTGTTTCTACCCTGTCCTTAACGCCTATAAGAATTCCTCATTGCGGGTAGTCTTGCTGTACTCAAAGACTCAAGACTCAAGACTTCTATACATCGGAGCATTTTTACACAGACATGACTTAGATAACAGACTTAGCTTAGTGACAAATGTTCTGAATGACACAGAAAGTTTTCTTTATTCAAAGTATTCTGTACAAGAACAGATAGCTTGTGTGTGTGTGTGTGTGTGTGTGTGTGTGTGTGTGTGTGTGTGTGTGTGTGTGTGTGTGTGTGTGTGTGTGTGTGTGTGTGTGTGTGTGTGTGTGTGTGTGTGTGTGTGTGTGTTGGGGAGATGAATAGTTGGTTCGTTGTTTGAAATTCTAGGTCATGTGCGTATTCGATAAAGATTTCTTTGAACCTTGAATGTCTCTTAGGACGAGAAGCCGTGGTAGACCATTTAGTCCATAATTTGCAATGTCATTAGCTTGTAACAAGTAATGCAAGTGTTTTGATTCTGGTTTAGCTATTTAATCCTCTTAAAAATAACAAATCACCCACTAAAGCATTTGGAATTATGTTATTTTTAATAATTATACGAAAGAGACATTAACTTCTAAATACGTACAGCAGTAAGGCAAAATACGTTTGTAGATTAAATACCTAATCACCCTAATGAATTTCACTTAGCTGTAATAAGTAATTTTACGTTTCTGTAGATTGTGAGTTGAACATCATATCATTCTACCACAGATTTTCTTCCTGCACTCTTTATTCCCTTGCCTCCCAAGCTCCTACGTCTTTCATGAGGTATCCATTTCATTATTTACTACGGAAGCTGATACCCTGGCATTACCTTTGTATGATCACGCCTTCTTAAAATTTTCGCCTTTATGTGAATTACTACTTTATTTGGCACTCCTTTATCTCCCAAATTCGGTTATTGGTAAACATTTCAATCGAAGATATAAAAAACTCCCCCCCCCCTAACATTGTTTTTGATTATATTGTTAGTCTGTATAGATCACTTAAGGATAAAATTAGAACAATTGTTATTTATTAATTCATTTATTTCAAAATTATATTATAAATTTTTTCTTTCAAAATTGGTTTTTCTAAGAGCATCAATCTATGACGCTTTTTTGTTAATAGATGGTCTATATAAAAACACTGTAGTGTGCAATGCAGTATTGTGTATATAGTGGTTATTACTTTAATATAATTACAGTAAGCCTTCTCAAACTAACAACAAATTGGAACATATAAAATTGTAAATTTAAGTTTCAGTTTATGTGTATGTCAAAGTTTAATTACTTTTCAGAAAAAATTAAAAATAAATCTTATTACAAAGAAACATTTACTTATATTTGTGAAAATAACTGTATCAAGTCAATTCTTTACATAATAATGTGTTTTACCGAATAATGTTACGAAGTATTCCAAGTTTTATCTGTAAAAAATAAGAGTTTTGTATGATTCCATTTCAGGGTAACATAAGTAAGTCATGAAATTTCAAAATTTCCCTTCAGTCGAATCCCGCGTTTATTCGTGAGGATGTGTGCAAACAAGTATTGGTGCTGAAGAGGGGGGGGTCTGGCTGGTTGCGGCTGTAGGGTATTCCAATTTACGCGGTAGGGCGTGCTTACACCACCCTTTACCAAGCATGCAGATGATTTGATATACTAACAAAAACGAAAACACAGATCCACCCTTCTGCGGTTAGCGGACGCTGCTGCCTGTCGTAAAATATCTCTAGAGATGGAAATCTGAGCAAAAATGTTGCCAGTGGTAGCGCTGCTGAATAAGGAATCGTGATGCAGATTTTAGTGTATTACTGCCTTATTCCTTCACATTCAAAACATAATCAAAGTTTTTATAATTTGATATAAGCGTAAGTTTACGTTGATACAGCTGTACAATAGGTTGACTTATTGTCTTAAAGTTTCAGTGATGTTCACCGAATAACAGTTAACCTGCAAGTAACGAAATTAGTAGAAAACAAACGAAAAGCAAATCTACTGATGTTTACAATTTTATTAAAAATTGCCTGTCTGTGTCAGACATAGTGCCACAATTATGTGTGAGTATTTAAAATTTAATAAATTATATGACTCGTTTTTTTTCCATTAAAATAACTCAGTAAAGTCAAGCAGGAAAAGTATCCAACTAACGCTATTCGGCATTCAAGGAAGGTAGCGTGGCCTTTAACTATGATTTAGCAGTTCACTATTACACCTGAATATTGTCCCAGGCAGTCATTTACGCAGATTGAGATGGCCTGGGGAAGCTAAAGTGCTGTTACGACCGTCTCGCTGGTCGTCGTGTGGTACACTGGAAAAGAAAATACAAGGCACCAATGAAGTCACTAATAACCGTCTTTAATTATCACAATTAACAGTTATTCAGTAACAGTAATCAACAAGATTATACTCGTACAATAATGCAAATTAAATTTGTCCATACCCAATAATAATGTCAACTAATAGAGTCCCGCACAATTATAACGCAATAGCGCTTCGCCACGATACTTCCAACCCCACTAGAATAAATCGCCACTTAACGGACTGAGTAATCGCCCGTGATAAACTGAACTGACCGTCGCTGGATGCTTATATTTACACCCTGCTGAAATGCCAGAATAATCTGTCACTTTTGGGTACTTGTTAAACAATTGCCTCTTACGGGCGCTCTCGAATCCGCTAGAAACAGTGTTGTTTCTGGCCTTGAACACAGTGTGCGCGGACCGGTGGGATCTGGAACAGCCTCGATTGTTGACGCGTGATAAATGTCACGTAACTGTCTTTCATCTCAAAGTGGCAGGACACAAACACACACACACTACAGCTGGGCTCTGGTGGGATAGCGAGATACTTGAAGAACGTTCCGTATCATTTTGATTGTATGATGGGCTGTTTTGAGAATTTACACTCAATGAAATCATAGAGAGCATATGAGATCATACAAAAAAATACATCAAAAGACACTCCAAGCATTAGAATCCTCATAACATTGATAATAAGAGTTCATTGGATCCGAAGAGAAATTATTCTGAGTACGAAGCTCTCCGAGGTAAGCTATTATTTGAACTATTGAACAAAGAAAAAAATTAAGGAGTAAGGGGAAGTGAGTATAGGTGTTAACGTTTATGAAGAAGAAATATACTAGTGGCAGAGTTAGTTGAAGCTATTTTCACAATGTTTAAAACATGTCGACAAATAACATAAAGAATATCTGTTGTTACGCAGATTCATAAGCCTATAATATGATGATTATTTTAAAACTAAACTTCTCCGTCTAACTAAATTAAATTTGACAGCTAGTGTTTAAGGTTTAAGTAATACTTTTAGAGAGAAAATTTTAAATCGTAATTATTATTGTAATTGATTTTTACGTATGTAACGGTGTGTAAGTACTCGAACTGGCTAAAAAAAAACTCACAGATGTTGACTATCACACTGTATGTAGCACAAAATGGTTTTGAAAAACTGTAATGTTTTTAACTTTGCCTACAGATAGGAAAGTAACAAAACCATAGGAATTATTGCACACTAGTATTATACAATCAGTGATATGCAATATGTGCAGTATGCATGGTGGGCCGTGTTAATAATTTGTTTCGTTCGAAGGCATCGCGTTTAAGTCTATGTTGATTAGATATTTTTAAATATTTAAAATTTTAACATTTTTAATTTGATACATCTGTAAGAAATAATGTTCTAGGCTATATTATTTTGTTTAGTACAGTATAAGAATATCAGTGTGGATATTTAAAGTTGCTAGAAATATTGTAGTGATTTTACACGGACATAGATAATTAGCTGAGGAAATTGAAGGCAAAATCGCAAGAGGAAAGAGTTGATATTTTGCAGCTATAAACAGATAATCATGTAAAATATGAATTAGTTAAACACAACAAGAACCTCTAGAGTACGAGTCTATAAAAAATTGTCCTGAAACCACTGTTCTGTTTGCCTCAGAATCGTTGACAATAACATGAAGAAAAACAGTTACGGTGATTAAAATTATATTGAGTGTGCTATATATGAAGGAGGAAAAGGTATAAATACAGCTATTCTGCTAAATATAGGTAACAAGTAATAATTGCCTCGTGGTTTTGACTTTTATTATCTTTTTACGAGATTATTTGATCTAATTTTTCAGATACCCTTTATAATGAAATTATATTCATGATATAGGCAAAGAACAAAAGGTTTGTTTAAACAACACACGTAGGTACAGCTACGTACAAGAGCAAGAAAAAGTCCATTCTTGTTAAAAGTAACTTTTCAAATTTAACAAAGAAAGCCCGGAGACCACACATTTCGTAAAACTTATTCTTTAAAATGTACTTATAAGGTGATGCAGTATTGTACCAAAATGGGAAGACAGTCGAGCAATCAAAAAGTAAACTTTCAACTCCTTCCGTTATGAATCTTTCTTTCTCGCGAAGTTTCCTTATAAACTCACATAATATACCAGAGTTCTACACAGTATCACTTTTAGCAAACATTTTATGTTTTTCAAAATTACATAAGCTTATCTCTTTATTACCGAAAAAAAAACAGACAATCTAAATCTTTCTGTAATATATATGTTTTGTCTGAACTCTTTTCCTTTCATCACCGATTGGAAAAAATTACGTTACACCTTAACAAACATACAATCTTGTCGATAAACATAAAAACTTAATCTACTGTTATATTTCCAATACTGTAAGCTAAATACAACATTTTATGTGTACTGTACAATATTTGAAACTCGATTTATCGCTATTCAAAGGTTCATCAATATTTAAGGTTTTAATATCGACATAAGAATTTTAATACAACACTGTATCTTAATTAAACTATTCAAAACTGAGTTCATTTTTGTTGAAAGATCATTAGCTTTTATTATCTAGCAAAGAAAAAATACTATGAAGATCGTATCTAAACATTAACAATTTATGATATTATTTAACTTTTAGACCTATAAAAATACTATGTAAAAATAGTACGGTATAAAATATAGGCTAGTACATAATTATAAAAATAGTATGTAATGTAAATGAAGGACTATAAACAAGAGATACACAAGATTACACAAGATGTTCTTTTACAGGTTGTACATTAGATAAGATAACTGTATATCACTAACAACGACACAGTTTTAATTATGTTTGAATTAACGAATGAAGTTTAACGCGGGCGGTGTAATAAAAACGCGTAGATGAATACAAAATTTGTGAGTTCAGTAGCTATAAACGAAGCAAAAAGTAGAAACAAAAGATACCAAGAAAGGAAAGGGTGAGAAAGAGAAGAGAAAGAGATGGTGAGATAGACAGGAAAAGAAGAAAAGAAGACAGTGGTTCCGAAAACCTTCAGTTTGGAGGAAGGTCAATGCGAAAAACAGCGTACAGAATACTAATGCCTTGAGGCAGGAAATTGGCAGCGATTTCTCTCCTAACACACATTCACATTCGATACCCTTTAGCACTCGTTCAACGACACTTTATACGTCACCTTAACTGAAAGGGTCAAAATGTTTAGAAGTTACCGGTAAACTCAGTTCTAACAGAGACGTGCCAAATGGAATACTTACTTCTAGCCGTAATGTATCGTTAACCAAAAACCTTAAGCAACTTTTTCTTGGATTTCGTTAAGAAACTTTTCATGCTATAGATATAAAATATATTTGTAATTTATAAACTTTTCTACTTGCTACTAGCTTATGTTGTGAACTTAAGACTGAGATAAAACCATATAAAATTTATATTTTTGTAAGTTATTAATCAAATAAGAATTTATGGTGTGAGTGTAAAATACGTTCTCACATATATGTACCAAAGGGAGTGCCGTAACGACACCTCTGCACCACGAGCTGAGAAGGTTCATACTAGATCCAAAGACCGTTTTTAACCCTTAACTTACCACCCTCGTCGCATACCACATAAGCTTACTAGGTAAGAATGTCAAATCCCCCGTTCTCCACCCACTGGCTACATCGACGAGCAGGCCGGAATCCTCTCCTAAAAAGGCGACTAAAGCAATTCCCCACTACGGCATCTTAAAACATAAATTCTTGATACAAAACATGACGTTTCTTAGCAGGAGCCTCAAGGAGGCGGCGTTTTGGTACCCATAAAAGCCAACCTCCGGAACTCGACCCAGGTACAGGCTCCTGCAGCGCAGGTTACAAAAGCGCTCAAGGTTGCAGGAAGCACGCTTTGTCCGATTATCAGCCCTGACACCACCAAAATTGGTTAACCCCACACCCTTCATTCACGCCATGGTGGATGATTGGAAGGCAAAAGGAGTCGTCGGTAATCCCAGAGATCTACGTAGTGCTCAACTACTTGGTTTGAACGGTCCTACGTCAATTGAACTGGGACACGCTGCGTGGGCAGACAATGCTACTAGGTTTCACTGCGCACGATGTACATAGGTCTATCAGGACAGGAGTTTTAACGTCGCAGCTACTGCCAGGGACGAGCCAAACCTGGTTGCCTTTCGCAAGACACACACCTTAGCCTAGTTTACCTCGCGCCAAGTGTGTATGTCAGGTTAAGATGGCAGAAGTCGGAAGCCGCCATGAATATATAGGCCCCTTCTTCTTGCCCCCAGGTACCCAACTACGAGGGTCTATAGTCGCACACAGTAGTAAAGTATGAAGTCGGAACGTCCTTAACGTGAAGAACTTAAGGCAGCAGAAATCGACGATTTCTGGAGACGGCCCGCAGGAAGATCGAGGCCTAACATAGTTGTTACCGATAACCAAGTTTTGGAGATAAAGGCGCTGCCAGTTTAGATAGTATGGTCGAATAAAGCGAATACGATAGGATTGTCTCTCGAGGAAATACTGCAATAACAGACAAATCAATAATGGACACCTCACGTAAGGCGTAGAAGAAGAAGAAGGCCAAGGATTAGCTAGATAGAGAATCGACAAGGAGATGGAAGAAAGGCAACTGGCAGAAGATATAGGCCTATAGCGAAGATACATAAATAGCGAAGCGACTAGGAATCGGAATACGACGGCAATCGTTATGAACCGTTTAAATGATGATGTATCATTAACTCTAAAACGTTTACCCTACTTGTCAGACAATTTAGAGAGCAACTGAATTTTAACGTTTTTCAGGTATAATTAGACTACCTAAATATCATTTTCAATCCAGAGAATTTTCTAAAGTTTATTAAAATCTTTTTAATATTTTATTAACACTCATTTCCATATACACAAATTTACAGGAACAAACAGAACCAGCAGAAACAAAGGGAAATGCAACAACATGAACATACATTTGTCTACAAAGTTGTATTTGAACATCAAACGAATCGTAGCCAGAACAATATAGCGTTATTAGAAACACATTTGTGTAAAGTAGAATGCTTTGAAATGCACTATGTTTAGGTTCAATGTGCATCAGTAGTCACGCGAATTTCTAGTTGGTTACAGAAAATTTGTTTCTTTTCATCAAAAACTATTGTATTAGTTTGACTTCTCTGTAAGGTCACCAGTATTATAAACAGCAGTTGGTCTAGTACAAGGTAAAAATAACAGTTGTTTACTTAAGTACAGGCGATTATTTAAAACATTCCTTCATTTTTACATCATTGTTAGTATACATATAATTCACACATACACACACATTTATCTGGAATTTTAAATATCACTTTTGTGAAAAACTCACAGTCTCTTTACGCGAAAAAAATTAAGGATTTCAATCTTCAGAGACACTGAAAGCGATATATATCGTTAACTCGCTCAGGATTACAAGTGCTGTCAATAACTATGTTATCACAGGATAGCAAAATATCTCCCTAAAAGTTGTCAATCTCTCAAAATTTGTATGAGTGCATGTTAAACTATAGTTTCAGTACTCATACTTTGTCAGCCATGATGATTAGTTTGAGGCCGATACTTGAAAAATTATTGTTACGGGGGTCTCCCTGATCGTCGTATGGCACAGTGGGAAACAAAATACAAGGCACCAATGAAATCACTAGTAACCAGTTTTAATTATCACAATTAATAATTTGTAATCAACAAGATAGTCTCTTACAACATATCAAGTAAAAATTGTCCACACGCAATAATAATGTCAATTATAAAGAATTCCTCACTAATTATAACACGATAACACTTCACACAATAGTTCGACAAACACTCGCTCGATCCGCGCTAATGAAAATCGTTTAACACAACTGAACTAACAAGCCGGCTGCTATGCCTTTTATAGGTAGAGCACGCGTTCTACAAATTTTCAATCCTCACTTCATGCCACTTAATGCGTATTTCAAGTGTTCTTGAATACACTGGAACCTACTCCAGAGCGGCTTTGACTGGGCCACCAGTCAAGCCTTGACACCTGCCACATTTCGGGGGGGGGGGGGAAGAGTGGAGAATGTTCTGGGCTGTTCGATGGGCTTCCCGTTACAATTTAAACTCAGCAACTAATAATTAAAAACTCTCATCAGAAAGGAGTTGGAAAATAAAACTAAGTTAATTGAAAATATGAAATTGTGTTTGTTTATATGCACTCCTTTGTTTTCTCACGCAACCATTTTCATTTTTCTTCTGTTTCTCTTACTATTTACAGGGCCCTGAAAACGTTGAAACCTTGCAACCGCTCCCGTCACACCGCTAACAGTGCCAATGTGTGCGAGTTCTTGGATTTAACCTTTCGTAAGTTTAAAGCGGAAAGAGTTCTGAGTGCACTCTAGCGGCTGACACAACACTAACTGGACTTCTCTGTTATCATGGTATAGATAGAACAGTTTCCTACGTATAGAATATCTACTACAAGTCACACAAGCTACTTACAGCAATACCTTTTATTTTATTGTTATATTGGAGTGTTAGTGGTCTCAAATATTTCTACTAGTAATTTTATACAAACTACTATCTTGTCTTTGGTATTGACGAGCGCTTTCGGCAGTCAAGCCATCTTCAGGTCATATTACTCTATTGGTAAATGCCTGAAGATGGCTTGACTGCCGAAAGCGCTCGTTAATACCAGAGACAACATAGTGGTTTCTATAAAATTACTAGTACAAATAACTTTTTACCAATACTTTCGTTTAAAAGCATTACCTATTATCATATTATTCTATTTTTTATTAAATAAAAGTTGTACTTAATAACCGGTTAAGCAAAAATGTAGTACTTATTATTGTATGCAATAAGACTTGCAATTTTCATGATATTATTAATACGGTAATACCTCAATAAAAGCATGTTGCTAAAAAACACATCAACAACATAGTGTGTTTAAGACTAGCTTAACTACCGACGGCCTAATGAAACAACGTTCTTTTATATTATTAATAGCTCCAGGAAAAGTAAATAAAGTAAAATTGAATTAGGATACGCACTAAAAAAGACAAATAAAAACTATCTGTAAAATTATATAATATTTTAAGTAATATTCTAACCAATCTTTATAAAAATATGATCATATTAATTATACCAATTAAATTGATATTTTGAATTACGATATTGAAACTGTTTGATCTAAAGGTTTTCTATCATTATTTCCTTATCCGATTGAGCTGTGTGTCTTTGATTGAGCTGTCTATAGTGTCTTTCAGGTTTCCTATTGGACAATTTTTTTAATATTATAACTTTTAGCCAATTTGTGTTTATATTTTCACGTTTCCTACACTCTTTTTCTTCTTCTATGGCGTCACAGTTCGTAGTCGAACCTTAACCTCCATAATCATTCGCCTCCATTTTATCCTGTCATTGGCGATCGATGTCCATCGTTTTATTTTAAGCGAAGTATCACCATCTCTCGCCATTGCGTTAATCCAGCGACGCTTGGGTCTTCCGACAGGCCTTCTACCCTTGATTTGACTAAACAGTACCTTCCTAGGTATTCGGTTGCCTTCCATCCTAATGATGTGTCCTGCCCATTACAATCTATGCAGTCGGATGGTTATGGCCAGATCATTGTCCTTATATATTTATATAGCTTGTATTGTTCATTGTAACGCATTCTCCGTACCCCATTGACTTGGATTGGTCCATATATTCTCAAAATTCTCCTTTCAAAGTCTCGCTGTCATATGTTATCACCGGTCTAATCATAACTTTATATAATGTGACCTTGGACTGACGGTGGATATTCCTTGTCTTGAATATAGATGCCAACGAAGCATGTGCTCTATTTGCGGACTGTATCCTTTTCCTTATTTCTTTTATTTCTTCATTATCTTCTGTCATCCAACATCCCAAATACTTAAACCGATTAACTATTTCCAGGTTTAGTGGTTCGATTTCAAACTGTTCAGGTTTTCTGGTTTTCCCTCGAGTGGTGATCATAACATTCGTTTTATCTGTATTCACCTGTAATCCTAATCCTATCTCTTCTGCTTTACCTTTGACTTTCTGGAAAGTCTCGTTTGTTCTTCCTTGTAATCTTGCCATAATGTTAATATCATCTACATATCCTACAATCTGGACCATTTTATGATCTAATGCTCCATTCCTATCAATTGAAAATTGTCTGATCACATATTTCTAGTGGTAAGTTGAACAGGATTGTTGTCGTCTCCTTCCGCCTAAGCTCGTGCCGTTTCCAACAGTAAAGCCTAAATTTTGCTCGGTTTCCAACATCCGATATTCCACCTGTAAAAAGTTACAAGGTTGTACAAAAGTTGTTACTATTCTTCATTCAGAAGAAAATTCAATATTAGATAATCGTGTATAGTAATACTCTAATAATAAATAATCACAAACATCGGATGCACTGAAAACATAACTTTCCTTATTCAATTAGAAAGACTTAATACATTTCCATTTTCCTCTGTGAGTGTGTGTGCGTGTGTGTGTGTGTATTTGTGTAGTGAGAGCCATCTTTCTGTTTATTTGTCTATCTGTCTGTCTGTAAACTCACTCGCGCGCATGTATGGTCAGGTTATACTGTGCATACGCATATTCCATATGTCCTTAATTTTATCCAGTGCAAACAACAATTACAAACACTCACTAGCCAACAACGTTATACTATTTCCGACTACCAAACACCGAGAAAAGTAACAGAAAGCTAATATTTGTCAAACAGTATTTAATTTAATCATATAATTATCCATATTGAAATATTCTTTAGAAGATTTTTAATTGTATATTTTATTTAATCTTGTGAGTTTCTCAACAATGACAGATTATGACAAAGTCTGCTTATATTTTTAAGTAAAATATTTTTGTATTTTTCATTTCTTCATTACCTTTCCATTGAATTTTTCAAAAGTATTGAGCTAAGGTGTTCAAATGTATTATTCCTTTATTCTACGCAAAAACTTAAAACTTACTGACCGTAATTATTATAACAGTTTTACAACGAATTTTAGCTATAAGTTAAACTAAATTCCATAAAATTTTAGTAGTATTAGCTAAACGATAAGAGAAAAACATACAAAACACAAGCTAAGTTGAAACAATGGCATACACAGAGGAGTATAATTCTCAATTTAAAGATGGAACTCGGTCTGTGAAGAAACCCTTACAATAACTCAAGCTATTATGGCAGCCATTAAACAGAGGCCAAAATCTCAGCCCTTACTTGTCTTTTCCGTTTAATTTTGCAGTGGTTTTTATTTTCTCTAGAAATAAAACAAAATACTTTTTTTGCTACAACATTCGAGCTGTGTAAGAAAGCTGAAATTATGAACAGTGGTAAAATCGTGTAAAGTGTTTGTGAGCCACTTACATTTTATACTAAATTTTATTTTCTGTTCTAAATACTTGTGTGGAAATTAAATTTTACATTCCAAAATCAATTTATAAATTAACTTTACAATACTTTTAACATATCTGTTAATATTTAAAATACTTTTATGAAGTATATGTAACACGGCAATAAAATTTTTAATAAACACTGTTACTACGGTCTCACTGATCGTCGTATGGTAGAGTGGAAAACAAAATACAAGACACCAATGAAGTCACTAAAAACCAGCTTTAATTATCACAATTAACAGTTTGTAATCAACAAATTCATCAACAAGATTATACTCGTACAATAATTCAAATTCAATTTGTCCACACGCAATAATAACGTCGACTAATAGAGTCCCGCACAATAATCACTTTTCACTAATAGCCACTTGAAACGCACTGATTAATCGCCCGAAGTAAACTAAAACTAAGCGGCAGGCATTCAATAATATTCGTCCTTATCAAGCACTCGAAAATTCTAGTGGATACTTCAGCGCGGCCTTGTCAGAAACACACAGGCAGGGCTAGTCGAGAAGCTTGTAGAAAGACAGCATCGAACGCATGACAACGTTCTGCATTACGTATCAATACTATATGACAGAGACAGGGGAAAACTTCTTTACTTATTATTTTGAAAGGAACAGCAACAAATTAGAATCAGTAAACGAAACTAAAAAAGAGTCCAAACTCTCAAAGCGGTATGTGCGAAGTAAACTCAATAAGTACATAAAACCAATCCACGTTGTTGTAGCGGGGACATGTAAACAAAGCATTTTATTTAGCTCGTGGTGACAATATCGTGGCCGAGAAATACACACCGCACCGCTGAAGTTAAAATGTGAGTGAGATACATTTTTATCGCTCCACGCTAAAACAATAAACAATTTTTGTTCGCAATTTGAGATTCATCAGAAATTTTTACACAACTATCATGGCAATTGTTTAGTAGTGATAAGCTGCTACACCACGCCCAATACGTTTACAGAACACCTACACAAACGCACACGCGCAAGCGGAAGTGTGTATTACAACATGTTTTCTAGATTCAAAATTGCCTTTGTTTATATAATGGAAACGCGCGCGCGCGCGCGCGCGCGTGTGTGTGTGTGTTCTTGTTATCTACCTTGTAAAATCAACTAGAATTTATTTACTATTTACTAGAGGATATAATTACTTGTATATTTTGTATGTTGTGCGAAGCGTTTTGTGAAACATGCAAAACATATTTATACACGCATTACAAATATAAATACATAACAGAAATATAACGAATAATCATGGATAGTCGTGCATAATTAAGAAGTGCATTAAAGTGCATGTGTATCATTTGTAAGTTGACGTTATCAGACTTATGTTTACCTTGTTTTATTAAATTTTTACAGGACATAACTACACAAAAGCATATTTTTCAAGCACATTTGTAAGAACACACTTTTGACATGGATATTATTAATTATCCGTACTTTTAAACATATTTCGGTAGTTTTAAAAATACTAAAACATTTAGTCGATTTTCCAGTTTCTGTGTTTCCTTTATATTAAAAAAGAATATTTTTAAATTTACAGATTTGTTAAAGCACATTAGCTGATTCCATCCATACATTTATATTATTTATGTTTAAAGCTATTTTTAGAATAGAATATTTTTATAATTAAATATTACTAGTTTTTTGTAAGATTTTAGTTACACTACATTATTGTATAATTTACGTATTAATTTATTAATTGATTTTTATAAGTAATCTTAATTAATTAAACTTAAAATTTAAAAGTTGTCTACAAGATTAAATTTATTTTTGATTTATTGTATTAAAGAAATAACCTTTTACCTTGTCATAATTTTCTAAGCAATATTTATTTTAAAATAAACCATATAAGTACAGTTTTTCTTTAAACGTAGAGGTTTAAGGATAAATATAATTTTTATTAAGGTTAAAAATAACATAATCCAATTTTGTCTCAGAATAATCAACTTATTTATGTTCGAATATATTTTTTGATGATTGGTTACAACTAGAAAGCAAAAAGGATTGCTTTAAATTGAAAGCATAAAGAAAGAGGAAAGGAAGACTTATTACCAGAGCGGCATTATCAACACATGAGATAAATAGGATTCGAAAAAGAGAGAGAGAGAGAGACGTAAAATGATAAAAGACATAGAGAAAGAATATCAGAAAACGTGTTATATTATAATACACGTTAAAAACTAAATTTTATAATGTAAAGACCTAAATTTCTCTAAACATTTATTGAAAAAGTTGCCAAATTTTAATATTTACTCCGTTAACGAAATATGCACTGACTCCATTACAAATATATTTTTTACGCAAAATATGTTTATTTTAACAGTTGGTGCGCGTTTTTTGCGCTGTTCCATGTATAATAATATATAAACACTCATACAAAGACAGACAGACAGACACACAAACACACACACACACACACACGCAAAATGTTTTTTCAATTTGTTCCTACTCCATGGACATATAACTGTCGTTCTGAAAGATTTCGCCGGTAAGGTTTACTCAGTAACGGACGGAAATAGAAGAAACAATTGAAATTAGTTTGTCTCAAAAAGTGACAAAGTCGTTGCGACAGCCCCACTTTACCAACTGTGCTAGTTAACAACTTTGCTCGCTGTGTTTGTTGCCACAGAAACTCGTGTCAGTTAATTAGGCTTAGCCTTGTCTAAAGCAGTCACCGACTTGTACTCTGTACTGACATCAGTACCGTAATGCGTCGCTTTAATAGCTCGCTCACTCCCTCTTGTTCTGAACAGTTCGCTGCAGACGTCTCAATAAAGTTCTCATCTACTTCTCGGTAAACGTGTGTATCAAGCGTGACGTGTTTGAAAGGATGTCTAGTATGTATGTTTTAGTCGTTAGAATGTTTAAAGTTGTCGTATCCTTTGTTTGTTATAATGTTGTTAAACCTTTTCCTTGAAAAAAGTTACTTTTTTAACGTAATACAAATTACTTATAACAAAAATGTCACCATCATCACCACTCCAAGGACTAGGCCTTAGACCTGTTCCAGAACCCATCTCCTCCTCGGTCTATCGACATCTCTCTTCCCAGTGGGGTGATAACCCAAAGTAGACGGATATCAGGCATGCAATCCAAGTGTTCACACCATCTCCTTCTGTGGTCTTTAATCTTCTGGCGCAATGATACAATGTTTAAATCGTGTCCAATATCCTCCTTCCTTCTCCGATCCAAGAGAGAACAACCTTGCGTCCCTCTTAGAAATTTCATTTAGGCTGCGTGAATCCTCTGCACGTCCCTTTTACCAATAGTTCATGTCTCACTATCATACAGGAATGTGGGAACAGTCACAGTTTTATATAATTTCATTCGGTTTTTCTTCCGTGATTTATTTTTCAGGTACCTATGATCGTTCCACAGATATGTCTAAATTTTGTTAGCTTACTGTCCCAATCAGTATCAGTTCCATTTGAGATATTACAACCCAAGCAATTAAAATGACTAACCTGATCAAAAATCTGATTATTCACGACTATCTTAGTTCTTATAGGATACCTGCTCTTAAATGCCATCGTTTTAGATTTTGTAGCAGAGAACTGTTGGCCGTAGTCTTGTATGCTGCTATTGAACTTAAATATCGCCCACTGTAACTGGTCTTCTGTTTTCTGAATCATTACCTAGTCGTCTGCATAAAGCAATGTATTCACATGAATATTTTGAAGTAATATTCCTGCGTCAACTTTAGTTTTCCATCGCCAAAATATGTCGTCCATGTAGATATTAAAAAGTGTCAGTGAAATAGAGCACCCTTGTCTCATACCTTTATTTGTAGTAATATGTTCTGACAAAAACGTAATACTCGTACGTACCTTAGTACAGTCTTTTAGGAGTAACAATAAAATATTATGTCTATCTTGAAAAATGTGTGTGTGTGTGTGTGTGTGTGTGTGTGTGTGTGTGTGTGTGTGTGTGTGTGTGTGTGTGTGTGTGTGTGTGTGTGTGTGTGTGTGTGTGTGTGTGTGTGTGTGTGTGTGTGTGTGTGTGTGTGTGTGTGTGTGTGTGTGTGTGTGTGTGTGTGTGTGTGTGTGTGTGTGTGTGTGTGTTGTTTCAACGGTCTACTGATCGTCATATGGTACAGTGGAAAACAAAATACAAGACACCAATTAAGTCATTAATCACCAGCTTTAATTATCACAATTAAACAGTTAGTAATCAACAAGATAGTCTCTTACAACAAATTAAATAAAATTGTTCACACGCAATAATAACGTCAACTAATATAAAACACAATTGTATAACAAATGGCCCGCTCAATTATAAAACACATAAGACTTCGCCACAATACTTCGAACCGCACTGTGTAAATTGCTCGACAATAAACTGAACTAAGCGCCGCTGAAGTCTTGTATTTATTCCCCGCTGAGGTTCCAGTATATTCCGTAATACGTGTCTACTAGATAGCACTAAAACGTAATTGATTGCTGCCTTGAACACAGCTTGCGCGGACCGGTATGGTCTGGAAAAGTCTCGTTGCGGACGCGTTACAAGTGTCACGTAATTGCTCTTCGTCTCAAAGTAGCAGCAATATGTACGCACGCGCACACACATTACAGCCGGGCCCCACTGGAATAGCCGAGAAACACGTTGCATGTTCTGTAATGGCTTAACAGTATTTGTAGAAAACAATATGATTTTTTGCTTTGAAATATGAGGAATTTGTGTAAATGTAGTTGATTACCGTAGAAAATTGAATAAACACTGTGGATAAACGCTGATAAATGCATTTTTGTTTTATATAGTTAACTCTCGGCAAACTTTGCTTTCACAAGTTTTTCATTTTTTCGGAAAAGGAAAACAATATCTGTGACGACATCTGGTGTATATGTTGGTTGTGGTATCCTTACGATATTTTCCGCAATAAGAAATTGTAACTGAATAATTCAAAGACGTGTAAGCTTGTGTATTATCGTGGTGCAATTTCCATAAATTATTGCTTTCATAAACGTGAGCGTGTTCAATGAACAGCTTCACGCAAGAGACGTAAAATTAGGAAATAGAATTCTTTACTGGCCGTAGCACCTGATGATAAAAGTTTACAAGATACTTCAGTTATAATTACTCTGATATATAATAAGTAAAAAATAAATATAGTTTGTTAATAATATCAATAATATGGTATACAATTTAATAAAAAATAATAATTTAATAAAAAACAAAATTTTTATTTTCTCTATCACCATTTATTACTGATTTACGATCTCCTTTGGAAGCTTTAATATAATTTGTAAATACTCATGCGTACCAAACTCACCAGAAGCCTTCTGCAACATTTTCATTAGCTACGCTAGGGCTATTCTTTACACAAAATTTAATATGAATTTTTCTGACTTGCTTTGTAGTCGTGGAATGTAAAATATCGGTATGGAGAACCATACATGACTTCCATATTCTAAGATTTATATTTAAATCTTAATATCGCCTGCCAAGCGCGATATATTTTCTCTTATACATGATTTACATTAAAATGAAAACATTTTAATTTTATTGCTTGGCAATAAACCAACCATTGTTTGAAAAAGTTTAAATAAATTTTCAAGTACTTTACTCTTGTTAAAACGTAAAAGGTTGCAGGTAAACTACCCCTTCCCCTTAACCGATCTTCACCAAAATCGAAAGTCCTTGAGACCTCTACAATTGAGGGACGTATGCAAAACATTATTTGATTCTGTTTGAATTTGCGGCTGTTATCGTTTGCCATAGAAAATACGCTTGATAAAAAAACGTTGCAGGTAAACTACCCCTTTCCCTTAACCGATCTTCACCAAAAACAATAAGTCTTGAGGACTCTACAAATCAGGACTGTATGCAAAACTTTATTTGATTCTGTTTGAATTTTCGGCTGTTATCGTTTGCCATAGAAAATACCCTTGTTAAAAAAACGTTGCAGGTAAACTACCCCTTTCCCTCAACCGATCTTCACCAAAAACAATAGGTCTTTAGAACTCTACAATTTAGGGCTGTATGCAAATAATCTTTTGATTCTGTTTGAATTTGCGGCTGTTATCGTTTGCCATAGGAAATACCCTTGTTAAAACATAAAACGTTACAGGTAAACTACCCCTTTCCCTTAACCGATCTTCACCAAAAACAATAGATCTTGAGTACTCTACAAATCAGGGCTGTATGCAAAACATTATTTGATTCTGTTTGAATTTGCGGCTGTTATCGTTTGCCATAGAAAATACCCTTGTTAAAAAAACGTTGCAGGTAAACTAGCCCTTTCCCTCAACCTAACTTCACCAAAAACAATAGGTCTTGAGAACTCTACAATTTAGGGCTGTATGCAAATAATCTTTTGATTCTGTTTGAATTTGCGGCTGTTATCGTTTGCCATAGGAAATACCCTTGTTAAAACATAAAACGTTACAGGTAAACTACCCCTTTCCCTTAACCGATCTTCACCAAAATCAACAGATCTTGAGAACTCTACAATTCAGGGCTGTATGCGAAACATTATTTGATTCTGTTTGAATTTGCGGCTGTTATCGTTTGCCAAACAAACAAAATTACCCTTGCTAAAAAAAAACCGTTGCAGGTAAACTACCCCTTTCCCTCAACCGATCTTCACCAAAAACAATAGGTCGCGAGTACTCTGCAAATCCGGACTGCATGCAAAAAATTATTTGATTCTGTTTGAATTTGCGGCAGTTATCGTTTGCCATAGAAAAAAAATCTACAGACAGACAGACAGACACACAGACAGACAGACAGACAGACAGACAGACACACACACAGACACTTTTCGGAAAACGACTTTTTTTCATGTTTTGAGTGTAGTAGAATCAGAATCTGCAATAATCTCGAACACGATTTTTTTTGCCATCACCATACTTCCATTCCTTAAGGAATATGGAAGTAAAAATTCCCTAATAAACACACGTTTTCGTGTAAAATCAAGACTATAGATCAAATATGGTTACACGTACAGACGAATATTACAAGCAGGCATGCCAACAACAAGAATAAACAGAATTTAAATCGGACGTTTCTAGCGCTGGATATCCCGAAAAATTTAATCAAAGCTTGTGTTTTACGACGTTCAACTGGTTCTATGCTTTCAGTAGCTCATTACGCATCACATTTTGATTTGATGAATCATCACATTAAGAAGTTAACACCACGTCGGATGTCGCTAGTTGTTCTATTATGTTCTCTGTGTCACCCCGACTATATTTACACCAGTCCCAGTGATTTTTAAAGATAAAAATAGTAATTTTAAAAACCTCGTAATCTATTCTTTTTTTTATTCAATTCTCTGTAATGTTTATTAAAACATTTCACCCAGTTATCACGTATATTTGTGGATGTAGTGGAATTGAAAATAAAACAAGTCGTTTTTGGTATTTCACGAGTAACAGATCGCGCTAACGGAACGAAAACCAATTCACGTTTGTTTCAGTGAGCAGCGCACAGGATATATATCAGTCCGCTAAAACGGACACCCGTGGCAGAGAAAAATAACGCTTTCCCGCGTAGCAGTCTCTGCTAAAATTAAAAACGTGAAAATAGAAACGCCTACAGAGGCACTCCGCCTACAAACAATAAAGGTTTCCGAACACCGTCTGTTGTTTTACGTTTATCAACTATAGTGAAACCCCGTTATACCGTTCATCGAGGGACCGCCTGAAAACTGCGTATTAAGCGAGACTGCGTATTAATTGAGACCGCTTATTAAACGGGAGACGACCAGGTAGCATAGATATATAGTACTGATTACTGTGAATTAATATTTTTCACGTGTACATTAGCGCTTTTATTAAAATTCTCCATTTAATTAAACTATTTTAAGCAAATCTGTTTCAGTAACTTGTTTCACTTACTGTTAAGTTATTCAGTTACATTCTGTTATTTCTTTTGAAAAAATTCATTGTTGTTGGGACCCGTGCGTGAATGTGCAATGAATAATCACGTTTTCTACAAGATTCACAAGTACGAATTAACACCAGCTGAAATTTGGTCAGAACACTTATCAGACCAGTGCTGACATATGCTTCAGAAACCTGGACAATGACAAAAAATAGGGAGAGATTTCTAGGTTGCTGTGAAAGACGGATTCTAAGAACAATATTTAGAGGAGCACAAGAAAATGGAATGTGGAGCAGGCGCTATAATTATGAACTATACCATCTTTACAAAGAGCCGGATATTGTCAGGATAATCAAAGTGTACAGGCTAGGATGAGTAAGACACATAGAGAGAATGTAGAAAGGACAGCCTGTGAAACATATTTTCTACCAGAAACCAATAAATAGTAGAAAATACCAGTAGATTCAAAGAACCTATAGAGGATGACATCAGAAAGCTGAACACAAGAAACTGGAAAGCCACGGCACGGGAAGAATAGAATCGACTCTTTGAGCAGGTCAAGACCCACCAAGGGTTGTAGAGCCATGGCTGATAATGATGAACATTTGGTCAGAAGAAGCACTTGTTTTATCACTGAACAACAAATATTTAGGAATGACATTAGACGCAAAACTTAAATGGAAGGAGCACGTCAAAAAGAAAAAGCAGGAGTTGAATCTAAAGTTCAGGAAGATGTATTGGCCTTTGGGAAGCCAATCCCAGCTGTCAATCCATAATAAATTGCTGTTGTATAAGCAAGTGCTAAAGCCTATCTGGACCTATGGGATACAGCTCTGGGGCTGTGCAAAGAAATCAAACATAAATATAATTCAAACATTTCAAAACAAGCTGTTTCGGTGCATTGTTGATGCACCATGGTATGTACGAAGCGACAACATACACAGGGATTTAAAAATTGAACCTGTCATTGAGGAAATAAAAAAGCAGGCAGTGAAGCATGGGCAACGCGTCTTGCAGCATGTACACCGTAGCGACTGCTGGATACAACTAATGCAGCTAGAAGGTTGAGACGAACTTAACCACTTGATCTGAGGGATATTAGTTAAATGGGGAGATTGTAGCCAATGGGTTATATCTCTTGATGAGTGTCTTTAATTATGAAATGTAAATTACTAGATGGGTAGTACGCAGTTGTAATAAAAATAAATAAATAAATAAAAACTGAAGAACAAAACTCAAGTAGCATGAGTCGGTGCATGAGTAGTGAGCGGGAACGGATGATCACAGAAAGTATGCTTAACAAAAATTGTTAAGCTAACACGACATCTAACTATATCAGAGTACACATCTGATCTCTCGGCACATCTTCCAGAAGGTTTTCGTCAATAACAAATGTTGAAATCCCTTAAATAAGCCGGTAGAGTCTAGTGGACGTTTATTCATCCTCCATTGCTGTTCTAGTTATCATGCGGCTTTCAGTTATATCGCGTAAATATAAATATAAAGGCTGACGAAAATAAATGTTCCGATGGTCTCAGTAAAGTACAGTTGGTTCAGAGCAAATCCGGTTTGTACTGTGTAATGGAAAACAGCGTATTATGCGGAATTTGAGCGCAATAAACGGGGCTTTCCATGTATCTATTTACGAGATGTGCGAGGACCAGCCAAAAAGCACGTCTTAACCTGGATAGCGTGATAACGGGCTCGACTCGTTTTAATGAGACTTTACTGTATGATTATTATTATTTATATCTGGATGTGCTGAAAACATTTACACACGCTACGTAAAAGACAAGTATTAGAACAAACGGAAAGACAAAATGTTATAATATGATATAATATAACCATCAATATTAGATTAAAGGTCAACTTGTTCCTGACTCAAAAAAAAAAACTGATCTCAACATCACTTGCGAGGGCGAGAGCCTCTTTCATCAAGGGATGTCTACATCAAGACCTAATTGGTAACATTAGCGGTAGAATGAGTTTCCTTAACTTAAGTAAAGGACAATTAAGCATCGAGGTCCATCGCCCTCTCGTCTCTTCTTCCCAAGCTCTTTGCCACCTCTGAAGGGTGCGGAAGTTCTCTTGGTATTATGCCATCTTCTTGCCAACCTCGGCTTACCTAAATTAAAAAAGCAAATTAATTCAAGTACTAATTATACAATAATAGTAAATATTATTGGTTAAGTATTTGTGGTACGATTCATAGAAATCTTAGAAATAAAACAAGACACAGGACAAGGATTAAATTTTATAAGACAATTGCAATACACACGTTGATTTATACAAGTGAGGCGTGGGTCATGACAAAAAGGAAAGCGGCAAGATTCAGAGTGCTGAAACGCAGTAACTTCGAAATACTTTAAACTGTATATTGCAAGATAGAATAAGGAATGCAGATATTAGAGCAGAACTCGAAGTAAAGGACATAAATTAAATTATTGCAATTTACAGAAGACAATGGTGGGATCATCTGCAAAGGATGACACAGGATCAATTGCCGAAAGCGGCACTGAACTATAAAGCCATTGGTAGAAGAAACGTGGATCGTCCGAGAATGAGATGGGTGCCGGAACAGGTTTATATAACCTAATCCTTGAAGAGGAGAAGAAGAAGAAGATTATTGGTTGACAAATCTCGTAATAACGATAAAAAACTAGCTTTCAATTAATTTGTTACAAACACCTTTATAAACTTTAAATTGGAAATACTTTTAATTTTACGCAAAAGTAAACGTACAACTGCTTTTTGTAAAATAAAAACTGTAATACTCTTTGAAATGCTTACACATAAATTTTACTAATGTGTTTTGTTTTATCATCGCTATGCGAACGTTAACATTAGAACAGATTCCCAACAAGGACAGAGCAGAGCAGTAGGGAACAGAAATGCCACAGGTTTACGTGATACAAATTGTGTGCCATTTGCTGGGTTTCGAATGTCTTGCGCATTACAATGAAGGTGACTGTAACGTCTGTTCTTGCTTGCACGTAATTTAACTCGATGCGATGATTACGCATCGGCGTTATTGTAGACACTACGTCACACCCGTATTATGGACAACATCAATCGGAAATTTTGTATTGCAATATGTAATCGGCACATGTAGTAGTGACATACAATTTTGTATTGCAATATGTAATCGGCACATGTAGTAGTGACATACAATTTTGTATTGCAATATGTAATCGGCACATGTAGTAGCGACGTACAATTTTGTATTGCAATATGTAATCGGCACATGTAGCAGTGACATACAATTTTGTATTGCAATATGTAATCGGCACATGTAGCAGTGACATACAATTTTGTATTGCAATATGTAATCGGCACATGTAGCAGTGACATACAATTTTGTATTGCAATATGTAATCGGCACATGTAGCAGTGACATACAATTTTGTATTGCAATATGTAATCGGCACATGTAGCAGTGACATACAATTTTGTATTGCAATATGTAATCGGCACATGTAGCAGTGACATACAATTTTGTATTGCAATATGTAATCGGCACATGTAGCAGTGACATACAATTTTGTATTGCAATATGTAATCGGCACATGTAGTAGTGACATACAATTTTGTATTGCATTTTATTATATTGTAAAAGTATTGAGGGAACAGTTTTAGAACAAGTCTGACTTCAATTATCTGGATACCAATGTCAGTATTGGGAATGACAAGACCGAGATATCACTACAAAAATATCGAGGTTTCAGTTGATGTGTGGTGTCATACATAGAACGTTGAGGAAAAAGACAAAGAAAGAGACATGGCTTAAATTTTTTTTAAACAATGACAGTGACTGTTTTACTATATGAATCTGAAACATGGGTTCCTATAAAGAAGATTAAAAACCAGGTTCACACTTCGGAAATTAAGTTTCTGAAAAGAACGAAGTGTTGCATGAGACAGGATCGTTTGTACAATGAGGATATTATAGAAGAGTTACAGGTATTCTCCACAAATGATAAGATTCAGACATATCGCAGGAAATGGTTACACCATCTGGACAGGATGTAGAATGGACGACTACCTAAGGTAGTGTTTTAATATAGACCCTTAAATGCTACAAGAGATGTAGGAAGACAGAGAGTGAGATGGAGAGATAGTCTGTGAAGACGGAACTAGCAAAGTGTCTATTCCGTGAGGTGAAGAAGAAGAAGTATAAGTATTGTATAGTGCTGTAAGTACTAATAAAACTTACTTTTACATGAACCTATCGTAAGGATCACCACATGTAGCGTGACAAAAACAGTCATACACATAACCGATAATTAAGTACGTGTTGATTTTCAGATAGAATCAAAGTTAGAAATATATTTTTTGGTTAAATATAAAGTAGCAAAACCTCCTGCTTTACTTACAAAATAATTTTAAAAATATTTAACTAACATATACACAAGACGTAAAATTTATATTGTGTTAGTTTTCAGCGCAGGAAAACCGCGAAATCGTAACGTGAGATCAGATTTCCACACAGCGACAAACCAAGCAATACGGAACAGACATCTCTCAAGTGTCCAAGTTACAAATTGTCTGCCATTTGCAGGGCAGATATTGGATCCGAATGTCTTGCGAATTACAATGAAGCAAGCAGTCATTGGCGTCACTAACATCTGTTACTGCTGACATGTAATGCTATCTCTTGTAAAGATTATAAATCCACGTCATTATCTTGGTTTGTACGGCGTAAAAACATTGATGAATACAAATTAGTAATTTCCCATAAATCCGTTTTCCGTTATCAATTCAAGTAATTGTTAACACTCTAGATATACGAATATTGTATATCTTATAATATTCATTTCTACTATTCCTTCAGTAGGTACTATTCCAATTTACCTAGTTCTCTTATCTTGTTCTTATTATAAATTATTATTGATATCTAAAAATAATTACTAATGATTTATAACATTCATCTCCATTACTACTAAATCAATTGAATACCTTGATTTAAACAAATGTTTTTTAATGCTTTTCTTTTCTATTATAAAAATTATCAATTCTTTTGTCAACTATATCTATCATCAGAACCATGATAATTAATAAGAAGAAAGACTACTAAAAATCAATGAATGTTACAATCATTGCTTTGCTATTGACTGTGTCTTAGTTACATCACAGTTATCATGATGATTCTATCATCACAATTATTGTTGCGTCGCCAATGTAATTATTGTCATTATCTTTATTGTTTCTTAATGTTAATATTGTCATTTTACTTAGAGTATTATTATTTACGTGTATTAGATGTTTACACCATTTGCCTTTATCAGATACGTTTGCCTTTTCTTGAAGTTAAAAGAAACCTTGGTGACAACGAACCTTGGCACAAATTGATTCTCTCTTCCAATTGATTGAAGGCAAATTTCAATCATCACTATGTTTTCCCAACCAGGATCGGTTGCTAAAGATTGTTTTCAGGAGTTTCTGATAGAACAAAAATGTTATAAAGCATTTTTAATAACAGACGCAATGTTTTTAAATATATCTGGTCATAAATTTGTAAGATAAAATACGAAGTTTCTAGAAATTTAGACAAAATAACATTTCAAGCTTAAAACTCAAAAATGATAGAGAAACACACTAAGTTTTTAATCAAACCTCGACTAAGACAAAACGTATTATGCATTTGATATCTTATGAACAGTTTATTGAGATTTGCTGGGTATAATTATTTGTTACTATGTACTAATATGTTACTTGTGAATATATTAACAAGTTTTATGTAATTTATTTTCAAGTTTATTCCTAGTTAATACTTGTACAATTACTATATTATCAAGAGCAAAAATATAATAATTCGATATCTTCTCCATTTATGAGAATCATAAAATGCATACTAACTTTACATAAACAATTATTAAGAGTAAAATGGCTAATAAAAAAATAAAACACTAAAAAGTCAAGTAATTCCTTCTCAGTTGTAAATCGACCTCTCGCAAAAAGTAAAATAAACGAAGTACTGCATGTAATAGTATATATAGGATAAGAGACTTTGTGTTGAATTTTATCTACACTAATTGAAAACTTGTTGCTTAGCAACAAACAAATGACATCATTTGTATTATTCTGAGTTGTTGTATCAAATATCGTATGTGTTGCATACCGATGATATATTTATATCCCTTCCCTATAAGTTTTAAAGCCGTCAGATAATTTATTTACGTTTCCCATATACATTTTATTGTAGTTAGGAAAATCAATTTTGTATTAAGCTCACTTTTAAAATATTACACAGTTTATATTTACGCATTTCCGAATCCTATTTAATGATTTGCAGATACCTATTTAAAATTACATACAATCAATTAGAATTATTCTATGTATTCTGTATTATAAATTATTTCTTTAAATGGTTAACGTTAATAAAGCAAGACTTTTTCCAAAAACCCAACTTTTTGTACGTACTCTACTCAAGTACCCAAAAGTACCCAACTTCAGACAATTCAAAGCGAGTACGTACCAACTAAACTAGTGAACTTCATAAAATTTCAGGCCCAAATCACATTTTTAAAAGTGTACATTATAAAACGGAATCAGTTTCTTACTGAAAGCTTTACTATAACCAACGTCATAGGTTTACTGACGTGGGATATTTTCTATTAACTCTTGTTGTCTTCTAGATTAGCAATTGAAACAAAAGGAAATAAAACATTGGTATCACCATCGACAACTTGTTTATTTACCGACATCACAAATACACTTTTACAATATAATTTCTATTCAAAACAGTGATATCGATTATTAACACAACTGTAATTTATACAAACAAAAAGATGACACACAAACATAATACAAATGTGGTATCAAACACACACACTAACTCTGCTACTTAACTCACTGAACTCTTAATCGAGACACACTCATTCTGTCTCTTACAGCTTATATAATATATATTGCGACAGTACAACCATATACGGTACTGTTCATTGCAAAAACAATTAAAATAATTAATAAAAATAAATAAATATATGGTTGATAAACATGATTCAGATTGCAAGCTGGATTGTTTAAATATAGGGAACAGTACAATTCAAGCATGGACACGCATATCTGGCCACCTGTCGCTGCTGTGTGTACATGTGTATTTAATATGTGTGTGTGAAACCTGTCCGTTCCTGGACAGTAACAACCCCTATTCAAATGATGTTAGCTTTTAAGTATTGTTTTAATTATAAGAAAAATATGTACAATAATGTAAAACAAAATACACCAAAGTGTGTAGAAAATAAAGATGCACAAAGGGTTATAAAACCGTGAGAAAGTGACGTAAAGTGAAAGTACAATGAATTAGAAAGTGAATAACTCTCTGAATAATTACAATAAAGGAGTGTAAGTTACATATAATAAACATATGAAAATTAGCGATCGATTGAGTATCGTGTAGTGTAAAACAGACTTCGCCAACAACAAGACGAACAGTGCTCCCAGCGGCAGCCTCTGAAGAACCTTTTTAAAAGCGAAAACCGGTTCAGCTTGTACGTTTTTACCCATAAAAAACTTTGTGTTCCGAGTCGGTAATGAAATAATTATATTTACTATATTTTTTTGTTTTTATGTACTGCAACCCTGAGGTATAAAAGTCATTAATTCATGCTATAAACAAAAATAAAAACAAAGTAAATTTAATTTAACGGACCCAGATCTAAAAAGGTCAGTACCGTATGTATATATATATATATTTATATATATATGTATATATATATATTCAATCACTTTCTGCTACAGTTCGTTTCTTGATGTATATAAAATATTTCAAATTTATATTTATTTTACCTCAAGATGTTATTTTTTCCTTATTTGGAACATGTTTCGAGAACTCCTGTGTTCTCATCCTCAGCCTTCGTGATCTTGCGTCAATTCTACTACACGCAAGATCACGAAAGCTGAGGATGAGAACAGGAGTTCTCGAAACATGTTCCAAATAAGGGAAAAATAACATCTTGAGGTAAAATAAATATAAATTTTAAATATTATTTATATATATATAGACAGATAGATAGATAGATAATAATGACGTCAAATTACAAATACGCGTCATTTTAGTATTGACCATACTATTATAATCGAGGCAATTCCAAGCATTTTAACTAGAACATTTTAGAACAAATTACGCTTACCTACAAATGTATTATACATTGATACGGAACATTCTAGTGTCCCTATAAATAGTGTGCATGAACTGCAACTATCAACGTAAGTTGTATATTAACTGTTGATAATATAAATATACCGTTGTACATGTAAATGTATTGTTCTAATAATTTTAAAATTATAACGAGTAATTTTACTAATTCCAATCACAATATCAATTAACATATTATACAACATTCATTATATTACTTTGAATGTGAATTCAGGATTCTCTAGAATTCTACAAACTTTCAGTTTACTATCGTTGTTTTACTTTGCCTGATGCTTAGAAAACATGAAACAAGTCTTTAACTTATATCAATCATTGTATAAAATACTACTCAAAAAAGTCGTTATAGTTATTAATCAACAACTGTAATAAACCACATAAGGAAAAATAAATGTATTTGACTTTTTCTTACACAATAAAGCTGTCATTTAAGTTGCGCAACAAACGGAAAACAGAACAAAATTAGTAGTGACGTAAGCAAAGAAATGTAACGTAACAATTTAATGATAAAGTTTTGCTTTCCACAGAACCGTACAACATCTCAAACCATTAGAAGAGGTTGACTGATTTCGCACTTCAAGTTTCTTCAGTTTTCTTATTAAGTTTGTAATACTTTTTGTAAATATAAACAGAAAAATTAGTTTTCATTTTGTATTATCTGGGAGAACATCAGGCAATATTTACTTGACCTTCTCTTATAATTTGTTTATTAGAAAACCTAAGTTTTTACAATTACAAACATGACAAATGACACAATACATTTACAATAAGAAACCTTACTTTATTTACTTTTATATCTGAGAAATTATTGACTGATAGCTTTAAAAATTTCAAAAAATTTATAGCGACCTCTTGTAAATCCGCAGAAATTAACAACTTTACTGTCGACTGCAGATCCTTCAGACGACTGGTTAATCCTGGATGGTCCTGGATGATCCTGTATCAAGATGAGAACGTGGGTTGCTATACTCCGTCCGGTCTCAGGGGTCGCTTCGGGTGTGTAGGTGCTGCTCACGACCACAGTTATATACTTTCACCGCAAACAGACGTTGTTACTGCTAAATTTGTGTATAACGCGTACATTTCTATATTCAGAAAGCTTAAAGTGTTTATGTGCCCTAATCGGATACCTTGAACGTACGCAAAATAGCACTTACAATATTACCTGCAGTAACTCTAGGAAAGTTTACCATGTGCTAGTCTCAGTTAGCTGACATGAACCACGCGGCGCTTACGCGTTATCGATTCCCAAGAGAGACTCATCTATCCGTTTTCAATAATTATCCACGACTGAATTCTCGTAGTCTGATTGGTCCTTCGGTATCCCATACTTTTAATTTTTCTACAGACCATCAATATTCTTGATGTCTTGATTGAAGCTTTCTCCGTGTTCTTCAGTCTACAACACTAACACGACATGAAACTTCGATTACTACATAGCTGAGATCTCCGAGGTGGTATTTAAAGAGTTAACCTTCTACAACCTCTACCCATTACATGTTGCAAAAAATAAATTTATCCAAAACCTTATTAACCAACAGGGTATGTACAAAATAAGGTTGATTTATTATTTCTTAAAATCGCGTTGATCCATTTGAAAAAGACCTAACTTCAATTTTTATAAACAAAATCGATATTAGTTGAGCGTAGTTAACCATATTTATTTTTAAAATAATAATGGTATAAAATTTGTAGAAGTTAGGCTTCCGGCGAGAACAATTCTTGTTTAAAAAAAGACACTTTTACGACAGACGTTCTAGCTACAAAACATTTTTACTTAAAATATGCATACATTTACATACTATTTTTAAAATGACTATTGTCATCATTTAGATCTTTTTATTACAAACATTCTGATATAAATTCAATGTAAAAATTTCCTATATCATGAAAGTTATTTAAATTATCGTTTTTTTATGATATCCCGTAAAATTATTACGTCCCCTCGCGCACGCGCACTGCACACGCGGCTACGCATCGTTACGAACTATTTCACACGACTTAATATTGTTTCAGAAGCCTAAAATTACTTCAAAATATAATTTTTATCAATGTTCCTTATCAACTAATATATAATGTTTACACCTGTAATCTCTACTTATTCGCACCGTGTCTTTATAGGCTATCATATGCTTTATATTCTACTACAATACATATGCAATTAGAATGTCCTTTGCAATACATAAAAAATTATATATATATTCTCACTAAAAGTTTTGCTTCAGGAAATTGTATCATTTAAATAAATATATTCTGCGGTATTCAGCAAATACATAATTCATAGTCCGACGTTTACTGTTATTGCTATCAGTGTGTAATACTCGAAGGAGTGTAAGTTAGTACGGTCACAGGATTAGAAGTTGCAAACAAGCTAAACAAATTGCACTCTAATGCACCACACTGACCTTAGATTCCCTCACGTGTCTGCTGTATATAACCGTAAATAACAAAAACTAAACATAAATCTGTTCTCGTTCAGAAACCTGGAGTAATTGTGCAATGTAAACGGATTTAATGCTCCTTAAAATCGCCCTACTCAAATTGATGTCTGATAGCTATCGCGTGAATAATGTGTCTGTTGGATAGCCAATATTCATTATAATGGCACAACCTGCTCCAATTTCTCTTTGCTTTCATTTTATTTTATCTCTGCAGTTTTAATAGATACCTCATAGTATAACTCTTTACCTGTAATACAAGATTTTGGATTACGATCAACAAAAATTAAGTGAAAAATCATTTTGCCGCAAGCAATCGTTTCCTCATAATTACAGAAAGTGTTGTCTGCAAAGGGTATATTTAAAGACGTACATTTAGTACAAATTCATGACTCCCGTTACGTGTGTACCTGTGTAATTCGAAATTGCTACCTATAGCGAATGAACCATGTACAGGATAGAATAAGCGAAAAATCTTTAGAAAAGTCGAAGAGCTAGTAATCGTTAAGAGAGTAAGTACTACTCGTATAAACGACTTACAAATAATGCTATGTCTTGAGTAGTGTCATATACGACTTACAAACATTCACACCGTAGAACAAGAACTAGTAATAGTTGAAAAGATTTGAAACGTGGGTGTGGAAAAATTGGAGAATATTTAATGAAAGCCAGGGTGATAAAAATTAGTCTTCTACGAATAACAAAGCTGCAGAAAGAATACGTTTTTTAAAATTTCCATTAAAATATTTCTACGCTGAGGAAATAGCTAGTACAGCATCGCTGCTTCACTACATGACTCTTAGCACATAGATCTATATTAGCGTGGCAGAATTACCTAACGCTCTAGACAATTCGTGCACCCTATAGACATTACTTTCCTGTTCTACCGGCATCGAGGCCCGCAATATCACTACAATGCAAGGCGGCGGAGGTAGAAGTACTAAATTTCGTAGCAACTTAGTTCAGTTATACCTGGCGATTTTACAATTCCGGTCCCAGGTATTGTAGCAATTTAGATAGAGGTGATTATTGTGTTAATGCGGATCTGTAATAAGGTGACTTTATTACTGCGTGTTGGGCAGATTTAACTTGAATTATTGTTAAGAGTGCCTTTGTTGATTTCTAACTAGTGTTTTCGCTCGATTAAACTTTGTGACTAGTGACTTCATTGGTGCCTGTTCCCACTATACAACTAGTGACTTCATTGGTATCTGTTCCCACTATACAACTAGTGACTAGTGACTTCATTGGTGTCTGTTCCCACTATAAAATTAGTGACTAGTGACTTCATTGGTGTCTGTTCCCACTATACAACTAGTGATTAGTGACTTCATTGGTGTCTGTTCCCACTATACAACTAGTGACTAGTGACTTCATTGGTGTCTGTTCCCACTATACAATTAGTGACTAGAGACTTCATTGGTGTCTGTTCCCACTATACAACTAGTGACTAGTGACTTCATTGGTGTCTGTTCCCACTATACAACTAGTGACTAGTGACTTCATTGGTGTCTGTTCCCACTATACAACTAGTGACTAGTGACTTCATTGGTGTCTGTTCCCACTATACAATACGACGATCTGTACGACCGTACAATATGTTTTCAAAAATTTTTTAAAGAAATACGACTTGATCGACTATATTTTAGTAGCAAGCTATGTACAGACCGTATTAATCAACTCATTAAAAAAAAGTGGCTGAAGTAGTAATTTACAGACAAAAAGCATATATCGGTTTAAGATAAAAGTTAATGACAGGATTCTAATAGATATTGAAGAGAATTTAAGAGAATTCTTGAATCAAGTGCCTTTCAGGATACTCTTTAAACTGAAAGTGATCGACGTTATGACCTGGTGACGTTATAATACAGTTAACCAGCAACCTCACAGTTAATTGTGTATTTGAATTTGTGTATATTAAAGATAACTGTATTTAAATTAATAAATATCCATCGGCAAACAAATATACGCATACTTAAAACGAAGTCAACAGTGTAAATGGACATGAAACTGAGAAGATTGCAACAGGCTGCTAATATTGTGAGAATGGATAATGGAAGAACCCAAAAAGGCATTCAAATGAAACATAGAGGGTAAAATACTGAAAGACCACTCAGAGAAAAGGTAGGAGGATATTGTCCGCCGCAGACGCATGACAGATGCTGCAAGTGCAAGGATGGACGTATTTCACTACTGATAAAGTGATGTAGAACGAACAAAATATTTCATGTTACCCTCATTTAATAATGTTTACTTAAGCAGAGTCTGACTTCGGTTTTCTGATTACATTATAATACTTTTTAACTTACTCTGTTGTTTATTCTAAACGCTTTAATATATACTACATGCAAATACCAGTGACTATAAAATTATTTATTATAAAATTAATTGTTTTAACACTGTACTCCCGCTTGGCCTGTCGGAGCAGTGCTTTTGCACACATTGATCGTCAACATTCCTTTACCTTTATGGTGTTGATTGCTGGTAGAAATAGAAACCTTTATGAATTACTAAAGAAACATTTATTTACAAAAACACACCCCCAGCAGCCGTTATAAATAAAATAAAACTAATATTTAGAAACATATCTAACCCAGTGTTGATGCATAGGAAGGTCTTCATGGGAAGACACAGAATCCTAATGAATCCTTCAACAATGTAGCCTGGTCACGTATTTCACAACGTGACTTTGTAAGAATAAACACAATAAAAGTGTTTGGAATGCAGTGGTAATTTATAACTATGGTTACTTCAAGATCGTACAGCCGTTGGAGGTGCAAATTGTGTTTTAGAACTATAGGTTCTCGACAAGCAACGGCTCCGAAGATCGGGTAGACAAGCTGAAAAATTAGTAAAAATTTCAAATTGGTTCAAAGAAACAAGAAAATCAGGATGAAAAAAGGTTAGGAAACCGAAGAAGAAGATTTTGAGCCCGCAGTAATGACTTTGTCTAAAGTAAATGGTGACTGAACATTAATATTGTAACAGTACATATCTTCACCATACATTTAACAACAAAAATAAAGAATGAAACACTCATAAACTAACACAAGGATACCTAAGACAGGGATGATAAACGAATAACTGTGTACTAAATGTTATATCCGGTCCAAGAACTAATTAAAACAATTAGTATAATTAACTCAGTAAACGAAGAACAATAAGTAGTGATGAAGAAGAAAATATAGAAGACAACATAATAATGTGGTTAACCAAATGACCCAATAGATATGGTAAGTGAGAGGACAAAACTGAAGTATAACGACAATCAGCCTTAACAAGAGACTGAAGAGAATATAAATAAACACAAGTAAAGTGATGAGCAAAGAAGAATTAACAAATATATCATACAATGTGCCAATAATATGTACTAATAGAGAATGAATCCAATAAAACAAGGAATCTACAGAAGTAAGAAACAGTAAAGAGCCACAGACATAGACAAACTATTACCAAAGACAAACCACGACAAAAACTCTTTATTCTGAGACAAGAATATAATTAAATAAACAAATAAAAACAATGAAAGATAAGAATGAATTAATTATCTTAGTAAGAATAGTATACCATGCATGCTTTTAATACAGGCAAATCAAGTAAGATAAATAAAAGAGAACCTAGTAATCACCTGTAGACGGGTAGAAATAACGAAGAAATAATAAATAATAGCTAACCAGAGTAAAAGTGTCAAATAATAACCTGTAAACCTTTTAGATCAGATAGCAAAGACATAGACCATTGTTGTCAGACAAGGGGGTCCCAGGTAACCTCAATTCTGTTACAAATCAACTTGTAATTAGCACAAAGTAAGACTAAAACAATGTAAACTAGTGTAAGTTATACAATAATCAAAATAGACATTATAAAGACGAACCTAGTGATACGATTTATTCATTAAAAGTGGTATGTGTGGTGTTTAATGCAATTACACAGACTGAAATTTGACAGAAAGATGTACACGTTAAACACACTCAGAATTTCTATAATATTGTAAACCAGAAAAAAACAATGACATAAATGTGCAATACAGTATGTATTACCACTATTATAGTATAAAATAATTGTAATGAAATGTTAATTTAACCAGAATTAAGAAAAATTAAGTTAACAGTCTGACTACACTAGATGCAAGAAGTATTAGTGAATTATAATCAATCTCACATGTAATAATAAGAGGCCAACCAATGTAAAATAATCTTTAGACTGTAAAGACTATTTGGACCTAAAAGAACCACTTAGAATTGGGTATATCATTAATTTTGAACTAAATCATAATGACACAGGGCATACTAAGACTGTGAACAATAAATGAGACTAAAAACAAGAAAATAATTATATTCTAAGGAAAACTGAGTTGTCCAGAAGGTGTAATGGACATCTTAGAATGACTGTATCACTGTAAAAAAGTAAACAGAACACATTATGCCAATAAATAGAGTGAATCAAATTAACCATGCTCTAGGCCATAGAAAGCATGGGTCAAATATTGTAATGTTATTAATTTTAGACAATCATTGTACTAGATATTATTGAAATGTAATCACCATTTGGTCAATTTCATTAATTAATCATGTAAAACTATAAGAAGTATGTCATAGTCGTAAGTGAGAAACATTAACTTTTTAATTATAACACTCACACATGTCTTGTGAGGACTTATTTTAAGGAACAAATCAATTGTAATAACATGGTGTGGTTATATTAAGTATTACTCATATAACAAGGACGTTAAACCAGTTTTAAAGATATTCTATTCATTTTGGAAAAAATGAAAAGATAACAATGATACTCTCCACACCAAAGTCGCTAACAATTTTCTGCAAATTAATTAATCCGCGAGGGGAGTGACCTCGCTAGATGGAATGGCAGCCTTTTTAAACCAATGGAATCGATCAAAATCGACCGGGGGGTATGTGCTCCTAAAATTGGCACAGCGAAGAAGAATAAAAATGACAGACACTTTTACCTCAGACTAGCGACGCGAGACGACGGCAGTTTCTATGCGCGAAAGTAATCGTTTTTCAAGCCAAATCAGCTGTGCGGGTATAAATGTAAACACATGGGGGCAACCTAACCCATAAAATTTTAATGTCGAGTGCATCGATAAAACGCTTAGATCATAGCGAATTATAATTGCAGAGTGCACAATAAAGCTGCAAATTAAGTGAATTAACAGGAAGTATGGTATTACTTAATAATTATTGAATATTAATTAAAACACATAGATTTTAAGATTTTACATTTGAAACATGGAAGCAACCATGATATATTATCGAGGTTAACAGTTGATGAATAAAATAAATAACCGTCATTCACAAACATTGATGAACCTTATATAAATATATTATAGAAATAATAAATAATTTTGATCGACATTACAAAAATCGAACCACTTAGAGGAATAAACAATGAGTAGCAGGAAATCAAAGAGAGGTTATCTGAACTTCTGATTTCGATTGTTATCATACTTAAACAATCAACTAATATTGTGATGAACACTAATTAAGTAACGAATCATAATTGTTTGAATAACTAGAGTGCCACATGAAATGGACATGATAATAATTAACAAATATTAAGTGAACTTTTAATTTAATCACTGATGTAATTTTGATACTTAGATTAAGTAGATACCTGATATTTGGGAATAGTTAATAATTTATAGCAATTACCTGAAATTGTTCTCATATTGACAATAATCAATTTAATAACCATACTAATAATTGTATAAATTTTCAATGTTATTTTGTTTCTGAATATTTGAGTCAGTATGCCTAGAGGCAATTCAATGTTGACAATCGTCAATTTTATAACCACAGGTTGATAATTTTAAAACTGTTTCATGTCATTTGTTTATACAGAGTAATTCAGTATGCGCAAAGCAAATGTAATGTTGAACATAGTCGATGATATTTTTCCATGTTAATGATTTGAGAAAACATTTAATATATTTATTGTTCATAACGATTAATTCCGACTACTAATGTTAAACAGTAGCGCAGACATTTTTTCTTGTTTTTGTATCTTGCAGGCTCAAAGGAACCACCGAAGTTTTGTAAACATAATGAATCAAGGTTCAAGAATTCTATTGTAAATTTTTTATGATAAAAAACCCAAATACTTTCTATTACCCTGAGATTAAGATTCAAAGAAAAAATAAAATCGATGACTAACAAGGCAAACAGCCAGTATTAAAATATAAAGTAATAAGTTACAACATGTATTAAAAAATTAAAATTGATAACAGAAAAAGAGTTGACGACTTTTATTAAATAGACAGTACAGTTATGTACGAGTTAGATTTTCAGCAATACTTCCACAGGTGGCACCGTGTAACACTGACCTATGAGAATCGAGTTATCGATTCGTTTGTTGACGAATTTGTTAACAGACTAGAACGCCGAATACAGTAAGTACATAACTTGTGTTTATTTTAGCACCATTGGAATCCGCGGCGGACTACACCTATCCACGGGCGCCTGCGAGGAACCGACTCGAACAATTCGTCGTCAGTCTTTTCTATTAAACATTAACTAAACAATTTACAACGATCACTAAACTAAATAATAAATCAAAATAAACTAACCCCGAACGAGCATCGTAATAACACTACGTATTAAAGATCGTTACAATATTGATTTTCTCATAAATAGCTTTTCTGTCTCCAAAACCATTCAAGGTAATGACTTGCAACTTCGTACACATATATGTTACACTATAATCTGAGTAATGGTCACCACTTTTTATAGAGATTGAAAGTAAAATAAAAATATTATTACAAAAATTGATTAAAATGGTGTTTTATACAAGAATTGTTTTAAAGAAAATTATATCATCATCATCATCTTCAAGGATTAAACCAAGGATTGTTTGTTCCGGTCTCAAATAGGCAAAGATTAGAGCTGGTCACTCCAGCGCTTCCTCGGACGTCCCACACCTCTCCATCCCTTCGGCTTATAGTTCCATAGTTGTTTGAGAATGTGGCAGTCATCCATTCGGCAAAGATATTCCTACCAATTCAGCCGATACTGGGCGATCCTTTCAAGTATACTCATAATATTCAGTTCCTGCCGTATACCTGTATTTCTTCTATGATCATGGAGAGTATACCCTGCTACGTTCCTGAGAAATCTCATTTCAGCCGCTTGGATGCAACTGGCCTGGCCTTTCGTTAAATTCGAATTCTCAGACCCATAAAGAAGTGTGGGAAGGGCCATCGCCTTGTAGAATTTTAGGCGTGTTCGTTTACTTGCTGACTTAAGAGATCGCCTGATGGTCCCGCACATAAGGTTGAATTAATGAACTTATTCACAACGTCGTTACTTGAAAAACATTATATATCAATGTATATTCTTTAAAATGAGTTATAATGTAATCATCGGTAAAGGTAAAGATATTGTTCATTAGCTGTGAAAATTTTAATATGTTACCTCAAATGGCTTCTGGAAAAATTGTACCTGAAAATTTCATATTTAACATTGTTTTAAATAGAACTTCAGACACCCCTTAAACGTATTTCTAAATTACCTAAACTATACCGCGGCACATATTTGTTGATATGTAACTGAATAACTAACGGAAATTGTAAAAATTAACAAATTATGAGAAAGCATTACTATGTTAATATTAATAATTAAAAACGAGAACTGCGACAATTTTACGCCAATGTTAAGTGTGTGTATTCGGTTTGCCTATCTCTGTGAGTTGCTGCAATATTTGTGTGATAAAGTAATACTTTTCTGTCAAGTTGATTAAGTTAAATAATGGGATAGTAATGTTTCTGTAAAGACTAGACATCTAATCTGCTGATCTTCCTATACAAAGTATTGTTATAAACTTTATCCATTAAGAGTCATAACAACTAAGTACTGCTTTTCCAGTTCCATAAGCACTAAGTTTATGTGTCGTTTTACAAAGACCAGTAACATCTCTGATATTTTTTCATAGCCTGGAGTCTCACTGAGATCAGAATGCAATACTCATGTACGTTGTACGAATACATATATTTACAATAAGCTGCAAGGATATGTAATTTTACATAATTTATTATTATAACAAATATTCACAATTATCATTAACTGTTATCATTAACTATTACCATTGGATTATTAATTGTTATCATTAACTATTATAATCATCTTATTAACTATAGAGAACAATTTGTTAGAAAACGTACAATCTGTTAATGTTAGCTACATTATAATGCATTAATCCAAGAAATTGTTTGAGTTAACATATTTGTTAAAAGTTTTGCATGCAATTAAGTGCATATCTATTCAATCACATGTTAGTGAAGAATGTTTTGTGTCTCTGCAATAAATTCGCCCCGGGCTCTATTTGCCCATTGTGAAAAATACTCCGGTTGGGTAATTTCACTACTATGATTGTCACGATTGAAACAGCAAAGCAAGTGTGTCATACCAGGAGCGCTACATGCGTGTGCATGCGAGAATGCTGCTGGAGTCAATGGAAGCCGTGCGCACTTACATTGACCCCAACACGCAAACTGCAACGCGTTGCATGTGTCGGCTCAAGCGGTGTGTTTGTGTGTCTGTACGCGCGGGCGGCGTTACATGTGCCTGCGTGTGTGAATGTGTGCTGGTGTCGATGCGCGCAAGTGTGTGAGTGTGTTGCCCGTGTTTCAATCGCCACAATAATAGTAAAAATTCCATGTACCTGGAGTACATACATCACAAAAGGTAAATGAGCCAGGAGATGAATTTATCTGCAGAGACACCCAGAGAATATATCTACATTCGTTGCCAGTATGAATTAAACTAAATAATTTCTTTTGATTTTAATCAGTTGCCTAGAAACAAACCTTTTATTATTACTAACAATTGCAATAATGAAAAGTATAATATTATTTTATCTAAATGATTTACTACAATTCAAATTTTAGAATTAAATTTTAACATTTTTAAAAAATAACTACGGTTTTTACTTCCATATTCCTTAAGGAAATGGAAGTATGGTGATGGCAAAAAAAATCGTGTACGAGATTATTGCAGATTCTGATTGTACTACACTCAAAACATGAAAAAAGTCGTTTTTCTAAAAGTGTCTGTGTGTCTGTCTGTCTGTCTGCCTGACTGTCTGTCTGTCTGTCTGTCCGTCCGTCCGTCCGTCCGTCCGTCCGTCCGTCCGTCCGTCCGTCTGTCCGTCTGTCTATCTGTCTGTCTGTCTGTCTGTCTGTCTGTGTGTCTAGCTGTAGATTTTTTTTCTATGGCAAACGATAACAGCCGCAAATTCAAACAGAATCAAATAATTTTTTGCACAAAGCCCTGATTTGTAGAGTACTCACGACCTATAGTTTTTGGTGAAGATCGGTTGAGGGAAAGGGGTAGTTTACCGGCAACGGTTTTTTTTATCAAGGGTAATTTTTTTTTGGCAAACGATAACAGCCGCAAATTCAAACAGAATCAAATAATGTTTCGCATGCAGCCCTGAATTATGGAGTTCTCAAGACCTATTGTTTTTGGTGAAGATCGGTTAAGGGAAAGGGGTAGTTTACCTGCAACGTTTTATGTTTCAACAAGGGTATTTTCTATGGCAAACGATAACAGCCGCAAATTCAAACAGAATCAAATAATTTTTTGCATGCAACTTTGAATTGCAGATTTTTCAGGATCTATTGTTTTTGGTGAAGATCGGTTAAGGGAAAGGGGTAGTTTACCTGCAACGTTTTATGTTTTAACAAGGGTAATTTTTTCTATGACGAACGATAACTGCCGCATATTCAAACAGAATCAAATAATTTTTGGCATACATCACTGAATTGTAGAGAGCTCAAGGCCTTTTGATTTTGGTGAAGATCGATTAAGGAGAAAGGGTAGTTTACCTGCAACCTTTTACGTTTTAACAATAGTAAAGTACATGAAAATTCATTTAAACTTTTTCAAACAATGGTAATTGTTAAAAATAAAATAATTTTGTTGCCAGGCAATAAAATTATAATTTTTTCATTTTAATGTAAATCACGTATGAGAGAAAATATATCCTTCGTGGCAGGCAAGCATATCTCAGTTATGTAATGTTTACGTTTCCATTTTATTATTATGACTACCGCAGTAAAAAGGCAGGGAAGACACACACACACAAAATTCGCGTTATTTCTGGCCTCATTCATGTTTATTTTCTTACATTTGCACGCTTTTTAAATGGAAAGTGCCGAAACCCATACCAACATAACGCGTGCAAGCCGAAAAAGTGTCCAGCGTGGATAGCGATTTGCTTCCTGTGGATCGCTGGGCAGTGTAACTGCACGTGTTTGCAGAGGAACGATTCATAGACAGACTTTTCGTCCTTAGGGAATGAACCCTCAGCAAGATGCTGAGGGTCCATGAGTGACTTCGGAGCGCTCCTTCTTTTCCGCGTGTTTGTTCTGTGAAACGTACACTGTAGATTCGCAGCTTTACTCTAAGCAACGCTCAACAGGAAATGTTGAAAATTTTTGTCCACGGTGTACCCTCATACACACTAAACCTGCTCTGATGTTTTAATTACGGACATCATAATATTAAAACTTTGGAAACTTGAGCACTACTTAATGGAGATCAATCATTAACTTATACAAGCCATTAATTTTATGCATATTTTGTGTGTGTGTGTGTGTGTGTGTGTGTGTGTGTGTGTGTGTGTGTGTGTGTGTGTGTGTGTGTGTGTGTGTGTGTGTGTGTGTGTGTGTGTGTGTGTGTGTGTGTGTGTGTGTGTGTGTGTGTGTGTGTGTGTGTGTGTGTGTGTGTGTGTGTGTGTGTGTGTGTGTGTGTGTGTGTGTGTGTGTGTGTGTGTGTGTGTGTGTGTGTGTGTGTGTGTGTGTGTGTGTGTGTGTGTGTGTGTGTGTGTGTGTGTGTGTGTGTGTGTGTGTGTGTGTGTGTGTGTGTGTGTGTGTGTGTGTGTGTGTGTGTGTGTGTGTGTGTGTGTGTGTGTGTGTGTGTGTGTGTGTGTGTGTGTGTGTGTGCAACGTTATCGGCAACAAAGAAGTAGTTTTTGTTAAAATTCCTTCCCGGGATATTTGGCCGTAGTCCAATGTTTTCTACAAAACCAGACGTTTCGGCAATGCCATCGACTACCACCATCAGTGAAAATCGAGTGCGATAACGTGAGGTGGTATACGTTAGTGACCACAGTACTGTGGTTAAGGCTGAAGCAGTAAGTAGAAAGAAGTAGTTTCTATGGTAATATTTCATTTCGAAAATGATTTTAAATATAAATCTTAGAATATGGAAGTCATGTATGATTCTCCATACCGATATTTATTATTATTTCAAAATTAATTCTTAAAATGGTTAGTTTAGTGTGAAACAAATAACAAAACTACAGCTATAAGTCAACAGAACTATTTAACCTTATCATATACTGGTCTAATAAACGTAATCTGGTTGAACATAATTTAATGACACATTGTAGAGATTTCAGAGGCTACAAACCTACTTCAATTTATATAGACAGGGATTTTCTGAATCCCTCAACTAACCTCAGTCTATTGAAGAGTAAGTACCTAATAAAAATGATATATCCTATCATTTTACAAGAGGGGTATTTCTTGTTGTTAAAAAATAAAAACAAAACACAGTATATACAATGAAAATCGTTTTAAAATTTTAGTGTAGAATAAAGAATTTTAACCCCACGTGAATTTTTGCAAATATTTAATGGTTTTTACCTTTCACATTTTTACACCCTCTCCCCTAATTTTTGAGTGGAATAATCTCAAAAACAGTAGGGCTCAGTACCATTAAGGTATGGACAAGACATAACGCAAATCGGTAAACAGACAGAAGACAAATTCAAAACAGTTATAATTGGGAACTCGTGTTGCTCAGTCTTCGCTGTGCTCGCGCCCTTTCTCCACAGGTCTTATAGATTCCTATAACTTTTCTATAACTATGTCTTTTCTGTAACTTTACATCATTACTATTTTTTTGTTATGATTGTTTAACAATGATTTGTTTAAACCCAGTTCTACTGTTACATTAACGACTGTTACATACAGAAACGACAAGAGTATTTATCGGCGTAAAATATGCAATTTGGTACTGCGCAAAGTAGAAATTGCATACAATTAAACAAACTATCGTTACTGAATTTTTCTTAGTCTAGTTATGCAGTTCCTGTAAAAAGTTGCGCAGTCCAAGGTCAAGTAACGCTACCACGCTGCTTCTTACCGCGCCTTGTGCAGTTTATGAATCCGAAATGAGTAAAGTAGTTGCTTGACGGGGTGAGCGTAATGAAGTAAAATGTCTGGGTATAATGTGTCACTTCAGTCCACTTTTCCTGCTAACCTAGCAGCAGTAGCAGCAGCAGCAATACTACTAATTTTTATACTCATTTCCACAAATGAATCAATCTGGAAGCAGAAGAACAGCTATGACTTCATAGTGCTGCCAAGGAGGAAACTGAGTGTTGTAAATTAACTTCGAATTGTCAACCCATGGATCTGCAAACTTCTTACTATTTTATCGTAAATATGTGTGTAAGTTCGTGCGTGGGGAGTGGTTCTTGAAAGGTTTACATGTGTTAGCGTACGTGGGTTTTGGCAAAATGTGAACTAAAATAAACACAGTAGTAACTGATAGACGTAGACACATATACAATAAATGCTTACCCATTCTTCACTTTTGCATTTACTTCTTGTTTTCATTTCTATGATTATTTGGTGTACTGAATCATAACACTTATATCTATCTTCCTATATGAACTGTTATCTCCAGCACTTACAAAATACACTTTTGTTAAAGACACAAGAAAGTGTGTCATATTGTAATAAAAATTAAACTTTGTTTGCCCCGACGATTACGTGTAAGAGTATACTGTTACGAATGGAACCACCTAGAATAGCCGAGAGAGTCCTCGCCTAGTGCGATAGGTGTTGCCTCAGTCAAGGCCACGCACAAGTAGGTTCTAGTGTGTTCAAGAACTCTTGAGATACGCATTACACAGGCGTGCAGTAAGGAGGGAAAGCTATACTGTACCTCTGCGCGACCTGTAAAAGCAAGAGCACCTGGCGTTGTCAGTTCAGCGGTGTTGAGCGATTTCTTTAGCGCGGATTGTGTGATTGTAGAAGTATTTTAGCGAAGTGTTGTTATTAGTGCGGAATTCTTTATAGTTTACATTATTATTCCCTGTGGACAATTTTTGCTTGGATTGTTGTAAGATACTATCTTGTTGATAACAAATTGTTAATTGTGATAATTAAAGCTTTTTTTTAGTAACTTAATTGGTCCTTGTATTTTGTTTTCCATTGTACTATACGGCAAGCAGGACGAGCGTCGTAACAATACATACAAATTTTGCTCGGTGGCTAAATTTATTAACTCATTCATCATTCATTTTTCTTTATCATAACCATTTTTTTCAGTTGTGTAAATAACTTAATAAGCTAGTCAGAAACGGCAAAATCCGATAAAGAAGCTTATTGGCTATGGCTTAATTTTGAAGACGGAAGACACTGTGATGGTTGTGTCAGACTCTGTAGTTGGCGAAAACGGTATGCAAGTAAGCAATAGTTTACAAACTAGCCAGAAGTCGTCGTCTCCCTCAGTACACATAGTTAGAAACTTACCCGCTCAGCGGTTTCCATACAAACTTCTGTCAGACAATTAGTGTTGTCGGGAGCAGTCGCTGTCGATGTAGTTCTGCCAAGTGACACTGGGTTTAACATTCTAGTCTCTACTGTTCTGAGTCAGACAATTTCATCTCCCAACTTCATGTGTTTCAGTATAGTATTCCGCTCTTTTATTATAAACATACTTGCCATCATAAAGGGAACACGGTCCTCTTAATTCAACAGAACTGTTTTTATTGTGTCCAAGCAAACAATAGTTTGGTTAGTCAACAATTGCCGGGCTTTAGGCCGTGGTCCATCATTATTAAAATTACAGTTGTTGCAAAGTTAGTCCGTGATAACAACACTGTTCATAAACTATATAACAAACTTAACAAACATCACACAATAAAAAACCAAACCAGACGTTTCTGTCCTGCTCACGGTGGATTTTCCCCACTGGGGCGGGAAAGACGTAACAGGTCCCGCGATTGACTGAGATTGTGATCAAACTCCCGTGAAAGTCACACATATTTATACGTTTTAAGAAAGCAGCGACATCGTATTAAAATGACGCATTCTGACAGGTTTGCATTAAGTCCCCATGTCAAAGTCCGATTGATATTGTTTGATATTTTTTGTTATTTTGTAGTTTATTTTTCTAATTTTTAGTGTTACCGTTATTAACAAGCTTTAGAAATTTACGTTTTTAAATTCGAGATTATGAATTCTTTCGAGTACTTCTTAACAATTTGTAATTACTGTTATTAACTGTTATTCGTTAAAAAACTGATGCACAAAACACAAAACCAGTAAATTTAAGTGTTCTGGTAGTTGAAGAGTTGAAGCAATGCGTCCGCCATTTAAATTATTTAATGGAGCAAGACTGTTTTATGGTGCTATAAAATTTTGCTAGCTGTGTGATTTCTCAGTAACATGACCAATAAATTTGAAAGACACTATTTGCTACTAATTATAATATAGTTACTTCACCAAAAAATAATAGTATAGTCATCAATTAAGTCCTATTTTTTTTTATGGTCTCAATACTAAACGTAATATTTACCAAAACGTAAGTTGAAATATAAGCATCGGAAGTAAAAAATAAACAGTTTGCAGAATCTGACTTAAAAAAAAAAGATCACATTTGTTGTAGAAGGAAGCGGTAACGATATATATCAGTTTCATGGCAGAGACAGATATTGCTCACCCGCGCTGTGAAATTAAAAACGTGAAGAGAGAGGTTCCCTCCTACAAACAACCAAATACTTCGATCACCGACTGAATAAATGGTGACTGGCTTTATAGTAACTACTAAAATGTTGTGTGGTTCTATGTAAATCTAGCTAAAACCTACCATTTTAGCACAGAATGAAATTAACAAATTAATTAGCGTAAAAACGTGACCAAATTTACAAAATAGGTAATACATAAAATAGAAATAAGTTAATTGAAATACAAAGAATACTATGCAAAGTGGAATACCAAAAAAAGAGTAAAGTTGCATACTGATGTGTAGCCGTTTATAGGTTCGTCCGAATATGTATTTATATGAATCAGTGTCAAACGCTTATCATCTATATTCGTGTACTATATGAACACAAAAACTATTTTCTGAAACATACGTTTCAAAACGTTTTTTACGAAAACTAAATTTTGTTTCTCCCAATGTACATAAGGCTAAATAAAATTACTTAGTATTTTGCCAAAAGACACACACACCTTGCATGATTATATAAGGTCTTTTTACCTTATATAAGTAGGCTATATGTAGGTATAGTTATTAGCTTATCGGTTAAGCTCATGATTAGTTTTTGATTACGGGGATTTTTTATGGAATATATAAATATTATTATACAAAAATCTCTAAAATTTTTCTAAACTAGACAACGATTGACACGAACATTAAAGAAACTGAAGGGCACGCATTTAACAAAAATATATATAACGCCACGTCATAACCAATCTTTTGCAATCAACGCAGCGATTAGCGAAGTTTACAATTTCTATTTTACCAATGTCATTTTAGTCATTTTCACATACCTTTCTCTGGATCTGTAAAATTTCTGGCTGATATTTAAAAAAAACCGACTTATTTAATAAGTGACGTATTTAAATAGTGACTTTTATACAAGTAAAAAAGAGGTAATTCAACAAATTTTGCTTATTTCAAAAACTGCAAACAAATCTCAAAATATTGTGAACTATATCGTGTTCTTAAATATTTAATAATGCCTTATTATACAAGCACCGGACTTTCTTAACTAGGTAGTTTAAAAGCATATACTTATTTAAAAATTTTTAAATATGCATGATATGAGACCTACACAAAGTGGGAAATATAATGTAGAAGAATAAGGATAAAATTGTAGCCGTAAACTGTAAAGGTGTTAACAGTACGAAATCGTTTCTAGTTAACAGTATGTAGTACGCTTCTGTCCGACTAGCAAGTGTTACGCTATTGTGTTTACTTTGTCGCTCTGAAACGTCTGAACGTTTGACAACCGAAATGTCAAGTTATTCTAAAGTGATTAAATGAATACAAAATTTAGTTCCAAAAACTGAGAACGTTACTTACCATATTGTGTAAATGCTAGCAAACCTATTGAGTTTGGTATCGACTTTACTATTGCTCAAACTTATATTGAGTTTGCTCATTATAAGTATGACTCATATTGAGTCATTTTAATTTATAAAGAGCACAAAAAATATGATTTCAACAAAAAATATAAAAATAAAGTTACTATCCGGCCTGTGCAATGAGAACGGCATTATGGTTGGGTAGCATTTGAATCGATTGGATACTGCTAATTGTATAGTAAACATGGCACGAAAATTGTTTCCACTTGTTTGTCTTTCCTTTTTTAAGACATATTGTAATAGTGGTCTATAGTAATAGGGGAACTTTGATTTCTAAATAACAGTCTCTTTCGTAGCCAGGGTATTTGTTTATATAAATATTAACGTAGTCATACATGAATTTGAAAAGTAACTAATATTTTCACTCTGTGTAGGGCTCATATAATGTAAAGAAAGGTGTTGTCATATTACTTGGTTCTTATGAACCAGATAAGTCGCATCCCTCCCACCAACTCTGAGGAGCGGAGAACTTTATTGACACTGGTGTAGTCATTGCCTAGAAATAAACTGTTCAGAACAGAGACTCGATGTCAAGGTCGGAATTATGTTGTTGCTAACTAGGATACTGCGCTTGCTGCTTTTGACAGTCCTAATTGTCTGCCACATGTTTATATGGCATAAGCATTAAAATTATCAGCCGCATTTATAAGCATTAATATTTAGTGTTGCAAAGCTGTAGCAAGTTTCACTGAAGAGGAAATCGTGAAGTATCATGTGCTTTACACCTTAGCTACTAATCCGGAAAAAACATTGTAACAACAATGATGACCTTCGATTGTGTTAGAATCCGTCATCCGGAATAGGATCTTGACGAATTTATGATAATAAAAAATTAAAAAAGTATAAAAGTACAAAAAACAGGATAAAAAGAAGTTAGAGAAAGACTTGCAAGAATCTGATGAAGAATCAGAACTTTCATATTCATATGAGCGATATTCATTAAAAAAGGGTAGGCGTATAGCAAACTTAAATTGCTGTTATTCGAAAACTCTTTTTATTCTCTTTCATTTTCTTCTCCCAAGGACTACAAAACAAATAAATTTTTAAACATTTTAACGTAACTTTTAATATATGTTGTATAAGTTTGAACTAATTATTTTAATATTACTAAATAATTATTATTTGGGATATTATTTGGGATTTTTATTATTTGGGATGGAATATTTAATGTCTAAAAAGGTGGTAAAAAATTTATATACAGAAAAAATTGATTTTCTTGAAATAAGCACAACTTGTTGAATTACTTGTATCTTACTTGAATTCCTTTGTAACTTTCTGAGTTTCCTGCAGATTTCGCATGTAATATCTTCGAATACCATGACAACTCAAACAAACCTCTGAAGATACAGAAAGATAATGAAAAAAATTATAGTATTATTTTTAACAATTTGTCTAAATGAAAACTACGTTTGTGCAAGTTTTCTGATAATTTTACACTCTTTAATTACAAAATATGTTTATTCTTACAGAAAGTAAGACCACGAGATAACATGCATGAATGACTGTAACGTTAAATAAAATATTCAGACAATAACATAACAAAACAATATGCAAAGGTAATATTTTTAAAACTTTATTAAATAAAAATAATAAAATTATTTAATTTTATTGAAAGTATTGTAATAGAACATATACCTTGTTTTAAGTCGGAGGCAAAGTGAAGATGCGCAGAACAGAATCCTGGATATAAATTGTTCGTCATTTGCTGAGTGAATATTGGTTCCGAATGTCTTACAAAGCAAGCACTCGGTGCGTCACTAACAACTGTTACTCCTGTCGTGTGATTAACCTCTGTGCTTTTCATCTACGTCATCAAATTGGGTTAAGTTTAACACTGATTATGTTTATTAATAGAGACAACGGTAATAATGTGTTCATCACAAAAACGCATTCCACTCTCTCCTATCTCATATTATACCAATATGTACACTTGTTAATATTATTATAATTAAATAATTATATTTAGTGCTTTTCCGTGTATGCACACACAAGTTCTATTTTTTCATTGTATACAGTGTATTTAATTATTTCTTTTTCTTCTTTTAGTGATTTTCTGTTTCTGAGAATTAGCAATACTCAGAGCTAACTAAGTTAATACATAATACATACGAGAGTCATAAAATGAAATGTAAGTATATCGCTCAATGTTATTACAGTCACATAATACTCTTACTTCAAACACAAAATTCAGGTATTTAAAATGTTTAAACTCATTTTTAAATTAAATTACGGTACGTGTCAGCTTTAAACTGTTAATCAAAAAGTTTAAACTTGTTAAACCAAACGTAGCACATCTGACTACAGTTTTGTAACTGATATCATTAATTGTTTATTCGCATATATAAAAAAATAGATGTAATGATGTTGCATTAGGCTTGTTCCATTATAACAAAAAATTAATTACATACGCCCAATATACACACTGATAATGTACGTGGTGTGTGTGTGTGTGTGTGTGTGTGTGTGTGTGTGTGTGTGTGTGTGGCGCGCGCGCGTTTCCTTGTATTCTAACGCTTATTACCAAGACATAAAGTAATACCACTTAAATTAATGTCAGAAGTGCAAGGAATCTAGACATATGTGATATAAAAGTATACATTTAATCCACTAATAGGAAGCAAACGAAATTAGTACTTACTTGATTGAATGAATTGAACTGAACGATTTGTCTTCACTTTTCGTAGTAAGTAATTAAATAAAATTATTAAATAATTTAATACTGTAGTAAAACGTTTTATGCGTGAGTATGTGTGTGGGTGTGTGTGTGTGTGTGTGTAGAGAGAGAAGCGGTAGCTCTACTCTCGGAAAACCATTAATGCCACTAAAAAAATTTTCCTTCACATATTAAAAAACAGTAACCATTTATTATTAACTTCGCTGGGCTACCACAAGTAGGCTATTGTTCAATCTTTTACATGTGAATTCTACCCTCAGAATGTAACCACATATAAAACCTTGCAACCAACAACCCCATATAATCAGTGAAGCAATACAGTTTTCTTTGTTAGAGTCAATACTGAGATGGATTGCAATTGCAATCCATCCGCATTTGTAAGCTTAATTTTTCGCAAGTAACATTAGTATTTGTAGGTCATTCAAATATACCCTTGTTTTTTGTTGTACGTAATAACGGCTCCACAGCAGTCTTCTTACTGTGTTCTTACTAAGATTGCACGCGCGAACTTAATAATTGTTCGGTTAAAACCCTTTGGTTTTACTGCAAGGCAATAAAATTTTGTGATTTTGAAAAAGCAAAATATTGAGTCCCTGCAGTCTTTCACCTATTTTTTTTTTTTAAATATACTTGGATGATATGATCAGAAAGTGGAAAGTTGAAGTCCGTCCAGGGATAAACGTACATCCGGCCACCACATGCATAAATACTGTTATTCGCTGGTGACCATGTGATACTCCAGAAGAGTGAAGATGCTCTGCAGCAGTCAATATACCACTTGAACCGTGTATGTGGGACATTTAATTTTAAAATATTTTAAAGCCAGAGGAAGGTTGTGGCCTTTAAAAGGAAAAGCCTGATCCGTTCAAAAATGGTTGTTGGGGATAAGGTTTTAGAGCAGGTATCGCACTTTGCTTTTCTTGGTTGTGACGTAAGTTATGAACATGATGATAAGAATAAAAAAGTAAATAAGTATCAGATGATGTGTGGTACAATACAACGAACACTCAGAAACAAAACAAGAACTGATACTAAAATAAAGTTCTATAAAGTGATGGCGATACCTGTTCTTACATATGCTAGTGAAACATAGACGATAACTGGGAAAGGAAAGCTGCATATACAAACCGCTGAAATGAATTTCTTAAGGCTCGTGAGTTTTGCCTAAGGAATCGAGTGCGTAATGAACCGAACTATACGTATATTCTCCATCAATGATAATATATAAGAACGAAAGCAACAGTGGATGGACCACGTCTACCGAATGGACACCAGTTGCTAGTAAATCACGCTGTGGACTACAAACCTGTTGGCAGAAGATCTGTGGGTAGGCCCTGGACGAGATGGCTGCAGTGAAGACGGAACCATGTACAAACAAATTCGCAGAAACTTGTGTAAATTGTGTGAGCTCAGATATAAGTAACATAAATTATAAGTAAAGTAGGAGCAGATTTTCTGAACAAACGAAAAAGCAGGTTAAATTTAAACTTTCTTATTATCTTAACATAAACTTACTGCATGTAACAGGTCACACATTTAAACCAAAAGCAACAAATCTGGTTACAGTTTTGTAATAGATATCATAAAGTGTTTTATATTTTAAAAAAGTGACGATATTGCATCAGACTTTTTCTGTTATAAAGAAAAGTTAATTACACAAGTCGAATACAAACATTGATAATATGCGAGCAAGCGCGTGTGCGTGTGCATTCTAATGTTTATGCCAAGATATAAAGTAATATCACTAAAATTATTATTAGAAGTGCAAGGAAACTTGAAATTTTTATACATTTTAATACTTATATTTGTTTTAAATTTTGAACTGATATCGTTTTTGACATCTTTTTCACAATTATAGTGAAACAAAATTTTCTTAAATAAGTGCAAACCATTATATTAAACTGAGCCCGTGTGTTTAACTAAAAATTGAAATGATAAAAACTTTAATTAGCAAGAACAGCAACTAATCGGCAAATATTTTACATCTGGAGGCAAAAACTATTAAAAGGAAACATTAATTCAAATTTTAATTAACGTTTTTCAGCTTAGTTTGTTCGCTGGCAATAATTTAGCTAGTTTTAGTTGAATAATGTTCACCGTATAAAGACTTCTAGTTTGAAATCTCTGGGGTGTGCGTGTTGAAATATCTTGAGGTAACCCATACAGGCTAAAAAGAAAGTTAATATACGTATATATTGTAATCACTAACTCATTTGACTAAGCTGAAAATTTTTGTAATAAAAAAATTTATCGACTTGCAAAAATAAATGTAAAACTGACACATGTTTTAATTTCAAATTAGAGATTGTTTAGAGCAGGAAAGATTTTGAATGACTTGATTTATCTTTTCATAATACGCAAACAAATAAGATTATTAAATAATGTGATACTGTAATAAAATGTTTATGTGCATGTATGTGTGTGTGTATTTGTGTGTGTGTTAAAGTTAAAGTTAAAATAATGTTAAAGTTTAAATACTTTTATTAGTAGATAAGACATTTGGTTCGGCGACCTGACGGCAGAATATAAATTGGAGGAATGGAGACGCAGAATCAACAAGACAAGAGACCTTCCCAAAATGGAGGAGAACTCTCGTGAAGTACATGTTGTACAGTTAATTTTGTAAAGTTTGCAATGTAGAGAAATACTGGAGAATGAGTAGGCAGGCACTTGCTTTGTAGTAGGCATAAATTGCTAATGGTTTTATTTTTTGGATTAGATTGTAGCTGTGTGTGTGTGTGTGTGTGTGTGTGTGTGTGTGCGTGCGTGCGTGCGTGCGTGCGTGCGTGTGTGTGTGTGTGTGTGTGTGTGTGTGTGTGTGTGTGTGTGTGTGTGTGTGTGTGTGTGTGTGTGTGTGTGTGTGTGTGTGTGTGTGTGTGTGTGTGTGTGTGTGTGTGTGTGTGTGTGTGTGTGTGTGTGTGTGTGTGTGTGTGTGTGTGTGTGTGTGTGTGTGTGTGTGTGTGTGTGTGTGTGTGTGTGTGTGTGTGTGTGTGTGTGTGTGTGTGTGTGTGTGTGTGTGTGTGTGTGTGTGTGTGTGTGGTATAATTAATGCTAATTTACTTCAGTTGTAAGAGTATGAAATTTATTATTGTGAAAAAACTTATAGTTTCATAATGGTGACCTTTCAGCGGTAATTATAGTCTGTATTTGAGGCTATGAAGTCGCATTCCTTTGAACGTCGTAAAGCAAATTAGTTCTATAATCAGAGTGCGCTTTTTTATTTATACATATATTTTTATTTAGCTGGACTTTGAAAAGGGCTCGTTACACTTTCTGTGACACAGATATTGGAAACACCGTACTTAGTATGCGTACTTACTTACCGAACTTACTAACAAGCAGTGCTGTTATTACACACACACACACACATCAGTAAAATAATATATTAGTACGGTTTTCTTATCACCATCTATAATAACAATGTTCAATGTTTGGCTCTTCGCCCAGTCGCGACAGTTCGGCTAGTGGGAGAAAACCTACATCACGCATCATATATCTTATTGTTTCAGCTGATAATATTTAACTGCTGCGCAAGTGGCCCATTAGCTCAGTTGGTTAGAGCGTCGTGCTAATAACGCGAAGGTCGTGGGTTCGATCCCCCCATGGGCCAACGTATAAAGTTTTACCGATTTTTTTTAATTACTGCAATGTATTTACTCTAGGAAAAATAAAATCTTGTTTTAAATTAATGCTCATGTATGCACATGTTAATTTTCTGTAAAAATGTGTTAATTTGTTAATTTTAATAGGAACAACGTAGTTTTTGTGGTATTGTAGAAAGAAACCATGATCTGAGTAGATCATATACATATGTGCACACAAACATACATAAAAATATATAAATACACACAAAACTATTTGAAAAAATAAGTAATGTGAGTTATCCAACCACATAATACTAGAGACATTTAGGTCGTATACTAGTTTGTTCAGCAGCGCAAAGGATTTTCTAACTGTGTACGAGCGATATTATTTTAAAATTCAAAATTGTAATAACATGTGCACTTTACAAAATTCTTTTAATCATTTAGTAGCTAAAGTAATGAAACTGACATTTGATGAAATTGAGACCATCTCCTGTTTTCACTGTAAGTTATTATAATATATATTATTAATAACATCCTGCCAATTTGTTCTGCTTTTTATGCCCACTGAATGCCACAGCATAAATAATGTTTGACACAATTTATGACTTTAAAATACTGCATGATTGTTATGTCTTACAAGATACATAATATCTCTCACAATAATACGATTTAGGCAATATTTAGTTGAAAAGTAGAATGTGATTATTAATTTAAGTAAACTTCTCTTTTTATTTATGGCTAATTTGTAATCTACTATAAGGAAATCTGACTAAGGAGTGATTTGAAAGGACATACAACTGCCGTATGTAACACTATAATAGATTTTTTTAATTCCCGAGTTTCATTAAAACGTAAAACTTAAGTACCCATGTAACCTTGTACATAACTTCAGTGACTTTGGTCGTAGTACACCGCGAATGTGTTTCACTTTTTTAATAAAGAAATTTAAGCATGTAGAGTGAATTTAGTCTTAAAGCTGTAATTTGTCGGACGACATACTTACAGTTTGTGATTTCCCTACATAATGTTCAAGTTTGTTTTAAACAATTTCACCTTAACTAATACTAAACGTCTGTAGTAACTGCTATATTACAAACAATCTTCTGTATTAAAGTCTGCGTGCCTGTACTACGTATAATTTGCATACCACAATATAGAACATTTTTCAGGACTGCATACAACGCCTTCAAGATATTTTGAGAAAGTTGTATTAAGCGTAAAAAAATATTTGAAATCACCTTTTGTACTGAAAGTGTGTTGATAAAAAGTAAATGTAAATCTTGTAGGTATGTTATTAGAAAACAAAATTGATAATTATAGTTAATATTCTTACGAGGTCACACCAATAGTCGTATTGTATAGTGGAAACAAAATACAGACCCCAATGAAGTCACTAATTACGGGTTGTATTTAATCAGAATTAACAACTTTATATCAACAAATGAACTCTCATACAATAATTCAAGTTTAATTTGTCTAATCACAATAATAACGTCACCTTATTACAGTACCGCGCTAATTAACACAATAATCACTTTCCCCTAACCCGCAACAATCACTTGATCCGCGCTGAATAAGTCGCCAACTGTCACTGACTCATATATAGCCCGAAGAAGTTCCAGAATAATTTTCCGTACTCCTGGCGACGTGCCGACATAATTTGCATAGTTACAAGAACTCAAACAGACTGGGAACTTGCGTGGCCTTGACACAGTTGCTGTTTCTGCTGGGCTAGTGAATAAAAGTGTAGAATGGCGCTCTCGAATTTTCGAAAGCGTTACGTAATTATCGTTACAATATGAACTAAACATATTCTTGTGTGTGTGTGTGTGACATCCAAATTTTAAACACACAACACTCAAAACCTGTAAAGTCAAACGCCACATATATGAAAGATTTCTCAAGCAATAATATTTTTTGTAAGAAAAGATTATTTTGTGCACCATTTTTGTTCAGTCGGTTAGACCCCCATACTATGATGTGACTATCAAAGATGTGCTTTCTCCTGATTCAAGTAATCTTTTTACTATAAATTCTCAATCTGCCTAGTTTCGAATTAAATAAAAAATACAAACATTTGTATCCAACAAATAATGCGATTTCAAATTATTAATTGAAATAATTTTTTTCTCAAAACGCCTACTTACACATTTCGTTTATATATAACAAATTTTACAACAATTTAAGTGTAGTAGAAAAATTAAAGTCTCTAAACTTTGAGTTTCCAACGACAAATTCGCTCTCGTCACTTGACATATCCTCTGAAGTTATTATTTCCTATGAAATATATACCAGGCTGTTTGGCCCAAGGTTTACATTGTCCAAGGTGGTCCAAAGTTTAAATTCAAACCAAACGTTTCAGCAGCACCACTGGCTGCCATCTTCAGTGGATATTCGAGTCAACCTAACGCGGGGTGTCGTACGTTAGGCCCACAGTACTGTGGTGAAGGCTGAACAATATTATTATTTTCTTCCAACGTTATTATTCATGAATTCACATGAAATTAAATATATGCCGTAACGGTAAGGAATTCATTTTAAAGCAAAATTTTCCTGCTTGTAATTAATTCTATTTAATGTTAAGTCATTACTGTTGTTAGATATCCACTATAAAATAAAACAAAATTTAATAGCTATGTTTAATAAGGTAAGTTATATATTATTATACATAAATAAAGTGTATACAGCTATTAACGTAGTTAGGCCTTTGTCTGAATGCAGCTTTCACATGCAATATATCTAGAGTAGCTTTTCAACGTACTTAAGAATACGCAGAAATTAAAGACCTCTAAACAAAATAGTTTCTTCGTGTTCCATTATTTTGCATAACTCCATCCATATAACTTGTGAGACGTAGTTAATTAACTGCAGGATTTGTTACCAAGATTTTTCACACATTTTACTTACTTAGCAAATGAAACATCTACCAAATAAAAAATACATCTTATAAAAAATATGCGACAGGGGTGGCATAGAATAAGTAGTCGGTTAAAGCGTTTATTGGAATGCTATCGGATTTATCTATATATATAAAAGAGAAATACCACTGACTCACTGACTCAATGATTCATCACGAAATCTCCGAAACTATAAAACCTAGAAACTTGAAATTTGGCATGTAGGTTCCTTATGTGATGTAGGTATCCGCTAAGAAGGGATTTTTGGAAATTCGACCTTTAAAGGGGGAAAAAGGGGGGGGAATTTGCCTGACTAACTGACATAGAATCAACGTAGAGCAAAAACTACTGAATGGATATCAATGAAACTTTGAACATAGCTTCATCATAGGTCTTAGGTGCTCACTAAGAAACGGTTTTAAAAACTTTCACTCCTAAGGGGCAACCCCCCCCCCACCTATTGAATGTATGTATCTATGTATGTATGTTCCACATCTCCTCCTAAACCACTGGACCGATTTCAACCAAACTTGGCACAAATATTTTACGCGACGGGAGAACCAACATAGGTGAGGTGCTTTTTTCGATGGGGTCCTTTGGGGGGTTCTTTGGGGTCCTCCACATCTCCTCCTAAACCACGGGACCGATTTCAACCAAACTTGGCACAAATATTTTACGCAACGGGAGAACCAACACAGGATAGGTGTTTTTTCGATGGGGTCCTTTGGGGGTTCTTTGGGGTCTTCCACATCTCCTCCTAAACCACTGGACCGATTTCAACCAAACTTGGCACAAATATTTTACGCAACGGGAGAACCAACACAGGATAGGTGTTTTTTCGATGGGGTCCTTTGGGGGTTCTTTGGGGTCTTCCACATCTCCTCCTAAACCACTGGACCGATTTCAACCAAACTTGGCACAAATATTTTACGCGACGGGAGAACCAACATAGGATAGGTGTTTTTTTCGATGGGGTCCTTTGGGGTTCTTTGGGGTCTTCCACATCTCCTCCTAAACCACTGGACCGATTTCAACCAAACTTGGCACAAATATTTTACGCAACGGGAGAACCAACATAGGATAGGTGTTTTCTTCGAAAGGGTCCTTTGGGGTCTTCAACATCTCCTCCTAAACCACTGGACCGATTTCAACCAAACTTGGCACAAATATTTTACTCAACGGGAGAACCAACATAGGGTAGGTGTTTTTTCGATACGATCCTTCGGGGGTCCTTTGGGGTCTTCCACATCTCCTCCTAAACCACTGGACCGATTTCAACCAAACTTGGCACAAATATTTTACGCAACGGGAGAACCAACATAAGTGTTTTTTCGATACGATCCTTCGGAGGGTCCTTTGGGTCTTAAAAAGCTATTAGATCTGGTTACTATGGCAACCCAATAGAATAGATTCTGGTTACCATGGCATCGGTGGAAGTCTCCCGCGTAGGAAATAGCGCGGGAGTCGTCCGACGGGCCTTCCCCGGAGTTCATCCACGGAACCCGGGGAGTCTTAGGTCGGATCCCGCGAAAGACGGCGGGGCCAGAGTCCATGATTCTTATAAATAAAGATATAGGTTATGATATCAAAGGTGGTGTATGCATCTTAAGAAACTTCTTAATAGTGTGTGAATTCAGAGTTGTTTCAGTTTGAATTTAAAAGTGGATAAGTTAAGATCGAAGTAAGTTATAAGCGAGTATAAAAAAACAAAGTTTTGATAGCAAATGTATTCAGATCATAGTGTTCAGACAATATAAATGCACTTGCTTCAGTTTTAATTTAAAAATTGATAAGCTGAAATCTATAGAGGTATTGTATTGTTAGAATAAGTTTAGGAGACACTAATTTAACGAATGCCTTATTTCAACATTAACACAATGAATTATAAAACGACAGTTAAATACGCAGCGCGTGCAAGTACTGTAGACATTTTATTGAAAACTAATTTAGCTGTTCGCCCTCTCCCAGAGTTATAAATCGAGCAGGAGCATCACGTGCAACAGAATTCTTCTCCAGATATAAGAATACAGTTTATGACATGTTCTTAAACAGGTGCGTTACAGAGTATTCCTCCAGTGAGAATGCGAACGTAACAATATAAGGAAGATTATACAATATACAAGTAATATAACGTTAGAACAAGAATAGGTGCCTATGAGCCTATCAATAAATTATGAACCCGAGCAACGCTGGGTAAATCGGCTAGATATAGATATCTATATAAGCCAAATACCACTGACTGACTCACTGATCACGATATCTCTGAAACCACTGAATGGATATCAATGAAACTTTGAACGTATAAAATAGGTTAAGTACCTTCTGTCAACGTTTCTTAAAATCCTTTTTGGGATAACTCGAGTTTCGACACCAATGGTGTCATCATCAGATCGGATATGAATTAGGTCAAAACATTATTGATGTATATACATCTCGTCAGATATTAAAAAGATTATTAAAAACAACACATATATTACACAAACAATAAATAAAATATATCATAACAAAACAACAATACAACAACGAAATATAAAAACACGCGGCCGCAAACGAACCTGCACAGGAACGCCCCCGCGGTAAGACTAATCAATGCCGGTTTGACCTTGGTTCAATTTTATCGATCTGATATAGCCGATTTCTCGTTCTATATGATCGATTCTATTAAATAAAATATTATTTGTATGTATTGCTTTTTCATTTAGGACACGATTGTGATCCTCCTTTATGGCTTTATATATCTCGAACCTTTCAAGGGTGTCCAGCTTTAGTGACTTTTTACATTTATGTAGGATATCTAAATTATCACTAATACTCTTTATATTATGGTCATATAAGCTTAAATGTTCTGCAAATGTAGATCTTCTTACATTTGACTTGGAGCTTGGGATATGTTCTTTATAGCGTAATTTGAAGGAACGACCTGTTTGTCCTATATAGAACTGTGTGCAATCAGAACAATTAAGTCTATATACACCAGTACCGTCAAATATATCGGAGGGTATATTTTTGTTAGTAAATGTAAGTTTTTTCTCAAGTTTATTACTCGCCTTAGAGGCCAAAGTAATATTATGCTTTTTTAATTGGTTTTTTAAAATATGGTGTAGAATTTCACCATATTCTATTGCAATGTATTTGTTTACTTTTTCTTTGGATACATCAATATTTATTGGTTTATTTTGTTTTTTATTAATTATTCTATCTACTATATGACTTTTGTATCCATTGGCTAATGCTATGTGTTTGATAATGTTTAGTTCATTGTTATAATCTTCCGTAGATAGGGGTAATGCCAGCAATCTATGAATCATACAATTGAAAAATGCCATTTTATGTGAAATAGGGTGATACGATGAGGCGTGAATAGCATGATCTGTGATTGTTGGTTTTCTGTAAATATTATAGTTAATTTTATTATTTATTTTAGTTAAAGTTAAATCTAAAAAATTAATTTTATTATTCATTTCTGTCTCTAATGTGAATTGCAAATTATTTGTAATTGTATTCATATATTTTTTAAGCATTTCTAATTGCCTGCAATTGCCATTGTAAATCATTATTGTGTCATCCACATATCGTCGGTAAAATAAAATTTTTGTATAATGTTTGTTTTTAGTCGATAAAATTTCGTTTGTTTCAATATGATTTAGGTAAATTTCCGCCAGGATGCCTGACAATGGGGATCCCATAGCTAAACCATCCCGTTGTAAATAATATTTGTTGTCAAAAGTGAAATAATTTTGTTCTAATATTACTTTTGTCAAATTGATTAACTCATCAACTGTTTCATGATTTAATGTGGATTTAGATAGTAATAAATTTTTTGCTATTTCTAACGTTTCGGTAATAGGTATGTTCGTGTATAGATTTACTATGTCGAATGAGGCGAGAGTGTGTCTCGGCTCGATTGTAATAGTTTTTGTAAGTTCGACCAGTTCTAAACCGTTTTTCAAGCTATAACTTTTATTGAACGTTATGTGTTGTCTAAAAATTTTTTCGAGTTTTTTGGCAATTTTATATGAAGGTGCAGACATAAAATTAACTAAAGGACGGACAGGCATATTATTTTTATGTATTTTAGGAAGGCCCTTAAGTCTAGGGGCCTTGGGATCTATCATTTTTAGGTATTTTTTCTCATCGTTCGTTATGACGTATTTGGATTTATTCAATATTGATTTCACTTTATTATTAAATGTAAGAGTGGGATCGCTATGAATCTCAATAATGTTATTGTTTTTAATGAAGTCCAGTATCTTGTTTTTATAATCATCATAAGTTAAAATTACGAGAGTTTGACCTTTGTCCGCTTTGGTGACGATTGCGTTATGGTCTATTAATTTCGTCTTTATCTCATTAAACACCCTTGTTTCGTTATGGTAAATAGTTTTTGTATTATTTATGTTTTCGGCCTTCATAACTTTTTTATTTTATTATCAATTGCATGTCTTATTACTGTTTTCGTTTCTTCATCGGATATGGAATTTATTGCGGTTTCAGCGTTCAATATTTCGTTAAAGAGTGATTGTTTGAAACTATTGTTTTTAAAATTGTATTTTAGGCCTTTATTCAATAAGTTGGTTTCTTCATTGTTGAATTTAATTCCAGTAAGATTAACTATACGAGGGTAAAACTGATGATTTATTATATTGTTCTCTTGCGTGTCGTTCTGTTTTTTCAATAAGTTACGAATTTTTTTATTTTGTGTCTTCTTTTTCTTAATAATGATATTATTTATTTGTCTTTCAATCAAATATGTTACATTGTGGACTTGTGAGGCATGTAAGTTTTGTAAAAGTTCGAGATGTTTTTTCATGAGCATCGTATTGAGTAAGTTCTTTTTACTATGTAATTGTTTTATTTCGTTTTTGATCCATAATTTAGTGGCCATTTCTTTAGTTTTTTTAGCGCTATAAGAATTGGATGTTATTTTTATCCCGAAAAGGATTTTAAGAAACGTTGACAGAAGGTAATTAACCTATTTTGTAGTCTTAACCGTTTCTGGAGGCAAGAAAAATGTTTAAACTTTGAACGTAGCTTCATCATAGGCCTTAGGTGCTCACTAAGAAACGGTTTTAAAAACTTTCACTCCTAAGGGGCAAAAAACCAAATAATGAAATTTATCGCGGGAATTGCATACTTTGTAAATGAAGTGGTTGACATCTTAGTTTATTGGAAACCCCGAATACATTTAGTTCTGAGTTTTTAATCATTGTTTTAAATTGAAAAACTTCGTTGTTTGCAGGTTCTTATAGTCGAGAAAATTTCGAAGTTCAATTAATTAATAAATGTATGTCCTTTTTTTTCTCGGAAACGGCTCTAACGATTTTTCGAAATAAATAATAAATAGCTGTTGCTATGAATGTAAATAAACAAACTAAGAGTTGAGAATTTGTACAATCTATCTAATCCTATAGTATTAAGCGAGCAATAATTGTACAATTACGTACAACGTGAAACTTCGTAGCGAAGCACGGGTATTTTGCTAGTTAATGATATAATTACAAAATTTCACTATTTGATTTTAGTAATGTTTATGAAAAAACAAACTAATTATTCTGTCTCTGTTGACCAAACTACAAATTTAAAATAATTTTTCTCTCTTATAATCTAATACATAACATTTTTTATGAGTTCTTTTGTCTTTTTAGGTTATAAATTGATTAAAGATTATAACAAAAATAAAGTCACTTCCCTTTATGACGAATGTAGAGAGAGAGTGATGATCCAGTCTGGAATACAGGTGTGGGTCGTTCACCATGTATTCACAGATCCAGCTCCTCCTGGTATCCGGTGTTCAGGGTCGTTCTCGGATTGAACTATTCTGTAAATTGTAGTTAATTATGTTTAAAGGTTTTTATTTAAATTTACAGCTTACATAAGATTTCTGTCATAATTCTTGTTAAATGAAAATTAAAGGATATTTTAAATCTCGCTCGACTGAATATAATCTATACATACTGTATACGTTTCCTAAATCCTTTGGTTACCATCGTTAAACTGACATTCGGGAAGTGTACAATATTTATATAATATAAAAGGATCGGTTTGGTTGGGTATGATAAATCATAAAGGTCAAGTACACACGTGTGTGCGTATACACACACACACACACACACACACACACATGCTCTCGTGTCTGAAAGAAACACATGAACTTAATGTTATGGTGTAATCTTCTAGCAGTAGTTCTCTCAGTCTGTCTATCTGTCACTGCTTCAGTCTTTCCTAGTCTGTCTGTCTCTGTCTCTTTCCGTCTCTCTCTCTCTCTCTCTCTCTCTCTCTCTCACTCTCTCTCTCTCTTTCCCTCTCTCTCTCTTTGTCTACGTCCTGCCTCACACATTCCGGAAGTGACACGCAACACTATTGCCAAACACTTCGTATACTATTCTCAAATTTCATGTAAATAATAAACGTTGATTACGAGAATCATTTGCAGAATTGCTTAAGACGAAAGCAACCAATATTCTGCTCTGTTGGAAGTGAATAAACTCTGCGTAAAGGACATCCGCAGCACATACGTATTCTAAGACTGTTTGCATATTATCTGCATAAACCATTCGATTGGCAATTGAACACGCGCTCCCGTTGTATATACAACAGTATCAACACAAGTGCCAGAGAGAGTCAATTTCACCGTTATCTATTTTGTGTATTGAGCTTACACAATATACCTAGTAAACTTCAAGTGTTATTAATTCCTATACGGACAATCTTGTACTTTCCCGGATTAGCTCTCTTTAAAAATCAACTCGCGAATTTTTAACTTGTGTTCGTACGCTTTCGTAGACCTAGCGTCTGTACTCCAGCAGTACGTCCGCACGTTTTCAAGTTCAGTGAGAGACTATCCTGGCTGACCATATATAAGGAATTGACTGAAAAGTTGGTCTATTTCTCGTACGCTGAATGTCTAACCCTACTCTGCGTCTAAAACCAAGATAAAATAATTCTTGTATTAAACTGTCCGAAAGCAAATTGCAGCGTGTCCACAAAAACTAGTATAATTTTATTACTCATCTTCAAGGTCATAAAACTTTCTTTATTAAAACGCTCATAGATTCGATTCTTTAAATTACAAACAAATATCGCCACTTGATAGGTCTTTTTATTAGACGTATTCTGGTCTCATGTCAAAATTTTTATTGTAACGAAAGTTATTCAATTTAATACGTTTTTTTATTAATATCCCGTAAAATAATTACATATTCTTGCACAAGCGCACTCGCCTACACATATTTTTGCACTACTTCACAACACAAATTGTTTTCTTTACTGTCTAAAAATCACTTAAAATTAACAAATTGAACGTATCTCTTATTGCCTATCATAAAATATCCAAACCTGCAGTCTTTACTTATACAAATTTTTAATTCAACATGGTATCATATGCTCGGTTTCCATTACTAATTTAGGCCTATATGCATATTCTGCTCATTGCAATATATTCCATTACAATTTATAGTTACCGTATAACTTATCTTTCTTTATTTGTAAGTGACGAAACGTAAACGAATAACATCTATAATATAACGCGGTAGGTAGTGTGTCAGTCATCGGTATAGGAGACCAGAATTCATTACCATAGTAACAAGTAAATAAACAAATGATATTTACCGGCATCGAATGTATACCTTTATCCGTTCCTATAGTTTTTAATGTTTTTACTATGCGATTGTATTGATATGTTTTGTAATTTTGTATACAAATACGTCTATATATTTTGTAATTGTCCTACATCTCTGTATATGTTTTAATTGTAAAATTTATGATTATACGTATTTCTGATGATCCAATGAATAAGTAATGAATTTGTTCAAAGTAAGTATTTATTCCAAGAGTTGTTCTTGCACCCAGTGACCCTGACCTTCCCTTTACATTAAGACGAAAACAGTTTCCATTTAGACTTCCCTTTGCTATGACCATCAACAAAATCCAAGGACAAACACTGGATTCAGTTGGTATTTATTTGCCATCTCCAGTACTCAATCATGGACAACTTTATGTTGCCTTTTCAAGAACAAAGTCCTTTCAGCAAGTCAAGGTAAAAATCTTAGGAACTGACCAACAAGGCAAAGAAAGACCACAGAGTTTACACCGAAAATGTGGTCTACAAAGAAGTTTTCGCCAAATAATTAAACTTCATAGCCAGCCGTGGCTTTATCAATATGTGCCAATAAAAATGCTCGCCACCCGGGTGCAGAACGGGTACTTCAGCTAGTTTTAATATAACGTATTTAAAGGTATTTTTTTATAAAGTTAAGTGTCAAAGGTTATATTAAAACTAATACTGTTACGACGGCCTCCTTGATCATCGTATGGTACAGTGGAAAACAAAATACAAGACACCAATGAAGTCACTAAAAACCAGCTTTAATTACCACAATTAACAGTTTGTAATCAACAAATTATTCAACAAGATTATTCTCGTAAAATAATTCAAATCAATCTGTCCACACATATAATCAACTATAAAGAATTCCGCACTATAATCACTTTTCACTAACACACCACTTGAGACGCACTGTGCAATCCCCCGACAATAACTTACTTGAATAAATTGCCACTTAAACTGTAGGTAGCTAAGCGTTGGTGAATGCTTATATTTATACCCCGCTGAGATTCCAAAATTGTTCATAATACGCGTCAACACTATTAGAAAACACTAGAGCGTAATTGCTTGCGGCCTTGGCAGAAACACGCACCGTTGGGCTAGCTGAGAAGCTTGTAGAACAACACTATATAATGTACGAGATTGTTCCATATTACGTAACACTGTCTCGCATGTTAGGTGTCACGTAGGCACACAAACATTACACCTGGATCTGCTGGGGTAGCCGAGAAACGTGTAGAACGTTCTACAATGGCGTTACAATACGTTCAACACATCTGACAACAATCGTATATAGGCCTATAGATTGTGTTTAGATCAGTTCAACAAAACAGTATTTCATACATGACTTTCAGCGCTACCATAGATGAATGTAGAGTGTTTAATACCCTCATAAATCGCTATCCCGTCAATTCCTATCTTGCCAGCACTCCTCATAGAGCTTTATATATGTTGCACCGATTCTCTTGCCACTCAAAATAAACTCACTATAGTGATATGTCATATCTGAAGCTACATTACATTCGTGAGTAACTTACCCGTACTCGGTAGTATATGAGAGTCATCTAACATCTGAAAAAAATCATTTCTTGATAGTTTCCAGTGTCATAGAATTTAAGGGCTATGCTGTAAATAATCTGTCGGGATATTCTGCGCAGTTCAAAATAAATATTATTATATAATATTTAGACATAACAAAACGTTTGGCCCGTGGGGGGGATCGAACCCACGACCTTCGCGTTATTAGCACGACGCTCTAACCAACTGAGCTAATGGGCCATTGGCTTGCCGGTGATATATTTTTACCATCTGAATCACTACAACTGTTGGTGTGTGAAATCGTTTACACTTACTCAAGTTGACTAGTTTTCTTCGAGACACAACCGGGCTGGCAGCCAAACGTTTTAACGTTGGCAACAAAACACCATATGTTTATTTTGTACTTGTGCACGAGCGTCTATGTCTTAATGCGTTACCAATATCACATATAAAATATGAGACAACATTTGTACGCTCTTCTGATAGCTTTTATTATGCGAATCTCCTGACAACTTAAAAACTGTTTCTAGTAACTGACATTGCCGTTCGACGGGTGACAAGAAGTAGCTGTGATCTTACAGAAATATCACACAGTCCATTTAAACGCCGAACACGTACAGGAGATTAAATATCTGAAGTCTGTATAAAATAGGCTTGTATATAATATATTGTGCATTAGGAATGTAAATATTAACAAATAAACTTGTGTGCTGACGTGTTTATTTATTTATTGTTTTACTTTATGTAAACTTTATATAGTTGTTTTTTACTTCTTGAATAGTTGCTTTTTACACAGATAGGACGGTATTGTATTTACGTGATGGTATGTTTGATTGCTTTTCTGTTTCCTTATAACGCTTAAACGGTTTGATTAGTATTAATAGACAGAGTGTCAAGTTGCTCGGTTGAATCTAGGAGTGTCAACGAGGATTCTAAATTATAAAATTTATAAAAACTCAAAGTAACAGGCATTAGGCCTACCACTAAATTTTGTAAAATTTGACCAACCTATCGATCATAATATCTTCTTCTTCTTCTTCTTCTTCTTCTTCTTCTTCTTCTTCTTCTTCTTCTTCTTCTTCTTCTTCTTCTTCTTCTTCTTCAACACCTTCTTTTTCTTCTTCTGATTTTCCTTCTCCTCCTCCTCTTCCTTCTCCTTTTCCTGTTTCTTCTTCTTCTTCTTCTTCTTCTTCTTCTTCTTCTTCTTCTTCTTCTTCTTCTTCTTCTTCTTCTTCTTCTTCTTAACTTCCTTGTTAGGACTCTCTGTCCTTTTCTATAACAACGGTCCTACATGCTGTCACTTCACCTCTTCCTTAGCCGACTAATGCTCCTCTTGGTGTTTGGTTGGCTATCTCTTGCCTTTTTAACTAGCCTTGTGTCATCCATTCTTGACATGTCTTCGTCCCACATCCTTCTTCTTTCCGCAATCCATGAATTAATATCTGTTACATTACACGTTTCTCTTATACTATTGTTTGGCAGCCTATCGTACCTTGTCTTTCCTAGTACCATCCATAATATAGTCATTTCTATGGTTTGTAGTCTTCTTCGAGTATTGTTGTATCTTGGTCTCTGAAGTATGATATAATTTTGATTAATAACAGAACTTATTATTTTGATTAATAATAAGTTACAACAAGTAACTTAGAATAATTTACTACTCTACTATGCAAGAAAAAGACAGTGTTGTGTTTAGGGCGATATGTTTATTCGTTTTGTTATAGTTGACTGTACGGTAGTTGTGCCAAAAAAATTGCTTCAATTGTTCTTTTTTGTAAGAAGTGAGTAAATAAAACCAATATTTGTATGTCTATAATGTTTAGTAATATAACTTTGCTTATTGTAGTGTCAAATATTTATTCCATTGTTTACATTCATAAAATTTTTCATCATACAGTAATGCCGGAATATTTATTTTTAAATATCAGGTTCTTTTCTGTAAAAATCGGAGCTTCTGTGTAATTTTAAAATTCACGTATCCACTATCCAAGCCAAAATTGTTAGTTTTTATGCTAGCTTATTTTAGTTTGCTCTTGCAACTTCTAGTAGCTATGTGACGTGTTTTTGAACGGTCGTTTCATCAGATATATGTGTTTAATGATGGAACGACCGTTTCGAAACGCGTCACATTTTGTTGAAGTATAGCGACACATGGCTTGAGATATGAAATTATTAATTTTATTTAAAATGTATTGGTTTTACTTCCAAAGCATACCGGAAGTAATAATTACTTTCAACAGACAAACAGACGGGTATCAAGAATTAAGTTATATGCTCATCGTCAGGAAAGTTTACTCAATGTATAACAAAACAATTATATGTTGGATTGGATTTGCATGTTTGTCGGTATTAATAGCAGTGAAAATATATATTTAATTATATTTATTTTACACCACTTCTAGATGTCTCACAAGTTACCTTATTAGTTCAGCTAAGTATTTATTTAGCCGATATTTTAACACGTATTTTCATTAAACTGTTATGTAATACAGTAGGCTTGATACCTAACAGCTTTCGATCGAAAACTGCGTTTATTGATATTATTGTTAACGAAAAACGTTTTGCCTGTTGCATGGTGTGGTGGATATTTTAAGTAATAAACTGTAGTCCTTGATTAGTACGTCACACATAATAGAATTGGAGAACCATCTGGTATTACCAACGATGTCAATAAAAGTGTTGTTTTCAAAATTCCGACCTCCAAAGTCTAGAAGTAAAAATACACCTTCTAAAAAATTTTCTGAAAATATCATTCTTATATATCCTTTTCCCTAAGATTAAACTATGTCTTATAAAGTACATACTAAAACATCGACACACACACACATAAAGTGCAAGTAGAATGAAGAAAGCAAATTGTTTCTTGTATGCTATATACATTGCTGTAATTATTGCGTTTTACGGAAAATGTTTAAATTAAATAAAATTATATAGAATTATATATACATATTCTTTTTTTTATATAATTACAAAATAAAACAATCTTTTGAATGCATTTTCTAGAATATTGTTAATTAACAAAGTAAATAGTAAACAAAATTAACAATATTAATTAATCAACGAAATAGTAAATTTAATTACAAACAGTTTGAGTGATTAGAGTAGACTAGTAACTTAAAAATAAACATAAACCTAATTCCTTTGGTATTTAATTGTTATCCTATTATACTTAAATAACGTATTCACAGACTTGTTTATAAAGCGATACACTAACATTTTATGTTAAGAATTGTAAGTACTCTTTTTTAAGGGAAGCACTTAGTTAAGTCAGTTATCTTAGCATATAGTAAGCAAAAAAACATTCGCATTGGTGACTATAAAATAGCTTACATAAAAGGTTAAATTAACTTAAACTTTATCAAGAGAAAACACGAACTGCTTGAATATTGTCTGGAAAACGAATTCAAACTTCTGCTGGGTTTTAAATGTACGAGCCTCTAAGACTTAATTTCTTCTAAAAAGAAAGAAAAAATTCAAATTAGTAGTTATCAGTAAAGGTATTTTGTATATATAAAACATCAACATTTATTTAGGACCCGAGACGATTTTAAACAACGATTAAATCATTAGGAAGTTCAGAAACCGTTCAGAATTCTGTCATTTACTCTTTAACTTTCATGAATAGAAGTCTAGATGCCTTGTTCTCGTTCTGGTTCTTGTTCTTGTTCCTGTTCCTGTCCCTGTTCCTGTTCCTGTCCCTGTTCCTGTTCCTGTTCCTGTTCCTGTGCCTGTTCCTGTTCCTGTTCCTGTTCCTGCTCCTATTTTTCTTCTTGTTCTTCTTGTTTTAATTTGTTTTCTTCTTCTGCTTTTCCTTCTCCTCCTCCTTATCCCCTTCCTGTTCTCCCTCCATTTCCGAAGCTTGTTTTTCTTCTTTTTTTACCTTTATCCTCCTCATAGCCAGAACGCTTATAAATAAAATATTATTAAAAAAAAGCAAACGGTGGTTTTTGTAAGAGAACTTCATGTTCCGATAATGTGTTATTACTAAAACACAAAATACAGAATACAATGAAGATATACATATAATAACTATAGATTGTATAAAAGTCATTGTCATAGTAAAAAGATACAATCACTAGCAACTGCTGTACTAAAGGGTTATTCACTCGCAAATTATATAAATAATAATAGCTGTGTACTAGGAAATATTAACATATCTACAAGGAATTAAGAACAAGACAGTTATAACCAATTTCAGCCTCGAAAAATTGCAGATTATTTCAAATATTTTGTATTTTATGTGTTGACGGCGCCAGAAGACAATATTAAGAAGACAACATTAAGTGTTATCACGTATTATTTACACTGTATCAAACTGCACTAACTCGTGTATTTCTGGGTGGCTAGTTGACATTAAAGCTGGCCTATTAACTCAGTTAGTTTGTGCGTCGTACTAATGACGCGTACTAATTTAAATTAAATCCTCCAGTGGCCAACATTTTACAACACATACAGTTACACTTTCCTCAGTTTTGTTGACAGAAATATAGCTTTCGTCTTTAGTATGTAAATTATAGTTACATAAAAATCGTATAAAATATGTACATCTAGCGAGAACGTTTTTATGAAAGTGCCGTATAGTTACCGCCATTAACGTGTCTACCCTAAAAACGCCTATGATAAAGGACATAAATTATTAACAAATAGTGAAAATATTTATCTAAAAGGTTAAATAATTTTTTTGAGTTATTTCAATGAATGCTTAGAAAATAAAATGCTAGAATACTCGAGATTTTGTAAGCGGACGGTTCAATTACAGACGCTACCGAGTAGCCGATGACCAAAAGAGACATTCTCGCGAAGATTAAGGAAAAAGTAGCAAACATCTCTAAAATGCAGGAAGTAAAATAGACTACTTGACTAAAAATGGGAAAAATTAGTGTTACGTAGAATATGATATAAGGATGGCTATTAAGATAGAAACTTAATAACATGGACAACGAATGGCAAGACCATGTTGAAACATTTAATAACTACGACAAAGAAACAAAGAACCGTTTATTTTAATAATGGCGTAATCATCAACTAACTCTCTCTCTCTCTCTCTCTCTCTCTCTCTCTCTCTCTCTCTCTCTCTCTCTCTCTCTCCACATCCCAAACCGTAAAACGCCGTCTTCACATCTCCACATCTTCTTTCTTCTCTATTATCCCAAACCTTAAAGCGCCATCTTTTCCCGTCTATTGCTAGTACTCCATCTTCACAATTCTGTTTCACTTCTCTTTTCTACTTATCTTTTGTTCTATTATTTATTCTTTTATTTTACCTTTCCCCTTCCCCTTCTACCACATGGTCTAACATTTAGCGTCTCATAAAACGTCTTTCTTCAGTTATTGAAAACACGTTTTCCAGTTAATTAAATTCATATTTAAAAGTTAATATCGACTTTACAAGCCGACAGCGTAAAAAGAAAATACTTTTTTCTTTTAAACTCTACAACGTAGGATAAAAACTTTACATTATTCTAATAAGACCCATACTAGTCTGTGAGAAGTTACGGCACTGAGCACTTGAAACAGCGCTCGAACACAACTTCAAGCTAACTAATCTTCACAAAAGAGTACTAGCGTTGCAAAAAACTCAAAACAGACAAACATACGTTTTTACAAGTCGTGACGTAAACGAAGTTACGTAACTCAGTTTACAGATATAACAACAAGTCAAGCCATTATGGAAAGATATTAAACAGTGGTAGACTCTCATTACTTACTTTTCCCTACTCTTTAACTTTTAAATGTCTTTCCTTTTTTCTGTTAACAAAAAATTTACCTTCTTACACAAAATGAAAAATATTTTGACGAAGACAATAAAAATGTTTTTTTGTGAAAGAACTTCTACAAGTTTCTTTCCACTTTATTAATATGTTGATAAATTGTTATCACGTGTTGTAAGGATATAGGAATATAATGTAAACAAAGCTTTTTCTTCATCTCAACATTACAGTAAAGTCCGCTTTATTGACCCTTGAGTAAGTAACAAAAAGAGAGGGGGGTGATTGTAAAACATCAGAGAACAACAAACGTTAATGTACACTATTTTTAGTACAGACTAAAAAAAAGTCAGTATACCCAAAGCGAATCGTTAAACAATATGTTTCATTTAGCATAGCGACAATATCTGAGGATGAGAATAGTGTTATTGAAAACTCTGAACAGATACAAATTAAAAACACAGAGAAACGCTTTCTATGTGTAGAATTTAATATTGATTAAATTATGTTAACCCTGTAGGAAAGACTTAATTCATATAACGGTACGACTACCTTAGCCCATCGCTACCTCTAAAGTATAATGGTTACAGACCGGCACCACCAAGGGTTAAAAGTAAAGTTAAATAGAAGTATACAGAAAATAATTGTTCTATTGAACAATAATGGTATTGGATAGGTCAAAATAAAATAATCTACAAGAAAATGTAATTAACAAACTACGAAGGAAATAGTTTACAAGACGACATATAATAAACAACATTCAAAGAAAAAACTAGTAATAAATCATCACCCAAAGATATTTCGAAGAATACGTGCCAGATAAAGAGTAATATTTTATTTTAAACACATTAATAAACCTAACTTTGACTGCATTGCAAAGACAACATTAGGACTCTGATATTTCGTGCGTGTCAAATGACAGAACCAACATTCAAGCAATATACGTTATTGTGTAACATTAACAGTGTTGATTTCCAAATAGTACACAGTAAAACTAAACAGTATGAAACAAATATTCACAATTAAACTTTAGTTTGAACATTATATAGTAAGTTAGCGTCACAATTGGGCGGCGGTCATTACATGAGTAACAGTTTGGTGTTAACAAGATGGCGACCCTGCCCGGCAACTTTTAAAACAAACTAAGCATTAATAAATTATTATAGTGAAACCCCCCTTTTATTTTCTTTAATTTTTTTTTATTTTTTTTATTTTTTTTTTAAGGGGAGAGACATAATACTTAAAACTAGGTATTGAACCTAGAGGAAGCACAAAGTGTGCAAAGACCCAAGCTACAATTTCAGACATGTCCACTGGGTGGATGACAGGACTTGCAAATGAAAAAACTCTATTAACAATAACAAGTGCAAAATTTATTTGGTGTCCAGTCTCATACATGATATAATAAAGGTATAATTAAATAATTGCCACTGAGTAATGTGTATAATATATACATATCTATGTTATACATCACTGCATTACAGACTGATAAATGATTGACAATTATCAAAGACTAAGTGCTATCCATAATCCACTTAATTCAAAAAAAATAGTTGACTGGCATACATCATTACCTAGATACATTTATTATACAACACCATAATTTCATGAGTGACTGCTTAATTCAGTGGCTTAAAAAAAAGGAATGGATGCAACTCAAAGAATGATAGTGATATCTGATATTTGATGCAACACTATGTCAGAGATAAAGATTACAGTATTTAATATTTGATAATTGATGTTTAATGTTAAATTTGCTAGCTCTGTCTACAATTGTTTCAGCACATGTGCTATAACATTATTAATATTATCATATTCCCCCTTATGAAAATTACACATAAACACGTACTTACTACATATAACACACACCCAATTCCTGCACCAACCCTCTCACAATAACCCTTCACATAATATATATATATATATATAAATATATATATATATATACCAAACAATACCAAGCTTAGAAATTCACACAGTTAGTGCCACATCTGAGGTGAAAATTCATATAACCATAAGAAACTGATTTGCCCCCAACAGAAACAAGATAACTTGAAATTTATAAGTTAATACATCATTCCACAATTTGGAATCAATAACTCAGAGAATTAAATCATAATCCTTGTTGAAGCCACAATGCATGAACGAAAGTCAGACACCCCCAGTCCTAAATTATGCCACCATGGCAGGACGTGATTATGCAGGACATAACCAACGCTCAGATACATAGAACACATACAAAATGGGAAAACTTAGAGCTGTTCATCTAGGTACATGTGTATGTGCAATTCCCTTACATAGTATAAGAATGTTGTGAAATATTACATAAGGTGCTTAGTTGTATACAGTGTCAGAACATGCAGGCACAAAACTTAACATGTGTGTTTGCAGATCTAGTGCAAGTTAAATGTGGGTTTTATAAGTCTGTTTCCGAGAGCGCCTGCCGATACACCGTATTGTGGTAGATGATATTGGTAAATTTAAATATAGAAAGATCACATCTGGATTGTCCAATGTAACTAGGATGTAGCCTGTAGCTTGAACTGACAACTTCTGGGGGCAGAATTTCTCTAGGTGTGTGAGTCTGTGTCTCAACTGACGGCATCTCACGGCTCATGTAGCTTCTCTGCACAAGGGGTTGGCAGATCTTCGGCCAACCCCGACACCCATCTCGCCATTGGTCGAGCACCTAAGACAGGCAATTTGCTGTATAGGGTGTCATAAAGAACATAACATAATCACAGCTCGCACACACACCACAATTATAATATTATGGAGAAAACACACTTTAGTATTTAGCAGTGCACCAGAACCTTTTCACAAACTTATTCTTATTAACAATTTGCTCTGACCACAAGATGTGCCTTATTTCGTTTTATAAATCTGGTTTTTATAATTCCTTTTTATAACCATGAAGTTCTTTTCTACCTAGGCTATTCTCATTAACAAACACTGAAAGGGTAGCTGAGTGTAAGATATTTTTAAAATTTTTAAATTGCTTTAATCGAGTCAATAAGTTACATTCACTTCAATTGTAATTTATTCAATTGTACACTAATTCATGGCTAACAACTCACGCACACACAAGTTACCGTTTATTAAGAAAACCTGTAACACAAAATATTTTGAGGTTAATAGTTGAGTTATTATAAAAACTAAATGCATACCTGGAGCTTGCTTTAATCTATCTTGCCATCATTACACAAAGTAATTTTGTGTAACACACAAAATAATTTTAAAACACAGAAATTTAGATGTTTCAACCAGGTAGAACATATCGGATGCCGTCAATCGAGACCAGAGAAATTTCCTCGGTGAGGGTTGGAACAGAAATGAGGCAGATCACATCGCAATCTTCACCCACGAAACTTCGCTTCTAAACAGGTTAATGCGTACAACAGCTGGGCAGGCCAACCAAATATTCGTCACTGCTTCTAACAAGCGGGTTACGTAAACACAGCGACGACGCACGATACATTAGCATTGAATGACGGCGAGAACGCGCCAGTTTTAAAAGAAATGATACCCGCCCATGCAACCGAGCTTCGCGTTTTAACCAAGCGCCGAACGAAGTACGGCACAATAGTAAATTAAAAATTTAAATTGAAGTACTCATTGTTTGTTTGTAAATATTTTTATTTTATTATATGTGCTACACGTCCATAGATGTTGAGAAAGTATAAATTCAAAAAATAAAAAAACAAATTCACATTGAGCAATTTGTTTTATTGCACCAGTAGTACCAACAGCATAATATGTATATATATATATATATATATATATATATATATATATATATTACAAACGTTATATTATAATGTATAGAGGATACCGTGAATACCAATTTAAAATAGTTTAATTTTAGAAAAATATGAAATCTTTTGGATAACAATGGGAAAGTGCTCAAGTGTTTACTACTTAGTTAATTTATCGTTGTTTTGTAAGTACTGTAACTCGTAAATATTTCTTGCAGTTTTCAATATTATAAATATTTCTTCAAATATTATCGATTTCTGCAAGTAAATTTATATTGTATTTTTATCTATAATTAAATAATTTTACCTAGGTGAAAATATAATATAAATTTACTTGCTAAAATAGATAATATTTGGATAACTATTCATAATATTAATGAATTTAGTTATTTTGCTAAAATAAAATTATTTCAGCTTTTTGGCCTTTTACTTATGTACTTAGAATCTTCAAACTAATATAAAAACCTTAAACTTATTAAACTAGTGATATATTTTATTTTATTTTTTTTTTTTGTATAATCGCCTCTATAAAAACAAACTATTGTAAAAAACTTAGAACTTGTGTGAACATTCCTACATATTGGGGGAGAAGATAACAGACATCTTGGGCTAGAGATCCCACAATGAAAATCTACGTTTCAAATAACAGTTCCACTTTGATATAAACATTAACAGGTTTTTTAAAAGGACAACATTTGTTTTTTCTATTTTAACGTGTCCAATGAATATTTTTAATAAAAATGTCTCATAGAAAGATAAAATTTAGGTCAGAATGCCAAACGTCCTATCATATTTCTAGACAGTGACAAAACAACCATCTTACAAGCATCCAACTTATAAATTGTCTGCCATTCGTACAACGGATATTGGTTCCCAATATATTGCAAATTACATTGAAGCAGCTGTCCGTGGCGTCGTAACATCTGTTACATTTGTAATATTACTCAATATTTATTTATCTAGCGTTTTTATAATTTTTGTGTAAATATTATAAATAACAGAAATAAATAATAGTAAAATATTATGTTTATAAATATTATTTCCTTATGTTTATCAATATCTGTTTAGCCGGTATTTATTAAATATTATCTTAACATTTGAAATGTTAATATTAATAATAATTTTTGTTATTATTTGTATTTATAAGTAATACAGTATTCTAAATAATACTTTAATTAGTATATATTAGTAATCATTATTTTTTAATTTATTTTTGTTATATTTATTTTATATCTTTGGGGTTGATAAGATGGTGGCTCTGCCCGGAAATTTTTAAAACATTTTAAAACAAACTATACTTGTAAAAATGCAATCATACTTACTAAAATGTCCTTACTGATTGACGTATATAATATATACGTTTCCACTTGCTACAGTCGCTACTTTTACGCTATTACGATAATACGTTTGATATAAACTCAATGCTACTCCAAAATAAACGTATACGAGGACGTACACATCACGATTCAAAAGGACTAGAAGCCATCATGCTACCCCTTGTATTGAACAATACAATGATTTCTTCGTCTGCATTGGGAATTCAGTGACTTAGCCAATGACTAATAATGTTGGTCTATCTAAATTACCGTTCACGTGTTTGATATTTTTCATCTAAACTATTTATGTCTACATACAATTTGTGTAATAAACATAAATAATAATAGCCTTTTTTTGTATCTCCCAGGGTTATGGTTGGTGGTGTAGTAATATAATATTTTTAATAAATTCACTACTTTGTTTTCAATTTAAAATCTACTATCAGAATAATTTCATCAAACTTTCCATTTTTTGCCTCCTATATTACAGTTAATTACAGATATTACAAGTATAATAAATATGGGTATTGACGTCACAAACTTCATGAGTGAGCCTCAGTGGCTCAATTATCCAGTTATTCAAAATGAATCTTATTTCATACAGATTTCCGATCCATTCCTAGTAAGATACTATAGTAGACGATATTTTCCAGGCATTGAATAATTGAAGACTAGGATATCACATTTTGTTCTACTCGGGGTTTGATGGGGACTGATAAACACAGAAAAGAATCGTGCAAAAGTTGTGACTCTTTCAAAGTCGACATGTCAGATGAAGAGCAACGTCCAAGAAGACGTACTATTCTTTTATCAGAATATAATGGATTCTTGTCTGCCAAATTACCAAATACCATAACACCGATTAACCAATAAAGCTGGAATTTCGTCGGTAGTCTCATTAGAAGATAACTTTGAATTACTCAGAAGCTCAACACCAACCTGGGTTTAGATATTTTCTGAAGCAAGTGCCTAAAGTATGTTCATATATTTTAGTAATAAAATAGGCTAACAAGTAGTTTATTTTTGAAGTAAGGAATATATAGTAACATTTATTTTGATTCATGTATATGTATATATGTAAAATGTATATTTTATTATAGATTCATACTTTTCATTCATTTGAATGCTTTGCGACATCCATCTTCTTGTCTGATTTTCAAGTAAAGTTTTTATTTCCATGTTCCGTAAGGAAATGAAAGTATGGTGATCGCGAAAAAAATCGTGTTCGAGATAAGGGCTGATTCTGATCGTACTACCCTCAAAACATGAAGAAAAGTCATTTTCCAAAAGTGTCTGTGTGTAGAATGTTTCTATGGCGAAGAATAACTGCCGCAAATTCAAACAAAATCAAATAATTTTTTGCATATTTGCCTGAGTTGTATAGGACTCAAGGCCTATTGATTTTGGTAAAGCTCGGTGAAGGGGAAGGGGTAATTTACTTGCACCGTTTTATGTTTTAACAATAGCAAAGTACGTAATTTTGATAAATAAAGTATCCTGAAAAGAAGGTCATAACAATCCACTGAAGAAAGGTAGATGAATAATTTATAAGCGAATAGGGTAGTTGAAAGGGAGGGTGTAATTTTCTATAAAGAAAATGATAGTTTAAGGGGGAGGGGATAATTTTTTATATGTGTACTACGTTATCGGCAACAAAGAAGTAGTTTGTTGTTAAAATTCCTTCCCGGGCTAGTTGCCGTGGTTCAATGTTTTCTGCAAAACGACACGTTTCGGCAGTGCCATCGACTGCCATCATCCGTAAAAATCGAGTGCGCTAACGTCAGGTAGTATACGTTAGTGACCACAGTTCTGTGGTTAAGGCAGAAGAAAGAAGTAGAGAGAAGTAGTTTCTATGGAAATATTTCATTTAAAAAATGATTTTAAATATAAATCTTAGAACATGGAAGTCATGTATGGTTCTCCATACCGATATTTTACAAAACAAACACATACACTATTACCAGTTACGCAAATTACGTGTGTATCGTTACATAAAATTAATATTACAGAAAACCTGAAGAAATTTTGTTTATTCAAAAATCTGTTTGAAATCTTATTCCGATTTGGCCTAAAACTGTTATCGATTTGACTCTCTGGCACTTGTATTGATACTGTTTATATATATATATATATATATATATATATATATATATATATATACAATGGGAGCGCGTATTCAATTGCCAAATCAATTTGTTTATGCAGATCAAATGCAAATAGTCTTAGAATATGTATGTGCTGCGGATGTCTTTTGCACAGAGTTTATTCACTTCCAACAGAGCAGAATATTTATTGCTTCTGTCTTAATCAATCCTGCGAATGCTTCTCGTAATCAACGTTGACTGTTTACATGAAATTTCAGAATAGTATCCGGTGATTGACAATAATGTTGTATGTTACTTCCGGATATTGCCAGACAGAACTATACGTCTTGAGAGATAGAGAGAGAGAGATAGATAGAGGGAGAGAGAGGCAGGCAGAAAGAGATAGAGAGAGAGAGAAAGACAGAGTCAAAAGACAAATAGACAAACAGATAGACACACAGACAGACTAACAGAGACTGAAGCAGCAGACGGACAGATTAATAAAATGATTGCTAGAGGGTTACACCACAACGTTAGATTCATGTGTTTCTTTCATACATGAGAAAATGTGTGTGTGTGTGTGTGTGTGTGTGTGTGTGTGTGTGTGTGTGTGTGTGTGTGTGTGTGTGTGTGTGTGTGTGTGTGTGTGTGTGTGTGTGTGTGTGTGTGTGTGTGTGTGTGTGTGTGTGTGTGTGTGTGTGTGTGTGTGTGTGTGTGTGTGTGTGTGTGTGTGTGTGTGTGTGTGTGTGTGTGTGTGTGTGTGTGTGTGTGTGTGTGTGTGTGTGTGTGTGTGTGTGATTTATCATATCCAAACAAACCGATTCTTTTATATTACAAAAACAATCTACACCTTCCTCTTGAGCTTTCCCTTTTGAACTTTTGAATATTACATTCAGCGATGTGAAGTGAAGGATTTAAAAAATAAATATTGTCTGTCTAGTTTACTCGAGCAAGATTCAAAATATCCTTTAATTTTCATTTAACAAGAATTACGTCGCAAGTCTTATGTAAGCTGTACGTACATTTTAATAAAACCTTTAAACATAATTTAAATCTAAATTGTTTTGAAGAGTTTGAAGAAAAGTTTAACATTAATTACTATCTTTCGTATAGACTGAATCTTTAGTTTGCAGTTTACAAGATACAACAGCGTTTACTCTGCGTCGTAAACATTACATTGTTTCAGTGTCTGAAATTCTGCTAAACGTGTTTTCTTTTAATGTTGGTTCACAGCTGAGTGAATCTGGAAACGCTGTACAAAGCAGGTCAATTACTGGCCTGACATATAATTAATGTATACAAAGGTTTTGTAAAATATATAAAAACACTTGGTAAGTTTCACAAATGTTTTAATTAACTCTGACAGCTGTTTCGACTAACTAAGCCATTGTCAAAGAGTCATATGAATGAAAATTTCTATACACAGGATGTGAGTGGAGTGTAGGTGGTGAACATCTGTTCAGGGCGTATCTGGAACATCTGTGTTGAGATGGGGAGGGGGTTCAAGAGACAAGGGAAGGTCAGGTGTCTTTAAAAACAAAATACAATCATGAATGCAAAATATAAAATTAACTAAACTAAATATAATCTGAATGTATTATATAAAATTAACTGAACTAAATATAAACTGAATGCAAAATTTAAAATAATGATGAACATTCAAAATAATATAAAATAAAATAAACTAAATAACAGAGTTTAATAAATGGGATACACAAAATTCAGTCTGTTCATAGGTTAAATTTTTGTTATTTTTTATTGCTTTTTTAATTTTAAAATTTCTAACAAATCCATTTTTTTACCTTTTTGTATGTTGTGGAGTAGTGTTATGTTTTTTGTGTCTATGAAGTGATTGTGTTGTAAGCAATGATCTGCAAAACCTGTATTAGATGTATTGGTTAAAATCGCCTTCTTATGTTCAGAAAAGCGATGTTTCAGAGCACGGCCACATTGTCCGATATAAATAGCATCGCATTCTGCACAGTGTATTTCATAAACTCCATTTTTCTCCACTGTGTTAGATTTTTCTTTATTATTGACTAGTAGTGAAAAAAGATTACGTTTGTTTACTGATACCATGTTAAGACCATGGTTTTTTAACCTATTATTAATCTTATCTGTTATACACGGAATGTAATTTGTTAAATGAAATTTTTTGTTACCCTGATCTGGCTCTATGGAATAAAATTCTTTTAAAGTAATTTCTTCTGTTTTTTTTAAATTAAAGAGTCAATTATTCTTTCATCATAACCGTTATTTTGTGCTATGACTTATGTTTTTAAAGACACCTGACCTTCCCTTGTCTCTTGTACCCCCTCCCCATTCAACACAGATATTCCAGATACGCCCTAAACAGATGTTCACCACCTACACTCCACTCACATCCTGTGTATAGTAATTTTCATTCATATGACTCTTTGACAATGGCTTAGTTAGTCGAAACAGCTGTCAGAGTTAATTAAAACATTTGTGAAACTTATCAAGTGTTTTTATATATTTTACAAAACCTTTGTATTAATATGTTTCACCAAGTGCCCAACGAGTCATCAATTAATATCGTAATTAATGTATATTTTGTATAACACAGTTATTATTTCAGTTAATCCAATTATTACTTTACATTAATTTATTTTACTTTCATTACGTTAATGTGATTGTATTTACATGTAAACTTAATACGGTGATGTCATAAAATGTCGGAGGTTTAAATGTTTTAAATCTAATATCCGACAATGCGTTTTCAATATAATGCCTCTGATTTGTATACGGCGCAAAGGAAACGTAATAACCATGTGGCACATTTTTAAAAGGCTATTTCATTTACTTGGCAAAAAAGTTTGTTAAAAGGATATTATTAAATTCAAACTGTCTTTTTCTGGACGGGAGTGTTCATAAACATCCTGTCTAGTGTACTATAACGATAACATGCTTTTCATTTTTTTAATAACTATAACGTTGTATTGGTACAGACTTTCATCTGATAACAGTTAAATAAATTATTAAACTCAGAGGAATGTATACTGACAAAAGAATTTTAATAAATATCACTCGTTTGACAATAGTTCCTGTGCAAATATCCCTATACACACTACCACAAAAATTAATAATGTCACCTCCAACATTACATAGAGTTACAATAGTGAACAGTGAAGTAAGTACCAGTGTCTAATAACATCACTGGTCGCAAAACTTACGACTCGTTACGGTGGTGTGGTGTTTCTCTATTTATAGCCAACAGGAGTAGTGATGAGGAGAGTGAGAAGTAGTTCGCGAGTCCCACATTTGCAGGTAGAAGAATTTCATCTACAGGTAATATCTCAAAGGCGCAGAAAGCGCCAGTATGTTTCAAACTGCGTCATGATGTCCCCCTATCAACCAATTTTGCTTACTCGCATAACCATTGTCTTAACCGCTTCACTTGTTTTCTACAACGTCGGCAAGACAATATTAAGCTTACTAATATTTTACTAATTGGGTTATACTTTTAACAGTTTGTTACTGTTGACATAACACATCACTATATAAAAAATTCTGTTAGTGAAATTCATAGTTAATAGTTTTATAAAACATTAATTTGTATTGCACAACATAGTCTACCAAATTAGTGTAATTTTATTAACATACAATATATATCAAGTACTGCTCTAAATGCAAATATAAATACAGTTTCTGCTACAGCATACGCACGTGAAAATAACTTTATTATTTATAATGTGGATCCACTTATTGTTAATATTATATAACGTGTATAGTGTTAATCAAAGTATATGGTTGCTGGTGCATGTGGCTAAGCCTACATTAGAAGGTGAAGTTGTAATCACTTGTTGTACAGATAAATCATTGGCTTATTTAGGATCTATGGCTACACAAGGAGACGCAGTAGTAAAGACGCTGGCAACGTTATCAATAAAAATAAAACATGAATTCCATGCTGTCGTAAAGTGAAAGTTTACTGCTGACTACGGAAGAAAGAAGGCTTGTGGAGAGTGAGTGGTATTGTAAGAGAACGTGGTGCAAGAAGCGTGTTAAGTCCGGTAAATAAATATATGTAGCAAAATCAATTGTCTCGGTAGACATCAGGTGCAACACTTTTTGAGTTTATTTATATAAACAGTGACAATCGCACTTATCATAAGTTGAGAATCAGTTTCTTTTTAAATACTCGAGTTCAAATTTAATTGTTGAAAACAGTGACTATACTATCAAAGTTAAGAGTAGATGAAAACGAGTGGGTGTTTAACAAACTTGCTAGAAGTCGGTGTGGTAAAAAACACTTGGTTACTATGTTGCTACTGTGTTTAAAGCATTGTTAACTTGTATAGACTGATCAATATTTTATTTTTATTATTAAAAATGAATATAATGATTTAAAAACTATGGCAAAATTATAAATATAGCTGCATAAACAATATTCATGCATGTTAATTTAAAAATGAGAAGAAAAGTTGCTTATAACTTATTTATAAACTAGCTGTTATCCGTGGCTTCGCACGCGAATATTTGACTTTTAATAAGTATTTTAATGTAAATTGTATTGTCTATGTCTATATGGCGTTCTGTCAGCTCGTATAACAATTTTGTACTCATTAGTCAAATTCTCTCCAAACCTGTTTTCAACACTTGTACTATTTTAACTTCTACTGAATTATTATGTTGGTGCAACAGCCTGTGGAGATTTAAAAGTACCCGTTTATATAAAAGATATTTATAAAGAACCTGTTAAATCAAAAACGTTAAATTCTTTGTTTTAAGTTTACTGTGTTAGAAGCATTGTGTAACACATTAAAAGTTATGTTTCCCTCAACCATGGCTTTTATTTCAGCAGCAAACTGAAAACCAATAATCGTTGTCACCTAACCTCACAAACGAAAACAACACGTATTTTCGCTTTCCATTAAGTGATAGGACAATTTACAATTAGTACACTTCTTCTTTTCCACATCGTAATATATCGATACAATCACGTATTATATAAAATATTAAAAATATACTGCATTAATGGATAAACATACAGTTTCGATGCAGCTAAATAGCTTTTGTTTATTTACTTGTTACTATGGTAATTACTCGTGGTCTCCATGGTGCTGTTGACATCTTTAGTAGTAGTATTTAATATATTTCATTACTTATTCATTGCATCACCAGAAAAACGTATAAACATAAATTTTATAATCGTTTAAGACAATTACAAAGTATATAGACCTATCTGTATACAAAATTACAAAATACATCGATACAATCGCATATCAAAAACATTAAAAACTGCAGGAATGGATAAAGGTACACTTCCGATGCCGCTAAATGTCATTTGTTTATTTACATTGTTACTATGATAATTATTCTGCTCTCCATGGTGTTTTTGACATCTTTGTACGCGTAAACGAAAAGGCATAATTTAAAGAGCCTAAGTCGTGCGAACGGGACAAAATATTAAATTCCAAGTTAGACAGTATTTTTCGCCTTGTGTCAAAGGTTACCTGTACAAAATTTGGTGGCAATCGGTGCAACGGTGTGGATTTGTATTCAGTATTAAATAAATCCTCAGACTTTGAGTTATATATATAACTCAAAGTATGCATAACTACGAACATACAATGAAAAACAAGGAAAGTAATAATGACCTAATGAATAACATTAATAATTTAAAACGTAATTACAAAATAAATCTGTATATTTCAATTTTTTTCTGCGTTTCATATTTTGTTTTTTATTGTGTCATAATACATATGTTAGAAGTACATATTTTATTTCTTTCCTCGTGCAAAGAAGCAAAGCGACAAAAGCAGCAAATAAACTAAGTGACTGACACGATTCTGCAGATAAAAGATACGTGATGGATATGTAAGACTTCGTAGTTAAGATCAATACTTAACTGGCGTAGTTAAGAACAGAAAACTATAACTGGCGAATAGTTCGTAAACTTACCAGAAGACTTAATCTCCTGCAAACGTAAAGTCACCTCACTGTGTGGTTAGAAACTTGTATCTTCGCTCAGCGGTTTCCATACAAACTTGTGTCAGACAATTAGCGCCCTCGGGAGCAATGATCTACGTAGCCCTGCAAAGTGACACTGATCTTAACATTCAATTCTACACTGTTCTTTGTCCAACAATTCTAGCTCCCAACTTTATATGTTTCAATATATTATTCCCTTCCTTCAAGACACACATATTTGTCGCCTTTGTCTTTTTTAATCACAACTGTTTGTAATATACCAAGTAAACATTACATTAACTTTATAATTTGGTTTAAATTGTTTCTTTTTATATTGTTCATTTAATTTTCTAATTTAAAGGTTACAGTTATTAAAGAGTTTTAGTTACTTACGTTTCTAAATCCATGATCATAAACTCCTCACAGAATTTCTTAATAATCTATGTTTACTCTTACTAATAATTTCTGAAAAATTCTAAAGCCCAAATGCAATACCATTAAAATTAAGTATGTTGATAGTTAAACATTTAAAAGTAATGTGTTTATCATGCGAAATGTTTTTCAGGGCAACACTGTTTTATGGCTCTATTATTAGTACTATGTCTTTTTAACAAAACAGTCAAAAACTTTTTAATCATTACTATAATTATTCCCTACCAACTGTGTATTTTTTTATGAAAATAAAAGTACATTTATTAATCAAATAATTTTCCACTTTTAATACAGTTAAAACGCTAAATTTAATATTTACCAAAATACTCACTCTATTGAAAACAGCAAGTTGGTGATATTAGTGGTAGTAGTAGTAGTAGTAGTAGTAGTAGCAGTAGTAGTAGTAGTAGTAGTAGTAGTAGTAGTAGTAGTAGTAGTAGTAGTAGTAGTAGTAGTAGTAGTGGTAGTAGTATATTAGTAATTATTATTAATACGGTATTATAAGTAACACAGTAATTAATATATATATTATAAATATTGTTTGTTCTGTTTGTTTCTGTTATATTCGTTCTATGTCGTTGGTAGAAATGCTATTATACTTTCCAAAACCTCTTTATAAATTAACATCCATTATATACGGTTTTCCATTGTTATAGTCGCTTAATTGTACGATAATAGATTAATAAGTTTAAGTAATTTAATTTTAACATGATGCCAAAAAAATATGGAAGCTTAGGTAACACACACTAAATATACACTACCTACAGTCTAAGGTGCCGAGACATCACTAGTTATGTATGCGCAGACCAAAAATAAGTATACGATAGCGTACCTACCATGGTTACAACGTATTAGAAGCCATCATGCTTCTTTGTGTGATGACCGGTACAATGACCCGTCTTCTTCGACTGCATTGGAAATTTAATGATGAACCTTTGGATAAAAGCGTTGGTGAATCTAGAATATCGTTAAAGTATTATTTGATTTTTCGTTTCTAAACTAGTTATTACTACTATGGATAAAAATTCAAGGATAGAAACGCTTTCGTTTCAAGCTGCGGTTCTAAAAGCTACATAGCTCTATTATTAATATAAAACCATAATTTTGGAATCAAATTCTTCACACGTGCGTTATCTTTGTACAATCACGAATTCGAAGTTCGTCTATTTAAAACAGCAGTAAATTGAGATGACTCGATACAAAATTGTATAAGATGTACGATCCGGAGATAATATAAGTACAGGCTTGATTCTGTAGGTGAAACAACTGCGATAAAGTGAACGTCATTCCGATACCGACTCATTCGTCATCCTGGTAGAAAGTGGTTACATTAGCTAACAGTCTGATCATTTAAAATTACGAGCTAATCGGATTAAAACTACTCATTCAATAGGATGAGCTAATACAGAGTTGGGAATGAATGGAAGGCAAAGGCTTGCTCAAACTAAGGAAAAAATAGAAGATTAAAATATAAGAAGAAGAAGAAACAGATGAGCTTCTATGCATTATTGAGTTTGTATTAAATTCAAATAATACCAACATTTTATTATACCATACGGTTGGTTCCGTATTGACGGGATAGTAGCACAATTTTTACTTCCATATTCCTTAAGGAATGGAAGTATGGTGATGGCAAAAAAAATCGTGTTCGAGATTATTGCAGATTCTGATTCTACTACACTCAAAACATGAAAAAAAGTCGTTTTCCGAAAAGTGTCTGTGTGTGTGTCTGTCTGTAGATTTTTTTCTATGGCAAACGATAACTGCCGCAAATTCAAACAGAATCAAATAATTTTTTGCATACAGCCCTTATTTGTAGAGTACTCAAGACCTATTGTTTTTGGTGAAGATCGGTTGAGGGAAAGGGGTAGTTTACCTGCAACGGTTTTTTTTTATCAATGGAAATTTTTTTTTTTTTTGGCAAACGATAACAGCCGCAAATTCAAACAGAATCAAATAATGTTTCGCATACAGCCCTGAATTGTAGAGTTCTCAAGACCTATTGTTTTTGGTGAAGATCGGTTAAGGGAAAGGGGTGGTTTACCTGTAACGTTTTATGTTTTAACAAGGGTATTTCCTATGGCAAACGATAACAGCCGCAAATTCAAACAGAATCAAACGATTATTTGCATACAGCCCTAGATTGTAGAGTTCTCAAGACCTATTGTTTTTGGTGAAGATCGGTTGAGGCAAAGGGGTAGTTTACCTGCAACGTTTTTTTAACAAGGGTATTTTCTATGGCAAACGATAACAGCCGTAAATTCAAACAGAATCAAATAATGTTTTGCATACAGCCTGATTTGTAGAGTACTCAAGACCTGTTGTTTTTGGTGAAGATCGGTTGAGGGAAAGGGGTAGTTTACCTGCAACGTTTTTTTATCAAGCGTATTTTCTATGGCAAACGATAACAGCCGCAAATTCAAACAGAATCAAATAATGTTTTGCATACGTCCCTGAATTGTAGAGGTCTCAATGACTTTCGATTTTGGTGGAGATCGGTTAAGGGGAAGGGGTAGTTTACCTGCAACCTTTTACGTTTTAACAAGAGTAAAGTACTTGAAAATTTATTTAAACTTTTTGAAACAATGGTAATTGTTAAAAATAAAATAATTTTGTTGCCAGGCAATAAAATTATAATTTTTTCATTTTAATGTAATATAATATTTTTCATTTAATACAGCAATAAAAAGGCAGGTAAGACACAGCCTGGCTGTTTGGCTGAAAATGATTTTAAATATAAATCTTAGAATATGGAAGTCATGTATGGTTCTCCATACCGATATTTAATAAATTCGTTAGTTTGTTTGTAAGTTAGAAAAGCCCTTGTTAGAAGAATTTTCACAGACTTTTCATTTTTCAGTCTCGTGTATTACACAAAATTACAGATACTACAAGTACATACACGAGTCATATCTCAGCCGTCGTCGTATCAAACTTCACGAGTTAGTCTCAATGGCTCGAGTCCCCATCGTTTACAAAGGCAGCCTACTTCATGTGGGTCTCCAATCAGTTCCTAGTAAAATAGTATAGTAGAAGAACTTCCAGCCGTTGAATGGTTGAAGACACTTTTTCCGAGGTTGAAAGGGTCCAATAAACTACTAAAGAACTACGCAAAAATTGTGGCTCTTTCCAGATACGCATGACGGATGAAGACCCACATCCTCCATGAAGAAGTTGCTCTGTTTTACTAGACTACGATTGGTAGTCTAGACAACGATTGGTCTAGGCTAGGCAAAGGCAATATACAATCCAGCTGGAATTTGGTTGGAAATCCGTATAGAAGGTAATTTAGAATTATTGAGGATCTCAACATCAACCTGGGTTTAGATATTTTTGGAAGAAAGTATCTACAGTAAGTCTTTTTCTTCTTCTTCAAGGTAAAGGCTTACAGCCTGTTCCGCCATTACTAAAGCCATTTCTTTCTTAGTCTACCTACATCTCGTCTTCCTTGAAGTATGTATCTTATTACTTTTTTTAGGTAGTCTTCCATTCTCTCGATATGCTGCCTCCAATTTATTTTCCTTCCCTTATTCTACTGACCATAGAATATATATTTAACTCTGTTCTTATATCTTCATTTCGTATTTTATATCTAATGGTGCAACTTATGGTTTTTCTTAAGGAATTTATATCATTTGTTTGTATTCTTGTTTGTATTCGTCCTCAAAGGCTAAAGCCGCGTGGCCCCTGGAAAGCATGGCGTACAATGAATGTGCGTTATGTAACTGTCGGAAAAAGCAGAAAGAGAAGTTTTTAGCACCTAACAAATGGAACCTTCAGCTAGGGGAGTAAACCCCAACAGAAAACAGGCCTGATAGGATACCTGAAGGCGGCAACCCCACCACCTAACTACTTAGCTACAGGTTGGTAATCTCTACTAAGGAAACTGGACAAGAGGCGAGTCGACGCTGGACAAGAGGTGATACGACGCTGGACAGAACGAGCGAGTCGACGCTGGACAAGAGGACGCTGGAGTGCGAGACGAGGACGACTACAGATGGATCAAATGATCGAGTATGATTGACGACAATAAGGTGATAAACAACTTATTTATCTCTTAATCGAACAATGAACTCAAAGATAATTCAAGACATTCTTGTTTTATTTAAAAGTAAGAGCCAATGTTTATTTTAAAGTAGAATTAAAATCATAGATGTTTTAGAAATACGATTAATGTAACAAGAGCTCAAATTAGTATTGAAATAAAACGAATACAAAGAATTTAAATGAAAACAATTAGTGTTTGATATAAATCAGTACTGAGAAACAAAAGATAAATTCAATAACTATTAATATTTTGAGTACATTACAATATATAAAAAGATATTTAAATATTGATATTTTGAAACACATTAATTGACTGAGTAGTCTGAAAATGAGATTTTTCTTTAATACAATAATTAGTAGAATATAATATTTAGTCAGTAAGGATGTATATAGCATAAGCCTTACGGCATAATAACAAATAATAACGAATGTTTTAAGTCGAAGTAAGTGCTAAGTGCACAATTTTATTAATATCAAATAAATTTGAAATACCGTTACAAGTTACATAGAGTTCTTATTGCAGATACACCTGAAACCCCATTTAAATGCTATTTTGTTACATAATTTGTCAATCTTGAACGTGAGACCAGTCACGCCTATTTTATGTATATCGTATTGTTGCATATTAATTATCGCTTCCAACGTGGAGCATCACAAATGTAAATTACATTATATTTACAACGTTATATCGTTGCATAATATGGCGTCCCAGATCGTGGGGCTCCGCAAACACAAATAAATTTATATTTGCAACGTTGTATCGTTGTATAATATGGCGCCCAACGTGGGGCTATACAAATTAAATTACATGTAAATTTGTACACATACAACATATATTATGCAACTTATGTACAGTTGTATCGTTGTAAAATATGGCGCCCAACGTGGGGCATCACAAATGTAAATTACATTGTATTTACAAAGTTATATCGTTGCATAATATGGCGTCCCAGATCGTGGGGCTCCGCAAACACAAATAAATTTATATTTACAACGTTGTATCGTTGTAATATATATATTCTTAATTTATTTATCTGTATAATACCTACAATGCCATGAAACACCTCAGAAAAAGATTTGAAAAATGTTTGTCTAGAGAGTTGTCATATATATGACTTGAAAACATTCGCTCTGTAAAACAAGAAGTAACATTTTTGAAGTTTTGCGACATGGCTGTGGGGGAAAACAGAAATGAGTTATTAGAATGGATTGTTATTAACAATAATGTGTTAAGAAAAACTGACTGATAGAATGTGTCTCTTAAAATGTCCCTTAATAAAGGTTTTATCAAATAAAAAAAGCTAACTTGATTGACTATACTCCAGTGATGGGCTGTGTACAGATTTTAGTAATCAAAGCTTCATTAGAAAGAAAGTTTTCTTTGTGCTGTTTAGAGGAAGTCAAAGCCTTATCAGAAAGAAAGTTTTCTTTGTGCTGTTTAGGGAAAGAAAGTTTGGGAGAGAAAGACGCCAGTGCAGGCCGGATTTTAAGAAGGTGGAAGGACCAAGAGGAAGCGAAAAAATGCGATCGTGTGTGCGTTAAGTAGTTGGAAGACTGCCTATCTGGTAAGGCGTAGTTTTGGGTATTGTGTACCAAACGGTAGTTAGTAGCGGTGTAGTCGAGCAGCTTGGGGCGCAAGAGAAGCAAAAAGCGCCAAACACGGCGTAGAGGGTACGGCAGTAGTTAGTGGGAGCGGTGAGAACGGAAATTGAAAAAGCGGGCACCAGAAATATCTGATTAGCAATGCTGGACCGTTGTGTTGGCTACGTGTTGTGTCCGAGAGGTGTATTTGCAAGTGCCAGCTTTCGATTTATAAGAGTGATTGGTCTTTTGGTGTTGGTCTTGTAGGTCTATTGATGGATTCTGTTATGGTTTAAATAGATGGACGGATTCTTGCGTTCCAGGAGTACTGGTGGTTTTTATAAAAGGAAGTGTCAAGGTTAAGAAAACGTTTAGTTAGGAAAGAGAGGGCTGTGTTGCTAGTTTTGGTTTGGCGAAGATGGCGATGTATTAGACAAAGAGCTCGTCGTTCTCTCGCATAATCTAGTGTGCATACGTCATGGTAGGGCACAGGCATCCCGTGTAGATCCTGCTTAATATCAGGCCGGAGCAATGGTCACTTTTGCTAACGATCCGGTGAGTTCGGAGCCATTTGCTCACCTAGGCAGAGGTTATTTTGATATGGTGTCGCCTAGAAAAAAAAAGAAAGTGGCTAAAACTGTTATTTTTAAAGAATAGTTATACGAGAATTTTTACGAAAAAGTTGATAAGAGAAATTTTAATGCGAGGCTAAACAATAGAGTCTCAAATTAAGTCATTGCAAGAATGGGTTTAAAAATATAAGCTTTAAATTGAAACAACGTAACTATAACCTGATGATTTCATAACTTGAACTAAACTGCTGATTCCCGAGTTGTGGTTTAAAATGAAGACAATGCCGTACAACGTAGTCATTTTCTATGTTTGCGGTGTAATTGAAAAATCTGAGCAATTATTATTTACTTGAAAAAATTATGCCTTGATTCATGTTCATTTATACTGTCCCCTTCCAGGTAGCTTCAGTTATATGTAACATAATTAACCCAAGTGTCCTCTAAGTCCTCAGTCCTCTAAACATTTCTCAAAAACACTTTTTATATATCCTTGACCTCATTAAGTGATTCGTGTTTTACACCTTTTCAAAACGTTGTCTTTTGTAGTAATTTTCATTAGCCTATAGGAAAGCGGAAAAACTCGTTAAGACGTATGTAGCAAATACAAAGGTTGTGGTGTTATTACCATGTTTTTTATTCCTGAAATTCTTAAACAAGCAATGAAATGCAGTCTAGTCTATAGGATGCAATTTCTGTAAATTATCCTTTCATACATCTTGTCGTTTTCTACGCATACACTACGAAAGTGGCGTAAAATGCCTGCATAATATTCTTTACTTACCGTTGTACCTAGCGACGAATATTCATTAAACAAACCAAAATCTTGAAAAAGTTTACAACAAGTTGTTGTTAACGACGCAAAGAAAACACTGTTTGCAAGAAACGGAAAATAAACTGCAAACTACACGAAAACTGCAATTCAGTTTACACGAAAACTATTAATTACGTTACTTCAAACTCTTTTGAATAATTTAGAACTAAATTATGTTTGATTGATTTTATTGAGACTTACATACGCGTATATCGCATTTTTAGGAAACGCACAAATACCTTACCCCCCTCACACACACACACACACACCCATACACACACATACACATTTGTTTTTCTGTTGTGTGAGAGGTTAATGTTACGGTGTACTCAAGCAAAAGTCACTCTCTGATTCTTTCTCTCTTCAACTCTCTATTTCCTCCCTCTCTCCCTCTTCACTTATAGTGTCTTGCAAGTTGGAGAACTGACACACTAAATTATGGAGAAACACCTAATACTTTTCTGAAAATTAGTGTAAACAGTGAACGTTGATTACTAAGCATTCACAGCATTGCTCGATTCACGTCAGTGCTAAGACAGAAGGAATCAATATTCTGGTCTGTTGGCGGTGAGTAAACTCTGAACAAAGGACATCACATCCCCAGCACATACATATTCTAAGACTATTTGCATTTGATCTGCATAAACCATTCAGTTGGCAATTGAACACGCGCCCACATTGTGTATATATAACGGTCTCAACACACGTGCCAGTGACAGCCAAATTGATAACAGTTTTGGACAAGTCAGACTAACACTTCGATCCTACTATTCAAAGAAACAAACTTTATTCAAGGATTTTATTTTTTTTGTGATTGTAATTAACAATGTTATAGGTTATGGTGTGTGTTTGTTGTGTAAATCAGAGGTAATAGTACTCAAAAGTTAGATAAAAAGGTGAGTGTTGCAAAGTTAGAGTCAAACTAACATTTTCACTAACCACAAAAACGAAAACAGGATATTTTTTTACATTCCTTACTTAAGCAAATGGACAATTTAAAATTAAGCTTAGGCTATTTTATTAGTGAAACATTTAAATTTACTTTAAAACACAATTAGTGTAGGCTTCCTGTAAAGGTGTTAGGTACGTTATAGTTTCCTTAGTAGAGATTACCAACCTGTAGCTAAGTAGTTAGGTGGTGGGGTTGCCGCCTTCAGGTATCCTATCAGGCCTGTTTTCTGTTGGGGTTTACTCCCCTAGCTGAAGGTTCCATTTGTTAGGTGCTGGAAACTTCTCTTTCTGCTTTTTCCGACAGTTACATAACGCACATTCATTGTACGCCATGCTTTCCAGGGGCCACGCGGCTTTAGCCTTTGAGGACGAATACAAACAAGAATACAAACAAATGATATAAATTCCTTAAGAAAAACCAAAAGTTGCACCATTAGATATAAAATACGAAATGAAGATATAAGAAAAGAGTTAAATATATATTCTATGGTTAGTAGAATAAGGGAAGGAAAATAAATTGAAGGCAGCATATCGAGAGAATGGAAGACTACCTAAACAAGTAATAAGATACATACTTCAAGGAAGACGAGATGTAGGTAGACTAAGGAAGAAATGGCTTTAGTAAAGGCGGAACAGGCTGTAAGCCTTTACCTTGAAGAAGAAGAAAAAGACTTACTGTAGATACTTTCTTCCAAAAATATCTAAACCCAGGTTGATGTTGAGTTCCTGAATAATTCTAAATTACCTTCTATACGGATTTCCAACCAAATTCCAGCTGGATTGTATATTGCCTTTGCCTGGCCTAGACCAATCGTTGTCTAGACTACCAATCGTAGTCTAGTAAAACAGAGCAACTTCTTCATGGAGGATGTGGGTCTTCATCCGTCATGCGTATCTGGAAAGAGCCACAATTTTTGCGTAGTTCTTTAGTAGTTTATTGGACCCTTTCAACCTCGGAAAAAGTGTCTTCAACCATTCAACGGCTGGAAGTTCTTCTACTATACTATTTTACTAGGAACTGATTGGAGACCCACATGAAGTAGGCTGCCTTTGTAAACGATGGGGACTCGAGCCATTGAGACTAACTCGTGAAGTTTGATACGACGACGGCTGAGATATGACTCCCTGTATGTACTTGTAGTATCTGTAATTTTGTGTAATACACGAGACTGAAAAATGAAAAGTCTGTGAAAATTCTTCTAACAAGGGCTTTTCTAACTTACAAACAAACTAACGAATTTATTAAAAATTGTGCTACTATCCCGTCAATACGGAACCAACCGTATGGTATAATAAAATGTTGGTATTATTTGAATTTAATACAAACTCAATAATGCATACAAGCTCATCTGTTTCTTCTTCTTCTTCTTATATTTTAATCTTCTGTTTTTTCCTTAGTTTGAGCAAGCCTTTGCCTTCCATTCATTCCCAACTCTGTTTAGCTCATCCTATTGAATGAGTAGTTTCAATCCGATTAGCTCGTAATTTTAAATGATCAGACTGTTAGCTAATGTAACCACTTTCTACCAGGATGACGAATGAGTCGGTATCGGAATGACGTTCACTTTATCGCAATTGTTTCACCTACAGAATCAAGCCTGTACTTATATTATCTCCGGATCGTACATCTTATACAATTTTGTATCGAGTCATCTCAATTTACTGCTGTTTTAAATAGACGAACTTCGAATTCGTGATTGTACAAAGATAACGCACGTGTGAAGAATTTGATTCCAAAATTATGGTTTTATATTAATAATAGAGCTATGTAGCTTTTAGAACCGCAGCTTGAAACGAAAGCGTTTCTATCCTTGAATTTTTATCCATAGTAGTAATAACTAGTTTAGAAACGAAAAACCAAATAATACTTTAACGATATTCTAGATTCACCAACGCTTTTATCCAAAGGTTCATCATTAAATTTCCAATGCAGTCGAAGAAGACCGGTCATTGTACCGGTCATCACACAAAGAAGCATGATGGCTTCTAATACGTTGTAACCATGGTAGGTACGCTATCGTATACTTATTTTTGGTCTACGCATACATAACTAGTGATGTCTCGGCACCTTAGACTGTAGGCAGTGTATATTTAGTGTGTGTTACCTAAGCTTCCATATTTTTTTGGCATCATGTTAAAATTAAATTACTTAAACTTATTAATCTATTATCGTACAATTAAGCGACTATAACAATGGAAAACCGTATATAATGGATGTTAATTTATAAAGAGGTTTTGGAAAGTATAATAGCATTTCTACCAACGACATAGAACGAATATAACAGAAACAAACAGAACAAACAATAGTTATAATATATGTATATATATATATATATATATATATATATATATATATACTATAATACCTTCTAGGCACCAGAAGCAAGATGGCGAAGGTTGAAGATGGGAGAACAGGATCTCCCGAAACATGTCCCTAAAGAAAAAATACATCTTGAGGTAAAATAGTTATAAGTATTATAGTATTACATACATCAAGAAACGGACTGTAGCAGAAAGTGATTAAAATATATATATATATATATATATATTAATTACTGTGTTACTTATAATACCGTATTAATAATAATTACTAATATACTACTACCACTACTACTACTACTACTACTACTACTACTACTACTACTACTACTACTACTACTACTACTGCTACTGCTACTACTACTACTACTACTACTACTACTACCACTAATATCACCAACTTGCTGTTTTCAGTAGAGTGAGTATTTTGGTAAATATTAAATTTAGCGTTTTAACTGTATTAAAAGTGAAAATTATTTGATTAATAAATGTACTTTTATTTTCATAAAAAAATACACAGTTGGTAGGGAATAATTATAGTAATGATTAAAAAGTTTTTGACTGTTTTGTTAAAAAAACATAGTACTAATAATAGAGCCATAAAACAGTGTTGCCCTGAAAAACATTTCGCATGATAAACACATTACTTTTAAATGTTTAACTATCAACATACTTAATTTTAATGGTATTGCATTTGGGCTTTAGAATTTTTCAGAAATTATTAGTAAGAGTAAATACAGATTATTAAGAAATTCTGTGAGGAGTTTATGATCATGGATTTAGAAACCTAAGTAACTAAAACTCGTTAATAACTGTAACCTTTAAATTAGAAAATTAAATGAACAATATAAAAAGAAACAATTTAAACCAAATTATAAAGTTAATGTAATGTTTACTTGGTATATTACAAACAGTTGTGATTAAAAAACACAAAAGCGACAAATATGTGTGTCTTGAAGGAAGGGAATAATATATTGAAACATATAAAGTTGGGAGCTAGAATTGTTGGACAAAGAACAGTGTAGAATTGAATGTTAAGATCAGTGTCACTTTGCAGGGCTACGTAGATCATTGCTCCCGAGGGCGCTAATTGTCTGACACAAGTTTGTATGGAAACCGCTGAGCGAAGATACAAGTTTCTAACCACACAGTGAGGTGACTTTACGATTGCAGGAGATTAAGTCTTCTGGTAAGTTTACGAACTATTCGCCAGTTATAGTTTTCTGTTCTTAACTACGCCAGTTAAGTATTGATCTTAACTACGAAGTCTTACATATCCATCACGTATCTTTTATCTGCAGAATCGTGTCAGTCACTTAGTTTCTTTGCTGCTTTTGTCGCTTTGCTTCTTTGCACGAGGAAAGAAATAAAATATGTACTTCTAACATATGTATTATGACACAATAAAAAACAAAATATGAAACGCAGAAAAAAATTGAAATATACAGATTTATTTAAATTACGTTTTAAATTATTAATGTTTATGCCTGATTCACTCACACACACAAGATACACGTGTAACACACATACAATTGAGCAGGTGTTCACTGCGTGTCGGAACAGGTTAATTGCTACCCTAATCTAACAATGAAATATTCTGTGAAATATTTAAAATTTATTAGTTGAATCTGAAAAAATATCTCGAATTCTCTTCCTTCTTGTAAATTTGTAGATATACTCAAAATAAAGGAAGTGAATAAAAATTCCTTTTAGAGTGTGACTTGTGCATGTTACCTATTTTTAGTTTAAAAATTTTATTTGTGCCCCTGTAATAAATTAAACGTTATTAACATTTTCCATATATTATGGTATTGTGTTACTTGAAAATGCTAGAGGTGAAGGTTTTAATTTTTTGTAAGCAAAATATTTATTACAAATATTTTCAAATAATGTCGAAAATGTATAAGTACTGGTAATTATTAAATCCAAAATTGTCTGAAACAAGAAAATAAATATGCCGCAGGAGGAAAAGTAGGCCCTTGTATACTGCGAAATAGGTAAAAGGTAATAGTGCTTATTGTAGCAGTTGAGTTGTTATGTATGTCATTAAAGTGCGCCTTTTTCAGTTCATTCTTTATTTTTACTTTAAAAAAAGTCACATTGAATCACCTTGAAGGTTGTTGCAGGATATCTATGTTCCAAAACAGGGATTTCTTCGCTCTGTGTCGGGAAGTAACCGAGCGTTGTCATGATGAAATATCCACAAGTTTCATACAAAAAATCTTTCGTCTAGCTTGCCTCTGCTGCATTACCACACAGTAGGTTTGATTTCCAAAAAGTCAGTGCAGTGTTTCCATTACTGCATCGTAGGTGTTATCAAATTTTATTAACAGACCTGAAGAGAAATTGCGTGCTTTTTGTGTGTGTTTACGCTTATATGAAGATATCTACAATGTACGGAATGTCCTTAATTTTTATACATACATTGTAATCATCTACGTTACCCTTCTGTTTTGATTGTACTACAAATTTAGTCACTGGATTTATCCTATTTCAATATTTGTGATAGTGGAACCTTTATGAACATCCTGTTTACGGAAATATTAACTCTTTCTGGGGTAAACACTTATATTTAAAAACAAACTGAAATATCTTATGTTAGATTACAGTCTTTGATCTTAACACAAATTATCATAAAAGCAAACAACTTATAATAAGTCAGTGAACATAATGCTTCACTGTACGTAGGCAATAAAAATTTTTCTGTACAAAAATGCAGCCTAATAATTTTTTTGACTAACCTAAAATATAGATAACGTGTTACTGTTCTTACTAATAAGTTTTTTAAAATGATTGTTGCAAACTAACATGTAGTATTCAATTGATGTGTAAAAATGTAGACCAAGTCTCTAATCTAGCCAGATTTATTGACATCAATATTAAATTATTGAGTTGTTTCGATGGTAATCTAGTAAGATTTCAGCACTTGAAAGAAACTGCGTTCAAGCTAAAAGAATTACATTCGTGTGCACCACTCTGAGCTCAAAAGTACTCACATTATCTTCTGTTACGACGGTCTACTTGATCGTCGTGTGGTACAGTGGAAACACAATAAGTACAAGACACCAATTAAGTCACTAATCACCAGCTTTAATTTTCACATGTAACAGTTCGTAATTAACAACACAGTCTCATACAACAAATCAAATAAAAATTGTTCACACGCAATAAAATGTCTACTAACATAAAACACAATTGTATTACAATTCTAACGCCCGATTATAAAACACAACACCTTACTAATAACCACTTGAACGCGCACAGGGGCACAAATAAAATTTTTAAACTAAAAATAGGTAACATGCACAAGTCACACTCTAAAAGGAATTTTTATTCACTTCCTTTATTTTGAGTATATCTACAAATTTACAAGAAGGAAGAGAATCCGTGATATTTTTTCAGATTCAACTAATAAATTTTAAATATTTCACAGAATATTTCATTGTTAGATTAGGGTAGTAATTAACCTGTTCCGACACGCAGTGAACACCTGCTCAATTGTATGTGTGTTACACGTGTATCTTGTGTGTGTGAGTGAATCAGGCATAGACAGGAAACTCAACAACCCGCCCCAAGTAATTAATAAAATAATTGTTTTAATTCACTGTGAGAAAACTAATTAATGTATGATCAAACCAAAGGCACCAAAGTGTGGGTAAAAATTATAGTTATTCCCAGTGAAAAGATGACGTTAATAGAACACGTTATGCGAAGACAGTGCAAAATAAACGTGCTAAAAAATACGCCAATTACCCTAAGAAGCTCAAATTAATATAGTGAGTGATTAATCGAAGTAGCTACGATTTGCGCTATCTCGATTCTGTGCAAAACAGTGCTATTTGCTAATAATTGCAAATAGATGAAAAGGTTCTGTAGTGGGGGCGGTCACGAGATACGCAGGTATCGACAGGACGATTTTGGAGCCGACCAGCGCGGAATCTCGAGAGGGTATAAATTAAGGGTTCGACCAAAAACCCTTCTCTTCATTTAAAGACTCAGTTGCAGCCGGACATACTGTCCGTCGGCAAAACAGTTTATATTTTTTATCCTATTACAAGTCGCAGTAACAAACGAAAAGGACGTTTATTAAAGTCACGACAATATTACGGGAAAAGTAAATACAGCAATAGATAGTCTATCAAGAGTATATCCAGGAAATATGCTGTGGATCGACGCTGGACATCTAGACGTATCCAGAGAAGCTGCCGTAGATCGATGCTGGACCCTAGACGTATCCAGGACCACGCCAGGACAAGAGGAATGGAAAATTAACTCTAGACAACGCTGGACCCCGGACAACAGTCGTAAGATCATCAGAAATCGAGGTGACATGCTTAATGCATTTTAAATGATGTATAAAAACAAAAGAGCTCATAAAGACGATTTCAAAAGACAGTAAATTCAAACAAAGAAAGTTTATATTTAGTAATAATATGTTAAAATGTAACTAAATGTTTAAAGTAATTAGATATTTGAAGTATAGTAAGATTAATTTAAAGTTGAATATTAAAACAAAAGCCAGTCTACAAGAAATTAATATAAAGTTAAATTGAAGTCAAAACATTGGTATAGACTGGCGAGTAGAGGTCAGATCTGAGATAAGACAATTTATTTCATAATAAGATTATTTTAATTCTATAATAAATTAATAAAAATTATTTAACATGTTTAGACATAAATTAACATGTTTAGATATAAGAATTTTTAAATATGTGTAATATTGCATATCGTAAGATATAAACATTAAATAATGAGCATCGTGACCGACAAATTAATGATGTTTATGAATAATTTTAATAATGAAAAAATAATAAATATGAGTTTTTAATATTGATAACCTGAACCCCAAATACACGTACATGTTGTTAGTAATGTTATATAAAGTGTATGAGTTCAATTAATGTACCAATTAAATTGCACAGAATATATAACTTGATACATTTTTTGTCGCCCTTGACGTGTGGCACGACACGCTTACATTTAATAATATTGTATCGTTGTATAAAAATGGTGCTCCAAGATCGTGGGGCTCCACAAATTTAAATTATATAATAAATTTGTTGTAATATATATATATATATATATATATATATATTGTTACGACGGTATACTTGATCGTCGTAGGTACAGTGAAAAACAAAATACAAGACACCAATTAAGTCACTAATCACCAGCTTTAATTTTCACAGTTAAACAGTTCGTAATTAACAACACAGTCTCTTACAACAAATTATATAAAAATTGTTCACACGCAATAAAATGTCAACTAATATTAAAACACAATTGTATTACAATATACCGCCCGATTATAAAGCACAGCACTTCACTAATAACCACTTGAACGCACACAGTATTGCCCGACAATAAACTCGAACGGCACTGTAATATATCGCGACTATAACTGAAAACTAAGGCCGCTGACGTCTTGTATTTATACAACGCTCACAGACCAGAAGATTCCAAACTACACGTTAGCCCCAGTGTGTACGACGTAATTAATTGCGGCCTTGACACAGTCCGCGCGGCTGGCGGCTTCCAAGAAAGTCTCGCGAATAAATACACACATGCACCCTTGCCCTGATATTAAAAACGTGAACAGAGAGATTCTATGTCATCCCGCCTACAAGCAACCGAAGACTTCAGTTACCTACAACTTTTATAGTTACTAGGAAAAAAGTATAATGCTTACGCACTTATGATTTCTACCACTCGTTGGTATATTTTCTTAACTACGCCAACTATTATAAGCAGTATTTTAATTAACAAACAAAATCGCGTACACGAAATTTATAAATTTGTAAATTTATGAAAGTGCAACAAGTAGAATACTATTAAGTTATTTGGAAAAATTAAAAATACTGTGCAAAGAAAAAGTTAGTGAAAGTCAAAGTTAGGAAAGAACAAACCTAAAACTAAGTTCGATTGGATACTACTGAAGACAGTATCAAAAAGAATAGTGTTACACAACATACATATGTAATTCATTACTCCTTTCTTAAACGTAAAACACAAAACTGAAATTGTTCCCACTTTTTTCATTTATTAATTGTTATTAATGTACAATTCAAAAATAAAATCTTCTTTGTTTGTAATATTTTAAAATACCTGAAAACCGGAAAAAGTTTTTTTCATATATTCCTAATATAAACGGAATATTCGGTTATACGTATGCTAACTTTAGTTGTAAGTTAGTTAACTGCTTTATTTATTTATGCTGACTGATATCCACATGCGTGAAGTGGCCCATTAGCTCAGCTGGTTAGAGCGTCGTGCTAATAACGCGAAGGTCGTGGGTTCGATCCTCCCGTGAGCCAACCAATAATTTTTAAAGATTTTTTTACTTACTTCAATGTACATATAGTGGAAAAATTAAATTCCTATTTTTAAATGAATGCTTATATACGGAAATGTTACAAACAATAAATATAATAAAATCGAACGACCTATTAGGATGTTACTTTAGACACGTTGATGATACTCTATACATTTGCCAAAACGTAACTAATACATTCATTATACAATACATAATTTACATTCCAAAATAAAATTCACATTAGAAGAAGAATCAATAATAATTTTAATTATACATAACAATACATAACACATAACAATAAATACATAATACATAACTATAAGGAAAAAATGAAAGAGATTTTGAATACTGAATATACAGGAAACCTTTTTAAACTGATTTAGTAATACAAAATAATTCTAACCGTCCTCCCGAACATAAAATAGCAGTATTTAATTCCATGATTTACCGAATGCTTAGAAGCCCACTAAATGACAAAGAAAGAAATATTACCAAACAAATAGCGTTAAAAATAGATAATATAGTCTGTAATCAAAGAAACTCAAATTTAAAAACAATATTCACAATAAAAATAGAATGTACAAAATAGAGTGTCCAGATTGCAAAAAAATTGACGTAGGCCGAACAAAGAAGAAACTACTCGATAGATCCCTTGAACACCGTAATGCATTATTAAAACCAGGTATATATAAATATAATTTAGTTACGTATTATCTAAATAATAACCACCAATATTGGGATATTAAAAATTGTTAATTAAAAACATACAAGTATGCCTTAAAAATGAATATTTGAAAAAATCTTAATATTTACAAATCACATAAAAAAATTATTAATTAAAGAACAAACTCGAATAAAAACAAAACAAAATAAATTTAACAAGTAACAAGTTTGTTTTAAATTAAAACAAGTAACAAATTAAACGCCCAAATGATAGAAGAGCTAATGGGCCTACTTGAAGTCATTTTATAACAAAATTATTTTACTTTCAATGACCAATTTTATAGCCAAAGTGACGTTTTAACAATGGGCTCGCCGCTGTTTGGTTTGCTAGCTGACATTTATTTGAATTTCTATGAAAACACATTTATGTTTTCTAACAACATTTACAAAAATAACATCATATATTATGAAAGTTATGTTGATGACACATTTATAATATACAAAGGTACTTTGCGACAGATTGAAAATTTAAAAACCTTATGAATAATATAAATGAAAACATTCAGTTCACTCTTGAGACTGAAACAAATAATAAATTAAACTTTTTAGACTTAACAGTTACTAAACACACTGGTAAACTGAAATTCAATATCTACAGAAAACCAACCACCACCGATGTAACCATACCTGTCGACTCACATCACCCCTTTTCGCAAAAAATGGCAGCCTTTAATTGTTTTATACACAGACTTTTAACCTCTTGACGACAAGGATTTTAATGACGAACTAAACACAATAAAATACATAGCTCAAGCCAATGGCTACAATAGTTCTTTGATCGATAACCTCCTCAGAAAACATTAAGTACAAACTATCTAAACCTCGTATAGAAAAAGACACAAATACCATTTTTATTTCAACGACGTACACCAACATAATGCCAAGAATTTTAACTAGTGTGTTAAATAATAACAATACAACCGTAATATTTAAAACCAACAATAATCTTATGAACGTACTCCATAATAAAATACCTATGCATTTAGAAAAGAAAACGGGGGTTTATAAATTATCATGCGACGATTGTGAATGCTTTTACATCGGCCAAACGGGAAGGGGTTTCCAAAAATGTTTCATTGAACATACACCAAAGCACAATTTTAAGGGTGAGACAACATTATCTAACATAAAATCGAACTGCGCACGTCACTTGATAAGTGACGACCATAAATATACGAGCTTTAATTCCAACTTGAAACCCAGAATTGTTTTCAATATTTGCAATTTTAATATTTAACGACCTCACTTTGAGTGATTTTTTTATTTCTGAAGACGGAACATATGTTTCGAAATGTGTAAACCATTCGAACGCAACACGTAGTCTCACGACGGATAAAATACGGTAAATATTATACAGATTTTGTCAATAAGTGATTTGGATACCAATTCAAACATGTTTTTCAAAAAACAAAATAATTTATTTTAACCTTTAAATTTAGTAAAATAAATAAAATATAAAAATTAAATATTCCTAATATCACTAACAAAACACCTGGATAAGTAAATAAACATTGAAATAATCAATAATTAAATCGAATACATCGATTATTTATTATTTTACATTGAATTCGAAACAAATTTTATTATTCGTTAGTTTCAAATATTAAAATCAAATTTTATATAATATTTGTTAATTAATTTACAAACCCTGATGATTTAACAAAACAGCAAAAGGAAAACCTTCTAGAAAATAGTGGTAGAAATAAAAACTCAGAAGAATACAAAAAAGATAAAGCAGAAGCAGAAAAAACTATTACAATTTAACTTTACAAAAGTAAACTCACCAATAACAGTTAAGAATAACTTGTGTTTTCACTTCTTGCATAATATTTGTAATCTATGTAAAGAATAAGCAGGTAAAGAATGGTTTAGAAGGACATATAACTTTGTCACACTTTAATAGATTTGTTAATCATCCAAGATTTCGTGGAAACGCAATGTATATAAAACATAGACAGATACACTAAACCGCTAGTGTGACTGCATTTTTAATCAAACAAATTTAAGCATTCAGAGGGGGTGTAGTTTTAACTCAAGGGAAGCTGTAATTTCCCAGACAACATACATAGAGTTTATAATTTCCCTAGACAATACTTCACTTTTTCATAACGTCTTTACTTAAACAATTTCACAGTAAATAACAGGAGAGTTTTATAGTTACGGCTGTATTACGAGAAGCAGTCAAAATGTTAGTTAAACCACCACAGAAAATAAAGATATGGAATATTTTGGAAGATTCTTTTATTTATCGGAAAGCACAATTAAAGATTTACTATTCCACAAAATCACCAAGTTTATTTAAAAAGTATTATTTTTTAACACAAGTCTTTGTTGCTAAAAAATCTGTGTCAAACATCCGATAACCATTCCGCTTTACAAAGCCTCGTTCATAGGAACGAAAACGTGGAAATCACAGGCGCAAGTCACATTAGATTTTACATATTCCTTTTTAAACGAAACTCAGTTACGTCAGTAGTTGTAGCATGGGGTATGCAAAAAAGTTGGTTTGGTAACTTTAAAATTGTTTTCATAAAAAGTTAAGTTAACTTAAACGTTATCAAGGGAAAACACGTACTGCTTAAGTGCTGTCTGCAAAACGAATTAAAACTTCCTTGGACTGTAAGTGTACAATTGTGTAAGTTTTAATTTCTTCTAAAAAGTAACAAACAAACTGAGACTAGCGGTTGTGTGTACCTGTTTATATCGTGTACAAATTGAACGTCAACATTTAGTTAAAATTCCAGATGGTTTTAAACAATGATTACATTGTTATACAGTTTAAGACGTTTCAGAATTATATCTCAGTTATCTCACTTTACTAACACTTATTACCTCTCATGAATAAACACTTAGATTACTTGTTCCTCTTGTTGTTGTTGTTGTTGATGTCGTCGTTGTTGTTGTTCTTGTTGTTCTTGTTGTTGTTCTTCTTCTTCTCCTTCTTCTTCTTCTTCTTCTCCTCCTCCTCCTTCTTCTTCTCCTCCTTCTTCTTCTTCTTCTTCTCCTTATTCTTCTTCTTCTTCTTCTTCTTCTTCTTCTTCTCCTCCTCCTCCTTCTTCTTCTCCTCCTCCTCCTCCTCCTCCTTCTTCTTCCTCTTCTTCTTCTTCTTTTACTACAGATAGATACAGAACTGTCTGACAGGAAATATTATTAGAGAAACAGAGCAGTTCCAGAAAGAGAAGGTAATGTTTACACAACGTGACTATACTTAAACCCTTAATACAGAAATCCAGTAAGTATAATACAGAAAACATATAATAATTATAGATTATATAAAAATATTTGACACAATGAAAAGAATTAAACTTTAGCAATTACTGTACAAAAGGAGTATTTCCTCGTACGTTATACAAAACCAATAGATGTGTACAAGGAATATTAATATGTATACAAGGTATTAAGAACAAAGCAGCTATACCAATTTCAGCCTCAGAAAGTTTACAGTTTGTTGCAAATCTTTTTTTAATATATAAAGCCTATGTTGGTGAACTTATGAGACAATAGAAAGAAACAACAAATTATTATTAATATTATTTACACAGCAGGGAGACTTTGTTAACTCATGTATTTGTTGATGAACAGATGACATTAACTGTTGAACGCAGCGGCCCATTAGCTCAGTTGGTTAGAGCGTCGTGCTAATAACGCAAAGGTCGTGAGTTCGATCCCCCCATGGGCCAAATTTTTATAATACCTAAAATTATATTTGCCTCATTCTGGTTGGCATAACCAAAAATTTTGATTGCTTTTTTGACATAGAATACGTCTTACCTTTCAGGCCAGCAATAGGCATCCCCAACCAGAAAATCGAGTGTTACGTTTTCACGTCACGTTTGAAATTGAAATATTATCTAAACGACAAAAGATTCACGCTTATATGAGGTACCATTCGACAGATAAAGGAACAAAGATTATAAATAGCACAATATAAGCAGGCTATTGCATCATCCAGCGCGGGGTGAGCGGGGGGAGAAATAGAAATGTTTTGCGCCACTCGGCGCGCACTAAAATTAGTATTTCTCCGGTTTCCGATGCGATAGAACGTTGAGTGAGGTGTCGTTAAAATTGTCTCATCGAGTACTATCTACATAGTGTACCGTAATAGCGGTGATATTATTAAGAGGTTTGAATAATCGTAATTAAAGTTGTAAAAATCGTGTGTTCGGACAAAATGTCGCGGTGTATGGATGCTAAACGTGTTCAAAAGTATCGTAAACGCATACAGGAGAGTAGAGAAAATCATGGGAAATTCAAAAAACCCAAAATGACCAATGCCGAACGTCAGAGGATTTACCGACAACGCTTAAAAGACAAGGAAATAAATACTTAAGTCGAGTTGGATGAGGAAGAACGCCCGACTTCGCAAATGTATCAGCTGATCGAATTCAGCAAAACGTTGCAGTTAGCTACAAAGCACATCCACAAAACATTCTTTAATAATGAATTTGGACACGCGTTTGACGTTTGTGACAGACTGTGGTTCCAGATGGAGGTAAAGATAGTGGCTGTTAAAGTGATGCCGTTGCAACACCATGGAGACCAGAATTAATTACCACAGTAACAAGTAAATAAACAAATGATATTTAGCGGCATCGGAATTATACCTTTATCCGTTCCTGCAGTTTTTAATGTTTTTACTATGCCAGTGTATTGATATATTTTGTATTTTTTTATACAGATACGTCTATATATTTTGTAATTGTCTTAAGCGATTATAAAATGTATGTTTATACGTATTTCTGATGATGCAATGAATAAGTAATGAAATATATTAAATACTACTACTAAAGATGTCAACAAGACCAGAATTAATTACCATAGTAACAAGTAAATAAACGAAAGCTATTTAGCGGCATCGGAACTGTACATTTATCCATTCCTGCAGTACATTTTTGATGTTTTATATAATATGCGATTGTATCGACATATTACGATGTGGAAAGTGTACTGATTGTAAATTGTCATATTGCTTAATGCAAAGCAATTATGAGGTACCATTCGACAGATAAAGGAACAAAGATTATAAATAGCACAATATAAGCGGGCTATTGCATCACCCAGCGCGGGGCGAGCAGGGGAGAAATAGAAATGTTTTGCGCCGCTCGGCGCGCACCAAAATTAGTATTTCTCCGGTTTCCGATGCGATAGAACGTTGAGTGAGGTGTCGTTAAAATTGTCTCATCGATTACTATCTACATAGTGTACCGTAATAAAATTTTGTACTTTGTAAAACTAAATATGCGTTTGTTCATTTTATTCATAACACATTAGCAACCCTAAAGCACATAGACGTATTCTACGCTCTGAAGATCTGCGGCCGTGGTTCCGACACAGCCCCCACCGAATTTTTTTTTTTTTTTTTTATGTAAACTACGTTACATTTATATTACGCTCTTCCTGTCAGAGTGAGTGTTTGAAACAACATTCTGTATGTTCTGGGTTAAATAAGAGTGACTAAAGCATAGTGTTTGTTACGCTACCTTCGTGATAGTTAGAATGAGCCATATAAGGCACTGTAACCTGCCACGTTTTTAGACGGCTAAGGCGGTAAAAATGAATGCACTAGTATATAACATAAACGTAATATCTGGACCGAGGACTGCGCTGGGCGTGCATAGCCCATTATCTCACATCTAACAAAACCATCCGAGAATCCTGCGTGTCTGTTCTATGGACGCCACTATACGGACACTGTCCTGAAAATTCTATCGCCGTACCGCCCGCTTCCAGAGCAACCACTTTATTAGCGCCGTCGGTCGCTACCAATCTGTGCCAGGTGAATCTTGTACCCGGCCTCGGCGAACACTCACCCTCAATTAGGTAACTAATTGAAGACCCACTGCCGGTAGCAGGCCACACGCTTAACATCCAGTTCATCTGTGGTCCCTGCGGCAGTAGCTCTTTTGGAAGCTCGGGACGCAGCACAGAGCGGGGGACGGGCATACCCTTCGTCTCGCACAGACCGACTTGTAGTAAACGTAACACAGTGTACTGTGGTATATCGAGATCTCACTGTTTAACTAAAAACAGCTGAACGGCTGACGATGTAGGCAATGAGGTGTGAAAGAAGGACCTCCCTGTAACCAGAAACCCTCTTGACAATAAATATTATTTAGAAACTAGCTGATAAAGAAACCTTCCGCACGGAATACCTGCATTATGTAATTTGGACCCAGTAAACAAAAACCCGAATACATATTCGGATACCTTTTAAGCCAACTTGATTGTGTAGTAATCTGTGAGCATTATAATAAAGCTCATAATTACTATTTCGAACGAGAATATTTCCTAGAATCTCTTTCTCTGTTGTAGTTGTACATCTAGAACAACAGTACTAAACAACAATTAGCTCCTTCCAATTGTCCAGTTTGGCGATTTTTGTGTCTCATATCGTTCACTGTCTACACACAAAAATACTGTTTATCATGTGCACTCTTGATAGTCGAAATGAATTTGGGAGTATACGACCCTTATTACACTACACAACTAATTGCAAAAGAAGTCGTGGGGAAGTGGTTTACATGTAGCGTATTACATTTACTGTAATCGGTTGCACAGCTTTCAATCGATTGCGAAATAGTTGCAAGCCTTGCAACTACTTGTGCAACTTTTAGTTTCACGCACTCTTTGCGGGGCATTGATTTAAATGTAGCCTATTACACTATGCAACCGATTGCATGCAATTCTGCTGCGCGCGCATTATGTAGGCAACGATGAAATTGCATGACATGGGACCGACACAACATACACCATTTTTTACAAACCGCCAATATCTTAGAAACCAAAAGGGGATTTTCTTGAAACAAAAACCAAAATGAATTTTTTAATTTTTCCTAAATTTTGCTCGCTGACACCATATAGCTATCTCTTAAAGAACGCAAGTTTATCGCATGCCAAAAATTTTACTACATGCAAATTAACAAATATTTTATGACATGGGACCGTCTTAAATTTCTGTTTCTGAAAATTATTAAAGTTATTGGTTAAAATGTATGTCTAAAATCATCCTCAAACTTCCAGGAACACTGTGGTGACAGAAATGTTTTATCGGATCGGTAGTTTCAACATGATAATGTTTTAGGCTGGGAGTCATTCCACAAAAATATAACGTCATCGAAAAATGTAACGCTTCCACACTTTCGATTCCCCACAGTCTAGAAATCTTCGGTCTCTGTCGTTTTAACATGATAATGTTTGTTATATAGTAAATATGTTTGTTATATAGTAAATATTTGTTATATACACACTATACGTTTCAAAACCCTTAAACATGCTTTGATGTTTCGGTTTCGTCGAAATTTCTTTAATTTCTGGGGTTATCCCAGACAACATACAAACAAATGTTACATCTTTGTAATAGTAGTATAGGTACCATGTTTATTCTGCAACTGATTGCAAAGCAGCTGCAGCCTGTTTTTACTACCATGCAACTAGATTCCTGTCCGCTTCAAATCAGTTGCATACAATCAGTTGCGTAGTGTAATATAGGGCTACTAGACCATAATAATTGCTTATCAAGGATTAATTATACAGTATAGGTTCTACATATAGGCCTATAACTAGTTTATTTAACAAATGTACATTAGGACTCTACCAGTGTGTTGACAGAACGCGTTGCTACGTTTTTATATAAATCATGATGAGGTTTATACAAAACCTTTAAAAGTCATTATATGATTTTCCTACTTCGCGGTTGTTACTGATTCATTTTATTTAAAAAGGTAACGAGAATTTGGACTTTCTAAGTAAAACAAATGTCTTAGCAAAAACTGTAAGCAATTTATTTTAATTATTTTCAACGCTAATAGTATGCTTGTTTTAACAAATATTCTTTCTTCCACCTCACTCTAGTCGTTTTAATAAAAAACAGGTGTGTCTAATGCTTCTTTACCGATTTATGGATCCTTGCAGTTGCGAAAGATATTATCATGTCAGTGATAGACAGTAGGTTGCATAGTTCAGAAATGCCTATTTGCACTGTTTTGAAATTCTCTGTCAGATACTTATTCATTTATTCATACTACTCCTTAATTTTCACTGTAAATCATACATTATGTCGTTTCTTATAACATAGCTTGCGTGTAGCTTTTACACGTTTCAAATTTTTTTCATATTTTCAGTCTGCCCGGCAGAATAAATCTGGAGCTTGAGAAGTTATATTTCTCTCCTTTAATGACGGGCTTAATTTGGATAACAAATGCCCTCATATTTTTCAAGCACTAAGAAAAGTGGGAAAGAAAGTGTTTAATAAATTATTAACTAAAACGTTTCACAAAATATGCAACATATAACGTTTACATAAAAATATAATAAAAGTTTAATTATAATAAATCTGTTTCATTATTCCAGATTTTTGGTGTTTTATTCATTCAAAAAAATATGTTTAAAGCAGATGCGATCTCAAACAACTATTTTCAATATGATGAAAGCTTTGTTATTATTTTTATTGTACACTGTTTTCACAAAAGAAATGGCGGTGACGTAATTCAACTGAGTCTGATATTAAAGTGAACTTAAAGACATAACATTTATAAGTAAATATTAAGTACAAACTGGTAAAGATACAAAGAGAAGCGCTTTTGCTAGTTGATAAAGTATTCGCTATCTGTGAATATACATTTTTCAATGTAGAATAGGTATTTTCGTAATTACACGAAAGTATGCGACATCAATAACGTGAATTTTAGTGATGTAAAAAACAATACTATTTCATTCATTACAAAGATGAAGTTGGCAAACTCGTACCAAACCTGAGGTGGCAATAAGAGAATCAGTAGCAGCTAAAATAAGACAGCTTTATTTATTACACTTCTCGGTGTCACAAGAAAATGGAATTCTTAAAAGGATGTATTTTGTATTTACAACAATTTTCCTCTTAAATTTTATAACAAGATAGAATTTTAACAAGTAAGTTGTTATAAAATAAGTGTGAAATAGGGGTGTAAGGCTGTCAAAGAGAAAATTCTTTAATTAACTCGCAGCAAGATGCTGGAGTGGTAGGTAGCTAGCAGTAAATGTTTTTGTATAACAAAGATGAATGACTTTCAGTCAAGGTAGAAAATGTCTACGATAAAACTGTTTTATCTCCCAAAACATGGTAATTTCAGATACGAATATTATCTTTACGTGTAAACGATAGTCCTACTAAGTTTATACTGCCTGTAATTTTCAATTTATCCACTAAAAACAATATCAATAATAAAAACTATCATTATTGTAATTATAATTATTACATTTATAATTATAGTAACATTAGGATACGTAGGTATTAGATTACGATTATAATTATGATTATTACGATAATATAATTATTAGAAGGAGAAGAAGAAGAAAAAGAGAAGAACAACAAGACGAAGGTGAAAATAATAAATTTAGAACGTTTTCCTCGCATTAAACTTGGTAGAAGAGAAGTTGAGTAAATTTCCATCGTGAGCACTGTGGCATAATAACGTTTGTAAAAAATAAATCAAAATGCACTTTAAATTGTATAAATATTTATTACTGATGATGACCAATTCAGTATCAGTTGGCTGCGAATGAGTGGTGAAAACATAATACGAAATGATTAATCTGTTGTGACAGATAAAATAACAGCTTTGCTGCTAGTAACAAAAGACCTATTCTAAGCTAAGGCATTTATTCAATTTGTCTACAACTAACGATAACTGCTATGGTGGAGACGTCTTTGTGCTGTAAAATGTTTTATATAAGATTCCGACAGTCTTTTTAATTTTTATTTTTCTATTTGTATCGGCCATCTGACGACCACATGTCAATTTCAATTCTTTATTCCTTGTTCTTTTCTTTTTCTCCAACATTCTTTCATCTTTTCACTGTGTCTCTTCTTCCTGTCTTCAGTCCACTTTGAACCTGCGTTTTTCTTTCTCTTACCCTGGACTCCTTCCATTTTTAACACTTTTGCCCAAAAAACGTCTCTCTTAATTGCTTCTTCTGCGTTTTTATTATTTTTTTCTAAATATTTTGGACTTCTTTAATCCAACTTGATGTTGACTTCTTTCCCCACAGATATTTGAAGATCTGTTTTGTTAGCCTATGTCGTCCATTCTGTATAAATGTCCACAAAATAATAGTCTCATTTTTCTTGTATATACTTTGATATATTTCATCATTACTTTTTAATTTCCAACCTTCTAAAGTTTTTCGTGGGCCTAATATTTTCCTAATAATTCGTCTCTCCAATGTTTTTAGTTTGACTAAATTATAATTCAATGCTAGACGTTCACTTGTATATAGACATTCTGGCTTCACTACTGTCCTGTAATGCCTTATTTTCGCATTTTTAGATATGCACTTTTTATTGTAAATTCTTTAGTTATACCATATGCCCTTTCCATCTTATGAATCCTGTCTTCTATAGCAGATTTTTCCAAGTCATTCTCTTGAATTATCTCTCCTAGATACTTAAATTTTCGAACCCTCTCTATTCGACCAATATCTGTTACCAGGAATTCTGACGCATTTTTAATGTTTGTGAGAAATTTGTTTTTTCTGCAGAAATTCTTAAGCCTGTTCTACTGGCAATGTCCTCTAAAAAATTAACTTGTGTTACTGCAGATGTAAGATGTTCAGAAAGTATAGCAAAGTCATCTGCGAATGCCAACCAGTTTATTTCAATACGTTTGTTCCTTCTCCCCAACATGATTGGTAATATTTTGCATTCCTTTAATTTTTCATTCCAAATTCTCACTACTTTCCCCAGGACACAGTTAAAAAGAATTGGGATAAACCATCACCCTGTCTTACACCTGTATTTATTTTGAATGGCTGAGATATTTCTCCCATGAATTTTATTTTAGAGACTGTGTCCGTAAGGTTTTCACATCTAGATTTGCCAATTTAGATTAAAACCAAATTCTTGGGTTATTTTATCTATAGTTTCTCTATCAACAGAATCAAAGGCCTTTTTGAAGTCAACAAATAGTACTACAATCTCCTTTGAATTCAGTAGCCTGTGACGGATTATTGATTTCAGAGTGAATATTTGTTCTGGACAGGATCTGCCCTTCCTAAAGCCACACTGATATTCACCAAAATGGCTATCCAAGGTTTTTTCTACTCTCTTCAATAGAATCTTTGAAAATATTTTATATGCAACTGGAAGTAAATATATTCGTCTGTAGTTATTAACCTCTTACTTATCATCCTTCTTATGCAGCGGACGTATTAAGGCCACCTTCCATTCTTCTGGGATTTTTTCTGTTTTCCAAATTTCTTCAAAAATTAATTATAGATCATTTTTTATCTTTGGTAGAGACTAGTTCAAAAGTTCAGCTGAAATACAGTCTTCTCCACTAGCTTTATTATTTTTCAAAGTTTTAATTACTTCTTCAATTGCTTTGATAGTCGGAAGTGTACCTCCTTCTAAATTTTCATAAATGTCTGACAGTTCTAACTTCTGAATAGGTTCCGGGCAATTTAAAAGTTGATAAAAATATTTTCCGCACTGCTTAGGCCAATTATACCACTTTCATTTTTAAAACAAACACTTGGTGTTTGGTAACCCTTTAGTTTATTTTTAAAAGACTGATATAAATCTCGACAATTATTTTTTATAAAATTTTCCTCATTTCAACAAGTTTTAATTCTTCAAAAGATCTTTTAGTTTCCCTTACTATCCTTGCTGCTTCCTTTTTTTGTTGCTTAAATTGCTTTGTTGCAGTTTATTTTATTTATTTATTTATTATTTTTTTTGTAAATGGTTTGAAAACTTTCTTCAAAACTTTGTTTCTATTTTTCACTGTTCTCCTGTTTCGTGAATCCCTCATTTTGAAAGTATTATAGCCTCTGATGTTCGCTGTAATTATTTAATTCAGTTAATTATTTAACTCAAAGAATGTACGTAGATCGTTAGAAAGTGTAATGAAGAAAGTTGTGTTAGCGATTAAAATCACAAACAGAATTATCACTGTTACACACCACTATATAAAAATTATTCCGATTAGCGCTTTCAAGCATCACAGCTCATCGTCAGTTCGGAAATGAACAAACAGACGTGAAAAAAAAACCCTTCACCCCCAACCCCACTCCACCTTGCTCACACACAACAAGCTATAATTCAAATGTCCCTTCCCAACCTCTGAGCCCTGTCACCCCCATCTGGACAGTTACATATTCTTCTAGCAAATTCCTTGTGTTTAATGTGTGTGTGTGTGTGTGTGTGTGTGTGTGTGTGTGTGTGTGTGTGTGTGTGTGTGTGTGTGTGTGTGTGTGTGTGTGTGTGTGTGTGTGTGTGTGTGTGTGTGTGTGTGTGTGTGTGTTCAGATCCAAAGACATCCACAGAAACACGAAACTAAGGATATACAAATCAATAATAAGACCCACCCTAACCTACGGCTGCGAAACGTGTATCCTGAACTCCAAAGCAGCAGATACTCTCGATATCTTTGAAACAAAAATATTACGAAGAATCCTGGGACCATTTAATCACGTACACGGCTGGATAATAAGATATAACTTTGAATTGTTTCAAATGTATAAAGTATCACCGCTAACATATTCAAAACTGCTAACTTGTTCCAGGACAGTACCGTCTATAACAATTTTTGCCCGTACGGGATCAGTTCCAAAAAAACCCATCACCTTGGTTTAATTGTAGATATCCACAATCCAGAGTCTTTGCAGATTCCATTTAACAGGTGTATACCCATCTGCAATCTGTTTTCAGAATCCGACAGAATAGCCTGATCGTCCTCAAACAACAAAGTGTCAATTATAGAGTGACCAATCATAAAATGGTCTGGAAGACACATCTACCAGTTTTGAATGACATCGTCAATATATAAATTAAAAAGGGAAGGTGATATGGACACATAATCCTTTCTTATAACCTGTATTGTTTTGTTAAGGGTCATTGCAATATCTTAGCAAAAGATTAAAGGTTAAGCTATTTTATAGGCAGGTCAAGTCTATTGGTACTGGAACGACTGGTACAAGTAAGTTTCATAAAGGGTGATAATGGACACCCTTGTCGTACTCCACAATTGTTTAAAAAATTAATAATAGTAATATAATTCTGGAACATAAATAAACATACTGTTACAAACGTGTAGTGAATTTTTCGTGAGTCAGTAACTCTAAAGATACTACAAAGCATACTTCTATTAGAGTAACATTGCTGACAGCTATTAATACAAGACAGATACGCATAACACACTAATAATATTTAGCTTACAAATCAAAGAATTGCTTATTTATATAGCTGTTTAGGCCGAGTACTTGGGAGATAGTTAATGTCAATGAGGTACAGATTAACCATAACGGGAAATGTACAAAATGCGTGATGTGAATCTGAAAACGAAGCTGTAGGTAGCAAAAACTACGTGATGCGGGAACGTTAACGAAGAGAGTGCGTGCGTATCCCACAATATGGCTCCCGTGTGGGAACAATAGTTCATGAGGCTCGCTTGTAGGTCGACGTATACTTCCTGATGCACTCGTGCACATCCGACATTTGTTTACACATTTCTCGTGAAGTTTTCAGTTATATATATATATATATATATATATATATAGAGAGAGAGAGAGAGAGAGAGAGAGAGAGAGAGAGAGAATTTTTTCATGTTCACTACATAGTTGTGTTTCGCATTGTTTCAAACGCATACTTTTGAACCCAATTACACTGAAAATTTTCCGTTCATTAACGAGCACATTTCTCTGCGTACACACACACACACACACACACACACACACACACACAAGATTTTCTGTAACCGTACCGTCAGGCGTTAAAACACTGTATGCGTTTCACTTACATATGTAATCCTTATAAACATTTTCAGTTTCTCCCCACTTTACTTTGAGTGTTGTGGAAGTTAAAATTTCTTGCAGCGTATCAGTTGTACACGTTAAAATAGTGAACTACTCTAAACTGTCTACTTTAAATTGTCTACTGTGGTTTTGGCTGTAAAATGTAAACTTACACAAATAGTACTTATAACATGAACTTTATAAATTACATTTCATAAATAATTTAAATGTAAAGAGTTTTCAACTAGATGTACGCTTGTTTGTTCTTTTGTAACTCAAATGGCACTAACATAATACTTGCTTCTGAAATTAAATAATTTCTAGATACCTATAAGCCTTATGGATCAGTTACTAAAAGGCTACTTATTGATCAGCTATGGATCCTTTAGGCTACTTATAACGTATGGGATATGTCAATAAAATAGTATATTAAATTCGCCAAGTTAATTAAATTCATTTTTTGCATTAAATAGAAAATACACAAAGACATTTGGATCTTAAAGAGACCACAGAAAAAATTGTCCATAACCTACGCTATTGACGGTTCCCTCTACTCAAGAAAAGTACTCCTCTCAATTTTGTCCGTTTCGTTGCAATCATTTACGGAGTATCATGGTATTTATCGTATGTAGTTAATGTCGGTGACTATCAGTGTTACATTGGGTTCCATGGAAAGTAGTTTTTTTTATATTTCAACAGAATGTAGGCCTAAATTTACTATAATCAACTATATAGTAGTTTTGAAAGGTATAGTTCTTTCTTTACATGTATGTTGGCATACATGTCATAAAAGAACGTGTTTATTGAATACGAGAATACTACGTTGTTCTTTATGAGTTATGTATGTGTTCGTGAGTTATCTGGTAACAAAAGAGAGATAGAGGGGAAAGGCAAAAGAATATCCCTGCATTTACTAATAAATTAAACATTTTCAAGTAAAAAAACTCAGTTTGTTTGAGCACAAATAAAGTGAAAAATTATTCTTGAAACAACAAACGATTGACTGTATTTCTAAGATTAGATAAATTTATTTAGACAACAAAACTTTCTGAATTGTACCCAGAAAGCAATTCACAAATGAATTGGATATCTATAATTAAATTTTTTTATTACATACAGTCATGAATAATGGAATCAACATGCAGATAGAAAATTAATAACTCTGCATTTCAGGTACTTGTACTTTTAGAATATTAAATTTATGTTTCTGTTTGCATCTATTCTTACACAAACTGTTGTGCTGAACAAAGTGACTTAAATTTCAATATTTTACAAACTGTGAAACTTATTTTTTTCCCTGAAATTTAACCACAAACAATCGACTGCATTTTCCATACTGAATAGGAAATGATTTATTTTTATATAACTACATAATCAAGAACTTTTATGAGTATATGTTTTCTGAGGAAAACGTTTGTCGTGAGTTAGTGAAAAATATTCTGTAAATATTGTTGAATGTATATTCTGAATTTAATATGAACAATATTCTTTTGTGGTTTTGCTAGTATCCCACTAATTTATTTCTTCACTGTCCCGGAGAAACAGTTTTACAATAACTGCAGTATTAAATGCAATTGTTCATTTATATCTATGTAGAAGTGTTTCAATGAGAAACATTGCCTAACTTTAATCAGACATTCAGTAGATTAATGTAGGTCAACAAAATAGGCACATTACGTAGTTTTTAAAAACTCCAGAGAGTTAGTCACTCCTCGCGCAACTTCATTTTCAGAATTTTCCTGCTGACATCTTGTTCTTATTACATGAATTTCATTCTACCAATTTAATAAATTTAATGATTTTAATATGCAAACAGTGGTTAGTTCTGAGCAAGAAATATCGTTAGTATAGTGCATATTATAGCAGCAAACAGCTAAAGAACATAATTTTTTATTAACATCAATAACAGCACACAATAAACTTTTCTTCAAAACAATGTTGTAACATCTTAGTAAGGCTAAGTCTGAGAATTATCTCACTACTATTACTAATACAACGGAAAACGGCTAAACGGTTACCGATAATTGTTAATAATAAAACAAATATAAACTAGAATTGTGTTGTTATGAAAACTTACGTCGATCGATAACAATGCATTATACATTTCAACGATTACTGCGTGACGTTTCCAATACAGCCACGTATTATTTGGTATCAATTGCAGTGTGTTCGGTGATGCGTGAAGAGCAAGCTTAATATACCAGATATTATACAATATGAGCAATATTCGTTTGCGGTTTTGCTCGTATTGTACTGATTAATTTGTTCACTGTCCCGGAGAAAGACTCTTATACAATAACGGCAGTATTAAATGCAATTATTCATTTGTATCTATTAAAAGTGATTCAGTGTGAAACGTTGCGTGATTTCAATCCGCGTAATAATTTCTTTGCCTATATTCCGGCTTTAATTGCCAGATATTAATCTGTGTTGGGGGTAATTAATAATGTATTATTTAAAAACAGGCTGAACTTGTATATCCATATAACTGTTATACACATAGAGTCTGATTTGATTCTGACCGGTAAAAAATATTTCAGAATGAATTCTATCGACGCCTCGTATTTTCATCTACATTGAACTTTACGCTAATAATAATATTACAACGTATATACTAAACTAACAAAATATAAACACAATCTGTCAGTGTAATGAGACTACGCAAGATTCTCAGAAAGAATTGTGTGCATACTCTCGGCCATTAAATTCTTCGTAAATTTATTTTTAAAACTTATCCGTCCTTTCATACTACATTATATATAATACACTTAAATTTCATTTTAAACATTTACAATCTTTTACATAAGTAATTTATAAGTCAGGAAATAGAAGAACTAGGAAAACTATTTATGTTCCAGTTGTTAGCCTTACATAATTATACTGTTTCAACAAAATTGTAACAACATTAAGTCTCTAAAATTTCTTAAATAAATATCCGTTTTCTTTTTTGGCGATGTAATTGTTTAGTTTCACTGTTTCACTTACGTAAGTATTAAATTTCACTTTAAAGAAAATTATCTTCCATCAATTTATCAGTGCTGGGAGAATAGTTAGTTATGTAACTGACATGCCTGACACTGACTTCCATAATTGTCTAGAAAGACACAATTTATTATAACTATATTATGACATTTATTTTGCAAGTATTTGTAAAATTTACACTACTTAATTTTTGACAACTTTACTCCACTGATAAGATTGGCAAAAAGGTATTTATTAAAAACACAATTGTAACAAAAACTTAAAAATAGAAAAAATATTGTTTCTATACAAAATTTGTAAAGCAACATTAAAGGCCACTACAGAAACAATGGTAGAATCATTGGAGAAACAAATTAGTTCTTAAACCATTTTAGCAGACGACAAACATTCAATATTGAACGGAACATAAGTTTCCCTCGCTTTTATTAATTGTAACGTAGATTTGTCCATATTCACAATAGCAAAGTTAATATTTTTAGTTGAATGACACAGCTAATAGTTTCAGTTTTTTTTGTATTCGTTTCTTAAACGTAAGTGGAATCAATGAAACGAACAAAGAGTTACAAAAGAAAGTAATTTTTAAAAGCCTCTGTAACCCCCAATGTAAATCCCCTGTGACTATAATGTAAAACTTCTCATAACGTTTATAAGATGTTCAAAATGACCCTTCTTACATATAAAATTCCATAGAATAGACTTTCTAAGTCTCAAATTAAAATCCTTTCTTTTCTCAATCAAGATTTTAAAAAGAATACATCATCAATGGGTGAACGGGTCTAACCATGTAGCACAAATTCTTTTTTGTTAATAATTTTTCGATATAGCTTCCAAGGTGTATTTATTAATCTTACACTTGCTACACCAGAGTTATTTCACCTGCCTTGAAAACAAAAATAAATTTTATTATTCCACATTCATCCAAAATTATGTATCTCATCTAGCATACCTTCAGCAAATGTACCAGCCTAAGTATATATAATATAATTAGGTATTTCAGCAACTTTGAGTTTATTCCCTCCAAACTAGCTGCTGACCTACCATATCCTAAATAATCATTTATTTTAAATTGCTAATAGAGATGTTACCTTTTTAGAATAAGATCACGAAGGAAACTTTTATTCCTTATGACTTCAACATTATTACAAACAACGCACAGAATATGAAATCTTAAAAAAATTTCCATATATTAAATTTAATTATCCTCCTCCAGGAGTCGTCAATTTTTTTATTTTTACTAGTTTGTGCCTTTCGCGCATATATCCGTGGTGCGTGTGTTACGGAGTCGCTCACAGGTATATGGGACCTACAACTTAACGCCGGATCCGAACGGCATAGTTGGGGAGGGTTTATACTAGGCAGGATACCTCTCGCAGATTTGCCATCGCCTTGCGAGGGGGAACGGTCGTATCTAAATCAGATGGCTCCGGCGGGAATCAAACCCGCACCGACAGCGTAACAGCGCTACAAAATTGAATTACACACACACACACACACACACACACACACACACACACATCCAGTGGGAATAATTTGATAGGGCATATAGCTATTACGTTTGAGGATTAAGTCCACTTGTTTGCTTTTGTAGACTATATGCCGTTTCCAAGTCATCCTCCTGACTGTATACTTTCCCAGGCATTTAACTTTAACCTTACTTTTCGATGCAGCAAAAACAAGAAATATGAATCTTTAGTGCTCAATATATACTGGATACAGGCATTGAAACATGGTATAATAGCCGAGTTAATAAAAAAAGGAAAGCGATGCGATTCGTCAAAAAATGACCAACCAACGCCTTAAAAAAATGTATAAATAGAAGTGCCTCAACGGGATAGAACCTTCTTGTTCGCATTCGTTCGCGGGTGTTTGTGATCTGTGTTTGCGCGCTACTAAAGATGTCTTTCATAGGTACAGATGAAACGCCTGGAAATGTATATAGACAATCTAGACCATGGCCTAACAACCCGGAAAATTGTGAAAATTTAAACACTGGCCTTGAAACCTTACGTCCACTTATCAGAACGTGTAAAGTTGGACCAAGAATTTTACCCTTTGGCATGCCTGATTGTATTCGGTGTAGTTGAATTCCGCACTGTTACTTGGAATTAGATACGATTAAATGGGACTGAATTATGGGGGTTAGACTGAATTATGTTTGTTTTAGTCTGTTTAATAGGCCGCCATGCCACACCCAGTCAAATGCTGGCTTAAACTTAAGAATTGACTTTCTTCTAGATATTTATTAATGATATCCGCATGTTATCCTCTGTATCTGCTGTACTGCAGAAAGCCCTTGACGAAATCCGAAATGGTAATAAGGGAGTCAAGATTTTGCGGAGTAAACTTTTCTTACATATTTTACACAGAACTAGTAGAAGACCTATTAAACGACGTGATGTAATTTCTGTTAGATCTTTCTTTGGTTTAAAGGTAGGAAGTATTTTTTAGGTTTTTAGTCGTGTGACCAGTAACCTATTCTCGGTATTCAGTTACTTTTTTTTTTCAATTTAGTTAGAATTACTCCTTGGCGGGCTGTAAGACCGCGGTCCAAAGTTGTTAAACGCAGACCTACCGGCCGTTCCTTCAACGGGTACCTTCAGTACAGAAAGGCTGCAACACACTGATTGAGGTTATAACGTATATGGAATGACATAGGAGAAACGTATTTCTTACGTAAAGCTCGTTGCTTGATATTAGCACTAATGTAATAATAATAATTTATTAAAATTATTCTTGTTATTTAAGAATAATCGTAGTAATTAATATGAACGGGACTTAGACAGAACTGATCTTCAAAGAGTAACAGCAGTGTTACCACAACACACACAAAAATGAACTGAAACAAACGCACACATTACAAGTAGTGACGTAAACGAAGTTACGTAACTCACAATTTACACATGAAACTCTGCTTGTAGGAAAGCCGTACAATAAGTCAAGCCATTATGGAAAGCCATTAAACAGCGGCGGACGTCTCATTACTTGCCTTCCCCTTTTCTTTAACTTTTTAATGACTTTTCTTTTCTGTTTAAGTAAGAAAAAATGTTTCCTCCTTACATGACTTGCAAGTTAGTGAATGGTTGTAGAAACTGCAAGGATTTGTCTGATGCAGCATACTCATGATTCATTACACAATATAAGTACGTTAGGACATAATAATTTGTAAAACAAATTTTAATGCTTACAATCTCTTACTCTGCCTTATAACATGAATAACTAAAGTTTATAAAATCAAAATATGATAAAAAATACTCTAGTATATTAAACATAATGTAAACGAAATAGTCTATCATGTTTATGTTATATTATATTATATATCTTAGTAACTGACACCACGTTATAATCAGTAGTAGTTAATACACTTTTGTCACAAAAGCTGCTAAAAAATTAATAAAATAATGTATGCTTTTTTAAATTTTTATTACACCATTTTTTGAAAACGTGTTATCAAACGCTGAAAATATTCAGCTTTACAGATTACATAAAAAAACACAGTACTCAAATGAGGTAATGTATTGTGCCTTCGACCTATTGTGGCTATATAAGTTACATACATAAATTAACTTTATCCCTAGAAAATTGAAGTTACGTTCCAAAGTACTGTTCAGTTTTCATCTCACATACTCCTTACATATTGCCTACACGTTTCGTTCTATTACAATGCTTGAAATATTGTGAAGTATAGTCTTATAGTATAGACTACATGAGCGTCAGCGTACGAGAAAACATATAGGAGCACGGAATTTAGAAACACATATCTTGGATAGAGAACAAAGTTTCTTGCAAGCTACTTTTTACGCCTCACGACTGAAAAAAAAATAAAATTTGATACGAAATTTTTTTCTTTTGTTATTACAAGAATATTATTAAATTGCAATAGCATTTAATTGAAATATTGCATATCATAGTCTATCTAGAGTATCTATTAAGAATATCTTAATATACATAATAACATTATAGAGAATTCTGAATTAAATACATTTTTAAAAACACATCAGTGGATGCCAAATAGTAAACAATTGAAAACAAATGTCAGCAAAGACCAAATGTTATGTGACATATATGAATACCACAGTGGAAAAACCGATTGGTTTCAGCTGAAGAGAGGCTTGTAAACAATACGTTTCATTTAACACGTAGCGGTAATATCTGCAGATAAGAATTTTTGTTAAAAACATTGAACAGTTGCAAATTAAAAAGAACTCAGCAACGTTGTTTGTCGCTCAGCAGTGTCGAATACTAAACAATTTCGATTACTGAAGAGCTTGTTTCGTGTCGTAAGATTGCACAGATTCTTAACAGTTTCAAGTGATACAATATTGTAACAACACAAATGCTTGTACAAACAATACAATAATATAGTAGTATTTGTCTCTTATAAATACATATACATACACACACGCACACATTTATGTATATATATTATATTATATTTTATTATATATATATATAATAAAGAGAGAGATACAGACTATATAAAACATATATTAATATCAATTGATTTCAAAGTTTAATTGATCTGTATTTATTCTGAAGATGACAGCTAATTCTTTCGAAACAGTGTAACAATATATAAAAAATATATAAATATATTCTTGTAAAAAAGAAATATTATTAATATTAATAATATATTCATATACACATATTTTCTTTTCAAGTTAATTTTTCTGTTTTAGTTTCTTTGCAGTATTTTAGAGTTATTTCTCCAGGATAGATTACATCTACAAGGATAGATTTTTTATTAATTATCTAAATTTAATTATGTTGGATTCAGTTAAAAATATATACTAATGATAATTTTTTTAATTTTGGTGAAATAATATTTAAATAGATATTTATTTTTGTCTGAGAAATTTTTATATAAAACTAGGATTAGATACCCTATTATTGAAAGTGTAAATTAAATAACTAGACTATTAATAGTTATGATCTTTAAAATCAAAGAATTTGGCGGTAATTTATCTAATCAGAGGAATCTGCTTTATAATCGATAATCCACGATAGATTTCACTTTATATATACTTGTATACCTCTGTCAAGAATGTTTTATCAGAATAATTTTCATATATTTTATTATTATAATGTCAGGTCAACGTGCAGTTAATTTTAAAGAAAAAATGGATTACATTATTATAAAAATGAATTGTTTTCTATAATGAAATCATGAAATTGGATTTGAAAGTAAAATTTATTAAACATAATTATTTGAATTTAGGTCTAAATTATGCACACATCGCCCGTCACTCCCATTATAAAGTGGGATAAGTTGTAACAAAGTAGCTGTACTAGAAAGTGTAGCTAGAATGCAAATGAAAGCTTTAAGCATATTATTTACACTAATAAAAATTATTGATTTATCAATATAATTCGAATTATAATTTAAATATATATATTTAATTATAAAAATTATTTTAAATAAAAATAATTATACAGTTTTAGTACTATTTATTGAACATATATTTTTAACTTAACTGTGAAGGTTAATAGTAAATGTAAAAAACGTAAAAATTATGATTTGTACATTTTGCATCAGGGTTGATTAATTATATTTAAAAATTTATTTTTCCAGAATTATAGTGATTTAAAATTATTTGTTAATTATTATGACATAAATATTGATAAAATAATTTTGGTAATGAAATTTTTTCGAACTATAATATTTCTGGTTTCTTGGGAATTTAATTTAATTTAGAATAAATACTATAATTTATTTTTTAATATAAAATTTTATATTTATTTAATTATATTAAGGATAAGCTAAATATAATTTCTAGAATATGTAAGTATTCAATTAATAGGCTTGTAATTAGCCTTTTTATATGAGTAAGTTTAATTTTATTTTTACTTTAAATGCATTTAATATATTTTAGATAATACTAAGAAAATTACGTTAATTAAAAAAATGTCATTAAAATGATTAAATTAGTAAACTACAATACATTTTATTTAAGAATTAGGCAAATATAATTTTCACCTGTTTACCAAAAACATGTTCTTTAGTGTCTATTTAAGGTCTATTCTGTCCAATGATATTTAAATGGCCGCGGTAAATTGACTGTGCAAAGGTAGCATAATAATTAGTCTTTTAATTGAAGGCATGTATGAATGAATGAATGAAAAATTTTCTTTTTTAATTAAAATAAGTTGAATTTAAAATTTAAGTAAAAAATCTTAGATAAATGAGTGGGGAGAGAAGATCCTATAGAGTTTTAAATAAAATTTATTTTATTAAAGTTTAGAATTAGTAACTAAAAAATTTATTTTATTTTTTGTTTGGGTGACATTTTAATAAATAAAACTTTAAATGAATTTTTCATAAATTAATGTTTAATTGATCCAGTTTTTTGATTATAAAACTAAATTACCTTAGGGATAACAGCGTAATTAATTTGGAGAGTTCATATCGATAAATTAGATTGCAACCTCGATGTTGGATTAAGAAAAGGATTTAGAGCAAAATTTACATATTCTAGGTCTGTTCGACCTTTAATTTCTTACATGATCTGAATTCACATCGGCGTGAGCCAGGTTGGTTTCTATCTACTAATATATTTTTGATATTAGTACGAAAGGACCATATCAAATAATTTAATTTATTCTATTTTAGCAAAAAAGTGCATTAAATTTACAATTTAATTATGTAACAAGATTACATGTAAAAAATGTTTTTAATTACTATTTTAATCACTATTTTTAACTTTGATGGAACGAAAAGTTTTAAGATATATTCAAATTTGTAAAGGTCCAAATACAGTAGGATTTATTGGTATTTTACAACCATTTTCCGATGCTATTAAATTATTTTTAAAAGAAATAAATATGCCAATATTATCAAATTATTTAATTTATATAAGTAGACAAATTTTAGGACTATTTAATTCTTTATTATTATGAGTTATTTACCATATTTAATTAATTGTGTGTCATTTAATATGGGTATAATATTTTTTTTTGTACAAGTATAGGAGTTTATAGTTTAATAATTACAGGTTGATCATCAAATTCTAATTATGCTATGTTAGGATGTATTCGATCAATTGTTCAAACTATTTCATATGAAATTAGACTTGTATTCATTATTTTGTGTCCTGTTGTAATACTTGAAAGTTTCAATTTAATTGAATTTTATTTTTTTTCAACAATTAATATGATTGGCGTTTTTATTTTTACCTCTAAGAATTTGTTGAATTTCCTCAGCTATAGCTGAAACTAATCGATCACCATTTGATTTTTCTGAACGCGAATCAGAATTAGTATCTGAATTTAATGTTAAATATAGAGGAATAGGATTTGCATTTATTTTTTAGCTGAGTATGCTAGAGGTTTCACATCTAGTCATCTTTTCTAAAAAAATGCACGCACGCACACGCACGCGCGCGCATATATATTAAATATTTAATTTTTATAACGAATTTACCTCAAGATATTTCTTTCCTTATTAGGAACATGTTTCGGGTACCATTTTGTACCCATCCTCAGCCTTCCGGATTTTGTGTCTGGTGAAGTACATGTGTGTTGGTTGGTTGTTATTGTGGCTTCCTGTTGGCTTTTGGTACTTTAAATTGGTTTTATTGTGTGTGATTGTGGTGTATGTATTAGTATTTTGTGTATTTTCGATGTTAAGTACTTTGAAAACTGTGTCATGTTTTGTATTGTTTTGTATTTGTTCAGGTATTAGTTTGTTTTGTGTTTTATGTTTGTAGATTTGTAAATTTTCCCAAATGTTCATTATGGTGCTTTGGTATGGTATGTGTTTTATTAGAGTCATGTTGGTTATGTTTGAGAATTCATGTCCAGTGTTTATTGCATGTGTGGCCAAAATTAGATTTGTATATTTCTGCTATATATACAGGGTGTCCCGGGAGGAGAGGGAAATATTTTGAGAAATGGTTCTATAATGTAAAAGAAGAAAAAAAGTTCATGTAAATATATGTCCGGAAACGCTTTGTAAGCAAGTTACGGCTAGCGAAAGATTTCGCCCGGTTTCGATTCCCCCGGGTAAATGAAGACTTTCTGAAATTCTGGGAAGGGGCGAATTCTGTTGTTTCTTATGGTTTTTGACCTGAAAAATCGAATAAAACAGGTCGCAGAACTGTATCTCCCATAAGTTTCATGATATCCGACGTAAAACAGAAAAATCTTTGCCTAAAAACAAATTTTGGAAAATTGGAAACATTTGGAATTTTTTGTTCATTTTTATTGACTTTATTTACACCATTTTTCTCAGAATTAAATTCTTTACAAGTTTTGTTTTTAACTTTTATGCATTTATTAGTCATTTAACAAAGTTATTGTACTTCTAACCTAAAAAAACGTAAACACGTTTTTTTAGGTTAGAAGTACAATAACTTTGTTAAATGACTAATAAATGCATAAAAGTTAAAAACAAAACTTGTAAAGAATTTAATTCTGAGAAAAATGGTGTAAATAAAGTCAATAAAAATCAACAAAAAATTCCAAATGTTTCCAATTTTCCAAAATTTGTTTTTAGGCAAAGATTGTTCTGTTTTACGTCAGATATCATGAAACTTATGGGAGATACAGTTCTGCGACCTGTTTTATTCGATTTTTCAGGTCAAAAACCATAAGAAACAACAGAATTCGCCCCTTCCCAGAATTTCAGAAAGTCTTCATTTACCCGGGGGAATCGAAACCGGGCGAAATCTTTCGCTAGCCGTAACTTGCTTACAAAGCGTTTCCGGACATATATTTACATGAACTTTTTTTCTTCTTTTACATTATAGAACCATTTCTCAAAATATTTCCCTCTCCTCCCGGGACACCCTGTATATATATATATATTTTTTGTAATGGTACATATAACACATCCAACACCAATGTATCACAAATGAATTGAAAGCCACTACAAATAAAATTGTCTACAAAGTTGAACCTGCAATCACGAATAAAGAAGTATCATAAGCCAAAATAAGTGAATAAAATAAATAATGAATTACCAGTAAATGTACAACTGAAGAAAATAAAACAAGACTAACGACGAGACAACATACCTAATTACCCAGTAGATCAAACAGTGAGAAAAAAACTAGTGACAACACCGTCAAGAAGAAATCTACTACGAGTGAGGAAGGAATCAGTGCAGATAAGAAGAAAACATATCCAGGTCAAACACCAAAGGGAGATAATATGAATTAGAATGAATTAACATATGCAAATAAAAGTATTATTATAGAGAAAGAAAGTATACGTGAAACAAACAACATGATTTAAATCCCTAAGCTGTAAATTGACACTGACCTAAACTTATTAATCAAATACCTTCCTTAACAATACAATACAAACAGAACTCAATAAAAGTTAATTATTGAAAACAGAAGTTAATAAAGAGAATGAGTAACAGTATGATAATTTCATAGCTAAATGATATATAAACATGACAAAAAGGACTATGTCCAAAACACTAATAACAGATTATAAAGTGGAATTGAATTGTAAATAACCACTAATTACCAATGATAAAGACTGTGAAAATAAACAAATTGAAATCTAGTAATAAACAATAAATATACCAGTGCTATATAAAGTTAAATAAATCAGGTGTAATGTAGAAATTCAAAGACAATCAACCATTGTTGAATAATTAAATTATAACATTACCTAATCTTGCCAACTAGTTTTCAACAAAACCATAGAAAAATAAGACTAAAGCAATGTGAACTAAAATGTGTTGTAGTATAACATAAATAGATGGTGTAAGGAACATTTATTGTACAACAGATAATGTGCTAAGGAAACATAAAGGCTGAATTGATGTAATTTAATATAACCATATGCATAACATAGAATGTTTGCATGAGACAGCAAAACTATCAAGTAAACTTGTAACAAAAGAGTAGGAACTCAACCAATAACACTGAATAAGGCAGAATAACGTTTAAATAAGTAAATTCAAGTATTATATCCACCTAATTAACAATAATAACACAAATAATAAGTAAACCATAGTAACAGCTAGATGCAAGTAGTCAGGGTAACTTCAAACCAAAGTAATTGTCAATGTAAATGCAGAATTAACTACTGCACAGTACTAACAGTGTTATCAGAACACTGATAATAGATAATAAAACAATAATGAGATTAATGTGAAGGAATTACAACTCACGAAAAAATGTAACTTTCAAGAGTATTGAAAACTCACCTAAAAGACTATAATTAAGGTAATAAAACCCAGTGATAAATAAAAAGGACACTATCAGAAGTGATAATGACCAATGCATTGTGCATAGCCCATAATAAAATGATATTATCAACAACTATTATTGTAATATTATTGATAAACAATGTATGTGTCAATAGGACCTAGGAAAATGGATATTTTATAACTATTAGTACATGACCAGACGTGAAAAGTGTATAATACTGTAATAATATATTATCACCATGAACACACGGGATAAAAACAATATATTTAAGGTATTAGGTAACTTAAGAAGTATTATTAATTTGTACCAAGTGCGGTTTTATCAACCCCATATCAGAACTATATGATGAGGGTATGCAAATTACTCGTAATCAAAAGATAGAAACGATGGGAGTTATAAAAATATTGTCAGTATAATTATAGATAAGATATTTGACTTATAAGAAAAAATTAGTAAGTGACAAGCCCTTGCGCTTGGCTGTGTAACCAGTAAATCATAGCCTTGGACCTAGCCACTGACGCTAGTTTAAGCTTCTATTTTGACGAACCTCGCCGAGAGTACATGACATAAAGACAATTAGCCAATCAGAGCTCATTAAAAAGTACGAACTCCCGAATCCCGACCAGGTAACATCAATCAGTTCATCACCGGCATTCGAGAGATACTCCACGTTAGCGGAGCGGCCATCATAACATTGAATTGACAGCCGACAGCTGATAATGCACAGCTAACCTCGAAACTTTGTGTTGAGGTTAGGTCGGACCGAAAGGACAGTGATGTCTATTTTCAAAGTGTTCTATAACGGAGTTCATGCGTATAGGCAGTGTGTGATGTGAATTAATAAAAAATTAATTAAAATATTAATTAATTATTAAAAATTAAAAAGTGTTAATTCGTCGACTCAACAGAATACGCAAGTGTCAGTGCAAATGATCATTATATTATATAACAAATCATTAATCAATTAAGGAACGCTAATAGTGGATGTAATTTGTTTAAATTAAATAACAAATAACCCGATTTCCACAAGGAAGGGGACTTTGAAAAATAACACAAACAATAATCAAATGAAAGATTTTGCTAATAACAATTTTAACTTTCCAGATTGAAATTAATTGTAATAGTTTAAGAAGAGACGTTGAATAATCAATGAGGAAACAATGAACCCTAACAATTAATAATTTTAAGATATTATTGTATTTAATTGTAGTACATTAACTCAAGGCCACACATGAGTGGACCCTAGTAGTAGTGAATTAATTTGAATTACCTGTTTTGTTTATATCCAATTTTGGGGATCATTCAGGAAAATAACACTGAAATTAATACATAATAATAATGTACAAAATAAGTAATGCCTCAAAGAAGCATCCATTAATTAAATTCAAATAAGTAAGGTTACCATGAACCGTAATTAACTTCAATTATAAACAATGAACAATCGTTCATATTTTGTGTTATGTTAAAGCAACAATTAATATTTTTATTCTCCGCCTACTCATTATCACAGTAGTGCATTTTATTGTTGAAGTGTATCTTGCAGACTCAAAGAACCTACTAATTTTATAAAGCATAATAACCAAATTATTTACAAGCAGAAATAATCGACTTTCAAAATGCAGTCTTACCACCCTGAGAGTTTAATAATTTTAAGAGTCCATATTCAACTTTAATTACTTTTTAAAAGGAAAATAAATAATAAAAGTGTAACAACAACCTTCCAAATTGAGTTAAATAAATAACTATTGTTTCACGAACAAATTAAAGTGTTGACATTTATTGAAAAGAATAGAATTACAGCTTAAGTGAGCAACAAGAGACGGTTGGTACCAGGAGACAGAGCGAGAATTTAAATCTAATGATTCTCACCAGCAATATTATCTCATATCATTAGCATACTACAACTGTTAGTAAGTATCATATAAATGTTATGCTTATGTTAATTTCAGTACAGGAATGCACCGATCGACTCACCTCAGCTAATGGCAGAAAAGTCAACGCAACTTATTCAAATACGAACTCAAGACATTGAACAAAAATTATAAAAAAATCTAAACATATTTAATAAACAACTTCAAGAGTAAGTGAACAGATTTATTTATATTGGGTTCAATAATAGATTGAATTGGATTGAATAAATCACTAAACAAAAAAAACTAATAATAAAAAACCAAACCTTAATAATAATTGTAAAACTTATAACAAGATTCTACGAGACGACGACCTCGTCTAAACTACAAATATAGGACCGTAATTCGTCTAATCTACAAAATGGCGCCCGACATGGGGCGTGAATTAGGTGAAAAATATTTAACCTAATCAAATAAAAATAAATAATTTACCTAATTTTCGAGGCAGCTGCAATACACACAAACTGAAAATGCAACGGAGAGCAACTTCAAAGAAACGTGCGGCGGAAGTCGAGAAGGAGATAACATGGACGACAAGGAGGCGACGCCAGTCGGAGATGTAGAAGAAATATTACCTCCTACAGAACCTAACCGACCTGTACAACAAGAGGAACAACTTGAGAGACCCGCACAAACAGGGGACGTAAGTTTACAAGAAATAATGAGGGCGATCATGGAAAATAACAAGACGACGGAAGAGACCAATAAGAGTATCAAGTCATTAAAGGAAAATTTTAATGAGAAATTAAATAAAAATATGGAATCGTTAAAGGAAGATACCCGAGCGATAAATAAGAAAATCGACGACAGTAACAAAGAATTGAAGGATGACAGCCAGAAAAATATTGAATCATTAAAAGAGGATATTCAGAGGAACGTGATGGAACAATTGAACAAAACTAAGGAAGAATTAAGTAAGAAAATCGATGATAGCATCGAAGACAATAGTAGAAACACGGAATTACTAAATAAGAAGATGGAAGAAAATATGGAACTTATCAGTCAAAGAATCAAAGACAATAATGAGAGGCTAAATACGAAGATAGAAGAGGAAATAACCGGAGTGAGACGAGAAATTTCCGAAGTTAACGAAAGGTGCGAGCTAAACCAACAAGAACTGCAGCAAACGAAAGAGAACCTTCATACCCGAATCGATAACATTGAAGAAAATCACTTAAATAAATTTGAATTAATTGCGAAAAAACAAGAAGACCTGACGCAAGCACAAACGAACTTAGGAACGAAATGTGAAGAAATCACCGCAACAGTAAATGATCTTCGAGACCAGGTCCACAGCGATAAAGAAAAAATGGCCGAGGTGCAGTGGCGAGAATTCAACAACTTCAGAGAGGAGATTAACTTGTTCCGGAGTCAACCGATCCAGATGACGGGAATACCAAACATGGACAACCGGGAGACTATAAATTTCAAAACTTATAAGAAAAATCCTATGGAAAGGGTCTAATTCATTGAAAGGGTCGAAAAAAATATAGCACGTAACCGTGAAACCAGATGGACAACAATACGGAGTATGTTGGACGATTACTTTAAGGACGTGCACGACAACTGGTGGCCTGCCACCAGACACGAGATACAAAACTATGCCGACTTTAAAACACTTTTCAAAGCGAAATATTGGTCCGAGTCGACGCAGAATATCGTGCGCGACATCTGTAATGGGAAATACGATCGCAACAAGGGAACCACACTCACGGCATACTTCCTGGGCAAAGTGTGCATGGCCAGGAACCTTGAACCTAAGATATCGGAGGAGTGCCTTGTGACCAAATTGTCATACCACTTTGAAGAGGGCGTGGCCAGAGCGAGACTCAACGGACAAATACGTACATTACAAACTATCTCCGCATAACTGGAGAATTATGAACACGAAAGATATTACCGAAGGAGTCGCCAGAGACCGGACACGTACTTCGAACGAAACGGCCAGACCAGCTACGGGAACAATTATCGGGGCAATTACAACAACCCAAACCGGGACAGGGCCGACCAGAATCCAAGACCGGCTAATAATGGGAATAATTATCAGCAAAACAGAGATAACCCAAACTACGCCAAAGAACCCAAAGACTGACGCGAAGCCAGTTAGTCAATTGTTGGAATTCATACCGTAAAGAACGACTCCTCTGTGACACCTATAACCGCGAAGTTACCATCAGAATCGAACCTCGGCTAGGTTAGGTGTAGGGGAAGGTAGCGTACCTTGGGCCACGATGTACCTCGGGCCAGTTGTAGTTTCTAGCCAGTGAGTGAAGGGAAAATTCTATTTGTGGGCTCGATAGGTTGGTCACACTGTTTGAACACCATATGTTCTAGTTTGGTTGAGTTTGCCGCCAAATGCAGTGCTCAGTGACAGTGTGTTTGTTTAAGACTGCTCCAAGTAAAATTTTTCCTTTTCACTTTTAGATTTTTACCAATTAAGGTAAGCAGAGTTAAGAATAATTCTTAGTTATAACTTGTTAAGCGTATTTTTCTGCATAGAATAAGACAAAACAATAACAAATGCTAGTTTTTAATACGAAATAATTATAACCTAAAAGTAAACCACACATCGTTGTACCTCGGGCCGGGACAACCCGATGTACCTCGGGCCGGTTTAAATGGCGTTTTTATACTCGTACCTTGGGCCTCCTCCTATTATTTTATCTATAGGCCTACGATTGAGTAGTAACTGGTACATTTTTTTTATTTTTAGATGCCGCGAAGTAAACAAGGAATAAAAAGGCCCAAAGTTTCAGAAGAAAATTTAACTAATGCTGTTAAAGCAGTTAAAGAAGATGGTATATCTGTTCGGTTGGCATCTAAGAAGTTCAGTGTTTCGCGAACAACACTCCAGAGACATTTAAGTGCTTTTGAACACAGTGGTGATAACACCTTTACTGTAAAAAATAAAAATGATGTGTGGAGAGTATTCATGCTGGAAGAAGAAAAATGCTTAGTTACATATTTAACTAAAGCCAGCAATATGCATTACGGTCTAACCAGACATAAGGTGATGGTCTTAGCCTATGAATTCGCTAAGACCACAGGAAAGAAATATCCTAGTTCTTGGGATACCAATAAGCAAGCTGGTCTAAAATGGCTTACAGAGTTCATAAAAAAACATCCTCTGTCACTTCGAAAACCCAGAGCTACTAGCATTGCTAGAGCTGTAGGCTTCAATAGACCTGTAGTCAAAGGCTTTTTTGAAAAATACAAGGAGGTGCTTTTAAAGCACAAGTTTGAACCCCAGAACATTTACAATATGGATGAAAGTGGGCTATCCACTGTCCATAATCCCCCTAAAGTTATAGCTCCTAAAGGAACAAAGCAAATAGGGGGTGTGACTAGCAGTGAGCGTGGAGTGAACGTAACCATGATTTCATGCATAAGTGCCACAGGAAACTCAATCCCACCAGTCCTTATTTTCCCGAGGGTTAATTTCAAAAATCATATGGTAACTGGTGCTCCTCCTGGCACCTATGGAACCTGCAATCCTTCTGGGTGGTCGACTGGTGATATTTTTGTCCAATTCTTAGACCATTTTATAAAGCATGCACATCCTTCCAAAGAAAACAAGGTCCTTATCATAATGGACAACCATGAAAGCCATGTAACAATTCAAGCGATAAACAAGGCTAGGGAAAACGGTATTGTCATGTTGACCATACCGCCCCACACCAGTCACAAGCTCCAGCCACTTGATAGAGGAGTTTTCGGTCCCTTTAAAAGTTATTACAATAAGGCCTGTCAAAACTGGACTTTAAGTCATCCTGCAAAACCAATCACAATTTATGAGGTTGGTTATTTAGTAGGCCAAGCATATCCTATGGCATTTACCCCAAAAAATATTTTATCTGGTTTTTCTGTCAGTGGCTTATGGCCCATAAATCCAGATGTTTTTGATGATAATGAATATGCTAGTAGTCTTGTTACTGATCGTCCGGAACCAGTTGAACAATCTAGCATTCCTGAGAAAGAACCCCCCCTTGAAACAATTGAGAAAAATATCTACAATCTTCAGGCTGCTACATCATCAGACATAACTGATTTGCTAGATGCTAATAAAACAATCAGTGCTCCTTCACCAACGAATCCTGGTTCCCCTACTCAAGAAGCTACATCAGGAACAGCAATAACCTACAGCAACAATGTTCCTTCATTGTCCAAACTTTGTTCAACACCAAAGCAATCACAAAACAATTCATGTGATGATTTAATGAGTTTAATTGAAAAAATCAGACCTTATCCGAAGACAGAGGCCAAAAATAGGAAGAAAGGAGGTCGCAAACCTGGCAGATGTAGAGTCATTACTGACACCCCTGAGAAAAATGCTATTGAAATGGAAACCCTAAGAAGAAAACCAAACAAAAATAAACGGAAGCATAATGATAAACAAACAACAAACAAAGGCAGGAAAAAATTATTTGTCCAGGTGAGAACTAAGAAAACCGCAAAAGATAAAACTTTAGAACTAGATCACTCTTCATCAGATGATTCTTGTGTCATGCTACCAGAAGATTCAGAAAGTGACATTAGTTTAAATGAATTAGCCCAAACATATGAGGCCAATTTCAATGAAGAAAGAGAAGATGATGCTTTTCTTCAACAGACTGATATTGAAATATGTGAAGGGAAATGGGTCCTTGTTTCATTTTTTACAAAGAGAACTGTAAAACATTTCGTGGGTCAGATAATTTCAATGACAGATGGATTACCAACTGTGAAATTTTTAAGGCGAGTGAGAAGCAGTTCTTTTTTTGTCTGGCCGCAAGGAGAAGATATATCAGAAATACAAAAAGAAGAAATAGTTGTTGTCTTGCCAAATCCGATTGAACAAAAGCGAGGAGGATTCTATTTCCAAGTTTCATTTGATGGGTTTAAAGTGTGTTAAAATGTTTACATAGTATTACCATTAATTCACTAAGCTAGAAGAACTTTAAGAGAAATAAAAGTGTATTTTTTCCTTTGTTTCACTTTTTGCATTTGTATTTAAGTCACATTTATAGCTATTTTAATTAATTATTTATGTACAATAAAAGCCATTTTATAATTTGTCAGTTTTTTTTTCATATTCCACCAAAATATAACTGCTTACTTTTATGCTGGAGGATATGGCCCAAGGTACATAATAGTGTGGCCCAAGGTACAACGTGTAATTGTACCTCGGGCCATTTAACAACTTTTTTAAAAACCTATTTTTCAATAACAATAGCTTAAGATAATAATACTTTAACTATATTACTTTATACCAAACTAAATTTGTGATTTTGTCACGTAAAAATTATTTAATTACATCAAAAAATAAAAAAAATATGACCGATAGAAAAAAAGTGGCCCGAGGTACGCTACCTTCCCCTACAGTGATTAACGAAACATAACCAAACAAGTGAGAAAAGTGTTGTGACTTGTTTACATAACCAAAAAAGGAGTTATTGTAAACTACTAATAGTACCAGTGAATAAGAAAGTGTGTGAAAAGTAAACGAAACTATAGTGAATACTTAAAATAATAAACGAATTATAACTAATTATGATAATATAACTGTAACACTTTATGTACACTTGAAAACTATTTATTCCACTACCACTAAACAAAAACACTAACGCTATTGTTAATTTTTCACGTTTTAACTATTATTTCTTTGTTTTTAATGTTTAAAGCTGTATAACCTATTGAAATTAGGTTAACCTCAAAATAGACACTGTTCGGCACATACGAACTAATTGTTATTTTAGTATAAGATATTATTTTGTTTTATTATAGTCCACTTTGTATTGTGATGTTTTGTACTTCGCAAAAGACATTTTCGTAATTAATTATTGTAGTCACAAGAACCCCAGATTATATTAACTTAACATAAAACAGTAGGCATAGCCCTGAGCTTTAAGAAGATCATATTGCCAAATGCTGAGCTAAAAATTTTACAAGCCTGGACAAATAAAATTAAGAAGAAATGTTATTCAGTTTAATTTAGAAAAAGAAAAGCACAGACTCTAAAAAGAAAATAAAAGAATATTGAAGAGAATTATTTGTGTTTGAACAATTATTTTTTAATACTTCACATTTTTGACAGTTTCTAAATAAATATTAGCGTGGTCATAAACATTCGAAGAATAAGTTAGTAGTACCTATTGCTGGTGTACCACGTGCAATTTGAATTATTTAAATAGGTAAGTGAATTCAAATGGAATAAAGGAAGGAATTAAAAGAATTTAAGAATTTTAATTAATCAAGACATTAATTATTTTTAATTAATGAAAAATAACTTAAAACCTGGAACAATCTAGTCACATATCTACAGGTACAAGTAGAAATTTAAACATATTCCAATTTACTATTACCTATTTTGGCGTCCAAAAGTGAAACTCAATCAGTTCATAAACCAATACTCAATTATCATTGAACAATTTAGGCCTACTAATTTGTAACTCTATATATTTAATGAAATATAAGACTATACCAAAACTAGAAAACACAACCAGTATACCTTTGTAAATTTACATATATGGTGTAAACAAAGTGAAACAAGTAAGAAAATTAACTAAGAGCATTTTATTTTAAAATATGTCAACACCATCAAAATACATTTTTTTATAAATCAAAAATACACCACGATCAATAAGTGTGAGTTATAAAATTGCAGCAGTACGTCTGCGTACGTTACTGTGCATTGTCGCAGTTAGTTAAAAAAAATACTGCTAAATTAGAATAAATAATTAATATCGTCAATATGAAAAAAAAATGCCTATTGAAAGCTGTAAGTAACCAGCTAAGGGGAACACCGAATGTGCGGGACGGTACTGGCATATCAAGCCACACTCAAGCTAAGACTGTGTACAATGTTGTGTACAATGATACATAGTGACAAAATTGATTGATATTTCATGAATACGATATTTATATGTAGGCACACAAAGCAAAGTAGCAATAACATAAAAAATGTGGAATTTAGAAAAGAAATACAATCTGAGCAAGTCGAGAGCACAAATATAAAAATTTCTATTTATACACGTCAATTTATATCTTGTGTATTATATTTATGAATATTTGTGTAATGTTATTTGTATAGTGACAATAATTGTGTGTATGATGAGCACACACAAAACAAAAATATTATGCGAATAATAATGACGAAATTTTAATTCGTAATTTTTGAAAATTTTATTTAATAAAATTTTGAATGATTTTTACGAAGTTGATATGATATAAGAAGTGTTATTATTATTTTAAAAACACACCATACACCTTTTCTCGTTATAATATATATAGTTTTTAGTTGATATCGAGTTTCAGTCGCAATAAAAATGCTGCTTTTTGCGACGTTTCGAGATTTATTCCATCTCATATTCATGCATTTTTTCACTTCACTTTGTATACTGCATAGTGACAGTGTGTGAATCTATTACGTGACTGGAGAAAGAGCGGACGCTGTGTGTGTGTGTGTGTGTGTGTGTGTGTGTGTGTGTGTGTGTGTGTGTGTGTGTGTGTGTGTGTGTGTGTGTGTGTGTGTGTGTGTGTGTGTGTGTGTGTGTGTGTGTGTGTGTGTGTGTGTGTGTGTGTGTGTGTGTGTGTGTGTGTGTGTGTGTGTGTGTGTGTGTGTGTGTGTGTGTGTGTGTGTGTGTGTGTGTTGTAATAGGTGGTATTTGCATATAAAGTAGTATTTTTACTCTAAGCGTATGATAGCATGTTGCAATGAAAATTTGTTTAGGTAAAAACTGTACGTTCAGACATCGTATAAAGACACAATAAGATACATGTCAAATTTGTTAGTTTAAGTTAATTTTAACAGTAAAAAAATTATTAAATAGTATTGTGAAATAGTGGGAACACATGAGTAGGCATATGATGAGGGCGCGTGTGCGGGTATGTATAACTATGTTACGGGACAATAATAAAAAGCAGTTGGTAACTTAAAAAAGAATTGGTAATTGACGCTGATATCGGGCGGCATAAATTTATATTATTTAAAGTGTAATTACAGATGAAGTTGTAAGTCCTGAATGACAATTATCAAGTGTTTTTTAAAAACAAAATTTTTAACTTTTATTCGACAAATGTTTACCAAAGTTTTTTTTTTAATAATACTGTCACACTTTGTTCAGAAATCAAAACGTTAGGTCAGATTTTCAGACAGCGGCGAAACAAAGCACTGTGGATCAGACATCTCACAAGTGTCCAAGTTATAAATTGTCTGCTATTTGTAGGACGGATATTGGTTCCGAATGTCTTGCGAATTACAATGAAGCAGCTGTCAGTGGCGTCGTAACATCTGTTACTGCCGACACGTGACTGTAGACTGGCTGTACGTGAAGAGTATACTACAACGTTTTTTCTATTTCAGTTACAGCACAATTATCTCATCGTTGATAATTACAGAACTTCATTTCGTACAATTACCGACAAGACAAGATCGAATCAAGGGAGTAGTATATAATTCTGTACAACTTATTCTGTTATCTACTTACTTTAAATATTAATAACAATAAAACAGTAAAACTTTTCTAATTTTTAATCAATGGGGCCACACAAAATTTGAATCGACCAAGTTTCAAATTACAGCGTTTTTTCTGTACTACATTGGCTGCATTGTATTCACATTGTCTGCCTATTACTTTTACTAAAAAAAATGAAGCTTAATAAAGGATTTAAGCATTTTTAACATATGCTTTAATATGAAAATGTATCATAGTAGTACAATAAAACTATTTCAGTTTTTCATAACACATTTAACTAACTATAGTAATGAAATGTTAAGGCGTAAATTATGCACAGTTCTACTTTATCGTGAATTACTTACCATAATAAAAGAAAAGCGTTATTTTTGTCTGTCTGTTGCAATGGCGTTGTAATCTCTTCCTACACTCACCACAGCCAATATCTCCACGGCCACACCTAAGAACCCCCAGATACCGTTGTCCTCGCGGCGGGAGCTCATCCGAGGCTCCGCACGCGGCCTCTAGTGCCCGTCCCTTGCATAACTCCTGACCTTGCTACTCTTTTAATTTCCAATACAATCAAATATTTCTTTGTATTTTTGTTACCACAGTCAATAAGTCTCGTGCGTTTGCACGAACAGGTTTACAAGGTAAGCACTAGTTAGGTAATTTAATTTTAACCGTAATGTAAACAATTATAGAAACAGCTACTCTAAATGTATACCTGTTATTAATATATGCTGCTGATAAGCCACCACATGTGAACTTTGAGTATGTTCAAAATAAATCTACATGATGAGAACACCTCAATCCCGCTCGGGACGGTTTAAAACCGTGACGCGTCTCCTTGTGATTACCAGTATAATGTTCGGCCTTCTCAGTCTGCATTGGGAAATCAGCAGTGGCGGCTCGTCCATAAGGGCTGTAGGGCCTTATGCAAGGCCTCGAAAATTTTAAGAAAAACTAATTACCGTATTTAAATAACTTTTTATTTAGGAAATTATGTATTCTTCAAAGATTCGCCAGTATAAGGAAAACATTTTTGTATTCGCGTTCAGCCACAACTGGTGGTCATGTAAATTTATGCGCGGGCTGTGCCCCATTTAGACAAGTGCGCGTTGTGTCTGCGCTTGAGGCACGTGGTGGGAGAACGCTTTGTTAACAAGCCAAACTTGGGCTGTATTCAGTCCAGCCCGAGGCTGTCGAGAACTCCAACGTGTGCGTGCGAATATGTTGCTGTCGGCGTGTTCCTTTTTATAGACTGTGCTAATTTATATTGTTGCAGTTTTAAAACAAATATGAATAAAAATAAAAATAGTGTTTTATATTTGCAAAACATCAGTTTTTCATCGTTATCGTTACCAGAGAAGAATGAAATTAAGAATTTAGGTCGCGAGACTCCTGATTTATTAATTTGTGAATGAATTAACACATTTTGGTGAGAAAGTAAAAAAACACGAAGATTCAGCAAAACATATGAAGAATGTAATTGATTTAGCTATGTTAGGCAAAGTAAACATTGCACATCAGTTAAGTGACGCTTATAAACAACAAACAAACAAACAAACACAATGAAAAAGTGAGACAAAATCGAGAAATTCTCTCAAAAATTATTGACTGCGTCAAGTTTTGTGGAAAATTTGAGCTTCCGTTACGTGGGTGGTCACAATGAAACTTCACAGTCATCGAATCCTGGTGTATTTCGAGGATTGTTAGAATTTGCTGGAAAGTTATATGAGTCTCTTAAAAGTCATTTTATGAAGTCAACAGTGTTTAAGGGAACGTCTAAGACAATTCAGAACAAACTTCTAGACTGTATCCTTGAGGTGAGTCGTGATGAAATACGTGCTGAAATTAAACAATCTAAATTTTTATCAGTAATGTCGGATGATATATCAGATGTGTCAGGTCTTACGCAGCAAGTTATTGTTTTTCGTTATGAATTGAGCGGAATTGTGCATGAAAGATTCTGGAGACTTTTTTACCCAAAATGGTGAAGTGTTAGCAGAATGCATTTTAGAACAGGTAAATATAGTCCTGAATGGCGACAGTGACAAACTTATAGCTCAGACTTACGATGGAGCCGCCGTTTTTAGTGGCGAGAAGGGAGGTGTGCATAAAATAATTCAACAGTCACACAGATATGCACATTGTGTGCATTGTTATGCGCATCAATTAAATTTAATTATAGAAAAGGCAGCATCACAAGCTCGTATTTTTTTCGAAGTCACCCTCACAATTATCTATTCTAGACAGTATTTTTAAACGAATACCTCGAGTATCAAACACAAGATGGAATTTTAAAAGCCGGTTAGTGAACACCGTTTTTGAAAACAAGGAAAGTCTAATAGTATGCTCTGAGAAACTTCAAATTGACCAAAATCATTCCACTGTGCAAGCGGCTGCAGGTATTCTCCGTATGCTGAATGACCAGGACTTCAACTTTTGGCTAGAATTTTCTCATCACATCATGTCTCATGTGGATATCTTATATAACCAGCTGCAGCATCATAATGCAAACTCCAGTAGTATCTATAATGCAGTAAATAAATTTCTTGAGGCAATCATGAATTAAAGAAATAGACTTCCTTCTGTTGCTGACCAACAAAAAGACGCTCCACTCATGAAGAAAAGGAAAACGTTATCGCATAATCTTGTCTCTGCAAAGGAGGTGTGTGATATTATTTGTTATCAGATAAAAGAGAGATTTTCTTTTAATAAATATCTGTCATCAGCAAAACTGTTAAATTTCTCCCTCTCCAAAGACACTATAAGTTCTTCACCCGAATTTGCTGAAACTATTGAAGTTTACCCTTTCTTGTGTAAAGATCGTTTGGAAACTGAACTATATGTTTTGTACGAGAGGCAAGAATTCCGCAGTAATTCAGAAGTTATGAAAACTTACAAAATCATGTTGGATAGAGAAACTGCCGAGTCCTGCACAGAAGTGTTCACTCTGCTTCAAATAATTGTAACTACTCCCATGACTACTGCTGAGTCCGAGAGGTGCTTCTCCAAGTTGAAAAGAGTTAAGAGTGTTCTAAGAAGTACAATGACATAAGAGCATCTTGCTGCTTTATCAATGTTAAACACAGAGAAAGAAACGATTGAAAATATTATTAATTTTAATGACAAAGTTATCAATAAGTTTTCCAGTTGCATAGAAACGAGAATGGATTTCATGTTTAAATAAAATTGTGAAAGAAACAGTGATTTATTTCTGATTTTATTTAAGAACATAACCCACTATTATATTTTCATTTGAAAATTTTAATGTCTATAAGTTTAATGTGTAAATTAAAAATTATAATTTGTTTGAATTTTAACGTGTAGGCCTTTAGTGTTTGGAACTTAAATCACAATTAATCATAATCATAAATATCATCACCAACAGCAGCAGCAGCAGCACCAAAGAGGATCGGACCAAAGTTTTGTCACAGCTTCAGCTTCAATACAGGTAAAAGACCTAGTAACAGTATATAAATTTCACTAATATATGATAATGGTAAATGTTGAAAGTTGAAAATTCTAGTGCAGCCCCACCAAACTAAAATCTCACCAGCTGCCACTGGAAGTCAGTAATAAGTAAAACAGTTAATTTATACTATATAGTCAAAGTATGTCCTATTTTGTCCCTGAACGACAATACTTTATTTTCTGTGAACGTTGCATGTTAAAATACCAACAGCTGAGTGACAGTGAAAACACTTTGTGTATCTTAATGCAGTGATGTGTGCCTAAACTCATTTCTCGTCTACAAATATTTCATTATTACGGCACAAAATAGAAAACGTGGTCTTTACTATCTGTGCTGATAGTACTTTTTTATTCTGTGCTGTTTAGGACAAGTACTCTATTATTTTTTCTTTACGTTTAAAATTATAAATTACTTTTTTCCAATTTTACATCCGAAGAGTCCGAAGTGTTTTTCGGTCTCGTGTCTACCGTTAGTATTGTTACATATTAAGTTCAGCCAACAAGAATCATCTTTCTCTGCATGCTTCTACTTTCAAGTCTCGGTAAACAGAATACAGTTACTTTTAATCTAATCGTTATGAAACTTCAATTCAAATGATTTTTGCTTTCCCCTGATAATGTTTATAACATCCAGTTAGGACTAGCAGATAGAAAAATGGTGATAACTGCATCACAATTTAAAGGATTTACAACATACTGAAAATATTTTTACCATAGACGGTTAATAATATGTACTTAACTCATTTAAAACATATTTTCAACAACAAAAGAAATGTGATTAAAAGAACCCCTTTCAAAACCTTGTTTTGGTAATATGTAGCAATTGATTGCATCCTAATACTGTCTCTATAAAAAAATATATTTATTCTGTAAATTTATATTGCAGAAGCTATGAATATTGCCATTAGGCTATAGTTTTTCTTCTGATCTACTTATTAACCACATCTTGTATTTAAAAAATATGTATTTAGTATTTACTTATCGTATTTTGTTTTTGCCAATTAGAACTTTCACTTGTCTCATCATAAATACCCTGTTAATTTTGTGACATGTAAATACTAAGGTATTTAGTATTCTAATAATCTAGAATAATCTGTATTATATTCTAGCAGTAATATTAAGCTTACGTGCCGGCCTGTCGCGTACAGCCGAGTCACAAGATAGTAAAGTTTTAACGAGTAAACACGATATTCCAGTACTAGAAAAAACAAGCACGTGATCATAAATTCCGGAAATACCATGATTAATGTAGAAACGACTAAAAATTTAGCCTTTATTAGTCTGTAAGTAATCTGGCTAGATTTTTAGAATCACAGATAGCTATAAACTATTTAGGTTACGTCTTCGGTTTGTTTTACAGCTATTAGAGTGCGGTGTTGGTGCAGGTTTGTGTTAAACTGTAATTGTAGAAATGACGTGAGATATTGCGAGTTACCAACTTAGTCACCGTCTGTTTTGTATCGTAAGTGTTTGATATTTATATAAGGTAAATAATATATCAACATTAAATATTTCCAATATAACCGTCAAAATAGCTGATTCAGTAAATAAACATTAAACAATTTAATATTTAAATCGATATTAATTCGATTATTCGTTATTCTATATTAAAACCAAAAAAAAAATTGATTATTAACAGAATTAACACTGTTGCACACCACCATAGAAAAATTATTCCGATTAGCGCTTTCAAGCTTCACAGCTCATCATCAGATCGGAATTCCAATCATCATCAGATTCCGATAAGCGCTAATCGGAATAATTTTTCTATAGTGGTCTCCAACAGTTTGTAATTATAACCATTAACACAATTTTCTTAATTAAAAATCTATTATTCGCTAGTTCTGTTCACACTGAAATCGAATCAAAACAATCATTCGTTAATTCATTTACAACCTCTTAAGATTCTTATACTGTCAGTGAAACGTGCGTCAGGTTAATTAAAATTATAAAAATAATACAAACTACTTTCATAAGTAATTACAATTTGATAATATAAATGTAGAATAGTTATAAATACAAAACAGTATAAAAATATAATATTACATTCATATATGCTCATATTTTTCTTGTATTTATATTTATATTTATTTAAATATCTGATGATGATAGTTAGATTACTATCGAAAGTATGTAAATTTACGAAATAATAAAAAAAAATGTTCTTGTAAAACTTATTTTTTGTATCGGCCATCTAGAGGACTACATGCCAATTTCAATTCTTTATTCTTTGTTCTTTTCTTTTTCTCCAATATTCTTTCATCTTTTCACTGTGTCTCTTCTTCCTGTCTTCAGTCCATTTTGAACCTGCGTTTTTCTCTCTCCTACCCTGGACTCCTTCCATTTTTAATACTTTTGCCTAAAAAACGTCTCTTGCAATTGTTTCTTCTGCGTGTATATTATTTTTTTCTAAATCCTTTTGGACTTCTTTAATCCAACTTGATGTTGACTTCTTCCCCCACATATATTTGAAGATCTGCTTTGTTAACCTATTGTAGTCCATTCTATATAAATGTCCCCAAAATAATAGTCTTCTTTTTCTCATTGTTTCTGTTATATTTTCTATACTTTGATATATTTCATCATTACTTATAACTTATAACCTTCTGAAGTAAGAAGTTTTATTATTATCAAAATATAAAAAATTTACAGGCATTGCAGAAATGCAATGCACAGAGAAGGACATTGAAAATGCTTCAATAAATCTAAAAAATATATATATTTATGTTCATTCATCAATCAATTAATTCATTCTTCATTCACCAATCAATGAATTATTTCTTCATTTACCAATGTACAGATTATAAGTTAAATGTAGTCGCATTAATAAGCGAAGTTTTATATGTGTACTACGTTATTAACAACAAAGAAGTAGTTTCTATGGAAACTCACCGGTTCCCAGTTTCGATCACGCACCAGCGATCGGCCGCAAATGTGCGACACGTTATAAATATTTTCAATGTTAAAATATAATACTGTATAGAAATAGAGTCTCCTAGTAGGAGAATTATCGTAACATAAGTGTATTTACTTTCATAGAACTATTAATAAAAACTGTCTGTGTCTCGATTGATAATTTGCAACTCAATTGACGTATTACACTGTTTCATGAAAACGATTACGCGATTCTCGCAAAAATAATAAACAAATAAAAATTAAAAAAAATATAATCGATTGTCAGACTGAAGCGTTAGCTTCACACCAGCTAGCACAAAACCAAACACTGTGTTCTGAGTCGATGATAATAATCCTTCATTGTCTGTGGGCGGGGAGACGCAGCCGTTTTTCCGTTCACGTTTTTAATTTCAGACCGAGCGTGCACAGTATTTGTTTCTGCCATGGGCGTCTGCTCAGCTGAACAGATAGTGCGTACATCGTTTGAATTAGTAGTTACAGTAAACTTAAACTGGTTTTTGTTATATTACAGAAATATCTTAAACATGGCTTTCTAAAAACTGTTTCCCTTCTTTTCTTTTTTTAAATATTTATTTTCTTTTAATTAAATAACAAAATAACGTTTTTATTGTTACGTTAGCAGGCATTTGCTAAAGTTTGTATCTAACACAGTTAGTAATCAAAAATTTATATTTTATTACATTGTAGTTATTATAACTTTCCATTGCCTTTAAAACAACAGACACTTCAAATAGAATACATTTTATAAATATTCAACGCTACTTCATTTCTTTTACGCTAAGAAACCGTTGTCCGGAGGATTTGAAACATTAATTTTATGAAACTCGCCGGGACATCTGTTTGCTCCCTATAATATAATACATATTATTAAAAACATCAGAATTATTAAAATTTCTAACAAACATAAGAAAATATTTAATGAAAAAATACACAACATAAACTTAATGTAAAATATAAAAATTGATATTAAAAAAACTATTAGTTTTGTAGCGTTCAAACAATCTTGGCTTGATAAATTGTTTATTCTAAAGAAGTTGGAAGTTTTATTAAAACGTCAGTGAATGTCAGAAAATAAAATTATTGCGTAGAATTACATACATCTTATAATTATTTTTGGGGATTTAGATCACCTGACTCCATAATAATTACAATATTTATTAACTTTAATTTAGTAAACACACAGTTATAAGAAGACTGAATCTGAAGGCGGAAAACATATAGGCCTAAACGATTTTAGATTTCAGCACTATGAAATCATGGTGAGTTTTTCAGTTCCCAGACTGATTCAGCCTGTAGAAATGATTACCAATAACGAATATAAATATTAATGCTACTACTTTTTTAAGGAGGATAATTCATTTACACACGAAATGTGGGACTTCCATCTCAAGTGGATCACCGACTAAAACCCCTCCTCAGTCTACTGAGCATTCTCCAGGGACCGTTTATCACACTACTTCAGAGTAGGTATTTTCCTGCGCTCAATGAGCTCACATCTATATTGTTCTACTTTATAGACGTTCTGTGCCACGCGGTTCCAGATGTCCTCTCGTCTTAGCATGGCTCCGACTATGTTATCTGCAGCTATCATTCCTATTACATTCATAAACAGAGACGCTCTTCTCGTGGCCCATCACTCACAATTGAAGAAGGTATGCTCCACGTTATTCTCTATATCCGGGCTATATAGGCAGTCTGCAGACAAGGCTTTACCCATCTCATGGAGGTAGGATCGGAAGTGTCCATGACCAGTCAGAAGCTGCGTCCGGTAGAAACTGACCTCCCCACGACGAGAGAAATGTTGTGACCTTCTGGTCTTCTGACCACTTCAGACACCTCCAGCATCGCGCGAATCGTGGAGTTCCCCTCTCTACAGCCCTACAGCCTTGGTAAAAGTCACCGGCGGCCTGTATCGGTATCATCATTCTCGTCCGAATGATCCTATCAAGCAGTTTTCCCGCTGTGTCCAACGTGCACAGGCAGTAACAAGAGGAGATAAATTCTGGGTTGTCCTTTCCTTTGCTGATAAGCACGAGACGTGCAACTTGTCATAAGGAAGGAAAGACCCCCGAAGTCAGTCATGCGTTATTCATGTTAAGCAGTAGGCCTGCTTGGAAGACTGGCCTCAGCACATCATTTTTAATCCCGTCTGGACTCGGTGCTTTTTTACTATTTGGCAAATAGACTTCGGGTTCAAGTTCTTCTTTAGAGAACAGGCTGAACTCGTTGACAACCCCACATAAAACCCGCCCCGCTCCTGATAAATGGAGAAGAGAGCCAACATTATTCTCTTCATGGTGACCGCGCCCATGGGGTTAGATAACTTGAGGGCATCCAGTTTCTGGGTCACTAGCTAGTATCCTAGTCTCAGGAGTCCCTGTTAATGTCTTCCTCAACTGTATCCATCAGCAACCCTTGCTTTGGTTTATTATCCGTCGGAGTGCCTTTCTCGCGTTTTGAGCTCTGAAGATTAGGTTTGCTTTACGAACTCCATTGGCTACCAATAAGTAGAACGACTCCCGTGACACAGCTTCTTCTGTGACACGGAGGCTTCGCAGACTGCTGTGATCAGCGACACAGTGGAGGCAACAAGCGCCTCACTGCAGCCTTTCCATTGCCTGTGGCCCCTCTATAGCATCCGGGTCTTTCGCCAGAACCTCAGCAAACGTAGCACTGCCCATTCTCTCACGTTCAACCTGGACAGCCTCTCCTGATACTTCGACTGCCGGTTAAGTCCATCAAGGACATCAAAGGCAACATACTGGTGGTAACTGCCAGAATAATCCTCGAGTCCCCGCCAGTTCTGCACCAGCGGTGGTAGGGCCCCTGACACAAAGAGACGACAGATGAGATTTCGGTATACCCAGGACGTCGGAAAGTTGTAACAATGCCAATTCAGAACGAGAGTGGCCGTTCTGGCAGTCATTTACAAAACGAGTCTATCATGGGTATCTTGGATGACGAGGCACACGCCACTCGAGTGCCCTCCCCTAAAATCCCCAGCCACCACTGTGACGATTTTAAAAAAATATCGAAAATCACACAAATTAAAATTACTTAATTTTAATAAGTAAGAGTATCATACACCCTTACCTATACCCAGATTCCTGAATCAACTTGAAATTGTCCAGTACCAACACGCCAAGAAAGGTATTGAGTAAAGAATAATAATAATAATTACTTTAAATTATTAAAAATGCGACTATATAAATAAAGAAATCCCTAAGTCATAATAAAGTAAACATAAAGTATTTACATTCTAATTAATGAATAATTAATAATATATAAAGTACGAACTATTTTCTTAGTGCGTAAATACGCACCAGCTTACTGAGCCCTCGCCCCTAAACTATACGCGCATTCGCCAGTAGAACTTCGTCATGAAAAGATGTGAGTTGTGTGTTGTCTACATACACGTAAGTGTATGGCGTTAAACGTAGATTCAACGTGAGATAATTTTATTTTGAATAATGTAGTGTGTGTAGAGTTAGTGAGAATATGCAGAAAGGAAAAAGTAGCCAACACATCTCTTTAAAAATATAAAACTGTAAGTTGTAAGATATGTAACTACCAGACTTTAGTACTGCAAAGTAAGAACTATAATTAAGGTGTAAAATGTGAACTACAAAATCTGGACGAAGAAAAGTGAAACTACAACAGTATGAACTTCAAGTAAAAAACCTATCGTCGAGAGCAGACATAATCAACCCGATGTAGATTCAAGAGAAACCACGTACTCCACCCATGGAAGACGACAGGAGATGCCCCAAGGACCCAGCAACAACCTCATATTAAATTCAGGTGATATCCAACCACAACATTTGTATATTTCGTCTTAATAAGAGAAGTAACAAAAGAACACTAAAGAACTTTAACAAAAGAAACTAATAATGTAAAGAAGAAATTATCAGATTTGTAATTTTTGTAATGAAGTAATAGTAAATATCACTATAATATTGACGACTCGGAACACAATGTTTTTTATAAGTAAAAACGTAAAGTTTTACCTTACAGCCTAAACCGGCTTTCACCTATAGAAGGCTTCATCAGAGGCTGTCGTTAGTAGCGCTGCTCGTCTTGTTGTTGGCGACGAGAAAGTGTTTCGAAAGATTGAAGCTGTGTGTGTGTGGTGAGATGTGTTCGAATAATGCGTGCGATTTGAATTGTGTCTGTTCGTTTAGGATGTCGTTTTTATTTGTTTTTGTGTGTTTGTATATTTCTAATTGTTCTAGAGTGTCTAGTTTTCGGCCTTTTGTGTGTACGTGTAGTATGTTCATGTTATTGTCGATGTTTTTATATGTGTGGTTTGCTTCAATGAGGTGGTTTGCGAAGGTAGATTCTGTAGTGGTGTGGAGTGCTTTTGTGTGTTCAATGTATCTCTGTTTGAAGTTACGTCCTGTCTGGCCTATGTAGAATTTACTGCAATTTGAACAATTTAGTTTATATACACCGGGTAGATCGAATTTGTTTTGTGCTTTGGGCATGCGTTTTGATAGTGTGTGTTCTGTTTTGTTAGTAGTTTTGTAAGCGATTCTGTATCCTGCTTTTTTGAACAAAATACATAAACAAAATACATAAAAACATAACCTTCACTGCCGAATACGAACACAACAAGACCATAAACTTCTTAGACCTCTCCATCACAAAACTAGAACACAGGCACAAATTCAGTATATACAGAAAACCAACTACAACTGACACACTAATACACAACACCTCCAATCACCCAATACAACACAAACTAGCTGCTTTTAGAACCATGATACATAGACTTAACAACATCCCCTTAGATGAAATAGACTACAAAGACGAACTAAACACGATAAAATATCTAGCAGAATCTAACGGTTATGACAGAACAATAGTCAGTAAACTCCTACACAAAACACAAAACAAACAACAGACAAAGACAGAAAACAACAAATTCATAACACTAACATACATCAACAAACAAACAGAAAAAATTGCCCACAAATTCAAAAAAGCAGGATACAGAATCGCTTACAAAACTACTAACAAAACAGAACACACACTATCAAAACGCATGCCCAAAGCACAAAACAAATTCGATCTACCCGGTGTATATAAACTAAATTGTTCAAATTGCAGTAAATTCTACATAGGCCAGACAGGACGTAACTTCAAACAGAGATACATTGAACACACAAAAGCACTCCACACCACTACAGAATCTACCTTCGCAAACCACCTCATTGAAGCAAACCACACATATAAAAACATCGACAATAACATGAACATACTACACGTACACACAAAAGGCCGAAAACTAGACACTCTAGAACAATTAGAAATATACAAACACACAAAAACAAATAAAAACGACATCCTAAACGAACAGACACAATTCAAATCGCACGCATTATTCGAACACATCTCACCACACACACACAGCTTCAATCTTTCGAAACACTTTCTCGTCGCCAACAACAAGACGAGCAGCGCTACTAACGACAGCCTCTGATGAAGCCTTCTATAGGTGAAAGCCGGTTTAGGCTGTAAGGTAAAACTTTACGTTTTTACTTATAAAAAACATTGTGTTCCGAGTCGTCAATATTATAGTGATATTTAGTTAAGTAACGGACACGTCATGGACAACGAAATCCAAGAAGTAATAGTAACAGCAATATATAGATAAATGTAAGATAATAATGTAGATTACCACCAATATTATTCTTCAAATAATTTGGTTGAAGTTTATGATAAATTAATTATTTTGAGAAAGTTCAGACCCGGATCCGAGGTATTTAAAACTAACATCTAGATAAGTAAATTTTTGAGATAAAAGGAATAATATACTTAATATCTTTAAAGCAGTAAAGGCAGAATTTAGTAAAGTAAATTTTATTAAAAAAAGAAACAAAGTCAAACATAATATTTGAATAGTAATAAAGAGATATTTTCGCTAACACCAAGTGAGTGAATAAATTTGTGCAAACCTTGTCAATTTCCTATGTCATAATTGTGTTGTAATTTGTTGGTAAGGAGGTTTTACTAACAACGGCAGCTAGTTTGATTAACTGGTAAAGAATTGAACTAGTTCCCGACTTTTGTGTTGTCTTAACAAGGGAGACGGCATAAAATTGCGCCACTCTGCTATTTTAAAAATGATTATGTACGTCGTGGCACACAAAATTGCACCATTACTACTTTAAAGCAAGAAATAATTATGTTGCTGTTGTTGTGTAATTTTATAATTCGTTAACGATAACTAGGACAAACATAAATTTATTCACTCAGAAATAAACAAAAAATAAATGAGTAAAATTTTAATTATGTTATAATAATATTAGTATCGCGACTTTGCCGTATTACGCAACTCATAGCTGGTAAGGATTCCATTCCAAACAAGTCGATAGAAGCCAGTCTGTTCATGTTAAATACGTGTTGAGGAATGTAAACTCTCCCCTTTGTATGCACCCATCTCATTCATAACCCCTCCTCCCTAAAGCAAACAAAACCACATTAGACACGCTATTTCCTGTTTTGTATTGTCCTGAATTACCACCATATGCAACTAGACGACTTCCCAAAACAGCTGACCCTTTGTGCTATTGTTAAACCAATGAACTTTTCGTATATGAAATTTCTCTCTACGATAAAATGGTATTAGCGTTTTGTTTTAATTAATTATATATGTCAGTACAGAGAATTGAATTGTTGTGAGATAAGTTATGCTGATTAATTAGTATAAGATTCCATATGCAATAAGATATAGATATGTGTGTTTAAATAAATTCAAGTTTATAAATGTTTGAAATAAAATAAATAATAAGTACTTTAAATAAAAGGGCTTAATAATAGCTTGAATAAAAAATAACGTGTAATAAAAGTGTAAAGTGTAGGAGTAAAATGAGTAAAGAGAAAATAATAATAAAAGTATATTTGAGTCGTGTAAACGCCCGGTCGTGGCCTGCTTCAAAATAATTCCCCCAGCTTGACAGTAGTAGAGACAAACGTGTTCGTGCAGGAAATATTGTAGTAAGCCACCCCTATTGTCTTGAATTGATACCGAAGAAACAATGGTAAACCACCCTAGCGTATAATACAATGCGTCCAGTGTTTGACCCCTCTTAGATTGTAAAAGCTAATTGTTTAAATGTAAATAAAGATTCCCACTTTGTGAAATTCCGCGTATCTCAGTAGAATAAGAAATTAGTGTTAAGATAGGATCTAAGGTCAAGTATGGGATTGGCTTTAGATTACTGTAGTAGAATTAAGAGATATAGGGATCAAGACGTAACACAGTCACAATGGCGCCGCACTGAATAATTCTTTACAAGGGATAAAGAAAGCGCAGAAAGCTAACCAATATAGTTAGAGTATGCAAGGTAATCAGTCGGGCCACTGTATTGTGAAGTTACGGGAAACTAAGAGTAACAAATAGATTAATAGATAAGTACTGTCTATTTATACGTAAATAATATTAAGGTAAATGTTAAGAAACGAGAGAAAGGGAATTTCACGAAAGAAAAAAAAATAATTATGTTTATTAGATTTTCTATTATTATTCCACCTCCCCCCCCCCGTTTTTCATAGTTAAGTGCAGGAGGATGTGACGATTTTTAAAAAATATCGAAAATCGCACAAATTAAAATTTTTTAATTTTAATAAGTAAGAGTATCATACACCCTTACCTATACCCAGATTCCTGAATCAACTTGAAATTGTCCAGTACCAACACGCCAAGAAAGGTATTAAGTAAAGATTAATAATAATAATTACTTTAAATTATTAAAAATGCGACTATATAAATAAAGAAATCCCTAAGTCATAATAAAGTAAACATAAAGTATTTACATTCTAATTAATGAATAATTAATAATATATAAAGTACGAACTATTTTCTTAGTGCGTAAATACGCACCAGCTTACTGAGCCCTCGCCCCTAAACTATACGCGCATTCGCCAGTAGAACTTCGTCATGAAAAGATGTGAGTTGTGTGTTGTCTACATACACGTAAGTGTATGGCGTTAAACGTAGATTCAACGTGAGATAATTTTATTTTGAATAATGTAGTGTGTGTAGAGTTAGTGAGAATATGCAGAAAGGAAAAAGTAGCCAACACATCTCTTTAAAAATATAAAACTGTAAGTTGTAAGATATGTAACTACCAGACTTTAGTACTGCAAAGTAAGAACTATAATTAAGGTGTAAAATGTGAACTACAAAATCTGGACGAAGAAAAGTGAAACTACAACAGTATGAACTTCAAGTAAAAAACCTATCGTCGAGAGCAGACATAATCAACCCGATGTAGATTCAAGAGGAACCACGTACTCCACCCATGGAAGACGACAGGAGATGCCCCAAGGACCCAGCAACAACCTCATATTAAATTCAGGTGATATCCAACCACAACATTTGTATATTTCGTCTTAATAAGAGAAGTAACAAAAGAACACTAAAGAACTTTAACAAAAGAAACTAATAATGTAAAGAAGAAATTATCAGATTTGTAATTTTTGTAATGAAGTAATAGTAACAGCAATATATAGATAAATGTAAGATAATAATGTAGATTACCACCAATATTATTCTTCAAATAATTTGGTTGAAGTTTATGATAAATTAATTATTTTGAGAAAGTTCAGACCCGGATCCGAGGTATTTAAAACTAACATCTAGATAAGTAAATTTTTGAGATAAAAGGAATAATATACTTAATATCTTTAAAGCAGTAAAGGCAGAATTTAGTAAAGTAAATTTTATTAAAAAAAGAAACAAAGTCAAACATAATATTTGAATAGTAATAAAGAGATGTTTTCGCTAACACCAAGTGAGTGAATAAATTTGTGCAAACCTTGTCAATTTCCTATGTCATAATTGTGTTGTAATTTGTTGGTAAGGAGGTTTTACTAACAACGGCAGCTAGTTTGATTAACTGGTAAAGAATTGAACTAGTTCCCGACTTTTGTGTTGTCTTAACAAGGGAGACGGCATACCACCATGCTTCTTTTGGTGCACCAAAGCACATAATCTAGGCTGTCTAGTTTGTCTTGGAAGTCGTGTATGGCGTCGTTGGATAGTAACAACGAGCCATACACGTAGCTCGTTACGTGAAGTAGCAGCTAAAATAAGTTACCGCTCCACGTTTTACTCAAAGAAACACGGATCATTTGAGGGCCTCTTGAGAGACCTTACGCTCCCCTGTATACGGGCCAAATCTTGTTGGCTTACACCCAGATCCAAGCAAAGAACGTGCCGTTCAGAGGCAGTGTAAGTCTTTACCTTGTCTCGGTGCCTCCACACGTAGCAAAGGTTATTCCTATCAGAGTCATTTGTTGTGGACACGAATCCATACTACTACTACTACTACTACTACTACTACTACTACTGCTACTGCTACTCTTATAGGCCCGCCAGCCTTTCCTGAACAGTAATCTGCGCCGACCCAATGCATGAATTACAGCCACTTTCAAGTATAGCTAAAATATAAATTCTATAGAGAAGAGAGGGTGGACGACGCTATAACGTTCACTGTCTCACTTCCATATTATTTCCCTCTTTGTCACACACATGCTTCCGTTTTTCTCGTCATTCTTGTTGCAGCCGATGTTCACGCTATAAAACACTGCACAAAACTGTTCTTCGAAAGTGCGAAGTGAATGAAACTTTTGTTAGCCACGGAACGAGGTGTTTGTCTACTGCGCATCAAGACCCGTGTGTTCAATATACATCGTCCTGCCTCTACTACTACTACTACTACTACTAATAATAATAATAATAATATTATTATTATTATTATTATTATTATTATTAAATTACGTGCTGATTACGTATGTACGAAATAAAATATGTATGATGACGTTTAACAAATTAATATAGATTTGGCATATCACATCAAGTATCAATAATATAGAAATTGCAAGAGTTGAAATCTGGAAAGTTATTCACTTCATATACTTTCGGGACAGGATGGAAAACAGGATGGGCTCAAAATTAAAAACAGGCAGGCGTATATAACAAGCAGGAAAGGCGACTGTAATGTTAATTTCATTGCTGCAGAGTAGGCCTAGTAATATCATGGCTAGAACAGAAACGATTCTGTAACTATCGACAGTAGAAAATGTATTGCTCATAGCGCAGAGGTGCAAACAGTATAAGGAAACCGATAAGAAAGACTGTGAGCTCCATGAAACGAATTTTTGGAGAAGAGAAACAAGGAAGTCGAGGAGAGAGACGGTAATAAGGAATACTATCATAACAAGAATGAAGGACATAGTATCTCCATTGAGGAGAACGAGAGGTGGAGGATTGCCTAAGGCTGTTTTCTGTTTTAGGGAGTAGATGGAAGAAAGAAAAAAGAAAAGCCGCCTGACACCTGGATGAATGTAATGAGAAAGAGCATGAAACTGAGATAACTGCACGGCAGAGACACAATGAGCTGGCAAAAGTAGAAGAATACATTTTAGTTAATTATGTGATTTATCCAATGTTTGGTTGAGAAAATAACAGTCCTGTGGAAACTCGTAAATTAAAGAAATCATAGTATTTTTGTTGTTAGAGTTGTTTACTCTATGGTCATGTGTAAATGATGCCCGAATAAAGAGATCTGGCACAAATGGCAATAACCTGGTTGCCAGCTGATGAAGGAAATGAAAACCAACGGTGAGAGACTGACAATAGAAGTAAATAGGGAAATTAGAGAGACATCTGAGGAGGATCTACGAGCCGACGGCAAAACAATAACGGTTGGATATCAGGAGACGGTGTGGAAAGTTTTTAAACATAAACACACACATGCACTTACATATTAATATTATAAGAATAATAATTATAATAATATATTATAAAATAATTACAATAATTTTATTATATTATTATTATTATTATTATTATTATTATTATCTGCGATGTAAATTTCACCTATTTTGACATTTGCAATATATCCACATCAAACTATATAAATTAATAAATTTTATAATTAGGGCACGTCTAATTTAATTGTTAAAGTTTCAACAATTGTTAATTAAAATTGTTAGGGGCTAAATTGTTAAAGCTGTCGTTACAACTGCTCCCATCTTCACACACACACACACACACACATCAGTAAAATAATATATTCATGCATCAGTAATGTTTTCTTATCGGCGTCACAACGTTCAGTGTTTGGCTCTTAGCCCAGTCGTGACAGTTCGGCTAGTGGAAGAAAATCTACATCCCGCATCACGGATATCATGGCTTCAGCTGATAATATTTATCTGCTGCGCAAGTGGCCCATTAGCTCAGTTGGTTAGAGCGTCGTGCTAATAACGCGAAGGTCGTGGGTTCGATCCCCCCATGGGCCAAGAATTTTTTATAGTAAGAATTCAATGTATTTGATTTTGGCTCCAAGTATTCAATGTAATTTTTTCTTTAAAATTGTAGGAATTTATTATAGAATTATAGTGTTTTTTTTAAGTTTCTTTCAGTCGTTACAAGATAACTACAAAAACCATGATTTCTTATGTAAGTATTAAATTTTATATTAACTGACAAAAATTTCACAGAAACGCATTCTACATCGTTTGAGCCACATTATTTTAGATTCAATTTAAAATAATTATTTCCAATGTTTTAATAATTGTTTACACATTCACAAGTTTTAAAGGTTATTTTTAAAATGCAGTTTGTTTCTTCTTCTTCTCCTTCCCATTTTACTATTATCCTTCTCCTCCTTTAGCTTCTTCCATTCTTTTCGTCTTATCTGATTTTTCTTCTTATTTTACTTTCTATTACCCTCTTCTCTTCTTTGCTAATCTTCTACTTACGTGCACTATTTCTTTATTAATTGTCTTTATCATCGAATATTCCTTTTCTCGTCTAAGACTCAATAAATTCTTTTAAACACAGTAGTAGTAGTAGTAGTAGTAGTAGTAGTAGTAGTAGGAGTAGTAGTAGCAGTAGTAGTAGTAGTAGTAGTAGTAGTAGTAGTAGTAGTAGTAGTAGTAGTAGTAGTAGTAGTAGTAGTAGTTAGTAGTAGTAAGAAGAAGAGGAAACTCAAATTAACGTTAAACATTTTTTGCTTACTTTTGATATAAGCTGACGTTCAGATATAAACAGCTAACTGGGTTTTATAAAATATAATGTATATCTTAACTTGACTAGTGATTTGTCATTTTTATTATTTTATATTCATCATAGATTAAAAATCAGTTTCATCAATTACGAATAAGAAAATAGTTAATAAACAAAGTTAAACAGAAAAATATTTTCATTATTCCATGATAATTTACATTAAGCGAATTGTTCAAACTGTCCTGTTTTTATGCACTTAACCACTAAATGACTTACTTTTGTCAATAAAGTTTTGTACAATTAACTGATTTTCCAATCGACCACTTGAGGCGCTTCAGGTCAAAACAGAAGAAAATATGATATTTGATTCTTCTTCAGTACGAAAAGTTGCAAGGAGTCAAATTGTATAAATCTGTTGGCCACTCAGTTGTTCGCCAGATGTTTTATCTATTCAGGAAATGCTTGATTAAAGTAGCCCCTAACTCTAAGAACGTAGTGAGTACGTGCCCCAACTTGCTGTGAAACATACGAACAGCCAATGAGAAACAAGGGTTGTAGCCCTATAAAAACAACTCATAGTGTCTCAAAATAGAAATCATTTGTTATATTTTAGTTCAAGAAGTAAGAAGATACTTTTTCTTTGCGACTCCTCACCAGAAATGAACTTAAATTAAGTAAATTAAGTTCCCGTCCATCTATACAGAAGTTTTTATCAGACCAGTAAACACAAGTATAACGGCTTATTCAATTTAATGCGCTCTTTGTGGGACTCTATCACTTAGCTAGATAAATTAGAAATTGCTTTACATCGAATAATAAATTCTTCACGAAGAGTGAATTCACAAAATTCATGAAGTCATCTTGACCAATAATTCTTAAATTTGGGTTTCTTAGAATCTTTTATAAACTTGTACCGGGCATTTCCAACTTAACGGAAGCCTTTCTTGTTGACACTTTACGGTTCTTTACTAATGTCTCTGTAAAAAGTGATTTCTTTTTTTTTTTAAGTGCATTTACTTCTATGCCTACCTGATTGTAAAGTATCTTCAACGTTTCCAGTTTTTTCAAATGTTACATTCAGCTTATGCAAAAATTGACGGGTCTGAATGAAGAACCAGGAAATCCTGTAAGGAATTCTTCACGAACAGCGTCAATGTTCTTGTCATGTTTCTACCAAAATTGAGTTATGATAACTCGTTCATTTCAGTACACTTGAACGCCGTTATTCTACATACAGGTTCAAAAATTGTGACGATTTCATTAATAAAAATAGGGTAATTAATAAATACGTAATGTGAAGGCTGAGAAATTTTAAATTTTTTAATAAAATCGCACATTTAAACAAAATCTTATTGCTATCATTAAATAATAATAATATTTAATAAAGAGTTGTAATAATAAAATAAAAAGGAATACGAGTGTACAGAAAGGGTAAACCTAGTTAATTAATCCTGCATAGACATGCGCTAACCGGAATTAACTTGAATTCCGACCCCTAAACAAACTAAATATACGTGTAAATTTGACATTATTTAAATAATTAAACAAGACCACTGTAATTTACTTTAATAACGTCTGTAATTAAGAATATCTCTGCTTAATTAAATAGTCAAACTTTAATCCTTTAAATAAAGAAGGAACATGGAACTACTTTTATGCTGAATAGTAAATGACGCGAGATTACTACTCTCACCCCTTAACTATTAACCCACTTGCAATGGAGCGCTCACGCAGTAAGCTGCTCACAGCGTTGTTTCGCGACGCAGAGATAAATATGTGAAAGTTCGGTAAAGAATATCTTAATAACTAAATTGTGCGCCGATGACATCTCTATCAAATCTTAAATAAGAAAGTATGTAATTAATACAGTACTAGAACCATGAGGTGAAATTCAACTAATAAATAATCATGTGAAGTGAATACCAGTGAAACAAACTTTCGCTTTATTTATTCTAACAACAAGAATTACTACAGTCATCTAAGAAGAGAGTACCACACCCAGAATGATTTAACATACGTCAGGAACTTCACCGTCACCGGATACTAAGGTAACGACAGACCTTCAGGAAACACACCGTGGACCGAAGAGCCAAATCTGCATCAACTACAGGAAACCACAGGTGACATGGAGGCTTGTCTTCCATGGTTATGAGATACTAAAATTATAACCAACAAAATACAATTTAACTAACCACTTTAAGACTTTTAAAAACAGCCATTATATGTAAGATGTAGTCTGTAATCTAATAAAACTGTTTGTAGTAAAAGAGTAAAAGTTTAAACTGAAAGCATTATTGTTTTAAAAATGTTAATAAAGTCCATTCTTCAAATGGCACAATTTTCAAGATTGTATATGGGGAGGTGACCATTATTAACATACTATATTCAATCCCGGATCCGTGGAATAAATTAAATTGATGTACATCTTTATTTTGAGGGCCCTTTGTGAAAGAATAAAATATATAATCATCTTGTAAACTGTAAGCTGTTGAACCATATATGTTGGAACTTTGAGTAGAGCAATTAATCTCATTATGTAATAAAGAGATGTCATCTTTAGTACAGAGTAAACTGAGTGCATAAATCAACAGTCTCCCCTTCCCAGTTTCCTTTTATATTAATTGTTTTGGTGTTGTGATTAATTTTCAGCTCGTCACAACGAATGCAGCCTGTATAAATGGCAGAACCAATTAATGCGGGTTCCCTATGTTATAACACAAGTTAAGATGTTATAAATTGCGCCACTCTGCTATTGCTATTGCTATTGCTTTTGCTGCTGCTGCTTTGTTAAATTTAAATTTGCTGCTCCTTTAAAAAAAAATAATAATAATAATTGTGTCTTGTGTTGTTTAAGAAGTAATTGTGTCCCAATATTACACACACACAAGCTGTTGATCTATTCACTCATGTACTTTAATATGTGTCAAAATTTTAAATAAAATAAAAATCATAATTATTATTATAGTAATATAGTATAGGTAACTTTAATTGTAAATATAATATGTGTAAACTTATATTAACATATTGACCCACGTAAACAAAACCATGTACGTACTTGTCCAAAAATTTCATTCATCAACGTGTCAATTTGACGACAAACTCGGACAGGTAAATATCCTGTTGCCGCCTGTGTAAAACTGTCATAGTTGCCCTCCCGCAAGTTGAGTTAGACAATACGCCACCCTCTTTGATAGTTCTATTGTTATAAGAAGCGTGTATTATCCTGTGTTTAGTAACCGAGGATTCCCCCTTTGTTTAACGTATATTGAAGCCTGTGTGAGATTTCTCTCTCTCTACCAATGTAAAATGATTAAATAATTTTTTATTCTTCGACTAAGCTTTTCGTCATTACTGACATCTTCAGGTCTTAAACAACCTGTTTAAGGTTGTTTAAGACCTGAAGATGTCAGTAATGACGAAAAGCTTAGTCGAAGAATAAAAAATTATAGCAGTTAGCAAATTCATAAAATAAATAGTAAGGATGGCTGCTAATTTAAACAATACGAAGAATAAAATGATTAAAGTTCACATTTTAATTGTTTATTTGTAAAAAAAAAACAGTAAGAATACAATTGATTTATATTTTTATTTTTCTTGTGTAAAAAAAAAAAGAAAGCGTTGTATAGAATTTAATGCAAATAGTAGAATAATTATTTATAGCCACTCACATTTCAAAAATGGCTGTATTTAACCCTGATCTATTATTAAAAGATGAGCTGTGCTACGAAGCAATTTTACGCGGTTTAAAACACGTGAATGTAACAGTGTCTGAATTGCGAAAATCATTACGCGAAACCAGATCAGATATACCCTCGCAGTTAGATAGATTGCGTGAACTCGATTATGACAGCGAACGAGAAACCTGTTATGCGAAGTATAGGGAACTGACGTTATTATCTCAAAACCTTCAGGACGAAAAATCACCTACTGTAATATTGCGCGTCACGCAACGAATAGAACATTTAACCCGCCGGTTGAACAATTTATTAAGCTGGCCCGACGTCCCCGTAATCCCTGCCGATGTACAGAAATTTGCGGATGAGGCATTACGCCAATTACCCATAATTATCAACGACTTACGACGAAAGTCAGACTCATCTAGAATAGAGGAAATTGAGCACTACTTACAAAAATTATATATTTCCCCGGTTCAATCCCCTACTTTAGAACACCCTCCTTCCACCTCGAACCACGAATCACCCACCGTATCGAAGATACACCGACTCATGAACAGTTACCTAATAGAGAATTAAATACCCTAACGATATCCGAACCCCCACAGCCTAATGGTCACCATACTCGCACTAGTCGATATGAGATTACAACTCCTAATGCAGCCACAAATCCTTCGAAATGTATACCAAATGTAAATTTTAATGTAGACCTCTACGGAAAGATTACCCACCCAGTAGAGAAAATAATTAATGAAATTCCTTACACCGATGGCTTAAGTATAACGAAACTGTTGAATTTATCAGATACCTACTGCAAATAAAAGATCTACAACAATTGAACGATTGGCAAATACTGCAAGTAATCCTACCCAAATGTAAACCACCATTACGAGATCGTGTACTGGAATCATTAAACTCGACTCTTCAAGTAGAAGAACTTCATACTACCATAATCAAATATTTTATCCCCACGGGAATTTATGAGGAGATTAAAAGAAATACCGTACTTCGAGTACAAGGCGCCCATGAAAGACTGGCCCACTATATTGCAGACATCAGAGAATCTTCACGACTACTGCAAGTCGACTGGAGTGAGAAACAATTGGTCGATACTATTCTAGTAGGCTTATCTCCTGAAGAACGCTCCCGTTTAGCACTAATAAGTAGACCCCACACTTTCGCTGACCTTGAACAATGTAGTATTCACTCGTCAAATGTATGGTACGCAGATCAGCACAGACATGCATCGGTATCCACAACACCACATAGAAAGGAAACGCAAGCCCTAGTCTCAGATGCAAGAACTCTACGAGAAAGACGACCATTTCGGCGACCAACCTATTTTCATGGCCATGGTAAGTCCAAGGAGCCTCAACCTCGACATGAAACCAGTGAGACCCCACGTAAAGAATATGTATGCTATAACTGCGGAAAACCTGGACACCTCAGTAGAAACTGTAAACGGAAACAGTACAATCAGAAAACTCATTATCCAAAAAACATGTAAGGCGGGGAGATCCGAAACCCTGTGTCTTCCGCAGCATCGTGAAAACAGGTAAACCCCTGAGAGACAACAAATTAAAACAAAACAATAATAACAAAAGAAAATTAGACCCCTATGTTAGAAAATTTATCGATAAATGTAACGCTATTAATAAATGTGATTTCAGTAAGTGTCAATTACCGTATATACAAGTTGACCTTGGTGTTACATCCACCCTCGGATCGATTGATTCCGGATCAACGCGAAGTTTAATTAGTCAAGAGCTAGCCAATAAATTACTTAAACACAATTTAGTTAAACGCAGTCAATCAGTAAATATTAGATGCGCTACAGCTAATAAACAAAACTTAATGATAAAGCTTATCATCACGTTTAAAGTAAAAATTAAGAATCTAACGTGGTATTTTCCAATGTTGGTATGCGACGAGTTAGGACCCGAGTTAATATTGGGAGCTGATTTTATCAGTAAAACAGGAATAATTATAGATATTCACGATAAGAAATTTTATTTTGGATTCGATCGTTCACGAAAATATAACTTGGATGATAATGCAAATAACAGAGAGAGTACTAGCACGACCTCTACACATCTAAAACATCACGAATCTGAATTAGGTCATCTGGAAAGTAAAAATAGACGGAACATACAGACATTAATAAAACAATTCTCCAATGTTCTCACCCCAAAGTTAGGACTGACGGACCTAATAGAGTACAAAATAAATTTGAGCGACAATAAAGTAATACGTTTAGCCCCATACAAGTTATCACCTCCAAAAATGGAAGTAATGAGGAACCAAATTAACAAATTGTTAGAACAAGGAGTCATCGAACCCTCTACTTCATCTTATTCATCACCCGCGTTTTTAGTACCCAAAAGTAACGACAAACCTAGATTAGTTGTGGACTACAGACAACTAAATAAACGGATAGAATTTGAATCTATACAGCTTCCCGACATCCACAGTGCTTTTCATTATTTTACGAAAGCAAAAATTTTTACCATTATGGATTTAAATCAGGCATTTCATCAAATACCCCTTCCGGAAGAATCAAAACGTCTAACCGCATTTGCCGTCCCTTTCAACCTGTACCAATTTACGAGGGTACCCTTTGGTATATCCCAAGGTAGTTCTGTGTGTAGCAGATTATTAGAAAAATTACTTCATGATATAAAATTTAAATATGTGTACCACTACTTAGATGACATCGTTATCTACAGCGAGTCAATTGAGCAACATCTTAAACATCTACGTGAAGTACTATCCCGATTGGAGAAAGCTGGATTAACCGTAAACCCCAGTAAAGTAAATTTTGTTGTCACACAATTTTCATTTTTAGGTCACATCGTAAAAGCCAACGGAAAGGTAAGCATAGACCCCGAGCGAACCCGTGCTATCAGAGAATTTTTACCACCGCGGGATGCGAAAGGAATTGCCCGATTTTTAGGAATGATAAATTATTTCCACAAGTATATCCCACATCTAGCCGAAATTGCAGCACCGCTAAATACCTTAAGAAAGAAGGGAGTTAAATTTGAGTGGAATGAGCAACACCAAACCGCATTCGAGAAATTAAAAGAAAGCATCATATCACCCCCAGTACTACAATTAGCCGATTTTAGAAACCGTTTGTAATGCAGACAGACAGTTCAAGTGTAGCCCTAGGTGCAGTAATATATCAGGAAGTAGATAATTCTAGATTACCTATTAGTTACGCTTCACGCACCCTGACAGACCAAGAAAAGAAATACTCCGCATACGAATTAGAATGTTTAGCTATCGTTTTCGCTTTTGAGAAGTTCAAACCCTTTTTAGAACATAAAGAGTTTTTGTTAGAAACAGATAATCAAGCATTATCTTGGCTACTAAATCACCCAAAACAGTTAGGTCGTATCGGAAGATGGGTATTAAGATTAAATTGTTTTAAATTCAAAGTACAACATATTAGAGGCACCCAAAACGTAGTTGCCGATACACTGTCACGTATGTTCCAGCCGAGTAGTAAAACATACGAAAACAAGGAGAGTAGAGAAACGCCGATTATCAATACTTTAATGACCGAATTTCCTCTTGCATTTACGGACTTAGCCCAGTATCAACAACAAGACCCACGTTTGAGACCAATTATTGAACTACTCGATAAAGGAAATAAGTCAGAAAAATACATATTAAGTAAGAGAGTGTTATGTTGTAGAATAGCGAACGGAAAATATTTACGAATAATCGCCCCTGATACTATTAAATCTATGCTGATGGAATACTATCACTCTTCCCCCATTGGAGCACATATGGGAATAAATAAAACCATACATCGAATTCGTAAAGAATATCACTGGGAAAATATGAACAGTGAGATCGCTAATTTCGTGAAAAGGTGTAAGTTGTGTGCACTCACCAAACCAGCGAGAAACAGTCAAATAAGTCAATCTCAGAAATTCCTGCTACCCCGTTCTCCAAAATTTATTTAGACTTTTCAGGACCCTACCCGCGTTCTAAATCAGGAAATACAATGTTACTAATTTGCGTAGATTCTTTCAGCAAATTCGTCTGGATGTACCCCATGCGGCGAGCATTAGCTTCAACCACCGTAAGTATTTTACAGCATTGATTATTTAAAGAATTCGGTACCCCAGTCCATCTATTGTCGGATAACGGACCACAGTTTAAGTCAAAGGAATTCAGGAACATGTGTTTCAAACTAGGAATAGACCACATGACCACTACAGAGTATCGTCCGCAAGGAAATATAGCTGAAAGGTATTTGCGAAACCTAAAATCTGCTTTAATAGCCTACCATGCAAACGATCATACGTCTTGGGACCAGAACCTATCCTGGATACAACTCGCCTTTAATTCAGCATATCATGAAGGACATAAGTCTACCCCATTCGAATTATTGCTCAAATATAAACCTAACCACCCATTATCCACTAAGTGGAAAATACATGAGTTGTTACCCCTTGAAATTAGGGATAAAAATATAAAGAAAATCTGGAATGAAGTGCGCGCTAATTTACGAGCAAACTTAGCGAAATCAAGGAAATATCACGAGCGAAATAATAATAATAATGAAATAAAGTACCAAATCGGTGACTTAGTAATGTATAAAACACACCCTACGAGTAGTGCAATCGATAAGACAACTTCCAAGCTATCATACCGATGGTGCGGTCCTTATCAAATTCACAAATACTTAACTCCAGTAACTGTAGCCCTGTACGAACTCTCTACTCAAAAATATGTACGAAGAACACATATTTCGCAGATAAAGCGTTATCACAAAGAAGGAAATGGTAGAGTGCAAGCTAAATAAATGTAAAAAAAAAGGTATATGTTGTGTACTCAACTGCTAAAGAGTACTTGAGTAACATTTGGCTACCTAATCGTATAAATAGGTACGAGGCCTGATCAACCTTGAATCCTATTCATCAAAAATAGAGCAAAGTGAGAAGTCAGCTGACATCGAATATGAGTAATAATTAAATAACAAATTACTTAAAAAGTAATTCTATAACAAGAATAACTCACAACTAACGAAAAATCCGGTAGTAGTCATAAGTAGTAGAGTTAAGAAAAATTTAGAATGTTTACAATATGTTTTATAATGTGTGAATTTTATGTAGTATTAGAATTAGTCTGTAAAGTAGTATATATATATATATATATATATATATATATATATATATGGATAGTAAGAATAAGCAAGTAGAGAGTGACTTATGCAGCTCGTAATTTCATACAGAGAAAAACGGGTGAGAGAAATTTCACACGGTAATCCCAAGCATACTCCCGGTACATTGCTAACCAAATAAGCCGGAGTCTGTTTTTAAGCGGCGGAGTATGTGACGATTTCATTAATAAAAATAGGGTAATTAATAAATACGTAATGTGAAGGCTGAGAAATTTTAAATTTTTTAATAAAATCGCACATTTAAACAAAATCTTATTGCTATCATTAAATAATAATAATATTTAATAAAGAGTTGTAATAATAAAATAAAAAGGAATACGAGTGTACAGAAAGGGTAAACCTAGTTAATTAATCCTGCATAGACATGCGCTAACCGGAATTAACTTGAATTCCGACCCCTAAACAAACTAAATATATGTGTAAATTTGACATTATTTAAATAATTAAACAAGACCACTGTAATGTACTTTAATAACGTCTGTAACTAAGAATATCTCTGCTTAATTAAATAGTCAAACTTTAATCCTTTAAATAAAGAAGGAACATGGAACTACTTTTATGCTGAATAGTAAATGACGCGAGATTACTACTCTCACCCCTTAACTATTAACCCACTTGCAATGGAGCGCTCACGCCGTAAGCTGCGCACAGCGTTGTTTCGCGACGCAGAGATAAATATGTGAAAGTTCGGTAAAGAATATCTTAATAACTAAATTGTGCGCCGATGACATCTCTATCAAATCTTAAATAAGAAAGTATGTAATTAATACAGTACTAGAACCATGAGGTGAAATTCAACTAATAAATAATCATGTGAAGTGAATACCAGTGAAACAAACTTTCGCTTTATTTATTCTAACAACAAGAATTACTACAGTCATCTAAGAAGAGAGTACCACACCCAGAATGATTTAACATACGTCAGGAACTTCACCGTCACCGGATACTAAGGTAACGACAGACCTTCAGGAAACACACCGAGGACCGAAGAGCCAAATCTGCATCAACTACAGGAAACCACAGGTGACATGGAGGCTTGTCTTCCATGGTTATGAGATACTAAAATTATAACCAACAAAATACGATTTAACTAACCACTTTAAGACTTTTAAAAACAGCCATTATATGTAAGATGTAGTCTGTAATCTAATAAAACTGTTTGTAGTAAAAGAGTAAAAGTTTAAACTGAAAGCATTATTGTTTTAAAAAGGTTAATAAAGTCCGTTCTTAAAATGGCACAATTTTCAAGATTGTATATGGGGAGGTGACCATTATTAACATACTATAATCAATCCCGGATCCGTGGAATAAATTAAATTGATGTTCATCTTTATTTTGAGGGCCCTTTGTGAAAGAATAAAATATATAATCATCTTGTAAACTGTAAGCTGTTGAACCATATATGTTGGAACTTTGAGTAGAGCAATTAATCTCATTATGTAATAAAGAGATGTAATCTTTAGTACAGAGTAAACTGAGTGCATAAATCAACAGTCTCCCCTTCCCAGTTTCCTTTTATATTAATTGTTTTGGTGTTGTGATTAATTTTCAGCTCGTCACAACGAAGGCAGCCTGTATAATTGGCAGAACCAATTAATGCGGCTTCCCTATGTTATAACACAAGTTAAGATGTTATAAAATGAACAAAAATCCCACCTGAGTAATATTTTTAGTTTACATATATATTACAATGTGACAGGCTGTCACACTATATGTGAATCTGGAGTATAAGTATTATCAGCTGTCATGGGTGTCCAGGACGATTGAAGAATGTTTGAATGTAAAATAATATTGTTAAAATATTAAAATTAATAGGATAAATTAGTAGTAAGACAATGTGAAGACTATGAAGATATAGTTTAATATTTGAGCGAAGTGTCGTGTCATGTGGATAGCAAATAGAAGGTTATGGAAGTTTATTCATATGTAATAAAGCATTGTTCTAGAATATTCAAGAATAAGGAAGTCAATGAACACGTGGCGAGTCCAGAATGTTCTTCCGAATATCATAGAATGTATAGAAAATACGCCTACGCCCATATAGGTTGTGACGTCATACTACAGCGCTGCTGCATGCATTGTGCAAGATTATAAAAGCACTCGTCAGTCTTCATCTAACTCTCTTGGAGTGAGTCTTCATACAGCACTCAGCGAGAGCAGTCGCGTTGGTCATCGTCCAGTCAACATCAATTTCAGGCAGTCCTTGGGACCCGTGGAGTCCAGATAGCAGCGAGTGTTGGCAGGGAACAACTACGGAGTAAAAGATAGTCTACTACCGTTCCTGAGCTTCGTTTTGCTGATCGTGGCGGCTGAAAACTGACACCTAGAGCAAGGCAGTTCCTGGAAGCGGTTGCTGGAACGTGGAACCAGGACGACGGATCGCTGGAGGCCAGGATCGAGATCTTCGACCGGGAAGACACCGAAGACAACAGAACAGGGAAAAAATTTAACTAAATTTGTTTTCAAAGTATAAAACTTTCAACAGAAAAAGAAAGAACTTTTGAACATTTAAAAATTATATCACTGTGTAAAGTAAAGAAGACATTTATTTTAAATATAATTTTGTTTAAAGAAGACTTTGAACATTTACAATTTACATCACTGTTTATCTAAAAGAGAACATTTATTTAAAGTATATTTTCAAAAAAGATTTTGAACATTGGAAAGTAAATAATTGTTTAAAATAACGAGAGACATTTTGATATAAATTTGTGTAAAACAACGAGACAATAAATGTATGTATTTTCACTAACTGAGCATTCTTTTCTGCAAGTCTGGTCTGGGCTATAATATGTTACCTTGCAATATATATATTGTTACGGTACGTTTTATCACCGTAGACATATAATCTGATATAATAGTAAAACACCAGTCATGAGTACTAGTATAAACCATGGATGATAAGAAAACTTAAAAATAAGTGTATAATAAACATACTATATCAATCCCAAATTAAAACAAAAGCAGTCGATGAAGAATAAAAAAATATTGAAAAAAGTGCAACACAGTAGTTATAATGAAAAATTAGAAGAGAAACACAAATAAAACTATAATAACGTGATAAACCCAATAGATATGGTAAGTGAGGGGTACAAATAAAACAAACCACGAACATCAGAATGAATAAAATGAAACATGCGACAGACTACAAGAAAGTGGAGTCAACATTGAATAAATAATGAAATGAAGAGGCAAAGAACTAGGGTAAAAAACATTGAGAAAAGAAGACTAAACCTAAATACCTTACAAATAAGGTCCTAGGTTCAGAATCAAATAAAACCACCACAAATTAATTGATGATAACATAAAAGATAAAGATCAAATAACAAGCAAACTAACTTAAAAATTCAATGCAGTAGAGTCAATAAAACGAAATGCATGTGTTAGTATAGAAAAAGATTTTAATTACACGATATTAAGACAAGTGCAGTGGGGGTTTAATACAAAAAAAATCAGTGATGATCAGAGATCACGGTATAAACCAGTGGGGGAGGAGTAAAAAGTGAGAAAGTGGTCTTATGAAACAAATAACAGGTAGTAAGAACCAGAAAGTAGTAGTAATATATAGTTTAAGGATTTTCTAAAAGAACCATGTTTATTGCTAGTACTGTAATTAGTAAATAGAATAGGCTAGTAGATTTAATAAGTTAATGTATTATACACCCATGTTTGTTGTGTATAAGTAATTAATAGAAAGGGTTTATATACGCAATGCTTTAAGGTGTTAAACGCCCATGTTTTGTTGCATTGTAACTAGTTGATAGAAGGGGTCAGTATACACCATAATTTAAGTTGTTATAACCATTTGTTTAAAAGTTTGTTAATTGTTTAAGAAATGTTAGTTTAGAAAAATATTTAAAATGTCATAACCAGGTAATTGGGGCATATCATTGTGTATAAGAAAATATTGTATAAAAACAACTAAATCCTAGGCCTACAGATCAAAAGAACTGAGTCAAACTCAAATAACACTAAATTATCCAGCATAAACATCACTAAATTAAATAAAAATGAACAGAAAGCCTAACAGTAATAAAACAGGAAAGGTAGTGATAAAATTATATATATAAACCTACCATAACTGTAACAAGATAGATAGGAAGTATAATTATAGCATATATGACAGGCCATTGAGTTGATATGGTACCAGTATTATTGTTATCATAGGAAATGTATGAGTAGGTATTTAAAACTGTGATGTTATATGTAAAGTAACGATACCTGGAATTGTTGTTAGTAGTAAGGATAATCATATTAGAATATATTAAATTAGCAAAACAAACGATAAAAAATGTCAAGCAAGATTAGGTCAAGTCCTAAGAAACACAAAATTATAAACATGTCAAGACAGTAAATAATGGGTCGAAATGGGGCACATTTGGTATCAAAATTATTTCATTTTACCAAGCAATGACATGGTGTAGATCAAATATAAATTAAAATCAAAATAAACAAAAATAATATGAGGTGACAGAAATGAATTCCCTAGATTTCAAATAATGTAAAATCACGTGATCCGAGGTCATTGAATTTGAACCAATCACAGAACACAAAAACAGGGTCATCAACGGAAATAAAACGTATTTTGTACTCACTCAATTGTTAAACGTTAAACTGAAAAGTTCAACAGCGTGTAGCTGAGAATCAAGTTTTAATATTAAACCAGTAAATTTCACACCAAGAAACAAAAATATGCAATAAACAGATAACTGAAGAGGCATTCAACACAATACACGAATCCGAAAACGAGAAAAAACTTAACACTGATGGGAATTTGATGAAATTAACCACCTCTCACGTGAGCGTCACCTTTTATCGTAAGCAGAGTTGGTGGATTTTGGTTAACTATACAACGAATCAACTACATCACTTCACAACACCGTTTCAACTTAAAAACACAGTTAATCCAGACACTTATAAACCTCAATAAACTTTTTTTCCAAGATATTATGAACATTATATTACTTAAACCAATTTTAGCCTGACATTGGAAGGAGCATCATCTCAAATACGGGACAAAGGCAGTCGGCCATTTTGAAATTGTAGCGAGATCGCTGTTTAACGTGTAGGCAACTTCTGAATATGAACAAATTTAAACCAACACTAATACAGATATACTTTGTTAGTTATTAAGAATTAGATTTATAACATTGTGATGCACTGTATTTTTACTTTAACGCATTTTTCCGATCTTTATTAACAACTCAAAGAACCCCATTACCTGAGAAAGAAACATTATATTGTAAATCTTTTTTAAGTACCGTTTGTCACAGTCGGAAGCAGTGAGAGAATCGAACCAAGTTGTAACCATTCGACTCACGTGGCGGCAGACCGGCCTATGTTAAAAAAAAAAAACAGATAATAAATTAATTTGTTAATCATATCAGTTTCTTTTTTATTTGTTAGAGTGGTACAGTCAGTAATTACAGGTGACAGAGGAGAGAAATTGCGGCGAGAGCAAGGACATCGAGTACGTCGCCACTAAAGCGGAATAACCTCACAGACAGGCACGAAAATAGATCAATTGAAAAGAAACGACTCGATCAGATTATCTATTGTATATTTAATGATTTTTCACTCGGCGCCGATTCAAACGATACGGCTGCGTACGATACTCTCGCTATTGTAAAGCCGTTAATAATTGAAAAACTAACGAACCACTCGACAACAAATATAATACTATAAAAGACAATTGCTTATTTCACGAATAAACAAACAAGACACACTAAAGAAAGAAATATTATTGTTATAATATATATATATAGTTATTTATTTAAGTGTTACTAGCATTTTTAATACTTGTTTTAGTACTAAGGACTACTACCAACTACAAAATAAAAAATTCCCAACCGTAACATATTTTTACAGATTTAAAATCTGCACGCAGGAGACAGCGACTTTTAGTCCATCCTGTATTTTGTTCTACTATTTAACTTATTAACTTGCCTAAAAACAAACACAGATTCAGAGCGGTTGTGATTATTTTTTTTTAAGATGACACGTGCCTGAAACACTGCTTCATAATATCATTCAATCGAATTTTAGCTTTAAGAATCAAATAAATAGTAAAGTCAATAGAAAAGACAATACTTATTGAAGTAGCCGAACAGGACGTAAAGTCTAAAAAGTAAAACAAAATCAGAGAAAGAATGATGGAGGGAGGGATAGAGAAGAGAGAGAGAGAGAGAGAGAGAGAGAGAGAGAGGGAGAATTTATCTGCTAGTAAATTGGGACAGTAGGCTACAGTAATAGACGACTGGAATACTAATGGTTTGAAGCGATAGACCGGGTAGGGACAACGATCTATCACGTTTAACACCATTCACAATAGGCTTAAGTACTTTACTGACATACATGTACGTGAACATATATCGTTTTCCAACTTCATACATCCCCTCTGTCGCAACCGTTGTTTGTCTGTTGCAGGGAAAATTCTTTGCAAACTTCTTGGAGGGTTTTGAAAACGTAACGGCATAGTATAAACTAAATCTGATTGAAAATAAATGATACAGTCATTATTAAGGTTTCCTAAAATAAACTATTATCAATATAAATATATTCGTCTGGTGTCCCTTAGTTAAGCTTCATTGCGTGTCTAAGCTATAGAATTCCGTGTGTTCTTAGAATGAGAAAATTATAATATTTCGCACATTGGACAACTACGCAGAGATTCTTGATTTTAGCATTCCGGTATTACAAGATTTAAAATAACTACGTTCGGATAAACATAATCATTGCCTAAAAAATACACATTTTAAATAAATTTTATCATAAGCTTTTTATACTTATACGAGTGCAAATAAAACGTTCTGCTCCATAAAAATCTAACCACATTTATATATACTACGAAGAAGTTCAACTTCACATTAAAAAAATTAACAATCCAATAAAACTCCCCAGGTCGTCACACACTAGTGGAATTCTTCGACTACTCTGTAAAACAATGGATTGGTAATTTCACTGTCTCAAAAGATATGTGGAATCGTCACGAAAAGTGTCACCAGTCCAACAAAGCTGTCAATGGTTGGAATTACGGCCTTAACAAAACGCGAAGAGCAAACATCTAAACAAAAATTAGGACGCTAATTAAACATTTAAAGCACTAAGCGGAGTACCGTGGCTTTACTTTCAATAACTCGCAGTACAAAACATAACAAAATACTACAGTTACGGCTGTAACTTACGTGAAAAGCCACACTACAACTGATTAACCGTATAAAAACAAAAACGAAAATGACGACTTTTGTTAAATAAAATTTAAAATTAAAGTTATAAAACAAAGAAATCTATATAAAAATAAACTGCAATGAAAGAAGGCAACACATTGATAAACTCTGGGTTTTCCACATTGTGTTGTGTATTGCTGAATCAACATAGGGCGGCAACCCTCTTTGCTTGGAACTTGTTAGCAGCCGAGTCCTTTGGTCAGCATTTCGCAGACACAACAAACTCCTTCAATTCAATGGAATTGTCAAAACGTTTCTATAAAATTACATACGCAGCTGATTTCTTAGTGTTATCCAGGAGCCATTACGACTGTCTTCAATGTTTAAACATTTTAAATTTTTCATAGGAGATGCGCACGATACTTTACTCCGAATGTGTATTATCATGTATTATATGAATATTATACTTTATTCTGAATTTTAACCCAGAAGCTTTTTTAACTTTTGTGGCACGGACTAAAAATGTAAGTCAAAATTTTAACAGAATTTTAAAATCTGTGTAGGGTATCAACTTCTTGAGGAGCATTATTGAGGAAATAAGCCTAAGTCCTGACCAAGTCTATAATGGTCCTGACGACACTGTTTCATTTTTACGATTTTTACAACAACAAAAAGACATTTGTTCATCGTGCTGAAGCTAGTGCTCCAGGAAGAAAAATGGTTAACGACAGAAACACCTTCATGCCTTGTTCGAACTCGAGTGGTACGCATAAACTGGGTTTGTTAGAGATTGGTAAAGCAAAAATTCTAGGGCTTAAAAACGTTAACCTTCCTGTAGTATACAGAAACCGAAGCCGAGCATGGGTGATTAAGACAGTTTTTACAGAATGGTTTTATCAAACATCTGTACCTTCAGTGGAAAAATTTCTCACGAAACAAACACTTGTCTTCATAAATAGGCCATTCCAACTCTGCATTGTAGCTTTATCCCCAGTGGTCAGTTACCAACACCGCTAATAAGTATGAAGAGCTTTCCTGATAACCTTTATTGATAGTTACCAGTGCCGTAACAGCCATCAGACCCGCAAGAACCGAAATGCGGGACGAGGTGCCTGTGGACTAAGAGGGTACGCGCAAATATTTCCTTTAATTTTTTTAGAGATGGTTTCTAAACCATTAAACTTAAATAAAACCAAATTTCCCAATATGTATTTAACACCAAGAAACACGTACAATTATATTTTTACTACTGTTTCACCAGTACCAGTAATAATTAATGTATTCGGAGATTATAAATTATTTGAGTAACTACACAATAGAGAGGTGATTTCAGTTAAGAATGCACCGAAGCCAGTTAAAAATTGCATTCAAATAATGTTTTGAAATGTAAAGATTCTATTTTTGGGAAATTAAAGTCTTTTTATCGGAATATTTGTCTTTAATTCCGATGGTAATATTAGTCTTATACTCAAATTATTGCTAATTATATTAATAATCATCATTTTTTACATTGATCAAAGACATAAAAGATACTAACAAATTAATCTGTTTATTAATTAAGACATAAATAACAAATTAATCTATTAATTGAAACAAAAGATATATTTTATTAATTGAGTACACATTAATACAAGAAAGGATAATTGTTCTCTTCACGTTATACAATTTTAATAGTTGTGACAGCTATAATGATGAATTAGTATTCAAGAGAGAAAAATGGCATGAAGGATGTAAGGGTAGTTAAGGGGCCCGCAAGGATTCCTGCCGGGTTCCCGAGAAAAGAGTTACACCATTAAAGTTACATAAAATATTTATTACGATATTTATAGATACGTAAGTCCGTCTTACAGTAAATTAAGTTTAATGTAGACTTTATAACTTTCAATGTACGTTATTAACATTCTTCATAAAATTATTGTATAATATAGAGCACGTTTGTTTTGATGTGGTCATATTAAAATTAGTTGAAGATATTATAACAGGTATCAAAATAACCTGAGATTTTAAGAAAATTGTCTACTTTCTAAATTCTGAATACACATTTTATTACCAACATTTTTAAAATTATTGTGTAATATCGTATACGTTTGTTGTAATAAAAGTTATTAAACTTGTTTAAAGGCATTAATAAGATATTTTAAAAGTGAAAGATGAGTTTTAATGGACGATTCTTGTCACAGAAACAGTAAGGACGTTCCCCCGAAAGATTGTATGCTACTTCTCGTGACAATATACTTTTAAAGAAGAAAGAGATTTTTTTTATTCACAGGAATGGAAAACATTAAAAAGTTAAGCAAAAGAGAAAAGTAAGGGATGAGTCCGCCGCTGTCTAATGGTTTGCCATAATGGCTTGAGTTTCCAGAAAGCAGAGTTTTATCTTTAAATTGTGAGTTACGTATCTCCATTTACGTCGACACTTTTGTTTCCTCAGTTTTCTTGTTATATACGAGAATATTGCGTTTCTGGCAGTTCTCTTGCGTTTTTCTTATACGTGATAGCTAGTTACATCTGTTTTCACATTTTACTCACGTCATTTACAGAAGCCGCTAGAAAAATATATAGTTTTTATAAAAATGTAGTCATTATAGAGTTCCTAAGGCTTTCATGCCCGGCGCCCACATATTTGGAAACATTATTTTCCGGGCTGGTAGGCCGTGGTCTATAGTTTAAAAACTATTTATAAAAAATTACAGTTTATAAAAACTATTTATAACAATCTATAAACAAGTAACTATATCTACAGTTGTTTTAAAATTTTAGTTTTCAATAGATCGCTACTGAATATTAAATCTCATAGATCTAGGCCATAAAATATCAATACTGTTACGGTGGTCTTCTGATCGTCGTATGGTGCAGTGGAAACAGGACGCCAATTAAGTCACTAATCACCAGCATTAATTATCACAATTAAACAGTTTGTAATCAACAAGATAGTCTCTTACAACAAATCAAATAAAAATTTTTCACACGCAATAATAATGTCAGTTAATAGTTATGCACAATATTATAAAACACATAACATTTTGCCACAATACTTCGAACTAAGCACTAAGCGTCGCTGAGTGCTTGTATGTATTACCCCGCTGAAATTCCAGAATAATCCATACTACGATTCAGCGCTACTAGTAAACACCAGAACGTAATTGATTGCGGCCTTGCACACAGCGCGCGCGGACTGGTGAAATCTGGATCAGTTACGGCTACGGACAAGTGTCACGTAATTGTCCTTCATCTCAAAGTAGCAGCAATATGTACGCGCACGCACACATTGCAGCCGAACTCCGCTGGAATTGCCGAGAAACACGTAGCATGTTCTGTAATACGTATTATGTTTTTTTTTTTTAATAGTTGATGTAAAATAAAATTGACTGCCCCATCCCCAAACAACTATGAAAGCATGAGCCGAAGGAACGGAGAAGTGCGGGGCGTCCAAAGAAGCGTTGTAGTGACCAACTCTAGTCTATTTGCTTTCTGACCGGAACAAATTATTTTTGGTTTAATTCTTGCTAAAGATGATAATGATAATGAAGATAAAATACGCTTTATTTTACATTTCGCAAAGAACTGAAAATTTTTGCCCGGCGTGAATTAAAATAATTAAGTGAAAATAAAATTATAGTCCAGTTTGTAACAAGAAATAAATACAAATTATGACTTTCTCAAACTACAGATTAACAAGATTACTCAGTCTGTGATTAACATTTAAAATAACGTATTTGTAAAAATTACTAACTAACTTCTTTGAGTCAAAGAGTTTAAAATTTTGTCCCTTTTGCCATTTTTGGTGTTTTTATAATATTACAACTACGTGATCTGCGCTATAACAGATCCGTACCAAATTTTTATTCGGAATTAAGTACAGTTGTTTTCCTTCCAAGTAAAACGATTGCAGAAGTATTCCTTTGCTTAAGAGAAATTACCGGTTTTTCTTGTTTCCTATTAATTTGAATACCCTTCTCCCAACATTGGATGTAGATAGGCTATCGATGAACAGTGCAATCTTGATAGTCCGTCCCGTAGTAATCTGATCACACCCGAAGTTTATTATACTAAATTCACAATAAATTAGAAATAAGACTGTACAGAAACATGTAAATCAATAAACAACTTTTAATGTAAACAAAATATTAAGATAAGAAACAAGGTATACTTTGAAAAGGAGAAAAAATTAGAACTTAAGATTATGATATTTTCGCTAAACAAACCCTGTCCTGTACCACTGAATTTTTCAAATTTACAAAGAATTATTGTAAGTTTTACTTTACGTTTTCTTTACAACTGTAAAGTAAGCAACGCATTTAAGAATATTAAAAAATATTCGAATCACCGGAATCTAGTTGATTTACTTGACTTGAAACTAAAGTAATATGTAACACAAGACAATAATTTTAGTTAATTTTACAAAAATTATTATTCAAATTATTGTTAGCCGGGCTGTTAGCATGTTACATGCAGACGTTTTCTGCCTCGCCACCGGAGGCCATTTTCAATGGAAAATTTTGTTTTGCAGTAGACTACCCCAGTACTGATGTTGTTTGGCGAACAACTGTCAAAAAAAATTTCACCGAGATGTCATCCCTTAGCGAGGCCGATAGCGAGGCCTAAGTTATGACTTATGTTATAAGTCATCCTAATAACTTAACTACTAAGGGAATTGCGTTCAAAGTCAACATCACCATCGTCTTCTCATCATTATCATAATCACAGGTGTTGAGTTCTCGGCTGTCGCGTGATCACTCTCAGTTCTCGAATCACTGACAAGAAGAATGTCTTGAAAAGTAAGTGGGTTATAAATTATATTTGAATCTAATTCAGGATTTAAATTAAATTAAAATTTGAAAAATTCAAATTGAAAATTTGAAGAATTTTTATATTTCCAACTACAGTAGAGCAGCATAACACATACAAAATACAACTTTATGTTGACTAGTATAATTATTTTGGTTACAAAAATTAATTGCTTTTGGTTATTGCACCTTAAAGTTTTGTTCCTTTAACCTGAATTGAGTACATAAATAGTATTTTAATATTTATTTTCCATTATCGATGTCCTTCGTGTTTGACAGTCCAAACTACCCCCGGTCACTGTTAGTATGGATTTGTAAAGTTTCTCTTGTACTACTAATTTACACTACCATAACAGATTTAATCATTATAAAAATCATACAGTAATGATCCAATTTTTAAAGATTGCTACGTGAAAGTTGGACGACTATAGCCCTACTTGTAAACAGTTTGTTATTATACACCCCAAGAATAATTCATTAAGTATCGTATTATAATTAGTTATAACTGCAGTAATCTAAATGTACTACGCATACATCAAACAAAGAACAATCATTCCAACACAGTGAGCTAAGTTTTTAGAAACATGCAAACTTAATCTTATGTTATAAGATTAATAAACAGATAGGCAACTAATAATGTGACTATTAACACGACGGAGGTGGCAAGCAAAAAATATATTAAAAAATTTTTACTCAATTAACAAGACTAAAAAAATATGTTCAGATACTTGGCGATGTAAAAGGTTCTGAAACCTATGTGCTAAAACCATGGCAATAATAATGGCCATGACTTCATCTTGTGACGATAATATGATGTTGACTATTTAACTATTCAAAGTATTATTATTTTTGTGTCTGTACAATGTTTACACATTTTCCGAAACCAAAGATTAAATCCAAAATGTTAGAAAACCAAATATAACTATTCAAATATTCAAAGTAACTTTTTGTTTTTAAAATTTGACATCTGTGTAGTTACTTAAATTTACACACGCACAAAGCCTACATTTTCTCAGACAAACTCACAAATTGTTTTACATATTTATAAAATATGGTAACATTTTTTTGTCAAGACGAATACTCGTACTTATGCGAACAGCCTGGTAAAGTCCTATAATTGTAAAAAAATAATAAACGTCTCTAATCCACACAGATTTTGGCAGGCTGGTAAGCGGAAAACCAGAAATTTTGTAAAAAATGGACTGGCGTGAGTAATTATATCTGTTCTATAAAAAAAAGTAGATTCCTTGTAATACAATATTTATCAGCGCTATTGTTAAGGGGGTCAGGTCAACAATTGACGCAGTTTACTGGAAGAATACAGATTCACTCAGCTGTGTTCAAGCTTTAAAAGTACAGTTGAATACTGCACAGTTTGAAACAATCTGCTGTTTACGATGCTGTATAATTTATATTAAATGTAACAGTTGAGTTATAAATATAAAATAACTTGTAAACAGTAAAAAAGAGAATACGACCTCGTAAAATGTTATGCACAGTATTTTATTCATAATCATCTACTTACAGTCTAATAAAACGTATACATTAATTGGCATTTGCTGAGATACGCATAAATAGGTTTTATTCTTGTTTTAGAGAAAACCGATTCTAATCTAATGTAAATTGAAACAATTCTTTTAACCTCGCTCCCATTCTGGCACGGCTTGACGAGGCAATAACCACTGTCCACAATTTCTTTGTTAAATTGAAATCTAAATTGTTTTGATGTTTTTATGTACTTTCACATTGTTTCAAATATATTTCTGAAGAATCTTCTACAGCAACGGCATTCTTACGACCACTTTGCGGAATAGCATTGACGTTATTTAGGTTAAATAACGTAATTTTTGATCCAGCTTATACAAATAGCTTTCTCTGGTTAGCACTTTGTATACCCAACAAAATACAAATCAATGATATTATCAGCGTTCTCGTAAAATTATTTATCTATATTGCTGTTTTTGTAATGTTCTCCAAGAACCATTAGGACTACCTTTACTGTTTAAAAGTCACAAAATAAACGTAGGAGGTGCGCAAATTATTTTAATTTTTTTTAATTAATGTTTACACTTATTCCATCTTTGTTAGGAATATTTTTATCATGAATAGTTTTATAAGATTGTTTCTGAAGCTAAAAAATATTACTGCTTTATTTTTTTCATGTTCCAAAGAGACTTTCAACATATATCACATTCAAGTTGAGGTCAAATTTCAGCCCTATTTCCTACAAAGAAAAATACAGTTCCACTTGAGTTATGAGTGTATTGTGTTCTCTGTGTGCGTGCGTGCGTGCGTGCGTGCGTGCGTGCGTGCGTGCGTGCGTGCGTGTGTGTATGTGTGTGTGTGTGTGTGTGTGTGTGTGTGTGTGTGTGTGTGTGTGTGTGTGCGCGCGCGCGCGCGACGGTTGTAACTGTATTGTTTTGTAAAAATTACGTTAGACACAAGACAACTGTGTACAAAGACTAGTCTAAAAATAGGATAAGCCGATCAGTTATGTACATTACACATCACTTAAGGTGTCAGCGTAAACATAGTAAGCATGTGATTTTTTTTTTTTTTTTTTTGCTTATTATTGGATTTGACCTAAACGAGTCTGATTACGTATATAAACCCTTACTTAGTTTTCTTGAGAGGGAACTTTAGCGAAGCCACGATCTATGATAGAGTACTAGTATTTCAATACAATGAAAACAAACGGACATAATCTACCCGAGTTTTGACTGGTCGCTTAATAGAACTACATATCCAAAGGAAAGTGGAACAATACTTATAATTACGAATGCTAATAACTATGCTAGTATTTAGCCCTACAGGTTTACCAAGCGAATTAACTACATATAATTAATAATTAATAATAGTGTCAATACTAGTTTATCAGTACTACAAGCCGGTTATGTTAACATTTTTTTTGTACTCAATTGGGACTAAAAACGAAAAGTAAACACGTTAAGCTCAAATTTTAAAAGTTGATAACATAATTCTGAGATTATAATTATAATTCATTCATGTTTGATGTCAATTTTAGCGAGCGATCCAGAACGAATTACAGTGAGTGAAGTATACATAATTACAGTCCATGAACATTATACGCTAAAACAATGATGCGTAATAATGACTTTATTCCTTTAAATTCAATCGTGAACGTAATTGTGTTGGATCTTGGTTTTGGATGACGACAAGGGGAATTCCTAAAGCTAAACGAAGCGTAAAAACATAATATTAAATTGGGACCTTTTTTTACTTACAAAATGGACAAAATAGTGAATTTCATTCCGCATCATAGGGGTTTACGGACGGACTTGGTAACCCATGGTAATGCTCACTTCATACAGTCACGCATTGCTTTCTCCACTTCATTCGTTAAATTCGGATCACAAAAATGTTATGAATGTAAACATTTTTGTCCATTATCTTTTCAGATGTGATTATAAAAACGAATTATTTATCATTTAAGAACTTCACACGAATAAAAAAGGTGACTTGCAATAAAGATAGGTCACTTATAGAATTAAAAACTACTTAGGAGAAACTCGTCTACGTAATCAATTTTATTGTTCTACGCAGTTCCTCTACCACACGTTTGAGTTTTGGATGATTATCTCGGGACAATTTTAATTTGTCCTCACCGAGTCGGTCGGTGTAGTCTTTGTCGTTCCACAGTTGTTTCCTCCTTTTTACCAGCACGCTATATCTCTGTTAGTTTGTGTGTGTCTTATGTCTCAATTCTTCGTCCCCATACGTATTCTGTCTCGCAGTGTTTTAGATTTTGGAACCATGTGTACAAAATTCTGGTAAACATAATTCATTCAATAAAGTAGTTATAGGAGGACTGATTATTGAAATATGTTCATAAACAATAGGGAAATAATCTTCTTCTTTACTCCTCACTCCCCAGACTGGTTGAGGCGACATCGTTTGTCCTTTGTCAATCTCTTCACCTACACAATTTCCACATCCTACGTCCATAGCAACTTGTTTCATGTATTCCAGTCTTTATTTTCCTCTGCAGTGTTCTTCTCCATGGAATATTCAACTAATGCGTGCACTGATAATTTAATATCTTCTCTCAGTACGTTTCTTCACAAACCTAGAATTTTTTCACTTCTTCGCGTAACCTTTTCATTCCCCACTCTATCGTTCCACTTAATTCCTAGCAAATTCAAAAACACCACGATTTACTCGCTTCCAGTTTTCTGTCTTTCGGTACTCTTAATAAGCTGCTCTCTGAGAGTCTCATAAGTTAGATATTCGAGATGTATAGCTTCCAAAACCACTTTCCGATTTTCAAGTTTAAATTTTTCATTAAACAATTTTCTCTTTTTTCAAAGAAACTCAGAATAGAAAAATGAGGTTATTTCCTCAAGTTTATCTCCTCCTACTTTTATATCCATTACACCGAATTATCAAGATATAAATATGTACAGTAAAGTGTGTATGTACATGATTATGTATTAAATTGTAAAATAAAATTTTTGCAGTTATTAAAATTCATAAAATTATTTTCATATGCAAGTAATAAATTTGAGGCGCCTGACTCACGGTCTCTCAACCATATTATCAGGCATCGAATATATTCTAACGTCTGTTTAAAATGAAAATACGATTGATAATGTTTGCAAATTCTAAAAATTAATTTCATTTAATTCTAATTTATTATAATATATTTTATACAATTCTTGTACTTTTTTTGTTAAACGAATATATGCCTACATAATCAGACGTTTTAAAAAATTTGTAAATTTAAAAAAATTTTCCAATTGATTTTAATCTTATGTATGTAAATTTCTTATGATGATGTTTAATGATCTATAGTTATATTATAGTTTCCAGAAAATAGAAGTTGAAAAATATATCTTGCTTGGCAATTATGTATGTGTAACTGCGCGCGGTGTATGTGTGTTCGTGTACAGTATACGTGAGGTTAGAAAGGGTAAAAATTGTGACACTGCAATTTAAATTCTCAATACCAATACGTGTAATATTTCTTGCCAGAAAACAGAACTCGTAAATAAACCAGCAGCTCTGCAAAATAAGGAAATAACTTACAGAATCGGTATTCTCCAACGTTCATTCATCATACTCCGGTTTTGGCCTGACCCCACTGATCAATATTCATAAGTTACACGCTCCATTTATTTTACCCTTCTCCACGTTCTATCGATTGCACTTATTTTATGTTATCATAGTTCATTCGAGTCCGCGCAGTTTTTATTTGTTTGGCTTCCTATTATAAACTACAGTTGAGTAACCTACGGATCGATAATTGTTCTATAATTTTATTACAATCTTATGTATTTGTATTGGGCATCTTACTTTAAGCGCTACTATTCACAACCTCTTTTCATTTAACAAAGTGTATATGCTCAGTTTTAACTATGTTAAAATAATGATGAATGTCTAAAATAAACTCTGTTGTAAACATACGTTGCAAACAAATTTAAAAATGTTATTAGTGTTCTAGTATGCAGTATACACAACCAATAATAAAGTCGCCAAGTTGAATAATTAAATAGACCGCAACACAAACAATAATTAAACTCCCGACACGTTCAATAACGCACTTTTATATCCATTACGCAGACAACACGGACAGTCTACGGGTATCCAGTGGTGGGTGTTCTTATATAGGTAGGCCAGATCACTATGACGTTAAGTATCATGTAGAACGTTCAGGTGTAACTGGATCGAAGCGTCTCTGAAGAACGCAGAAAAACTCGTAGCTGTACAACATAGCGTCCGCATAGACGTACTGTTCACAAGCGTCACGTGAGTGTTTGTGAGTGTTTGCGTCACTGATTCACAAACAGTGTCATAAATTCTGCGCGCGCACACAAACACACTCACACACACACATACAGAAGTTTTTATACTAAGTAATAGTTTATGAGAAAAGGCTTGTATGTAATATACTATGTAGCAATGTATGAATTGGCTTGCTTGTTTAAATCGCCATTTGACGGTAACGTGAGTATAGTTTAATAAAAGAAAGTTATCAAATAAATGTTCGTACTAATTTAGAAACAAAACAGGTGAGTTAAGCCGGCTATGCACTATCCATCGCCGCTGTCCAGCATGTCCGACGTCGGTAATGGATGTGTGCACCACACTGTCGTGCAACTCGTCCAGCGTGCCACATGTTCTTTAGTTCTCGTTGTGTTTTGTAAAAATTTTATTGATCCTTTCTTTATTAAAATTAGAAAATTTTTCTAATAATTAAATTTGTTGAAAATCATGTTTTATCAAAACATCAAAATATATGTGTTGTTTTAATATTGCATTCAGTTTGTGATGACAAAAAATTATGAATTGTAATTAAAACAAATTAATAATAACAATATTTAAAATAATAACTGCCAATGATATTTGAATGTATTATGTAAACGAAGAATAAACTAAACTAAATATTAAACTGAAATTTTATATGAATCGTTACTTATTAAATGTAAACTAAAGAATGAACGTAACGTAAAATTAAACAGTAAACATTTATTAAACGAATTTGCTCTAAAACCATGTACTGTACTTGCTCGAAAATGACGATTTGATAGACAGCAAGCGTACGCATGATCAAACATGTACGATGCACGATTCCTTGACATCCGTCAACACTATACACGATCCATCCCCACGGTCTTGCTGGACACATTTTTCGTCGTGCACATCCTTCAAAAAATACACGACGTGCGGATGGATGTCAAAGCTACGCACTGTCGTTTTTGACTTGCTGTCCGTCATGACGTCCAGCGGGGATGGTTATTGCGTAGCCGGCTTAATACAACTTATTGCAGACAGAAAGCAAAGAAGACGTTTTATTAGAAAAAAGTTGGCTTACAACAGCGTTCATTCTAAAATGAAACACACCAAAGCTAAATAAGGGGAAATGAGATACACGAAAATAAATAAGGGAACACAAATAAAATACTGACAAAAAAATGAAAAAGTAAACATTGGCCCATGGGAGGATCGAACCCACGACCTTCGCGTTATTAGCACGACGCTCTAACCAACTGAGCTAATGGGCCGCTGAGTAAAAACAGTTATTTCTTGACATAAACGAACGTGGGGATTAGTTGTCACCAGAATGTAGGGTCTTACCGGTAAATACGTATTTTACTTAATATTTCGTGTTTTCAAACAGAATTAACATTGTTGCACACCACTATAGAAAAATTGTCCCGATTCGCGCTTTCAAGCTTCACAGCTCATCGTCAGATCGGAAAGCGCTAATCGGGATAATTTTCTATAGTGGTGTGCAACAGTGTTAATTCTGTTTGTGATTATAACCACTAACACAACTATCTTAATTAAATTTCGTGGTTTGTTTCAGACATTTAGAGACACAAATTTACCACGTTTACAAAGGTATTTGCAAAGACGAATTGTTTTGGTATTTTTTGTACTTCTGCATTCCCCTCCCGCCTATATGACACACATATACTATTACATATGTTTATATACGCATATAGATATTCACATCACTAAGCTCATGTTTTCTCTCCCACTCCCCTCTATGGCACTGTCTGTCTGTCTGTCTGTCTGTCTCTCTCTCTCTCTCTCTCTCTCTCTCTCTCTCTCTCTCTCTCTCTCTCTCTCTCACTCTCTCTATCTCTCTTTCTCTCTCCTCCCGAACACATACGCGAACGAAAAATACACATTACGAATACAGTGTTACATGCCTTTGCATACATAATCGACGCATGCAAAATAGTTCTAGTAAAAAATTTCAACTAATACAGCGTAAAACTATACATACAGTAAAAAATGTTACGTATAATTTATGAAAGTCACAATTGATTATTATTTAATACCACAGGCAACCAACGAGTTCTCGTAGGAACGTTAACTTCAACAGAAATTTCGAGTTGTCTTAAGTTCACCGAATGTTTCAGGTCTTTGAAGCTGAATTCCGTCTTCATTCAAATTCAACGAAAATGCAGTTTTGTATAAATAATAAAGTCCGCTTATAAGAGTAAAACTACTTATAAACACAAGTATGCGAAAGTGTGTAAAAGCGATCTTACGTCAATATCATACAGTTCAGACAATGAAATTTTTACATATGTAATTAAACTTCCACAGTAAACTTGATGGACCAGCAACAGCTTAATTTAGGTCTTATGACCGACTCTTTTTAACCAAACAAACGTGTTAAACTTTGAATAGACTCGGGTTTTAGAATAGAAAAATTAAAATTCTTATGATTAACCTAGATGCAGATGCAATCCAATTATTATAACAAGAAAAATTACAGTTTATTTAATTGAATGCAGTTTTAAAAACATTTCTACTGTAAAATCTGCAAGAGTCATAATTCCTTTTATGAACAGAAAAAATGGGAAAAAATTCAAGCGTCACTCCATTAAGTTTTACCGTTAAAATTTTTCCCTCTTGTCCCACTTAGAAATATTACCAGTAACTATGCTGAACAAAATTTACTCTACTTTTTTTATTTTAACGTCCAATCAGACAAACATATTATTGTTCCGAGGATCCCTCGGTTCATAAACTTTGAACAGTCGAATAAATCGTTAAACACCATAAAATCGATAGTACTATTTTATCATCACATTTGCGTTACAACACTTCGTCTATTATATTACAACAGAAAGTCAATTGTGATAATCTGAAATACCCAAATCGTCAACTATCCGATCTCGCTGGAAAAGAAAAACTCGCTTACAATATAACTACTATTGTCTACCGGCATATATGCGCGACTCATTCTGAAACTGATATCCTGGTAATCAATTCTGTGTTAATAATGTAATGTAGTATCACTACATACTACAACTAAAAAGAAAAAAATGTGTAATGGATGTTCTTTTTTAATACAGCAATTATTCTTGGACGTCTAATAAAATTGATAAATAGAGTACTCTGAATCACTAAGCATAAGATGAAACATGTTAGCCTTATTCTAGCCTATATTTAAATCAACATCGTAAAACATATTTCTTGTTTTTACCATTAAAACCAGTGACTTCATCATGTTGAGACTGTCGAAAGATATAGCTGAAAGGGACATTTTAAAATTAACCCAAAAACGTAAGTGATTTCTTTCATCACGCCTAATTTCTCGTAGACCTATTATGTCTAAAATTAAAACCTATGAATACGTTCCTAAAACATTTCGCTATTGTACTGAACGTTTTATTAGAGTTTCTATTTTTTATAATGTGATATCTAATGTATATTGATGCATAATATAGTCATAATAGTCCCTACTTGACCTATAATATATTAGCGATTTGTATCTAATCTCGCTAATATAGGCCTACAGGGGAGTGGAAAAATTATGTATTCTTAAAATACACGTAATAAAGGAACCATAGATACAATATTTACACGATTTTAAAGTATTTTAAACACCACACGAGGCGTATTCCTTACTGTCGATTATTGAACTACATATATTTTGTGTTCTAATATACGAAATTTTTTTATATCTAAACTATCGTGGTCCCAGATATTTCGGATATCTAATATTCTATTATACTCAGTTATCTAATAATTATTGAGCACAACAAATAATTAAAGGAACCAAACGAATCTACTATGAAATTCAGACTTATAAATAATTTCGTAATTATTGTCATAGAAACCATATAGATCCTGTTACAACATAAATATAATCAGAACATTCCAGTTATACGCGCTATAATCATTTATAAATTATTTGCAGAGCTAACTGATTGATACGATATTGATTGATGACTCATTGGCCACTTGGTGAAACATATTAATACAAAGGTTTTAGAAAAAAATATACAAAATATACAAACACTTGGTAAGTTTCACAGTTTATTATTTTCCTCTGACAGCTTTTTCAGCTTATTAAGCTATTCTCAAAGAAACAACTAAACAAAGCATGTAAGGGTGGTGAACATGTGTTTAGGGTGTGTATCCGGACATGTGTGTGGGTTGTCCATGATGGAGGGGGTAGAGAGGCTAGTAAAGGAAGGTCAAGTGTCTGTAAAAACTAAGTATAATCGGAAGGCAAATATTAAAATTAACTAAACTAAATAACAACTTTTAGTAAAGGGGACACGGAATTCAGTTTGTTTGTTTGTTAAATTTTTGTTACTTTTGATTGCTTTTCTAATTTTTAGAATTTCTAATAAATCCATTTTTTACCTTTTAGTATGTTGTGCAGTAGTATTATGTATTTTGTATCTATGAAATGATTGTGTTGTAAGCAATGATCTGTAAAACCTGTAATACCTATATGGTTTAAAATTTTGTCAATATTAGTTATAATTGCTTTCTTATGTTGTCCGTGTTCTATAAATAGCATTGTATTCTGCACAGTGTATTTTATAATTGATAACTGATTGATAACTGACTGACTAAGCTGAACCTTGATGTATTTATTTTATAAAAGAATATGGTTAATATAAACAAACAACTGTGCGGTAGCCGAGACAACAATAAGCTTGTTAAATAGAACTTTGTCTAAAAATATGGAACTTTCGTTATGGATTAAGTTATCACAGAAGGTTTCCTGTTATTGACGCAGCGTGCGAACATGTGACATTTAATTAATCGCACAACTCATGAACTACCCTACATATCAAATTGCACTTAAACACATTCTTTACGGAGTGTTACCGTAATAGTGCATTTTAAGAATGGGTTGATCATAGTTTATTTTTAGAGTTAAATAATGTTGTGAAAAAATTGTTATTCGTTTTATGTTCCTTCTTAAACTTTCCCCTACATTCATTCCTAACCCTTCTTTTATACAGAAGAGGGCGCCTACTGTGATCAATATTTGCCACTGTAGGTTTGATAACAACAGGTGAATGACAATAATAATCGACAACGTAATCACATAAAGTACAGTGCTAGATTCGTGAGAATTTGCATTACCCATGACTACCGCATATTAATGCGTTTATATAGAGATACAGTAATTTATCCTAAATTAAAACTATAGTAGTACTTTATAAAGCAATATGAACTAAGCATAAAACTGTATTTATTAAAATTTTATGTAGTTAAGTCGAACGCTTACCAATAATTTACAAACATTACAACACACAAACCGAATACCGAATAATAACCGTTACAACAGGCGGCAAATTTTTAAAGTACTTTCATGTTACGTCTGGATTTCAAGAAAGTGATAAATTAACCGTACAATAACTTTATCCGCGATCACAATATGCACCTTCTACTGTATTATTGTTATTATTATTATTATTATTATTATTATTATTATTATTATTATTATTATTATTATTATTATTATTATTATTATCATCGTCTTACTATTTTTAAATAACAGGTCTGTTCACAATTTTCTAAAGCTTCAATATTATTTAAAATAAACTAAAGTATAAACAATAATAATTGAAATGTTATTTGAAATATCTATTGATTTCATTCATTTATTTTGTGTAAAACTAATAAATTTTTTAGTCAAAGTTGTTTGTAAAGTGAGTTTTCAAAAGTGGTTTATATCTGTAAAGTTGTGTCGGATAATTCGGCCTTATGCCCCTAATTATCCATTCAGTGTCTGACAAAAATTTAATTTTTACAAAAAGTAATTAATAGGAAAGCAAACAATGATTATCTGCAATCAAAGTACTACGGATTCATATGCGTACTGTGATTAAAGGCCGTGAAGTACGGATCCCACAGGCTCATCGTTATTCAAAAGAATGCGAGTTCACATCATCCATGCACACAACAGTTGACGGAGAAATGACGATATTGTGAATACAAAACCAGTATTACTTCATTTCTTTTCTACGTGAGTGTGTGTATTAGCACAAGGGTCGGCAACCTCGCTCCCGTGTGCAAACATGTGTTATTTTTTTTACTGCGTGTGCAAAGTGATTTCTTTTCTGCTCCATCGAACAGTTTTGTAAATTATTTGTTTCCTCTTTAGCACTTCAAAAACGTACTACTTAAAAATTCGCATAGCTAGAGATTCAAAAAACTATTGCCACTAAATTTTTGTAAAGGTTAATTTTTTTACTAGTCTTGTTATCAAACATTAAATAGTGAAATGTTGGAGGTGGCAAGATGTTGAAGGACGTAACGCCACTGAACCAATGATTGTCTACCCTTGTATTTTGGAGTAATGATTACAAAATACTAAGACCTTAACGTGTACCGGTATTAGAAAACTGTAATTTACATTTACATTTTACACTATCAAATATACTCTGTCATTCTATTCTATTGTAATTATTAATCAATTCTATTTGCTTCATTATTTACCAGAGCACAAAATTTCACTAATTTAACATTATACAAAAATCAGTATTTAAAATTAGCACTAATTGTTTTGTCTTAATTGTTAGCGATTTCGTAAACTATTTTGAAGAAAGAGTGTTACCTCTCTTATATTTTGATTCATTTTTTTTTTTATCAAATACAAGAACAGTGTTAGAGGTAAAAGATTTTCAAAGAATTTCCGTTATGTGAACGGTTATGATAGGATACATCCTAAGTATCCTAGGATACATACATAAGTATATAACAGTTATGATAGTGAACAGTTTTTTATGTTATATGCTACTATAGTTTCACATAATTTTATATCTTAAACTCATAACCATTTACTTGAAAATTTTTGAATAAACCATTTTCATGCATTATCAGCAATCAATGCTAAAAAGACATCTTATCCACACAGCTGTAGACCACACCAAAATACCATGCAGGAAGCAACAAATATTTCATTTCAGATTAACGTACGGACACGTATGCATTCGGATGGATGGATGGATGATGCGCGGGCGTCTTGCGCCCTAATTTGTGTGCGTTGTCCAGGCTTAGGCCTGATGAACGCCAGGTGCCAACAGGTCAGCGCGGTCGTTTGCTCTGCACAAGGGAGTTATGGTGCAGTCCGCGGGCCCATGATAAATTACATGGCCACCACGGAGACAAGCTTAAGCTTTTGCTTCAGCCAATTGTACCGCCGAGGCGCGACACCATGGTCCCCTCAGGCTAGCCTTTGGGAACGTAGTGACGCACTGGCGAGGACAAGAAGCTCGAGCGCCCTAGGGCGTCGGCCGAAACGGTAAGGAATGACTCCGAGACAGCCTGCTTCCGCAAGGAAGGCACTTGCACAACCTCGCGAGAGCCCGTGTCTCAGGTCATTACCCTGCCGACTCAGCAAAGCAGGTGCTGACGGGGATCTTAGTGGTCATGGCTTCGGCCAATTGCAACGCCTGGTCGCGGCTCCTTGGTCTCCGAGGACATAGCCCACGGAAACTTAGAGGCACGCTGGCGAGGACAAGAGGCTCGACCGCCCGAAGGCGGCGGCCGAGTCGAAGGAACATATCACCGGGGCAGACGGCTTTCGCAAGGAAGGCATTTGCACAACCACGCGGGAGCCCGTGTCCCGGATCAAAGCCCTGCCGAATCGGCAAAGCCGATGCTGGCAATAAATCAATCCATTCCAATCTGCCGCAGCATGATTGACTACAGTTTCGGCAGGCGCAGGTAGTGAATGATGGTGATCAATTCAGTCTCCAGAAGGTTGGGGGGTTCGTTTCTGGGGGGTTCATGTGATGAACTTAGAGGGGGTCGTCTAACAGCGCCCTAGGGCGCTGACGCGGCGAGGGGGCGGTGCATTCTCCATGCTGTTAAGCCTTTGGAGGTGCGGATAAGGGGACTCGCCGGCCTTGGCAAACAAATTCGTTGCCAAGGACCAGACGAATACCTCTAATGTGGGAACACGGAGGCTCCGGTGAATGGCGGAATTTCGCACATACCACGGGGACCCCGTGAGGGAGCGTAGGGTCCAGTTCTGAATTGTCGTCAGCCTATGCCTGTTGGTGGCCGACAGGAGAGGCCACCAAGCGGGCGCCGCATAAGTGAGTACTGTTCGGAGGAACAGTAGATACAATGTTAGTTTTGTACGGACAGCCAGGCGGCTGTTCCGCGAAAGCATAGGTGATAGTTTGGCTCTGACGCCACGAGCCAAGTTGAGAGTTGAGGTCACGTGGGCGTTGAAGTTTAAATACCGATCAAGCCGAACACCTAGGTACTTCACCGTCACAGTCTAGTTGATGGGTCTCCCCTCTGAGGAGAGGGATTGGCATCGGGAAATGGACTTATGCGTAAAGCAGATCGCCTCGGATTTCTCCGTATTGATCGCTACCCGCCATTTCTTTAGCCAGTCCGGAAGCATAGCCAGCTGGCGTTGTAACATTACGCTCGTCCGCCAAGGCGAAAGCGAGCTAAAATGAAACATCGCGTCGTCGGCAAATAGAGATAACGTGACCCCGGGATAAACAGGCAGATCTTTCGTGTACAGTACGTACAGAACGGGGCCGAGGACAGATCCTTGTGGGACGCCGGCGGCGACAGGGCGAACCCGAGAGAACGCCCCATCTACGCTGATCCTGAAGGTGTGATCCGTCAGATAGGATCGGAGCAAGTGGACGATAGATGTCGGGAGTGGCGAATGCGCCAGTTTGTAGAGCAGGCCTTCGTATCAGACTTTATCGAAGTCTTTGCTCACATCCAACAGGACGGCGCCTGTTGCCTGATGATTGTTGGCGGCGTCGGCTAGACAGGTGACAACCCGTACTAGCTGAAGAGTAGTCGAGTGCCTCGGCCTAAACCCAAACTGCTCCTCGCGGATGAAACCATTCACCAGGGGCCGAATACGGGCCAGGAGAAGACGCTCGAATACCTTCGAGATTACTGGCAATAGTGATATCGGGCGGTAGCTTCCAGGTAGCGTGAGCGGCTTTTTAGATTTCTGGATCATGATGACGTTTGCGGTTTTCCACAGGCGGGGGAAGTACCTCAGCCGGAGACAGGAGTTGAACAGCTCAAGAAGAAAGTCAACTGCCGAAGGCGGGAGATTCTGCAACGCAGCGGCGCCGATGCGATCGGGGCCAGGGGCCTTTCTCTTCTTCAGTCGGCTTAGGACAGACGCAAGGTCATCCTCGTCGACCGAATTAGGAGGATCATTGGGGGGAGCAGAAAAGTATCCAGATAGGAAATCCCTGACGACGGCCGTATGAGCCGGGTCAGAGATGCCTCTATGGACGGTGAACTCTTCCTCAATACAGTCGGCGAAGACTTCCGCCTTGCCTTCTGCAGAGTATACAGTGCCGTCCGGGGTATTCAAGGGATGGCGAGTCCTCTTTTCGCCTTTTAGTCTACCAGCGGCTCTCCATACGGAGGCGTGGTCGACTTCCAAGGACTCCAAATAGGAGTCCCATCGATTCGCGTTTACGTTAAGCAGAAGCTGCGAGACGTGTTCCGACTGGGCTCGAAAACGCCGTCTAGCGGCAGGGTCACGGGTATGGTGCCATCTGCGGCGGAGCTGGCGCCGTAATCGGATGGCTTGGAGAACTTCCGCAGGAAGGTCGGAGCGTTTATTACTCACCGGAACAGTATAGGTGTTCTTGTCCATTGCATTTCGGCTAGCGGCCAAAGTCCCCCGTCGCTTTTCATCTCGCCTTCTAAGGAGAGGACTTAGCGTCCGCTCCTTAGACGACACATTCAGGCGGCTTGCACGCAAATTTTATGCACGTGCGGCGAGGTTCCCAGGCAATCCTCTAGTGACTGGGCTGGGAAGGTACCGTATACGTCCAGGTGATTCGTGGAAACGCCCTCGGTGTATACTGCGCTAGTGTAGGCTAGCACAACAGCCGAGAATCGGCCTGCTATAGAGCACACGCCCTTCTTGGGCAGGGCCACGAGGCAGGAGCTCCAGAAGGCAGCTCGGAACTCAGATACCGAGCGGTTCGTCTCTGCGACGCACAACCGCAAAGCCCAGAGCGAAAAAAAAAACAAAAAAAAACACTCCACTGTGTCAGCGACAATCTGTGACTTTAACAAATGTGTATTCATTTACAGCGGACAGGTTACAGTCAATATTGTCAGTTGTTTCATTTACAGTGGACGGGTTACAGCCAATATTGTCAGTTGTTTCATTTACAGCGGACAGGTTACAGCCAATATTGTCAGTTGTTTCATTTACAGCGGACAGGTTACAGCCAATATTGTCAGTTGTTTCATTTACAGCGGACAGGTTACAGTCAATATTGTCAGTTGTTTCATTTACAGCGGACAGGTTACAGCCAATATTGTCAGTTGTTTCATTTACAGCGGACAGGTTACAGCCAATATTGTCAGTTGTTTCATTTACAGCGGACAGGTTACAGCCAATATTGTCAGTTGTTTCATTTAGAACTTACCGAGGGGATTTCTTTAACAAATAAATAACATCTTTTCAAATGTGTAAGTTTGTGAAGTTTGCCGAACAGATAAAAGTATTTTTGTCTTCCCTATATAGGGAACTTCTTTGGCTAAACTAATTGCAGCAACCACTGCATACAGACTGCAAACACTATATGTGTTGAATGTGCCCAATAGTGCTTCGTTTCTCTTGTTCTTATCGTTTTTAAACATTCAATGTTCGAGGCTTCCTTGTAATGTTTTACGTTAATGCATCTTTTACAATGAGAGGGAGCTGGCCTTTCGCCCAACCTGCTGTGGTATCCTCATAGCTCTCAGGACCGCTGGTTTTCTATCGTGGACTTCTTCTGCAGTTCTAACGCCGCTTTGTCTGCCATTGGACGCAAGGTCCTCTTCCAACTTCAAACCGTTGACTATCTGCTGCTGTAACCCTGGATAGGAGCCCTTACAATGATCCTACCAGCTGGACCCTGGTTTTTAAAAGAGGAGTTACTCTATCGCTCACCCTTTGTTCTGGTTTGTGACAGGCAGAGCCTGGCTTTCCACACTTTGGAGTCCAGGTTGGCAGGTCAAGTGGTAGCGGTGGAGGAGTGGACTCCGTGAGGACCTTATTCAGATCGGGATAGGGATGCATGAATGCAGCTCGGATGAGGAGGATGGAGGAGTATCCTTCTTATAGCGCCGCGCGGTTTTTTGGGCTCGATCTCGTAAAGAAAGTTTCTGAATAGGAAAATCTATCTTAAAGATCAATATAAGTAGGGGATTATGCAAGTACAGATAAGAGATTTCTGTAATCGTTGAGTAGATTGGCATAAGAAACAACACAGGAGTTGTTTAACAACCCATATTCCATATAAATACAAATATTCCAAGTAAATTTCATCTTCTTGGATTGAGTTCACAGTGAGCTTGATATTTTCACAGACACACAGAGTATTATAGTTTTATCACTGGTACATAACGTGCAAGCAAAATAACTAAACAATCTTTTTATTAACCTTTTTTAATTTCTTTTGAGTTACAAAATCAAGTAAGTAAACAAACATACACAGAACATAAACGTTCATACAGATCATAATGTACCTTTCATTCACGCTTTAAACTGTGAAGACCAAGTACTGTCATTATTTAGTGAGCTTCATGGTTTCTGGGTACCACTAAGACCCTAAGCAATCAGTTAATGAGCGTAAGTTATTTGTAAAACACATGCTGTCATTGATTTGCAAGCGTTTGACCTATTGATCTGATCACACTGTTAACACAGACGATTCAGTAAGGGGTGTTATCGTTCCCGACTTGGTAAATATAATGATACTTGTTATTGTTACTGTTTATTGTAAATAGTACATAATGAGTTATAGTAAAATTGTTAAACATTTGCTTTATCGGAATTTGTTTGAAACAAGCGTGATTAATTAAAACCGGTAACTGTAATAATGTTCTCATAATTGTTTATTTTATTCTTTTTGAATGTTTTTCGAAACTTCTGTAGTGTCTAGGATAACAATATATTGAATCTGAAATCCAAATACGTAATCCTTCTAAATAGGCCTACAACGTCTTTAAATAAGAGTGATGTAATATTTTTATTTAAATTTGTAAAACGGACGTTGGCCATCACTGATTTAATTTTTCTATAACGGCAACGTTTTGATATACTGAACTACAGCTGAAAATAATTTTCGCCCCAAGGTCGAGCAGTTTACTCGCGCCCCACCACGCAGCTTCCTACTGCGCCTTCGCTGCTGGGATTCTCGGCTGTTTCAATTTGTTTATTTAAGTTTTCCGAGTCTTGACCCGTTCGTTGCCTTCAAACTTGGGGATTACAAAAATTAAGTTCTCAAAATCATAGAGTGTAAATTCGTAAATCTGGCACTGGCATACTTAAAAACGTTTAAAATGAAAAGAAATTAACGTTGTAGATAACAATGCAAAAATTGTTATTAAAAGTTAAGCAAACAATTCAGGTGAAAGACATGCATACGGCGAAATTAAATTTTGATATTTTTGCCGCCTACCTACCGGATACAAAGCTACTGGTTATTGAAAACCTTTAGTATTTAATACAGTTTCAAAAATTATCATCACTTTTTATACAGAAATAAATGAAAAATAATAATTAACAATTTTTATTAAAAATAAATAATTATCATATTTGGTTGGTGCAAACACATAATAATATTAATTTGCTTATTCACTGTAAATGTTATATTACTTACACTTAATATACAGTCAGTATGTACTCTATACACTGCGGGATAACCAGTGTGAGAAAGTGGGAGAAGCTGTGCTTGACCTTGGAGCGTTCATTAAATTCAACACGAGGCCCATTAGTCTCCAGGCTAATAATTCCAAAAACAAAAATTACAAGTTGAGGGAACATTAATCTGTCATTCCTGTAATACAGAGTCGAGTGTGAACGACAGCTACAGAAGATATACAAACGTAATAGAATTAATCTAATTGCAAAATCCAGTAATATGCAATCCGTGACATTGACTTTTCGACAGAAAACTCACCCACATACAGGACACAACAACGAAATCTGAGCTGTCTAATTCTTATTGCTGAAAAATTAAATCGGTGATAGTTAAAGTCCGTTTTTCAAATTTAAACATCAGGTCTAATCGGTCTAGTCTTTAAAAACTAATGCTGTTGGCAAGTTTTTATAAAATGTTTTTTATAAAGTGTACAAAAATACGTTTTACAGCGAACCCGTAAAACCTTTTACATTTCCGTTTAATGAAACCTCTTGAAATTTGCTGTTGCCTTTTAATTAGCGCCGTATTTGGGGTGAGTCTGAAACGCGGCTTCAATTTGCATTAACTTGGTATTACATCGTGTTTCCCAGAAAACTCGAATAAAATCTTATGTAAACGTCAGTAAATGTTTTCAGACATGTACCGCGTATAATCTAATTTGTACTACAATGTTCGAATTAAAATGTAACTATAAATATATTACGTTGGCTCACAATAAAAACTATAAAAGCTTATATTACACCATAAAGCATCGCTTTTAACGCTTTGTAATTCAGTTTTACGTGTTAAGGTTAACGATTGAACCACAGTTGCCTGAATTTATAAACTTCCTGAAAAATAGTCGAATATTGGTTAGTCTTAAAAACTGATTTTGTACCTTGTACACTGTATTATATAAAAATGTTTAATTCTCGATATTATTAAAATTTATACATACTTGTACGTATATTATAAATTTATAATATTTATACATACTCGTAAATCCCTGTATACATGAATAAGGGAAACGAGTTCTCAGTTTTGACTTTATCATTTGTTTGGCATTTGTCTATTTGTCTATCAGCCTACTATCTGTCTAATCGGGGTAAGTCTCACTATAAGTTTTGAACTCGTAAAACTGGGCATGTATGTCCCCATACTCTTACCTTATTTTGCGATTGATGTTTACCATATTTTACCATACTATTGTTTTTGCAATTGATCTCCCCAAAAATCTGGTGATGGAGACAAAATTGTGGGGGGTTCAAAATTATGAACAAATCGCAAAAACCAATGTGGGGTATCAAATTAAAGAAAATTTAAACCAAAATCTGAATTTAGTATTCATTTTTTTAAAGTTACAATTTTTGAACGTCATTGCACACAACACGTAAAAACTTTGAAAAAATGCAAAAATGTATGTGGTGGTATCAAATTAAAGAAAACTTTAAGTAACATCTAAATTTATTGTTATGTTTTAGAAATTTCAAAATTTTTGAACTCTAGGGCCGGAAAAGGAGATCAAAATGTTAAAAATTGTGAAAATCTAGCAGGGTGTCAGACTAACAGAAATTGTAATCCAAATCGAAATGGTTTGAATTTTTAGTGTGTGTTGTATGGTTGTGTCCTACAATTTTTATATTACTAAATAAATAGTAGAGAAATCGGAATTTTTGTAATTTTTCGCATAATTGGTAAATGATCCAATAACGAAATGTATGTAATTAATAAATGTACTTCGTTCAAAATAATGAGCAATTTCTGCTTATCAGAGAGCATACTAATGTATACATATTACAATGCATTCGTAAATAAAATACTGTAGCACAGAAATTAGTATAGTGTACTCATTTAGTATAGTGTCACCACTTTTTTCAAATATTTGTCACCATTCTATATTATACCTTACATAAGAGTTCTCATTAGATACATAAGTAATTAAAAGCTGTGTTAATTACTTTCAATTTGTTATATTGTTAGAGGCGGCAGAGTCTTAACCCAGCTCTTAAGTACCGTCGCGATAAAGTTAAATAAGTTGCAGAGGTAACTAGAGAATCATGATCGATACTAACCAATAATCCTAATTCGACTTTTCCACATGCACTATTGTAGCAACGGAAGCTTTCTTACTTTATGGGTTACAAGTATATATTGTCATTCACTGTATTCTGATCTCGTTTGCTGTCAACATTAAGAAACGACAGTAAATTAGGTTATTCAGTTTGACGAAACAAGCAGAACTTATTCTCTTAATGTTCATACTTAAATTGGAAATTACCTACGATGGGAAATAACCTTGTTTTATTTTGACACAGTTGCTTGTGTCACATTCTGTGTACATAAGTTCTGTTTGATTACGATGGTCCTTTCGTGCACATGGACAATATAAAATATGTGTACATGTGTGTAAATAACATATCTGTATATATGTTACATCTCTGTACAATGCAAATTATAAAAAAAAAAAAAAAAATGTTTATATCAGAAAGAGAAAATGAAACGAAAAATAAATAGTACTTTCAAAAATACCCAGTAATGAGAGATAAACCATACCAAACATCATTCAACACTCTACAAAGAATAACATAAGAAAGATTTTAAGGAAAGTTGCCAACTTAAAAATCTAGGAATTAAAATGGAAATAAACACATGGCCCTGATTGTATTGATAAAATTTAGAGTGTTAGTATATATATTGTCAGTTAACTTCTGAAGAGGATATGACAGAAAATTGAAGGAAACTGCAGAAGTTAATTTATGTACTTGCACTTGCACGATATAAGTTCCTCATAAGGGACAATCGTTTTACACACTCAAACACTCAAACACACATAACTTTATCTCACTTCCCGTTTCATTTACCAGATTGAGAAACCGAGTATACGGTAACTGTTGGATTATAAACATTCACTGTTATACGAACAATAACAGCAATGCGCGGCTTGCAGTTACGATGTGTCCGAAGATCCATGTAATAAAACAAATCAACGAGCACTAATCGTGATGCATGTTTTACAAACTTAGCGATAAATATTTCACCGTGTACTCGCTTTACAAACACTGTTACACATCTCAACATTAATCAGCTGTTCCAACCCAACACCGATTAACTAGTTGTAGAACAAACAACTTGTTGTATCTAAGCTGCAAGACTATCTTACATTGTTGTATCTCTCAAATTTCTAGTACCAGTATTAATCAAATGTTCAACTTCTAAATAATAATATCTGCATTAAATCTTTAATGTTGCGTCAAGGATGTTAAAAATAAATTATAAATTCAATTAACTGTAGAATCGACGTGCGAAAATCATGTAGGCCTAAGTTACATTATTGAGAAGAAACGGATATACGTGTAATCTGTGTGAAAATTGAAATCTCCATCAAAAATAGATTTTTTTAGGCGATTTAATTATGGCTGGCGCCGCCTCTCGCATCCTAGCTTCCACTGGCGCCGGTCTAACCAGTCCTGTTCTGTAAGTCCTCTTGCATTCATTGCATCTTCGACGTCCATTTTCCATGACGGTCTTCCGTTTTTCTTCTAGCGGGTGGAGTCCACTTCCATACCATCCTTGGCCATCTCTCATCCGACGTTCTTTTTAGGTGTCCAAACCAATTCAGTCTTCTTCCTTCTATTGTTTCTATAATGTCAAGGTCGATTCTCATCGCTTGTTTTATCTCTACATTTCTCACTCTGTCTAGTCTTGTTAGTCTACAGCACCTCCGCCAGTAATCCATCTCCATAGCTCTTATTATGGATTTATTTCTTTTATTAATTTCCCACAGTTCTGCTGCATATAGGCCTATACTATTGACTATACTTTTATACATTCTAATTTTATTGTTTTTTGTTATTCGTGGACTCCAAAGCAGACTGTTTAATTGTTTTGTTGCTGTCTTAGCTTGCCCTATTCTTACTTTTATTTCTTGGTTGCTGTCACCATCCGATGTCATTGTTACACCCAAATACTTGAAGTTGTTAATATCTTTTTATCACTTTTGTTCCTAGTTTTAGGTCTTGAGCTTCACCATAAGGTACTCAGTTTTCGAGGTATTTATTTCGAGACCCCATTTCACATATTCTTCTGCTAGATTCCTAAGCATATAACTTATATCAATTTCGTCCTCTGCAATTACAGCCTGATCGTCTGGAAAGTGTATTGTAAACACCTTCGAAAATATATAATATATAAAATAAATACTTCAAAATGTGTCAGTACCGTTTTACAAAAGCAATAATTAACACTAAACAGATTTCATTCTTCATATAAAAATTACATCTGTTTTTTATTTTAACAATGAACATCTTATTAATAACATTATGTCATTATAGTCAAAGCTCGATAAACCATTAAATTAAGTTACATAGTCTACGGAAATAACAATGTATGTATTTGGCACATGACGCAGGCTATTAACAAAACTGCACAGAAGATACGCGCTTATAATTTACGTTGTCTCGTAAGGGCAAAATGTAAAGAAGAACTTATCCGTTACAAAACAATTCTGCTTCGCTGCAACAGTATTTACTTTTGACGAAGGCTTTCGTTTGTTACAGCATTGTCAAGTCACTAACCCCATCACTGTATCTCATAGGTTAGTCCTTCCCACCACCTATTTGCACGTTTAATCCAGTTAAATTTCTCAAAACCATTTCTTACATTCTACACGTCACTAAGCTTCTATCATATTAGGACTTCTGTGTATGATAAAATACTTCTTCACTGTCAAAATACATTTTAATGCCTGTCAATTTTTTAACACTGTTGCACACCACTATAGAAAAATTATTCCGATTAGCGCTTTCAAGCTTCACAGCTCGTCATCAGATTGGAAATAACAATAATAGGACTAGACAACTTCTTTACACCCCTACTTGCCCTACCGCACATATTTACACATTTTCGTAAACAAGCTGTAAGTTAAATGTCCTTTCTGGCTATTATTAACTAGCGAGTTCAGTCACCCATGTCGGTACTTTTACATTTCTTTCTAGTACATTCTGTGTTCGGCACAGTTTTAGAATGCGATATATTGTCAAACCGTCCCTCTTTCTTTCAATATTCAACGCAAACAACAACTTAGATAAACACCCTTTTTGTCCCTTCCTATCACCGCCTATGGGTGCCGCCACTCACCCTTATTTCAAAAACATTCCATATATGCAATTTAATTCTTCCCTAATGTTCTTTATCCGCCCACTACCTTTTACTTCTTAATTATATTATAAAATATTTCTTCATTTTCAAATTTAGTTTTAGTATTCATTAAATTTTCTAACCATTTCTCCCTTTCTTTCAATATTTCTAACTCGCCTCTAAGCCTTCTTTCAACTGTGTTACTCACTACTTTTAAAGTTTCATAGTCTTCTAAAGAATTAACAAACTTATGGTTCTCTTCTATGAAATGTCTTGCATATAACGAATTTGTTGTTCTATTACTTTCTCCACTGGTTATAATCCCTGTTTGTACACAACTTTCTTAATTGAATTCAATTTTTTATCGTGTAAACATATTTTGACAATACAGATATTGTTGGACTTGTATTAAGATATTACTTACGTAATATTATATTGTTTCATCAATCGTAAAATTTCGAAATGTTTTTAGTAACGCTAGTAATAGGTGACGATTACATTTTCAATTTCAGTTTTTATCTTAAATAAACAATTCCATCGTCACAGCTACACAGCGCAACAACCAACAAAATACTTGATTATAGATTAATATACAACTATACTCCTACCGCTTCTAGTATATTCCTAATGCAAACAAACGCATGAGACGGAGATAGGCCGCTATTGGCTGCTTGACTTAGAGGCGGGTCACATTGACAGAAGCAGTACAGCCAGGGTACTTTATAGTAGATGTTGTACAAACACAGAAGTGAATTAGAAAACCTTTTACATTACTGATCAACATAAAATTTGTTAGACGAGAGAGCGACAACAAAATATTTCATAACACTGGTTAATAGTCTTTTTATTCATTGTTTAAAATTGCAACAAGTTTACTTCAAACAAAAAGATACTCCCATTAAACGTAAAAAAAAGTTTCACATAAAAAGAACCCATTCAATGTAAATTTAATCTCACTCGATTGACTTGACGAAGAATTTTAAATATTTCTGTAGACACACAAAACAGGAGGGCCGGTCAAGTGGAATATTTATTCAACTTTGTAATTCCAAGACAGTACAAGTAAAAACTGATTCCGATCTAAATATTATTTTTTAAGAACCTTACCATACATTCAGATCCTTTTTGACGTGGAGATTAAATAAAGAAGATAAAATAATTTTTAAGAAGTTTATTTGTTTTAACTTGCAAAATAAACAAGCAAGTAAAGGTGCAAAAAGATAAACATTTTTTCTTAAAATGACATCATCATTTAAGGTGGAACATCCAACAGCTACACTTAAAAATTTCTAGGTGACACTCAAGAGAAGCTTAGCATTCATTACTTGTTACTTCACTGATTTAGAAGCGTATAGCCAGTTGATTTACTGCTAACCTACAAAACCGACTCAACAAGTTCTTGCCAAAGTTTCATTGTAGTCATCGTTCTCTTTCTTGGCTTAATAAATATAATGGCATTTGTGGTCATTATTTTTTAAGATGAATGTTGCATAACTGGTTATTTGAAGAATTGATAACTAGTTGATATGTTAAGAATAATTGCTGAACTAAGTGTCACCAACAAAGAAGAAGTCATGTCTTTCTGAGTCTAATTTACATTTTCTTCTTACGAGGGTGGTACAATAGAAAGTGTTGCCATCGTAACAATATACCAAACAATAAATGCTATAATCTTGCAAAACTGTTCATCTTTTCTCGTTGAAACGCTATTACTATTATAAGTCTTAAATAAAACTTCATTTAAGCGGTGTATAAATTAGTTACAAAAACCCATTTTGTGCAGAACTTGGAAAACTGTTCTGTCTGTTTATCTCGTGCCATGGTGGAGTGAAATTGACACTAAGACACAACTTCAATTTGCGCTGACTTGGAATTACGTCTTGTTTCCCAGAAACATGAATAAACTCTTTTGTAAACCTCAGTGAATGTCTCAAACATGTAGTCGACGACGGAATCTAATTTGCTTTACAACAGTCGAATTAAAATTCAACCGCAATTACATAGGTTTTATGAAACTCTTTATTTCAGAGTAAAACAATAAAACGGAGTTTACATTGTTACAAATGCTTTACAATTTAGCTCTGCGTGTTTAGATTCCAGACGTAAAGTCACTTGTACGAATTTGTAAACTTTCTGCAAACCAGGCCAATCATTTGTTGACCTGAATACTGATTTTATTCCTTGTACTAGAAACAAAAACATATTGTAAACTCTCTAATAATATAGTAATTTAATTGTTGATAGTTACTTTAATAAACCGCTACGAACTTCTATATTTTCTTATTAATATATTTTCCTTTGAATCAGCCTTCGTGCTGAACATCTAATAAGCTTCCGCGTTGATTGGACAACTTTAGTTTTATTGCTTGAAGATTCTATAATCTTATATCTTCTCTAAGCTTTACTAATTACTACAGAATATCCACACGGTGCTCGAAAATCCACACAGAGGAACAAACCGACGAGAACAAACACGTGTCGCGTGCATAATAAATTTACTGACAAGTGTTAATAGTGTTATCGCGCTGCATACACTGTTCTACGTCTGCCTACATCAATCCAGTGTTCCGAACCAAACACCGACTAACTGATTCCTGTACAAACTAGTTGTCCTCTTAAAGCGGTTACACTGCCTTACATGACGTTTTGTCCTACAATAGCTTGTACCGCTATTAATCAAACGCTCCACTTCTGTAGTAGTGTCTTATCACAGTTACTACTGTGTTTAAATACATCACATCAGCAATCTTACAGACCTGTAAACAGAATTTATTGAGCAATCCGTGTGCGAAAATAATGTTAGTTCTAGTATTGCAGAGAAGTGAATATGCTGTAAAAATCGTCAGTTAAATACATTTCAGTAGCTTCTCTATACGTAACGACTAAATTGTTTTGTGCGTTTCAGTAAATCAAATATTTATAAAACGTCTATGGAGACTGAAGATTTCTATCAAAGTAGATAACACAAACTTCAATAATTATCAGTGAGGCAAGATAGAGAAAATGATTAAATTATTTGTTACATTTAAATCTTTAAACCGCTTTTTCATTATACAAGAGAAACAATGTAGTTCATTGCCAATAAATATTATTGGTATACAGATAAATTAAACGTGGTGTGCGAAATGTAATGTCTATGTGTGTGTGTGTGTGTGTGTGTGTGTGTGTGTGTGTGTGTGTGTGTGTGTGTGTGTGTGTGTGTGCGTGTGCGTGTGTGTGTGTGTGTGTGTCCGAGTTTTACACTTACTTACAGTTTTTTTCTTGATGTTTAAATATCTATATCCCATTATTGTAGTGTCAAGGTGTGTTTTTCTTACTTGAGACACTTTTGAAGTATTAAGCCGTATGTTCGTCTTCAGCCACGCTGGTTTTCTGTCCGCTGAACTAGCTGTACGTTTGTTAGATACTGTTGTTGGCTGTCGGTTGGTTTCTGTTTACGTGAGTCAGGATGTTAAGAATTGTATTTGATTAATAAAGATGTTAAAATAAAAATTTTGATATGTAGATGCCTAGCTAAATATTTTAATAATGTCGTGGAGTTAAATTGGCTAGGAACATGAAAATAATGGTAGATAAGTGGACTGTATTTAAACACATTTATTGTACGTAAATTAGTACAAATCGATTTAGATTTGATGAAGGTTAGCTAAGCCTTCATGCATCATGACGTATAAGAAAAAATTATATTTAAGAAAGGAACCGCAATTATGCAACACTAAGACAAAACATGAAAATAATTAAGCCGATAGGCGAAACGCAACGAGCGCAGCTAAACGACTGTTGTGTTTGAAAGCTCAGAGCACTGTGTCCGTCATATCTGCCAGTAGCAGCAAAATTAAATTATGAATCAGATTAGCCAACCTTCCATCAATATAATTCCCACACTACAAATACCAACATTATTGTACAAAGGAGGTAGCCCGTTTTTTGTGTTGTGATTACTATTTATGTTTATTTCTTTACGACAAGCTCTTAAACGTTCGGTTTTGATTTTGTATTTGTTTATTTTCAGTTTTGTTTATGCCGTTTGTATTATAACCATTTGCTTTGGGAATCTTATGTATTATGTATTTGATGTATCCTTTTCTCCAAGTATCATACACAGAGCGTGCTTCTAAGTGCAGTATTGTTGATTCGTGTACAGTAATTGTTTTACTAACTGCCCTAAAATCATTAATGCCATCCACCTAAGCATATGAAATTAATTTACTTCTATCGGCAAACAACCAGCAAGGTTCGCAGTAACATTCATTTAAACTGGGAGAACAGCAAACTGGGAGAACCCCTCCTTTTGTTTTATAAGAATAATAGTTTTCCGAAAAACACCGTTTTTCACTTGCGTCGACGGTTTTAAACGGCCTACTTGCTCAACGTTATCCACACTCTATAATTTTTTTTTCGCTAATAGTGCTCGCGTAAGGTCTACAATCACTGGGATATTTCATACAGACAACACATTTTAATAACTGTTCTGTTTCTATTTAATTAACCTGTTCGTGAGGATCAGGTTCTGATCTGCTAGCTGTTTTACTGGAAAAAGTAGAGGTTGAGGGACTAGCTTCTATCGCTGTCACTAAATTTTTTGTCGGTAAAACTGTCAATGAAGCTGCTACACGACGGTGTCGGTTGGCCTTTCGTTTCGACTTTCTAAAATTAGAGTTAATATATCTTTTACTCCCCCGCCTTTTTGACATTTGGAAGATATACCCGCCTTTTCGGCATTTGGAGGTTTTACCTTTTAGTCCCCCGCATTTCTGACATTAACCCTTTTAAGTTAATGATCTCCGGCAAAGTCTCATGTAAAGGAACATTCGGCAAAAACTATTTAAAAACCTGTCAGTTATTTATATTTCATGATTAACTTGTATACGCGTTTTATCTATCACTTTTAAGCAGAGAAGTTACACACCTCTTCTGCATAGCACTAGAGAAATGGCTTTGTTCGTGATTTTACAAAAACGTTGCGTCCACACCGATTTATACGTGTTTGTTGTTGCTGACTGAGCACAGAAATCGGCTGCCAACAAGTTCCAAGATAGGACTGCTGCTTTATATTGACTCAACAGGTACAAAGCAGACAACACACTGTGTACTGTCAGTAAAGCAGAGAACACTACATATTGTAACTCTGCATTGTCCTCCCTTACTAATTCTCTCACATTTTTCTGATGTATGACTGACAAAAATGTTGGTGAAATTCATAATTTTATACAAAGAATATAGCCCTTCAGGCGCGTGTGTGTGTGGGGGGGAGAGAACGAGAGAGACAGAACTAACTGTTTGTAAACCACTAAACTACCGCAAAAAACAATGCACTTTCGTCATCATTGCAATTACATCTTCACACAGGACATGAATTTCAATCAGTTTGCATAGTAATTTACGGAAACCACTGTAAATCGTGCTTATTGCTTTTCTATTGTACTGTTTGAGTAATGTAATGTACTGGGTAGGTAATGTTTTCGAAAGTGGGGGTAATGAAACGCGTAAATAAGTAGTATTGGTACAATTAAATTTTTAAATATGCTTCTTATTTCAAAGACAGCTCAGTGCACCTGTTATACGCGTAACTGTGTATATCAGTCAAATTGTTTAATACATATTTAATAATACTTTAGAACGGCCACCTGCTTTATCTGAATGTCTCTATCAAATTAGATTGTATTTACATTGTAGTATGTTTTAAATGTATGAAAAAATACATTCTAAACTTTACTTTAGAATGTGTGTGTGTGTGTGTGTGTGTGTGTGTGTGTGTGTGTGTGTGTGTGTGTGTGTGTGTGTGTGTGTGTGTGTGTGTGTGTGTGTGTGTGTGTGTGTGTGTGTGTGTGTGTGTGTGTGTGTGTGTGTGTGTGTGTGTGTGTGTGTGTGTGTGTGTGTGTGTGTGTGTGTGTGTGTGTGTGTGTGTGTGTGTGTGTGTGTGTGTGTGTGTGTGTGTGTGTGTGTGTGTGTGTGTGTGTGTGTGTGTGTGTGTGTGTGTGTGTGTGTGTGTGTGTGTGTGTGTGTGTGTGTGTGTGTGTGTGAAGCACGCTTACATCACGCTTCAGTCGTTTCAAAACAATTTACAAAACTAACAGACAAACGGCAGCCGGCTGTTTGTTCATAAAAATGACTTCGTGATAACATGTATTTATCTTCAACATGCTTTTTATGATATTTTATTTAGTTCAAATAAAATTTCTAAGATGTCATTTTAAAAATGGTTATCACGCGAGAGGACGAAACTGGAGTTTTCAATAAATAAGGATATTGTTTATAAGTAATATGTCGATAAAAAATGGAACCTAAATATTTCATTTATATTGCTGCATAATTTATGTACAGCGTCAATTCAGACACTTAAATGAATTTTTTTTTCTTTCAGTGCCACATTCTGCTTTCATGTTAGCTGTAAGTGGAAATTTCAATGTCGGCTGAGAGGTAGAAACCCTTTGAGGAATACACAATCTTAATTTTCACCACCTCTGCCAGCTAAACGACGAAAGAAAAGAAGATTACTTTATATAAGGAAAACAATTTTGTGACACCGTTCATCTAAAAATGCAGACTATTATAACAATGGGAATACGTGATAATAATTAAATTAAAAACAAAAAGCTTAAAAAAGCTGGCCCATGGGGGGATCGAACCCACGACCTTCGCGTTATTAGCACGACGCTCTAACCAACTGAGCTAATGGGCCGTTACGTCTAACAAGTATCATTTTACCAAATTCAACCTGAAGTACCTAAGCAATTTTTTTTTATTACCTCGTAATAGGATTGAGATGTTTCTGTATCAAGAAAAAGAGACATTTTTCAAAATCGTGAACTCAGGATACCAGTCAAAGTAAAAACTGGAACCTGAGTTTAGAAAACAAATTTACGTGTTAACGTTCTGTTTTTACTGATAGTTGTCAGATGAATAAATTTCTTTTAGAACACGGTATCTTATAAATTACACTCATGTAATCAAAATTGACCTATTAACAATGTTTTAATTGATTTTTCTGACCGATGAGTTCTATCACTTGTTCAAATGCTGTCTATAGACGATAGCTCATGTCTAATGATAGCTCATGTCTCCGACAATTACACGAAATTAATATTTACGAAAAATAAAAATTGGGTCTTATTCGCGTCCCGAGATTAAATGCTCGTTATTTAGTCGTAGTATCAAAACATTCGTAAATTTTTGGAAAAGTAATTTTATAAAAATTTCTTTCAAATTCACAAAAAATTCTGTACATAAAACTTGAAGATTGGATCTTTACCTGAACAAAGATACTCACACACACTTTCTGACTTTCATTTTCAAATAAAAGTTTGCATGTGTTTATATGATGTAGGCCTTTGTAACCGTACCTTAGATCTCGTTTTGATATTCACCTGCAAGAAAATATAATCTCACACCAAACAAATTTGGCTTTAAAACGTCTTAATTATTATATGCCTTTATTATACTTCATATAAGCCTTAAATTTTGAATTTAAGAAAATAAAACTTTACAGTAAATACGTTTGATTTTTTATATTATATTCCATAAAGAATTATAATTTTACAGCAGTAAATAAACTTCTAAAGCAACTGCAACATAACGCCATCGTTCATTTAAATTTTGCAGCTGTTAAAACTTTTCATCTGTAAAACATTTTATAATGAGGTTAATTCATATTTAGCGAAGAAAAAAATCTCTCGTATAATAAGTTGCCTAAAAGAGAGAATTAATCACACTAGTTTACATCGAAACGTTTCATTGCCATACGTAATCACAGTATGTAACAAAATTAGATATATATGAACATTCCATATAGAACAAATTAATCTACATCACTGTACTCAAATGTATAAATACGGAAATAGTGTACCTCACCTTACGCAACGGCACGAAATCGGGCATTTTCACAAACAAAATTTAAAAAACTCTAAAACGTTATTCTAAAATATTACTAAATTCTCGGATTTATCGTGGTAAAGAAAAAGGACATACGATTAACGTGAAAGTCAGTCGCGCCGGTTTCTTCTCCTCTCATATCAAACTACAGTTAATTTGTAGAACTAAACGCTAACTGTGCAATTTGCATGTGTCCCAGTTTCTTAAAGAAGGCAGACACGGCGAGAAAACTTAGGAATTCATTAATTGTTAACGCTGAACGTTTGCTTCTTCTTATCGACTCAGACAGTTAGTCAGTAAGTACCAGGTATGCAGAAACGCCTCTGCTTTTGACTTCACCCTCCGACAGTATTGCAAAGAGCACGTTAAACGTGAGGTTTACGAAACACGTAGCACAACGTGAACTATCACTAAATAGATGATAGTGATTAAATTTATTACACCTATTCTGTCCAGTTTTAACATTTGTTATTTTTTTTATTGCAAGCGCTTGCTATATAAGAAGTCATTAAACCCAGAACAGTTATGGCCTAATCGTCTGAAACTGTAAAGCTGTGCTAGACAGGGGTGCCAACAGCATGGTGCAATGGTGCAAGTCGCACCACTGGAAATTTTGGGGGGATTTTCAAAACGATTTTTGTAATTTTTTGGAGGGGTTTCCACGGTACTTGAACTTTTTCTTTTCATTTTAATTCCCCAAGTATTTTTAATCCCCCTAGAATATAATACCCCCTCCAATTCAATAACAATGACTAGAGCCTACCTCTAATAGAGTGTCAAACTTTCTCGTTGTGAACTTTATAACCTTCTTAGGCCCCACAGTTTAGAACTATTTTTAATTCCCATCCAATATTACAATAATTTCACAATCGACCCAGGAAATTTTTGCCCACCCACAAGTTACGTTATCGTGATAAGGACTAATGTATTACTAATTATGTTAGGCCAGGTTTGACCAGGCTTTCACATTTCGCATAATTTAGTTATTGATTAGGCATACTAGAAAACCTTTGGGTACTGATAACAAGAGTAACTAATACATTATTTTTTTGATTCCAATAATTGTTTAAATGGTTTTAGTTTTTCAAAAATTTTTGGATAAAGCCCCAAGATCTACCGTTAACTGGGGGTTATTCCATACACCCGTATTGCGATCCCCCTATATACGATATCAAATTGGGGAAGTTTGGAATACTTGGGGGGAATTGCACCATGGCTTTTGGGGGGGGGGGGATAGACACCTCTGGTGCTAGAAATTCCAATAGACAAAAAGCGTAAACTACAAATTTTATTAGTGGTTAAATAAATTTATGCTACACTTACTTGTTGCACACACCACTAGTCACGTGACACCGATTAGCGCTTTCGAACGTACCCGTTCATCATCAGATCGTAACTGCCACCTTACGATCTGAAGGTGGCAGTTACGATCTGATGATGAACGGGAACGTTCGAAAGCGCTAATCGGTGTCACAGTGACTAGTGGTGTGTGCAGCAAGTGAGTGTAGCATAAAAAAAGCGTAAATGCAGCAGAGTATATTTCTTCTTGCCACAGGCGATGCGTATTGATTTATAAGAAATAATGACAGGTACCTCCATGTAAAGGTGATCGACAGCGTTTTTAAGGAGTCTGCAGAAAAATACGATTGGAGACTATTCACCAACATACAAGTCACTTGATTTAGTTTGCATACTGTATATAACCAAGAGACTTCTCCCACGGTCTACGTTTCTAATCTGTTCGTATGTGTCATAAATTTCATTTGTTAAATTTAATAATTATTTAATCGTTTTCTTAAGATTGTACTATGTAAATGAGAAATAAATTTATCGTAAACATGCGTAAATATTACTATTACTTTTTTATTCTAAGACAATCTTATTTCAATGCGTTTTTTACAAGTACCCGCTACATTAAAAACTAAATATTCACCGGTCAGTTTAAATAAGGTAGCAACATTGATTTGATAATAAAGAGAATTAAAAACATTGTACACTTGTGAAAATGGTTGTTCACTTCTTTATAGTATAATAGACGCGTATAGTATGACTGTTAACATCCAATATTACAGTGCATTATTACACATGCAAATTGCACAGTAAGCGTCTAATTCTACGATACAATTAACTGTAGTTTGATCTGAGAAGAGAAGAACCCAGCGATTGACTTTTACGTTAATCGTATGTCCTTTTCCTTCACCACTATAAATACCAGAATTTATAAATATTTTACATTTAATATTTATAAATAAATTTACCTCAAGATATACTTTTTTCCCCCTTATTAGGAACATGTTTCAAGAGCTCCCGTGCTCTCATCTTCAGCATTCGCGATCTTGCGTCTGGTAAAGTATATCTTGAGGTAAATTTATTTATAAATATTAAATGTATTATATACATCAAGAAACGGACTGTAGCAGAAAGTGATTGAATAAATATTTTAGAATAACGTTTCAGAGTTTTTAATTTTATTTGTGAAATTCAAGAATAGATTACTTCTCCAAGTACAATATTTTAAATTGTATCAATATGTATAACAATCTGACGCCACGTTTCACAGAACAATCTGTATCATCAGAGGTTGAAACAATTTTAATTCACATTGAAACTTCTAATGATACAAATTGTTCTGTGAAACGAGTGTCAGGCTTTTATATACGAGGTCTGACAATTAAGTTCGCGAACTCGCCCCGTTTAGCGCTGAGGGCAATACAATATCAGTAATGTTTATCGTATACTGATAAAAATTAAAATATTACTTTTACAGAAGTAATCTATTCTTAAATAATAAGACAAAAATAGTACAAGAAAAGAAAATAAGAACTATGTCTTTAAATAAAATAAGAACTAGTTTTTATTCAAGAAAATGAGGATGATTTACAAAGAGCTGTGTTTCAATTACAAGAAGTGGCAAGAGAGCACTCACTGACAATTTCAGTAAGAAAGACCAAAACCATCGCCTTTAAAAGTAAATATCCAGTGAGGACTAAGATAGGTCCTCAACAGCAACAACAACAACAACAACAGCATTTTAGAACAAGTGAGCCTTTTCAAATATCTCGGCTGTGTAGTAAGCTATAAATCCGAATATAAAATAAGAGAGAAGATAAATAAATTTAGGAATATTTGTGGTACGATTCATAGAAACCTTAGAAATAAAACAAGACACAGCACAAGGATTAAATTTTATAAGACAATTGCATTACCCACGTTGATTTATGCGAGTGAGGCGTGGGTCATGACAAAAGAGGAAAACGGCAAGATTCAGAGTGCTGAAATGCAGTTTCTTCGAAATACTTTAAATTATACATTGCAAGATAGAATAAAGAATGAAGATATCAGAGCAGAACAAAAAGTAAAGAACATAAACGAAATTATTTCAAATTTACAGAAGACAAAGGTGGGATCATCTGCAAAGAATGACAGAGGATCGATTGCCTAAAGCCATTAGTAGAAGAGACGTGGGTCGTCCGAGGATGAGATGGATGCCGGAACAGGTCTATATAACCAAATCCTTAAAGAGGAGAAGCATAAGAAGAAAATAAAATAAAAAGAGTACTTGAAAAGAAACATAAATATTACAGTGGTATAAAACGTAGCATATTATTTTTCAAATGCGTTTGATCATAGGTCGCAGGAGAGTCACGACATTGGTTACTGACGGTGAATGCCACACCCGTGTCTCTCAACATCCATCTCTTTGGCAAACCCAAACGACTAAGTCAAATCAAAACATTGCGGCCGGCTATCCTAACGGATTCTGTGATTAAAAGACCATGAACTGTAAATACCATTTGTTCACCAACGCGAAATGAAATATGGTTTCATTTATCAAATATACACTGAAAAGCCTTCATTATGAATAGAGACAAGCTATGTGTTTTCTTTCCTTAAACTAATTTAAGCATCATATACCTCTTTAATCGTCATTTCAACGGTCTTTGTATAAAACTGAAATATAGCCAAGCCAAGTGAGACTAAGGTTTCGGATGCGCATGCGCAACAATCAGCGACTTGGCATCACGTTTAATAACGTGTCTGATAAACGTTTTACACTTTCTGGCTGACATAAATTTACATATTCATTTCTGTACAGTCAAAATGCACAATTTGTATAGCTGCAATATTTTGTCAACAACTTTCATTGTGAAATATATATAATTTTAAATATCACTATAATATTGACGACTCGGAACACTAAGTTTTTTATAAGTAAAAACGTAAAGTTTTACCTTACAGCCTAAACCGGCTTTCACCTATAGAAGGCTTCATCGGTGTTGATATATATAAGATATATAATTTTATCTTACAATACTGTAAAGTTGAAACTATAAATATTACATTTCAGCTAACTTATAACCACATGTGTTTTCGCGCATCGCTGTTGAAATTAATTCTCTGCAATATTACTGTGGTTGGCGCACGATAATTAATAAGCGGTGTATTTGGCAATATGCGCGGGGCCATTACATCGACCTTTCACGTGGCAGCAACAATTTGTCAGCTCTACAAACACGTACTCATTTACAATTGATCCTTCGCATGAAACCTGCATAGTTATATTTAGAAATTTCTTGCAGAATAACTTTCCATAAATGTTATTTAAAATAATTTAAAAGCATTAACGATATTTAAAATAAAAAATTCACCCGTTAGTTTTTTAAGCACGCTATGAATACTTATGATTTAATCACTAAATATGATTAAAAAATATGATTAGCATTATGATTAGGAAATATGATTTAATCCCTAAGTACAGTCTAAAATTGAAGCTAGAGCGTCCTTATTATGAACATAAGTAAGTCATGTGTTCGTCTTTTGAGTAACTAGAATCATACGAGTAGTTTAGTTGCAAAACTCGTAATGTTCATAAAAACACAATTTTCAGAAACGACGAAAAACTGTGGTTTTTTAATATGTTATTACATGACTTGAATTTTTTTCTGTAAATAGATAAAATTACTCTGCATATGGTCCCTTAATATAAACAAAATCAAGTTAGTCATTTGGTAGTAAAAAATAGACATAACGAGTTTTGCAGCCGTTTAGGATATAGTAGTGTGGGGCAAGAGTCCGCACGGGGCAAGATTCCTAATACGTCGTAGTTACTAGTTTTCTTAATAGATGTCGTGAGTTGGTGTCTGGGCTGTTGAAGAAATACATTCTGCTGGCTGGACATAGCAAACAAGGAGTCTAGCGCCATTACATGAGTGAACAGTAACGTTGTTTAATTTTGTGGACGTTGAAGTTATTTTACAGTGTAATTTAAGAGTATTTATACAAATATATTTTTTTATTATCTGTTTTCGACAGTACATTATTAAAAGGTAAGTCTGAGGTTACATATCAACTTAAAGTTAGTGATCAATCTTATTTTATTGAATCATAATAAGTCAGCAAATAGTATAGAACACAGTGGGGCAAGAGTCCTTTTGGTGTCCTGTGCGGAATCTTACCCCACATAAACAAACTTCACATTACAATTAAATAAAACTTGCTTTAGGCCTACAATTGTTGTTAAGCGTTCCAGAAGTGTGTGCTGGGGAGTCCCGCTGATTTCAAAGTCTAAATTTCAAAGGAAGAAGGGTTGGAAATGTGGTCTCCCTTTCCTTAAATAGGGCAAAGAACCGAAAATTAATTTTATTTTTACACAATTAAAATTAACTATATTAACAAAACACACTGATAAATGATGTCATGTTTTATTTTGTCATATTGTGTCTGTCATATCGATTTGTTCACACGTCAGCTGATCCACCGTTGTCAAGCTGATCCAACATGTCATACTCCGTTGAATCCAACGCCGCCGTCCCGTTCGTGTCGCTACGTTCTTTATTCAACCGCCGTTTGGTCGACGTCGGCGTCGGTGTTGGGCTCGGTGTGCGCCTCGACGGAGACGGATACTTGGACGGTTTTCGAGTACGTATGGGATTGAATAACGTTGAAAACACAACTATTACTCGAAGAGCAGGCAAATATTAAAATGCCAGTTTCTGAGATGTGTTCGCTTTGTTTGTGACATCCAATTCCCTTCCAAAACCAAAACGAATTTCAAAATGCTTGCTAATTTTGTGTCCACAAGCGTTGTTAGATCCATGAGAATCTTGAGACCGGAAAACTTCTTCAAAAAGCCTCTGGTGCCTGCCTGCTCTTCGAGTAATAGTTATCTTGTTGATACATCCTCTTCGTTCAATTCGAATCCCAGCGCCAAATCCCTCCCACCAGCAACCCCCACCACACACACCTACATCCCACAACCGTTACTGTACAGACATTCAGTATTTAAATCCCATTGAGGAAGACGAATACCACGTCGAAACGTCTGGGTAACAAAACCAAAAAGTAAGTGTTCATAGTGGAAGTTTAATATATATGAGTAATAGTTGTGTTTTCAACGTTATTCAACCCCACAAGCGGTTATGTGAAGCGCACTTTATTCTGGAGGTCAGTGGCTACGCGTCTGTATTCACTTGTAATTTAAAATGTGTTGAATTAAAGTGTAACGTGTATCTAAATTTAAAAACAACACATTTTTAACGAGAATTGAAAAGTATGTAATTTATTTCTATAGTTACTCAATATTTTATAAACCTAATTGTCAACGCTAGACTTGCAACAGATTTTCGGTTAATAAATTAAAAATTCGTTTTTATTGGTACTTGTAGGTCTACCGTGTTTACGCTTCCTACAAGTTAAAACATTGGTGGTAGTTACTGACAAAGAACCAACCGATTTTTGTACGTTCGGTTGGATGACTACCGACAACCTGTGACTGATTTGAGTGGGATTTTTGGTATTTTCCCACTAATCCTATTAACTCACGCCTGTTGCTATCGTAACCATAGCTCGCGTCGAAACCCAAGTATGTGGAAAATGAGAAATTCACTCGATTTACTGGTTGCTATATAGTAACTTGTATAGTAAAAGGAAAGTTGGAAGGAAAAACCTGAGATGGAGGGACGAGGTGAGTCAGGACATCAGTACTCTTGGAATTAGAAACTGGAAGAATATGGCTATGAATAGAGAGGAATGGCGAAATCTTCTGAAGAATCCCAGGGCTCACAAAGGGCTGTCGAGCCAATGATGATGATGATGATGATGATGATGATGATGATGATACAGTAACTACCTTAATGTGTACTCAGCGAAAATGCAACTTCACTTACGTAAAGCTGTTTCTATTGAGAGCTTTTAGTTACCACAATATTAGAAACAGCTATTTATTAAATAAACGACTGATTATCCCTACGCAGCAACATGTGTTTACAAGAAACAACGAAAACATAATTTAAAAAGCAAACATAGTGGCGATAAATCTATGTGTGTGTGCGCGCGCGCGCACACACACACACATATATATATATATATATATATATATATACAAACCAATAAATTCCCTTATCACTTTTAGACAGCACTAATCAATTTCTTATAAAAAAGGAGGACAACACGTCATAGTTTAGTGAATCACCACTTGAAATATCACATGTACTGACAGGTTTTTTTTGTTTGGAAAATCTGATATTGTTAGAGAGGAGAGTTCTTTGCACAACGTTTTATTTCGTGATGATACTCTGAAACTAAAATACATCTCCTCTTTCTTTTGCACTTACAGCAGTAGTCTAACTTCATGGGGGGGGTCAAGGGAATTAGTTCCCTCATATCTATAAAAATTTCACCAAATTCTCATAATTACTTAACGTAGGCCTAGCAAGCTGCGTGTGCAAGGCTTATAAATAATTGTAGAGGTGAAAAGAATTACAATATTTGTGAACAAATAAAATAGAATTTACTTAATAATGACAGTCGATCAGAACATCTAACAGATAAAGTACGTATTTGCGGCCTTAAAAAAAAAAAAAAAAAATTACTCACGCCCCAGAAAATGGAGGTACAGCCTATTAACCCACCTTTATCTTTTCCCCGAGATACCCTTTCCCACAGGGCTTCCATGTTAAGACTCCTCTAGTCTAATACCTCTATAATACTTCCCAAGCTGTCAGGCCGTGAACTAATGTTGTTTGGTACACACGTTTCAGCCTCACCGTTGGAGGCCATCTTCAGTGTCTAAAGGACTTAACTTTTACTGACGCGGTGTCCGTAAGTAGCACCACAGTACTATGGCAAAGGCTTTAGTTAAGTCCTTCAGACATTGAAGATGGCCACCAATGGTGAGGTTGAAACGTCTGGAATTAACAACATGAGACCACGGCCTAATAGCCCGTGAAGTAATTGGAATGATTACGACGCCGGACGTGAAAGCTTAAGAGATCAATTAAATATCTCTATGGTTTGAACCTTCCTCTTTGCACAGGTAAACTAGCAGACTATACACTTGAATGCGGAAAAATTAGAATTGCCGGAGTTTTCGAAAAAAAAAATAACATACTTTAACACGAAGTATGAATTGCTTAAAACATTCCTGGGACAACACCCCCTACACTTTTCTCACTCACACACCCATACTCTCTACACATTCTTTCTCTTTCTAACCTGCTACTTACTCTTAGAGCTTTATTTACTCCTAGCTACCGATAATTCAATAGACCCTTCTGCCTTTCGTGCGACCTAAATAAATTATTACTAGCAGCGGCTCACTTAATCTCGTACACCCGCCGTACTATACACACCTAATTATTTAATAGCAATACATTATCGTTTTCGCCCCTCAGCTGGGCCATAATAACTAGCTTCCCACACACGCGTCCCCCTCACCTCGCCTACTCTGACGCTCTCTCTCGCACTGCAGTACAGCGCTCGCATACAAACACCTGCCCTCGCTATACATTCTTTTGCTCTCTCCTTCTCCTTTTCCAACTCAAAATTTAATTTTTTTTAGCAATTCGTTCATCTGTTCATTATTTGCATGTGTTAGACAGTACTTCTATAAGAAAATATTGCAAAACAAGGTTAGGTTTTTTTATAGCAATTTAGGTGTACTAATCCAACTGTTTTATTACATGATGACAGGGATAAAAAAGATAAGAGCAAATATATTGAAAATATTAGTAGTAATTGGTAAAAAAGTTTACAAATCAATATAATTTTGTGTCAGAATTTACAAAACAAACAAACGGGTCTGCCTCCATTATATCCCCACTGTCAGAATCTTCGTCTTCAACTTATTGGTAAAAAGGGCCTCTTGTTCCTCAAAAATGGTTTTAAAGAAAGTAAGATTCCTTTTCAGGCATGAAATGTTTGGAAAGCAAATTGTCTAAATCCTTCAACTTGGCTGGCTTCAAAGGAACTCCTTTGTTAATGATCTGTGGGTTAATTGCGTTCAGTTGCTTTCCATGCTTCAGTATACTTTTTTCCTCACCCACATTTTGGTTGTATTTAGATTCCCTCCCTACCATACACATTTCAGTTTGTTTTGTTTTTTATATAACTATCATCTTGCAACGTTGTAGTTTAGAATGCTAATTAGAAGATTTTGTTATCACTTTAAGACCATCCTTTTCCACTTATATACTGGACAGTTCTCACCTAGCCTGTAGCGTGTTGAAATATTTTAATGTAATCTTGGTCTGTCAGAAGAATACTTTTTTCTAATAGCTTGTTCTACATACGCAAACACCCTGTCAGGGAAATGAAGGAATGGCCCGTAATTGGAAATATGTTTTCTATTATCTTAAGAGGTGGTGGTGCAACTGAAAATTTGAATAAACATGTTTACTACAAACAATAGTAATAAAATATTACAAAAGAAAAAACAGTTCTGCACACAATGGACAAAACGAGTTTTGCTGCTGTTTTACAACAGTGGACATAACGAAGTTTGCTGCAGTACAGGTAATAAACATAACGAGTTTTCTAGCAGTTCCTGGTTTTTGCGCCGTAAAATAATAGGGTTTCAATGTGTTTTGCAACAGTTTCTCTGCATCGTAACATGCGTATATGGTCTCAGCTTAAAATCGACTTCAGGTGGACATAACGAGTTTTGTATTTGGGCTACTCATATACTTTCTTAACTGTCACTCCAATACTCCATTAATACTTTAATACTAACACACATTAATGTATATAGCACTTTGAGTGTGCATATGACTGTATTTACGTTAATACATCTGACGTAAATATATGAGTGTCGTATTAAAATGTCAATATGTTAGCGTATTGTTTACAGCATATTGTGAACATACTGTATATAATAGGGTAAGCAAAATTGTAATTTACATTAGTAGTTTGCAGATTTCATCGATTCCGTACCGTCTTATTAATTGATTTTAATCTTTTCCTGATTTACTTTCAATTTTTAAACCTTTGACATCTTCAAAGAACAACTATTCAACGTTTTCAATAATTATTATTGACTCTTTTGTATTAGTTACAAAAAATTTCGTAAATGACAAAAACAAATCATCCTATTTTTTATTTTTTGTTAACTTTTTTATTTTATTAAAGTAGAGCAGAATTTGAAATTAAAATGATTTTCAGAGAATTGCTCTGCAATTTGAACAATTTAAAAATACACTTTGTAGACTACGAAACAACTCTACATTTCTGTCTTATGAACTCGCACCGATTCGTTGGCATACTAACAGATCTCTTCTATCAACAATTTCCATCCTTGAATACACGACTTTAACTCCCTACAACTTACTGCACAATGCTCCAAATGTCACACAGGAAGAACAAATGTTTTTCTCTTTAAGAAGAAAGACCACATGATTGTTTGGGGTGATTTTAACATTTGAAAACTTCTTTCCAAAAATGTAAAATTGTTAACATTATACAGAAAATTTTTTAATTAAGAATGTTGTGTTAATGGTTATAATCACAAACAGAATTATCACTGTTGCACACCGAAATAATTTTCCGAAATTATGCACAATGAATTTTCGAAATCATTTTCCGATCTGACGATGAGCTGAGAAGCTTGAAAGCGCTAATCGGAATAATTTTTCTATAGTGATGTGCAACAGTGATAATTCTGTTTGAGAAACAAAAATTTTTCCCCTCATCTGATTAGGAAAGACTTTAAATCGTCAATCTGATACAACATTCAAAATCGCAAAGAGAATATACATTGAGTTCATCCCTTTATACCTTAATAGTTTTAACTGAAAGTCATCTCAGAGTTTTCTCGTGGCTCTCGCAAAGAGATTTCTGTACCCACTGATGAGTTGATGGGTATAACAATCAACATCTGCTTCTCTAACTGCGGATATCTATTATGTATAATATTTTAGTAAATTGTATCTTTATTGTGTAACTACTTGGTGTAGTTGTAGTGTGCTTGACACTTGATGATTCTGATCAGAAGATTGTCAAGAGTAAACAAAAATACAACATATTTAATATCCTTTGTTAATTTCTATTTTATTTTAATATCTCTTACTTATCGGATTTTACATATAATTTTTTAGTTGACGATTTCCTCTCTATTTAAGACGTTGTATTTTTTTGTGTTAGCAGATGTATATTAATATTTACATCACCTGAAGACAACGACAGACATATACTTAATGAAACGAGAGTTTCTATATTACTTAGTGTTGAAAATAAGAATATATTGACGCATAAATGTTTCCATTACCCTAAAATTCATTCTTGAAAAACAGTTAGTGTTATTGAAAAGTTTTCGTAAAACATTTTCAAACAATGTACAAATAAGTTACTTTAAAACCACAGAACATTTACATTTCGCTTAATTACAGAATTTGGAACATTGTTCTATCTGTTTGATTCTCGCCGAGGTTAGGGTGAGATTGAGACCGAAACACAACTTCAATTCGCGTTGAGTTAGAATTACGTCTTGTTCCCCAGACAACACGAATAAAATTTCATGTAAGTCTCAGTAAATGTTATCAAACACACAGTCCACAGAAAAATATAATTTGTTGTGCAGCCACTCAAGTTACAATTTAATCGTAATTACGTTAGTAAAACTTAATTCTTGGTAAGTAGTAAAACCCTTGTATTGCATCGTAAAAGAGCGCATTGTTTCAAACTGTTTCCAATTCAGCTTTTCGTGTTTAGACTCCAGATTCGGACACAAATGTGCACACTTTCTGCAAACCTGATCAGTCACTGACCTGAATACTGATTTCTTGTTTGTAATACGGACAAACAATATATTCTAAATTCTCTAATAATGTACGAAATTATACATTATGTAGCTTTACTGGATGATCCGCAATAGTTTCCATATTTTTCTGCTTTATTCCTTGCACTGGAATTCCTACTAAACATCTAATCAAAGATATTGTCTATGAGTTTAGGGACACTGTAGGTTCTAGACCCTAAAATCATAAAAGCTTTAGGAACTACCGTCTCAAAAAGGAGAAATGCTCGCAGAGAAATGCTCGATTACAGTGTAATCCTATGAAAACCAATAATTCTAATCTGCTAGAAATCATTGCATTATTAACAGTATTGCGAAATATAAAACACTAAAAGCTGACGAATGTTAGTCAATATGTTGTGGCAGAAATGGTTGTTTTGTGAGACGTGCAAACATTTTCTGTGCTCAATACGTTTGCTATCAAAAGTAAGAAACATGAAATTAATTCTGTATCCATTACGTTATCCAATACAACACTCACAGGAGTTTATATTTTTTTATTATATTTTTATTATATAAGAAAACGGCAAAGTTCAGAGTGCTGAAATGCAGTCTCTTTGAAATACTTAAAATTACACATTGCAAGATAGAATAAAGATATCAGAGCAGAACTCGAAGTAAAGGACATAAATAAAATTATTTCAATTTATAGAAGATAATGGCGTTATCAGCTGCGAAGGATGACAGAGGATCGATTGTCGAAAGCGGCACTGAACTATAAAGCCATTGGTAGAAGAGATGTGGGTCGTCCGAGGATGAGATGAGTGCCGTAACAGGTTTATATAACCTAATCCTTGAAGAGGAGAAGAAAAGAATACGATATTATATTATATTATATCATATTATATTATATTATATTATATTAATATATATTTATTTAAGAATCTGAAAAACTGGTCCGCACATATGTTTGCATATTCCGTTTATGGATTACTTATACTAACAATACTAGGAAGCGTGACTGGCAATTAAAATGTATTAAAAGATATAATAATGCAACATGATGCAAGGAAGCATCTCATCCAGCAATAATCGTACTGCATGTACAATAAACTTAGTGATCAAAGTTTAATCGTGTTCTCGCATTACAAACACTGTTTCATATCCGTCTACATCAGTGGTTCTCAACCTTTTTTTGTTCACGGCACACTATCCTATGTAGTGAGTTCCCGCGGCACACTAACATGCGAGTTGGCAACAATGCGAGAGGGGACTGACTAACATACGAGTTGGCAACAATGCGAGAGCCTCGGTCTAGCGCGCGCACAGCTTGCCTTCACCAGTCAGTTCTTTGTAGGCTTGCAGTCGTAACGCTATTTTGTCCGTGTTCTGGCATATTTTGAGGTTGATTTTTAGTTTCACGTGTTATTGTGTTAATTTTGATTTTTTTTTAAATCTAACTTCAGTATGGATAAGTTTTTGATTAAAAGGAGAAAAGTTGAAGATGAGTCAGTGACAGAATCATTTAACAGTAACAAAAGTGAGAACGAACCGATTCCAAGTGTGTCGTGAAAGCAGTACAGGGAGGCGTAGAACCGTCAGTAGGTACTGGAACAGTCCGTAAGTACCAAGATAGTTATTTAAACTTTGGATTTACGTTCAGTGGTCCTGAAAACCGTCCTGCACCAGAATGTGTCGTGTGTGGAGAAAAACTAAGCAACGAATCCATGGTCCCTAGTAAATTGAAAAGACATTTGAATACCAAACATAGTCACTTATCTGGGAAAGATAAGAACTATTTTAGCCGATTGTTGTCATCATAAGAAAAGCAAGTAAAAGCTATGGTACGGAGAGCAACTATTTCTGAAAAAGCACAAGTGGCCAGTTATAAAGTTGCCGAAATAGTAACGAAAAAAATGCAGCCCCACACTATCGCAGAGGACGTAATTTTACCTCCCTGCAAGGAAATAGTGAAATCGATGTTAGGTGATGGCGCCGAGAAGGAAATATCCTTGGTTCCATTGTCAAACGATACTATTTCTCGGCGGATTGATGATATGTCTTCAGATATCCAGTGCCATGTACATGAAAAGCTAAGCGACGGTCGAGTATTTTCACTACAGCTCAATGAGTCAACTGATATAAGTAAGAAATGTCAATTACTGAGTTACATCAGATTTGTTGATGAGGAATCGATTATTGAACAATTCCTTTCATGTACTGAATTGCCCTCAACTTCAACCGGAGTAGATGTGTATAATTCCATATCCAGCACCTTGGAACAAAATGGGCTGTCCTGAAAAAATTGTCTTTCTGTTTGCACAGACGGTGCACCAGCAATGACTGGAAGACTCAAAGGATTTGTTGCAAGAGTGAAAGAAGATTTCCCGAGTGTAGGTTCAACACATTGCTTCATACATCGTGAGGCTCTGATGGCGAAAACTATTCCAACAGAACTTAAAAGTGTTTTAGACTCAGTCGTTAACATGGTAAATTTCGTTAAGTCTAGGGCTCTTAAGACAAGACTCCTCAAACAAATGTGCCATGAAGTGGGATCTCGACATGACACTTTGGTTCTTCATACTGAGATCCGCTGGTTGTCAAAAGGTAAAGTCCTGGAGAGATTTTTTGAGCTGAGAAAAGAGCTATTAAGTATGTTTAGCATCGAAAAGCCAGACTTTGCAGCTCAGTTAAACGACGAGGAGTGGTGTGCAAAGGTAGCCTACTTGGCTGATATTTTTCGCCATTTAAATTACCTAAATGAGAGTATGCAAGGAAAACAAGAAAATGTGCTGACGTCAAGCGATAAACTCACGGGGCTCTTAAAACAACTTAGAATATGGAAATTACATGTGGAAAAGAAAAATCTTAAGATGTTTTCGTCTGACCTTCGAGGTAGATCCACACGGGGACATAACATCCGAACTCATTTTAAATCACCTCATGGCTCTTGAGAATAACATGGCACAATATTTTCCCTCCATCACTGTCGACAAGTATAACTGGGTGCGCAATCCTTATGCTGTGTCCCCACAATCCACCACCGACCTTTCTCTGGAGAAAGAAGAGCAGCTCGCAGAACTTCAGACAGACCGAACACTTCAACTGAAATATGGTGAACTACCACTTCTCAAGTTTTGGATGTTAGCGAAGAAAGAGTACCCAGTAATAGCAGTGGAAGCAGTTAATACCCTGTTACATTTTTCAACCTCCTACTTGTGCGAGCTGGGCTTTTCGACACTAACAAACATAAAAAACAAGAAGCGTGAGAGACTTCTCTTAGTTGAACAGGAAATGCGTGTGTGTTTGTCTTCAATTCCACCACGAATTGAACTTTTGTGTAAGAAGCGACAAGCTCAAGTTTCTCATTAATAACTCAAATCTTTTGTTGTAAGGCGTAAGCCAATAAATCCCCTGTAAAATAAGTTTAAGTTCTTGAATATTATTCTCTTGTTCTTTTTTTAAAAATAAATATTGAGTGAAATTATTTTAATTACTTTTTCGAGCAATATCACAAACTCTCAGAAGTTTCGCGGCACACCTAGCTAATCTCGCGGCACAGTAGTGTGCCATGGCACACCCGTTGAGAACCACTGGTCTACATGAATCAACTGTTCCGAACCAACTACAGCGATTAACTGATTGCTTGTTCTAACTACTTGTTCTGCCTAAGCTGTTACACTGTCTTACACGACGTTTTGTCTCACAAATCGCTGTACCGATATTAATCAAACGTTCCCCCTTCTACATGGTAGTCTCTCTATTTTAGTGCTTGCCTGTTACATCCAGTAATGTTGCATAACCGTAAGGGATGTTGCATAGTATTTAAGAGATAATCCATGCTCTCGTCTTCGTACTCTGAGCAAACGCATATGATGTAGGACTCCTCCATTACTAAATCTACAATAACCTCTCTTTAAACAACTATTCAGCCGTCGTGTATATTAGACAAATGTTATATTCACACTTATTTGTAGGTGTCTGTTGTGGTTTACAAAGTGCTGACCAAAGAAATCGGCTACGAACAAGGTCCAAGCAGGAAGGTTACCCCTTCGTATCGACGTACAACTTAAAGCACAAAACAGAAAGTATATCTTAAATCTTACCATGATACTCTCACCTTTTCAAGACATGTAACTGTAGTGACAATGGTGTAATAAATAATTTTGTAGAACAAAACAAATGTAGCGCCAGAAGTGTGAATGTTTAAACTATCTGACTACTGCAAAATTTAATTAAGAAAGTTGTGTTAGTGGTTATAATCACAAACAGAATAACACCGTTGCATACCACTATAGAAAAATTATTCCGATTAGCGCTTTCAAGCTACACAGCTCATCATCACATCGGATGATCGGGTTATTTCCGACCTGATGATGAGCTGTGAAGCTTGAAAGCACTAATCGGAATAATGTTTCTATAGTGGTGAGCAACAGTGCTAATTCTGTTACTGCAAAATTGTTTCACATAGCGTGTTTTCATAAGTGAAATTTCCACGCATAAGAAATAGGTCCCTTCCAAATTCATTTAGCAATTTTATAAAGCACTGTAAGTCACTTCCGCCTTTATATTATTTTGTTTACTAGCAATACAAGCCCATCTTACCATCTTAGTAGACACACGTCTTAGAAGATAGAGCGTGTTCAAAAATACATCAAACGTTCAGTCATCACTAATCGGGCTGTGTTTTATCACCTTACTGCTAAATTTTTACTCGTGTTCTAGTGTTACGAAGCCAGCTCGTTTCATCCGTAACAGTTATGCACGTCAATCACCTGTTCCAGATCAGCTGATCGATTCTCTCAAAGCTGTTACACTGTTTTACGCGACGCTTTGTTCCACAAACGCTCATACCAATGTAAACATTCCTCTCGGCACTGTTTGCCGTGTACTCGATTTCAAAACAACTAAAAAAACTATATACAAGATTCTCTACAAATAAGAACATTAAATTTTATGCATGACAACAGAAAGGTACATACTGATTCATCTTTCTGATTTAAAAAGTCTCAGATTGTTTCCTGCGTAACCATTACACAACGGTGTGATATTTAAGTAAATGTCTACATCCTAGTAAGCTACATTCTACTGTAATGTGTTTAAGACATACAAAAATTATATTCTGAATGTAAACTGTTTAGTTTTCAAAATTAATCGCCATGTAATCTTAAAGAACAAGATTATCTAACATTGTATTAACTGTATTTACTGTAAAAACATTGTATTTATCTAGAAAATGTTTTATAACTATTTATTTATAATTAGTGGTATTTAATATTTTATTATTTTATCTCGTTTACTAATATTAGCATTATCACGATAAAAGTTAAATTTAGAGTAAATAAAAATATTAATTAAAATTAAATCATCAAAAATACGGTGTATACTATGTATACTACAAACACATGTTAATTATACGACCTGATATTATTTATGTGTGTGATGCTCGCAAATTTACATAATCGCCTTATTTCATAAAATGTGTCCGTCCATTGACTCTCAGATAACATTACATTGACCATGCCTGATCTGTAAATTAACTCATGACGTACAAGCAATTTGCCAATTAAAACCTAAAACTGTACATACGATTTCACGGAAAAATTAAACTAACAATATTTTTTTAAATATTCATTAAACATGCAGTAGTAATTTTACTTTACACCAAATACACGGGATCTGAAAACTGGAGTTTTCGAGACATTTTTTTTATATTTTTTTTATTTTTGCAATCTGTTTACAAAATAAACATTTGGCAAAATTGGTGACAATATATATGACATGTAGAGGGTGGTCCATTGATCACTCCTCCTTAAGCACTAATATTATATAAATCTAGCCGGAATGTCCACTTGTTTGTGGCGTTTGAGTCTTCTTGTGTTGGTGCCTGCGTCTTCCATGAGCTTTTGAGCTAGTGCGTTGTGGTGCGCTGCTAGTCTCTTACTGTAATTAACGAAGAATCGTTTGATTTGATGAAGGACAGAAGTCACTTGGAGGTCGTTCTCGATGACATTATTCGGTACGTACCAAGGAGCGTTGACCATAGCTCGGAGCACCACATTCTAGAATCGTTGTAAAATCTCGATATTTGAAGTACTCGCTGTCCCGCACAGCTGGATGCCATATGTCCAGATTGGCTTAAGATTGGCTTTGCAGATAAGGAATTTGCTTTCCAGAGTTACAGGGGATCTCCTACCGAGTAGCCAATAAATTTGCCTGTACTGTAGTCTGAGCTGTTTGTTTTTGGTAATTATGTGCTTTCGCCAGGTAAGGCGGCGGTCCAGATATATACCGAGATATACACCTTTGATAAAAGAGGCAAAAACTTATGGGTCTATTGGATGTTATACCGTGCATTGGTATACCGGGTTTGGGCAGCATTACAATCTGCGTAACTTTCCACTGGTGCGGGAAATGGCCGAGTCGCAGGATGGAATTGAAAATCTGGGTTATCGCTTTCAGACATTTTTTCATTATCTCTTGTAGCACTTTGCGGTAATCAGGTCATAACCATGGCGCTTTCTTGGGATTGATTTCCCTAGTGATGACTGCTTGCACCTCCTTTAATTATTTGAATTTACAAGCTGGTAACGTCATCTGGAACGGGACATTTAGGAATGCAGCTACCTTATCATCGTGTTCAGGTTCATCAGAATGATATGGTTGAAACACCGTATCCAGATAGTTTGCAAATGCGACGGCTTTTTCTTTACCATCTCTGGAACTGTCCACTGGCGTCCATAATTGGGGGTATGGATTGTTGCGGTCGTTTAATACGTTTTGTGGCTTTCCAAAGCGAATAATTTTTAGCTTCTGAGGCTGAGAGGTTCTCCAGTTATTCTTGAAGTCCTTGATTTTTCACGTCGTAAAGTAAGTTCTTCAAGTCCGTCGAGGCTTTATTTAATTTTTGTTTTTTGGACGCTGTTCTGTTCATCCGCCATTTTTCCTGAGCATGCGTTTGTAAGCAATTTTTCCCCTAACTATTGCTGGGCATGATTCGTTGATTTGCGTCATGTTGCGGTCAGGTGTAGCCATCCACGCAGCTGTTTGTATGGATTTTGTGAGCGTTCCGACCGCGTATTCTATGTGAGTGTCTGTTTTCAATGGGATGTTCAAAGTTATTAAATCGTCTAGATGGCGTCTGAACAAGTCCCAGTCAGTTAGTCTGCTATTTAGGTTGGCTGTTTTTGTCTTCGAACAATTTGGGAGTGAACTGTTACTATCACAGGGGAGTGATCGGAGGATAGGTCCAGGCTTGTCTGTGTCCGGATTTGACTGATGTTGAGACCTTTGGTGATACAGAAATCGAGGAGGTCCAGTAATCGGTTTCTATCTGTAGGCCAGTAAGTTGGCTCCCCTAATGAGATATAACTAAGATTATGAGCTTGAACGGTTGCCAGAAGTGCAGTGCCCTTGTCACTTGTAATTCTTGACCCCCATCTGGTGTGCTTAGCGTTATAATCCCCGCCAGCGATAAACTTATTGCCAAGTGTCAAGAAGAAGTCTTCGAAGTGCTGTTGCTGGTTATTGTGCTTCGGCGGGCAATAAATGGCGGAGATTGTTAGTGGTCCAGTACTAATATCAACCACGATACTTGTTGCTTGTAGGTGTTCGGTCACATATTTTTTGGTTTCGTAATGTTTTACATTATTTTTAACTATGAGTGCGGTGCCCCGTGAGCTTTACCATCAGGGTGGTTGGTGTTGTAGATGTTGTACCTCGGAATTTTTATGAAACTTTTTTCTGTGAAGTGCGTTTCGGAGATAAGCATGATGTCGATGTTATGGATTTGGAGAAACGTCTTGACCTCTTGCACGTGCTGACACAGGCCATTGGCATTTCATACGGCTAGTTTCAAGACCTGTGCCATTACCGTATCTTATTAACCTGGGTTGTTATAAGGTCTATCATCTTACCCATACGTTCCATAAAGTTTTCCATCATTTTTCGAGAAATAAGGAAATGTAAGAACTATCAAAATGTTTCGTTGAAGTAGCTGGATACTTTATGTTATTCATTAATTCAAATAACTAAACAAATATAGTTCTCTGTAGCACGAGATTCTGTTTTTTGTTAAGCTATAAGTTGAAATTTGGGGGAGAGTGAGAAGTAGGAACTCGCTGTCTAATCTGCAGTCATAATTCTCAACAGTCGGGCAGCAAAAAAAAATGAAAAAAGGTGTTATTTTTTTATACAAGTAAAACAACTCTGTAAAATAGTTTTTGTTTTAAAATGCAGTTTATAATAACAATGTGAATACATAAAAATAGTATTACAATAAAAAACAAAAAAAGTAATGCTGGCCCATGGGGGGATCGAACCCACGACCTTCGCGTTATTAGCACGACGCTCTAACCAACTGAGCTAATGGGCCACTACGTGTTAACAACTTTCTCTTTAACAAAATAAACCTGAATTGCACAAGTTACTTTATGTATGTATGTTGGTTATGTATATTTTATATACATTTGTTATTACAATGTAATGAGGATTTAATATTTCTGTATCGCGAAATCGGAACTACCTTTCAGATTCGTAAAATCAGGACACCACTAGAAGCAAAAATCGGCACCTAAGTATATAAAACTAATATACGTGTTGCAGTATTGCTTTCCAACTGTTGTTATTGATATCGTCCGGGACTATTGAATCTTCTTTAGTTCATGCTTTTTATCACACACTATTTACTAAAAACTGATACACATGTAATCAGAATTGATCTATTAATAAAGCCTCAAGTGATGAAATATATCAAAGTATAGAAAATATAACAGAAACAATGAGAAAAAGAAGACTATAATTTTTTGGACATTTATATAGAATGGACGACAATAGGTTAACAAAACAGATCTTCAAATATATGTGGGGGAAGAACTCAACATCAATTTGGATTAAAGAAGTCCAAAAAGATTTAGAAAAAAATAATATACATACAGAAGGAGCAATTGAAAGAGACGTTTTTCGGGCAAAAGTGTTAAAAATTGAAAGAGTCCAGGGTAGGAGAGAGAAAAACGCAGGTTCTAAGTACACTGAAGACAGGAAGAAGAGACACAATGAAAATATGATAGAATATTGGAGAAAAAGAAAAGAACAATGAATAAAGAATTGAAATTGGCATGTAGTCCTTAGATGGCTGATACAAAAATAAAGCCTCAAGTGTTTGTACTGAGAGATACGTGTTTAAAAGTAATTCGTAGGCGTTGTTCTAATACTGGCTAACATCTCCAATACATGTTCGTAATTAACAGTAATGAATACCTACTTTGGGCATTTTTTCGTCCTAAATTTCATCCAAACAATCGGGGCATACATTAAAAGAAAATACAAATGCCCGACTAAACACTGCAAAGATCCTATTTTAATTTCCTGTAACATGTTCTAAGTGTACAAAAATAAAAAATAAACAATATTTTATCCATGGTTGCAAGGGTGGTTCTATAACATCGCTTAATTTTGGCACGTAAAAATTTTCTTTAAAATTCACCAGATTTCTGTACATCAAAGTCCAGCATAACATCTTTACCTGCACAAAAAATACACATCTCATCATTTTGTGTCTTTACTTTCCATATAAAAATATTCATCATCGCCACCGCGCGGTGTCCTCCCTCATCCCACCTCAAAAACAAAACTATGTACAACTGTTTCCTCGAACACGTCGCTTAGAGACACAATCAAAAAGCGTGCTGTCGAAAATCAGATGTAATTCTTTTGTAAATAAAAATTATTTACATTCTTCAACTCTCGTACTATGTATTTTATACATGACGATTACGCTCATGTATGTTGATGAACAGTTTAAAATACAACAAATATTAAGTTTAGACCTCCTAACAAGGCTTGTTTCAAATAATTACATATTTAGTATTTAATTACTTTCCATTTCTTACGATCTGTTTAATAACATTTTTTTTGTAAAACCTTTCTAAGATAACTCTCGTACCAACCACCAACCAGACATTAGTCCAGCGTTTTTCATACCTCTGATCTCACAAAATATAATGATATGCGTCGATGAAGTCAGTAGTATCATGGCTGTATAGTAAGCTGTTTATCTTTATAACAATTTTCCTAGTAGAAGGCTTTTAAGTGGTAAAAAATTTGTCATTTTAGTACGTGAAAAGCACAACGTAAATTCTTACAGTACATTTATACAATTAGGTTCAAATTTATGGCATGAGTTGTTTTATTTAAATAAAACAGAATCTTAGACGGCAGAATTTTAGACGGCAATCTAACAGAATCTTAAAAGAATACAAGCGGTCTCCTTTAAATTTCTTCCACACCCTGCTTACGAATCGACATCCATCCGAAGGTAGGTATTCTGTTTCAAATATCTACATGGTTATCTTCATGGTTTTAAAACTACTCATGCGTGGGAACTGCACGTCGTCTTTCGTGTAAATATTTATTTACACGAGAGGAAATAAACGTGTTTCATATATATAATTATTACACATTAGAAAATAAATATTTTACCTAAATAATTAACTCGGACTTTATAACTACCTTTATTATAAAACCTAAAGGTAGATAGTATGGACAGTAGGCAATCTCTCCACTTGTCGTAGATATATCAAAATCAGGGGTACCCGCATCCACTTTCCCGAAAGGACATTTTTCTGAATGACGAGTTACCCAAAATCAATTTGCCCAAATACCTTTTCCTGAATCCATTCACCCGAACGTCCTTTCTCCGGAATAAATTTTATTTGATTAATATAAAAATGGATATAAACCTTTCATTTTGTTTATAAAAAATTAAAGCAAACTGGAATGAAAATACATAATTACAAATTTGTAAATTGTTATAAATTAATATTGTGCGCTATTGAATGCAAAAAATCAATGTCACATCTTTCATCTTTATAATTTTCGTAACTTTCACTTATGGTTTTTGGTCTTCTTTGCGGTCCGATTCATTTCTTCTTTGGTGCGATTTTGATATTTTTACCTAAACTTACCTCTGCAAGACTGATCTCAGTGTCAGCGTGTTCTACTGAAACTCCTTTAAGGCAGAGTATAGATCCAGGTGATGCTTACCAATTACGATACGGAACCTGTTATACCACCCTTAGCTCGCGTATAAGAAACAGGAAATGGGAAATAAACAGGAAACAGGAAATTTTACAACCAAAATGAATATTTGAAAAACAAATTACAGAGCATCGACAAGTTTAATTTAAATGTTACAGCAATAACTTTGACATTTCTTAAACAAGGTGAACTTAAAATTATCTCGGATGCAACACAGTAAAAGGAAAAGATCACACGATTAAACTAGAACCAGTCGCTGTCTAGTTCTCTCCACAAACTAAATTAAAGTTAATTGAATTGAGTAAAGTTTTAAAAACACGTTTACTGAGCAATTTGCACGAATCCTAATTCCTTTTAATTTGCGTTTCACCACCATTACGTTGAAATTTTTCTCCAGCTTGTCTCACTACTACAAAGGCTAACATCAGATAAAAATACGAAAATGCCCCTGCTTTGCTACTTTATCTTCAAATTAGATTTCACATTAAACGTGAGATTTATAAAGCTTGTTAACATAGGCCAATGCTAGGTTTAAATGTGATAGATTTTTATGTTTCTATTATATTTCCTTTAAATGTGTTGTCTTAATTTTTTTAAATTTACTTTATTTCTTTCACTTGATGTAGACCAAGTTCAGACGATTAAAACACTAGCAAGAAAAATTATCTACAATCGAAAATTTACCAACCGATTTCAGTATTTTCTCTGTGAAAATAATTTAAAAAAAAGGTATAGCTACTCATTTCACACTTACTATGCAACACTAAAACTCTGAGAAACGCCGACTGTTGCTGACGAAAGAGTCAGAGTTCCCGGAAGGGAACTCAGCTCTACCCACAAATCCTATTCTCACGTTCTCGAAGACGAAAGTCGCGTAGCCCCTGAGTACGTAATGTAGCAGACGAGAGAGAGTGAATGGCGAGTTTGCGGTGCCAGAAAACTGGGACCCATCGGCTAAGGGAAGGGAACCCTAACAAAAAAATCCCTGGTCCTCCAGGTTGGGGGTTGGGCGGTAGGCCGGTAACCTACCCCCAGAAAAAGTACCACACCACGGACCCTTCAAGAAAGCCTCGGATTGGACGGAAACAACGGCAAAGAAATATGGAATACTCTTTAGGAACATGGATGAGGATGCGAAAGAATTACTGAAAGTGCATTCCTGGAAGAGGGTGGCTACCGGCAGAAGAGAATGGGGGGGGGGAATTGAAGGAGGTCAGTGCCCAACAAGGGCTGTAGTGTCATAGGAGAGAGAGAGAGACTCATTTCACACACACACATTTGTAAAATCGAGAAGCTACATTATGACTTCTAATATTCTCTATTATAGTGGTTTCAAAAATATTTTACTTAGGCTATATTATTTCCCATACTAGCTCGACGGGTCGTTAACGAGTGCAAAGCTAGCAGTTGAGTCCCGCTAAATAACGGTACAACAATTCCGTGTCACACAACTTTCAACCCTTTGGCAAACCCGACACGATTAGGTCAAAATATTACTGTTGGCTACCCTACATGTGCTCTGATTAAAGAGACCGTGAAGTGTGAATCAAATTTGTTCACAAACAGTCAATGTAATCTGACTTCGCTTCCTCAAACGCACATAACAACTGAGGATGGAATGTCTTTATAATCAATACAAACAAACCATAATTGCGTTCCCCTAAAATGATATACATCCCATTCTTTTCAAGGCGTCTCTGCTATGCACTTATTATACTGATGTATGTCATAATGTAATATTACTTTTGTGCACGTTTTACTTTGTGTACGCGTACATTTTAGGGTTTGCAGTAATAACTATGCACCTACTTATAAAATACCAATGATTGGGAAAATTAGTATTCGAATTTACAATTTACCCATCTGTAAATTTCTACTCTATCTGTAAATTAATTTTACAATCTTACTCTATCTGTAAATTAATTATTAGATAATTGTTTACTTATCTCATTTATTTTATTATCTACTAGTGCATTGCTCTCAGCTTTTAAACCGTATTCCCTAAAATGACGTGATTTTTTTATTGTGTTTTTTTTTATGACCATACGTCAGTCGTAATGACCATAAAAACGTAGAGTGATCGTAGAACTACGGAGAATTTTCAGAAAATCTCTTTAATATGTCAACAGTTTGTGGAAAATATTTTTAGATACTGCCGTTCTAGACGCTTTTATCTATAAAGCAAAAACATCTAATTAAAATTTTTTTTGAAAACATATTTTTACTCAACAGTGTTTACCTTAAGAAAATAATTTTACACACAGCATCTGTACCCCACATACAACGCCCTACTGGAAACAACCAAATTGTATACCATTTTAGATTAACTTGCAACCACGTGGGTTTTCCGCCCCGCAACTGTTCAAATCAATTCTCTCACGTTATCGTGTCAACAGCCTGGGACAACACGTAACTGCCACGCTCTACGTTTGCCAATATCAAAACGTTAAGTAAGCGTTCTCTTTGACAATTTGTCACCTTTACACATTAGTATTCATTTATACCTAAATATCATGCTACTATATTCGGGCAGTAAAGAGATACTTTAATGGCAAAGAAAAAGTATACGAATCTTAGGTTCACCATAGATATACTACGCTGAAGAAGTAAATAGCACCGCATCGCTGGGTGACTAGTGACTATTGGCAGGCAGGGCGCGCGAGGCTGTTCCAGTCGTTTGGAGATCGTTCTGCGAGGCACAGTTGCGTAACGTTTTGGATTGTTCGGTATTACCTCTTCCAGACGTTACTCGCCTACTCTACCAGCATTCAGGCCCGCTACGTCACTACAATGCAAGGCGACGACGTATAAATACTAAGTTTCGAAGCGGCTCAGTCCAGTTTAGACTTCGTGATATTAGAGTACGGTTCGCAGTGTTAATTATTGTGACGGTTTAATGGGAAGGATCATTGTGTTAATTAGTACAAACTTTAATAATGTTTATTGTTGTTTTTTTGGACAAATTTTACTTGAGTTATTGTACAAGACTGCCTTTGTTGAGTTCTAACTGTTGTTTGTCACTAATTAAAGTTTACAATTAGTGACTTCATTGGTGCCAGTTATTCTGGTGTGTCGACTGTCACACGACGATCGGTGTGACAGTCGTAACAATATGAATACCTTCTTACGCTAGCAATACAGTTGTCTGAAACTAAGAGGTTGATCACACTGTACTGTATAACAAGGAACTCAGAGTAGAAATAATTTGACCCGCTCCCTGAGCAACAGACTTTACTCACCATTTTGTACAAAATACGTTCATTATTAAATAAATTTCAATGTTAGATGTTTTTTTAATGGACACATGACAAGAATGGCACAGAAAAGATTGCTAGGGGGAGTTATGGAATGGACCCCACCAGGAAGAAGGAAAAGAGTAAGACCATCTGTCACCTGGATAGAAGAAATTCAGACTATATTGAGGGAACGAGAAATTGAAAAAGATATTTGGATGGACAAGCAGCAATGGAAGATGAGAATTCAATCACTTCTGTAATCTTTGGTTCCGGAAATGTATAAACATTGTAGAGCCGGAATAATAAAAACAGATGGTTTTTAATTATCATAAAAATTACGAAACTCCCGATTACTCTATTTTTTAAGTAATGTAACAACTATAACGCAAACAATCTTACGGCAACCAATAAGAATTCCGAAACACTGCGTTAGCTTTGTAGTTAAAATAGCCATAATGCCTACGTGACAAATAATTTAATCCTATCTTTTAAGTTCATATATGTATTCTCATATTGCCCTACTATATCAAATATCTAATACAGTTAATTCTCCAGTATCGTATACAGATTTTTACATGTATTATATAGTAGAAATAAATTAATATACATAACTGATAGGACCTATGTTCTGTAGGAAGTACATTAGTTATATATTCCTATTGGCAATACTGTCCATTCATTTAACTCTTCAGCTTCTATGCAGCTTCTATGCTAGACGCCCATTACTATTTTAATATTTATATCTTATTTTTTGTTTAACAACTAAATTTCTGCCTAATATTCCATAATTGTATTTTACTGTACTGTTATAAAAGCTCACCTCAGTAGTTTTAGTAACATATGTCTATTTAAACAGATTCTTGCAGTTTTTCTAACTTCTGTCTAGTACAGAATAAAATAAACATTGATACCTACGTAATTATATTACGAACCAAAAAACATTCGTTTCACACTTAAATATAACACAAATTGTAAAATAAACTGCAGTTTAACAATAAACAATTCAATTTTACAGGCTGCTACTTTTGCAGATGTTAAAAGTATAAAATAATTCGGATACGGGGAGGAAAGAGCAGATTAACTTAAATTTTAGTCGACATCCAGTCAGACGAAAATTCATATAAACATAGGTCTGAAAATGGTTTGTTAGCGAATTACAGCTTGCGAACCAGTTCGCCCTGATTTCTGCTCCCACGGTAAATGATGCCATACTATAATTCTTGGGGTATAAATAAAGTGAAGGGTAAATTTAGTGGTTTCTTATGGTTTTTGATCTAAAAAACCAAATTAATAAGTCTCAGAGCTCTATCTTAAATAGTTTTTACGAAAATTACTACAGACGAAATTACTCTTACAGACGAAATTAGAGTTGACTGGATGGAATGCAGTTTTAAAAACGTGTTTAACTAGCGATTTGCATAAGCTAGTCTAATTACTTTTAACACGACAAAAATGACCATGTAATTTGCGTTTGTCTGAGATTACATGACTTTTTTTTTGTTGAAGCTTAAAACGTTCCCGCCTGTCCTGCTTAGACAAACATTAAAGCAAAATAAAGAGAACAAAAATTTCCTGGATTCCCTGCTTCTTTTTATATCATTGTTCTACTATAGTAAGTATACAAACGATTTTTATGAAGGACGTTAACGGAGCTTGCTGACAAATAAGAATAGTAATTTTGTTTTCTTTTGTATCGGCTATCCAAGGACCACATGCCAATTTCAATTCTTTATTCTTTGTTCTTTTCTTTCTCTCCAATATTCTTTCATCTTTTCACTGTGTCTCTTCTTCTTGTCTTCAGTCCATTTTGAACCTGCGTTTTTCTCTCTCCTACCCTGGACTCCTACCATTTTTAACACTTTTGCCCGAAAATTCTCTTTCAATTGCTTCTTCTGCGTTTATATTATTTTTTTATAAATCCCTTTGGACTTCTTTAATCCAACTTGGTGAAGACTTTTCCCTCACAGATATTTAAAGATCTGCTTTGTTAACCTATTGTCGTCCGTTCTATACAAATGTCCAAAAAATAATAGTCTTCTTTTTCTCATTGTTTCTGTTTTATTTTTTATACTTTGATATATTTCATCATTACTTCTTAATTTCCAACCGTCTGAAGTTTTCACGGGCCTAATATTTTCTTAATAATTCGTCTTTCCAGTATTTCTAGTTTGTCTAAATTATAATTCAATGCTAGACATTCACTTGCATATAGGCATTCTGGCTTTACTACTGTACTGTAATGCCTTATTTTCGCATTTTTAGATATGCACTTTCTATTGTAAATATCTTTAGTTATACCATATGCTCTTTCCATCTTATAAATCCTTTCTTCTGTAGCAGATTTTTCTAAACCATTGTCTTGAATTATTTCTCCGAGGTACTTAAATTTTCGAACACTCTCTATTCGACCAACATCTGTTACTAGGAATTTTGACGTATTAGTTTTTTTTTATTCTATACTGTTTTTCTTAACCTATATTCACTAGATTTTGTACTTTTGCTTTTTTTTAAGGTAATCGGATTTTTTCATCAAATTAACGTTTATTTTAAACGTTTCTTAATTTTGAATCTAGTTGAGTACTTGTGTTTTTCTTGGTTGTTGTTATGGTTTCCTGTTGGTTTTTTGTATTTTAAACTGGTATTATTGAGTGTGATTGTGGTGTATATATTAGCTTTTTTAGTATTTTCGATGCTGAGTGCTTTAAAAATTGTGACACGTTTTGTCACGTGATTTGTATTTGTTGAGATATTAGTTTGTTTTGTGTTTTTATATTTGTAAATTTTCCCATATGTTAATTATGGTGCCTTTTTGTGGTATGTGTTTTATTAGTGTCATGTTGGTTATTTCAGGGAATTTATGTCCCGTGTTTATTACATGTGTGGCCAAATTAAATGTATATATTTCTGGCTTTTTGTGTGCGTTTAGATATTCAAAATAACGTTTTTTCAGTTGTTTTTTGTTTGCCCTACGTAATATTTATTGGAATCTTGGCATTCAATTTTGTATACCATTGGTTTTGTATTACCTTTGTTGTGTGGGTTATATAGTTTTTGTAAATTATTTTTATTAGTTTTGTATGTTACTTTACTAAATGTTTTTTAATATTTTTGTTAGCTTTGCCATCTTATTATTTATTATTATTTATAAATATTTATTATTTATTTACATTTTATATATATATATAAAATCACCTTGTTCCAAAAGTTACTGGACATTCCGAGACTCACAAAACGATAGTACTTAGTGACACCAGGCCTTTATCAAACACTATAAACGCCTTTAGCAAACCGGATACGATTTGGTTAAATCAAAATACTACGCTCCGCTATTCAAGTGATTGAAGGACCAAGTATGAATCCGGATTTCTTATCAATATTGTAACGTCTCGCGAGTAAAACTCTGATCTCTCGAGTTATTACTCTTCGAAAATCTAGCTTAATTAAGAGTTACAGAATTTGTTATCTTTGTGTTATACGCCTTCAAAATCGAGTGTGTGTGATTATGCAAAGATATTTTGTGATTTTCTTAAATTTTGTTTATATTAAACCAATACCGTTGTTTGACAGTAGTTAGGAGAGAGAGTGAAGAAAGGCAAAGAGAATTACTCTCTCAGTATACGATTGAGTATTTCAAATTTTTCCGCTCGTGGCATCAGCTGATTTCTACTTTTACGAACCCATTTGAGGTTAAATGACTTCAAATGGTACGTAATAATTTCTTGATGTCCGGACTGATTTCCTTTCTCTTCTCGATCTTCTTATTATCTGTAACCAACTACCATCTACTGGATATAATACACATTTTATTATTTAAACCACAAGGCATTCCTTGAATTTATTTAACATTTTATGGTCTCCCAAAACATGAATGGATAATCGATTATAGCATAAATCACAGATTTATTTCGATCTTACTTTTACAAACATATATCACATAACAAATATTTATATTCTTTCAGTTTTAATAACGAGAAAGAATTATGTAATTAATTTCCCAGGGTTATTTAAGGTTCTTTGAACTTTGAGGAAGTCAGAAATGTATATGGGTCAGTATCAAGCTTTACATAAATTATTTTAAAATTAGTATAATTGGTATCATGTAGTTGAGTTTTTGACCGCTAGAGCGCAGGCTACTTTTCTTCACTGACGAAAAACGAACACTAAAACATCATGGCTGCCGGAAAGTTATTAACAAGACCACGTTTTGCTGTTTTTTGGTTAATAAAAAAATAAAGTTTATGTTCACCTCTTTTCCAGAAGTATTTAAAGAGATTGTGCTGTTTATAGTGTTCTAAGTTTATAGTTGAGGTGTAATTTAGTTAAATTTTAATAGGAAACGATCTCACCAGCAATGTTGAATTTCGGTAGGCTAGGCTTGAAAATGGATGTCTGATTTTACAATTTCCATCAATTTACTGGCGTGAATTATTCTGTTCGAAGGATGTCTAAGATGTCACTCATAAAATTTATTCATTTTGTGATGGTTAGTTCCGAATCGTAGTTATTATTTTCTTAATTTTTACCGAACATTACACTTTTCAACTGCTCACTTCCAATATATCTGAACAATTAAATTATTTTTTGTAAGTTAGTTACTCCTAGTAACCAAGAATTTTTATGGTTTTTTATTGGCTAATCTAGATACCTTTTAGTATGTAGGCTAATAATAATTATTATAATTTCATTTCTTCTTTTTAGAAAAAATAATCCTTTACAAATTTTCAAATTTTATCTATAATCAAATTTAATTTATTTACGGTTTTTCTTTATATTTTTACTTAAACTTGTCTATTGGTATTTTATATTTTAATTCCTTTTATTTTGGTTTGTTTATGATTTATAATTCATTTAAGGTATCATTACTCTACACTATTTTTTACATGCCATCTTGCTAACATAGTATTATTTGGCCATTGTTATTATTTTATATATAACCCTGGATTATTTTATATCTAAACAAAATAATTATAGTAAACAAAAATATTACTCCTAGTTATAACACCTTTGTGGCCTACACAATATAAAATTATAACAAATACAAAAAATATAAAGCTTGTCAATAGTAACATAGTCTATTGCTACAATACTGATTTTTTTTCATCTCCAGCACAAATTTGTGAGATGCTCTTTTAAATGTTTGACACTTTCACCGATTACACTATGTTCCACTTTGTACACTGCACTTTTATGATTATTGTTTACAGTGTTTTTTGAGTACAAAAGTTCTCATAGCTTGATACCTAATCCCCATTTCTGACTTTTAAAAATGGGTGATTACTGGTTTTAACTCTGGTGATTATGTTATCATATTTGGGCAGGGGCTATGTAACGTTACAATATTTAAATGAACTAGGTTTCTTTACTGCCCCAAATGCAGACTACAAGTGAGGTCAAACCTCAATATTTCGAACTGTTAGCACATAATTCATAATAATAAAATCTGACTTACTTTTGTTTTTAATTCTAATCTTTCATATATTTAAAATCAACTTTTCTTACTTGAAGCATATTATTCTCACAACACTTTCAAGTAGCCAAATAAATTAATGAAAATTGTGTGTATGCTATGAACGTTTCAGAAAATTCTGTCTTTTGAAATTCGAACCGTTCAAACTTGAAGCTTCATTGTTAAATAAACATTTTGATTAACATTTATGATAATTAATTTTCGTATTTTTTGTAGTTACTATAAAAATATTTTAATAACAAAGACCAAACGTATGGTTTTACGTGGAACGGATTCTGTCCAACATACCTTCCACGTGTAAAGAAAGCTATTACGTCAGTTCTGGTCAAGACCATGAAACCGATTACAAGTTGCAGACGTTCCACACAATCTGGGAAACCGGTAAAACAGACACCAAAATGAAATACGAAAAGGGACAAAAAGGAAACTGTATTCTATGTTTTTATGTGGTATTGAAATATTAGCAAGAAAGATAATACAGAGAATAGATTGTAGGTATGAGAAATACGAGTGGAGCCTTTTCACCAACTTGTATACTTTTCTTGGTTGCATACTGTATAGATCCAAGAGATTTCGCCCATGGTCTCCGTTTCTAATCTGTTTGTATGTGTCATACACTTCATTTGTTAAATGTAATAGTCATTTAGAAGTTTTTTTAAGATTGTACTATGTAAATGAGAAGAAAATTATCGTAAACATGTGTTAATATTATTACTAATTTTCAATTCTAAGAGAATCTTATTTGAACGCGTTTTATTTAAAGTATCCACTATATTTAAAATTAAATATCACCCGTCAATTTAAATATGGTAGCTAGATTGATTTGTTAAAAAGAAAATTGAAAACATTGTAAACTTGTGAAAAAGGTTAGTATAATAGACACAAATAGTATGACTTTTAACGTGAAATATTACAGTGCTATTATAAGAATAGATTACTTCTTCAACTACAATATTTTAATTTTTATCAACATGTATAACAATCTGACGCACGTTTCACAGGACAATCTGTATAATCAGTGGTTGAAATAATTATTTCACATTGAAACCTCTGATGATACAGATTGTCCTGTGAAACGAGCGTCAGGCTTTTACGTACGAGGTCTTACAATTAAGTTGGCGGACTCGCTATCATTTAGCACTGATGGCAAAACGTATCAGCAATTTTTATCGTATACTGATAAAAATTAAATATATTATTTTTGCAGAAGTAATCTATTCTTAAATAATAAGATAAAAATAGTAGAAAAGAAACATGAATATTACATTGGTATAAACATAACATATTATTTTTCAAATGCGTTTGATCATAGGTCGCAGGACAGAACAAGACATTGGTTACTGACGGTGAATGCCACACCCATGACTCTCAACATCCAATTCTTTGGCAAACCCAAACGACTAAGTCAAATCGAAACATTGCGGCCGTCTATCCTAACGGATTCTGTGATTAAAAGACCATGAACTGTAAATACCATTTGTTCACCAACGCGAAATGAAATATGGTTTCATTTATCAAATATACACTGAAAAGCCTTCATTATGAATAGAGACAAGCTATGTGTTTCCTTTCTATAAACTGATAAGCATCATATACCTCTTTAATCCTCATTTCGATACTCTTTGTATAAAACTGAAATACAGCCAAGTCAAGTGAGACTAAGGCTTCGGATGCGCATGCGCAACAATCAGCGACTTGGCATCACGTTTAATAACGTGTCTGATAAACGTTTTACACTTTCTGGCTGACATAAATTTACGTATTCATTTCTGTACAGTGAACATGCACAATTTGTATAGCTGCAATATTTTGTCAACAACTTTCGTTGTGAAATATATAATTTTATCTCACAATACTGTAAAATTGGAAACTATAAATATTTCATTTCAGATAACATATAACCACATGTGTTTTCGCGCATCGCTGTTGAAATTAATTCTCTGCAATATTGCTAAATATGTGGTCGGCGCACAATAACTAATAAGCGGTGTATTTGGCAATATGCGCGGGGCCATTACATCGACCTTTCACGTGGCAGCGACAATTTGTCAGCTCTACAAACACGTAGTCTACTCATTTACAATTGAACCTTCACATGAAACCTACATTGTTATATTTAGAAATTTCTTGCAGAATAACTTTTCATAAACGTTATTTCAAATAATTTTAAAAGCATTAACAATATTTAAAATAAAAATTCACCCGTTGATTTTTTTAAGCACGTTATGTACACTTAATCCATAAATATGATTAGGAAATATGATTAACATTGTTATTAGGAAATACGATTCAATGTCTAAATAGAGTCTACAGCTGCAGCTAGAGCGTCCATATTATGAACATAAACAAGTCATGTGTTTTCTGTCTTTTGAGTAACTGCATCACATACTTTCTTAATTGTCAGCCCAGTACTCCTTTAATACTTTAGTACTGGCGTACATTAGTGTATATAGCATTCTGTGTGTGCGTACTGTATTTACGGTAATACATCTAACGTAAAAGTATCAATGTCGTATTAAAATATCAGTGTGTTAGCGTACTGTATACAGAATATTTTGAACATACTCTGACGAATTATGGTCTGTTCTTTTTTTTAATTAAAGTCGAATTTTTCAAATTTTCATTTGCTTTTAATCGACTTTATACACATATTTTTTTCATAATTAAATTCTCTACAAAGCTACTTAGAAATTTGTATTTGTTTATTGGCATAATAAAAAGTTATTTTATTCCAAATCTAAAAAGTGTGTTTTTCGATTCCAATTTTTTTTGTTTTACACAGATTTTCGTAAAAACTAATTAGGATAGAGCTCGAAGACCTATTTATTTGGTTTTTTTAGATCAAAAACCATAAGAAACCACTAAATTTACCCTTCGCTTTATACCTCAAGAGTTTCAGTATGGCATCATTTTATCGTGGGAGCAGAAATCAGGGCGAACTGGTTCGCAAGCTGTAACTCGCTAACAAACCATTTTCAGACCTATGTTTATATGAAATTTTTTTCTTATTTTTAGCTACAGAGTCTGGTCAACAGAGATTGCTGTGCAATTTTCAATCACCTTATATAATAAGATAGGCAAACTTTTAATTCACATTAGCAGTTTCTAGATTCGTCGACTCTATCGTCTGGGAATACACTATTTATTAATCAATTCTAATCTTCCTTATTTACTTTCAAGTTTAAGTCTTTGACATCTTCAAAGAACAACTATTACATTTTCAATAATAATTATTATTGACTGTTTTACACTAGTTACAAAAATTTCGTAAATGACAAAAAACAAATCATCCGATTTTTAATTTCTTAAAACGTTTTTATTCTATTAAAGCAGAGCAGAAGCTGAAAGCAAAATGATTTCCACAGAATTCCTCTGCAATTTGAACAGTTAGAAATACATTTTGTAGACTATGAAACAACTCTATATTTCTAGCTGTTTTGATAGTTCGTCTTCTTTTTTCACAGCACTAAATTAATACTGGTTATTAAACTTTCACTTGTGAACTTACTTTGTTTCCTCCCGTACGCGTTTCGGCGTGATGTGCGCCTTCGTCAGCGGTGTGAGACAGACTGTCAGTAACTTGTAACGGTTTTTTTGTTGGTAGGTTGAGTGGGGGGGGTGGAACAAACAATAATTCGGATCCCCGCGCCAATTCCCTTCCACCACACACCTCCCCACCACTCAACCTACCAACAAAAAAACCGTTACAAGTTACTGACAGTCTGTCTCACACCGCTGACGAAGGCGCACATCACCCCGAAACGCGTACGGGAGGAAACAAAGTAAGTTCACAAGTGAAAGTTTAATAACCAATATTAATCTATATTTCTGTCTTATGAAATTACACCAATTCGTTAGCATACTATACTACGGGACTTGGCATAAGCTTCGAGGTTACGCAATAGTAACAGCTCTTCCCTGCCCCTTGCCCTCCAGCGTTGGCGCACGTTACACTTGCTTCTGCGTAGGCGATGGCGGGCAGGGCGGGGAGTGAAGTGACATGGCAATACCTCATTCGACTCGAAAGCTTATTTTGATACGTCTCACATAATAACTGATGACGTATCTCTTCTGTCAACAATTTCCATCCATGAATACACAACTCCTTACAACTGCACAATGCTCCAAATGTCAAACAGGTAGAAACAAATATTTTCCTCTTTAAGAAGAAGAACACATGATTGTTTGCGGATATTTTAACATTTGAAAATTCCTTTCTAAAAATGTGAAGTTTTTAATATCATACAGAAAAATTTTTGTTTTTCTTTTATCTGATTAGGAAAGGCTTTAAATCGTCAGTATGAGACAATATTCAGTATCGCAAAGAGAATATACATTCAGTTCATCCTTTTATACCTGAATAGTTTTATCTGAGAGTCATCTCAGCGTTTTCTCGTGGCTCTCGGCTCTCGCAAAGAAATTTCTGTAACCACTGATAGGTGATGGGTACAAGAATCAACACCTGCTTCTCTAACTGCGGATATCTATTATGTATCATATTTTAGTAAAGTGTATCTTTATTGTTTAAGCACCTGGTGTAGTTGTAGTGTGATTGATACTTGATGATTCTGCTCAGAGGATTGTCAAGAGTAAATAAAAATACAATATATTTAATTTTGTTTGTTAATTTCTATTTTATTTTAATACCTCTTACTTATCGGATTTTACATTTAATTTTTTAGTTGACGATTTCCTCTCTATCTGAGACGTCTTAAGTATGTTTAATGTTAGCAGAGGTAGATTAATACTGTAAGGGTACATATCTTCAACATACATTTATGAAGCAACATGATAAGAATAAAATACTAAATGATTAACACTATTAATTAAAAGGGGTGAGTCAGAGATAAAGGAATGGGTAGTTAACATAATTATGAGATCAAACAGATAAAGGTAACAATAAAAGTAACCTCTGATAAGAGAAATGTAGCAAGCAACGAAGCAAACTTTGAAAACAATAGTACGATGCGATTTAACCAAAATAACCCAATAGATATGGTAAGTGAGTAGGTAGAACAAGCCCCAACACCAGTGATAGGATATATAAAGACAAATAAAATAATCAAAGGTAGACAAACAATACCAGAACACAAATAATAAAGTAAAAAATACTAACAAGTATTATATAGAGTATGTAAACAAAAAGTACACTACCAATAGTAATTAAGGGAAAACATTTGTTAATAGAATGTATGTATTATTAATAACCCTATAGTGAGAGAAAAAGTAGAACATAAGATATAGGAAAGTGACTATAAAACTGTGTTTTAAAACCCGATCCAAGAGTGAGAGATAGGTAGGAAGTGGTAACCATAAACAGTGAAGTGGTGATAATATTAAAATAAACAACTTATAATTTTTAAGGAAAAGAATGGTGACCCAGTGTAACAAACCAAAACCATAACCAAATGGTGAATAAGAAAATAAGTGAATTGTGTTAAATTGTAAGAAACAGCATAGGTGTGAGGGTAAGAAAATATAAAAACATATTCTATTACCAAAAGAATGACTAGAAAGTTTATCTATATAGAATAGAGGGTATCAATACAATACTCACAAAATTGTTATATTATTAATTAAATGAAAAGTAATTTGTTTGTTTGATGTTTAAAGGAGTGTAAACCCAGAAGCCAGAAGTTTACAATAATATGTTTGTATTTATATATAAGTAAGGAAGGTATAAGGAGATGAATAGTATGAACATTTTAATTAATGACATACAAGATAATAATTGTGTTTAAAAAAGAAGAAGTTAGTTCTATGTTTTGAATACTATGAACATTTTGAGCAATGACGTACAATATAATAATTGTATGTAATAAGAAAGAGTATGGCTGAGCAATATACAGACCATCAAGTTATTTATATGTTATGTTTCGTTAATAGATTTAAGTTAAATAGATATGTGAGAAATGGGAGTAGGAGTAAAACTAATAATGACATAAAAAGTAACAAACAATAAATTAATAAATATAATATAAATAGAAAGTAAAATATCAGATAGGAAATAATTTGGTAAAAGTATAATAACATGAATAGATTGTAAAACAGTTCAAAGTAATTCAAAATCCAATGGGCACGAATGCAAATAAGCAAACCATAGGTGCTTAGTAAATAATGTTTAAATAGAGCAAATTAAGAAATTCTAAGATGTTACAGTCTAGGCCTATAAATGACATAGCTGTATAAGTTCAGAAAACCAATAATAAACAATTGAATACTATACTTGAATGATATGACCAAATAAATTATGTAATTACAATTAAATAACCAGAATAATATGTCAAAATTATGATAAATAGCATAAATAAGTAAAATATGTATTAAAATAGAATTATCAATTTTGTACAAAAAAAACGTTAGTACAGGGCCTAGACCAGCCTAATGAGATGTCAAATTGATCATTGAAAGAAAATAGGGACATCTATATTAATATTTCAAGCATTGGAAATATCCCCAAGGAAAAATAACATTTATAAAATATTTATTTATTTTGAACAGAAAACCAGGATTTATAACAATAGTTTCAAATGTACTTAACAAATCAGAGTCAAGCCGGTTACCATAGAAACAGAACGTTATTATAATTTTGACCGTTATGTAACGAGATTCCATTATTAGCAATTCAGAGGTATAGACGCTATACTGATGCGGACCTTTTAAAAAACAAATAAGTAAGAAGATCAAAAAGAAATGAAACCAAATTAAATACCCGAAGTAAACAATAGTTCCAGCAACACCACGAGGAAGATTAAACGAAGTTACAAAATTAATAAATAACTAAAAATTGTAATAAAAGAAACAGACGCCAACGAAGACGACAACCCGATCTTTGAGATTAGATGAATGCATTAACAACAGCGAAGAAACCATTGATGACCAATAACACTAACACCGTGATTGTGTTAAGTATAAATTAAATTATAATTAATTAAAAAACTAAAACTGATCCACTTTTCTCACAATAGAAAACTCTCACTATGAACTTGAAACACCTATTTCTTTCAAAGATAAATGAAAAATATTTATGAATACCTGAAGTAACTATAAGATAACCTATGTATAAAACGATAACACTGACACACACTTTTAACACCACAGAGTTGAATTTAATGTAAACCTCTTTCATATTTAATTACCACAATTGTAAGGTGGTGTACTTTATTTAAACATCTTGTTCTAAACTTTTTTTCGTACTCAAAAGAATTCATTGGCAATTTAATTTGTATAAATAAGAAGATACGGCGACCATCATGTCTTCAAACTAACTTTGTGCTGCCACCCTGCTCTCTGCTGAGTAAAAAATTAATTTATTGCCGAGGCTAAAAGTTATTATAACAATCTCAATTGTACAATAATTATTGAAAATTAATGAGCTATCAAGCCAAATAAATAAGTATGAATATTTACTAGTTGTCCTGTAATTATTTCAAATGCATTATGTATGCTGTGTTCTGTAGCAGTGAATAGAATTATTTGACCAAATTTTATGTTGGCAACACGTCCCCCCAGACAAGCGAAATTCGAGTTCCCGCCAATCTGCGAGTAATTCGAATTATTCATCACAGTACCGTAAACAAACAAGCTGATATTGAATCTTTTAATTGTTTTTCTGGAAAACAATTTGGCTCCTACCGGGAAGAAAAAACCAGTGAGTAAGGACAGGTAAGGACTAACAGACAACAACAAGATTCGGGACGGTTTATTAGCGCGTTCGCGATTATCGTAATCAGCGACAGTTTTACCACAAACTGACACCTACAATAGTGTGTCTGTTAAACCATAACTAAAGGGTTTTACTACAATATTTACATCACCTGAAGACGATGACAGATATATAGGCCTACTTAACGAAACGTTGTGTTTCTATATTGTTTCTACACTACAAAAGTGAAGTAGAGTTTAAAGTAAGAATATACTGTTACGATATTACAGAACAATCTACGTGTTTCTCGAACGTTCCAGTGGAATCCGGCTGCAATGTGTGGGCGTACGTGATTCTCAACGCGTTAACTAGACTTTACCAGAAGTCGCGAGGCTGCGCGTGCTGTGTGCAAGACCGTAATCAATTAAGTTCTGGTGTTTTCTAGTAGCGTTCTTTACGCGCAATATGGAATATTCTGGTATTTCAGCGGGGGATAAATACAAGTACTCAGCGACGCTCAGTTCAGTTTGAGTCGCGATTTATTGGAGTGCGGTTCGTAATATTGTGGCGAAGTGTTATGTGTTTATAATTGTGCGGGACAATTGTATTACAATTGTGTTTTATATTAGTAGACATTTTTATTGCGTGTGAACAATTTTTATTTTATTTGATGAAAAAGACTATCTTGTTGATTACAAACTGTTTAATTGTGATAATTAAAGCTGGTAATTAGTGACTTCATTGGTGTCTTGTATTTTGTTTTCCACTGTACCATATGACATACCGTTAAACCGTCGTAACAATATTGAACCATAAATGTTCTCATTACCCTGGACTTTATCCGTGAAAAACGGCTAGTTATTGAAATGTTTTCGTAAGTCATTTTCAAACAATGTACAAATAAGTTACATTAAAACCACAAAACATTTTACATTTTTAATTAATACAGAATTTGGGACATTGTTCTATCTGTTTGATTCTCGCCGAGGTTGGGGTAAGATTGAGACCGAAACACAACTTCAATTCGCGTTGAGTTGGAATTACGTCTTGTTCCCCAGACAACACGAATAAAATTTCATTTAAGTCTCAATAAATCTTATCAAACACACAGTCCACAGAAGAATCTAATTTGTTCTGTAGCCACTCAAATTACAATTTAATCGTAATTAAGTTGGTAAAACTTAATTCTTGGTATATACAGTAAAAACTTTTTATTGCATCGTAAAAGAGCGCATTGTTTCAAACTATTTCCAATTTAGCTCTACGTGTTTAGATTCCAGATTCGGACACAAATCTGCACACTATCTGCAAACCAGATCAATCACTGACCTGAATACTGATTTGTTGTTAGTAATACAGCGAAACAATATATTCTAAATTCTCTAATAATGTACACAATTATATGTACAATTATGTATCCCCTATGGTTTCGAATTTTTCTGCTTTATGCCTTCCATTCTTACTAAACATCTAATCAAATATATCGTCTTTGAGATTAGGGACACTGTAGGTTCTAGACCCTAAACTCAGAAAAGCTTGAGGAACTACCGTCTGGAAAAGAAGAAATGCTCGTTTACTGTGTAATCCTATGAAAACCAGTAATTCTAATACACTAGAAACCATTGCATTATTAACAGTATTGCGAAATATAAAACACTAAAAGCTGACGAATGTTAGTCAATATGTTGTGGCAGAAATGGTTGTTTTGTGAGACGTGCAAACATTTTCTGTGCTCAATACGCTTGTTATCAAAAGTAAGAAACATGAAATTAACTCTGTATCCATTAAGTTATCCAATACAACACTCACAGGAGTTTATATTTTTTTATTATATTTTTATTATATAAGTAAACGGCAAGGTTCACAGTGCTGAAATGCAGTTTCTTTGAAATACTTAAAATTACACATTGCAACATAGAATAAAGAATAAATATATCAGAGCAGAACTCGAAGTAAAGGACATAAATGAAATTATTTCAATTTATAGAAGATAATGGCGTTATCATCTGCGAAGGATGACAGAGGATCCATTGCCGAAAGCGGCACTGAACTATAAAGCCATTGGTAAAAGAGATGTGGGTCGTCCGAGGATGAGATGAGTGCCGTAACAGGTTTATATAACCTAATCCTTGAAGAGGAGAAGAAAAGAATACTATATTATATTATATTATATTATATTATGTTATATTATATTATATTATATTATATTATATTATATTATATTATATTATATTATATTATATTATATTAATATATATTTATTTAAGAATCTGAAAAACTGGTCCGCACATATGTTCTGCATATTCCGTTTATGGATTACTTATACTAACAATACTAGGAAGCGTGACTGGCAATTAAAATGTATTAAAAGATATAATAATGCAACATGATGGAAGGAAGCATCTCATCCAGCAGTAATCGTACTGCATGTATAATAAACTTAGTGATCAAAGTTTAATCGTGTTCTCGCGTTACAAACACTGTTCCATATCCGTCTACATGAATCAACTGTTCCGAACCAACTACAGTGATTAACTGATTGCTTGTTCTAACTACTTGTTCTGCCTAAGCTGTTACACTGTCTTACACGACGTTTTGTCTCACAAATTTCTGTACCGATATTAATCAAACGTTCCCCTTCTACATGGTAGTCTCTCTATTTTAGTGCTTGCCTGTTACATCCAGTAATGTTGCATAACCTTAAGGGATGTTGCATAGTATTTAAGGGATAATCCATGCTCTCGTCTTCGTACTCTGAGCAAACGCATATGATGTAGGACTCCTCCATTACTAAATCTATAATAACCTCTCTTTAAACAACTATTCAGCCGTCGTGTATATTAGACAAATGTTATATTCACACTTATTTGTAGGTGTCTGTTGTGGTTTACAAAGTGCTGACCAAAGAAATCGGCTACGAACAAGGTCCAAGCAGGAAGGTTACCCCTTCGTATCGACGTACAACTTAAAGCAGAAAACAGAAAGTATATCTTAAATCTTACCATGATACTCTCACCTTTTCAAGACATGTAACTGTAGTTACAATGGTGTAATAAATAATTTTGTAGAACAAAACAAATGTAGCGCCAGCACTAAATACCACACTCTAATCGCAGCAAACCGTTTGTAGAACTGACTAACCTACAGCCGCCATGTAATCTTAAAAAACAAGGTTATCTAACATTGTATTAACTGTATTTACTGTAATAACATTGTATTTATGTAGAAAATATTTTTATAACTATTTACTTATAATTAGTAATATTTAATAGTTTATTATTTTATCTCGTTTACTATTATTAGCATTATCACGATAAAAGTTAAAATTAAAGTAAGTAGAAATATTTATTGTAATTAAAACATCAATAAAAATAGGTGTAGTTTTGTATTGTATACTACAAGCACATGTTAATTATACGACCTGATATAATGTGTGTGATGCTTACAGATTTACATAATCGCCTTATTTACGTAAAATGTGTCCGTACATTGACTCTCAGATAACACTACATTGACCACGCCTGGTCTATACAAATAACCCACGACGTATAAACAATTTGCCAATTAAAGTCTAAAAATTTACCTACAATTTCATAGACAAATTACACCAACAACCTGTTTAAAAATATTCATTAAACATGCAGTAGTAATTTTACTTTATACTAAAAGAAGGGGATCTGAAAACTCGAGTTTTTGATAAATAAAGAAAGCGGGCTACCCAAATGTTTTGTTTAAGTAGCCGGATACTTTACCTTATTCACTAATTCAGATAACTAAACAAATATATTTCTTTCTAGCACAAGATTCTGATTTCTGTTAAGGTAGAAGTTGACATTTTTGTGGTTGGGGGGGGGGGTGACAGGTAGGGACTCGCTGTGTAATCTACAGTCATAATTCTCAACAGTCGGCCAGCAAAAAAAAAAGAAAAAGGTGTAATTTTTTACACAAGTAAAACAACTCTGTAAAGTAGTTTTCGTTTAAGAATACAGTTTATAATAACATTGTGAATACACGAAAACAGTATTACAATACACAATAAAAAAAAGTAAAGCTGGTCCATGGGGGGATCGAACCCACGACCTTCGCGTTATTAGCACTACGCTCTAACCAATTGAGCTAATGGGCCACTACGTGTTAACAACTTTCTCTTTACCAAAGTAAACCTGAATTTGTTATTACAATGTAATGAGGCTGCAATATTTCTGTATCGCAAAATCGGAACTACCTTTCAGATTCGTAAAATCAGGGCACCACTAGAAGCAAAATCGGCACCTAAGTAAATAAAACTTCCAAGTGTTGCAGTATTGATTTCCAACTGTTGTTACTGATATCGTTCCGACTACTGAATCTTGTTTAGTTCATGCTTTTTATCACACACTATTTACTGAAAACGATACACGTGTAATCAAATACCTACGTATTAATAAACCCTCAAGTGTTTGTACTGAGAGATACGTGTTTAAAAGCAATTTGTGGGCGTTGTTCTAACACTGACTAATATCTTCAGTACTTGTTTGTAATTAATATTTATGAATTCCTAATTTGGACACTTCTGCGTCCCCAAATCTCATCCACAAACATCGGGGCATGGATTAAAAAAAAAAATACAACTGCCTGACTGAACACTGTAAAGAGCCTTCTTTAAATTCTTGTGACATATAAAAGTGTAATAAAAGTGAAAAAAAAAAACAATATTTTAGCCATGGTCGCAAGGGTGGTTCCATAACATCACTTAATATTTGGACGTAAAAATTTTCTTCAAAATTCACCAAATTTCTGTACACCAAAGTCCAGCATAGCATCTTTACCTGCACAAAAAAACAGACATCTTATCATTTTGTGTCTTTACTTTCCGTATAAAAATGTTCATCATTGCCATCGCGCGGATTCCTCCCTTCTCCTACCACAAAATAAAAATGTGTAAAATTGTTTCCTCTAACACGTCGCTGTGTGATATAATTAAAAAGCGTGCTGTCGGAAATCAGATGTAATTCTTTTTTAAATAAAAATTATTTACATTCCTCGACTCTCGTATTTATAACGATTACGCTCATGTATGTTAATGAATAGTTTAAAATACAACAAATATTAAGTTTACACCTCCTAACAAGGCTTGTTTCAAATAATTACATATTTAGTTTTTAATTACTTTCCATTTCTTACGACCTGTTTAATAACATTTTTTTTGTAAAACCTTTTTAAGATAACTCTCGTACCAACCAGACATTAGTCCAGCGTTTTTTATACCTCCGATCTCAGAAAATATAATGATACGCGTTGATGAAGTCAATAGTATCATGGCTGTATAGTAGGCTGTTTATCTTTATAGCAATTTTCCTAGTAGAAGGCTTTTAAATGATAAAAAATTTCTCATTTTAGCACGTGAAAAGCACAACATAAATTCCTACAGTACATTTTAAACAATTACTATTAAATTTATGGTATGAATTATTTTATTTAAATCATACGGTAACTCAACAGAATATTAAAAGAAAACAAGCGGTCTCCTTTAAATTTTTTCCACACCCTTCTTACGAATTGACATCCATTCTAAGGTAGGTATTTTGTTTCAATTATCTACATGGTTATGAAATAAGATTTAAAATTACTTATGCGTGGAAAGCTGCACATCGTCTCTCGTGTAAATATTTATTTGTAGAAGACATACAAATGTTTAATTATCTTATATAATTATTACACATTAGAAAATAAATATTTTAACTACATAATTAAATCGACCTATATTATAAAACCTAAAGTAGACTGTATGGACAGTAGGCAATATCTTCACTTATCGTAGATATACAGTATATCAAAATCAGAGGTACCCGGACACTTACCCGAATCCACTTTTCCAATGGACATTTTCCCGAATGACGAGATACCTGAAAACATTTTGCCCAAATACCTTTTCCTGAATCCATTCACCCGAACGGCGCGTCGTTTCTCCGGAATAAACCTCATTTTTTTAATATAAAAATTAATATAAACCTTTTATAAAAACCTTTCATTTTATTTATAAAATTTAAAGCAAACAGGAATGAAAATACATAATTACAAATTTGTAAATTGTTATAAATTAATATTGTGCGCTATTGCGTGCAAAAAAATCAATGTCACATCTTTCAACTTTATAATTTTCGTAACTTTCACTTATGGTTTCCGGTCTTATTTGCAGTTCGATACGTCTCTCCTTTGGTGCGATTTTGATTTTTTTTACCTAAACTTAGCTCTGCAAGACTGATCTCAGGGTCATCGTGTTCTTCTGAAACTCCTTTAAGGCACAGTATAGATCCGGGTGATTCTTACCAATTACGATACGGAACCTGTTATACCACCCTTAGCGGCGTATAAGAAACAGAAATAGGAAATAAACAGGAAACAGGAATCCTGTTGGAAACAGGAAATTTTACAACCAAAATAAATATTTGAAAAACAAATTACAGAGCATTAGACAAGTTTAATTTAAATGTTACAGCAATAACTTTGACATTTCTTAAACAAGGCGAACTTTTAATATTATCTCGGATCCAACACAGTAAAAGGAAAGGATCACACGATTAAACTAGAACCAGTCGCTGTCTAGATCTCTCCACAAACTAAATTAAAGTTAATTGAATTGAGTAAAGTTTTAAAAACACGTTTACTGAGCAATTTGCACGAATCCTAATTCCTTTTAATTTGCGTTTCACAACCATTACGTTGAAATTTTTCTCCAGCTTGTCTCACTAGTACAAAGGCTAACATCAGATAAACACACGGAAACACCCCTGCTTTCTTACTTTATCTTTAGATTAGATTTCACAATAAACTTGAGATTTACAAAGCTTGTTAACATATGCCAATGCTAGGTTTAAATGTTGATAGATTTTGATGCTTCTATTATATTTTCTTTAAAGTGTTGTCTTAATTTTTTTTTTATTTACTTTATTTCTTCCACTTAATGTAGACCAAGATCAGACAATTTAAAACAATAGCAAGAAAAATTATCTACAATCGAAAATTTACCAACCGATTTCAGTATTTTCTCAGTGACAAAAAAAAAAGGTATAGCTACTCATTTCACACTAAAACTCTAAGAAACGACGACTGTTTTCTGACGAAAGAGTCAGAGGTTCCCGGAAGGGAACTCACCTCTACCCACAAATCCTACTCTCACGTTCTCGAAGACGAAAGTCGCGTAGCCCCTGAGTACGTAATGTAGCAGACGAGAGAGGGTGACTGGCGAGTTTCCGGTGCCAGAAAACTGGGACCCATCGGCTAAGGGAAGGGAACCCTAACAGAAAAATCCCTGGTCCTCCAGGTTGGGGGTTGGGCGGTAGGCCGGTAACCTACCTCCCGTAAAAAATACCACACCACGGAACCTTCAAGAAAGCCTCGGATTGGACGGAAACAACGGCAAAGACTACGGCAAAGATATATGGAATACTCTTTAGGAACATAGATGAGAATGCGAAAGAATTACTGAAAGTGGGTTCCTGGATGAGGATGGCTACCGACAGAAGAGAATGGGGGGAAAATTGAAATAGGCCAGGTCCCAACAAGGGCTGTAGTGCCATAGGAGAGAGAGAGAGAGAGAGAGAGAGAGAGAGAGAGAGAGAGAGAGAGAGAGAGAGAGAGAGAGAGAGAGAGAGAGAGAGAGAGAGAGAGAGAGAGAGACTCATTTCACAAACACACACACATTTTTAAAATCGAGAAGCTACCTACATTATGACTTCTAATATTTTCTATTATAGTGGTTTCGTACTAAATAACGGTACGACAAATCCATGTCACACAACTTTCAATCCTTTGGCAAACCACACACGATTAGGTCAAAATATTACTGTTGGCTACCTTACGTGTGCTCTGATTAGAGAGACCGTGAAGTGTGAATCAAATTTGTTCACAAACAGTCAATGTAATCTGACTTCGCTTCCTCAAACACGCATAACAACTGAGGATGGAACGTCTTTATAATCAATACAAACAAACCATAATTGCGTTCCCCTAAAGTGATAAACATCCCATTCTTTTCAAGGCATCTCTGCTATGCACTTATTATACTGATGCATGTCATAATGTAATATTACTTTTGTGCACGTGAAAGATTTTATCGAGAGATTAGTGGTAAAAACTACCCAAGTCCACTCATGTGAATCTATGGAAAATTAAAATTAAAGGTTTTCAAGTGCAATGATAAGTCATAAAACTGATTTTCAATGTTAATTTTTATTATTATTTGAATTATTTGTTAATTGCGTAGCTGTTAAAAAGTAAAAAGGAAAAGGAAATTGTATAAAAATATTGTTTTTGAAACATCTTAAAACATAATTAAAACTTGGACTTGGGTAGTTTTATTATTGGACCCGTCAATATATTAGTGTTTGCACTAATTAAGATGCACCTAGTTACAAAATACCATTGATTGGAAAATTAATATTCGCATTTACAATTTACAGTTTTCCTCTATCTGTAAATTAATTATTAAATTATTGGTAACCGACCTCTTTTTTTTTTATTATTTCTCAGTGCTTTTTCGACCTTATTCCTCAAAATTTCTTGATTTTCTTATTAAGTGTCTGTTTTTTTTTTTTTGTGACCATACGACAGTCGTTCTGACCATAAAAACGTAGAGCGATCGTAGAACTACCGAGTATTTTCAGAAAATCGCTTTGATATGTCAACAGTTTGTAGAAAATATTTTCTAAATACTGGCGTTCTAGACATTTTTATCTAAACAGCGAAAACATTTCATTAACATTTGTAATTAACAACGTATATTTTTATCAACGGTGTTTACATTAAGTAAGTAATTTTACACACAGCATGTGCACCCCACATACAACGCCATGCAGGAAACAACCAAATTGTATATCATTTTAGATTAACTTGCAACCACACGTGTTTTCCCCCGTCACTGTTCAAATCAATTCTCCCACATTACCATGTCAACAGACTGGCACAATACGTAGACAATGTGTAGTAACTAATACGCTGTATGTTTGCCAATACATGCAGGGTCGTTACGTAGGCGTTCCCCTTGACAATTTGTCGCCTTTACACTAACATGTGTTCATTTATACCTAAATATTATGCTACTATATTCTGCCAGTAAAGAGATACTTTAAGCAAAATCTACGAATCTTAGGTTCACCATAGATATACTACGCTGAAGAAGTAAATAGCACCGCATCGCTGGGTGACTAGTGACTATTGGCAGGCAGGGCGCGCGAGGCTGTTCCAGTCGTTTGGAGATCGTTCTGCGAGGCACAGTTGCGTAACGTTTTGGATTGTTCGGTATTACCTCTTCCAGACGTTACTCGCCTACTCTACCAGCATTCAGGCCCGCTACGTCACTACAATGCAAGGCGACGACGTATAAATACTAAGTTTCGAAGCGGCCCAGTTCAGTTTACACTTCGTGATATTAGACTGCGGTTTGTAGTGTTAGTTATTGTAGCAGTTTAGTAGGATGTAATCATTATGTTAATTAATACGAACTGCAGTAACGCTTATTGTTGTTTTTTGGCCAAATTTACCTTGAATTATTGTACAAGACTGACTTTGTTGATTTCTAACTATCGTTTGTGTCTAATTAAGTGTGTAATTCGTGATTTCATTGGTGTCAGTTATTCTGTTTCCACTGTACAACCCGACGGTCGGTGTGACAGTCGGAACAATATGAACACTTCATTACGCCACCAATACAGCTGTCTGAAACTAAGAGCTTGCACAACTGTACTGTAATACAAGGAACTCAGAGTAGAAATAGTTTGACCCGCTGCCTAAGCTGCAGACTTTACTAACCATTTCAAACAAATACATTCATTATTAAATAAATTTCAATGTTAGATGTTTTTTATTACTGGACACACAAAAAGAATGGCACAGGAAAGATTGCCAAGGAGAGTTATGGAAAGGACCCCACCAGGAAGAAGGAAACGAGTAAGACCACGTATCACCTGGATTGAAGAAATTCAGACTATATTGAGGGAACGAGAAATTGAAGATCTTTACATAGACAAGCAGCAGTGGAAGATGAGAATCAATCACTTCTGTAATCTTTGGTTCCGGAAAGTGTGTAAAAATTGTACAGCCGGAATAATAAAAAAAGATGTCTTTTAATTATCAGAAAAATTACAAAACTACCGATTACTCTATTTTTTTAAGTAATGTAACAACTATAAAGCAAACAATCTTACGGCAAGCAACAAAAAGTCCGAATCACTACGTAGTTTTGTAGTTGAAATAACCATAATGCCTACATGACAAATATAATTTAATCCTAGCTTTTAAGTTCATATATATTTACATATTGCCCTACTATATCAATATCTAAAACAGTTAATTCTCAAGTATTGTATAAAGACTTTTTACATGTATTATATAGGAGAAACATAATAATATGCATAACTGATACGACCTATGGTCTGTAGAAAATACATTAGTGATACATTCCTATTAGCAATACTGTCCATTCGTTTAACTCTGCAGCTTTTATGCTGCTTCTATGCTAGAAGTCCATTACTATTGTTAATATTTATATCTTATTTTTGTTTAACAACTCAATTTCTGCCTAATATTCTATAATTGTATTTTATTATATTGTTATAAATTCTCACCTTAGTAGTTTTTGTAATATATTTCTATTTATTAAAACAGGTTTTTGCAGTTCATCTAATTTTTAGCTAGTACAGAATGAAATAAAAATTATTATAAACATAATTATATTATGAACTAAAAAAACATTCGTTACACACTTAAATGTAACACAAATTGTAAAACAAACTGCAGTATAACATTAATCAATTCAATTGTACAGGGTGCTACTTTTTGCAGGTGTTAAACGTATAAAATAATTCGGATTACGGAGAGGGAAGATCAAATTAACCTAAACCTTAGTCGCCATGCAGTTCTTCTTACAGACGAAATTAGAGTTGACTGGATGGAATGCAGTTTTAAAAACGTGTTTAACTAGCGATTTGCATAAGTCAGTCTAATTACTTTTAACACGACAAAAATAACGATGTAATTTGCGTTTCTCTGAGATTACATGACGTTTTTATGTTGGAGCTTAAAACGTTCCCGCCTGTCCCGCTTAGACAAACATTAACGCAAACTAAACAGAACAAACATTTGCTGGATCCCCTGTTTCTTTATTTTATTGTTCTACCATAGTAAGTATAAAAACGATTTTTATGAAGGACGTTAAGAGAGCTTGCTGACAAATAGGAATAGTAATATTTTTTATTCTATACTGTTTTCCTTAACTTTTATTCACAAGTTTTTGTACTTTTGTTTAGTTTTTCAAGTTAATCGAATTTCTGCATCAAATTAAAATTTATTTTAAATTTAAATGTTTCCATTCATCTAAGTACAATGTTCCGTAAACTAGCCACTCATTTAGCCAGTATTACGTAAAATACCACATGATACAAGAACGTAGGAATTTATTCCAAACCACTGAAAGTAAAAAACGTGTTTTAATGTGCACTGTTAAAATACTGTTATAATTTATTTACATACAAACAATTTTTGCTACAGTCTATATCTTGATGCATATTTAATTTATTTAATATTTATAATTTATTTACCTCAAGATGTTTCTCCCCGTATTAGAAACATGTTTCGGGAATCCTATTGTTCCCATCCTCAGCCTTCTTAATTTTGAATCTAGTTGAGTACTTGTGTTCTGGTTGGTTGTTGTTATGGTTTTCTGTTGGTTTTTGGTATTTTAAACTGATATTATTGTGTGTGATTGTGGTGTATATATTAGCTTTTTGAGTACAGTAGAACTCCATTTATCCGAACTAATGAGTACCAGACGTAATTCGGATATGCAGAAATTCGGATAATTGGGACAAACATAAGAAAAATGTTATGTTGTGAAAGTAAACGCAAAAATTGCTTAAAAATCACGTTTGTTTATTTTTATTACATGAATACAGTATCTTAAAAAAACCAGGTCACACGTGTTTTGCAAAATGTTCACTTTTACTAAAAAAAATTAAAAATAATACTCACACATACTTATAATTTTAGGCGAGTAGGCTAGAAAACATTGTACTGATCAGTACGTAAACTATGATGCATAGCTAACACAGATTTATATGTATTTCATTTGCTTACGATGTTTTTTGTTAGTACGGCAACTTTAATTTGAATAAACGTTTTTTTAGAAATTGCATTTTTTTTAATTTCCTGATAATATTCGGATAATTGGCGATTCGGATAACTGGAGTTCGGATAAATGGAGTTCTACTGTATTTTCGATGTTGAATGCTTTGAAATTGTGTCATGTTTTTTCATGTGAAAAAACATATATTGTTCGAATATTCGTTTTTTTGTGTTTTGTGTTTGTATATTTGTAAATTTTCCCATATGTTCATTACGGCGCCTTTGTGTGGTATGTGTTTTATTAGTGTCATGTTGGTTATGTCAGGGAATTCATGTCCCGTGTTTATTGCATGTGTGGCCAAATTAAATGTATATATTTCTGGCTTTTTTTGTGCTTTTAGATGTTCAAAATAACGTTTTTTCAGTTGCTTTTTTGTTTGTCCTATGAAACATTTATTGGAATCTTGGCATTCAATTTTGTATATACCATTGGTTGTTGTATTACCTTTGTTTTGTTGTGTGGGTTATTTAGTTTTTGTAAATTATGTTTATTAGTTTTACTTTACTGTCTGTGTTTTTAAATAGTTTTGTTAGCTTTGCCATCTTATTATTTATTCTTATTTATAAATATTTATTATTTATTTTGATTATATATATAAAGTCACCTTGTTCCAAAAGTTACAGGACATTCGGAGACTCACAAAATTTAAGGCTCTGGTTAATAACGATAGTGCTTAGTGACACAAACCTCTATCAAACAGTGTATAAATCCAATTGTCTCACAAACATTCAAATGAACTTGATTTCTTTACTGCCCCAAATGCCGACTACAAGTGAGGTCAAACCCCAATATTTCGAACTGTTAGGAAATGATTCATAATAATAAAATCTGACTTACCTTTGTTTTTAATTCTAATCTCTCATATATTTAAAATAAACTTTTCTTATTTGAAGAATAATATTTTTTAAATATTCGCACAGCACTTTCAAGTAGCCAAATTATTTAATAAATATTTTTTGTATGCTATGAACGTTTCAGAAAATTCTGTCTTTTGAAAGTCGAACCGTTCATACTTAAAGCTTCATTGTTAAATAAACATTTTAATTAACATTTATGACAATAATTTTCGTATTTTTAGTAGTTATTATAAAAAGATTATAATAACAAAGACCAAACGTATGGTTTTACGTGGAACGGACCCTGTCCCACGTACCTTCCACGTGTAAAGAAAGCTATTACGTCAGTTCTGGTCGAGACCATGAAGCACATTACAAGTTGCAGAAGTTTCATACCATCTGTGGAACCGGTAAAACAGACTCCAAAATAAAGTACGAAGAGGGACAACAAGAAAATTCCATTCGATGTTTTTATGTGGTACTGAAATATTAGCAAGAAAGATAATACAGAGAATAGATTGCAGGTATGGGAAATAAAATTTCTTTGATTCGATAAAGGCTGCACGTGTGGGAAACCAAGATATAAGGCGTGAATGAGATGTCTGTAGCATTAGTGCTAAAATAAACATGTATAGAGACAGTGGTGCGAAAATGTCAAGAAACAATGCCGCTAATACGTCTGCCTAACAAGTGTGGATGTACAGACCGCTAGAGAAAGATCTCTGGTAAGGTCTCGATAAACGATGGCTGGAGGCAGTAATTATGGTATTTACGGCTGCTAATGATGATGATGATGATGATGATGATGATGATGATAATGGTGGTGGTAGTGGTTGTTATTATTGTTAATGTGTTAATGTTGTTAGTGTTATTTTTATTTTTATTTATTATTGTCGTCTCCGTTCCAACGACCTTTTTGAAGGGCGGATGAGCGGGTAAGAGATAAAGGCACCCCCTTGTCCCGGGAATGAGAAATCTTCCCCAAAGGTGGATGAACCACAACCGTGGTTAACGGCATGAGGATGCAGAAGGCAACGGGATATCACTACATTAAATGTCCTAGGCAGGATTCCCAAATTTAAATATGGATATGTCTGGAGGAGAACGACGAGTACGAGTTGGATGGATAAGAAAAGTAATGAACAAGTCCTTCCAGAAGTGAACAAAGACAGATCACTTTTAAAAAGAAGAATGGCAAAATTGATCGGGCACGTGATACGACAGAATCGATTCTTTTACATCTATTTACACACCAGCAGATTCAAGGCTAATTAAAACAAAAATGTATTTTAAAATAGTCATTATATATTATGTAGTAGTGGTTTTATTTTATTCGAACTACACAAGTGTTGAAAGCTAGGCTTTTCAATAATAAGGAACTCAAGACACCCAAAATGTTTCATATAAGTGTAGCTCCCTCATTTAAACCGTTAAACATCGATAACCAAAGTAACTGTTATCATTCGTAATTAACTTTTTATCTCCATCAGTGTAGTTACGTTGCTGACATGTTTCTGCACATAACGGAAACGAAGTCAGAATGACTAAGGTCGGTTTCACTGAAGGTGATAAGCTGCAGTTCATGAATAATAATTGTGTCAAAGCCGCGTTTACTTGGACTCAACACGATAACCTAATCTTACTTACGGTACAAACTGATGGATGCGCAGTGACAGTGACGGGGCAATTCCTCACATTCAAGAACTATTACATTAAGTTATTATATTAAAGGCTTCCGACTGTCACCGTTTGGTTGAACCAGTATTAACTGGATAGTTTACGTTATTCATTAATTTATGTAACTAAATGGAGAACTTTACTTCTAGTACAGCATCTGGCTTTATCTAAAAGTTGGAGTGGAAATTTTAGGACGATGGAGGGGAAGAAACGCATAATGTAATCCACAACCATTAAATGTCACCATCTCTGTCACCTAACCAACGAAAGAAAAGAACATAATTTTATACCCAAAAAAATTATTTATAATAGCGTTCGTTTAACAATTCAATCTATTTAACAACATGACTACACGAAAATAATGTTACAATTAACAACAAAAATAAGCTGGCCCATGGGGGGATCGAACCCACGACCTTCGCGTTATTAGCACGACGCTCTAACCAACTGAGCTAATGGGCCGTTACGTAATAACAAAACTTTACCATGGTAAACATTTACTACCTATGCAATTTGTTATCACTGTATCTTGTAACTTAAATGTGATATTTCTACATCATGAAATCGGGAAACTACCATCATTTAAACTGTAAAGTCGGGAGAACCGTCAAAGAAAACATCGGTGCTTAAGATATAAAACTAATTTACGTGTTTCTACACTCCACTCGAACTTATTACTACTACCTTTTATATGAATGAATCTTCCTTTACACATGAATAAAAAAGTAATCAATTAAAAATGCCTTAAATGTTAAAAGTACTGCTAGAAAAGTTTTATGAGATGCACTAACGCTACTCGTGGCCATTGCACCAGTACTGGCCGACGTCTCTAATACTTACTCAAAATTAGTATTTATTAATAAATCGAGTCATTTTTGTGTTCCAACTTTCATCCAGAAAAGTCGAGGCAGAGATTAGACAAAAATTGAGACATGACTAAACCTTACAAACAAGCCTACTTTGACTTTTTATGACATGTTTCATGTATAACAAAAACTGAAGAATACTTGATATTTTAGCAGTGAGTCTTCCAAAAATTACTTGTTTTTGGCATAGGTTTTTCATAAACATTCCGTCAAAATTCACAAAAGTTCAAGATAGGCTCTTTACATGAATACAGCATACACACTTTATACCTTTTCCTACAGTTGGAAACGTTTACTCGTCCCCAGTGCGCACATTCCTCCCTCCACTAAAAAAAATATCTAAAAACTATTTTCCCTAACACGTCGTTGATTGTGATAATCAGAAGGTGTACCGTCGACAACCAAATGTAATTCTTTTGTAATAAAAGCCACTTGCATTCCTCGCCGGATAAAGTATCTTTACGCTCATAAATGTTAACTAATATTCAAAGATACAACAAATATTTAGCTTGGACTTCTTAACAAGGTTTGTTTCAACTAAATGCGTCGTTATTTTTAATTAGTGTCTAATACCTTCGACATACTTAAATACAGTTTTGTAAAACCTTTTAATACAACCTTCGTGCAGCCAAACCTTAGTCCAATATTCTCTACTCCCTCGGCCTCAAAATATAATGATACGCGTCGATGAGGGCATTAGTGTCATGACTGTATCGTAAGCTATTTACCTTTATAGCAGTTTTCCTAGTAGAAGGCTTTTAAGTGGTCAAAAATGATCTAAATGTATCATTTTAGTATGTGAAAATCACAGCATAAATTCTTTCAGTAACTTCCTTTATCAGAAGCTGTTAGGTCGGGCAATAACCAACGTAATATTTATCCCACAAAGTTTTGACCACTAAACAATCTGTAGCCGAAACTGTAGGTCTGTAGGTGTAAGTCTTCAGTTAGTAACTAAATACAAATTTACGCCTACTCGGGTTCGTTCATTAAAAAGCGTGAACTGTCAGAAAAAATTAATAATAACAAACCACCACCACCACCTAATCGTTAACACAGCTATACAAAAACTATATAAAAAAAGAACCGCTACTTACCATCCAAGTCCGCTGGACAGAACTGGGAAGCACGAACACAGTACTGATGCAAGTTTAACAACGAACAACGTCAGAACTGACAGACTCTGGACTGTGCGGTTGTGCGTCGCAGAAACATACAACGCTGGAAACTGAGTTCCGCGCTACCCTCTGGAGCTCCTGCCTCATGGCTCTGCCCAAGTAGGGCGACTTGCTCTGTAGTAGGCCTTACATCGGCTGTTTGTGCTAGCCTACACTAGCGCAATATACACCGAAGTCGTTTCCACGAATTATCCGGACGTACATGGTACTGGCCCAGCCCGGTTATAAGAGGATTATCTGGGAACCTAGCTGCACGTGTACAAAACTTAAGTTCAAGCCGCCTAATGGTGTCGTCCAAGGAGCGGACCCCACGTTCGCTCCTCAGAAGACGTGAAGAGAATCGACTGGGGACTTTGGCCGCTAGCCGAATACCCCTGTCGAGGACTCATTGCAAATTCTGTTTTATCTACGGCGGCCAGGTATCCCCAGCCCGGGGCAGCGTATGTAACGACCATCAGCACGTACGCACCGACGATCATTTTGCCCAATTTTTTTTTCATAGCCGGGCTGATCAGGAGTGGAAACAGGAGGCTCAGACGAGCGGATGCTCGCTTATGAACTGTCTAAGCGTGGGTACGCCAGATGAGCTGACGATCGAGGTGTACACCGAGATACTTCACTTCGTTAGACACAACATCAGAAAAAAGTAACGATTTTAGTACAAAATAAGCACTCTGCCCCCCCCCCCCACCACGACATACATAATCTTTGACATCCCCAACCCAAAACCCATATACATTTTTACTAGGTTCACTGATACAATAAGATATGCCTCCACGGTTTTACGTTTATAAGTATTAGTTTCCCGCCCAACGATATCTTCTTGCTCCCACAGAATTTATTTTCCTCATCCCACAAGTGTTCAGCTAATTTAAATGTTCTAAGTAAGATAAATTTTACGATGGTTATTGTCCGACCGAACCCATCTGATAGTGTTCACGTACCATCAAAAGTTAAGTTAAGTTTAAAGATAGTACCTTAAATAAAATTATTTTTAAACTTACGGTAACCAAACCAAACCAGAGAGTTAAAAGAAAACAAATGGTTCCCTTTAAATTTCTTTTCCACCCTTCTTTCGAATCAAGATCGAACCTTTTAAAGTAGGAATTCTGTTTTAAACATCTACGTGAGTGCATGTGTTTTAAAATTATTTATGTGCTCAAAGTTGCACACCGTCTCTCGTGTAAATATTTATCTACAAAAGAGAGCATTATCAAAATTGTTTACCAGAAAAATGTTTAATTATCGTATATAATTATTACACACAAGAAAAATGAATATTTTAACTACATAATTAAATTTGGCTACGTATGAAACCAAAATGTAGACAACAGTACGGAGAATATCGTAAATTCGTCAAGATTGAGAACACAGGCAATTTCGCAAACGAAATAAAAATTCAAGAAACAAACTATAGAGCGTCGACGGATTTAATTCAAATGTTACAACCAACAACTTTGACGTCTGTTAAACACGCCGAACTTATAGTGTTACCGTATGCGCACCAACAACACCTCGTGTGTTCCGTGTTCCTATATTTCATATTTATTTACGACACGTGTATAAATTATACGTAATTTGTTTTAATTATCTGACGAACTTTACTGAGGGATTACACCTGAAGATGGGACATATGACCAGAAACGCGTAGTGAAATATAAAAAAGGAAAAGCCACTAGACGGATAAAAGAGGTAAATTTTATTCTATTCATATACATATAAGTGACTGATACTGAAAGCGTGAACTTAAAATTAACTCGGAATTAATACAGTAAAATGAAAAGATCACACGATTAACCTAGTACCAGTGGCTGACTATTTCTCTCTACTGACGAAATTAAAGTTAATTGAATTACAAAAGGTTTTAAAACACGTTTACTGAGCGATTTGCATGAGTACTGATTCGTTTTAATTTGTGCTTCGTTCTCATTACATTACGTTTCAGCGTTAAAATTTTTCTCTAGTTTTCTCTGGCAAACACTTATACTAGATAAATGCAAGGAGACACCTATGCTTTTTCTACTTTATATTCAGATTGCAGAGATTATGTTCTACATTAAGCTTAAGATTTACACAGCCTGTTGACACGCATTGGTATTAGGTTTCTTCAAGTGATGAGTGATTCTGATATTTTCATGTTATATTTCCTTGTAATGTTTTGTCTTATTTTTTTTAATAATTTGCTCTATTTCGCCTGCTTCATGTAGATTGTATGCACACGATTTAAAAAGCAGTAAGAACACATGTAGATTGTATGCGCACGATTTAAAAAGCAGTAAGAACAATTATCTAAATTTGGAAATCTGCCTTTTGGTTTCAGTATTTGTCAGTGACAATAATTTTTTAAATATGACATACTGTATTCTAAGAAAACACACACACACACACACACACACACACTTGTGAAATCGAGTACCTATTTTATTACATCTAACATCCACTACTGTAGCGGGTTCAAAAATATTTTAGTAATATTATATTCCATACAACTTTTCCCACAGACCGCTGGCGAGTGGGAGGTTAGCAGTAGAGAAGCTAATATTTTACGGTGCGACAAATCCGTGTCACACAATATTCAACCCTTTGGCAGATCCAACACAATTAGGTCAAATCAAAATATTATGATCGGCTATCCTAAAGCATGCTCCGATTAGATAGACCGTGAACTGTGAATCAAAGTGGTTCACAAACAATCAGTGTAATCTGACTTCGCTTCCTCAAATACACCCTACAATTGAGAGCGGAAAAGGTTTCTTGTTAACGCAAACAAAAACCTCTTGTATACCTTTCCCTAAAGTGATAAACATCCCATTCTTTCCCAGGCACCTCTGCTGTACTCCTATTATACTGATTTACACCCTGATGTAATAATACGTTTGGGCAATGTTAGAATCCAACGTCTGTGCTAAGGCGGCGGAGGTGAGGCTAGGATGAGGTAGAGGCACGATTGAAGAGTTTGAGCGCAAGAGATCGCACAAACTCATCCACAGAAGAAATCTTCAACTCTCGCTTGATAACATCGTCTCTGACATTACAGGGAGAGTTGGAGATATACCGGAGGGTGCGAGATTGGGAAGCTTCCAAACACGCAATAATGTAGGCTTGTAGCAGAGACCAATATGAGGGCGCTGTGCGCGTCAGAACTGCTCTAAGGAAGACCAAGTAGATGGTGAGTTTAGTGGGCACAGACACTGAACTCCGATGTAATCAGATGATATAATATATAGAACGGAATGTAAACATAAACACTCTGTAACAAAATCAGTTCTCGGGAAACTTTGGACAACGACGTACGTATCACGTTCATTAATCAATGTCTACGAATTCGTTTCTGTAAATAGTGGCTGTTTTACGATATTGTGACCGCAAGTGTGCTGTACATGACCTGATGATGGTCTGTGACCAAAATCGATCGTTTTTAAGAATGTGAATAATAAAAAATTTTATTGCAAATCGTATGTATGGTACCTTTAGGCTATGAATCAATAAATACAATACAATAGAAAATGGAAACTAATAATCGATGTTATTTATTTAATTATTTGCCGCGCATCACTTTCAGGTTTAGGCCTTTCGTGTCCTTAAAACCCATGTTTTTTAAATTCCTTTTTTTTTTTTTTTTTTTTTTTTTTTGAGAACGTAGGACCAGTCATAGTAACACGTAATCGTAGAACGACCGTTGAGCGTTAGGCTTTACGTATCGTAGAGCTGTATTTTCAGAAAATCGCTTTAATATATGAACAGTTTGTAGAAAACATTTGGTTGAAGAGAAAACAATGGGACATTAAGTTTCGCAAGCATTATTGGCTCCTGGGTAGAAAATCATTACTGTTAATGCAAAACAAGCTGTTGGTGTACAACACTGTCTTCACGCCTGTGTGGACATACGGCTTACAGCTTTGGGGAACTGCATCTGAATCCAATATCGCCATACCGGAAACGTTTCAGACCAAGGTGCTGCTTGCCATAACCAAGGCACCGTGGTTCATCAGCAACAGAGACATCTATAGCGACCTGGACCTGCCATCAGTCAGTGAAACCATTGCGATGTGCAGCGAAAGATATGTGAAACGGCTTAAAGAGCACACAAATCCCCGCCATGAATTCACTAGATAACAGCCTGCAGACAAAACGTTTAAAATTAACATTCCCAATGAACTTACTTAGGACCTTAACACGCTAAATATATTGTACAAAATACGTTACTTTTAAATACTCATACTGAGAATTAGTCAATGGATTGGTTCTCTTCATGCCATGTATCCTGTGAACAATTATGCTTATTGTTATGTATTAAAAGATTGCATAAATAAACGTATTAAAAAATAAAATAAAGTCAGAACTTTATTTATCTAGGAAAAATCATTCAAGAGAATGGTTTAGAAAAATCTGCTAGAGAAGAAAGGATCCATAAGACGAAAAGGGCATATGGTATAACTAAAGACATTTACAATAAAAAGTGCATATCTAAAAATGCGAAAATAAGGCATTACAGTACAGTAGTGAAGCCAGAATGCCTATATGCAAGTAAATGTCTAGCATTGAATTATAATTTAGACATACTAGAAATATTGGAAAGACGAATTATTAGCAAAATGTTAGGCCGACGAAAAACTTAAGAAGGTTGGAGATTAAGAAGTAATGATGAAATATATCAAAGTACAGAAAATATAACAGAAACAATGTGAACAAGAAGACTATTATTTTTTGGACTTTTATATAGAATGGACGACAATAGGTTAGCAAAGCAAATCTTTAAATATCTGTGGGAGAAGAATCGACATCAAGTTGGATTAAAGAAGTCCAAAACGATTTAGAAAAAAATAATATACACGCAGAAGAAGCAATTGAAAGAGAAGTTTTTCCGGTAAAAGTGTTAAAAATGGAAGGAGTCCCCAGGGTAGGAGAGAGAAAACAGTAGGTTCAAAGTAGACTGAAAACAGGAAGAAGAGACACAGTGAAAATATGAAAGAATATTGGAGAAAAAGAAAAGAACAGAGAGTAAAGAACTGAAATTGGCATGTGGTCCTTAGATGGCCGATAAAAAAAAAGTCAAAAAATTGCACCAACATTTGTCGTAAACAGCGTAACTTTTTTTATCAGCAGTCTGTACCTTAATTATACATTTTATACCGCGTATAAATATACATCATCTGCTCCGCACATAAAGCGCCATGCAGGAAACAAACCAAACTGTATATCATTATAAATTAACATACAGCCACATGTGCTCGTCGCTGTTCAAACTAATTCTCTGAAATATTGTGCCAACAGAGTAAGCCAATACGTGGCGGGTGTTCAGTAATTAACACACTGTATACGTATTTGTCAATGTACGCGAGACTCGTTACGTGGGAGTTTCCAGTGACAATTTGTTGCCTTTACAAATGTGTATTCATTTACATAAGTATTGTGTATTTATTTATACTTAAATATAAAACTTGTATATTTGTCACTAAAAATATTACTTTAATTCAAAGACAAAATCTACGAATTTTATCATCGTATCTATGATGATGATGAGATGAACACATTATTATTTCAACAATAAAACCTTTCTCATTCTGTCGTGCTTACTTGCTGAACTGCTACCTGTCATGCTCCGGATGAGGTCTTTCAGTGTCTCCACTATTATCAAGTCCTAAACCACGACAAACCAGAATAATGGTGGAAACACTGAAAAGCCTCGTCCAGAGTATGACAGGTAGAAGTTCAGCAAGTAAGCACGACAAAGTTGGGATTGCAGAGGCTACTAATTCAAATAACAAGATGAATACCTGAGCTACAGTGTGTCTTATAATGCAAGTAACGACGTTGTGAATAAGCTGCATTGGTTCAACCTTATGTGCGGGACCATTAGGCGAACCTTAAGTCAGCAAGTAAAGGAACACGCCTAAAATTCTACAAGGTGATGGCTCTTCCCACACTTCTTTATGGGTCCGAGAATTGGACTTTAACGAAAGGTCAGGCCAGTCGCTTCCAAGCGGCTGAAATGAGATTTCTCAGGCACGTGGCAGGGTTCCATGATATAGAAGAAACACAGATATACGGCAGGAACTGAATATTATGAGTATACTCGACAGGATCACCCAGTATTGGCTGAATTGGTGGGAACATCTTTGCCGACTGGATGACTGCCGCATCTCCACACAACTGTGGAACTATAAGCCGAGGGGACGGAGGGGTATGGGACGTCCGAGGAAGCGCTAGAGTGACCAGCTCTAATCTTTGCCTATTTGAGACCGGAACTAACCATCCTTGGTTTAATCCTTGAAGATGATGATGATGAAGAAGATGAACAATAAAACGTTTGTAGAACAGAGAAATAAAATAAGAGTAACCAGTGTAGTGTACGTATCAAGTACCCGTAATCTCTTCCTAGGAACCTGTGCGCCAGCTGTCGTCAAACAGAGGATCGGCGATGAGATGAAGAAGGGACTGAAAAAATAAAGTAACTGTAATGAGACTGTCAGAGGTTAAAACTACCTGAAACTATAAGGCGTGGACGTACTGTAATACGATGGAACTCTGTGTAAAACTATTCTAGTAAACTCCATGAGTTATGAAAATTACGATTACCTTACTATATTTTGTTTACTAAAGTAACAATTAGCGCTTTCAAGCTTCTCAGCTCATCGTCAGATCTGAAATAACAACAAGAGAATAAAACCAAACTCTTCACACCCTCACCCGCCCCATTGTCACACACACCCCCGCAAACAAGCTATAAGTCAAATGTCCCTTCCCAACCTCCGAGCCCTGTCCCCCCCCGTCTGTAGAGTTATATATTTTTCTTACCACATTCTGTGTGTGTGTGTGTGTGTGCGTGCGTTCTTTTCAAAACCTAACTTTGTAAAGCCTTTCTCATTCACACTTGTGGGCGCGGTCACTCACCCTTATTTCAGAAACATCCATATATGCAATTTAATTCTTAATATTATCTGTCCTTCCTATATCTTTTACTTCTTAATTATATTATAAAATATTTCACCATTACCAAATTTAGTTTTAGTATTCATTAAATTGTCTAACCCTTTTTCTATTTCTTCAGTATTTCTAACTCCTCCCTAAGCTTCCTTTCAACTGTGTTATTTACTACTTTTAAAATTTCATAGTCTTCCAAAGAATTAACAAACTTATGGTGCTCTTCTATGAAATGTCTTGCATATAACGAATTCGTTGTTCTATTACCTTCTCCACATTTGTAGTCAGACAACCTGCATACGAATTTCCGTCCTGTCTCACCTAGGTACACTTTGTTGCATTCTTTACATTTTAATTTATAAATTCCGCTTCTCTGTAATACTGGGATTTTTTCTATATTTTTATTCTTTATCTTATCAAATACCGTTTCACATTTTTTAATAGCTATATCTACTCCGTATTTAATTTTTCTGGTAAAGTAGCAATTGTAGATCATTTGGAAAATAAATACTAAAAATTACAAACAATCCGGTTTGTGTTAGAATTCCCTTTAGTCTGACACCCGACAGAATTTTTACAATTTTTTTTTTAATTTTGATTTCGTTATTGGTTCTGAGGACAAAAAAAATTGTGAAATTTCCAAAACTTACATTATATTCAGGTTTTTATTAAAGTTCTTTTTAATTTGATATTCCACGTGAATTTTGGAATTTTATAAAACGTTTACCCCAGTTTATCGCCTCCATCACATTTTTACCCCCACCCCCCACCACCACCTCCGCTACCACCACTATTTTTTGGGAGATTAATCTCAAGAAGAATAGGGTTCTGAAGAGTTACAGTGTAGACACACATGCCAATTTTCACGAAAATCGATTGATGCGTTCAAACGTTATCGTGAGATTTACCCCAAATAGATAGACAGACTTTAGCAGGCAGACAAATCAACAGGCTGACAGACAGACGCATAAATTCCAAACAGTCGAGTTAAAATTGAGAACTCACCTCTCTCGATCAATAACTATTGTACAGCAATCATACAACAAACTCTTAAAATTCCTAACGACTGCATGAGTTCTGTAGTTAAAAGTTAAAAACATAATACCTACATGATAAATAAGTTAGCCCTAGCTTTTAAGTATGTGCATGATTTGATAGATAGTTACTGCCTCACTTTATAGGTACCTAATACAATTAATTTTCAAATACACATAACTATCAGACCTACGTTCTGTAGGGAGTACATTAGTAATATATTCCTATCGGTAATTCTCTCCATTCGTTTAACTCTACAGTTCAATGCAGGAAGCCCCTTTCCATTGTTAACATTTATGTTATTTCTTAACATAACACCCAAATGTGTCTTAATACCATGTACTGTAATGTTATAAATTATCAACTTAGTAGTTTTTGTGATATATGACTATTCCTACAGAATTAGCAGTTTATCTAAGTTCTACTTGGTACGTAATGAAATAAACATTATAAAATATTATATGCTATAAAAATTTGTAATACACTTAAGTATAACATAAATTATAAAGCAAATTTCTGTATAACCTACATAATAACCTACACATAACCTACATAATAATATTATAGGCTACTAAAAATTCGTGGTACACTTAAATATAACACATATTTTAAAACAAATTGTGGTATAACCTTAAACAATTCACTTTTTACAACCTGTCGCTTTTAAAGTTATTAAACGTATAACATAATTCGGATTGTGTCTAGGATAGAACCAATTAACCCAAAACCTTACTCGCCGCCCAGTTTTTCTAACAGACCAAATTAGAGTTGATTCGATGGTATGCAGTTTTAGAAACGTGTTTAACGAACGATTTGCATAAGTCAGTCTAATTCCTTTTAACACGACAGGAATAACGAGGTAATTTCCGTATCTCTGAGACTACATCACGTTTTAATGCTGAACTTTAAAACGCTCCCGCTTGTCCCACTTGCACAAACATTAACGCAAAATAAACAGAACGAAAATTTCCTGGACTCCCTCATTCTTTACTTTATCGCTTCTTTACTTTATAGTACATATTAAAAAGAAACACTTTTTATGAAGGACATAAACGTGCCTTTCTGACAAATAGGAATAGTAACATTTTTATGTCAATACTATTTTTCTTAACTTTATTCACTAGATTTTGTAATTTTATCTTCGTTTATCTAAATTAACGAAATGTCTGCATGCAACGAAGATTATTTTGAAATTAAATTGTTTCCCGTTCAGTTACGTAAAATTACCATAATAATGTCGTCTTATTACAGTACCCCATCGCCTTATTCTTCAACATCGCCAGGTGTAACTGACTGACTAAGCCAGCCGCTGTTGCTTATATAGATCCCGCAGAAGGTCCAGAATATATTACTGGCGGCATGCCGACATAATTGCGTAGTTACAAGAGCTCGATCAGTCTGGAGGCTACGTTAGTGCACGACCTTGAAACAGACGCTGCACGCTGGGCTAGTCGAGAAACGAGTAAAATGACGCTCTCTAATTTTTGAGAGCGTTATATAATTGTAGTAGCATTATTCATATAAAGATTTATTCGAGTCTATAAACATCACAGGAATGGACTATGCGACATTAAGGAAAAAACTTTATTACGTAAATGTGAAGAGGGAAGTTCAGACAGGTGAGGGAAATGTGAAGAGGCGTAACACAGACTTGATTCGGCGAAGAAATTAAAGAGGTAACAGTGTTTCCTCCAACTTTTTAGCCTCCAATGGTAATAATTCTAACACATTTTTTACGAAAAACACATAAAAAACACATGAAGACTAAACGCCACTGCAATGAACGGGATAAAGGGAATGAAATAAATAATAAAAACAAACCTTGTATAGAAATGACAAACATGAAATGGGTTTGTAGAGTTTCAATCCATACCTGTCATTCTTGTTATGTATTTTTTTTCATATTTTTCCTATCCTGAATTTACTGAGACAACGACAAACTATAAGTGATATCTGTCACTACATCTTGTCAAATCATTGGAAAATCTAAGAACTATTGTAACTCAGAACGATATGTAATTGGAAAAAATTATACAGTTCACTTTTGGACTGAGGCCTTCTATTAAAATATCCTATTAAGTATGGAGAACCAAACATGACTTCCATGTTCTAAGATTTATATATTAAAATCATTTTCGAAATGAATATTTTCATAAAAACTACTTCTTTCTTCAGCTTTAACCACAGTACAGTGGTCACTAACGTATACCACCTCACGTTATCGCACTCGATCTTCACTGATGATGGCAGTCGATGGCACTGCCGAAACGTCTGGTTTTGCAGAAAACATTGGTCTCCGGCCAAACAGGCCGGGAAGGAATTTTAACAACAAACCACTTCTTTGTTGCCGATAACGTAGTACATATATAAAAAAATTATCCCCTCCCTCTTCAACTATAATTTTCGTTTATAGAAAATTACCCCCACCCCGTTCAATTAGCCTCTTTACTTACAGATATTTCATCTACGTTTCTACAGTGGATTATTAAGATCTTCTTATCAGGATACTTTATTTATCAAAATTAAGTACTTTACTCTTGTTACAACAAAAAAATGTTTCAGGTAAACTACCCTTTCCCCGTAACCGATCTTCCCAAAATCAATAGGCCTTGAGTCCTCTACAACTCAGGCACATATGTAAAAAATTATTTGATTCTGTTTGAATTTACGGCAGTTATCGTTCGTCATGAAAAAATATCTCTTGTTACAACATACAATGTTGCAGGTAAACTACCCCTTTCCCTTAACCGATCTTCACCAAAATCAACAGGCCTTGAGTTCTCTACAATTTAAGGATGTTTGTAAAAACTTATTTGATTATGTTTGAATTTACGGCAGTTATCGTTCGTCATAGAAAAAATTACCCTTGTTATCACATAAAATGTTGCAGGTAAACTACCCCTTTCTCTTAGCTGATCTTTACCAAAATCAATAGACCTTGAGAACTCTACAATTCAAGTACGCATGCAAAACATTATTTAATTCTGTTTGAATGTGCGGCAGTTATCGTTCGTCATAGAAACAATTACTCTCGTTAAAACATAAAACGTGGCAGGTAAACTACCCCTTTCCCTTAACCGATTTTCGTCAAAATCAATAGGCCTTCATTCCTTTACAATTTAGGAACATACATACAAAAATATTTGATTTTGTTTGAATGTGCGGCAGTTATCGTTCGTCATAGAAAAAAATTACTGTTGTTAAAACATAAAATGTTGCAGGTAAACTACCCCTTTCCCTAAACCGATCTTCACCAAAATGAACAGATCTTGAGTACATAACAATTTAGGAACGTATGCAAAAAAATATTTGATTCTGTTTGAATGTGCCGCAGTTATCATTCGTCATAAGAAAAATTACCCTTGTTAAAACATAAAATGTTGCAGGTAAACTACCCCTTTCCCTAAACCGATCTTCACCGAAATGAACAGATCTTGAGTACATAACAATTTAGGAATGTATGCAAAAAAATATTTGATTCTGTTCGAATGTGCCGCAGTTATCATTCGTCATAAGAAAAATTACCCTTGTTAAAACATAAAATGTTGCAGGTAAACTACCCCTTTCCCTTATTCGATCTTCACCAAAAACACAAAATCTTGAGTACTCTACAATTCAGGGCTGTGTGCAAAACATTATTCGATTCTGTAAGCATTTGCGGCTGTTATCGTTCGTCATAGAAAATATTACCGTTGTTAAAACATAAAGTGTTGTGGGTAAACTACCCCTTTCCCTTAACCGATCTTCACCACAATCAACAGACCTTGAGTACTTAACAATTCAGGAACGTATGGGAAAGACTATTTGATTCTCTTTGAATGTGCGGCAGTTATCATTCGTCATAAGAAAAATTACCCTTGTTAAAACATAAAATGTTGCAGGTAAACTACACCTTTCTCTTAACCGATCTTCACCAAATTCAAAAAACCTTGAGTTATCTATAATTCAGGAAGGTATGAAAAAAATTATTTGATTCCGTTTGAATTTGCGGCTGTTATCGTTTTCCATAGAAAAAAATCTACACAGACACACACACACACACACTTTTCGAAAAATGACTTTTCTTCATGTTTTGAGGGTAGTACAATCAGAATCAGCACTTATCTCAAACACGATTTTTTTCGCCATCACCATACTTCCATTTCCTTATGGAACATGGGAGTAAAACAATAAGAAGCCATAGTGGTATAGCGACCACGTCTTCCAGAATTATTGGAAACTGTATAAATAGAAAGTGTATATACCTAACTCAAGTTTGTACAGAGAAGTAACTTTCACTCAATTTAAGTACGATGCTCTCTATGTATGGGAGTAAATAAGAGGATAATAAAAACAGTAAAATCTAAGTGTATTGCTCTACAGCAAATATTAACACAAAATAGCATGATATTCATGTAACGACATAGATAAGTCAGCTAGTATTAAAAGTCTTGCTTGTTAGCAAACTCAGTGTTCGACGTTTAATTGTGTTCTCGCATAAACACTGTTCTACATGCTTCTACAGCAATCAAGTGTTCCGAATCAACTACACCGATTAACTGATTGCTTGTTCTGCCCAAACTGTTACACTGTCTTACACGGATTGTCCCACAAATTACTGTAACGCTATTAATCAAACGTTTCACTTCTACGTGGGTAGTCTCTGTATTTTATAGCTAGTTTTTACACTCCAATGCAAGAACAAATTAAAACAAAAATCAACTTAGAAGTAGTCATTAAATATTTGGTACGGTTTTATTTTCTGCAACAAAACGAGAATTTTAATATCCCAACTATATGAGAGTTGAAAACTGGAGCTTTCGATAAATAATGTTTTCGACGAATAAATGTTTCATTTAAGTAGCTGGATATTTTTGTTTATCATTAATTCAGCTAACTAAACAAATGTCTTTCATTCTATAGCGATATTTTGATTTCTTCTAAGCTGCAGAAGGAATTTTATAGTGGATGGAAAGGGAGAAATTCACTGCGCAGTCCATAACCATAATTCTCACAATCTCTGCCAGCTAAATGACGAAAGAAAAAGAGATCGTTTTTGTATAAGAAAAACAATTGTTTGTAATAGCGTTCCGGATTATTTACAATCTATGTGAGTAAAGAAAAATAATGTTAAAATAAACACCAAAAAGAAATCTGGCCCATGGGGGGAACGAACCCACGACCTTCGCGTTATTAGCACGGCGCTCTAACCAACTGAGCTAATGGGCTGTTACGTATTAACAAATATTACATTTCACAAGTAAACCTGAATTACACAAGTAATTTGATATTACCTGGTAATGAGTTTGCGCTGTTTCTATTTCACGAAATCGGAACATTACCACCTTTCAAAATCCTAAAATCAGGACGCCGGTTGAAATAAAAATCAGTACCCGAGTATATAAATCTAATTTACGTGTTTACAGTCTTGCTCTCCAACTGTTGTTTACTGATATCATTTTGATAAATGAATCTCAGTTAGTACATCATTTTTATCAAACACTATGTTTTAAAAAAAAATGTGTGTGTACCAGAGTACACAGGTAAGAAGTGAAACTTCTTTATGACATATCATTTTTCTACTATTTACAACTTCACAGAAATTGGGTAGATAAGGCTTAAGAAATAAAAAATCATTAAAAACGAATAATTAAAAACGATGTACGTATACATATTTTTATTTTCTAATTGTGTTTTGTTTTATTTTTAAATTATTATTTATTTGTTTTTTTTTATTGTTTTTAGAATTAATAATGTTTACTAGATTTACAGTCATATTTATTAATACTTGCTAATTTTAATAGATTTATATACATTTACTGATACTTACAATCAAAAAGTGAGGTTAACCTCAAATAAATATTAAAATCACGCTCACGTGTTGGATTTATCAAACGAAATATATAATCACTCTCACTTTTACTATAAATTCACTTGAATTTGAATAAGTCTTTTTATTTTATCACTTTCAAACTAATATATTTATTCTTTACGTCACTATACTGAACTTTGATAAAAAAAAACAACATGGCGCGTAACCGAAAATCGTGACGATTTTTTTTTACATTGCTATAAAATTTCTCTCATACGTCGATAAAGAAGTTTCACTTCAAATCTAAACACATGTAATCAAAAGTGACCTATTAAAATTGATCGAAGAAATAATTAATCGATCGACATTTAGCCGACATTTAGCTCCAAGAGATCCCTTATTTTCGGAATACTTTTACTTGACATTTATTCAAATTTCACCACATACCTGCAAACAAAAGTTGAAGATACGATGTTTACCTAAATATAAAATTACACACTATATATCGTTTCTTTCGTATGAAACTTTCCCTCGTCCCCAGCACGCGCACTTCTCCCTCCTCCCAACCTAAAGCAAAACCGTCTAAAACTGTTTTTCCTAACACGTAATCGTTTAAGATAATCATCAAGCTTCTGTCAAGAAAATTCTTGTGTAAATATAAGTCGTTTACTTTTATCATCCGACATACTGTATATTTACAATAGTTACGTTCACATGTTGACTAATATTTAAAGATACAACAAATATTAAGTTTAGACCAAAGACTTCTTTTATTAATTGCTTGCCATTTTTAAGATATTTTCTCTTTCCTACTTAATGGAATGTTTTGTAAACGTTTTTAAGATACCCTCCGTGCCACTCCCGTTATTCCAACATTCTTTGCCCCTTCGACATCTGAAAGTAAAATGATATGCGTCGATCATGATTGTATCATCTGTATCCCTTTGTAGTAATTTTCCTATGTGGTCGAAAATTTGTCATTTTATTACACGAAAAATATATTCTTACAGTATACTATAGTACAGTACAGTATTCTTAAATTACTATATTTTTTACTGTACCTTCTACACAATTACCGATAAATTTCCGGTGTGAGTTATTCTGTTTAAACCATACGGCAATCGAACAGAATGATAAAAGTAAACAAGCGGTCTCATTTTTATGTCCTCTATACCTGTCTTTCGAATCAAGATCCAACCTAACGTACGTATTCTGTTTTAATCATCTACTTGTGTATGTGTATAAAATTACGTATATTTAGAAAGCTGCACATCGCAAGTCGTCTAAACATTGTTACGACGGTCTCCTTGATCGTCGTACGATACAGTGGAAAACAAAAAAAACAAGACACCAATGAAGTCACTAAAAACCACATCTTAAATTATCACAATTAAACAGTTTGTAATCAACAAGTTATTCAACACGATTATACTCGTACAATAAGTCAGGTCAATCTGTCCACACAGATAATAATGTCACCTACAAAGAATTCCGCACTATAATCACTTTTCACTAATACACCACTTGAGACGCACTGTGTAAATCGCCCGACAGTAACTGAAAACTAAGCGGCGGGTTGGGGTATTTATAGTCCGCAGGGTTCCGTAATATGCGTCCTTGACAAACGCTTGAAAATTCTTTAGCACGACCTTGGCAGAAACACGCACCGTTGGGCTAGTCGAGAAGCTTGTCGAACAACACTATCGAATTACGCAACACTGTCTCACATGTTAAGTGTCGCGTACGCACACAAACAGTACGGCTGGGCTCTGCTCTGCTGGAATACCCGAAAAACATGGAGAACGTTCTGTAACGGCATAACAATATTTATCTACAAGAGAGGACATAAAAAAAGTGTAATTACTGTACACGAGTATTACACATTAGAAAATAAATATTTCAGCTACCGTACATAATTAAACTGGGCTATGTTACAAAACCAAATGTAGATATTTCAAGATTATATCGTAAATATATCAAGATTAAGAAAACAGGCGATTTCGCAAACGAAATAAAAATTCGAGAAAAAAACTACACAGCACCGACAGGTTTAATTTAAATGTTACAATTAACAGCTCAGTCAACATCTGTTATACATGCTGAACGTAAAATTAACTGGGATTTAACTCAGTAAAAAAAAAAAAAAAGTTCACACGATTGTCCTAAAACTGGACACTGCATAGTTCTCTCCACAGGCTAAATTAAAGTTAATTGAATTGAGTAAAGTTTTTAAAAACACATTTTCAGAGCGATTTGCACGAGTCCTAATTCCTTTTAATTTGCGTTTCGCTGCCATCACGTTGAACGTTTTCTCCAAGTTGTCCCATTCGGGCAAACACTAACATCAGATAAACACAAGGGAACGCCTCTGTTTTTTTTATTTTATCTTTAGATTATATTTCAGAATAAGTTTATTAACACAGGCCGGTGTAAGGTCTAAATAGTGACTGACCGATATTTCTATTATATTTCTATCATATTAGGACTACTGTTCTGTCTTAATTTTTTGTAATTTGCTTTATTTCTCCTTCTTGATGAAGACCATACACACACCACTTAAAAAACAGTAAAGAACAATTATCTACGATTGGAAATTCGCTCACCGATTTCAGTAGTTTCTCAGTGGGAATGATTGTAAAAAACGATATACTGTATACTATACACAGACACATGAGAATCGAGTAGCCATATTATAATTTTTAATATTTACTATTCTAGTGGTTTCAAAAATATTTTCCTTATATTATTTTTCATGTCAACTTCCTCCCACGAATAGCTGGCGAGTGCGAGGCTAGCAGTTCAGTTGAGTCATTGCTAAATTTACGGTGCGACAAATCCGTGTCACACAACATTCAACCCTTTTGCAAACCCGACACGATTGGTCAAATCAAAATATTACGGTCGGCTACCCTAATGAGTGCTCTGGTTAAAGAGAGACCGGGAAGTGTGAACAAATCTGACTCCCCTTCCTCAAACACACACTGCAATTGAGGGAGAACGTAATTCCCTTAAAGTAATACGGTTTTAAACATTTGTTGGTGCTGCTTTTTAAATCGTTTAAATGTGGTTTTCATTAAGTAAAATAAAAAAATGATAAAGCTAATTACAAAAAATTAAGACAAAGTATTAATAAGAAATATAATAAAAATATCAAATACAATAAACAACTACCATTTAAACCGAACACCAGGAATATATTGCAACGATGCATATTTGTATATTTGCCGGGGTAATTTATTTGCACATATAAAATAAATATAAACAGTTGTACAAAGTTTTCAAATTTAATTAAGAAAGTTGTGTCAGTGGTTATAATCACAAACAGAATTATCACTGTTGCACACCACTATAGAAAAATTATTCCGATTAGCGCTTTCAAGCTTCTCAGCTCATCGTCAGATCATTTTCCGATCTGACGATGAGCTGAGAAGCTTGAAAGCGCTAATCGGAATAATTTTTCTGTAGTGGTGTGCAACAGTGATAATTCTGTTAGTTTTAAAATTGTGCATATGGCAACAAACAAGATTTAGACAATTCTTAACTTGTTTTTAAACACCTGTTACTGGCTTACTGAGAGGTGGCGAACTGTGTGTGTGTGTGTGTGTGTGTGTGTGTGTGTGTGTGTGTGTGTGTGTGTGTGTGTGTGTGTGTGTGTGTGTGTGTGTGTGTGTGTGTGTGTGTGTGTGTGTGTGTGTGTGTGTGTGTGTGTGTGTGTGTGTGTGTGTGTGTGTGTGTGTGTGTGTGTGTGTGTGTGTGTGTGTGTGTGTGTGTGTGTGTGTGTGTGTGTGTGTGTGTGTGTGTGTGTGTGTGTGTGTGTGTGTGTGTGTCGCATCACCTGGCCGAGGGAGAGAACAATAGTGTCTTTGTGTACAGTGTATTTAATTGTGGTAGTGAGCTCCAGTCCAGACAGGCAGAAATGCAAATAATTAAATACTTCTAATTGATAAAAATTCGCACACTGACAGTACATTCACCAGAGTGAATAATTTCATTTTTAAGAAGTGCAAAATGACGCATGTGTAGATACAGTTTGAAGGTGAAAGGTAAAAGTATAACAGAACTATAAACAAATTAATAAATTACTCAGTTAATTAAGATGTGACGGACAAGTAATTAATATTTAAATAAAGACAACATTCTCACGAATCTCATGCTTCTATTAGTTAGCACATGAACACTAATTATGAAGTGAAGATACGAAAAAAATGATGTGTGAAAACCGACGCGCTTACCAATAAATGTACGTGTTTGAGATGGTCTGTTAAACAAACTGGTACCTGTCGGCGTGCCTTCAGTGTATAACCCCGTACGATTCTGAACGAGAAAACAGACGTCAATAATTTCTTCACTCAGTGACGTAGGACAGACGCCAATCGTTCTAAGACACGGACAACGGACAACAGACTCCGGCACGAGGAATATCATCATAACCATGATGAAGGAACAACACACACGACACGGTAACTCAGCAGTAAAAAATGAACAATTATTTTGATAAAAAAAGACAGTAAACAAGTATAATCATGGTATAAAGAAAAGAATAAATAAATAATTGTACATAGTGTAATTACAAAACTTTTAATAATTAATATAATTTAATTATAATTATAATTAAGCATTTGTAACATCTGTTTTCGAGTCAGTTTTTCTAGTTAGTTAATAACGGGTGCATAATAATTAATGTTTACTAAAATAAAGTAAATATTATTTTTGATTAAAATAATACAAATAATCTTTTAATTTTTATAATAAATATTTAATTGATATCAGATTTTCAACATTAAAAATAATTACTTAAATTTTATATTGTAATGTCAGACACCCAAGTTTTCAAGACAATTTCTCATATCAGTGGTTACTTTATTTGCGTTTTATGTATGTGTAACTTACAAAATGTATTCTACAACCAGTACGTGTAAAACATCTTCTCGTAAAAGGCAACTTTTAACACAGATTTCTTTTTAAATTTTAAAGAATCTGTTTTTCTTTATGAATAAACGTTTTATTGACATTCATTCCACCCCACAAAATCTGTCTCCTCTCTTCTCACATCATATTTATTGTGCATCAAAAGGGACTTAACGTAACGCACACAGAAATCCCACAACCTAGCTGGTAAGTTGTTTGATAGTCACGTTGAGTAGCCTACTTCAGATATACAAAATATAAAATATTGACATTTTGCAATATATTACCAAATATAATTATTTCTGTAAGTAGTTGTAATGTATTTTTATTGTTTCAATCCACCTAACGTACGTTTCACTGAATATATTAGTATCCTCAGAGGTTTTTAAATAATTTATAATGACTCACAAACCTCTGGGGATATTGATATATTCAGTGAACGTACGTCAGGTGGATTGAAATAATAAAAATACATTTCAACTACTTACAGAAGAAATTATATTTAATTTTATATATATCTATATATATTTTTTTTCTATATAAGTAACTCGATGTTTCTCGCAGTAATTATATAATTTGTGATGTTTTCAATTTGTTTCTTCTGCAAGTAGTATAATTTCGTATATTCTTTTTAACACCTGACGCACGTTTCACATTGAAATTATTTTTCTTTAAAATCGATACAAATTCGATTATTCGTTAATTTTATATTAATAGAATTATTTCGATTGTTATTAATTTACTTAGAAACCTCTGATGATACTGATATTTTTCAGTGAAACGTGCGTCAGGTGTTAAAAAGAATATACAAATTATACTACTTGCAGAAGAAACAAATTGAAAACATCACAAATTATATATATATATATATATATATATATATAATATTATACACTACTGCAAGAAACTGAACGAGTTACTTATATAGAAATTATATATATTTATGTCTGTATGTTCATTTTTCTATTTTATTATATTTTTATATTTTATTTTATATATTATTTTTAAATTTAACAAAATGATGAAATATGTTGTATGCGTTTCAACTAAATATGTCTACGTTTCATTTTTGTATTTTTTAAGTTTCAACTGTATGTATTAATTGTTGTAATTTTTATATTTTATTTTAATATTATCTGTAATAATTATGAAACAACATAACTATTATGTCTCAACATAATTATGAAATATGTTGGGTGCCTGTATAAATATCAGTGTAATGAATAGAATTGTAGATCACATTACCTTACTTTCTTTTGCTACAGCCTAAAATAGGTATTGGCGTTTACTATATTCGCCTCTTTTATTTCAGTTATAAAACACTTCCCTACACTCTTTATACGCACCATTATCCTCTACGTATACGTTTTCCTTCTCTCTATCTCTCTCTCTCTCTCTCTCTCTCTCTCTCTTTCTCCATACAATATGACACCAATTACTAGTTTGGATGATCTAGTCTTCATATTATGACAATGTTCTTAATATATGGCTACTATGTTTTTCGGATCCAAAACAAAGACATCTTGATAAAATTTGTGCTGTTAAACGAGGACATTCGAGGGCACCTTGGTAAAATTGTTGGTGTTGGCTGAGGGGAAGGGGGGTATTATCTGTGTACGTTCTAAGTAAAACCAATATTTCCGTTATTACATGTTTTACTTATAAGTTTATAACATTAAATTATAAATTGACTTTCAGTTTAACTATTAATTAATTAATTAACATTGGTCTATTTAAATTGCTAGACCTCACCATCACAGAACTAGAACACATACAGAAATTCAATATATACAGCATACTGAAATTCAGTATATACGGACAGAAAACCCACTACAACTGACACACTAATACACAACTCCTCCAATCACCCAATACAACACAAATTATATGCCTTCAGAACCATGATACACAGACTAAACAACATCCTACAAGATGAAAAAGATACCAAGATGAATTGACCACGATCAAGTATCTAGCAGAAACTATAACATCTTCTCCTGTGTTATAACTTAGGGAACCCGCAATAATTGGTTCTGCCAATTATTCAGGCTGCCTTACTTGTGACGAGCTGAAAATTAATCAGAACAACAAACAATAAATATACAAGGATTCAGGAAAGGGGAGACTGTTGATTTATGCACTCAGTATAGTATGTACTCCTGATGACATCTCTTTATTACATATTGTATTATTTTCTCTACTTAAAATTCTCGACACATATGCTTCAATAGCTTACAGTTTACATGATGATTATATTTTATTCTTTACAAGGCCCCTTAAAATAAGATGTACATGAATTTAATTAATTCTCCGGATCCGGGATTTCCTCTAATACGTTAAGAATGGTTACCTCGCCATATAAAGCTTTAAAATTTTGCCATTTGAAGAATGGTCTTTATTAATCTTTTAAACACTAAGACTTTACAGTTTAGAGCTATAACTCTTTTACTAGGGATAAGTATACAAGTTATGAGTATACAATTACTGTTATACAATTACTTAAAATCTCTTAATGTGGTTAAATTAATTGTCTTTTGTTGAATATAATATTTAGTATTTCATAAGCACGGAAGGCTTGCCTCCGTGTCACCTTTTTGGATGTCTTCCAGCTCTGCGTTATTCCAGTCGTAGGTCCTCGGTTGCAGCATGTTTGAAGTAGGTCAGGTATCTCTCATTATCTTCGTATCCGGGAATGGTGTAGTCCTGAAGTCTTTTAGATCATGGTGTCTCCTGGTTCTCAGCTCTTGGCTAACTGATAGTAATAGCTCGTTGATCTGAATGATTAACACAAAGTTTCATTCACCTGTATCCACTTCACATGATAGTTTGATTGTAGCACTTCACTTCATGGGATTACCACAGTTTTAATTACATAAGTATTATATTTTAAGATTTTTGAAGAGATGTCACCGGCGCTAAATTTTAGTTATTCATTCTCACTCGTTTACACCATATTTATATGAGTCGCGGTTCAACTACATTAACGCAACACATTGTTTAATAGTAAAAAGAATGCGTCAGTGTCTTAACTGAAGGATTAATTACATTTTGTAATAAACTATTTTTAACGTTGCACATATCGGCAGTACACAGCTTACTGTTTGACCGCTCCATAGCAAGTGGGCGAAAATAGTTAGGGGTGAAAGTAGTAATCTCGCGACAGTTCAACTCAACATAAAAATAGTTCCAAGTTTCTTTTTTATTTAAAGGACTAAAATTAGATTAAATAATTAAGTAGAGAGATTCTTAGTTACAATTGCTATCAAAGTACATTATAGTGATCTAGTTTAATTATTTAAATAATAATCAATTTACAATTATTTTTAGTTGGTTAAGGGGTCGGAAAACAAGTTGATTCTGGTTAGCGCCTGTTTCTGCAGGATTAATTAACGAGCTTTACCCTTTCTGTACACTCGTATTCCTTTTAATATATTATTAGACTTTCATTTAAATATTATTATTATTTAATGATTACAATAGGCTTTAGGTAAAAATGTGAGATTTTATTAAACACTTAAAATTTATCAAGCTATACGTTATCAACTTAATTAACTAACACCTTTTTTTTTTTAATGAAATCGTCACATACTCCGCCTCTTAACAAACACAGACTCCTGACAAGTTGGTTAGCAATGTACCGGGAGTATGCTTGGGGAGTACCGTGTGAAATTTCTATCACCCGTTTTTCTTTGTATGTAATTACGAGTAGCATTAGTCATTCTTGACTTGCTGATTCTTACTAACTATATATATTTCATAATTTACAGACTAATTCTACTACTACATAAAATTCACACACTATAAAATGTATTTTAAACATTCTAAATTTTTCTTAACTCTATTACTTACGACTACTACCGGATTTTTCTTTAGCTGTGAGTTATTCTAGTTATAGAATTACTCTTTAAGTAATCTTTTTTTTATTATTATTATTATTATTATTATTATTCCTCATATGGGATGTCAGCTGACTTCTTACTTTGCTCTACTTTCGATGAGTAGGATTCAAGGTTGATCAGGCCTCGTACCTATTTATACGATAAGGTAGCCAAATGTTACTCAAGTACTCTTTGCATTTGAGTACCTACATCTACCCTTTTTTTTACATTTATTTAACTTGCACTCTACCATTTCCTTCTTCGTGATAACGTTTTATCTGCGAAATATGTGTCCTTCGTACATATTTTTGAGTAGAGGGTTCGTACAGGGCTACAGTTACTGGAGTTAAGTATTTGTGAATTTGATAAGGACCGCACCATCTGTATGATAGCTTGGAAGTTGTCTTATCGATTGCACTACTCGTTGGGTGCGTTTTATACATAACTAAGTCACCGATTTGGTACTTTACTTCATTATTATTATTTTTTTGCTCGTGATATTTCCTTGATTTCGCTAAGTTTGTTCTTAAATTAGCGCGCGCTTCATTCGATATTTTCCTAATATTTTTATCCCTAATTTCAAGGGGTAACAATTCATGTATTTTCCACTTAGTGGATAATGGGTGGTTAGGTTTATACTTGAACAATAATTCGAATGGGGTAGACTTATGTCCTTCATGATATGCTGAATTAAAGGCGAATTGTATCCAGGATAGGTTCTGGTCCCAAGAAGTATGGTCATTAGCATGGTTGGCTATTAAAGCAGATTTTAGGTTTCGCAAATACCTCTCAGCTATATTACCTTGCGGACGATACTCTGTAGTGGTAATGTGGTCTATACCTAGTTTGAAACACATGTTCCTGAATTCCTTGGACTTAAACTGTGGTCCGTTATCCGACACTAGATGGACAGGAATACCGAATTCTTTAAATAATCTATGCTGTAAAATACTTACTGTGGTTGTAGCTAAGGCTCGTCGCATGGGGTACATCCAGACGAATTTGCTAAAAGAATCTACGCAAATTAGTAACATTGTATTTCCTGATTTAGAACGCGGGTAGGGTCCTGAAAAGTCTAAATAAATTTTGGAGAATGGGGTAGCAGGAATCTCTGAGATTAATTGACTTATTTGGCTGTTTCTCGCTGGTTTGCTGAGTGCACACAACTTACACTTCTTTACAAAGTTAGCGATCTCACTGTTCATATTTTCCCAGTGATATTCTTTACGAATTCGATGTATGGTTTTATTTATTCCCATATGTGCTCCAATGGTGGAGGAGTGATAATATTCCATCAGCATAGGTTTAATAATATCAGGGGCGATTATTCGTAAATATTTTCCGTTCGCTATTCTACAACATAATACTCTCTTACTTAATAGGTATTTTTCTGGCTTGTTTCCTTTTTCAAGTTGTTCAATAATTGGACTCAAACGAGGGTCTTGTCGTTGGTAATGGGCTAAATTCGTAAATGCAAGAGGAAATTCGGTAATTAAAGTATTAATAATCGGCGTTTCTCTACTCTTGTTTTCGTAAGTATTACTACTCGGCTGGAACATACGTGATAGGGTATCGGCAGCTACGTTTTGGGTGCCTCTAATATGTTGTACTTTGAATTTAAAACAATTTAATCTTAATATCCATCTTCCGATACGACCTAACTGTTTTGGGTGATTTAGTAGCCAAGATAAAGCTTGATTATCTGTTTCTAACAAAAACTCTTTATGTTCTAAAAAAGGTTTGAACTTCTCAAAGGCGAAAACGATAGCTAAACATTCTAATTCGTATGCGGAGTATTTCTTTTCTTGGTCTGTCAGGGTGCGTGAAGCATAACTAATAGGTAATCTAGAGTTATCTACTTCCTGATATATTACGGCACCTAGGGCTACACTTGAACTGTCTGTCTGCACAACAAATGGTTTTGTAAAATCGGCTAATTGTAGTACGGGGGGTGATATTATGCTTTCTTTTAATTTCTCGAATGCGGTTTGATGTAGCTCATTCCACTCAAATTTAACTCCCTTCTTTCTTAAAGTATTTAGCGGTGCTGCAATTTCGGCTAGGTGTGGGATATACTTGTGGAAATAATTTATCATTCCTAAAAATCGGGCAATTCCTTTCGCATCCCGCGGTGGTAAAAATTCTCTGATAGCACGGGTTCGCTCTGGGTCTATGCTTACCTTTCCGTTGGCTTTTACGATGTGACCTAAAAATGAGAATTGTGTCACAGCAAAATTTACTTTACTGGGGTTTACGGTTAATCCAACTTTCTCCAATCGGGATAGTACTTCACGTAGATGTTCAAGATGTTGCTCAATTGACTCGCTGTAAATAACAATGTCATCTAGGTAGTGGTACACATATTTAAACTTTATGTCATGAAATAATTTTTCTAATAATCTGCTACATACAGAACTACCTTGGGATATACCAAAGGGTACCCTTGTAAATTGGTACAGGTTGAAAGGGACGGCAAATGCGGTGAGACGTTTTGATTCTTCCGAAAGGGGTATCTGATGAAAAGCTTGATTTAAATCCATTATGGTAAAAATTTTTGCTTTCGTAAAATAATGAAAAGCACTGTGGATGTCGGGAAGTGGTATGGATTCAAATTCTATCCGTTTATTTAGTTGTCTATAGTCTACAACTAATCTATGTTTGTCGTTACTTTTGGGTACTAAAAACGCGGGGGATGAATAAGATGACGTAGAGGGTTCGATGACTCCTTGTTCTAACAGTTTATTAATTTGGTTCCTCATTACTTCCATTTTTGGAGGTGATAACTTGTATGGGGCTAAACGTATTACTTTATTGTCGCTCAAATTTATTTTATACTCTATCAGGTCTGTCAGTCCTAACTTCGGGGTGAGGACATTGGAGAATTGTTTTATTAAAGTCTGTATGTTCCGTCTATCTTTACCTTCCAGGTGACCTAATTCACATTCATGATGCTTTAGATGTGAAGAAGTCGTGCTAGTACTTTCTCTGTTATTTGAATTATCATCCAAGTTATATTTCCGCGAACGATCGAATCCAAAGTAAAATTTCTTCTCGTGAATGTCTAAAATTATTCCTGTTTTACTGATAAAATCAGCTCCCAATATTAACTCGGGTCCTAATTCCTCGCATACTAACATTGGAAAATACCACGTCAGATTTTTAATTTTTACCTTAAATGTGATGATAAGTTTTATCATTAAGTTTTGTTTGTTAGCTGTAGCGCATCTAATATTTACTGATTGACTGCGTTTAACTAAATTATGTTTAAATAATTTATTGGCTAGCTCTTGACTAATTAAACTTCGCGTTGATCCGGAATCAATTAATCCGAGGGTGGAAGTAACACCAAGGTCAACTTGTATGTACGGTAATTGACACTTATTGAAATCACATTTATTAATAGCGTTACATTTATCGATAAATTTTTTTACATAGGGGTCTAATTTTCTTTTATTATTATTATTAATTTGTTTTATTTTATTGTCTCTCATTGGTTTACCTGTTTTCACGATGCTGCGGAAGACACAGGGTTTCGGATCTCCCTGCCTTACATGTTTTTTGGATAATGAGTTTTCCGATTGTACTGTTTCCTTTTACAGTTTCTACTGAGGTGTCCAGGTTTTCCGCAGTTATAGCATATATATTCTTTACGCGGGGTCTCACTGGTTTCCTGTCGTGGTTGAGGCTCCTTGGACTTACCATGGCCATGAACATAGGTTGATCTTTGAAATGGTCTTCTTCTCGTAGACTTCTTGCATCTGAGACTAAGGCTTGCATTTCTTTTCTATGTGGTGTAGTGGATACCGGTGCATGTCTGTGCTGATCTGCGTACCACACATTGGAAGAGTGAATACTACATTGTTCAAGGTCAGCGAAAGTAAGGGGTCTACTTATTAGTGCTAAACGGGAGCGTTCTTCAGGAGATAAGCCTACTAGGATAGTATCGACCAATTGTTTTTCAGTCCAGTCGACTTGCAGTAGACGTGAAGATTCTCTGACGTCTGCGATATAGTGGGCCAGTCTTTCTTGAGCTCTTTGTACTCGAAGTACGGTATTTCTCTTGATCTCCTCATAAATTCCCGTGGGGATAAAATATTTGATTATATTCGTATGAAGTTCTTCTACTGGAAGAGACGAGTTTAATGATTCTAGTACACGATCTCGTAATGGTGGTTTACATTTGGGTAAGATGACCTGCTGTATTTGCCAATCGCTCAATTGTTGTAGATCTTTTATTTGCAGTAGATATCTGATAAAAGTCAATAGAGTCGTTATACTTAAGCCATCGGTGTACGGAATTTCATTAATTATTTTCTCTACTGGGTGGGAAATCTTCCCGTAGAGGTCTACATTAAAATTTACGTTTGGTATGCTTTTTGAAGGATTAGTGGTTGCATTAGGATTTGTAATCGCATATTGACTAGTGCGAGTACGCTGAACTTTATGCGGTGGGGGTTCTAACATGGTTAGGGTATTTAATTCTCTACTAGGTAATTGTTCATGACTCTGTTGTATCTTAGATACGGTGGGTGATTCGGGGTTCGAGGTGGAGGGAGGGTGTTCTAAAGTAGGGGAATGAACTGGGGAAATATATAACTTTTGTAAGTAGTGCTCAATTTCCTCCATTCTCGATGAATCTGACTTTCGTCGTAAGTCGTTGATAATTATGGGCAATTGGCTTAATGCCTCATCCGCAAATTTCTGCACATCGGCGGGGATTACGGTGACGTCGGGCCAGCTTAATAAATTATTCAACCGGCGGGTTAAATGTTCTATACGTTACGTAACGCGCAAAAGTTCCGTAGGTGATTTTTTGTCCTGAAGGTTCTGAGATAATACTATCAGTTCCCTATATTTCGCATAACAGGTTTCTCGTTCGCCGTCATAATCGAGTTCACGCAATCTATCTAACTGCGAGGTTATCTCTGATCCGGTTTGGCGTAATGATTTTCGTAATTCAGACACGGTAACATTCACGTGTTTTAGACCTCGTAAAAGTGCTTCGTAGCATAGCTCATCTTTTAATAATAGATCTGGATTAAATTCAGCCATTTTCGCAAAGTGAGTGGCTATAACTAATTATTCTACTATTTGCATTAAATACTATACAACGCTATCTTTTTTTTACACACAAATATAAAAATATAAATCAATCGTATTCTTACTCTTTCATTAATAAACAATCAAAATGAGATGACAAGCTTTGTCATTTTACATTGGTAGAGAGAGAGAAATCTCACACAGGCTTAAATATGCGTACGGCAAAAGGGGGAATCTTCGGCTACTACACACAGGAAGAGACACGCTTCTTATAACAATAGAACTAACAAAGAGGGTGTCGTTGTAGTTTAACTCAACTATGGGGGAGGTTCACTATGACAGTTTACACACACAGGCGCAGACAAGAATTCAACTGGTCTGAAATTGTTTACAAACCGACAGGTTGATGAATGAACTTTTTGACAAGCACGTACCTGCTGTTATATAGTATTCTTGGGGCGTTTTTAGTTAACATTATGTTCATTCCTATATCTACATAATATTTAAATTACTTATTTATTATACTATTATAATAACTATTATCGTTTAAAAATTTTTTTTGTTTTTAATATTTTAGACACATTTTAAAGTACATGAGTGAATAAATCAACAGCTTAGGTGTGTGGGTTTATCGGGACACAATTACTTCTTAAATAACACAAGTCACAAAATTTTTTACAAAGGAGTCGCAAAATTTAAGCAAATTAGCAGAGTGGCGCAATTTATAACATCTTCTCCTGTGTTATAACTTAGGGAACCCGCAATAATTGGTTCTGCCAATTATTCAGGCTGCCTTACTTGTGACGAGCTGAAAATTAATCAGAACAACAAACAATAAATATACAAGGATTCAGGAAAGGGGAGACTGTTGATTTATGCACTCAGTATAGTATGTACTCCTGATGACATCTCTTTATTACATATTGTATTATTTTCTCTACTTAAAATTCTCGACACATATGCTTCAATAGCTTACAGTTTACATGATGATTATATTTTATTCTTTACAAGGCCCCTTAAAATAAGATGTACATGAATTTAATTAATTCTCCGGATCCGGGATTTCCTCTAATACGTTAAGAATGGTTACCTCGCCATATAAAGCTTTAAAATTTTGCCATTTGAAGAATGGTCTTTATTAATCTTTTAAACACTAAGACTTTACAGTTTAGAGCTATAACTCTTTTACTAGGGATAAGTATACAAGTTATGAGTATACAATTACTGTTATACAATTACTTAAAATATCTTAATGTGGTTAAATTAATTGTCTTTTGTTGAATATAATATTTAGTATTTCATAAGCACGGAAGGCTTGCCTCCGTGTCACCTTTTTGGATGTCTTCCAGCTCTGCGTTATTCCAGTCGTAGGTCCTCGGTTGCAGCATGTTTGAAGTAGGTCAGGTATCTCTCATTATCTTCGTATCCGGGAATGGTGTAGTCCTGAAGTCTTTTAGATCATGGTGTCTCCTGGTTCTCAGCTCTTGGCTAACTGATAGTAATAGCTCGTTGATCTGAATGATTAACACAAAGTTTCATTCACCTGTATCCACTTCACATGATAGTTTGATTGTAGCACTTCACTTCATGGGATTACCACAGTTTTAATTACATAAGTATTATATTTTAAGATTTTTGAAGAGATGTCACCGGCGCTAAATTTTAGTTATTCATTCTCACTCGTTTACACCATATTTATATGAGTCGCGGTTCAACTACATTAACGCAACACATTGTTTAATAGTAAAAAGAATGCGTCAGTGTCTTAACTGAAGGATTAATTACATTTTGTAATAAACTATTTTTAACGTTGCACATATCGGCAGTACACAGCTTACTGTTTGACCGCTCCATAGCAAGTGGGCGAAAATAGTTAGGGGTGAAAGTAGTAATCTCGCGACAGTTCAACTCAACATAAAAATAGTTCCAAGTTTCTTTTTTATTTAAAGGACTAAAATTAGATTAAATAATTAAGTAGAGAGATTCTTAGTTACAATTGCTATCAAAGTACATTATAGTGATCTAGTTTAATTATTTAAATAATAATCAATTTACAATTATTTTTAGTTGGTTAAGGGGTCGGAAAACAAGTTGATTCTGGTTAGCGCCTGTTTCTGCAGGATTAATTAACGAGCTTTACCCTTTCTGTACACTCGTATTCCTTTTAATATATTATTAGACTTTCATTTAAATATTATTATTATTTAATGATTACAATAGGCTTTAGGTAAAAATGTGAGATTTTATTAAACACTTAAAATTTATCAAGCTATACGTTATCAACTTAATTAACTAACACCTTTTTTTTTTTAATGAAATCGTCACATACTCCGCCTCTTAACAAACACAGACTCCTGACAAGTTGGTTAGCAATGTACCGGGAGTATGCTTGGGGAGTACCGTGTGAAATTTCTATCACCCGTTTTTCTTTGTATGTAATTACGAGTAGCATTAGTCATTCTTGACTTGCTGATTCTTACTAACTATATATATTTCATAATTTACAGACTAATTCTACTACTACATAAAATTCACACACTATAAAATGTATTTTAAACATTCTAAATTTTTCTTAACTCTATTACTTACGACTACTACCGGATTTTTCTTTAGCTGTGAGTTATTCTAGTTATAGAATTACTCTTTAAGTAATCTTTTTTTTATTATTATTATTATTATTATTATTATTCCTCATATGGGATGTCAGCTGACTTCTTACTTTGCTCTACTTTCGATGAGTATGATTCAAGGTTGATCAGGCCTCGTACCTATTTATACGATAAGGTAGCCAAATGTTACTCAAGTACTCTTTGCATTTGAGTACCTACATCTACCCTTTTTTTTACATTTATTTAACTTGCACTCTACCATTTCCTTCTTCGTGATAACGTTTTATCTGCGAAATATGTGTCCTTCGTACATATTTTTGAGTAGAGGGTTCGTACAGGGCTACAGTTACTGGAGTTAAGTATTTGTGAATTTGATAAGGACCGCACCATCTGTATGATAGCTTGGAAGTTGTCTTATCGATTGCACTACTCGTTGGGTGCGTTTTATACATAACTAAGTCACCGATTTGGTACTGTTTCTGCAGGATTAATTAACAAGCTTTACCCTTTCTGTACACTCGTATTCCTTTTAATATATTATTAGACTTTCATTTAAATATTATTATTATTTAATGATTACAATAAGCTTTAGGTAAAAATGTGAGATTTTATTAAACACTTAAAATTTATCAAGCTATACATTATCAACTTAATTAACTAACACCTTTTTTTTTTTAATGAAATCGTCACAAAACTAACGGATACAACAGAACATAATCAATAAACTCTTACACAAAACAAACAACAGACAAAAACAGAAAACAATAAATTCATAACACTAACGTATATCAATAACCACACTGAAAAATGGCCCACAAATTTAAAAAAGCAGGGTACAGAATCGCATACAGAACTAAAAACAGGAGAGAACACTCACTGATAAATAACACACACAAATAACAAAAAAAAATTGGTTTATCTGGTGTATACAAACTAAACTGCTCAGGATGTAACAAATTCTCCATGACAGGACGTAGCTTCAAACAGAGATACACTGAACACACAAAGGCACTACACTCCACCATCGAATCCACCGTTTGCAAACCACCTCATTGAAGCAAACCACACATACACAAACATAAACAGCAACATGGAAATTCAACACGTACACACAAAAGGCCGAAAGCTAGTCACTCTTGAACAACTAGAAATATACAAACACACCAAAACTCATAAAAACAACATCCTAAACGAACAGACACAATTTAAATCACACATACCGTCTGAACATATCACACCACACACACAAACAAAACATCGATATTTCGAACAACGGCGCCGTCACCAAGAACAAGACGGACAGCGCTCCTAGCGGCGGCCTCTGCAGAAGCTTGTAATAAGCAAAAACTAGTTCAGGCTATAAGGAAAAAGTTTAACATTTTTACTAATAAAAATTAGTGCTCCCAGTCAGTAATTCTATACTTGTAATTAGTTAATCAACGAACACGTCATGGACAACAAAATCCAGGAATCTATTTTGTATTTCTCACTTCATGCAGCTACATTAACAATAATAATAATTATTATTATTATTATTATTATTATTATTATTATTATTATTATTATTATTATTATTTGGTCTACTCTTAATTGTTTGTAAAAATCACTACAGCTGTACTCTGAAATATACTTTATGTTAAGTATAACATTTTTATTTCCTGTAGCTATACTTTCTATTTCTCAACGCCACCCATTCATCATTAAAGAAAATACCCTTTCGACAGGCAAAGAAAAGATAAACTCATTCAACTGAGCAAATTGACAGGCTTTTCTTCTACAAAATTAAAATGTTTGAAAACTTCCAACCATGTCTAAGACAACTCCCCTCTTTAAAAGTTTGTATTTTCACTGATGGTATATAAAAGTAAAATTGTTAGAAACTTCATGTAATAAGTCATCAGTATTAATTATATCGTCCTTACGCACTGTACTGTTGATAAATGCAGCTGAGCTTTGAACATCAGTTCGCAGTAATTTGTTATCTAATAAGCCAACCTATTTTAATTTAGTTACACCATTAAATTTATTTTCTTGGCAGGTCTTTTAATTAATATATTTCCGGAATAGCTGCTTTCCCCTTTGTAATGTGCTGAAAACTGTTATCCTGTAATAGACCATCTAAGTATATCCGTAATACTAATCTGCACAACAAACGGATACCGACACTGTTCTTTTAAGCACTGACTGAATACACTTTTCGTTTCGATATTCTTAAAAATTAAATAACTAACTGAAATTAAAATTGACCTATTTTTCACCAACAGGACAGAAGTAACACGAATACCATGCGCCAAAATTCAATCTGCTGACATAACCAAAACAGCACTACTTCGTTAGATATACGTGTACAGTCTACTATTCCTATCGAAAGCTTGTAACGGTAGTAAATGATTATGATCTTAATAGGTTTATTCCGGTCTTTGAATCGACAAGTTAAAAACAAATCATTTTGAAAACTCGATTAGGCCTAATTAAGAATGTAAATTAAACATGGAAAAACGAGGAGAAATCGCGTTTTAGCCAAACTGCGACCGGACATGACCTAAAATCGAGGACAGTTCGAGACAAACGAGGAGTTATGGTAGCCCTACTTATAATACGTTTATCCTTAGATATTTGATCTGCCGTACAGTATCTTGGATTCCTGACATCGTCTTACACTGTTGTCTCCGTTTTTATTTTTCAGTTTCTTTTTTCCCATTATTCTCTTAGATTTTATATACAGTTTTTATTTATTGAAAACAAGTATAGGCCTAAAGAAGAAAAAATATGTCCCGAAAACAAACGTTAATAATATAAAACTATTAAACAATAATAATTATTTCGTTTCCATGGTAACAACGTATTTTGCACGGAAACAATTTTTTAATTTTATTTCACTTGAAGGTAAGGAACGTAAGGAATGCTTTTGTGTAATTAACGTATTCTAATAGAATTAAAATGTTTTAAACCGCTCGTATAGTTGCATAGTCATGTTATCTCTTTTATTATGTGTTTTTTATCTTTCGAAAATCAGCTTTAGTAATTACGTAGACCCACTATACTGACAATACCGTAATAACGTATTTACGACTTAGTCTGTTAGAAAAGAGACAAGGCACAGATATAAGAGATATTAAGACACAAAAGAATGTAGTAAGTAATATGTAAATTTATTTTCCCTTATTCCAACTTCAAAAACACGTTAAACTTACTAGTCTTTAGCATCACTGTCGTAATGCCTTTGTAAATGAATATTGTGAGTGAATTGTACACTATCACTTTCTGATCCGTGGCAGCCACATAATTAAAATTATGTTTTGGTAATTTTGAAAAATGAAATAATCACTTAATTTCACTTTTAATAAAAATTGACAGTAATTTTTAGAATCCTCAGAATTTTTCCTAAACTTTCAATTATTTAAATTGAGTTTGCGTAATTTGATACTTTATGTATTTATATGTTGTCCAATTATAGTAAACGTAAATACTAGTATGTTTTTATGTATAAAATTAATCTTTTAATATAGGTTTTGACACGGTTTATATAGTGACCTAATCTAACGATTTTACACCACACTCATGTTCCCTTATTTGTAAAAACGTAATACGAGAAATGGATTTAATTGTTATCTTATTACCTTCTAAAATACCTTTTTCCCGTTACCTTCTAAATTTTATCTAACGATTTTACACCACACTCATGTTCCCTTATTTGTAAAAACGTAATACGAGAAATGGATTTAATTGTTATCTTATTACCTTCTAAAATACCTTTTTCCCGTTACCTTCTAAATTTTATTTTAATATTCTTCTTCTTCTTCTTCTTCTTCTTCTTCTTCTTCTTCTTCTTCTTCTTCTTCTTCTTCTTCTTCTTCTTCTTCTTCTTCTTCTTCTTCTTCTTCTTCTTCTTCACTACACGGCTTGGACTATAGCCCGTTCCGACTTCACAGAGTCTCTGACCATTTTTTCCAGGGTCTTCCACGATCTCACGTTCTCACTAGCCTACATTCAAAGGGTTGTTTAGGAATACCATGCTTTCACATGCGTTTCTACCATGTCTACCATGCGTTTCACATGGTACTTCCAATTCTGCCTGCATTCCTTTATTCTATCCAGAACCGAATGTAACTTCAGGCCTTTCCTTATGTCGTCGTTTTGTAGATGATCTCTTAAACTGCATCCATTAGCTGCTCTTAAAAATATTTATTTTAATTTTAAATTTATTTATTTTAATTTAAAGCGAATGTATACATAAAGCAAATTTATATTTTTGTACATAATTAAAACAAGAAATCTATAAACAATTTTATTTACCAAACTAAATGTTTCCTCTACCATATTCATTTCAACAATGCCTTGTTTTTCCAGTTTCGTAAAGAAAATTAGGTTAACAGGAAAGGCCAAAAATTTGTAGATGGCTACTTCTGAATTATTCACTAAACAGTAATTTATTTTATTCCAGACAACGCGAAAATTTTTCTATTGTATTTAGAATAGTCAAACTACAATTTACTTTGTTAAATACGTTGACATACATGCACTACTCTCTTAATAACATATTGGTTTTGTTTTATGTTCTTACAGTCTTTGTTGTCTACGAAAAAACAAACTCAAGCTGACAAAACAAGAAAAAGGAACCATGGGTTTCTTCAATACCCCCTGTGCTCGTAAGTTACAATGACTTCTATATAACATAGACGTTTTTACAAAATGGTTTTATGAACTATAACATTATTACCGTAAATCATTTTCTGATACATTTTTGACAACTTAAGTACTATGTACTCCAAGTACATTGGAGATTGTGTGTGTGTGTGTGTGTGTGTGTGTGTGTGTGTGTGTGTGTGTGTGTGTGTGTGTGTGTGTGTGTGTGTGTGTGTGTGTGTGTGTGTGTGTGTGTGTGTGTGTGTGTGTGTGTGTGTGTGTGTGTGTGTGTGTGTGTGTGTGTGTGTGTGTGTGTGTGTGTGTGTGTGTGTGTGTGTGTGTGTGTGTGTGTGTGTGTGTGTGTGTGTGTGTGTGTGTGTGTGTGTGTGTGTGTGTGTGTGTGTGTGTGTGTGTGTGTGTGTGTGTGTGTGTGTGTGTGTGTGTGTGTGTGTGTGTGTGTGTGTGTGTGTGTGTGTGTGTGTGTGAGCGCCCGCGTGTTTCTAAATTGTGACACTAACTGTAGGCCTACTAATTTTTAATGGTTGTTACAGTTATATTTGCGCAGCTGTTTTACAATTATTATAAAATAATAAGTTTCTTCTCTTACTTATAATAACTTTATTATAACTTTACTTATAATAAAGTTACTTCCCTTATAATTATTATAAAAGAATATTGATGATATTTTACTTTTTTTTTACCTTGAGCAACTACGAGACACAATGAAAATTCCATTTTCTTATGGGAAACTCCCTTCAAGATAGATTGCAAACGATAGCGTAAATACTTGTACATAAAAGATAAACCTATAATGGGTAAATATTGTTTATCTATAAACGCTTAGAGTTTTGGACACCTGTAGTAAACTTCTAAAGTACAGTTTCTACATACACAAACGGGAACGTATACAGTTAGACAGTTTTTCTAACATCTGTATGTTGCGTAGTATAATTGTTAAGTGTAAAAAGTAATTGTTGTATGTAGAAAAAGTAAAATATTTCTGTTTATTTTTCAGTTCTGCACGTATGTGTGGCGGATAATTTATACCCTGGAAGGCAACCGTGTCGTCAGGGAAACCCGGCATGAGAGGAATATCTGTCTGCTGTCTGTACCCGATAGTCGATGTAAGTAGAGAACCCAGTAGAAAACATGTTAAACAATTTACGTAAACCTAGTATCCTTTATTTTTTAGCAGGACAGAGCAGTTTATCTCACAGTTCATATAAAATGTAATCCAATTTCCTCAACCTTGCGTTGTAGAATGTCAACAAAATCGCCTAATACACCTAAAGGACAACTTACTCAATTAGTTGTGAAATCTAAACTACGCATCAAATAGGGCTACAATTTTAGACAATTGTCACTAACATGTATACCAACATGACATAAAATCAGTTTTTTAATCGGACACTTCTGGCAGTGGAAATTTCAAAATTGCACAAATGTTTTGATCAAACCTCCCGTGTATGAGTGTGTTCATGCGCGTGTGTGTGTGTGTGTGTGTGTGCGCGCGCGCGCACGCTCACTTTTAAAAGAAATAATTACTTTGTTTTTGATTATGTGAGTATTACGATTCGTATGTTTTAATTGGTTTTGGCAATTATCGTTAAAAGTAAAGTCTCAATTATAAATATAAATTTCGTTCTTAATAAATGTACTAAATGTAAATAAGAAACTTCATCTTCTTCTTCTCCACAAGGATTAGGTTATATAAACCTGTTCCGGCACCCATCTCATCCTCGGACGACCCACGTTTCTTCTACTAATGGATTTATAGTTCAGTGGCGCTTTCGCTAATCGATCGTCTGTCATCCTTTACAGATGATCCCACCATCGTCTTCTGTAAGTCGAAATAATTTTCATTTATGTCCTTTACTTCGAATTAGGCTCTAATATCCTCATTCCTTATTCTATCTTGCAATGTACTTGCAATTTATAATTTAAAGTAATGCATTTCAGCACTCTGAATCTTCCCGTATTCCTTTTTTGTCATGGCTCACGCTTCACTCCCATATGTCAATGTGGGTATTGCAATTGTCTTATAAAATTTAATCCTTGTGCTGTGTCCTGTTTTGTTTCTAAGATTTCTGTGATTCGTACCACAAATATTCCTAAATTTACTTATCTTCTCTTTTATATCATATTCAGATTCATAGCTTACTACACAGCCGAGGTATTTTAAACGGCTCACTTGTTTTAAAGTGGTGTTCTTTACAACTATCTTAGTCCTCACTATATATTTCACTTTAAATGCCATGGCTTTGGTCTTTCTCACTGTAATTGTCAGTCTGTACTCGCTTGCCACTTCTTGTAATTAAAACATTGAAACTTTGTAAATCATCCTCATTTTCTTGATTAAGAACTACGTCATTCGCATATAGCAGGGAACCCATACAAATTGATTTGTTAAGAAGTATTCTCGAAGTCTCTCTGGATTTTCATGCTCTCAACATGTCGTCAATGAATATATTAAACAAGGTTGGGGAAACACAGCATCCCTGCCTAACTCCCTTATTTATTAGAATCTCACCTGAGAGCCTACAATTTAGATCCATGACCACAGATGTATTTCGTAAAGGATCCCAACTGAACTTATTAAAGGCTGTAGATATCCTCTTCTATCCATCACTCTTGACGGTCTACATTATCAAATGCTTTTCTCAGATCAATAAAAGCGATATGCGTTTCCTAATAAGAAACATTGTATACTTCTTGAAAAAGTATTAACAAATTTTTTAACTTAGCTTATAAACAGAAGAGGCTAACTTACCTGTGTGTGTGGGGGGGGGGGTGTTCGCAAGCGAGTATACTTTATATCACTATCTAAAGTTCAAATTTGTATTTGCGAAGTTAGTATTTTATACACGAATTGTATAAATCAGTAGGACATTTTTGTTAAAAAAAAAGTCTACTTATTAAAGTACTCATATTTAAAATTTCAGTATTAAGACAACAAAATTTTTTAGAAACCTATTGTCACAAGTAAGTTCATAAGTATTCATAAGTGTTATTTCGTATAGTTTTAATGTATAATTAATTCATTTTTCAGCTGTTTCCGGAGTGTCCAGTAGAAGCTGACGTAGTGGTCGGACGTATCTACTAAGCAGCTACACAAAACTAGGGGGAACCCACCCCGCCTTACACCTCAGGGCTCCCGCGGGCGGATGGGCTCCTGCCGATGTGGCCCTACCTTGCCGTGGGGGCAGGGCTTATGGTAAGAAGAAGTCGACCAAGCAAGAGGGCCACATCGCTTTAATCTGAGATAAACTGCTCTGTCCTGCTCAAAAATAAAAGGACATTAGGTGTACGTAAATTGTTTAACATGTTTGTACTGCGTTGTATACTTACGTCGGCTGTGTAGACAACAGACAGGTACGTCCTTCCGTGCCGTTTTTCCTTTACGATACGGCCGCCTTCCCGGGTATAATATATGCGCCACACATCCGTGCAGAACTGAAAAATAAACAGAAATATTTTAATTTTTCTACATTCACTTAACAATTATAATACGCAACATACAGATGTTAGAAGAACTGTCTAACTTTATACGTTCCCGTTTGTGTGTGTAGAAACTGTACTTTAGAAGTTTACTACAGGCATCCAAAACTATAAGCGTTTATGGACAAACAATATTTACCCATTATAGATTTATCTTTTATGTATATCGCTTGTAAAAGAAACCTATCGTTTGCAATCTATCAAGAAGGGTGTTTCCCATAAGAAATTAGAATTTTCATTTTCTCGTAGTTACTCAAGGCAAAAAAAAATTAAAATATCATCATCATCTAGAAGGAGATATCAAGAAAAACGAAAATGAGTGTGTATAAAACAGTATATAGACCGGTATTAACATACGGCTGTGAGACGTGGGTGCTATCCAAAAGCCAAAAAAGTAAAATCCAGGCGGCAGAAATGAAATATCTTAGGAGAGTAGTAGGAGTAACAAGGAAGAACAGAGTTAGGAATACACAAATAAGAGAGGATCTGGAAGTGATATCGATTCTGGATTTTATTGAACAGAGACAACTATGCTGGTGGGGACACATGCAGAGAATGGATAGTGATAGAATGGTAAAACAGGTTTGGGAGGCAAAATCAGGGGGGGAGAAAGAAGAGAGGAAGACCGCGACTGACTTGGGATGGAATGATGGGAAACATTTTGAGAGAAAGAGGCTTGGGCTGGAGGGAAGCGAAGACATTGTCAATGGATAGAGTAAGATGGAAAAAATTTGTATATAGAGTGTAGTTGATGTAGGCCTACTTATCATATATTGATGTAACCCGACACCAATATGGTATAAGGGTATTTTGATAATAATAAATCATCATCTTCTTCTTCTTCTTCTTCACAACACGCCATAGGCGGCAAGGTGCTGCCTGTTCCGCCTTCAAAAATCCTCCAACCAATACTTCCTGGGCCTGTCTGCACACCTCTGTCCTATAGGTTTGTATTTCCAGACTTGTTGGCCAGTCTGGACTCTGACATTCTCTCTATGTGTTCTTCTCGTTCTTGTTTCCACCGTTGTTTGTAATCTATTAATTTTTCATTCAAGTTAAAAACTTGTAACTATTCTCTTATACTCCTCATACGGTCAAGTTTAGAACACCTTTTAACTCCTGTTAAGAACGCCATTTCCGAGGCCCGTATTTTACTGTCTTGTTTCTTGGTTGTTCTCCATAATTCACACCCATAGGACAGTACAGGGACTGCCATATCTCTGTAGAACTTTAATTTTGTATCTATTAAAATCTTCACTATTAATTTTATATGAAAATCTCCACTATAAACACAAAGGTAATGGCATTTCGAGGCAGGGAGCCAATAAGAACAAAAATGATGATTAGAAATCGAATTCTAGAACAGCTGAGCCACTTTAATTATCTAGGAAAGCATATTGACTATAATAGGAATTATTATTAAAATTATTTGTTATAATTTTATGTAACTGGAGACATAAATGTATTTAATAAACTCTACAGAACTGTTTTAAGTTTGTGTGTGTTTTTTTAGAGCGTAGTACAGGCGTAGAACCCAGAAAATAGATTCTATACGTGACTAATTTTTAGAAAATAATTCGTAGACTACGAACGTTTCAGAGTTCTTAACTTACAAGTGAAAACGTTTAATTAACATTTGAAGTGAACAACGTAAAATTTTTATTTTTATTCTAAACCTTAAATATATGAATTTACATGCAGCATCTGCATCACACATCAAAGGCCATTTAGGAAGCAAGCAAATGTATATATCGCTACAGATTATCATGCAACCACATGTTTTCTCTCGTCACTTTTAAAATTAATTCTCTAAAATTATCACGTGAAGAGACTGGGCCAATACGTGGCTGGCACGCAGTAACTAAATCACTTTGATCTTAGCCAAAAGGATAGGTGGGTGGCCATCCACCTAGAAAAAAATCTGACTTGGCGCAACGACATTTGGATGAAGAGAAAACAACTGGACACCAAGTTTCGCAAGCATTATTGGCTCCTGGGCAGAAAATCATTACTGTCAATGCGAAACAAACTGTTGGTGTACAACACTATCTTCGAGCCTGTGTGGACATACGGCTTACAGCTTTGGGGAACTGCATCTAAATCCAATATCGCCATAATGGAAAGGTTTCAGACCTAGGTGTTGCGTGTCATAACCAACGCACCGTGGTTCATCAGCAACAAAGACATTATAGGGACCTGGACCTGCCCTCAGTCAGTAAAACCATTGCGATGTTCAGCGAAAGATATGTGAAACGGCTTGAAGAGCACACGAATCCTTTAGCCATAAATCAACTAGACAACAGTCTACAGGCAAGATGTTTAAAGTTATCATTTCCTCTAGACTTACCTAGACTCTAACCCAATAAATATATTGTACATAGTATGTTACTTTTAAATACTTATACAGAGAACTAGTCAATGGACTAGTTCTCTTCATGCATGTATTCTGTGGGCAATTATGCTTATTGTTTTGTACTAACAGATTGTATAAAAAAAGTAACTAAAACGCGGTATATTTCCCAATATACGCAGAGTCCTTACGTTAGCGTTCCCCTTGACAATTCGTCGCGTTTACAAATGTGTATTCATTTACAAAGTTAATGTGAATTCATTTACACTTAAATAATACGCTATTATATTTTTTGTACTAAAGAGATTACTTTAACTTTAAAGCAAAAATCCACGAATTTTAGGTTCACCATAGATATGAACACCTTGTAATGGCAGCAATGCAATTTTTGTATTATTGTCCGTAGTAGTTGCCGTCCAGCTTTTCTCGTAAAAGAAATTGAGATTGATTGGAGAGTATGACGTTTTAAAAGAGTGGTTACCGAGCGATTTGGATAAGCCAATCTAATTCCTTTTAAGGCAACAGAAATAACACGGTAATTTGTTGATTTTTATGTTGAGCTTTAAAACTCTCCCACTTTAAAACGCCCCACGTAGACAAAACGTTAACACAAAGTATAAACAGGATAAAATTTTCTTTGATTTTCAATTTCTTTATTTTATTGTTCTAACATATTATGTATAAAAACATACTCTTTATAAAGGACATTAATGGAGCTTGCTGACAAATAGGACTAGAATGTTTTTTAGTTCTATACTGGTTTTCTTAATCTTTATTCTTTAGGTTTTGTTCTTTTGTTTTTTTTTTCAAGTTAACCTGATTTCTGCAGCCAAACAAAGTTTATTTTAATGTATAACTTTCTCATGTAGTTAAATACAATGTTCCTTAAAATAATCGTTCATTTAGCGCCACAGTTGTGGTAAAATAGCACATCCATTAAAACCTTGTATTCATCTAATTCGCACCTTTAGAAGCAAAAATATGTTTCGATGTGAACTGCTAAAGTACTGTTATAATTTTGGATAAAATTACTTCAAGGGCTGTTTGGCCGTGGTGCAAAGTTTACTTCAAAACCAGACGTTTCGGCGGTGCCATCGACTACCATCTTTAGTGAAAATCGAGTACGCCGGGCATATACATAACCCGTATACCGCCTCATGTTAGCGTACTCGATTTTCACTGAAGATGGTAGTCAATGGCACTGCCGAAACGTCTGGTTTAGAAGTAAACTTTGGACTACGGCCAAACAGCCCTTGAAGTAATTTTAACGAAACTGACACCGGCCGTGTAAGTCTACGAAACACATTACTGTTATATTTTATTTACATTATATTTTAAAACACTTTGTTTCCAGAGTTCCTTGGAGGGTTTGTGACATATATAAGTTAAGGCACTGCTTCAGTACTGGTAGTGCTTAGTAACATGAAGCTTCAATCTCACAGTAACCAATACGCGGTGTCGTTACGTCGATGTTCCCCCGTGACAAATTGTCACCATTACTTAAATGTACCGGCGCTAAAGAGAAATGAACACATTATTACGGCAGCAATAAAAATTTTTACTATACAGGACAAACAATAACCAATAAGTGTTACATACCAAGTATCCGCTCTCCTTCTAGGTACTTAGGCCTATAGGCCTAACATCTTCAAACAGAGGATCGGCTGTAATAGACCAAAAAGGAACTGATAAAATTAGGTAACATATTGCAACAAACGTATTGAAATAAATTGTTCGGCATTCGCAGATGACTTTGCTGTACTTTCTGAACATCTTACGTCTGCAGTAACACAAGTTAATTTTTAGAGGACATAGCCAGTAGAACAGGCTTAAGAATTTCTGCAGAAAAAAACAAATTTCTCACAAACATTAAACATGCGCCAAAATTCCTGGTAACAGATATTCTTCGAATAGAGAGGGTTCAAAAATTTAAATATCTAGGAGAAATAATTCAAGAGAACGGTTTAAAAAAATCTTCTATAGAAAAAAGGATTCATAAGATGGAAAGGGCATTTGGTATAACTAAAGATATTTTCAGTAAAAAGTGCATATCTAAAAATGCAAAAATAAGGCATTACGGTACAGTAGTGAAGCCATAATGCCTATATGCAAGTGAATGTCTAGCATTGAATTATAATTTAGACATACTAGAAATATTGGAAAGACGAATTATTAGGAAAATGTTAGGCCGACGAAAAACCTAAGAAGGTTGGAGATTAAGAAGTAATGATGAAATATATCAAAGTACAGAGAATATAACAGAAACAATGAGAACAAGAAGACTATTATTTGTTGGATATTTATATAGAATGGATGACAATAGGTTAGCAAAGCAGATCTTCAAATATCTGTGGGGGAAGAAGTCAACATCAAGTTGGATTAATGAAGTCCAAAAGAATTTAGAAAAAAAATAATATACACGCAGAAGAAGCAACTGAAAGAGACGTTTTTCTGCAAAAGTGTTAAAAATGGAAGGAGTCCAGGGTAGGAGAGAGAAAAACGCAGGTTCAAAGTGGGCTGAAGACAGGAAGAAGAGACAGAGAAAAGATGAAAGAATATTGGAGAAAAAGAAAAGAACAAAGAATAAAGTATTGAAATTGGCATGTGGTCCTTAGATGGCCGATACAAAAAAAAGGGTAACATTGCGAGTCAATCAGAGGTTCGTACAGAAATGTGAAACAATTGCTCTGAAACGATATTCCTATATAATATGGTATTATAGCGTTATCGTTAATGGCTATATTAACACGTCCGGGTCGAGGAGCCATTACGATAACATCTATCACTAATGTAAACAAATGTGACTTTTTTTAATCCCTTAAATATCGGTATGGAGAACCATACATGACTTCCATATTCTAAGATTTATATTTAAATCTTAATATCGCCTGCCAAGCGCGATATATTTTCTCTTATACATGATTTACATTAAAATGAAAAAATTTTAATTTTATTGCCTGGCAACAAAATTATTTTATTTTTAACAATTACCATTGTTTGAAAAAGTTTAAATAAATTTTCAAGTACTTTACTCTTGTTAAAACGTAAAAGGTTGCAGGTAAACTACCCCTTCCCCTTAACCGATGTTCACCAAAATCGAAAGTCCTTGAGACCTCTACAATTCAGGGACGTATGCAAAAAATTATTTGATTCTGTTTCCATTTGCGGCAGTTATCGTTTGCCATAGAAAATACGCTTGATAAAAAAACGTTGCAGGTAAACTACCCCTTCCCCTTAACCGATCTTCACCAAAAACAATAGGTCTTGAGTACTCTACAAATCAGGGCTGTATGCAAAACTTATTTGATTCTGTTTGAATTTGCGGCTGTTATCGTTTGCCATAGAAAAAAATCGGTATGGAGAACCATACATGACTTCCATATTCTAAGATTTATATTTAAAATCATTTTCAGCCAAACAGCCAGGCTGTGTCTTACCTGCCTTTTTATTGTTGTATTAAATGAAAAATATTATATTACATTAAAATGAAAAAATTATAATTTTATTGCCTGGCAACAAAATTATTTTATTTTTAACAATTACCATTGTTTCAAAAAGTTTAAATAAATTTTCAAGTACTTTACTCTTGTTAAAACGTAAAAGGTTGCGGGTAAACTACCCCTTCCCCTTAACCGATCTTCACCAAAATCGAAAGTCATTGAGACCTCTACAAATCAGGGAGGTATGCAAAAAATTATTTGATTCTGTTTGAATTTGCGGCTGTTATCGTTTGCCATAGAAAATACGCTTGATAAAAAAACGTTGCAGGTAAACTACCCCTTCCCCTTAACCGATCTTCACCAAAAACAACAGGTCTTGAGTACTCTAAAAATCAGGGCTGTATGCAAAACATTATTTGATTCTGTTTGAATTTGCGGCTGTTATCGTTTGCCATAGAAAATACCCTTGTTAAAAAAACGTTGCAGGTAAACTACCCCTTTCCCTCAACCGATCTTCACCAAAAACAATAGGTCCTGAGAACTCTACAATTTAGGGCTGTATGCAAATAATCTTTTGATTCTGTTTGAATTTGCGGCTGTTATCGTTTGCCATAGGAAATACCCTTGTTAAAACATAAAACGTTACAGGTAAACTACCACTTTCCCTTAACCGATCTTCACCAAAAACAATAGGTCTTGAGTACTCTACAAATCAGGGCTGTATGCAAAACATTATTTGATTCTGTTTGAATTTGCGGCTGTTATCGTTTGCCATAGAAAATACCCTTGTTAAAAAAATGTTGCAGGTAAACTACCCCTTTCCCTCAACCGAACTTCACCAAAAAGAATAGGTCTTTATAACTCTACAATTTAGGGCTGTATGCAAATAATCTTTTGATTCTGTTTGAATTTGCGGCTGTTATCGTTTGCCATAGGAAATACCCTTGTTAAAACATAAAACGTTACAGGTAAACTACCCCTTTCCCTTAACCGATCTTCACCAAAATCATCAGATCTTGAGAACTCTACAATTCAGGGCTGTATGCGAAACATTATTTGATTCTGTTTGAATTTGCGGCTGTTATCGTTTGCCAAACAAACAAAATTACTCTTGCTAAAAAAAAACCGTTGCAGGTAAACTACCCCTTTCCCTCAACCGATCTTCACCAAAAACAATAGGTCGCGAGTACTCTGCAAATCAGGACTGCATGCTAAAACTTATTTGATTCTGTTTGAATTTGCGGCAGTTATCGTTTGCCATAGAAAAAAAATCTACAGACACACAGACAGACACGCAGACAGACACACACACAGACACTTTTCGGAAAACGACTTTTTTCATGTTTTGAGTGTAGTAGAATCAGAATCTGCAATAATCTCGAACACGATTTTTTTTGCCATCACCATACTTCCATTCCTTAAGGAATATGGAAGTAATACCCTTGTTAAAAAAACGTTGCAGGTAAACTACCCCTTTCCCTCAACCGATCTTCACCAAAAACAATAGGTCTTGAGAACTCTACAATTTAGGGCTGTATGCAAATAATCTTTTGATTCTGTTTGAATTTGCGGCTGTTATCGTTTGCCATAGGAAATACCCTTGTTAAAACATAAAACGTTACAGGTAAACTACCCCTTTCCCTTAACCGATCTTCACTAAAAACAACAGATCTTGAGAACTCTACAATTCAGGGCTGTATACGAAATATTATTTAATTCTGTTTGAATTTGCGGCTGTTATCGTTTGCCAAAAAAAAAAATTTCCCTTGATAAAAAAAAACCGTTGCAGGTAAACTACCCCTTTCCCTCAACCGATCTTCACCAAAAACAATAGGTCGCGAGTACTCTACAAATTAGGGCTGTATGCAAAAAATTATTTGATTCTGTTTGAATTTGCGGCAGTTATCGTTTGCCATAGAAAAAATATCGGTATGGAGAACCATACATGACTTCCATATTCTAAGATTTATATTTAAAATCATTTTCAGCCAAACAGCCAGGCTGTGTCTTACCTGCCTTTTTATTGCTGTATTAAATGAAAAATATTATATTACATTAAAATGAAAAAATTATAATTTTATTGCCTGGCAACAAAATTATTTTATTTTTAACAATTACCATTGTTTCAAAAAGTTTAAATAAATTTTCAAGTACTTTACTCTTGTTAAAACGTAAAAGGTTGCAGGTAAACTACCCCTTCCCCTTAACCGATCTTCACCAAAATCGAAAGTCATTGAGACCTCTACAATTCAGGGACGTATGCAAAAAATTATTTGATTCTGTTTGAATTTGCGGCTGTTATCGTTTGCCATAGAAAATACGCTTGATAAAAAAACGTTGCAGGTAAACTACCCCTTCCCCTTAACCGATCTTCACCAAAAACAATAGGTCTTGAGTACTCTACAAATCAGGGCTGTATGCAAAACATTATTTGATTCTGTTTGAATTTGCGGCTGTTATCGTTTGCCATAGAAAATAAAACGTAAAAGGTTGCAGGTAAACTACCCCTTCCCCTTAACCGATCTTCACCAAAAACAATAGGTCTTGAGTACTCTACAAATCAGGACTGTATACAAAACATTATTTGATTCTGTTTGAATTTGCGGCTGTTATCGTTTGCCATATAAAATACCTTTGTTAAAAAAACGTTTCAGGTAAACTACCCCTTTCCCTCAACCGATCTTCACCAAAAACAACAGGTCTTGAGAAATCTACAATTCAGGGCTGTATGCGAAACATTATTTGATTCTGTTTGAATTTGCGGCTGTTATCGTTTGCCAAAAAAAAAAAAATTTCCCTTGATAAAAAAAACCGTTGCCGGTAAACTACCCCTTCCCCTCAACCGATCTTCACCAAAAACAATAGGTCGCGAGTACTCTACAAATCAGGGCTGTATGCAAAAAATTATTTGATTCTGTTTGAATTTGCGGCAGTTGTCGTTTGCCATAGAAAATACGCATGATAAAAAACGTTGCTGGTAAACTACCCCTTCCCCTCAACCGATCTTCACCAAAAACAATAGGTCTTGAGTACTCTACAAATCAGGGCTGTATGCAGAAAATTATTTGATTCTGTTTGAATTTGCGGCTGTTATCGTTTGCCATAGAAAATACCCTTGTTAAAAAAACGTTGTAGGTAAACTACCCCTTTCCCTTAACCGATCTTCACCAAAAACAAAAGGTATTGAGAACTCTACAATTTAGGGCTGTATGCAAATAATCTTTTCATTCTGTTTGAATTTGCGGCTGTTATCGTTTGCCATAGGAAATACCCTTGTTAAAACATAAAACGTTACAGGTAAACTACCCCTTTCCCTTAACCGATCTTCACCAAAAACAATAGGTCTTGAGAACTCTACAATTCAGGGCTGTATGCGAAACATTATTTGATTCTGTTTGAATTTGCGGCTGTTATCGTTTGCCAAACAAAAAAAATTTCCCTTGCTAAAAAAAAACCGTTGCAGGTAAACTACCCCTTTCCCTCAACCGATCTTCACCAAAAACAATAGGTCGCGAGAACTCTGCAAAACCGGGCTGTATGCAAAAAATTATTTGATTCTGTTTGAATTTGCGGCAGTTATCGTTTGCCATAGAAAAAAAATCTACAGACAGACACACAGACAGACAGACAGACAGACAGACACACAGACACTTTTCGGAAAACGACTTTTTTTCATGTTTTGAGTGTAGTAGAATCAGAATCTGCAATAATCTCGAACACGATTTTTTTTGCCATCACCATACTTCCATTCCTTAAGGAATATGGAAGTAAAAATCTACAGACACAGACACACACACACACACAGACACACACACAGACACTTTTCGGAAAACGACTTTTTTTCATGTTTTGAGCGTAGTAGAATCAGAATCTGCAATAATCTCGAACACGATTTTTTTGCCATCACCATACTTCCATTCCTTAAGGAATATGGAAGTAAAATTAATTAAAATGATAAAAACTTCCTGAATGTAAAGTACATATTTTACTGATTGCGTTCCAAGAATAATTTTTACTTCCATATTCCTTAAGGAATGGAAGTATGGTGATGGCAAAAAAAATCGTGTTCGAGATTATTGCAGATTCTGATTCTACTACACTCAAAACATGAAAAAATATCGGTATGGAGAACCATACATGACTTCCATATTCTAAGATTTATATTTAAAATCATTTTCGAAATGAAATATTACCATAGAAACTATTTCTTTCTACTTACTGCTTCAGCCTTAACCACAGTACTGTGGTCACTAACGTATACCACCTCACGTTATCGCACTCGATTTTCACTGATGATGGAAGTCGATGGCATTGCCAAAATGTCTGGTTTTGTAGAAAACATTGGACTACGGCCAAATATCCCGGGAAGGAATTTTAACAAAAACTACTTCTTTGTTGCCGATAACGTTGTACACATATATATCAGTGGCGAAGTTACATGGAGGCAATTGAGGCAATGCCTACCCTAACAAATTCTGTAGAATAAAAATTATAAATACGTATGAACTACATAACGTAAAGATTATACATTGTTACTGGGACTGTCAAATTTATTAAACCGAAACGTGCTTTATTGAGCGACCGCTAGATGGTGACAGGTGAGATTCGGCATAGTTCGTTTAAAGCGAATGAGGCAACCTGAACTTGCCTCAGCGTTTTTTGTATACATCGTATGTAAGCAATGTAGTGGTGTGATAGGGAAGTGTAGGGAGGGGGGATTGTCCCGCGCTGTACACATAGAGCGTTGAGGCATGCCTCACTTCTGTGGTCCAAACAGTTAAGTTAAAGCGCCTGTGTTGTTTCTAAGTGTTTATTTTATGCGGTTATTAAAAGTGTCACTGTTATTCCGCTGAACTAACAGATGATCAAGATTGTTATTTGAATTATTTGTAACATTAAACATATATATAGAAACTAACCAAGTTTAAAAATTTGAAGTTCAATCAGTTGTATTATTGTGTATGACTAATACAAGGATTGTTCAATAGACACACGTATAGAGCTGTAAAGCATTTTTTATTCAACGATTTTAAAAGAAGTCTCCAATAACATTAAGACATGAGTTCCGCTGTTGCGCTAACCTGTAGATTCCCTGCTAGTAAAATTCTTACGGCTGTTTGTGGAACCATTCGGTTACAGCAACTCTACCTCAGCGTCCGATTTGACCCACCGTCCTTTTAGTGATTCCTTAAAAAAAATTTAAGATAAGATTTTTGCCTACCCATTCATTAACTACTAGCTTCGCCAGTAAGCAAATTGATGTCCATTTTTTCGGCTTGCACGCGTTATGTTGGTGTGGGTTTCGGCACTTTCCATTTAAAAAGCGTGCAAACGTAAGAAAATAAACATGAGTGAGGCCAGAAATAACGTGAATTGTGTGTTTGTGTCTTACCTGCCTTTTTATTGCCGTATTAAATGAAAAATATTATATTACATTAAAATTAAAAAATTTTAATTTTATTGCCTGGCAACAAAATTATTTTATTTTTAACAATTACCATTGTTTCAAAAAGTTTAAATAAATTTGCAAGTACTTTACTCTTGTTAAAACGTAAAAGGTTGCAGGTAAACTACCCCTTCCCCTTAACCGATCTTCACCAAAATCGAAAGTCCTTGAGACCTCTACAATTCAGCGATGTATGCAAAAAATTATTTGATTCTGTTTCAATTTGCGGCTGTTATCGTTTGCCATAGAAAATACGTTTGATAAAAAAACGGTGCAGGTAAACTACCCCTTCCCCTTAACAGATCTTCACCAAAAACAATAGGTCTTGAGTACTCTACAAATCAGGGCTGTATGCAAAACATTATTTGATTCTGTTTGAATTTGCGGCTGTTATCGTTTGCCATAGAAAATACCCTTGTTAAAAAAATGTTGCAAGTAAACTACCCCTTTCCCTCAACCGATCTTCACCAAAAACAATAGGTCTTGAGAACTCTACAATTTAGGGCTGTATGCAAATAATCGTTTGATTCTGTTTGAATTTGCGGCTGTTATCGTTTGCCATAGGAAATACCCTTGTTAAAACATAAAACGTTACAGGTAAACTACCCCTTTCCCTTAACCGATCTTCACCAAAAACAATAGGTCGTGAAAACTCTACAATTTAGGGCTGTATACGAAACATTATTTAAGTCTGTTTGAATTTGCGGCTGTTATCGTTTGAAAAAAAAAAAAATTTCCCTTGATAAAAACAACCGTTGCTGGTAAACTACCCCTTCCCCTCAACCGATCTTCACCAAAAACAATAGGTCTTGAGTACTCCACAAATCAGGGCTGTATGCAAAAAATTATTTGATTCTGTTTGAATTTGCGGCAGTTATCGTTTGCCATAGAAAAAAAATCTACAGACACACACACAGACACACAGACACACACACACACACACACACACACACACACACTTTTCGGAAAACGACTTTTTTTCATGTGTTGAGTGTAGTAGAATCAGAATCTGCAATAATCTCGAACACGATTTTTTTTGCCATCACCATTCTTCCATTCCTTAAGGAAATATGGAAGTAAAAGTCGTTTTCCGAAAAGTGTCTGTGTGTGTGTGTCTGTCTGTGTGTGTGTGTGTGTGTGTGTCTGTAGATTTTTTTCTATGGCAAACGATAACTGCCGCAAATTCAAACAGAATCAAATAATTTTTTGCATACAGCCCTGATTTGTAGAGTACTCACGACCTACTGTTTTTGGTGAAGATCGGTTGAGGGAAAGAGGTAGTTTACCTGCAACGGTTTTTTTTTATCAAGGGAAATTTTTTTTTGGCAAACGATAACAGCCGCAAATTCAAACAGAATCAAATAATGTTTCGCATACAGCCCTGAATTGTAGAGTTCTTAAGACCTATTGTTTTTGCTGAAGATCGGTTAAGGGAAAGGGGTAGTTTACCTGTAACATTTTATGTTATAACAAGGGTATTTCCTATGGCAAACGATAACAGCCGAAAATTCAAACAGAATCAAAAGATTATTTGCATACAGCCCTAAATTGTAGAGTTCTCAAGACCTGTCGTTTTTGGTGAAGATCGGTTAAGGGAAAGGGGTAGTTTACCTACAACGTTTTTTTAACAAGGGTATTTTCTATGGCAAACGATAACAGCCGCAAATTCAAACAGAATCAAATAATTTTCTGCATACAGCTCTGATTTGTAGAGTACTAAAGACCTTTTGTTTTTGGTAAAGATCGGTTGAGGGGAAGGGGTAGTTTACCTGCAACGTTTTTTATCAAGCGTATTTTCTATGGCAAACGATAACTGCCGCAAATTCAAACAGAATCAAATAATTTTTTGCATACGTCCCTGAATTGTAGAGGACTCAAGGCCATTAGATTTTGGTGAAGATCGGTTAAGGGGAAGGGGTAGTTTACCGGCAACCTTTTACTTTTTAACAAGAGTAAAGTACTTGAAAATTCATTTAAACTTTTTCAAACAATGGTAATTGTTGAAAATAAAATAATTTTGTTGCCAGGCAATAAAATTATAATTTTTTCATTTTAATGTAAATTATGTATATATTAGAAAATATATCGTGCTTGGCAGGCAAGCATATTTCAGATTATAAATCTTAGAATATGGAAGTCATGTATGGTTCTCCATACCGATATTCACTTCCTTAGAGAATCTATCTCCCAATTCAAAAATAATTCGTAAAAATTTTAATTATTGCACACAATTTTATATTTTCATATAAAAACAAAGAATTCTAATATTGTAATGGTACATATCTTCAACATGCATTAATGAAGCAACATGATAAGAATAAAACACTAAATGATTAACACTAGGAATAAAAAGGGATGAGTCGGAGATAAAGGAATGGGTAATTAACATAATTATACGATCAAACAAATAAAAGTAATAGTAAAAGTAACATCTGATAAGAAAAATGTAGCAAGCAACGAAGCAAACGTTGAAAACGATAGTTCAATGCGATTTAACCAAAATAACCCAATAGATATGGTAAGTGAATAGGTAGAACCAGCCCCAACACCAGTGAAAAGATATATAAAAAGAAATAAAATAAGTGAATAGGTAAAACCAGCCACAACACCAGTGATTGACCAAATAAAATGAAACCAAATGAGAAGGTGAAAACCATAATATAAATGAAATGAAATGAAAAGACACAAACGAATAATATAGAACAAAAAAGGAGAAAAGTTACACTCAAATATAATATTGAAAAAGAAACCAATAAATGATAAATGTAAATGATAATTATTAGTATCAACCAAATAACCAATGTAAATGATAATTGTTAAAATTCAATAACTTAAAGATAAACAAAGTACACTAACCAAATAAATAGAGAGTAACTATTATAAATCACTCTAATATGACATGAACTTGTTAACAGTATAATTAACCATTGTAAAGTGAGAGATAAAGAAATGGAGAGATAGTGAACATGAGTATGTGAGAAAGAGAATTTAATGTTAGGTAATACCCACTAGTAACACTTAAATAAAATATTAAAAGTGCAATGTGACAGTGTAAAACCCCAAATTAAATAGAAACCCTATTGATAGGTATAAACACCTGATAACCAGTGATAAACACTAAAGGTTTATTGGTGAAAATAGTTATTAAATAAGGATTTTGTTATTATTAGTATTAAGATAAATTGTAGATGAGGAATACGATAGTATTAAGGGTTAGTGTTACCATGGTTAGAGGGTAAAGTTTATTTTAGAAAGAATATGATAAAGAATGGAAAGGCAGAATCAATAAACACCCTATGTTTTAAGGGATAGTTAGTTAAGTAAAGTTAAATGGTGTGATGATGTTTATCACCAAGAAATAAGTAAGAATAAATCAAATGTAAACAAGAGTAGTATAATAACTGTTAAAGAATTGTTTGATTAAGTTTATGTATAGGAATCTGGCTGAAGAGTTATACAGACCATAAAACCTAAACGTTATGTTATATTTTATAGAGAATAGTAAATAATAACCAAATTATAAACAATGACAATATAAATAAGAAAAAAGATAAATTAATATAAATCTAATAATACCGGAAAAGCAGTTAGAAAATAATAGACAGACCATAATATGGAAACTAATAAAAACATTCAATTATTATAAAACAGACCCAAAACCATTCAACAAGTAAACAAATCATTTGTAACACAAAACAAAACATGTACAGAGGTAAAATAATATGTAATTTGTATAAAATAAGGAAATATGGCCAATTACTACCTAGGCCTATGAAATGTCTAACTGTATAAAACCAATAACAACAAATTGTAAGAAATTAACTATAATATTAGCAAATCAAAGGCAAGTAACTAGTCAATGATAATTAATGGATCACATTAAGAGATAAATGTTAAATTAAGGACATAAAACAAGAAAGAAATGTAATTAAATAATATCAACATGATTGTTCAAACATTATAAATAAGCAAACCCAGCTTTGTGGGATGTCAAAATGATCTTTGAAAGAAATTACGAACAGTTGTGATAATATTTCATACTAAAATAAGAAGACCGAAGAATAATAGCAATCAGAAGATATTTAATCATAAAATAAAAATTCAAATATTCTAACAATGGGCTTAAGTCATGAATAGCCAATCAGAATCAATCAGTTACCATGACAACTGAACGTTATGTACGAATATTCCGTTAGAAACTATTAATTCCATAGTGATGCTCAAGAGGAATAGACGCCAAGCCGTAAATGGCCCAATTTTTTATTTAAAACAGTCAAAAGTAACCAAATTTATTCCAATGAAGAATCAAACTACCTGATGAGGGACTAATACATTCACCCTAGGCAACAGACCAGATTAATTAATTCCAAATTAATTAAATTCGACCAACATATACGAAAAATACGCAAGGCGTGATTGAATCCAAAGACGATTGAAGATTGAAGACCGACAACGATGACCCAACCTATTCAACTGTATGACACTACACATTAAGTCAACTGATTGATAAGTATTGCTGAATTACCCGAATTCAAATTAAGAATTCTCTTTAAATTTTCTCATAACACTTTGAACTCTCACTATAAACTGATGATATTATTTCTTTCAAAGATTAATTAATAAAAAATATTAATGAATACCACGTAACTGAATTATAACCTATGTATTAAACGAATAACACTGGCACACACTTTTAACACCACAGAGTTGAATTTAATCTAAACCTCTTTCATAATTAATTACCACAATTGTAAGGTGGTGTACTTTATTTAAATATCTTGTTCTAAACTTTTTTATCGTACTTAAAAGAATTCATTGGCAATTTTATTTTGTATAAATAAGAAGACGGCGTCCATCATGGCGTCAGATTAACTTATACTGCCACCCTGCTTTCTGCTGAGTGAACAATTAATTTATTGCCGAGGCAAAAAACTATTATAATAATCTCATTTGTACAAGCATTATTGAAAATTAATAAGCTATAAAGCGAAATAAATAAGTGTGAATCGTTACTAGCTGTCCTGTAATTATTTCAAGTGTATTATGTATGTTGTGTTCTGTAGCAGTGAATAGAATTAGCCAACAACATATTATGTTGGCAACACGTCCCCCCACACAAGCGAAATTCGAGTTCCCGCCAGTCGGAGAGTAATTCGAATCACTCATTACAATACCGTAAACAACTGAGATAGAATCTTTTAATTGTTTTCTTGCAAAACAATTTGGCGCCTATCGGGAAGAAAAAACTAATGAGTAAGGACAGGTAAGGACACATAGGCTACACGAAGCGTTTGTAACACAGTGACGCATTCAACGTGCGACTAAATAAACGCACCGACAGATCGAGATTTATTACAAAGTGACACCAACAAAGGTATTATAACAATATGTAGTTTCATTTCTTCTCTCAACCGCTTATTCTGTCTATTGTTATGACGCTCTCACTGCTCGTCGTGTGATACAGTGGAAACAAATTACAGAACACCAATGAAGTCACTAATAACCAGCTTTAATTGATCTGAAATAACAATTTTTAATCAACTTGTACAATAATCCAAGTCACATTTGTCCACATGCAATAATAATGTCAAATAATAGAACTATTTCCACACTATAACACAATAACACTTCGCCACAATACTTCAACCAATACTCGATCCGCACTAAGAAAAATCGCTCAACGAACTGAGTTGACCAGCCTCCAGCCTCTGCTATTTTAATGGTAGCGCATTCGTGTTCTAGAATGTACTTTCCATCCTTAACGCAGTGTGCAAGCTAATGCGTATTTCAAGCGTTCTTGAACACACTGGAACGTACTTGTGTGCAGCCTTGACTGAGGCTACACCTGCTAGACTAGTGTGGGGGCACGGATGTAGGACGCTCTCGGCTGTTCGAAGCGATTCTAATTCGTTTCAATACCTTTATTCTCCCAATCTACAACTTCCTGTTTTAGGAACCTACAACTTCCTGACTTCCTGTTGTATCTAGATTCATCTTTATATCATTCATTCCTCCAAACGTTATTGTTTTTCTCTCAAACTCTTGCTTATGGGTCTTTAAACATTACTTTTGCTGTCCATCGGTTTGGCTCTCCTATTCTTACATTATCGTATCATATCAGTCTTTTTCTTCTATATAATTTGGTGTTCTTTCTCCAGTCCTCCCTAGGCTCTTTAGGGAGTATATTAATAATATATTCCTATTGGTAATTCAGTCCATCTGTTTAACTCTACAACTCAACGCACAAAGTCCATCTTTATTGTACTTTTTCAACACTTGTTTATTTTACACCCAATTTTCTGCCCAACACATCAGGGTTATGTACCAGAGTTGTAAACTTGGATTTAGGAGAGGAATTAAAGTGAAGATAGGCTTATCGACTGTGTGGCTTTGCAAAGGATCTTTCCATTCTGTTTCCAATCTGAAACACAGTGAAACATAATTCGCTGAACTTAGTAGTGTTTCAGGTACAGATATCTACTGGTACAGAATTTATCAGTTCACCTAATTTCTACCTGGTACGTATCTATATAATTATAAACTATACAAAGTTCTATAAACGCTTAAATATAATACAGATTCTAAAACTACCTGCAGTATGAGATTAAGTAATATAATTTTACCAGTTTCTGCTTTTTACAGCTGTTAACATATAAAAATTTTGGATTGCTGCGAGGAAAGAGCCAATTAACTTAAACCTTAGTCGTCATCCAGTTCTTCTCGCAGACCAAATTAGAGTTGATTCGATGGTATGCAGTTTTAAAAACGTGTTTACCTAGCGATTTGCATAAGTCAGTCTAAATCCTTTTAAAGCGACAGAAATAACGAGGTAATTTCCGTTTCTCTGAGATTACATCACTTTTTAATGTTGAACTTTAGCTCCCGCCTGTCCCACTTAAACAAGCATTAACGCAAAATAAACAGAACGAAAATTTCCTGGATTCTCTGTTTCTTTACTTAATTGTTCTACCATAGTAAGAATAAAAACAAACTTTTTATGAAGGACATAAAAGGAGCTTACTGATAAACAGAAATACTAATATTTTGTTTTTTTTCTATACCGTTTTTCTTAACCTTTAGTCACTAAATTTTATACTTTTGTTTTTGTTTTTCTAAGTTAACTAAATCTCTACATCCAAACAAAGTTTATTTTACATTAAAATCCATCCACTTGTGTACAGTGTTTTGTAAAATAATCTCTCATTTATTCAGGGTTACGTAAAATAATATTTAAAAAATATTACGTACACAATATTAAAAACAGGTATCCATTTAATACACACCATTATTAGAAAAAGATGTGTTTTAATGTACACTGCTAAAGATTGTTACAGTTTGCTTACATTATATTTAAATTACTTAGTTCCAAGAGTTACTGGAGAGTTTGAGACTTGCATAAGTTAAGCCACTGCCTAATAACGGTAGTGCTTAGTAACACCAAACCTCTATCACACAACATCCAACCATTTGACAAACCCGATACAATTTGGTAAAATAAAAATATTACTCTCCCCCATCCTAAAGCAAGTGATTAGAAGAGCAAGTGTGAATCTGATTTCCTCCCCAACAATCAAAGGAACTTGAATTCCTTAGGCATACTACTCCAAATACAGGCTACAAGTGAGGACAAACCTCATTATGTCGAACGGTTATGTTCGTAATAACAGCATATACTTCGTAATAATGAAATATGATTTAATTTGAGGTTGTTACTTCCATATTCCTTAAGGAAATTGAAGTATGGTGATGGCAAAAAAAATCGTGTTCGAGATTATTGCAGATTCTGATTGTACTACACTCAAAACATGAAAAAAAGTCGTTTTCCGAAAAGTGTCTGTGCGTGTGTCTGTCTGTCTATCTGTCTGTGTGTCTGTAGATTTTTTTTATGGCAAACGATAACAGCCGCAAATTCAAACAGAATCAAATAATTTTTTGCATACAGCCCTGATTTGTAGAGTACACAAGATCTATTGTTTTTGGTGAAGATCGGTTGAGGGAAAGGGGTAGTTTACCAGCAACGTTTTATGTTTTAACAAGGGTATTTTCTATGGCAAACGATAATAGCCGCAAATTCAAACAGAATCAAAAGATTATTTGCATACAGCCCTAAATTGTAGAGTTCTCAAGTTCTATTGTTTTTCGTGAAGATCGGTTAAGGGAAAGGGGTAGTTTATCTGCAACGTTTTTTTAACAAGGGTATTTTATATGGCAAACGATAACAGCCGCAAATTCAAACAGAATCAAATAATTTTTTGCATACAGCCCTGATTTGTAGAGTACACAAGATCTATTGTTTTTGGTGAAGATCGGTTAAGTGGAAGGGGTAGTTTACCTGTAACATTTTTTATCAAGGGTATTTTTTATGCCAAACAATAACAGCCGCAAATTCAAACAGAATCAAATAATTTTTTGCATACGTCCCTGAATTGTAGAGATCTCAAGGACTTTCGATTTTGGTGAAGATCGGTTAAGGGGAAGGGGTAGTTTACCTGCAAACTTTTACGTTTTAACAACAGTAAAGTACTTGAAAATTCATTTAAACTTTTTCAAGCAATGGTAATTGTTAAATATCGGTATGGAGAACCATACATGACTTCCATATTCTAAGATTTATTTTTAAAATCATTTTCGAAATGAAATATTACCATAGAAACTACTTCTTTCTACTTACTGCTTCAGCCTTAACCACAGTACTGTGGTCACTAACATATACCACCTCACGTTATCGCACTCGATTTTCACTGATGATGGAAGTCAATGGCATTGCCGAAACGTCTGGTTTTGTAGAAAACATTGGACTACGGCCAAATATCCCGGGAAGGAAGTTTAACAAAAACTACTTCTTTGTTGCCAATAACGTTGTACACATATATATAAAAAATATGCATAAAATGAATGGCTTGTATAAGTTAATGATTGATCTCCATTAAGTAGTGCTCAAGTTTCCAAAGTTTTAATATTATGATGTCCGTAATTAAAACATCAGAGCAGGTTTAGTGTGTATGAGGGTTCACCGTGGACAAAAATTTTCAACATTTCCTATTGAGCGTTGCTTAGAATAAATCTGCGAATCTACAGTGTACATTTCACAGAACAAACACGCGGAAAAGAAGGAGCGCTCCGAAGTCACTCATGGACCCTCAGCATCTTGCAGAGGGTTCATTCCCTAAAGACGAAAAGTCTGTCTATGAATCGTTCCTCTGTAAACACGTGCAGTTACACTGCCCAGCGATCCACAGGAAGCAAATCGCTATCCACGCTGGACACTTTTTCGGCTTGCATGCGTTATGTTAGTATGGGTTCGGCACTTTCCATTTAAAAACCGTGCAAATGAAAGAAAATAAACATGAATGAGGCCAGAAATAACGCGAATTGTGTGTGTGTGTGTGTGTGTGTGTGTGTGTGCGTGCGTGCGTGCGTGCGTGCGTGCGTGTGTGTGCGCGTGTGCGTGCGTGCGTGTGTGTGTGTGTGTGTGTGTGTGTGTGTGTGTGTGTGTGTGTGTGTGTGTGTGTGTGTGTGTGTGTGTGTGTGTGTGTGTGTGTGTGTGTGTGTGTGTGTGTGTGTGTGTGTGTGTGTGTGTGTGTGTGTGTGTGTGTGTGTGTGTGTGTGTGTGTGTGTGTGTGTGTGTGTGTCTTCCCTGCCTTTTTATTGCGGTAGTGATAATAATAAAATGGAAACGTAAACAGTACATAACTGAGATATGCTTGCCTGCCACGCACGATATATTTTCTCTTATACATGACTAGCAGAATACCCGTGCTTCGCTACGGAGTTTCACGTTGTACGTAATGAAAATGTTAGTTTAATTAATAAAGTTTAATTAAAGTAGGCTTCTTAAAAATAAATAGCTGTTGCCCACAACTTCGTTCGCGTGGTCTTCAATTTAATGAGATAATATATTTAGAACAGAATCTATTCTATTGGGTTGCCATAGTAACCAGATCTAATAGTTTTTTAAGACTGCAAAGGACCCCCCAGAGGATCGTATCGAAAAAAACACCTGTCCTATGTTGGTTCTCCCGTTGCGTAAAATATTTGTGCCAAGTTTGGTTGAAATCGGTCCAATGGTTTAGGTGGAGACGTGGAAGACCCCAAAGGACCCCCCAAAGGATCGTATCGAAAAAAAACACTTGTCCTATGTTGGTTCTCCCTTTGCGTAAAATATTTGTGCCAAGTTTGGTTGAAATCGGTCCAATGGTTTAGGAGGCGATGTGGAAGACCCCAAGGAACCCCCAAAAGGACCCCATCGAAAAAACACCTATCCTATGTTGGTTCTCCCGTTGCGTAAAATATTTGTGCCAAGTTTGGTTGAAATCGGTACAGTAGTTTAGGAGGAGATGTGGAAGAAACCTTCGCGGACGTGCGCACAACAACTCACCGAAGTTTCATCGCAATCGGATGAATGGTATAGGAACGCATACGGGACAAACAAAGAAACATTCATTTATATATATATAGATGTAAACTATACCACTTACTTGACATAAACCGTGATAGCTAAGCTAATGTACAACATATATGTATTAATTATACACATAAATGTTCCTCGATAGACACTCTATCTATTGGCGAAAACTTGAATAAAATCCGTTCAGTACTTCCTGAGATTAGCGATTTCAAACACAGAGAGAAAACGGACCGACTTTACTTTATACTATGTACAGATTTACATTAAAATGAAAAAATTATAATTTTATTGCCTGGCAACAAAATTATTTTATTTTTAACAATTACCATTGTTTGAAAAAGTTTAAATGAATTTTCAAGTACTTTACTCTTGTTAAAACGTAAAAGGTTGCAGGTAAACTACCCCTTCCCCTTAACCGATCTTCACCAAAATCAAAAGGCGTTGAGTCCTCTACAATTCAGTGACGTATGCAAAAAATTATTTGATTCTGTTTGAACTTGCGGCAGTTATCGTTTGCCATAGAAAATACGCTTGATAAAAAACGTTGCAGGTAAACTACCCTTCCCCTCAACCGATCTTCACCAAAAACAATAGGTCTTGAGTACTCTACAAGTCACGGCTGTATGCAAAAAATTATTTGATTCTGTTTGAATTTGCGGCTGTTATCGTTTGCCATAGGAAATACCCTTGATAAAAAAACGCTGCAGGTAAACTACCCCTTTTCCTTAACCGATCTTCACCAAAAACAATAGGTCTTGAGAACTCTGCAATTTAGGGCTGTATGCAAATAATCTTTTGATTCTGTTTGAATTTGCGGCTGTTATCGTTTGCCATAGGAAATACCCTTGTTAAAACATAAAACGTTACAGGTAAACTACCCCTTTCCCTTAACCGATCTTCACCAAAAACAATAGGTCTTGAGAACTCTACAATTCAGGGCTGTATGCGAAACATTATTTGATTCTGTTTGAATTTGCGGCTGTTATCGTTTGCCAAAAAAAAAAAATTCCCTTGATAAAAAAAAACCGTTGCAGGTAAACTACCCCTTTCCCTCAACCGATCTTCACAAAAAACAATAGGTCGTGAGTACTCTACAAATCAGGGCTGCATGCAAAAAATTATTTGATTCTGTTTGAATTTGCGGCAGTTATCGTTTGCCATAGAAAAAAAATCTACACACAGACAGACAGACAGATAGACAGACAGACACACACACACACACACACAGACACTTTTCGAAAAACGACTTTTTTCATGTTTTGAGTGTAGTACAATCAGAATCTGCAATAATCTCGAACACGATTTTTTTTGCCATCATCATACTTCCATTCCTTAAGGAATATGGAAGTAAAATAAAATAATTTTGTTGCCAGGCAATAAAATTATAATTTTTCATTTTAATGTAAATTATGTATGAGTTAATATACATGTATAAAATAATATATCGTTCGTGGCAGGTAAGCACATCTCAGTTATATAATGTTTACGTTTCCATTTTATTATTATGACTACAGCAATAAAAAGGCAGGGAAGACACGCGCGCGCGCACACACACACACACACACACACAAAATTCGCATTATTTCTGGCCTCATTCATGTTTATTATCTTACGTTTTACGGTTTTTAAATGGAAAGTGCCGAAACCCACACCAACATAACGCGTGCAAGCCGAAAAAGTGGACATCAATTTGCTTCCTGTGGATCGCTGGGCAGTGTAACTGCACGTGTTTACAGAGGAACGACTCATAGACAGACTTTTCGTCTTTAGGGAATGAACCCTCTGCAAGATGCTGAGGGTCCATGAGTGACTTCGGAGCGCTCCTTCTTTTTCGCGTGTTTGTTCTGTGAAACATACACTGTAGATTCGCAGATTTACTCTAAGCAACTCTCAATAGGAAATGTTGAAAATATTTGTCCACGGTGTACCCTCATACACACTAAACCTGCTCTGATGTTTTAATTACGGACATCATAATATTAAAACTTTGGAAACTTGAGCCCTACTTAATGGAGATCAATCTTTAACTTATACAAGCCATTAATTTTATCCATATTTTTATATATATGTGTACAAGGTTATCGGCAACAAAGAAGTAGTTTTTGTTAAACTTCCTTCCCGGGATATTTGGCCGTAGTCCAATGTTTTCTACAAAACAAGACGATTCGGCAATGCCATCGACTTCCATCATCAGTGAAAATCGAGTGCGATAACGTGAGGTGGTATACGTTAGTGACCACAGTACTGTGGTTAAGGCTGAAGCAGTAAGTAGAAAGAAGTAGTTTCTATGGTAATATTTCATTTCGAAAATGATTTTAAATATAAATCTTAGAATATGGAAGTCATGTATGGTTCTCCATACCGATATTTTTTAATATACTGTAACAACCTTTTTTCATTGGGAACATAACAAATTTTGAATATTCTTACACCACTTGCAGGAAGTGAAATAATTTGAAAAAAATATTTTCATATGCTACGAAGGTTTAAAATAATTCTAACTTATGAAGATCAAACCGTTCACAATTAAAGCTTCATATTAAATAAACATTTTCATTAAAATGTATAACAATTCTTTTTTTTTGTATCGGCCGTCTAAGGACCACATGCCAATTTCAATTCTTTACTCTCTGTTCTTTCTTATTCTCCAATATTCTTTCATATTTTCACTGTGTCTCTTCTTCCTGTCTTCAGTCCACTTTGAACCTGCGTTTTTCTCTCTCCTATCCTGGACTCCTTCCATTTTTAACACTTTTGCCCGAAAAACTTCTCTTTCCATTACTTCTTCTGCGTGTACATTACTTTTTTCTAAATCCTTTTGGACTTCTTTAATCCAACTTGATGTTGATTTCTTCTCCCACAGATATTTGAAGATTTGCTTTGTCAACCTAGTGTCGTCCATTCTATATAAATGAACAAAAAGTAATAGTCTTCTTTTTCTCATTGTTTCTGTTATTTTTTCTATACTTTGATATATTTCATCATTACTTCTTAATTTCCAACCTTCTGAAATTTTTCGTGGGCCTAATATTTTCCTAATACTTTCTCTTTCCAATATTTCTAGTATGTCTAAATTATAATTCAATGCTAGACATTCACTTGCATGTAGGCATTCTGGCCTCACTACTGTACTGTAATCCTTATTTTCGCATTTTTAGATATGCACTTTTTATTGTAAATATCTTTAGTTATAGGCCTACCAAATGCCTTTTCCATCTTATGAATACTTTTTTCTATAGCAGATTTTTCTAAACCGTTCTCTTGAATTACTTCTCCTAGATACTTAAATTTTCGAACTCTCTCTATCCGACCAAAATAACAATTCATTTTATTTTTATTAATAATTATTATAAAAAATATCACTGTAAAATAACTAAGTTTTGGTTTTTCATGGAAGTTAAGTACCTATCGTATCATGGACGTAAAGACGTGACACCAGTTCTAGTCAAGGTCGTGATACCGATAACAAGTTGCACAATTTCCAGACCATTCTGTGGAAACATTAACAGAGCACTCCGAAATCAAGTACTGAGGTGACAAACTGGAAATTCTATTCAATATTGTGTAGACTTGTGTGAACAGCGTAGAGAAAGCAAAGAGTCGCTTACAGGCATACGAAATTACATTTCTTTGAAAAATACACGAGATTTTACCATATAGGAAACTAAGAAAGATGTAAGGGGTGAATTGGATGCCTTTAGTGTTAGTAAAAAAATAAATACTGTAGAGAGAGGGGGTGAAAATATGTAGAAAGAATGCGGCTAGTACGTCTAAACAAGTATGGATGCACAGACCGCTAAGGAAAGAAAACGCATGGCATCGATGCAGAAAAGAGGAGCCCTCAGAGTAGCATCCTCTTACCAGACAGTGCCAGAGCCAGTAGTCCTGGTGGGTGATAGCGTGAGTGATTCCCATAGACCTGTTGGCTCTAGAGCGGAAGCATTTATTCGAAAGAAGAGATGAAATTGGAAGGGATGCCGCAAAGCATGAAGCCAGGGAACTCACTCTCCGGCAAGAGCGTTGGGATAGAGAGGATAGAGCAAGATGGACCGCAAGGCTTATACCAAACTTTTAGGAATGGATCGACCGCCAACACGGTAAGGTCAACTACCGTGTGACCCAGTTGCTCAGTGGCCACAGCAATGTTAATGCCTACCTCCATAGAATGGGAAAGGTGCAATGGCCAGCATGCCAATACGAAGACTCTCCCGATGAAGATGCCTCGCACACGTTTTTCAGATGCTGCAGATTTGTAAGGCAGAGGACGTTGCTGGAAATGGACCTCGGGTAGTTCACGCCCGAGAGCGTAGTTACACTTATGCTTCGAGGTAAGGCGAAATGGGACCGCATCAATGGCTTTATTCAGTGGGTCCTACTAGAAAAAGAAAGACAGGCCCAACTTGCACCCATCGGGCAGTAGGAGATGAGAAACAACTAGAAGAAGCCCGACAAGGGCGCAATAGACTCCATCCTGAAGTAAAACTCTAAGTGGTTCCAGGATGGATATAAATGCCTGAATTAGAGGTGGGTTTTTTAGTGGGTGAGAGTCCCACACACCAGAAGAAGTACGCCTCCTCTGAAGGTGCATAAAGCATTTTCCCTTTCTATAACAGAAATAAATAAAAAAATAAAAAAATTATTTACTTTATATTATTTTTATCAATCCTGATAACTACGTTTAGAGCATGAACATATACAGAGTAAAAATTGCAAAAGGTTGCTTCATTGAAAAACAGTTTGAAAAATAGTATCAGACAGTTGTTTACAGATAAAAATTCCCCGTGCTTCAGACAAAGATAAGACTCATCATACAAACAAGATCAAGATTTATTTGCGCTTGCTCATTTATTTTCTTACATGTAGTGAAGCTTTTAATATACAACGATGAACAACACTGTGTTAGTAACAAAAATGAATTTCCATGAGCTGGTAACACTGACGAAATAAGGTTTGGCCCATCCATGATACGTCTTATACTGTCTGGAAACAACTGTAGTGCGTATGACGCTTAATATATCGTATTTTTTCTAACGATTTGTTAATTCTTTCTGCTCAAAATATTTTCATTAAATTTTGTTGTAAATAAGGTTTTTATTTTGTCAACAGCGTTTACCTTAATGTGTTGTCACCACAATGTCACCCCTTCAAGTCTACACCGCGCCAAACACCTCCCAGGAAAAAATCAAATACACTGGAACTCTCGAATAACGAACTCGCTTATAACGAGAACTCGGATGTAACGAGCAACAGAACAAGATTTGTTTGGTTTTGTATCTAAGTAATGATAATTAAACTCGCTTTTAACGATAGGAACGCATTAGAGACTTGGTTATAACGAGCATTTTATCGCAGGCTTGTTCATGCGTTAAGGTCTAACAAAAGTTCGTTACAAAACAGCATTTTAAATTCCTTTAAAATCATTAACGCAATTTAGTGAAACTAATAATCTAAGTGATGAATTCGTGGAAAATTTCAATAAATTACGAAACAACTTTGATATCTACAGATACAAACTTACCTAACGAAAAAAACAGATGACTTTTTAAGGTTAATTAAGTTCTGTGTGCGAAATATAATTTTGACGATTCCATTTAGAACGAACAACAAAACGACAAATAAATTAGAGTGAATTTTTTTGTAATTTAAAATAATTATTGTACATGTGGCATGGAAAGTTTTGAGTTTTTTGCCAGATATCCGGCTGATTTTTGGTAAGTTTTTACTACACAGTTACTTTTAATATATTTCGCAAATGCACTATACGTCAATACTCAGCAAAAAGAATGTAAGTGTCTAAAAAATGTTTAAAGTCTAAATTTCACTTTTAAGCGTAGAATGTAAAAAACATGTCAAAATTTTATTATGCAAAGCCTCTTCTATAGTTGACGTTTTGTTGTGTGTTCGATAATCACGGTATAAAAATTAAGGCTTGTGAGTCGACAACTCGGATGTAGTGAGCACCTTGTTTTAATGAGCACATTTGTCTTGTCCTTTCAATCTCGTTGTAAGCAAGTTCCACTGTATTTCATTTTAGATTAACATGCAGCCACATGTGTTTGCGTATCTCGGTTAAAATTAATTCTCTCTCAACAGACTGATAACGCGTAATGAGCCAATATGTCGCGGTCGCCTGCGTACAGTAACTAATACGCGGTAGGTTTGCCAATATACGGAGGGTCGCTACGTCGGTGTTCCACTGTGTCGGCGACAATTTGTCGACCGTACGAATGCACACTTATTTACAACTGACAGGTTACAGGTTTTGTCATTTCGGCACTGAGGAAACGACTTTGCCTCTTTCCAGAAGTTCATATCTCTTCCGAATAACGAGTAAAATGTTGTCCCATAAAATGCCGTCACTAAAAATATGACTTTTTTTGGCTCTTCCCACACTTCTTTTATGGGTCTCAGAATTGGACTTCAACGAAAGGCTAGGCCAGTCGCATCCAAGCGGCTGAAATGAGATTTCTCAGGCACGTGGCAAGGTATACTCTCCATGATCATAGAAGAAACACAGATTTACGGCAGCAACTTAATATTATGAGTATACTCGACAGGATCGCCCAGTATCGGCTGAATTGGTGGGAACATCTTTGCCGAATAGATGACTGCCCCATCCCCAAACAACTATGGAACTATAAGCCGAGGGGACGGAGAGGTGTGGGACCTCCGAGGAACCGCTGGAGTGACCAGCTCTAATCTTTGCCTATTTGAGACCGGAACAAACCATCCTTGGTTTAATCCTTGAAGATGATGATGATGATTATTATTATTATTTTTAAAATCAACTTTATTCAAGTTGCAATATTAAAATATACTTAGATGTACACGTACACAAACTAAAAACGTAACCCTAAATGAAACTGTTAACTTTATTACAGTGAATCATCTTAATTTTTATTCATTTTATAACACTCAGGTACAAACTGATTAACTCGTGTTAATACATTTTTACCACAATAATTACAATATACATTCGTTTAAAACACTACAAAAAATAATTACCCAAAATAAATGTTTCAAATCCCTTAAGGTACAGTTTAAGGTACTGACGTTGTTACGAAATAAAGTGGACAACAAGCTATTAAGGTTTTAGAAGGTGTCTGGCCTCTATCCTGACAAGGAGAGACAAATCAGAAACTCTTCTGGGAGCTATCAGGGTTCTTTTTTGTATCTATCCAACTACCATAACAGTTGAGAGAAGCACAGGAAATTTCTGCCATAATTTTCGATTTTTAAACCTTGTGTCAAAGGCCAAAAAACGGAGCCAACCTTTTGAGACATTTTGTCGTTTCCTTCAAACACAATTTTTGTATTAAATACAACCGCTATATTATTGGTTACAAGATATTTGAGTGTCCAGTGAGACACTTGAATTTCTCTAAATCTAAATCAACATAAACGTTTAGAAATTTTCATTTGATCTAGCAAATTTAACAGAACATACTACAGATAAATTAAAACAAGAAGGTTAGTCTCAAAATACTGCAGCCTTTCTACGTCTGTAGAAATCCAAATTCCAAGGATCCAAATTAAGTGATGAATCCTTATTCTAATAGTTACTAATAAAAACTGTTCCTTGTTACGACAATGGTTTCTACTTGTCATGCGCCTTAGTATCTTAAAATAATACATAACTTTTTACAAAATCTTTGGGCAATAAAAGAGTAATCGCTTATTCTTTCTGTGGACACTTAAAAAATCTGTTATGGTGAATAACAACAACGATTTGAATGGCCAACTTGGTACACACGTGGGAAAATAATTAAAAATACGTATTTAACATTTCAACATTTTCTAATCGTTTCTCCTTTAGAACCTGCTACTACTAAGAGATGCGTTTGTAAACTTGATACTTTTTATTTTCGTACATTTGACCTTCACGAAGATTATTTCCAGTTATTATTTTAATAACCTCCTCAGTTGACGCACACATAAAATACATTGAGAGAAGACATCCTTGCCTTACTACCTTCCTGATTTTTATATATTTTTTTCATTCTTGTGAATTAAGTCCTTCCAGGTTTAGTAGATGCCCCATGGTACGTCAGGAATCAGACACTTCACACCAATCTGAAAATACCTCTCATAAATGACGCAATCCAGAGGATTGTAAAAAAATACGCCCATCAAATAGTAGACCACGAAAATGAGCCAATAGAGAAACTATACAACAACGGTCCCGAAGAGAGAAAACTCCCCAGAACTTGGCCTGAAGATTTGCTAGATCCATAAGAACACTCTTCTATAACGAGAAATATCAGTTGACTCTCTATCACTAGTTGACAGAGTAATATTAATTTCTTTACATGTATTAGTATATAATTAGCCTGAAGACGATTGCTGATTGTTTGCGTGGGCGAAACGTTGCATTTATATTTTTACTAGGATGGCAAAAGTCCATCAGTGAAAATCAAATTCAAATGTGTACAATCCATTACAGATATCTTTCAAAGAAACTGAATTACTTGCTGGTTCCTACGCCTGTCTAAATCTAAATTTACTTTTTCCACTATGCCTCTCTATTTTTTCTTTTATCTTGTTTGTTACAATACTGATAAGTATTTTTGAAGAATACGATAAGAAAAAAGTACTTTTACACTAATACATTCTACTGCCCCTCTTTTTTTTTAGAATGCTGACATGTTTTATTTTATTTTTTAATCATCTGGAATAGCCCTTTCTTCATAAAAATTGTGTGTGATTTAAAATCTTGTCCTTAATGTCTTCACCTAATGTCTTCTCCTTCTTCTCCTCTTCAAGGAGAATAATAGGTTACATAAACCTGTTCCGGCACCCATCTCATCCTCGGACAACCCACGTCTCTTCTACCAATGGCTTTATAGTTCAGTCCCGCTTTCGGAAATCGATCCCCTGTCATCCTTTGCAGATGATCCCACCATTGTCTTCTGTAAATTTCAATAATTCCATTTATGTCCTTTACTTCGAGTTCTGCTCTGATAGCTTATTGTATCTTGCAATGTACTTGCAGTATATAATTTAGAATACTTCGAAGAAACTATTTCAGCACTGAATCTTGCTGCTTTCCTTTTTTTGTCATGACCCACGCCTTACTTGCATAAATCAACGTGGGTATTGCAATCGTCTTATAAAATTTGATGCTTGTGCTATGTCTTGTTTTATTTATAAGATTTCTATAAATCGTACCACAAATATTCTAAATTTATTTATTTTCTCTGTTATATCATATTCAGGTTCATAGCTTACTACACAGCCGAGATATTTGAGACGGCTCACTTGTTCTAATGTGCTGTTGTTTATAATTATCTTAGTCCTCACTGGATATTTACCTTTAAACGCCATGGTTTTGGTCTTTCTTACTGAAATTTGTCAGTGAGTACTCTCTTGCCACATCTTGTAATTGAAACATAGCTCTTTGCAAATCATCCTCATTTTCTTGAATAAAAGCTATGTCATCCGCATTTAGCAGGGAACCCATACAAATTGATTTGTTAAGCTGTATTCCCGAAGTCACTCTGTATTTCCATGCTCTTAACATGTCATCAGTGTATGTATATTAAACAAGGTTGGGGACACACAGCATCCCTGCCTAACTCCCTTATTTATTGGAATATCACCTGAGAGCCTACCATTCATATCCAGGACTACAGATGTACTTTTATAAAGGATCTTAACTGAACTCATTAAATGCTGTAGATATCCTCTTCTATCCATAATGTTTCTATGGTTATGTCACTAATGTTTCTGTAGGAATGTTGCTTACAGTTCCATTATAATTTTTAAAAAAATCATTAGTCTTGTATGCACATATAAATTTTGTATTGTCTGGTCTATAATAATAATAATAATGATCTATATACTGTAATGCATCTGGTATCATCAAAGAGTCGTCTGACAAATAAATGAAATGCAAACCCAACAAATTCATAGAAAGAAATGAATACTTCCTACTTACGCTCGTGTACAGATGTACATAAATTGAACCCCTGGTCATCCAGTTCCATTATGCAGTTTGAGGAACCACTGTCCGTACATGTGTTCACAAACGTATTGTCTACACGAACAATAAACCAACCGAGGTTAACAGTGTGCTCAAAGACGAATTAATAGGACAAATCAACCAGTATTAATCGTGTTTCATGTTTAATCAATTTAGCGATCAATGTTTAATCATGTTCTCTCGTTGCCTTAAGGCATGTTACACATGTGTCTACACTAATAGCCGTTCCGAAGCAAAATACCGATTAACTGATTGCTGTACAAACTACTTGTTTCCTTTAAGTTGCTACACAGCTCCACAGCTTATAATATTATTAACGTTACACGCTTATGCAATAATCTGTTCATTAAAAACAGAACTGTTAAAAGAAACTAAAATATTTTTTTTCTACGTACAAAAATAATTTACGTAATGTATTACACAGAAATTGATAAACTATATTGGGATATGTTGAATCGATCTACATACATTTATACTTCAAATCGTTTACAGCAGTGTCGATTGACTGGAAGTCAATTTAACCGAACGACAATTATCCGGCACATCTCGCTACGAAGTTTGTTAACAATTATCGTCCAGGACAGAAGTCACCAGAAAGTATAAGGATTTAACTGGATCATTTGTTAGGCCTACAGACAAAACACCCAAAATCCTCATTACGTAAACTTAATGTTTATCAGTCGGACATGCAACAGATGTGAATTTCCAATAGTTTTGGATACACCTGACTGATGTCTTCTTCTCACTCCTTAACTCCGTATGGCTCTTTTTATAATAATATGCACAGAAGTGACACTGTTATACTTGGTGGACACTGTTCTGCATAAACAGAACTTTTGCATATGATGATTACTTTGTTTCGCTTAATACTGTTCAGAAACGTTTCCATCGGAACGTTATTTTACCGTTTAAGTACGTCATTCAGCTGCACACATGATCACAACCAGTCTTTTAGTTGGTTTAAACGAGAAGGCTACGCGAAGTACATCACCCTCCTATTTTTGTCTCCTTTAAGAGCCTTTTTTGTCTTCCATTTTAATCCTGATACAGCCCTGTGCTCTGAAAAATGACACTAGTTTCTTTATAGAGCTCTTAATGATAAAGAAAGAAATGACACATAAAATGTATTATAATAAACAATTTTATAATTTACTATAATAAATAAAAATAAATTATAATTTATATAAATTTACTCATGTAATTATATTTATGTAAATATACATATTATAATATTGTATTATAATTGTGTATATACATATATATAAAACAATATTATGTCAACAATATATTATTTATATTAATATATATACATATATATATTATATTTAATTTTTATAATGAATTTACCTCAAGATATTTCTTTCCTTATTAGGAACATGTTTCGGGTACCATTGTGTACCCATCCTCAGCCTTCTGGTAAACAGCCTGAGGTAAATTCATTATAAAAATTAAATATAATATATACATCAAGAAACGGACTGTAGCAAAACGTGTTTGAACATATATATATATATATATATATATATATAAATATATATATATAATCACTTTCTGCTACAGTTCGTTTCTTGATATAAAGTATTTAAAATTTATAAATATATTACCTCAAGATGTTCTTTTCCTTATTTGGAACATGTTTCGAGAGTTCCTGTTCTCTCATCTTCAGCCTTCGCCATCTTGTTTCTGGTTAAGTATTTGTGTGTTGGCTGCTGGATGTTATTAAGGTAGTTTGTTGGTCTTTGGTCTTTTAAAGTTGTATTATTGTGTGTTTGAATATTTCAAAATTTGAGTGCTTTGAATATTGTGTGCTTTGAATATTCTAAGCACTCAATATCGAAAATACACAAAATACAAAAACATGTACCACAACCACACACAATAATACAACTTAAAAGACCAAAGACCAACAAACTACCTTAATAACATCCAGCAGCCAACACACAAATACTTAACCAGAAACAAGATGGCGAAGACTGAAGATGAGAGAACAGGAACTCTCGAAACATGTTCCAAATAAGGAAAAGAACATCTTGAGGTAATATAATTATAAATTTTAAATACTATATATATATAATATGTAAATTATAATTATATAATTTTGAAAAGTTAAACAAACGTTTGGCATTCGTTTTACATCTAACATTTATTTCACAATACTCTTTTATTGGTGACTTCAAACGCAAAATGGAGACAGAGTATACAACTTTATCTATATTGTTATTTTGTGCAGTTCCTATAGGCTCAATGACACCCCCTTTCAAGAAATGAATGTTAATTTTCTTCCGAATAGGCCGTTTTTAACTACCGTTAAAGTTTCTAACGGTTGTTATCTTAATAGTCGACTTACTAACACCTGTTTGGTCCTGATTTGTAAATGCTCGTTTAATCGACTGTTCTATCACAATTGCCGATGTTGCTTCTGTGTGTGGCCTTCCCTATAATAAATTGCATATGTATGTTATGTTTTGAATACACGCATGATAAATTGACAATAACAATCAAGGCAACAACAGTTTCTTGAGCCAGATATGCATTTCTTCGTATGAACAATTTGAATTCGCGAGTTTAGTTGCCCACACTATGGCGGAATTAGTGTGCTTCAATTGTGCACGTCGTTGATGGGTCTGCGGCCATAGCGTGCTTCATTAGTTCTAGTAGGCCTACAGTTACACAGAACTGATCTTTTCCCAGTAAAGATGATCACTAATGGCCGATGCCCAATCGGTGAACTACCTGTGCGTTCGGCTAGATCGTCGCTTCAATTTCAGTGATCAATGTTACATCAAAGATCAACAAGTAATGCTAAAAGTGAAATCTTCCAAAAAGACAAGAGAAGAGGGTCACGTAACATTAATCGTGACATTTGTAGCACTAAATATGGCCTGTTAAAACGTTTACTGAATGGAACAGCTTTGGACCACAGCCAAACAGTCCGGAAGGAGACAGTTTTAATAATACTTTAAATAAGTGTTTTAAAAATAATCAGTAGATCTATTACTATATTATGCGTAATGAGTAATAGTATGGATACAGTTAAAATATAAAAGATTTCTGACAAGAACATCAGAAACGAGCAAACTTTGGTGGTCCCCACTCTTCACGGCCTTCCGTTCTCAGGTATCAGAGTGTCACACTGTCCGCACTGTTCGTAACATTCCTGTTGTGTGCACACTTCGCTGTCCACACTATTTGTGACACCGTTCACACCAAAAGAATCTACTTACATGCTCCAATTCTTTAGAATGGAAAATGCAGCACATGTCGTTGTTTTGATTGTACACCTACAAACGGCATAATCACAGCGCAAAATTAGGTAAGTTCTTTTCTTCAAAATATAGAAACGGTACAGAACTAAACGTTTGGTTCTATTTTTTTAGTTTTTGTGGTACGGTTCCTATACAGAAACTATGGTCTATTTTAAATAATAATGTTATCATTTTACTAGCAATATGTCCAAATAAAACATTTATTTTAATTTATTTACAATTTATTACAAACATTACGTATTACTTTTTTGTAAGAAGAAATCAAGTCAAGAGACTAGCTTAAGAAGCATAAATAAAACTGGGCACCGGCAAGAGTGTTTTAAAGATTATATTATATTGAAAATTGAGAAACATGTCTAAAACCGTTTGAGTACTCTGTTACGTAAAAAAGTGTAACCAGAATTTTATTTATCAAAGTCCTGTCATATGCCAAGCGAAATCGTTGTTTTGGTCATTCTCATAACCTCTAATTCGTAAAAACTATCTTGCACTGAAAATGATATTGATAACTGATTTCTTTTTGTAGCATCGATTTAGGAGAAGATAAGCTGCTACTATACAGAAAAGAAATGAATTGAAGCTAACGTTACGCTCCAGCCACTTATTAATGCCTTTAACGTCGTTCTGCGTACTCAGTTACAACGATTGATTGAGACTCAATCTCATTTTCGGTAAAAAGTGGAGAAGGCGAGTTTTGGAATGGAACGCCTCGAGTTGTCTTGGAGCTAGAAACCGCGCCTTTGTTTCATGGTGCTGCCCAGGAATCAAAACAGCGCTAAATCGGTACCACGCGTCATAGCTACTGATCTGTTGAGACCCATCCCATGTTACACGTATATCTTAATCTACTTGTGTATTTTGTATTAATAATAATTTATGAATCTTTGTATCTGATAAATATCATAGAATCGAACTTGCAGTATAAAAACATTATAGTTAACTGATAGCTTCAATCGATCGTCACTACAGGTAACTAATGAAATTAAAACGTTTTACCTATAAAAGCTATTAGTTTTGCCCGAGCTAGTTCGTGTCCAAATTAAAATATAATTTATTTAAAACGCTCTTGAATTTAAGAAAACAGATTAACGACTAAATATTAATTGAGCCCTGATTGTGAATAAAACTAAATCAGAGTAGTATTAGGGAAGAAAATCGGAATACAATATTGCAAAAAAAAACGGCAAATCTGACAAATATGAATATGAACGGAAATTGATAGAAATCGATCAAATAAAAAGCTATATAAAAAAGGGTAATTAAAGTCAAGAAAGTAGTAGGGGCTATCAGTTCCATACTATGGTCAAAAACGGTATCCCATGAAAAGAAAACAATATTTACAATGCAATTTTTAAGGGTGTGGTCTGAAACTGTAGTGAGAGCTGGCAGCTGAATAGACGCCTGGAAGGAAAACTGGCTGCTCTGGAGATGGGGTACTGGCGGAGGACGGCAAAAGCGTCGAGACTAGACGGAAATTAAGAAAGAAAGAATCACACAGAAAATTGAAGCTTTCTTAAAAGAGGATGTACAACAAAGGCAGCTGTCTTGGTCTGGTACATACACAGATTATCAGAAAGACGGAGAACACAAACTCTCACTTCCGGAAATGTCAATGTCATTGAAATGATTGTTCGAGCTTTAGGCTGTGGTCCACAAATTTCACAGCTTGGCGAAACTCCAGTCGTTCGGCCAGTGCCCACGACTGCCATCATCAGTGGAACAGGAATTTAAGATTTTAAACGCCCGATAAGAACTAAGTTAAGATCTTATCAAGTCAAAATTTGTGGACTACGACCCGGACAATAATGAAATCGTAAGAACAGGTTTCCAAACCTGTCTTGGAGTAATTTAGACAGGTCTGGGTTGGTGAAAGTAATTCAGAGAGGAATAAGACGAGGAGGAATTTTTTGGAGAATGGCGAGAGGGAACCGGAAGACGTACTACTCTATGACGCCGGAATTATAAGCAGGATTGGTGGTGACGAAGGGGGCATTTTCAGTTTCACTTCTAATGTTTGACAAAGAATACACACGCACACACACACAAGAGAGACTCTGTGTGTGTGTGTGTGTGTGTGTGTGTGTGCGTGCGTGCGTGCGTGCGTGCGTGCGTGCGTGCGTGTGTGTGTGTGTGTGTGTGTGTGTGTGTGTGTGTGTGTGTGTGTGTGTGTGTGTGTGTGTGTGTGTGTGTGTGTGTGTGTGTGTGTGTGTGTGTGTGTGTGTGTGTGTGTGTGTGTGTGTGTGTGTGTGTGTGTGTGTGTGTGTGTGTGTGTGTGTGTGTGTGTGTGTGTGTGTGTGTGTGTGTGTGTGTGTGTGTGTGTGTGTGTGTGTGTGTGTGTGTGTGTGTGTGTGTGTGTGTGTGTGTGTGTGTGTGTGTGTGTGTGTGTGTGTGTGTGTGTGTGTGTGTGTGTGTGTGTGTGTGTGTGTGTGTGTGTGTGTGTGTGTGTGTGTGTGTGTGTGTGTGTGTTCTTACTAACTATGGGCATATTTACAGCTGAAGTAAAAATATTGTTCTATTTTATTTTAAAGTGTATACATATTAGTCCCCCCTCCCAGTGAAGTTTCAAAAGCACAATTTTAAAAAGCATATTGAAATTTTACTTTCTTTTTAATTTTGTGTACAAACCATAAGGGAGACAGTCCTTCAATAAATGTAAATTAATCGAGAAATATGAATATCCTCTTTATGTAGTTGCATAACTTGTGTCGTTTATCAATAAGAATTATTAATATGAGGATCTTTCTTCTTCTTCCAATGTTGGCCTAGATTTGTATAGCATCCTGTTTAGCCATTGCTTAATAACAACTGTACTTCTGACTTCCTCTTCAACTAAATGAAGGAAAAATAAAATTATAAGACAAATTGTTTATTATTATATAAATATTAGCTTTAAACACAAACAAAGTACATATGTTATAAAAAAATGAGAAAAAATAGCTTTTGGCCCATGGGGGGATCGAACCCACGACCTTCGCGTTATTAGCACGACGCTCTAACCAACTGAGCTAATGGGCCACCGCATAATATGATAAACTTTCTCTTTATGTAAGTACATACAGTTTGTTATTGTAATTATTGGGTGTAAACAAGATTATTTTTAATTCTTCATCGTTTGTTCCAAGCACCTTAGGAATATAAAATTATCCTATTTTGAACTATATTTTGAAAAGATCAATTACTTTTTGGAATAATCATTCGGTAATTATTTCTTCTAAATGCAGAAAAATGTTCGCACATAAACTTGAAGATCTTTTTCCTCACCTGACTTTTTATTTAAAAACGTACTATATATGTCCTTCTACTACTACTACTACTACTACTATTACTACTACATACACACACATCATTTTCATCTGAAACTACAGACTACGTCACTGTTGGAAGAATCGAATGATTTATTTTGAGCAAGATAAATATAGTAACAAGAATTTCACACTAACAACGATTTTGTATTAGATTGTAGAGTACAAAGGTTTAACTTTCAAATACTTTGCTGGCATTCTCTCAAATAATTCATAGACTAAGTTCTGGCGCCAAGTTTATACTAACTCGACCTACTCAATGCTATTGTTTGTACAAAGTTTTTTTTAAATAACCCCGACGTCATTTCAGACGTACCCATCCTGCCTCACCTACACGCGCGCACCACACACACACACGCGCGCGCGCACACACATCTAAACTATTTCGCCTTACATATTGCAGGTTGCGAGAACCAGAAACCGTGTTTTTTCGAAGCCAAGTGTAGTGACGAAACGTATATTTATTTCGACCACACTGAATAATGTTGATTAATTTTTATGTAAAAAATTACGTTCATACGTTTACCTCTTAAAAGTGTCATTTCAACATTAACACGTATGCCTAGTTATTTTTACTCGTAAACGTTCGTGGGCGAACTTTTAATAAGGATTTTTTTTCCGTTGACAACCGCGTTTTATTACTATCGTTATGAACACCAAACGTTTCGCATATTCTGTGTATTGCATCCTCAGTTGTAAAGCTGACAGTGAACGCCAGTTTGACGCCCTTTATTTGATGTACATGTTGGGAGCAAACTTCGAAAACGCGCGTTGTTCCAAATAAACGCTTAATCCTCTGATTGGGCATTATGAATTAACAATTCAAATATCGAGCTTTGAGCGTTTTAGAATGACCAAAGCTAGGGTTGCTCAAGTAAGAAATACACGAAGTTAGAAATTAAAAGTAAAAAAGAGTAAACGAGAATAACAATTCATTTTATTTCTTCTTCGGTATGATACTTTGTAGTAGAACGGAAAATAAGAAGTCTACAAAATATTTTTAAAAGTAATCAAAAGCTGAAAACCTGAAAACAGAAATTTAATTACAAATGTAAAGACAAATTTAAATTAAAAAAAAGCTTTACAAATATTAAAATTTAAAAAACTCTACAAATATTCACATTAAGTACAAAGTTTTACAAAAAAAGTACTTCTTAATACTAAAAAATGATTCATGTATTTTCCAAACGAATATTACACTTTTGAGAAATTAGAAAATTAAAAATTATAAATCACTAGAAACATGAAAACCAAAAAGTCACTAAATACCATATTATCAAATTTAGTTAAAAATAGCTTAATTAGTAAAAAATTAAAATGTCATAATTTTAATATACGGTAATTCAAATTAAAAATTCTTTGCAGATGAATTTTACAGTTCAATGTTACAGTTACAATTAGTATTTCTGCAGTTCAATGAAGAGTGACACTTGGAATAACATTTAACTTTATTTTTTACACATTTTCAACTGCGGCAGTATGGTGATGAAGTGGGACACGCGGAAACCCAACATGCTGTTAATTAAAATCAACGGTTTCCTCTTGCATACCTTTCTTGCTATATAACTTCACACAAACCATTGTGTTTGTTTTACCTAAGTTAAACGTATCGTACTTTGCTCCTACAAGATGGTCTATCTATTACTAGCCTATACGTGTTCATGTCTACATGACTGTACAGCATATTTCACGCCAGTATTTAGCTGCTAAAAATGTAAACGAAAACACACTACTTTTAACTTTAAAAAAAAAATCGTAATTAATAAGCACGATCATTACAATAAATATAATAATAAAATCAATCCTTCTCTATGAACTACCTTGTAAAATTGAAATTATAATCACAAATCGGAATAATTTTTCTATAGTGGTGTGCAACGGTGATAATTCTGCTTAAAATAATGGTAATATACATTGAATGCCTGTACATGCCACATGCTACAATATAATATATAGAATATTCAAAAATGCTCAATTTTTCTTGTTTTATATTTTATATTATTAACAATAATACAACTTTTTACAGGAATATATTTTTTATTTTGTAAATTACATATATGTTTCCATAGTGATCTGACTATCATCATCAGATATAATATATTCTTACTGTAAAGTCTAGGAAAAATTATGTTACAAACAAAATTGTAACATAGACCTCAGTTTTGAAAAATCGCGTCAGTTTTTACGTCAAGGTAGTAAAGACAGATTAAATGCTGATAATTTCGCGCACATAATAAATATGATAAAAACAAAATACACGACTCATTAGAATACCAGTCTTAATTAAACTTTTGCGACCAGCTGTTTTTTCAAAACTGTTGAACGTTCAAATGAATTCAGGTTTTAGCAGGGAAAGAAAAGCTCGCAAGATTTACTTTGAACGCAGTCGCCGTTCGTCCAGTTCCCTCTACAGACAAAATTACAGTTAAGCGAATCGTTTAAAGTTTAAAAACACGCGCTTACTGAGAAATTTGTACAAGTTCTGATTCCTTTCAACAAAACAGGGACAACGAAGTAATTTGCGTTTCACTGCAGTGACGTTAGGTTTCAACTTTGAACTTTTACTCTCTCTTGTCCCACTTGGACAAGTATTAACAACTGATTAGAACGGAAAATGTCTTGCTTCTTTCTTTTACTTTTCAATTGGATAATGTACTCCTATTTATAACACTTGAAATAATGCTTTTATACCGCTATAATCCATTTGATTTAATAAATCGATCTAACATCACTACAACTACAAATTCGTTAAACACGTTATGTAGAACATTAATTAGGTCTATTGTTGTTAGATAAATAATTTGTTATCGATCTAACATCACTACAACTACAAATTCATTAAACACGTTATATAGAACATTAATTAGGTCTAGTGTTGTTAGATAAATAATTTGTTATCGATCTAACATCACTACAACTACAAATTCATTAAACACGTTATGTAGAACATTAATTAGGTCTAGTGTTGTTAGATAAATAATTTGTTACTAGCTGTTAGATTTAAGAGCACTCGTAACCGGCTTTCATTACTGTGTTAAAAACGATTTTGAGACGCGTTGTCTCAGAACCCGTACAAGCTACAAATCTGAAATTTCTACAGGCAGTTAAGCAGACCATTCACTTCTTATGCAAGTAGAATTAATTATAAGGATATTTCAGTTATCTGATATTTAAATTTTTTTGTCTTGTACTAAACATTTGCATGGAAAAACACACTTGAATTTTTTTTAAGTTTTTTGTATTTTTTTGTGAAAATGTATAATTCTAGTAGTATAGTTACAATTCTAATAGTAAATCAAATCCAGCTTTATAGTTCACTTGGGTCCTGAAATAGTCCGCCATTTATTAAAAAAAATTTATTTTCGGAAAAACGGATTAAAAAATTTTTTCAACAGATTTTTGTTGTTTTACTTGATATAAAATAGTCCAGCTTCATGCTTAGTTACATCATCTATCTGGTTCTCTAGTTGTTTCTTTACATTTCAGGTTGACTGTCTAACCTTTTCCATCAGTTCATCTACAGCTTTTTCTGCTTCAAGTATCCGTTACAAGTCAGTTTGTTTCATTACAGTAACCACATTTGACCCTAATTTGATACTAATTTTTGTAAGACTTGACACATACTAATATTACCTTCATTGAAGGTCAACACAGCATCATATACACCAAAAATGAAAATATCCGGTCCGTGAAGGCATTTTAAAAAATAAATTAGGATGACAAAGATCAGCAAATATTTGCTTTATTATTACAGGCATTACAGACACTGGTAGTGAATTTTTGGTAGACAGATAGTCCCTTTCCAATTGGGGCGCATGTATCTACGATTTGTTTTTACATTTTTTTTTTAATTGACAATTTTATTAACAATTTGTACATAAATTTTTGTACAATCGCAATTTTGTTTATTATAACAAAATATTATCGGCCGTATTCACATAAATCTGCTATCTAATTACTCAGAAAATATGAGATAATTATTTAAGACAAAAAACTAAAATTGATTTTTTGGTCGATTTACCGGTCATGGTATCAAATCAAATGATATAGTGACGATTTTTTTTATTGTATTGTTATTCAATCTTTGATAACTATTTATTTTACTTTTTAATTATCTTATAAAATTACACCAATCGGATCTATACACAACTAAGAAAACATAGCAACTAATTTCACTCTAAACATTTTCCAACGATGTTTGCCAGAATGATTCGTGCAAGTGAGATGCGTATTGAAAATAAATAGTGGGCCATAAGTAGCTCAACAAAAACGTATTTTTTTATAACTTCTAGAAATATAAAACTGCCTAATTTTTAAAACATTTTTGTCGACATTCAGACAGTTTATTGTCAAGGTTCGAAGCATATTGTGTTAATCAAGACCTCTGTAATGAGCAAAACAGAAACAATTATAAGGAATATCAATATTTATGGAATATTATAATTATTTTTTATTAATCTAAAAATAATAATATATGAATAATAGCTGTTATCATTCTTTATCACATAAAAGCATCATTCTTTATGTTATAGCAGCATAATCACATAAAAACACTCAGGATATGTGTATTATTTCTGTCTCTCCGTATTACAGGACCAGATGAAGGTAACAATAAACCTCTCGAAACGTCAAAACAAACGTTTTAAAATTGTGTCTAGTTAAGCACTGAACCTCAAGAACCTTTCATTATTTATTAATTCACGGTCACATTTCCCGTGTCAAGTGACTTATAGTCCACTGTGTATCTCAACTGACGAACATACAAATATGACAGTTAATATCCACACTTCTGTATTATTTTTACAATTCTTTTATAGCATACTTTTACATCCAAATATGAAAGTACTCACATAAAACATGTATAACTGAATGAGCGAAGCAATCTCTCAATTTTAACTCGACCGTTTTCCATTGTTCTGTCTATCTGTTTTTTGGGTACGTCTCACGATAACGCGTTAAGCGATTTTCGTAAAACTTAGCATGTATGTCCACACTTTAACCCTACATAACCCTATTATTTTTTATTTGCCCCAAAAAATATGGATGCGGGAAGCAAAAATGTAAGGGGGTCAAAATTGTGAAAAAATTTGCAAAAGCCCGTGTGGGTAATCAATTTTAACCAAACTTTTACCTAAAGTTTTCATTTTATAAAATTTCAAAATTCCGAACGTCATATGACAATTTTTATAAAATCGTAAAAACTCATGTGGGGTATCAAATTAAAGAGAATTTAAACTAATGAATGCAATTTCCAAAGTTTTGGATATTTCAAAATTTTGGGACCCTAAGGCCTAAAAAAAATTCCAAATTTTTTTTAAAATTTGTGAAAATCCAGCAGGGTGTCAGACTAAAAGAAATTGTTGCCCAAATTCGAATATTTCGAAATTTTAGTATTTATTATAAGATCGTGTGCTCTATGATTGTTATATTACTAAACAAATGGTAGAGAAATCGCGATTCTTGTAGTGTTTCCCATAATTGAAAAATTAATTTTCAATTACAGGAAAATTATCTAATAACAAAATTTATGTAATAATAAATGTATTTCGTTCAAAATAGCGTGCGACTTCTGCAGCATAGGGAGCATGCTAATAAAATAAAATATAGGACTATATTAATAAAAATATATATTATCTTTGGAATTACTCGATTCCAACGTTTGTTGGCAGACCCGAGCCATATGTGTAAATCTGGGACGCAGTAATGCCAAAACCAGTGTCACACAGTACTCGACCGTTTGGAAAGCCAAACACGATTAGATCAAATCAAAATATTACGGTCCGCTGCCCTACGGCGTACTGTGATTAGAGGACCGTAAAGTGCAAATCCCATTTGCCCACACACGTTCAAAGGAATGAGATTTCATTGCCTCAAAGGCAAGTGAAGCTGCTGTATATTTGGAGGCTGAAACATCATCACGAATGGATGTACTCTGCTTTCCCTTAGGTAACAAATAACATATGCCTTCTATAGCGCCGTTCTTAAAATACTGATTACTGATGATTTGCATTAATGCAAGTATGTGTGTACATGTGAATGAAAATGCGTTTCCTCGTTCGTTAATTAGTCTGACTGGTGTGCCCTAAAAATAAAAACTGCTGATCCTTGTAGCATCAAACACGACCATGTGAAGAACATGAAGGTGTTTGAAAAGCGTATTTAATAGAAAATACTACGACCCTACGGTACCAAGAACAGAACCAATTATAATCGCATTTCGTTTTCCATTTTTCTTTTGTCTACGCTAATTGAGTTGGTAGCATGTTAATCGAAAACCGGTCTCATCATTTAACAGCGCAAAGAAATTTCATTTCCACCTAGTTTTACCATTGGCAGCTTTAAAATTTAAGTATTTTAATTTGTAAATTAATATTTGAAATTTTGTCATGCTATGGCATGAAGTTATGTCGGTTTAAAAAAAATCTTTACAATATTTTATAAAGTTCAATTTTTTAAGAGCTTTTTTTTGGAAAATGTTGTTGCAGCCTATCTTCCACATAATTGCTACTGCATGCACACATTAGAAAGAAATGTTTTACGAACTACCACCGTTGCAAAATTTTGTATCATATAAATAGAAAAGTTTTTCCGTTAACATTTAATAGTACAATCCGAAACGCAGAAATGAAATTTTAGAGATTAGAAGAGGACTGCTCATAAAACTACAGCTGTAGCTAATGGAGGGACGGAGCTCAAGGCCCCTGCATGGCAGCAGCACCCGAGTGACTCCTCCAACGACTCCAAGTATCAAGCTCTTTCAAAAGTGCTTGGTAGTGGATAGGTGTGCTACTATGATTGTTTTCGGTTGGAGGAGAGAATCTCAGCAAGTGAGGTGCTCAGCCATTTGTGTTTGATTTGCCCCAATTCCCTGAACTGGCGGTGACGCGCCCGAGTAAAGGCGGGGATACCTCCTGGTCCTTTTAAGGGTCACGTCGTTCAACACTGCTGCCTCCGGTGCCCCACCCCCCACAGTTTAGCGGTGGCTTGCCCACACCAGCTCGTGTATCCAGGGCGGGCGACTCGTGAAAGAAGGCATTGCACAACTTACAGGAGACAGCCCTCCGAGGCCACGAGTTATAACATCCATTCAAGACAGTTACGGTGTTGCGTTTAGCGGTAGGATTGTGTGGTAGGTAGTAGCTTCCTCATGAGAAGGGCCCTACATAGGAGACTACATGAGACTACAGAAAAACAAACCCTGAAATCCGGAAAACTTAATATAGAAAGTTTATAAGAAAAAATCGGTTATTATCAGCGACAATGGTTTCATAACAACATTCGAATGGATCCACGGAGACTGCCAAGGAGATATTTACCACATCGGGCAAAAGGTAATAGTTTGGGGACACCTAAGAAACGATAAAGAGATCAAATTATGTATTCTGAGTTGAGCAGCGTCCAATGGCGAAGTTTCCAAATAAGCAGTGTCAGCAGAGCTTATAATTCAAAGTATTCAAAAACAAATGTATCTGATTACTGCAGCTACTTAAATAAAATAACGTAGAATATTAAACAATGTAGAAATAATGTTGTATTGATTACATGAAGAGGTTATTTACTGACTACTAGATAACAGAGGTAAGAGGTAACTACTAGATAACAGACTGCTTTGCAACGCGCGTATGTTTACAACTTTTTCTTACTCCAACTCTGGAACGCAGGTATGAACTGCTGTTAAGCAGTTGCTTCGAAGACTTGTGCGCTTTTATTTGGCGGGAAATATTTCATATGTCATGATTTTGTTGTCCGTTCTGGTCACTTTTCAACACAATTTAATACAGTCAAGTCAAGGAATGTTAAGAATAATTTTTAAAGGTATTGATTCTATACTGACTTCTCCGATTCAGCCTGGTTCTCCTTGTTTCAGAGTGAGGGTGCTTTGCTCCAGGCTTTATCCGACAGTTAGTGAGTGGATGCAGATATCGACTTGACGTCCTTCTTCTTCTTCTTCTTCTTCTTCTTCTTCTTCTTCTTCTTCTTCTTCTTCTTCTTCTTCTTCTTCTACGTGTTTGTGTTATATTAAAAAAGTACCAATTATTATATTAAAGTTTATTTTACATCAAAAGTACCAACAGACTCATTAAAAGCCATCCGTCCGTACTCACTGAAGGCCGTTCTTTGGTTACAATTTTTACATCCCTTTTTAAACTTTAATAAACACATTTACGCTCACAACTTCTTTTTTTGTTTATTATCAGAGCAGCGGGTTTGTTTGTTTAATCTGCTATAATTACCAACCATTTACGCGTGCGTGTGAGCATGTAAGCCAAGGTTTATGGTTATGTACACTCAAACAGACGTCTTCCAATTAATGTGGACTGCTAAAACATTTAACATTTGCACATAAAACGATTCTTGAACGTAACCTACTAATGTTTTCTTGTCATCAGCATTCTGTTAGAAACGATTTTACATGTAAAAATTAAGGTAAATCGCTTACACACAACGAAGATCACACCACCATCTCACAGTACACTTTTTTTCACCGATCACGACCCATATATTTTTTTGGAAAGAAGATAGCCTATGTAATAAATAATTTATCAACAGTTTTCACCACTAAAGTCACAGTTTTGTCCCTACAACTTCTCACAACGCCAAAATATATTGTGCGTTTAAAATTAATACGTATCCATATGTGTTTTCGCGAGTCTCTGTTGAAATAAATAATTCTCCGCAATTTCCGTGTCAACAGACTGATAACGCGTAACGAGCTAATTTGTTGTCGGCTCACAGTAACTAATACGCGGTATATTTGCCAATACAGTATATGCAGCGTCGTTACATCGGCGTTAGCGTGACAATTTGTCGCCCTTATAAATGCCTACTCGTTTACAACGGATCCTTTGTATTTAACACTTGTCACTTCAACGCTGAGAGCACGACATTAACATATAATAGTTTCAGGCCTCTTTTTGTATATGACACGACTTTAACATTGTAAAAACACGAATCAAAATTATTTTTGTGGTGTCAGCTGAATTAGCAGACATCGCAGAATTAGTTAAACATCAGTGGCGTATTTTATTACACAACAAAGTTATATGAACATCTCACGAAACTATTCCATAGATGCATAAATGATAAACAAATACCGCAAGAATGGAAAACATCTTTTGTATCAACCATTCATAAAAAAGGTAAAACAACTGAATGCGACAATTACCGTGCAATTGCGGTGACGAGTTCAGTCAGTAGAGTGTATGGAAAACTTTTGAAGAAAACAATTGAACATCAATACTCCGACATAGAAGCAGAGGAACAAGCTGGTTTTCGGGCGGGGAGATCAACCATAGATCACTTATTTTGCTTGACGCAAATCGTAGAAAAGAAAACTGCTCTAAACCAAAAAGTGCACTGCCTATATGTTGACCTTAAGAAAGCGTATGATAGTATACCACACACCAAACTTTGGCTGACACTTCAACGAACAAACATCGCCTCCACTTTAATCGAAGCGGTTAAGACTTTATATAACGGATTAGAAGCGCACGTAAAAATTGGAAGCAAAGTCTCAAAAGGATTTAATGTTAGTAAGGGCCTGGAGCAGGGATGTTGTCTCTCACCGACGCTTTTTAAAATATACTTGGAACAAGCCCTCAAAACCTGGAAAAAGAAATGCCACAAAATGGGGATACCTCTAATTGACAACACAGTGTACACACTGTGTTTCGGTGACGACTAAGTCGTGGTAGCGCAGGACTATCACGACATGGAATACATGACACGTAAACTTATAGAGGAATATAAGCTATGGGGCCTTGAAGTAAACACAACGAAAACGGAGTATATGTGCATTGGTGGGGAACAGAAGAATTTAACTTTAGAAGACGAACAATAAATAATAAATTGCAGTAGCTATAAATATCTAGGAACAACAGTTACACAAGATGGTAGTCTAGATAAAGCGATAAGAGAAAGAAATAACTTGAGAAGAAAATCAATAGCATTGCTGAACAACATATTGTGGGACAAACAAATATCAAAACAAAATAAACATCGTATATACAATACAATTGTGAAACCAATTACGTCATACGGGTGTGAAATATGGCCAATAACACAAAGAACAGAAAAGTTGTTGGAAGCTACTGAAATGGATTATTGGCAAAGAGCGGCAGGGAGGTCAAAACTGGAAAAAGTAAGAAACGTCAGAATCTGGGAGATAATGGGGGTACAGTGCTCTATTGTCGACGACATAAAAACAAAACAGCTAAGATGGTTTGGGCATGTGCAAAGAATGCCGGATAACCGACTCCCCAAGAAAATTTTGAGATGGACACCATATGGTCGTAGACGAAGAGGAAGACCTAGGTTGAGTTGGAGAGAAGGCATCAATCGGGCAATGAGAGACCTGGAATTGGAAGAGGAATCTTGGTCAGATCGAAACCAATGGAGACTAGGGATCGGAAGACGTAGGATAACGTTATGAACCGATTTATATATATATATATATATATATATATATATATATATATATATATATATATATATATTGCAACTGGACTTTGTTGGTGTGTTTTACTGGTATCGCCAATTTTGGGCAACAGCGAGTATTAATACTGTTCAGTTTACACACACAAAGACCAATGCAATTTAAATTAGACTTACCTTAACTGAATTTACTTTTACTTCTCTGCTATACTTATATTCTGTAGACCTGTGTGTGAGAATGTGATGGATGGGTGTTATTTTTGAAATAATTACTTCTAACTCTTTAGTTATTATAAGAATTGTGTTTAATGTTTTTTTCTTTTTTATTTTACTTTAACTCTTTAAATGACTCTACTTCAATTTGCTCTGTTATCTTACTTTACTAATTACATAAATTGGTTTTTTATAGTCTCTGAAATTGTTCTCTTTCTTGTTTACTGTTTTTTTTTTTTTTTTTTTTTAATTCAAACTTAAATGTTTAATACTCTACTTGTTACTGTAGCTCCGGCGTCTATCTCATGGGCGTTTCTGGGTTTGAATGTTCCAATTGTTCCTCTTCTTGTTCATCCAGTCTCCATGGTGTGGATATGTGTACAGCTTCCCTGATGTGGAGTGTTCTCAGCTTCCCTGGATTCTGGTGTGAACAGCCTCCCTGATGTGGATATGTCCTCAGCTCCCTGTTGTGGAATTGCACTGCCTCCCTGATGTGAAATTTTTACGTTCATATGCTATTTTTACGCTATTGTTGATTTATTTGAACGGAGTCGCTTTCACGTTAAGTTCGAGGGTTTTTAAGTTTAACTTGTCGCGTGATTTTACTCACTACGCACTGCTCGGGCTAGTAATTCAACACCGATGTTCCGTACTAGTGTTTTAAAGCGGACTACTCGAACCGGTGGTTTAATACAGACTGAAGTGCTTTGAGCGCGTTAGCGACGTCGCCCTGTATTTTCCCGCTAGTTTAATGACACTCTACCCTTATTGGTTTCTCAACTATCACTGGTTGTTGTTCACGCTCTGATAGGTTCTTTTTAAACTGTTTTTACATTTGAAATATTGATACACAATTACACAATTATTATTATTATACTTTCTTAACTCTATTTACTTAATCTTATACATTGTTTCTTATTACACTAAGCAGAGCATTGCTTTATGCACTGTATTTTCTATTTTGCTATACGCATATGTGACGGTTGTCATATTGTGACTATTCGTCCTGTTACAATATATATTTATATATATATATATATATATAAAGTACATAGTTTTGGACATGCCATCGTTAATAACAGAGTAAAACAATGCATTATTATAGATGGCGGTTGTTCGAAATAGATACTTACGAGGGTCAGTTGAAAAGTTGGCGGACAGACATCCATAACTTATCAGTAGAACTAACAGTTTTAGTCTGTTATAAGATTCATATTTCATGTAAATGCCTGCTAATTTCCAAATCTATCAATTCAGTCACTTTTTACTAGCTATTCGAAATTTACCTGTCACACGTGTTCAGAAAATAGATAAAATTAAACGTCACGCTGAGATTCTTTGTTAAAATATCGGTATGGAGAACCATACATGACTTCCATATTCTAAGATTTATATTTAAAATCATTTTCGAAATGAAATATTACCATAGAAACTACTTCTTTCTACTTACTGCTTCAGCCTTAACCACAGTACTGTGGTCACTAACGTATACCACCTCACGTTATCGCACTCGATTTTCACTGATGATGGAAGTCGGCCGAAACATCTGGTTTTGTAGAAAACATTGGACTACGGCCAAATATCCCGGGAAGGAATTTTAACAAAAACTACTTCTTTGTTGCCGATAACGTTGTACACATATATATAAAATATATGCATAAAATTAATGGCTTGTATAAGTTAATGATTGATCTCCATTAAGTAGTGCTCAAGTTTCCAAAGTTTTAATATTATGATGTCCGTAATTAAAACATCAGAGCAGGTTTAGTGTGAATGAGGGTACACCGTGGGCAAAAATTTTCAACATTTCCTATTGAGCGTTGCTTAGAGTAAAGCTGCGAATCTACAGTGTATGTCTCACAGAACAAACACGCGAAAAAGAAGGAGCGCTCCGAAGTCACTCATGGACCCTCAGCATCTTGCAGAGGGTTCATTCCCTAAAGACGAAAAGTCTGTCTATGAATCGTTCCTCTGTAAACACGTGCAGTTACATTGCCCAGCGATCCACAGGAAGCAAATTGATGTCCATTTTTTCGGCTTGCACGCGTTATGTTGGTGTGGGTTTCGGCACTTTCCATTTAAAAAGCGTGCAAATGTAAGAAAATAAACATGAGTGAGGTCAGAAATAACGCTAATTTTGTGTGTGTGTGTGTGTGTGTGTGTGTGTGTGTGTGTGTGTGTGTGTGTGTGTGTGTGTGTGTGTGTGTGTGTGTGTGTGTGTGTGTGTGTGTGTGTGTGTGTGTGTGTGTGTGTGTGTGTGTGTGTGTGTGTGTGTGTGTGTGTGTGTGTGTGTGTGTGTGTGTGTGTGTGTGTGTGTGTGTGTGTGTGTGTGTGTGTGTGTGTGTGTGTGTGTGTGTGTGTGTGTGTGTGTGTGTGTGTGTGTGTGTGTGTGTGTGTGTGTGTGTGTGTGTGTGTGTGTTACCTGCCTTTTTATTGCTGTAGGCATAATAATAAAATGAAAACGTAAACATTACATAACTGAGATATGCTTACCTGCCACGAACGATATATTATTTTATACATGGAGGAGTTCAGTGACATACACACGTACAGAAGTCATCTTCAAAAATACTAGAAGTCGTCCACGCTTTTATGTTGGCAGTGTAACTTACAGGAAGTTTTTTGATGTTTTTAAAACATCTAGGATGCAAACTTTTCCCGGTAACTAAGTTTCCTTTTTTCGGTTCCCGTCATGTTCGCACAAACAAAAACTGTAACTCTTTGTTTAGAGAGCTTCCCACCACCGCACTTTTCATTTTTAAATTTGAAAGTCTTATCTGGAGTTAATTTATAAAAAATTCCGGCTTCATGTCCATTAAAGATGTCTTCATCTTTATATGATCGTCTAATTTCTGGCCAAGTGTTACGCACCCAATCACCTGTAACGTTCAGATCTACGCATTTTGCCTCACCACAAATTTTTGCAAAGGAAATCGAGTGTCGGGCCTTAAATCGATCTAGCCATCCGTTGGAGCACGTAAAACGGCTGGCGCCGGCAGTCCTGTTACAGTGCTTATCGCTTGCATACAATGTATGTCTGTAGCCATGGGCTAGCGCGCGCGCGCACATATATACGTTTATATGAAATTTAGAGTAAAATATCTGAGAAATATTTGACGCTATAACAGAGTAGTACAATATTTAGTGACGTTAAAACCGGGAATTTTTATAATGTTAAAGATATCAGTTTGACTGGACTTATGACAAAATAACTCTACACCCGAGTTGACGTAACAGCCGAGGCCGTAATAACCAAGTTCCACTGTATATATAAAGATATTAACTCAAACATAATTTACATTAAAATGAAAAAATTATAATTTTATTGCCTGGCAACAAAATTATTTTATTTTCAACAATTACCATTGTTTGAAAAAGATTAAATGAATTTTCAAGTACTTTACTCTTGTTAAAACGTAAAAGGTTGCAGGTAAACTACCCCTTCCCCTTAACCGATCTTTACCAAAATCTAAAGGCCTTAAGTCCTCTACAATTCACTGACGTATGCAAAAAATTATTTGATTCTGTTTGAATTTGCAGCTGTTATCGTTTGCCATAGAAAATACGCTTGATAAAAAACGTTGCAGGTAAACTACCCCTTCCCCTCAACCGATCTTCACCAAAAACAATAGGTCTTGAGCACTCTACAAATCAGGGCTGTATGCAGAAAATTATTTGATTCTGTTTGAATTTGCGGCTGTTATCGTTTGCCATAGAAAATACCCTTGTTAAAAAAACGTTGTAGGTAAACTACCCCTTTCCCTTAACCGATCTTCACCAAAAACAATAGTCTTGAGAACTCTACAATTTAGGGCTGTATGCAAATAATCTTTTGATTCTGTTTGAATTTGCGGCTGTTATAGTTTGCCATAGGAAATACCCTTGTTAAAACATAAAACGTTACAGGTAAACTACCCCTTTCCCTTAACCGATCTTCACCAAAAACAATAGGTCTTGAGAACTCTACAATTCAGGGCTGTATGCGAAACATTATTTGATTCTGTTTGAATTTGCGGCTGTTATCGTTTGCCAAAAAAAAAATTTCCCTTGATAAAAAAAAACCGTTGCTGGTAAACTACTCCTTTCCCTCAACCGATCTTCACCAAAAACAATAGGTCGTGAGTACTCTACAAATCAGGGTTGTATACAAAAAATTATTTGATTCTGTTTGAATTTGCGGCAGTTATCGTTTGCCATAGAAAAAAATCTACACACAGATAGACACACAGACACACACACAGACACTTTTCGGAAAACGACTTTTTTTCATGTTTTGAGTGTAGTACAATCAGAATCTGCAATAATCTCGAACACGATTTTTTTTGCCATCACCATACTTCCATTCCTTAAGGAATATGGAAGTAAAAATGTTTAGGCCCAACGAAAATACACAACGAAACGGTAAATGTGTTAGAAGATGCTGCACCTTCAGAAACAATGGTTGTAAGTGGGCACTCGAGTTTAATCGTGGTCATACGAACATTGAAGATGATTACCGTATTAGACCCCCAAAAAAGTCCGACACCTCCAGATATCACTAAGATAATTTCACACACAGTGTTGGAAGACCGGCAGTTGAGAGCGGATGATTTTTCTGAGATCATAGGCATCTCACATCAGCATGCGTACCATATTTTAACTCAAGAACTTGGTGTGAAAACAAACTCTGGTCTATGTGGATGCCGCACTCGAATTGTTGCACTTTTTGGCCGTCCGCTGCGAGCATTCCCTTCAATGCTGGTACGACCATGTGCCCACTTACAAACCATTGCTTTTGTGTACACACACACACACACAAACACACACAATTTTTTGTTGTGTGGGCTCCTAGCCTGTTGGGCGCCTAGAAAACTCGGACCTTCCCTGATGTACTCTAATAGTAAAATAATAATACAGATATGCCCCCATGTTGTTAACTTCGTTATTATTTTACTTCCATATTTCCTTAAGGAATGGAAGTATGGTGATGGCAAAAAAAATCGTGTTCGAGATTATTGCAGATTCTGATTCTACTACACTCAAAACATGAAAAAAAGTCGTTTTCCGAAAAGTGTCTGTGTGTGTGTCTGTGTGTCTGTGTGTCTATCTGTGTGTCTGTAGATTTTTTTCTATGGCAAACGATAACTGCCGCAAATTCAAACAGAATCAAATACTTTTTTGCATACAGCCCTGATTTGTAGAGTACTCACGACCTATTGTTTTTGGTGAAGATCGGTTGAGGGGAAGGGGTAGTTTACCAGCACGGTTTTTTTTATCAAGGGAAATTTTTTTTTGGCAAACGATAACAGCCGCAAATTCAAACAGACTTAAATAATGTTTCGTATACAGCCCTGAATTGTAGAGTTCTCAAGACCTTTTGTTTTTGGTGAAGATCGGTTAAGGGAAAGGGGTAGTTTACTTGTAACGTTTTATGTTTTAACAAGGGTATTTCCTATGGCAAACGATAACAGCCGCAAAATCAAACAGAATCAAAAGATTATTTGCATACAGCCCTAAATTGTAGAGTTCTCAAGACCTATTGTTTTTGGTGAAGATCGGTTAAGGGAAAGGGGTAGTTTACCTACAACGTTTTTTTAACAAGGGTATTTTCTATGGCAAACGATAACAGCCGCAAATTCAAACAGAATCAAATAATTTTCTGCATACAGCCCTGATTTGTAGAGTACTCAAGACGTGTTGTTTGTGGTGAAGATCAGTTGAGGGGAAGGGGTAGTTTACCTGCAACGTTTTTTATCAAGCGTATTTTCTATGGCAAACGATAACTGCCGCAAATTCAAACAGAATCAAACAATTTTTTGCATACAGCCCTGATTTGTAGAGTACTCGCGACATATTGTTTTTGGTGAAGATCGGTTGAGGGGAAGGGGTAGTTAGTTTACCTGCACGGTTTTTTTTATCAAGGGAAATTTTTTTTTTTTGGCTAACGATAACAGCCGCAAATTCAAACAGACTTAAATAATGTTTCGTATACAGCCCTAAATTGTAGAGTTCTCAAGACCTATTGTTTTTGGTGAAGATCGGTTGAGCGAAAGGGGTAGTTTACTTGCAACGTTTTTTTAACAAGGGTATTTTCTATGGCAAACGATAACAACCGCAAAATTCAAACAGAATCAAATAATGTTTTGCATACAGCCCTGATTTGTAGAGTACTCAAGACCTATTGTTTTTGGTGAAGATCGGTTAAGGGGAAGGGGTAGTTTACCTGCACCGTTTTTTTATCAAGCGTATTTTCTATGGCAAACGATAAAAGCCGCAAATTCGAACAGAATCAAATAATTTTTTGCATACATCCCTGAATTGTAGAGGTCTCAAGGACTTTGGATTTTGGTGAAGATCGGTTAAGGGGAAGGGGTAGTTTACCAGCAACCTTTTACGTTTTAACAAGAGTAAAGTACTTGCAAATTTATTTAAACTTTTTGAAACAATGGTAATTGTTAAAAATAAAATAATTTTGTTGCCAGGCAATAAAATTAAAATTTTTTAATTTTAATGTAATATAACATTTTTCATTTAATACGGCAATAAAAAGGCAGGTAAGACACAAACACACAATTCACGTTATTTCTGGCCTCACTCATGTTTATTTTCTTACGTTTGCACGCTTTTTAAATGGAAAGTGCCGAAACCCACACCAACATAACGCGTGCAAGCCGAAAAAAGGGACATCAATTTGCTTACTGGCGAAGCTAGTAGTTAATGAATGGGTAGGCAAAAATCTTATCTTAAATTTTTTTTAAGGAATCACTAAAAGGACGGTGGGTCAAATCGGACGCTGAGGTAGAGTTTGCTGTAACCGAATGGTTCCACAAACAGCCGTAAGAATTTTACTAGCAGGGAATCTACAGGTTAGCGCAACAGTGGAACTCATGTCTTAATGTTATTGGAGACTTCTTTTAAAATCGTTGAATAAAAATTGCTTTACAGCTCTATACGTGTGTCTATTGAACAATCCTTGTATTAGTCATACACGATAATACAACTGATTAAACTTCAAATTTTTAAACTTGGTTAGTTTCTATATATATGTTTAATGTTACAAATAATTCAAATAACAATCTTGATCATCTGTTAGTTCAGCGGAATAACAGTGACACTTTTAATAACCGCATAAAATAAACACTTAGAAACAACACAGGCGCTTTAACTTAACTGTTTGGACCACAGAAGTGAGGCATGCCTCAACGCTCTATGTGTACAGCGCGGGACAATCCCCCCTCCCTACACTTCCCTATCACACCACTACATTGCTTACATACGATGTATACAAAAAACGCTAAGGCAAGTTCAGGTTGCCTCATTCGCTTTAAACGAACTATGCCGAATCTCACCTGTCACCATCTAGCTTTCGCTCAATAAAGCACGTTTCGGTTTAATAAATTTGACAGTCACAGTAACAATGTATAATCTTTACGTTATGTAGTTCATACGTATTTATAATTTTTATTCTACAGAATTTGTTAGGGTAGGCATTGCCTCAATTGCCTCCATGTAACTTCGCCACTGATATATATGTGTACAACGTTATCGGCAACAAAGAAGTAGTTTTTGTTAAAATTCCTTCCCGGGATATTTGGCCGTAGTCCAATGTTTTCTACAAAACCAGACATTTCGGCAATGCCATCGACTTCCATCATCAGTGAAAATCGAGTGCGATAACGTGAGGTGGTATACGTTAGTGACCACAGTACTGTGGTTAAGGCTGAAGCAGTAAGTAGAAAGAAGAAGTTTCTATGGTAATATTTCATTTCGAAAATGATTTTAAATATAAATCTTAGAATATGGAAGTCATGTATGGTTCTCCATACCGATTTTTTACTTCCATATTCCTTAAGGAATGGAAGTATGGTGATGGCAAAAAAAATCGTGTTCGAGATTATTGCAGATTCTGATTCTACTACACTCAAAACATGAAAAAAAGTCGTTTTCCGAAAAGTGTCTGTGTGTGTGTGTCTGTCTGTCTGTCTGTGTGTCTGTCTGTAGATTTTTTTTCTATGGCAAACGATAACTGCCGCAAATTCAAACAGAATCAAATAATTTTTTGCATACAGCCCTGATTTGTAGAGGACTCGCGACCTATTGTTTTTGGTGAAGATCGGTTGAGGAAAAGGGGTAGTTTACCTGCAACGGTTTTTTTTTATCAAGGGAAATTTTTTTTTTTTTGGCAAACGATAACAGCCGCAAATTCAAACAGAATCAAATAATGTTTTGCATACAGCCCTGAATTGTAGAGTTCTCAAGACCTATTGTTTTTGGTGAAGATCGGTTAAGGGAAAGGGGTAGTTTACCTGTAACGTTTTATGTTTTAACAAGGGTATTTCCTATGGCAAACGATAACAGCCGCAAATTCAAACAGAATCAAATAATGTTTTGCATACAGCCCTGAATTGTAGAGTTCTCAAGACCTATTGTTTTTGGTGAAGATCGGTTAAGGGAAAGGGGTAGTTTACCTACAACGTTTTTTTAACAAGGGTATTTTCTATGGCAAACGATAACAGCCGCAAATTCACACAGAATCAAATAATTTTCTGCATACAGCCCTGATTTGTAGAGTACTCAAGACCTATTGTTTTTGGTAAAGATCGGTTGAGGGAAAGGAGTAGTTTACCTGCAACGTTTTTTATCAAGCGTATTTTCTATGGCAAACGATAACTGCCGCAAATTCAAACAGAATCAAATAATTTTTTGCATACAGCCCTGATTTGTAGAGTACTCGCGACCTATTGTTTTTGGTGAAGATCGGTTGAGGGGAAGGGGTAGTTTACCTGCAACGGTTTTTTTTTATCGAGGGAAATTTTTTTTTTTTAGGCAAACGATAACAGCCGTAAATTCAAACAGAATCAAATGATGTTTCGCATACAGCCCTGAATTGTAGAGTTCTCAAGACCTATTGTTTTTGGTGACGATCGGTTAAGGGAAAGGGGTAGTTTACCTACAACGTTTTTTTAACAAGGGTATTTTCTATGGCAAACGATAACAGCCGCAAATTCTAACAGAATCAAATAATTTTTTGCATACGTCAGTGAATTGTAGAGGACTCAAGGCCTTTAGATTTTGGTAAAGATCGGTTAAGGGGAAGGGGTAGTTTACCTGCAACCTTTTACGTTTTAACAAGAGTAAAGTACTTGAAAATTCATTTAAACTTTTTCAAACAATGGTAATTGTTGAAAATAAAATAATTTTGTTGCCAGGCAATCTGAAAATTTCAGATTTTGTACCACAAAATCTGAAAAGATTATACGATAGTTTATGAAATGGTTAATAATACGTCAGTGGAAGGTGTAATGAGAAATTAGCAGAAATGGAAACCTGGGGAATGTTAACTGTTCTGTAGATACAATTTTGTCAGAATGTTTGGAAATGATCATCAACATTGAAGAAAAAGTAAGCATATTAAGAAACATATGTAAGTACTTATTATAAAAAAATAATGTTTGTTTTTTGATAAAGTCATTTTGATTATAAAATATAAATATTTACAACAAGAAAAGAATTTTCAGTTTTCAAAATTTAAATATATTTTTATAAAACAATGGGTTCTTCATTGAGGTGGGGACCATGTCACTCACTCCATCTCAAGCCTCCTCTCCCATTTTGCAGAAAAAGAGGACCCTGTCAAGGCTGATACTTTGACGACAGTGACAGGGCTTTCCACCAAATTCAGCAGAGTGACAGGTAGGCCCAACTCTGATTGGCTCCTCAGATTTCCCCAGCGTTAGTAGGTTCTATGAAAATATTTTATTTCAAAAATGATTTTAAATATAAATCTTAGATATGTTTTATAAATCTCATGTTTTATGTTTTAACATGGGTAATTTTTTATATGACGAACCATAACTGCCGTAAATTCAAACAGAATCAAATAATTTTTTACATATGTGCCTGAGCTATAGAGAACTCAATGTCTGTTGATTTTGGTGAAGATCGGTTACGGGGAAAGGGCAGTTTACCTGAAACATTTTTTGTTGTAACATGAGTAAAGTACTTAATTTTGATAAAGTATCCTGATAAGATCTTAATAATCCACTGTAGAAACGTAGATGAAATATCTATAAATGAAGAGGCTAGTTGAACGGGCTGGGGGTAATTTTCTATAAATCAAAATTATAGTTGAAGGGGGAGGGGATAATATTTTTTATATGTTTACTACGTTATTGGCAAGAAAGAAGTATTTTTTTGTTAAAATTCCTTCCCTGGCTGTTTGGCTGAAAATGATTTTAAATATAAATCTTAGAATATGGAAGTCATGTATGGTTCTCCATACCGATATTTTTTTTAATTTGTATTAGTTATTGTTTACTATCGATACACAAATGTAATAGCAGTAGCAATGGTATTGCCTTTTATTACTGTTACTGTACACAAAAAACAGAAAATGAGAACAGACTTCTTCAAGAAATCTGGTTAACAATGTGGTTAACAACTTCCTGGGAAACCATAAGGCAGATAACTACAGAGAACTTGTAACTGAGCTTTTCCAAAACTACAGAGAACTTGGTTGCAATATGTCACTCAAAATTCATTTCTTAGATTTGCATTTGGATTTTTCCCCTAAAAATCTTGTTGGTGAGTGACGAACATGGTGAATGCTTTCACCAGGAAATATCCACCATGGAAACACATTGGAAAATGGAAACCAATGTATAGAGTTCTACCTATACCAAATTACAGCAGAAAATTCAAAAGAAGAACATTTTAGGCAAGTACAAAGTCCATGTAACATATTGTTATATTATCATCGTATAATTTTCTTTTTGCAAAAGAAAAATGTTAATTACTAAAATACTATGCCTGAGAGGAAAAAACTGTTAACATATTTGAAATCAGGCTAAAAATACTATAATAATCAGTTATTCATTTTCAGTTATTTAACAAACAAAAAATTAAATTTTGTTGGCTGTGTTATGTATTATATATAATAAAAATCTTGAACAGTTTATAGGACTACAAATAACATTATGCTCTAGCATAAAATAAAGTTTTCTTGCTTCAGGTAAATACCTACTTATGCCATCTAGTTGAAATATCGTGGAGTTTATAGTTCTCTATTTAGCCACTCGATGTTGCTAGCAGCACCTTATGGAAATTAATATTCTGCTTCTGTTGATAGAAAATGAATTAGCACTGTTCTTTAATATTATTTAATAATAATAAAATTGTAAGGTCTTTTTTAGTTTTTGAAGAATTCTTCTGCAAGGGCCACATATGTTTAAGTTCATGATTTAAATCACGTGTGTTCGATTTGACAAAAGTGGGAAAATAATAATAATAATAATAATAATTAATACGTACTAACAATATTTATAAAAAAGGTATTAGTACTAAGCAAAAGTATTCCTGATATTACACAGTACTGTACATATTATAGATTTGATGGCCAGTGCAGTTTCATAAAATTATTACATTCTTATTTTTGATTGAAATCATTATGCGTATTACACAGTCCATCTATCCAGTGTAAGTACTTGTAGAACTACTGCCATCTTTCGCATCCTTGATACCAGAGGCTTCTGTTGTTCCAGTCACCAAGTTGTATGCCTTTTTTCTTCTTTTCATTGTGTATGTCCTCCGTTCCTGGGCCTGTCTCATAGGTTTCTATCTTGTTTCTGTCATCTAGGTAGAACCCTATTTAACAACTATTTGGACCAACAATCATCAGATTTTTTTACCTTGGTCCAACGTTGAAGATATCTAATAAAATGATTTCCGTTCTTTTGTTGATTTTGTATACTTTTCCCAAAATCTCCTCACAAAAATGCGTCATTTGTTGTTTCAGTAGCATCTTCATTTGGGGCATATACACCTACTACACTCATATCATATCCTTTAATTGTCAAATGGACCTTTACGATTTTTTCATTTATGAATTTCCACTTCTGAATCAGTTACTAATCACTTATTCCTACTTGCTCCTAAGCCCTTATCAGAACAAATCTCCTAATTGCAATAGAAACAACACATAGCGCTATCATCTCTTTACTAATACCATTATATATGTGTATATAATTTTTTGTTTCTTCACTGCCTCTTCTTTTTGTCTCAGTAATTATATAATAAGTATATATATTATAAGTATATAATACAATATACCTTTAATCTTTGTACTTCTTCAAAGACTTTTTTAGTTTTTGTGCTAATTCCCTGCAATTTCAATTTTCATTTTCCTATAAAGTCTGCTTACTGGTTTTCCAATCTAAATTCCAAGGCATTAGTGCAGAAATTTTTTGGCAAGTAGATTTTTCACATAAAATTGAATGCTGGCTTATTTTCCCAACCCTTAACTTGGAGGGCCAGGATTTATTATCAAGATGTGTTTTGCTACAGCTTCCAGAGCCTTACCTGCCCCAAGAACTATGAAACAGGAAGTAATCCAAGAAACCTAATAGCATCCAAGGAAAGCTGAAAAGGCAGAGCACTTACATCTGGTTCAAGTCAGTAGAAGAACTATCAAGGTAAGGAGAAAAGATGCTAGATTTTGTCCACTCAAGTCAAAGCTGGTACCACTATAACCTATAGGAACCAAAGTGATGCTTTGCTACCCACCACCTCCAGAGGTGTCTGATGGGATCCAGCAACCCCACTCAGAGGCAAACTGATAAGCAGTTACTCTTAGCTGACATAACCAAATAACGTTACCCCACATGGAATATTTCATAATAATTAACATAATTATAATTACCTTAAAATATTGTGTATCCTACTTGAGACACATTTTAAACTTTATCATATCCGATGAGCATATAGTACATATAATTACCAAAACATGTCTCTAGTGTCTTGAATAATACCTATATCATAACAAAAATTTTAAATAATTATTACAAATTAATGTATTCTGAAAGTGAACTGTACCAAGGTAAAATTATGTATAAAATTATATATAAACATGTAGTTAAAACTTGTACAGTTCCCATTGATATATTTTTTTTTAATAATGCTTGTTGTATAGTCTTGGAGGTCAGAATTTTTAAAAGCATTATAAACAATGGATTTATAAGATTATTATTCTGATGCAGGGTAGAGAGCTTCTCAAATTATCCTAGAAGAACAACGGCTAGTTGTACTGTGACAACTGACAAATGGCATAACGTTCAAATTTTAATAGATCTTCGAAATTATTTTGTTCTGCCTTCATTATAGATTTTTAAAATACATAAAATTATTTTTCTTTTGACTATAGTTACATTGCACTTTTCAAAAATACTGAAATCAACATTAGTTCATACTCTAGTTTGTATTCACCATTAATTGTAACCAGTTCTTTCTTAATTCTATTGAATAAAACTATTTAAACCTAGTTAGCTAGATTGTGTTGCAAAATTCAGTTTCTGTAACTGAATTTTAGGTCAAAAGATACCATTAACTGGAAAAGATTCAGTACTATCTAAAATGGGTCCAGTAAATTTCCCTGTTGTCTATGTTAGTGAAATTACCTATTGTATGAAATGTTTCATAAGTGACATTAAAATTTTAATATTCATTTTAAATCTAAGAAAAGCCTATGTTTAATTTAATTCTTATAACTAAGCCAGATCTGAATTTTGTTACTACATAATTCTGAAATTCACTTCATCATTTAAACCAAGCCTGTTTATTTAAATACCATTTTATTTTATGAATTTTTGTTTTGGTATTAAAATACTGTTTAAAATATTTTAACATAGTAAAATACAATAGTTTTGATACTTAAAATATTGTTTACAATTCAGTTTTAGTTTGATATTTTACAGTAAATTATCCATACAGTATATAATTAAAATATAAGCCTATGACTTCCATAGATTTCTATCTAGTATTCTGACAACTTTTTAACATCATTACTTCCTCAAGTTTGACGTATACCACCTTAAAGATCTTAAGATCATGTTTTCCACAACCAGTTGACCGAGTCACCAATGAACAAACTTTTACAGCTATCATATACGCAAGGAAATATGTATAAGTTTTGAATTTGCACCAAAAATGAATATCCTGGTCTAGTGTCTGCAGTATTAAAATTTCATTTATCAACATCTTACCTGGCTTTTCAACAGTGTTGAAACCAAACCAAGAATATTAACCCTGGTAATTACTTGACCATGTATTACAAAGATTGAGTTAACACTATTCCTGGTCAAACTAGGCTCATGTTTCTAAGATACAATTGTTCCTATATGAAACATGTGTTTTGAAGTTGATAAATTAGATTTTGATATTTCCATGAAAATTTGGAAAACTGGTAGTTGTGTTAGTGACAATTAAAACGTTTATTTCACTTTAGGATTTAAAATGATTTTGAAAACATTTTATACTAAACATTTAAGTTGAGTAGCAAATCAATTTGTATTATTGTGCAGTGGTTGTAGCAAGATAAATTGCAAACTGCTACTTTGTTTCTCAGTATTGAACTGTTTGTTACCATGCAGTTTCTTCTGTAGCATAAATATAACTAACAAATTCATCAAAAACAGTGTTTCTCTGAAGTTTGTTCTACACTAATGTCTAAACACATTTGAATCTTGTTGCTTTGTTACACTTCTTAATTAATGAATTTATCTATTGACTGGATACCTCTCAATATATGTCTTCTACATGACACTTTGATAAAACAACGTATTCTTCTCTGCTTTGTAGGCTGCATTATTAAAGAGATAAAGGAATGTGGGACTCTTTGTTCTGTTCAGATATCCAATTGTCCTACACTGAGCAGGTGAATAAATAGGGCCATTTGATGGTGAGAAAATTTCAGTTTGTAAAAACAAAGTAGCTAGTAGTAATAGCTAGTAGTCGTAATAGCTAGTAAAGTACACTAGTAGTCTGCATAGTCCTAGATCTGTGGCTATCAAAGTGCAAATTTCTGTTATTACAAGATTTATATTTCTTCACATTTTACTGATTAAAAAAGTTAATTAACATAAAATATTTGGAGTAATATGCTGTAATTTAAAATACGATTCTTCACTATCAGAGATTAGAAATACTGTTTGTTGTTCTTGAGACGTCCTCTAATGCCTTTAGGAGTGCCAATTATTTTTTCTAATGCTACGGTAATTTATTATTTATTTATTATTTACAAATTCTACAATTTGGGAGGGATTCTACAAAGTGGTACACATCCATTCCTTGGCATCCAACTAATCTTGTAACACCTCGCTGTCACTAAATCTTCAACATTTAGTTCTTCCCGAATGATGTCAGTGCATATTCTACACATTAATGTGAAAATTCTGACGCTTCTAAAAATTTCATGTCAGTGGCTGCAGTGGTTTTCCTACATCTTAGTAATGGGCTGAATCTCCAAACCAGCCAGAATATATAGCAACATGTAGCACCCCAAGTCTTCACATAGCAAGACCAGAACAGCCGTTGTTTTGTAGAGTTTGATTTTTAATGTGGCCATAAAACGGTAGTTCCATCATATAACTCACCAAGCTACAGAGTGGTATTCTCTACCAGGGGTCTCCAAACTACAGCCCGTGGGCCGGATCTGGCCCTCGAAGGGTCATTGTCCGGCCCGTGGCAACCCAGCTGATACTGTGTGCAGTTTTTAAATAGAGCGTCAAAATACTTCAAATATTATAACATTTTACTAAATAACTAAACAAGAAATTAATTCAGTAAAATGTTATTTTGTACAAGTTTAAAACATTTACGTGGTTAATCTTGCTTGTTTGTCTGGTTGCCTTGAATGAATCACACTTCTCACTCGCATCTCACACTTTGCAAGACCAATGCTTTCAATGTTTGGATCGACCTATATTTGCGAACAAATGTTTTCAAAAATGAACTTTGTAAAATCAAAGTACAGGGCTAACTTGTCAGATGAACACCTGAAATTCATTCTAGTGATAGGAGCATCAAAATTTGACCCAAAATGGACAGACATTATATGTCAGAAGCAACTCCACACATCCCATACATACATAAGAAAGCCAAAAAATAGTATGGTACATAAGAAATATATTCAAATGTTATTTTTTCCTTACCTTTATTTACATTATTTTGAATAAATGAATTTGTTTTCTTTGGATAAGTCTGCTAAATTTTTATTTACATACCGTACCTATTTTATTGACTTAATTATTTCGTAATCTTAAAAAAATAAGTTTTCAATATTGTAACATGATATTTCCCTCTACATAAAGAATATACCCTAACCCAAATAATTATCTTATCATAATAATGAAGAACAGAATAATAATTAAGTAAGGAACCTGTATAATGTAAAAATATGTGTTAAATAGTAAAGTTGAGATGAACATGAAATAAAATAATAAGACCAAAATACCAAATATGATTATCTGGAACTTAATAATAAACAACTCTAGTAAACTGCATATATAATGTGTAAGAGAACCTTTGTGTGGGGTGTATTTAATTGTACAATTCGTGTTATTCTGTAAGTCGTTCTCTCTTCCTATAGTATATGTGTGAGTGTCAAGCGTTTGTTAACTCGCTCGTTGGGTTCGTGGTATAGTATGTGTGTATGATTGAAGTTATTAATAATTTCAATAAATTCTGTCACTGTTATTTGTGGGTAGCAAGTCGAATCGTACCTTCTCTTACCATTTATGGGTAAACCGTATCTCTCACCGTTTGGTTTGAATATTGCCGCCTCGCCACCTGATTGGCGCACGCCTTCCTGCAGTGTCGACTTGGCTAACGTCTTGTTTTGAGGTTTTCACTTCAATAAATTTTTATTCATTATCTTAATTTACTCTAATCAAACATACAGTGTTGCAGAATAAGAATGTTTATTAACACTTTGATAGGTTTCAATTATTTAGTAGTACATTAATTTTATTTTTAGCACCGGCTATTACAGTTGCTCAGTTGGCATGCTCAGTTCCAATGTTTGTATACACACTGTCTTGACGGTTATCGTAGGTTTACAATTAAAATGGTTTTACTCAGGGGTGTTAATAAGTCCTTTTGGCTACAGAAATATTTGACTACGGCTAAAATACACAAACTTATAATAATCCTTAATACTAGGTACACAAAAAAATCAATATTTTAATACATTCGAGTGAGTAATCATCAATGAGATTTAGTAAAAAATTTTGGTTAGGATTTGTTAATTAGAAATGTTTGTTAACTATTTATTATATCCAATTTAAATAATTATCGATTGATTAAAGTTCAAATAGTGATATTACCAATACCTTCAGTTCTAAATCAGAACAGTGATCAGTGAAGTGAAAATTGTGGTTTATTATTGTTGATAGAAAAATTTGGAATTCGTTTAATGGGATTATTGTTTATACTCATCAATTTTCGAAGGAGCTTCTGCGATGCCGTCTTCTTCTTCCGGATGGATTCAGTCGTCTTCTATTCTTCGGAATCTCATTAATCTCGTCCAGATGGTTTTTCAGTAAACTTCGGCCACGTACTCGTTCTGCGATCGTCCGTCTTCTTGAATTGAAGTAGGTCCTTATGATCTTCCTTCGGGATTAGTCGTCATCTATTCTTCCAGACGTCTTCTTGATTTCCTTGGGTAATTATGGGTTGTGAACAAATTTAATAAATAATATATTATCCAGGATTCCCTGGGCTGCTATCATAATCTTCCTTTCCTTTGATTTTAGTTAAAATTCACTTATTTGGAATTAAATTTTGGGTTGAGAGCTACTCAATCCGCCCTCGGCGTCGGTCAATAATGGACTATCGAAAATCTAACGGTTTTTTGGCAATAAATTTCGGTTGCTATGGTTACCTAATAAATTATGCTAATTCTCATTGGTCATTAATCTTTGTCATTGTTATGTTTTAATGTCTTATTTTAGTTTAATTTTACAAAATATCTTCAAATGAAGATTTCTATCTTATATTAATAGCTAGGTTTATTACATGAATACCATTGTTCATAATTTTTTATAAGGGTCATTTTGATATCCCTCATGGTCACTTTTGAGTAGCTAATTACATTTTTGTTATTTTTCATATTTATATTTTACATATATTTTATTCAAAATAGGCTGTTATTCATACCTTTTGGTATTAGGAATACTCACTTAATTTGTTTAAACATTTGGTATACTCTGCTTCGATATTGGACTATTATTTGTTCTCAAATTTACTAAATTCTTATTTAACAGTTAGGCCTAGAGCCTAGATTTTACTATACTACTATCTAACATTTCTTAGTAGCTTCTTCTTTACATTTGGTATTTTTAACACAATTTTTTAACAAAACAAGCAATAAACATTGGTGTTCCTAACTCCACCTCTTATTATAGTAATAAACATTTTCTTTACAGGTTCAAGCCTGAAATAACTTCTAACTACCTTTCTGCTCCCTTCTACTATCTGGTTCAATTAACAATTCATTACATTATATTGGTTCTTTTAAAACAGTAACAACATCCTTATTATACTAACATTAATTTATACTTTACACAATATATACTATTCCTCCATTCCTTCACTAGAAAAAAGTGTCAATCGTTCTTGTTTGTTCTTCATTCCAATGCCTTAATTTCTATCTTATCCTATAATCCTTATTACCTATGGCTTACTTTACTTACATTATAATAAGTTCCTCTTACTTACTAGTACAAAGTTTATCACTGGTCTTCCTGTTATTCTAACACAGTTTACTAATTAGAATACTTTTTGAAGTTCACCAACTATACTTTTTCCTTCATAGAAGGTTTTTGACTTATACACTTTCACTCACTATGTGCAACATGCTATTACTACATGTCACCACTTTATATTAATATACTCCCTCGTCCACTCACTTAATTATTCACTGGGTTGTTTATTGATGTTAGTATCATCATGGGGTTACTGATTACAATTGTTTATTTTATTTTCCCTTCACAAATGATCTCTTTTGGTAATTAACTGTGGCCTTGATTTGCCTTAGGGTATGTTTACTAGTTTTGATTATATTCATCACTATTTATTAGGGTGTGTGTATTATTGATTCCCTAACTTATATTTATAAACACATTCCTTTATCAATAAAATATACATAACATTATTATCTTTCATTAACATTGTTAACCTAGGTAAACCTCATCTACACTCTAATTACATTAGTTCATTTATTAACATACAGAATAATGGTCATTATTCAGGATTTACAATGTTCATTCTTAATGTCTTGATTACATTTGGTTCTTAGCTTCTTCTTCATTGTTCCGTGGTTCCTTTTGTATTTATCCGATCTATTGTGTCAAGTCATTGTCAGTTTATCAGTCATTTGGGTTTATTGGGTTATTGAATCTCTGAGTTTATAAGTTTTTGCCTCTTATTCTTGTCTTTAGCTTCTTTAATTCATAGTTAAATATCATTGGATCTTCACTACCTTATGTCATGTTACATAATGCATCGCCACCAAAATTGATTATTTCGAAACAAAGATTCTTATATTTTTTCTGAAATCATCAATATAGTTCAAATAATCAAGTTGTTATTATTCAGGAATTCATTCATCGCTACCTTCTTTTTTATTCATTTTTATTAAGTCATGGTTCATAATATGGTATTTGGTATTATTTTCTTTCTTTATTATTCCCTTTTATGTTCTATTTCCCTAAAATTTTTTTTCTCTCCCCTTCATATAAATTGGTACTAGCCAGAGGGCACGTGTGGCTCTATTACTCTGCTATCCATTTATACACATTTTGAGTTCAGAGGCCTTGCCTATCTGCTCAATAATATAAATAATTGTTGGACGTATCTCAACATAAAATCATCACATAATAATATTCATAATAATTATAATAATAGTCGTTCATTTCCAACTCACATAATATCACTACAATAAAACACTTTAGGGATTAATTATTGTCTCTTTTATACATCTCATGACCTTTTCATCTCAGTGACTTATTTGGATTCCTTCGTTTAAGCTTACGGCGATATTTAATAGGCATTTTGTATTGTTTCATTAGCTTGTTTTATATGGTAGTGATTTTATTTGTTATCACTTTATTTTTCATTTATATTTAAACTTAACATTGTAGCTGGTTTCTGGCTCACTTATATTTTTCATTGATTGTTCAGTTAATCTGTCAGTGTTATTTTTTATTTGATTGTCTTGTCTTTTCTTTTGTGAAACGTTAATTTTTTTTATTATTCCCTTTTAGTGACAGGGTTAGTTAGTGATGTTATGTAGCGTCATCATTATTTGTGTAACATTTAATTATTTTATATCAATTTTTTATGATATTTCATTATACACATTTTCAAAATTACATAGGTTTACACATTTTGTTTCACACTTGGTTGTAAGTTGTACTTACTTTGTTTTGAATTTAGCTTATCTTTCTTCTAAATTCCCTTTCATTCATATAATAATATCAATCAAATACTTATTGTAAGTTGTGCTTACTTTAATTTTTTGAATTTTGATAATTGTTCTGCTCCAAATTCTCTTTAACTTTCTGACACTGTTTCATAATATTTTTTCAAAGAAGACTGGTTGTAAGTCCCTTTTATTTTCTTGGTTGTTATCTCACTTATGACATAGGTATTGTTTTGGTTGTCATTTACAATGAGATAGGGTCCATTGTACAATAACAGCAATTTCTTTGTGATTCCCTCTCTGGAACTTGGTAATTCTCGGTTCCGTATTAGCACCTTTTCTCCTTCATGATACCGGATTGCTTTCGGTTGAATTCTGTGATATTTAGCCTTTTTCTTTTCTATTTGCTCCGCTATCTTGCTATAGAATCTAGCGTTATCGAATTGGTATACTGGATTGGTGGGGAAATTGACAAGTTCTTCTATGGCTCGAGGTGGTGGTTTTCCGTACATGATGGTGTAAGGGGTATCCTTAATGGATTCGTGATAAGCGAGATTTATGAAATTTTCTGTGTCTTCGAGGTATTCACTCCACTTACGTTGCTGATCGTGGCAGTATGTACGAAGAATCCTCCCCAATTCACGGAGCACTCTTTCAGCTGGGTTGCTGTTCGGGTGGTAAATTGAAGTCTTGTATGTTCGGATGCCCAGATCCATCAATGCGTCTTTCCATCGTCTTCCCGGAATTGAGTACCATGGTCAGTGATAATATTCGTGGGACTCCCCACCTCTGTAATGTACCTCTGTGTGATAATGTTCAATACTTTGTTTGTAGTAGCACGGTTGATAGGGTATAATTTTACAAATTTTGTGTAGTGGTCCATGATAATGACTATGAACTTGTGCTGCTTTCTACCTCCGCTTCGTGGCATAGGTCCACATATGTCTAAGAAGACTCGTTCTAGTTTATTAGCAGAAGTTATTGGTTGCATTACCCCTTCTTTCTTGTCGTTGTTGCATTTAACAAGTTGGCATATGTGACAGCTTCTTATGGTCTTCCTTACCCTCCGGTTAATGTCTTTCAGATAGGTGTGCTCTTCTAATGCTTTTGTCACCTTCAGTGCACCCATGTGTCCGTATCTGAGGTGGTATTCCATTATGATCTCAGCTTCGGTTCCTTTAGGTATTATCAGTTTCCATGTATTCTGGTTGGGTTTAGTTTTAATAAATAAAATATCTTCATGTAAACAGTAGAAATGTGTGGCTCTTTCTTCTTGTTGGTTCAGCCTCTCTCGGATTTGATTTAATTTCTTATCCTCCTTCTGGTGTTGTTTCACTTTATTTAATATCACTTCTAGGTCGGATCTACCTTTCATAATATTAAATACTTTTACTATGGTCTCCTTCTCTCCATCGAAGGTTTGCTGTTCTGTATTAATTCGAGATAGCACATCAGCTGCTATGTTTTTACTGCCAGGGATATACTCCCAGTTGATGTGATATTCTTGGAGAGCAAGAATCCATCTGGTTAGTCGACCATGGCTGAGCTTGCAGTTCTTTAAGAAGGAAATAGACTTATGGTCGGTGCGCACTGTGATAAGATATCCAAGAATATAAGTTCGAAATTTTCCACACTCAACAGTTCTTTTTCAGTTACATGATAATTGCGCTCACACTGGTTTAACGTTCTGCTGGCAAAACTTATTACTTGGTGGTTTCCATCCTTGTCCTCTTGGTAAAGCACCAATCCCAAGCTAATGTCGCTTGCGTCGCAGTTGATGTAAAAGGGTCTATTGAAATCGGGGTGGTTTAACATGATTGTATTGAGGAAGTGTTTTTTAATGGTGTTGAAAATCGTTTCCTGTTCTGGGCCCCACATCCACTTGGTTTTGGATGACAGCTGTGGTGATAGTTTAGTAGTCAGCTCAGAATAATTTTGCTGAAATTTTCTGTAGTAGTTACAGATGCCCAGGAACGACTGCAACTGTTTCTTATTTTTAGGGGTAGGGAAATGTTGAATAGCATCTACTTTATCGATTGATGGGGTTATTCCTTGTCGTGACAGGTTGAATCCAAGGAATTGGACTTCTGCTGCTATCAGCTTTGACTTCTCCAATTTTAATGTTACATTGTTGATGGATAATTTTTCTAGTACTCTCTCTACTCTCATACAATGCTCCTCCCAGTTGGATGAAGTGATCAGCAGATCATCGACGTACACAGTTGTATAGTTCATAGTTTCAGGACCCAGTATCTGGTCCATGCAGTGGACAAATATTGCTACTGAGTTTACCAGCCCAAAAGGTAGTCGCTTGAACTGGTAGTTCCTGCCTTCAAATATGAACGCTACGTATTTTCTACTGGCTGGGTGCAATTCTACTTGCCAGTACCCGCAAACTGTATCCCAGGTACTGATAAATTGAGTCCCATGAAACTTTTTGAGGATCTCCTCAATTTCACCAGGAGATGTCCTGTCGTTGATTAGGATCTTATTTATTTCTCGGGCGTCGAGACATAGGCGGGCTTCCATCCTTCTTGGTAACAGCTACTATAGGACTGGTGTACTGCGAACAACTATACTCAATTATATCTTCCTCCAGCATTTTACTAATTTCTGTGCGCACTGCTTCCTTTGCTGTATACGCTATCGGGTAGGATATTTTATTAAAATTGACCACTTCTTTGAATTTCAACTCGCACTGATACCCCCGTACCTTTCCTGGTTGGTCAGAAAATACATGTCGGTATTTGTTATAAATTCTTATTAATTTCTCCACCTCTTGATCCGTTAATGGATTCCCGTCTTGGGTTCCTCGAAACTGTCGGATTTCCTCTAATTTCCGATTCCATAGGATGTCATTGTTTATTTGACTGCCTGGCTTCACTTCCCACCTCCGGTCTGGTGAATCACAACTCGTTCTTATATTATATATTGTACTGATTGGTATGACCCCCTTGCTGCCAGTTAATTCTGCTACCCATTCTCTGTCTTCATATTTCATGGTTACCTTTGATAGTCTCATATCGATAACTGCAGACTCAGGATATCGATAACTTTCTCAGGATATCACAACCAATTAGAATTTCGAATGGTAAGTTGTGACCAAGTAAAAATATCATTGGCAGTGTCTCACCATTACTTATGACTTCTAGAGACACTTGTCTCTTAATGGTTTTGTTCTGCCTTCCAGTGGCTCCAATTAAAACAATGTTACTTACTGGTAACGTGGGTAAGCTGATCTTACTCTCTTTTTGAATTTTCTCATACATGTTTGTATCAATTAAAGACACGTTTGCACCTGTGTCAATCATAAATTTTACATTTACATTACATACCTTGGCGGTAACATAGGCAATTTCGTTATCCGGGTGCTTGATTAATGTGGAATTTTCTTCCATTAGCTCCTCGCGGATGTTCTTCAGATAATGGTTCTGAATTATTATTATTGTGTCGTCATTAGTCTCGTCTGTCTGTCTTGTTAATAACCCAATAGATCGGATCAGTGACGGGTCCTGTGGTATTCTCACTGCCGCTGCTCGTTTAAATGTTGGGCGTTGCCTTCGGCGCGGTCCTCTAATCTGATGGGGTGATTATCCTCAGTGTTTTGCCTTCTCTCGATCGAGTGGTCATTGCGAGTTATTTGTTCTCGACTCCTTCTGTTTTCTTCAGCACTCCAGCTCCTCGGTCTTCTATAACCATGTCTCCCGTCGTTTCTACTCTCTGCATTTATATAGTTTACCCGTCGCCTGTATGTTTGATTCGGTATCGACTGGTTATTATTGTGGTATTGATTATTGGGCCTGTTATAACCACCTCCGTTTTGGTTATTTCCCATGTTGTAAGAATGGTTTGGATGGTTATTGTTGTTGGGGTAATTCTGGTTATAATTTCTCGGGTAATTATTGTTGTTATTATTGTTATTAAAACCTCGATAATTATTGGGGTTGGCTGGCGGATGATTGGCCGGTGTGTGGTTTCCTTGCGGCCCACTTGGTTGATTTCTGTTATCGTAATTTCTGTAGTTCGGTGTGTTCTTTTCAACACATAATGTTTCTCCCGCTCATATTCCCCCAATAACGCGGCCATCTCTTGAATCATCTCGATTCTTCCACTCAAACGGCTTTTTGTGATTTCCCCGTCGTAGTGGTATGCTACTTGTGTCACCAGGCACTCTTCAGGGATGTTAGGTTCGAGGTTCCTCGCTATGCTTACCTTACCTAAAAAGTAAGCGGTTGGGGACTGTCCCAGGTAAGGGTCGAATCGGCCGTTGGTGATGTTATTTCTTACCACGTGCTGTGTCGCCTCCGACCAGTATTTGTCCTTGAATAATTTTTTAAATTCACTAAAATTATGTATATCTGGTCTCACAGCCGTCCACCAATTGTCGTGAACTTCTTTGAACATGTCGTCGATCATGCCCTTGATTACTGTCCACCATGTCTCCCTGGTTCGGGCTAAGTTTTCCTCTACTCGTTCTATGAATTCAATTGGGTTGCGTTTGTAATTTTTAAAGTTTATTGTTTCTCTATTTTCGCTACATGATATATGTGAGCTCATGATTGGTCGGTCCTTCAATGCATTAATCTCTTCCTGTAGGCGTAGTTCTCTTGCCCTAAATTCAGCTATTTTCCCTTCTTGGGCGGTTGTGGTGTCCTTCACTTCACTTACTGATGCATCCAATCTGCTATAGTTCTCTTCGACTCTGGTCTGTATTTGTTCTAATTTGTTGTTGGTTTCTTTTTGGAGTCCTTCAACCCTCCTCTTACCTTCGCCTTCAACTTCATTCACCTCGATCAAAATTTCTTCTCGGACTTGCATCACTACTTCGCTGGTTTTCTCTATCTTCTCTTCCATTTCCATTACAGTTTGTTTCAGTTCTTCTCTATATTCTGTTAATTGTTGCTGTAATATATCCTGGTTATATTCAATCTTATCGTTCAGCGTTTCAATATCCTCCTTCATTAGTCTCAAGGTTTCGCTGGTTTTCTCATTACTTCTCTCTATTTTTTCACTTATTAATTTATTCTCCTCCTTCATTTCCTGTCTTAGTGTCTCGTTATTTCCATTAATGGTCCGCCATAAATCTTCTTTAGTGCTGTACAATTTCTTCTCCATCTTCTCATTATTTTTGTCCATTTTCTTGAAATTGTCATTTATTGCCTCAAATTTCTTGTCTAATTCTTCATTATTTTGTTGTAATAATTTTTTATTGTCCTCCTTCATTTCTTCTTTGTTTTTATCCATTTTTTCATCCTGTTTCTTGAAGTTGTTATTTATTAACTCCCATAGTTGTAGTAAGTCCATGCCTGCTCTGGCCTCCTCCTGCTGTGTGGGTTTATCTATTTCCATGGGAGTTAGTAATTCTTCTACATCTTCTACCGAAGTTATCTCGTTTTCTTCCATTCTGACGTCTTTCTTGACATCCTTTTCTGATCTTTTTGCTCCTTCATCCGCCTCCTTCTCGCATATCTTCGTCTGGTATCTCGTACCGTGTTTTGCCGGTTTCATTTCTGTAGTCGCCGCTAGAATCTGTAAAGTTTAAAGGTATGTTTCCTTAACTATCCTAGCCCTACTAGTTGGCGCGCCACTTTGTAATATAGCTTAGGTATCGAAAATGATGATGCCCCACTGTTGTGAGCGCCACTTTGTAAGAGAACCTTTGTGTGGGGTGTATTTAATTGTAGAATTCGTGTTATTCTGTAAGTCGTTCTCTCTTCCTATAGTATATGTGTGAGTGTCGAGCGCTTGTTAACTCGCTCGTTGGGTTCGTGGTATAGTATGTGTGTATGATTGAAGTTATTAATAATTTCAATAAATTCTGTCACTGTTATTTGCGGGTAGCAAATCGAATCGTACCTTCTCTTACCATTTACGGGTAAACCGTATCTCTCACCGTTTGGTTTGAATATTGCCGCCTCGCCACCTGATTGGCGCACGCCTTCCTGCAGTGTCGACTTGGCTAACGTCTTGTTTTGAGGTTTGCACTTCAATAAATTTTTATTCATTATCTTAATTTACTCGAATCAAACATACAGTGTTGCAGAATAAGAATATTTATTAACACTTTGATAGGTTTCAATTATTTAGTAGTACATTAATTTAATTTTTAGCACCAGCTATTACAGTTGCTCAGTTGGCATGCTCAGTTCCAATGTTTGTATACACACCGTCTTGACGGTTATCGTAGGTTTACAATTAAAATGGTTTTACTCAGGGGTGTTAATAAGTCCTTTTGGCTACAGAAATATTTGACTACGGCTAAAATACACAAACTTATAATAATCCTTAATACTAGGTACACAAAAAAATCAATATTTTAATACATTCGAGTGAGTAATCATCAATGAGATTTAGTACAAAAATTTGGTTAGGATTTGTTAATTAGAAATGTTTGTTAACTATTTATTATATCCAATTTAAATAATTATCGATTGATTAAAGTTCAAATAGTGATATTACCAATACCTTCAGTTCTAAATCAGAACAGTGATCAGTGAAGTGAAAATTGTGGTTTATTATTGTTGATAGAAAAATTTGGAATTCGTTTAATGGGATTATTGTTTATACTCATCAATTTTCGAAGGAGCTTCTGCGATGCCGTCTTCTTCTTCCGGATGGATTCAGTCGTCTTCTATTCTTCGGAATCTCATTAATCTCGTCCAGATGGTTTTTCAGTAAACTTCGGCCTCGTACTCGTTCTGCGATCGTCCGTCTTCTTGAATTGAAGTAGGTCCTTATGATCTTCCTTCGGGATTAGTCGTCATCTATTCTTCCAGATGTCTTCTTGATTTCCTTGGGTAATTATGGGTTGTGAACAAATTTAATAAATAATATATTATCCAGGATTCCCTGGGCTGCTATCATAATCTTCCTTTCCTTTGATTTTAGTTAAAATTCACTTATTTGGAATTAAATTTTGGGGAGAGAGCTACTCAATCCGCCCTCGGCGTCGGTCAATAATGGACTATCGAAAATCTAACGGTTTTTTGGCAATAAATTTCGGTTGCTATGGTTACCTAATAAATTATGCTAATTCTCATTGGTCATTAATCTTTGTCATTGTTATGTTTTAATGTCTTATTTTAGTTTAATTTTACAAAATATCTTCAAATGAAGATTTCTATCTTATATTAATAGCTAGGTTTATTACATGAATACCATAATTGTTCATAATTTTTTATAAGGGTCATTTTGATATCCCTCATGGTCACTTTTGAGTAGCTAATTACATTTTTGTTATTTTTCATATTTATATTTTACATATATTTTATTCAAAATAGGCTGTTATTCATACCTTTTGGTATTAGGAATACTCACTTAATTTGTTTAAACATTTGGTATACTCTGCTTCGATATTGGACTATTATTTGTTCTCAAATTTACTAAATTCTTATTTAACAGTTAGGCCTAGAGCCTAGATTTTACTATACTACTATCTAACATTTCTTAGTAGCTTCTTACCTTTACATTTGGTATTTTTAACACAATTTTTTAACAAAACAAGCAATAAACATTGGTATTCCTAACTCCACCTCTTATTATACTAATAAACATTTTCATTACAGGTTCAAGCCTGAAATAACTTCTAACTACCTTTCTGCTCCCTTCTACTATCTGGTTCAATTAACAATTCATTACATTATATTGGTTCTGTTAAAACAGTAACAACATCCTTATTATACTAACATTAATTTATACTTTACACAATATATACTATTCCTCCATTCCTTCACTAGAAAAAAGTGTCTATCGTTCTTGTTTGCCCTTCATTCCAATGCCTTAATTTCTACCTTATCCTATAATCCTTATTACCTATGGCTTACTTTACTTACATTATAATGAGTTCCTCTTACTTACTAGTACAATGTTTATCACTGGTCTTCCTGTTATTCTAACACAGTTTACTAATTAGAATACTTTTTGAAGTTCACCAACTACACTTTTCCCTTCATAGAAGGTTTTTGACTTATACACTTTCACTCACTATGTGCAACATGCTATTACTACATGTCACCACTTTATATTAATATACTCCTTCGTCCACTCACTTAATTATTCACTGGGTTGTTTATTGATGTTAGTATCATCATGGGGTTACTGATTACAATTGTTTATTTTATTTTCCCTTCACAAATGATCACTTTTGGTAATTAACTGTGGCCTTGATTTGCCTTAGGGAATGTTTACTAGTTTTGATTATATTCATCACTATTTATTAGGGTGTGTGTATTATTGATTCCCTAACTTATATTTATAAACACATTCCTTTATCAATAAAATATACATAACATTATTATCTTTCATTAACATTGTTAACCTAGGTAAACCTCATCTACACTCTAATTACATTAGTTCATTTATTAACATGCAGAATAATGGTCATTATTCGGGATTTACAATGTTCATTCTTAATGTCTTGATTACATTTGGTTCTTAGCTTCTTCTTCATTGTTCCGTGGTTCCTTCTGTATTTATCCGATCTATTGTGCCAGGTCATTGTCAGTTTATCAGTCATTTGTCATTTGGGTTTATTGGGTTATTGATCTCTGAGTTTATAAGTTTTCGCCTCTTATTCTTGTCTTCAGCTTCTTTAATTCATAGTTAAATATCACTGGATGTTCACTACCTTATGTCATGTTACAAATGTTGTAAAAAATAGGTGAAAGCCTATACAGCAGAACTTAAATGGTTTACCAATCAGGAAAATTTATAAACTAGATAAAATTTAAAGTAAAAGAAATAAAGAGTCAGAGAATAATCATATCTGAGTGTGAATCAAGTCACTAAAACCCTTCAGAGAATGATTAGCATAAAATAAGTGAATAATAACAGTTTTAATTGTATATAAAAGTGTTATAAGTTAGGTTATGCACCATATTTATATAGTTGTCTTGATTATTCATCTCTTCTTTCACAGCACTAACACTTATCTAAAACTGAAACTTTTTCTTGTGAACTTACTGTTTATTCTCTTCTCGTCGAACGCGTTTCGGCATACGTATTCGCCTTCTTCAGCTTAGAGACAGAAGGCTCTGTCTCTAAGCTGAAGAAGGCTAATACATACGCCTAAGTACGTACAAGAAAAAGTTTCATTTTTAGATAACATATTTATATGTTAAAGCAAGACAAAGAAATAAAATGATTGTAAAATAAATAATTTTATGATAAAAAGTATGAACAAACAGAATAATAAATAAGACAAGTATAATTAACTATTGATGTTTAGGAACTAATTAATAATGTAAATAGGCCTAGTAAGAAACTGATGAGACAAAAGCCTATACGTACTGGGTAGGAAAAATAATAACAATTTATGTAAATAAAACCTGTTATATCATATAGTATAGATTATAAAATAATGTATGTTAGTAGAGTAAGAAGGTAATAATGAGAAATGTCAAGAATTGACCAGGCATAATGTAAATAATAAGTTGTCAGCTTTGACAAACACTTCATACAGATAATGTGGAAGTTTATAGTGGACAGTACAAGGAAAAAAGCTTGTACTGAAGTATAAAATATATTGTAAAAGTTCAAGTAGATCATAAGTGATAATTAAGAGTTGTTACTTTGTAGTAGAATTAAGTAATTTTAGTTTGAGAAAGGAATTAATGTCCCAATGAGCATGGACATGAGTAGGCCTAGCAGTGGCGAAGTTACATGGAGGCAATTGAGGCAATGCCTACCCTAAAAAATTCTGTAGAATAAAAATTATAAATACGTATGAACTACATAACGTAAAGATTATACATTGTTACCGCGACTGTCGAATTTATTAGGCCGAAACGTGCTTTACTGAGCGACCGCTAGATGGTGACAGGTGAGACTCAGCATAGCTCGTTTAAAGCGAATGAGGCAACCTGAACTTGCCTCAGCGTTTTTTGTATATATCATATGTAAGCAATGTGCAGGAGTGATAGGGAAGTGAAGGGAGGGGGGATTGTCCCGTGCTGTACACATAGAGCATTGAGGCATGCCTCACTTCTGTGGTTTAACCCTCTACCCGGAACATCCAGGGACACCCGGTTACACGAAACACCCGTCATAATGACCGCTATTTCAGAAAACCACAATTTTCATTCATTTTTGGGGGGATTTTCGAACTCTTCAATCATTTTGTTGTATTCAGCAACTGAATGGGATAATTCAGAACACAATTTGAGTGAAAATTGTTTATTTAAAAACGTTTAAAAGCAAAACATTGGGAATAAGTCACATTGTATAATTCAATCTTCTGCTCTAACAAACAATAAAATATAAGGAAAAAAACATGAACAAATAAACCGTCTTTCAATAAAATATAAGGAAACAATACATATGAATTTGAAAACTTAAACAAATAAACAGTCTTCCAATTCGAAAATATGTAACTTATTAGCTAAATCACAAGTAGATCAGCCTTACATTCCGTTTAGTATAAAATATACAGTATCACTATCACCTGGAAAAATTAATTCTTTTTTTTGTAAAGTCTACTGACTACTTGAAATATCACAGATTGATTGCCTAAAAAATTTGAATAAAAAGAAAGTACAAATTATTTCAATACAAATAAGTTAAAAAACGAGACAAATTAAGTTTATTTCTATAAATGCTAATGACTACTTGAAAAATCACATAATATAGGTAATTCAAATTATGAATTACTTCAAAAACTTGAATTAAAAAAATTAAAATAATTTCAATTCTAAAATTTAAAAAAATAAAAAGTAACTTCGTACAACACAGGAACACTTCAGTTAGATACACAGCTTTTGCAAATTTTTCTGGAACATTCCGCACATACAGCTTCGTCACATTTTATGCATTTAAACCCTGCCTTCCTTTTCTTTTGGTAAGGACAAAATCGGCAAGTTACCCTGCGTACAAGTTTATCTTTTCGAGGCCCAATGGAAGACGTTTCTTGACGTGAATTCGAAGCTGCACCTCCGTCATTTGATGGCCATTGTCGCTCTGACTCTACTCTCAATTTAGTCGCTTATTCAGCTGCTTGAGAAATAATGGCCCTCAGGTCATTAGGCAAATTAGATATTCTCAACCTCATCTGAAGGTAGTTGTGAACTAATCTGAATGCGACCTCTCTAGTAAAGTTATACCTCGTCATTTTTTTGTTTCCTTTATACATTGCATGGAAGGTACGCGCATTCGAGCCTGCCACGGCTATAATGTGATAAAAAACAGCCAGTGGTAACCTCCTTGTTTTGCGGTTTGCGCTGTAATTACTGCACTTCATATCCAAAGTATCAACGCCACCCTTCGTGGCATTATAGAAACCAATTATTTCAGGTTTGTTTGCCCTGTAATCTGTAAATTCAGTATGGTGCATTGATGACAGGAGGACTATGGCTTGGTTCTTTTTAGGAACGTAAGAGAGTAGTGTGAGATCTTAATGTGAAACCGTAGAGACTGATGAAATCGTCCACGCCCAGACGGAAGACCCGTCATTTTGACCGATACAATAATCATGGCGCAGACAGAACACCCGTCATTTTGACCGACTAGGTTAGCAAAAACGTAACTTACCAAAAAAATTGTGAGCGGCAGCACGCCTGCGATGTTACGTGTCCACGTGCACTGACCCAACTGACGATGTCACTGGGAGCCAGCCAGGTGAAGCGACGCGTGCGCCCCATATTGGTGTAAATGTGAACTTTAGCGGTCATAATGACCGGTATTCCGGGGAGAGGGTTAAACATTCAAGTTAAAAGCGCGCTGTGTTGTTTATAAGTGTGTTTATTTTATGTGGTTATTAAAAGTGTCCCTGTTATTCCGCTGAACTAACAGATGATCAAGATTGTTATTTGAATTATTTGTAACATTAAACATATATATAGAAACTAATCAAGTTTAAAAATTTGAAGTTCAATCAGTTGTATTATTGTGTATGACTAATACAAGGATTGTTCAATAGAAACGCGTATAGAGCTGTAAAGCATTTTTTATTCAACGATTTTAAAAGAAGTCTCCATTAACATTAAGACATGAGTTCCACTGTTGCACCAACCTGTAGATTCCCTGCTAGTAAAATTCTTACGGCTGTTTGTGGAACCATTCGCTTACAGCAACCTCAGCGTCCGATTTGAACCACCATCCTTTTAGTGATTCCTTAAAAATAAATTTAAGATAAGATTTTTGCCTACCCATTCATTAACTACTAGCTTCGCCACTGAGGCCTAGATGGCAATACTAAGTTTTTATAATAAATTGATGTTTATAAATATTATCACTATTGTTAAACCATATAATGTTAAGGTAAAACCAATTATACAACTAAGAATTAAGTGATGGAACAAAAACATTAATATTTTATAGAGAATACTAGACTAAATCAATCTGTAAAAATTGCAATTTTTATTATTACTGAACAGAACCATGCCTTGAAAGGTCTCAAAATGATCAGCATAAAAAATGCTGATTAATGGTAGTAATATATTTTTAATTGTGAGTAGCATAAGGAAGATATGTCAGTTTTAAGATTTTTTAATATATTTGATTAAAAAAGGGACGCTTAACTTGGCGTCTGTTGGTGAGCATCAACCAGAAAACGGAATTTTTGTCATTAAAAACGAAAATGTTAATAATTCAATCAGAAACCTTCACCCGTCAGGTGAATTAACCCATAATGCAACACCAACGCATCAGTCTTTAGCCGGTCATCATATAGTAAAGAATGACTCCTCTGTGATACAAAAAATGTAAATAGTCTCGTCACCAAAGTCTTGATCCTGATTGAGGTTATATGCAGTGTAAACAAACCCGTCTAACCTCCAAATGGGAATGTAACCCAACAGTGAACGTCAAGTGTAGTGAAGTGATCTTAATCATTACAGGACATTACAGTGAATAATTAATAAAAGTGAATTATAATGAGAATATAAAGAAAAGGAAAGTATAGTGTTTATTTTGAGAATTAATAACGAACTTAATAATTAATTATCACGATCCCATCGTAACTTGTAATAGACACTTGTGAACTTATGTTTATATTATCACTGTAGATAAACACTAACACTATAAATATTATTTCAGGTGTAACTATTGTATTTTGTTTTTGTATTCAATGTTTAACTAAATAACTTAGCCAAACTAGGTTAACACCGACACCGGACACCGTACGAAAATACGAACTGTTCATCACTTTAGATTTTACTTTATTGTTTTATAATATCATATTTAATTTTATATTGTAATGTTCTGTTCTTCAAAAAAGGCATTTTTTGTTAATTATTTTGGTCAAAAGAACTCATAAGGGTTATATTTCCAAAACGTAAACATAGCCTACATCTCTGAGATTTTTGAACTCATGCTACCAACTGTTGAGCTATCAATACAACAAGCCTGGTTAATTCATATTATTAGAAATGTTCTTCATTTTAATGATAGAATAATAAAATTTTAAATGAAAATAAAAGAAAAACTGAAAAGAATTAATGGTGTATGACATATTATTTTATAATAATTAACATTTTATAATCAACTTTGAACATTAGTGTTTACTTCAACTCCGGAAGAATACGTTGGCAGCACTTATGTTGGCACAAACCGTGCTATTTAAACGAGTTAACTAGGTCAGTAAACTCAAATAAGATAAAGAGAATAGATTAGATGAAGCTGACAAATAATCATTAATACAAACTTTTAATATCTCAAGTAATTAAAAAATAAAATAAAAGAAGGTTAGAACATCCTAGATACATACCAGTGAGCACAGGGCATAATTCTAATTATTTTAATAAACTGACCAACCTATTTAATTTATAATTAATCTTCGTGAATCGTCTAACCAACCTGAGAAGAAGTAACCAGAAAATCATTTAACAATTAAACCATTAATTAACCAAACCATTACCAGTAAGTAAAGACAATTATAACACAATAAATATATTTGTAATCATTATTACAAATTGGCGCCCAAGACATCAATGATTTTAACCAGGTAATCCCAAGTTTTATTATATAAAGTCAGTAATATTGAACCGAATATAAATAATACAGCAGAGATAACATACTAAACAATAACACAGAGAAAGCAAGTGTTTCATAATTGGCCCCAACAACTATGGGCTTTAAATCCACAAACACAACAAACAAAATAACGTGGGTTACAATATATATGTGTTTATATACTGTTACATCACAGAACAATCTACGTGTTTCTCTAATGTGCCAGAAGAATCTCGCTCTAATGTGTGTGGTATACGTGACTCTAGACGCATTCGCGAGAGGTTTCTCTAAGTCACCAGCCGCGCTGACTGTGTCAAGGCCGCAGTTAATTATGTAGTTCATACTGACGCTAACACGCATTATGGAATAATCTAGTAATTTGGGGTGGTATAAATACCAGTACTCAACGACGTTCAGTCAGTATTAGCTGTGATATATTTACAGTTCGGTTCGAGAGTTATTCTCAGGCGATATTACTGTGCGCGTTCAAGTGGTTATTATCTAAGTGTTGTGTTTTATAATTGGATGGTATATTGTAATACAATTGTGATTTAATATTAGTGACATTTATTTGCGTATGAACAATTTTTATTTGATTTGTTATAAGAGACTGTGTTGTTAATTACGAACTGTTAACTGTGAAAATTGAAGCTGGTGATTAGTGACTTAATTGGTGTCTTGTACTTATTTTGTTTTCTACTGTACCTACGATGATCGAGTAGACCGTCGTAACAGTGGTATCAGAAGTGGGATAGAACGGTTAACAGTGGACACTTTGTACAAGACCAGTGTATTTCATAATTAATTGGAAAACAATGGATACCAGTCACATGATAGAATCATTCAAAGCGATGCTACTACAGACGGAGAAACGACAGTATGAGAAACGCAGACAAGAGGCGGCAGAAGCACAAAAACGATATGATGAGAAACGCAGACAGGAAAGAGAAACGGTAGATGAACGACAGAAAGCATTAATGGAAGAACGACTAAAAGAAAAACGTAAGCGTGAAAATGAAACACCAGAGAGACGACAAAAAGAATTTAGTCGTCAATCAGATGAAGCTAAGGCATTCGTACACGAGGATACCACTGCAAAATTTGTCCTGTTACGAGGTGAGCTGAAGAAACAAGTTGACAGAATATCTGAAATAGAAAAATCTGTGTCAACTATGAAAACAAATATTTCAAGTTCAGAAGTTTCTATTGCAAATTCAATAAAATAAATTAAAAAGGAATTAGAACATTCAGCTAAGGAAATAGTTGATAAAGAAAGACCATTAATAAACGCTGAAGGTTCAAAATATCAGAGAAATAAAACTGTAGTAGGACCAGTTTTCGCAAAGGCCCCAACGTTTGATGGAAGTACTCATTGGACAACTTATATTCGCCAATTTGAAGCTGCCGCTCGCTTAAATAAATGGACAGAAGAAGAGAAAGGACTTTCACTAATTCTTGCTTTAAAAGGGCCTGCTGCAGAACTACAGAAAGTGCCATCTGACAGTCAGAACGTCTATGCCGAATTAACTAAAGCTCTGGAATTACGGTACGGTGACCAGCATTTGTGCGAAGTGTACCGTGAACAACTTAAAGCAAGGTGACAGCGTTCAGGGGAGAGCCTTCAAGAGTTTGAAGCAAATGTTGACCGACTGACAAGATTGGCTTATCCCGAAGAATCGGAGGACTTCCGGAAGTGGATTTCTCTCATTATGTTTATTGACGGTTCAGAGATAGTCAATTACAACAAGTGTTAAGACTGGTACGGCATGATAATAAATCAGACGCTCTTGTTCATGCTCTCAGTTTTGAAGCTGCCAAGTCAGTGACCTATATTAATCAAAGTATACCCATCACATTGTAGCCAAACGGATCCAACATCACAGTATTGTCATAACGGACAGAATAAAGAGACAATTCAAGAACATCAATTTAAGAAGTCAGCAGTGCCACAACGATCTTCCGAACCAAAGGATAAAGACAGAAGACCGAAGTGTTACAACTGTGGAAAACATGGTCATCTACAGGTAGACTGTTGGGAGAAGAAGATACCGAGAGAAGAGAGTGATCACATCAATTGGAGAAGTAAAGCCCCAGAACAGCACACAGTTTCCACGCTACATAAGACCAGTGGAAACTTGATGGTTAATGGATTTGTGGAAGGTAAACCAACAACATTTACAATGGACACGGGCGCAACAGTGTCCATTGTGCACCCTGACTTAGTCATCAACCGCCAGCCTCTAATTAGCTCTTGTACAATACAGACTGTGAGTGGAAGCCCCGTCAAAGTGTTAGGAAAGGTATACGTACGTATATGCCTGGGTCTTCTCAAGTTTAGCCACCAAATGCTTGTTGCAGACGTTGTCGATTAAGTGATTCTTGGCACGGACATTATGAATGCCTACGGATTCGTTGTGGACTTAAAGAGAGAATGTCCTGAAGGTTGGCCAAGAGTAGATAAAGCTTTGCATGGCTAAAATGACAGGGTCTACCAGCCATTTGATTAAGCAAATGGCATTATTCGAAGAAAAAGTCAACAGGTCTGGTCAAGAGGAACCCTCCCTATTGCAAGCGGAAATGGAGGAAGAACTAGCAGAGGAAATTCAAATAAGTGTAACAACAAAAGAAGTGATTGGAAAGCCAACTACAGGTGTCGAGACAAAACTCTTGCTTGTTCCTGAACTGATAGAAGCGCCCGAGGGCAAAGTGCCTGAAGATGAGGTTACACAAGAGGTTGTTGACGAGAACCAAACAAACTTTGATCAGCCAGTGGTGTTTAGGTCATCAGTACATGACGCAATGGGAGTGATTCCAGCAAAACTAGTGATTGAGCGGAAGACTCGCATGCCTGGGAACGTGATGTACGGATCACACGAGACTGAATTCAAAGAACCGGAAAATTATCTTTTGCAAGGATGTCCACCTAGAACGCCTGGTCGAGTATTACTTCAGAGACGGTTTGCCAGTTCGGGACGAACAGGCTTAAGGAGAAGGCAGTGTTACGACATCACAAAACAATCTACGTGTTTGTCGAATGTGCCAGAAGAATCTCGCTCTAATGTGTGTGGTATACGTGACTCTAGACGCATTCGTGTGAGGTTTATCGAAGTCGCCAGCCGCGCAGACTGTGTCAAGGCTGCAGTTAATTACGTAGTTCATACTGACGCTAACATGCATTATGGAATAATCTAGTAATTTGGGACAGCATAAATACCAGTAATCAATGACGTTCAGTCAGTATTAGCTGCGATATATTTACAGTTCGGTTCGAGAGTTATTCTCCGGCGATATTACTGTGCGCGTTCAAGTGGTTATTAGTGAAGTGTTATGTTTTATAATCGGACAGTATATTGTAATACAATTGTGTTTTAATATTAGTGATATTTATTTGCGTATGAACAATTTTTATTTGATTTGTTATAAGAGACTGTGTTATTAATTACGAACTGTTAACTGTGAAAATTGAAGCTGATGATTAGTGACTTAATTGGTGTCTTGTATTTATTTTGTTTTCCACTGTACCTACGACGATCGAGTAAACCGTCGTAACAATATATATTATATTTAAAATTTATTTTACGTACCTCAAGATGTTATTTTCCCTTATTTGGAACATGTTTCGGGACCCTTAGTGTTCCCATCATCAGCTTTCCTCATTTTGAATATACATTTGGTTATATATAATCACATATATGTATGTTGTTGGCCCGCCTGACTTCCAAGATTTTTCAATTCGGCCCTCACGTGAAAAAGTTTGGAGAACCCTGTTCTATACTAAAGACATTTTATGTTACTCAGAATCTTGAAATGTACAATCAGGATGGACGTAAAATATACAGTTTCCTTTCTTCTTCATGTATTTTATCATTTTTATCTTCTGTCCATGTCCCCCATGTCTATGGCTTCTATTCTGTAAAACAGAAGTTAAAGCATCCAACAGGACCAACAGGTCCTTTCCTATACATGAAATAGGGTACACCAAACCTTCACAAGATAAAGGAAAAATGGAGGAAGATTGCATAACAAACATAATTCCACGATATTCATTTCTCCATTTACCACTTGCTACTGCTGCTGTATAGAACACAACCATCGATTTGATTCAGATTAATACATGTACTTAGGTCCACTGTTAACCCATATTACAATTATTTTAGGATACTCATGAAAGGTAAAATATAAAAAAATGATAAAATTATATACTAGATTATATTTACAAAAATATACAGAAATGTAAATTATATATTCACAGGTAAACATACTCCAATTAAATATTATGTGTTCATACTATTTACAGAAAAAAAATAAATATTTTTATTATTTACGAAAATACAAATATTTATTATACAAAATATTTTTTACTAATACAATCACAATATTTACAAATTATATAACGTAATGCATATGCACCAATGCTAGACGGAAAGGGAGAAAGGGAGGGAGTTTCCATTCATTCACTCAGTAGGCGCTACAATGATCCCATTACACTCCCTCTGCTCAGTACCATGGTTTACAATTCATGTATTATATTGGTATTGTGCAGTGTGTCAGTTGTGTGTATTACTGAAGGCTGTAAATGTGCATATTATTTTTGAAGGACAGTTATGTCAGAAACAATTGATTCAGTTCATAACATTTCAAAACCTTCTTACTGATTTTCAGATCATGTTAAAATTGAAAGAGCTAGAAACACCAAGACCAGAACGCAAATATCTGAAAAGCCCAAAGATATAAAAATGCCAAAGTTACAGAACTTCAGACAGCATTACACAGTTGCAAACTATTTTGCAACATACGTTTAACTACAAAAGCAAATTATACCATGAAAAGTGTTACTGACTTTAAAAAGTTACTATGGTGAAGTAAAAAAATATCCAGTGAAACGTATCCAATACTCTATAAAACAATTTTACTAACAAAATTATTAATTGCACAAGGAAGGAAAAAATATTGACAACCCAACCCTATCAACTGCGAGTTCTAGAACTGCACTTACATATGTAGTGAATATATTCAATACAGAGGTTTACAATGCATCACCATAAGAGCAATGTAAAAACAAATAATTTTAAAGATGGGCAATAATTCAATTATCACCATGTATACAGAACATACAAACAACTGCACTATAATTAATAATTTCCAAAAAAAGTTATACAGGAAATATTTAAGTGAAAAAAAAATAAATAAAATTATTAAAAAAAATATGAAAAATGATGAGAAAGTTAAATTAAATTCTGTAAGGTAAATAAAGTTGCAGCATTATCCATAAGAAAAATATTGTCATCATCAAAAAAGTATAGGATCAAGTTAAATTGGAACAAGATAACAAGTTTATCCTTCAAGCAAGGATCCTTGAGTTCCAATATTTTTTAATATCAGTGGGCAATCTATACAGAAACAAGTTAATCAGATTGCTGAAACGATGGAAATTCAAAGTTCCAAGCATCTGGTGGGTGGTTGAATCATCATCATAGAACTGTTTATGATGATGTTAAAATTCCTTTCTGGGCTGTTTGGGCGTGGGTCAATGTTTTCTGCAAAACCAGACATTTTGGCAGAGCCATTGACTGCCATCATCAATGAAAATCGAGTACACTAATGTGAGATGGTATACGTTAGTGGCCCCAGTACTGTGGTTAAAGCTGCAGGAGTCCCGTGAACACCATCCTACTTATAAATTTCCTAAGTGCCACGATACAGTAATAAATCAAACACCAGCCAATCAGAAAGAAGAATGTGTATTAGAGGCTCGCAACGCACCTTGCCATAAAGTACTGTTACGACAGTCTCCTTGGTCATCGTATGGTACACTGGAAAACAAAGTACAAGACACCAATTATGTCACTAATCACCAGCTTTAATTATCACAAACAGTTTGTAATCAACAAGATAGTCTCTTACAACAAATCAAATAAAAATTGTTCACATGCAATAAAAATATCTACTAATATAAAACACAATTGTATTAAAATTGTCCAGTACAAATATAAAACACATAACACTTCGCCACAATACTACGACCTATACTCAAAGAAATCGCAACTCAAACTAAAACTAACGTCGCTGAGTACTTGTATTTATACCCTGCCAAAAATCCAGAAACAACCATATACTACGCATCAGCTCTACACTAGGACGCAATTGATTGCGGCCTTGACACAAAGTGCATAGCTGGCGGCGTCTAGAAAAGTCTCGCGGGCGCTGTTGAAATCACATACGTACACAACATTACAGCCGGATTTCTCTGGAACATTCGATAAACACATAGATTGTTCTGTAATGTCGTAACATTGCCCCCTCCTTAAGCCTGTTCGCCCCGAACTGGCACATCATCTCTGAAGTAATACTCGGCCAGGCGATCTACATAGCTAGTCTACTTGCAAAAGATAATTCTCTGGTTCTTCGAGTTCAGTCTCATGTGACCCCAACATCAAGTTCCCAGGAATATGAATCTTCCGCTCAACCACTAGTTTTGCAGGAATTACTCCTGTTGCATCATGTACTGAAGACCTAAACACCACTGGGTGATCCAAGTCTGTTTGGTTCTCGTCAACAACCTCTTGCATAACTTCATCTTCAGTAACTTTTCTCCCAGGCGCTTCTATTAACTCTGGAGGAAACAAGGGTTTTTCCTTGACACCCATAGTTGGCTTTCCAGTCACTTCTTTTGCCGTTTCATGTATTTGTACTTCCTCTGCTAGATCTTCCTCCATTTCCACCTGCAATACGAAAGGTTCCTCTTTACCAGACTTGTTGACTTCTTCTTTGGCCAATGCCACTTGCTTAATCGAATGGTTGGCAGACCATGTCATTTAGCCATGCAAAGACTTATCTTCTCTTGACCAATCTTCAGGATGTTCTCTCGTAAGTCCACAACGAATCCGTAGGCATTCATAATGTCCGTGCCAAGAATCACTTCATCAACAATGTCTGCAACAAGCACTTGGTGCCTAAACTCGAGAAGACTCAGGCGTATACGTACGTCTACCTTTCCTAACACTTAGACGGGGCTTCCAGTCACAGTCTGTATTGTACAAGAGCTAATCTGAAGCTGGAAGTTGCTGACTAAGTCAGGGCGCACAATGGACACTGTACTGCCAGTGTCAACTGTAAATGATGTTTGTTTACCTTCCACAAATCCATTAACAATCAGGTTTCCACTAGTCTTATTGTCTGTATACACTAAGTTGGCATCTGGGCCGGCGAGTAGCAGCCCCAGGTAGTCGCCGGCCCAGACGCCAACTTAGTGTATACAGACAGTATGTAGCGTGGAAACTGTGTGCTGTTCTGGGGCTTTACTTTTCCAATTGGTGCGATAACTCTCTTCTCTCAGTATTTTCTTCTCCCAACAGTCTATCTGTAGATGGCCACTTTTCCCACAGTTATAACACATAGGTCTTTTGTCTTCATCCTTTGGTTCGAAAGATTGTTGTGGCACTGCGGACTTCTTAAACTGTTGTTCTTGAATTGTCTCTTTATTCTGTCCGTTATGACGTTACTGTGATATTGGATCCGTTTGGCTACAACATGATGGCATACTTTGATTAATGTAGGTCGCCGACTTTGCAGCTTCAAAACTGAGAGCATGAACAAGAGTGTCTGATTTATTATCATGCTGTGTCATTATTAACACTTGTTGTAATTGAGTATCTCTGATACCGTCAATAAACATAATGAGAGAAATCCACTTCCGGAAGTCCTCCGATTCTTTGGGATAAGCCAATCTCGTCAGTCGGTCAACATTTGCTTCAAACTCTTGAAGGCTCTCCCCTGAACGCTGTCACCTCGCTTTAAGTTGAACATGGTACACTTCCCACAAATGCAGGTCACCATACCGTAATTCCAGAGCTTTGTTAATTCAGCATAGATGTTCTGACTGTCAGCTGACACTTTCTGTCTTAGCTCTGCAGCAGGCCCTTTTAATGCAAGAATTAGTGAAAGTCCTTTCTCTTCTTCTGTCCATTTATTTAAGCGAGCGGCAGCTTCAAATTGGCAAATATAAGTTACCCAATGAGTGCTTCCATCAAACGTTGGGGCCTTTGTGTACACTGGCCCTACTATAGTTTGATTTCTCTGATATTTTGAATCTTCATCAGCATTTATTGATGGTCTTTCTTTATCAACTATTTCCTTTACTAAATGTTTGACTTCCTTTTTAATTTGTTTTATTGAATTTGTAATAGAATCTTCTAACCTTGACAAACTTGTTTTCACAGTTGACACAGATTTTTCTATTTCAGATATTCTGTCCACTTGTTTGTTTAGCTCACCTCGTAAAAGGATGAATTTTGCAGTGTTATCACCTTGTACGAACGGCGTAACATCATCTTCTTGATGACTAAATTCTTCTTTTTTCCGTTTCTCTGGTGTTTCATTTTCACACTTACATTTTTTGTCATGTTGTCTTACTGCTTCTTCTGCTTCCCATTGGCACCTTTTCTCTGCTTCTTCTTTTTCCTGTCTTTGTTCTTCTTTTTGTTGTTCCTGTCTTTGCTGTAGCATTGTTCGGAATGCTTCTATCATCTGACTGGTATCTATTTTATTTTTATCAACTACCACTAACACCACTCTTCTACGAAGTATCCTCTTTTTCCACTGTTAACCGTTCTATCCCACTTCTGACACCACTGTTATGACGGTCTAATTGATCGTCGTATGGTACAGTGGAAAACAAAATACAAGACACCAATTATGTCACTAATCACCAGCTTTAATTATCACAATTAAACAGTTTGTAATCAACAAGATAGTCTCTTACAACAAATCAAATAAAAATTGTTCACACGCAATAAAAATGTCTACTAATATAAAACACAATTGTATTAAAATTATCCAGCACAAATATAAAACACATAACACTTCGCCACAATACTACGAACTGCACTCAAAGAAATCACAACTCAAACTAAAACTAACGTTGCTGAGTACTTGTATTTATACCCCGCCAAAAATCCAGAAACAACCATATACTACGCATCAGCTCTACACTAGGATGCAATTGATTGCAGCCTTGACACAGAGTGTGTGGCTGGCGGCATCTAGAAAAGTCTCGTGGGCGCATGTTGAAATTACGTACGTACACACCATTACAGCCGGATTCCTCTGGAACATTTGACAAACACGTAGATTGTTCTGTAATGTCCGTAACAGTACTTAATGACAGGCTTTCCCCCACCAATTCATAGCGATCACAGCATGTTTTTGGATCGGACTCCATATGAAGGCGAGGGAAATACGCACTCACAACTGACAAAAGCTTTGTCTCATTGAAGAGGATCCGATGGCTGGCATTGGCGACTGCGTGCTCCTCCACAGCAGACTTCTCCAGCTGCATCATGACAGTAGCAGCTGTGTACACCCACACGAGTGTGGACACTATGCTTTGTGGTTCCGATGTAAACCTGGTTGCATGAGCAGAGAACTCCGTAGACTTTATGGCATAACATTTTTGTCATAACTAAAACATTCACTAAACAGTTGCAAATTAATAAATTAGAGCATAAGCAGTTGCACTCTATTTAATCTATTTGTACATTTTGCCTTGAATGATAAATATGAATACGGCTGGAAGTGCTGACCTTGAAGAAATACAACTGCTCAAGCTGCTCAAAGCGGGGCAAAAGGGAAAACAAAATAATGTTGGCTGGAAAGGGAAAGTGAAGGCAGTGTGCCTGTCTTCCATTTTATAGTCACTAACCATTTTCTAGGAATTTCTAGGAACTGTATGCAACTATTACCATATTTGAAACTATGAATAAAATTACAGGAGAATAAAAAAACAATTAAAAATGGGGGTGAGGTGCAAAAAATATGTGAGTTAATTCATGACAAAAAAAATGAATGAAGACAAATCATTGCTGTTTATACAGCAGTCCCTTTTAGCCAAGCCCCTAACATTTTTGTTGTATAATAAATTGTTAAGATTCTGATGTCTTAAATAACTATATTATGAATTTAAACAAAAAATTAAGAATGCCATATTTAACAATAAAAGTATATAATACAGTAGTGGTAATAATGACTTATCTCTTACAAATCTATACAAAGCACAAGAATCTCAAAAATGTCAAGATATTGTTAGCACAAACTTTATTGTTAATCTGAAACAACACGCAAACAATGTACAACCACCAAACAAAACAACTCAAATTCACATATTTTCAAGGTCAAAGTATGTTACCCCTAATAATGGAAGTGTCCATCTAAAAAAATATGTACACTTGAAATCTGAAAGTGTTCCATGCAATTATTAACATTGAAAATGTTTATAAGGATGTGTCGCACATTTGTGGCCAACCGCTGGTGCGTGATCGAAAATGGGAACGGTGAAGTTTCCATAGAAACTACTTCTTTGTTGTCAATAACGTAGTACACACATAAAACTTTGCTTATGAATGCGACTACATTTAACTTATAATCTGTACATTAGTAAATGAAGAATGAATTCATTGATTGGTGAATGAAGAATGAATTCTTTGATTGGTAAATGAACATAAATATATATATATATATTTTTTTAGATTTATTGAAGCATTTTCAATGCCCTTCTCTGTGCATTGCATTTGTGCAATGCCTGTAAATTTTTAAATAAAGGGCATAGTGACCATGAGAAAAGCCTTTTCGTCACCCAGCTAAAACAGCATTACATCAAGTGTCCCAGGTCTAAACAAAAGTGTAAAATCAATGTTTATTTTGTATTATTTGTATCAGAAATTAGTTAGGACCATGATAAAAGGATCATGATACCATGATGAGCATTACATCAAGGGCCCATGTTATATTGAAAAAGCATTAAATCACGTTTCCACTCCATTTAGAATTGTCTTTCATGCACTGAATACCATCATTCTACTAAATTCAGTTTTGTTGAGTTCACAGAATGTGTTAATAGAAGCATTATTGTTCTCTATGAGAAACACTAAAGACAGGTTTTATTTGAGATGCAGTCAATCCATGTGACTAAAAGAGGGGAAGTTTCAGCTTGCAATGGTAAGCTGGAGTTACAATCTATGGCACATCACATGAAGAAAAAAACAAATATGTTTGTATATTTTAAAACAACAAAAAATGGAGGAAAGAATTAGCAGAACTATGATACAAACTTGCAAAGAAGACAAGATAATGAGACATGAAGACAGCATTCTAAGTTAATTACAAAATATGCAAGACAGCACTGGGATTCAAAATCTTTAGAGAAACCCGTTCTTTCATGAAATAAGTCATCAAGTTAATAATAACTGCTATATTATTCCTTTACTCACTTGTAACAAATGTAATAAAGAACATATATTATTGTTTATTTACTGACTGTCTAACAACCAGATTTAGTTTTTCATTTACATGATTAATGAATTTACAATATTGAAAATATTCCTATGTTAACTTGTATTATTTTCTGTGATTATTAAAACAATGACAACAATACAGTGCAGCAATCAAAGTATGCTACATTGCAAGTGATTGCTACAGGTTGACATGCCCAGTGCAGCAGTTGCATGCATCTCTAGCATTCGACGCACAAATGAAACCACTTCTGAGCAATTCCATTTGAAAAACCATAACAGCAATGCACAAAATGGCTGCATGCAGTCATCGCATGTAGTGAATGCATGTGGCCAACACACATGGGTTTACTGTACATTAGCAGATGCACACAAATGAAACCACTTCTAATGAATTCCATTTGACAAGTCATTGTGCAATGGCTGTATACAGTAATCACACGCAACAAGCACTAAAAAAAATCACACCTTCAAGTAAATAAATAATTTAATAACTATATGTGCATGTCAGTGAGAAAAACTCTGGCACTATATAGTGATATTCTCCACTTAATTTTTAACATTGAAAATGTTTATAAGGACATTTTGCATATTTGCAGCCGATCGCTGGTGCGTGATCGAAAATGGGAACCGGTGAGTTTCCATAGAAACTACTTCTTTGTTGTCAATAACGTAGAAAATTTTGAATTTTTTGGTGAGTTTCAGTGCCATATCCCTTTAAATTTATCTTAAGGTTAGCATCAGACAAGAATTTATTACAGAGTAATGGATCAGGAGGAAGCGAGTGGGAGTACGGCTCAGACTTCCACTGATTCGAGTGTAGAAGGAACTAATTTGGCGGAAAGCTACAATTGGAAGCAGAACGTTGAGAAGAAATGAACATCAAAAACGTCGAATATTGCCGAGAGTAGAAAAAGAAGCAAAAAGTACAAAAAACTGAGCAAGGTTTGGTCAATTCACTAACTGAATCTGAACGTCTGCAATGAAAACGAGAAAATCAAAAACGCTATCGAGAACGTAAGAAAGAAGCAAAGATGAAGAGCAATGAACAGGAAGGTTTGGTCAGAACTCCACTAACTGAATCTGAACCCCTGCAACGAAAACGAGAAAATCAAAAACGCTATCGAGAACATAAGAAAGAAGCAAAGATGAAGAGCAATGAACAGGAAGGTTTGGTCAGAACTCCACTAACTGAATCTGAATGCCTGCAACGAAAACGCAAAAATGATAAATGGTATCGAGAACGTAAGAAAGAAGCAAAGATGATGAACAATGAACAGGAAGAATGTGAAGAGAAGCAAGTGAGTAATTTAGCAAGATATATCGAAACGCACTTTTATAATGACACTTTGAACGATTACTGCTTTGTTTGTGAACGAATTTGATGGACTAAAAGCTTAAAAGACGTTACTGAACATGCAGACGTTATAGAAATACTTAATAAACATGGTTATAATATTCTTGACAAATCCAAAGTATGCCACAATTGCTACAGATGCCTAAAGAAGAACACTGTTGCCACCTTATGCGACAATCAATGGCTTTAAGTACCCACAAATACCAGAGAATCTACCTGAACTAACGCCAATAGAGGAACGTTTAATATCGCCTCGCCTTCCATTCATGCACATTCGTAACATATCATACTTTGCTGGCGCTAAACGTATAATTGGACAAGTCATAAACGTACCGATATACCTTGATACCACTACTCTGCAATTGCCTCGCATGTTGAATGACGATTTGCCATTTAACGTTTGCCTTAAGAAGCACATAATCAATAAAAGTTCTTATATGCGAGGACTGGTTTCTAAAAGTAAATTAAAGCTCTGGTTAAGGCATCTGTTGATGACTGAGCTATTCAGATATTATAACATCATGATTAATGACAAGTTCTTCAATAATGAGCCTGAAAATAAAAGCAGTGCATCTAGTGAGGATGAAGACGAGGATCAAGAACGACAGCAAGTAGAATGGAAAGACTTACTGTCTCACATAAATCAATCTAATAGCAAAATAACAAGCATACAGCGAGATGTAACTGGCGAAGAGTACATCAAATTGCAGCAGCATACCTTATTCTGGTGTGAAGATTTGATTTTTTTTAATATTTAAAAAAATGTAATTAATTATTTTGTGATAATAAGTCTAAGGGCAATTCCCTTCTACTCTTGTTTGGAGTTAATGCAGGTCAAACTATATTACTTCAGCTATTAGGTACATAAATGGGACAATGTTGATAGCACTACTCCTAGATCATCTCTACCTCTTCTAGTCATAACAGTCATGTAGCCAGTTTTCAATTTGGCCCAAACCCAAAGAGCATTCTGCACAATTTAACATTGAATTTCCAGGATATGAACTGGCCAAAATGTAACTTCATTAGGTGTGCATTTGACAATTTTTTCTATCAGCAATTTTCTCCAATTTCCTGGAGAAATATAATTGTTATTTCTTCAAAATGTGGTAAGTCCCAGTTCTAATCATTTTCACAAATAATTAAGATGCACAAGAAACTGATAACACTAATGAAACTTGTACAATTGAGAAACAGCTAAACAACAATACACTTTTTGAATCACTAGCTGAAATCTCATTACAATCCATTTTGGATGCACATTTAACAATTGATGTATCATCTAAAAACAACCATCAAAATTAAATACTAATCTATTCAATAAAAAAATAATATTTTAATTATTACATTTAAATACAATCAAATAACAACAAAAACTCTAACAAAATTACAATATCAAGATGGAGTAAACCCTTTAATTTTTATCTTATTCGGTGGAAGTTTTACTGGTCTCAAATATGGATTATCGATAATATCTGCATCATTCTTTATAGCCTCTTCTTCCTCTTTGATGCCATCCTTTCCTTTCTTTCTTTGAGGACTTCTACAGGAGGATTCCTCTTCTTCAAATTCAAATACCTGATCCTTGGGAAGAAGGGCATTTAAGTACGGAGGAAACTGTGGTTTGCAAGCAATTACTGTAAACAAAATTTATGTATACACATTACACATAAAATCTGCATAACTGAAACACAACAAAGTCATATGCATACAATTTTATACAAATTTGCGTAAAATATATTATTGTAACTATATTTATATCTACAATCATATTATACAGTAAAACTTCGTTTATACATTTGTGAAGGGACTTCAGAGAAAAAAAATGTATAAATGTGAAAAATGTGTAACTGAAAGAGAGCACAAGTACTTAAATGGATGGTATAGTACTGAATAGAAATTATGTACAATTTACAAGATAATTATAATTAAACTTACAAAACAACATGTAGATAGAAAAAACTATTTATCTAAGTGCTACACTAGATGTATAATTTCTATTTGACAGCTGATCGAGTGAGTTGCATTTTGATTTATTAGGTGATTTTCTCTATCATTCTACAATGTAAGATTAAAGAAGTTACATGAAATTTTGTGCAAAGGATGAGATGAACTGCTCTAATATGGTGAAAGTGTTGTAAAAAGCTTTCTGTTGCCTGGTACGCATGAATAAGCAGTCTACAATTGATATCAAAGTTCAAGTCAGCTATGAATTTTTATCACTAGCTGCTACAGTTGTTAACAAAGAGTACTACTCGGGCATTTTATGCCACTTGTAGTGTGAAGCTTGTAATCTCTTATATTAATTTATAATGTTTGATTACAATGTACAATGTATTTTGTCTGTACAACAATCTAGGGTGCCATGTTGTGCAAGTGTCTGTACTGTACTGTGTATGATCGACATTTACTATTTATTAGGGTCAGAATTCGGTTAACACGTACCAGTTCAGTGAAACCCATTACCTGAAATAACGAAACTGCAAATAACATATAAAAAGTATTTATTAACATTAAACATAATAGATGTTACATGGATATATATATTTCGCCATGGGCGTTGTCCCCATGATATTACTCTACACAAAAGATATACGCTACATTATAATATGTTATAATTATTTAAACGTAAATAAAATCGTTATTTAAGCACAACCCAACACTTAATATTTTTTAACCCACACACTCAAATACTCACTCTTACATACGCATGGTACAAATTTTATACATAGTGGAGCTCCCTTTATATATTGAAAAATTTAAATGATTTTTTATATTGATTCAAAATTTGGAATTGGGAATGAATCAAAGGATTGAAGATGTAATAGAACGTTCTCACCAATGTAGTGTTGCTGGTTGTTCTCGGTTTGCACGAACTTCGCGCACCGCGAGTTCGGCGAGTTTTTCCCGGTCACATCTTGAAGTTGGCGCACTGTAGTTAATATATTAATATTGTTTATTAACCACCTACAGTGGTCTAAAAAGTTAAAAAATTCACCCGTGAGTGAATGAGTTTCGGGCCGGCCGGCTCAAATCAGAGCTGCAGATGAAATGACGGCAATTCCTGGTTGAAATCTGCGGAAGTGGGGCGTACTGACGTCACAGTCCTTTGTCTATCGTGTTGACATCGCCGTTTGTAGTTGTCAACACATTCTCAGCCTCTGACGTAACGAAGGCTTGGCTCTGCTTATCGCAATAACTGCACACTGTTTTTGTGATGTGACACCGTTTTTTGTCATGAATTAGTTCAAATCCTGGCAAATACTGTAATATAGTCCACTCACTGTAAATTCGATATCGGGTGTTTGAGATTGGGTTGGGTATGTCAAAAAATAGGAAAATACAATATTTATGATCTCGTTACCATATTTTAGGTAATTATGAAATGTACCATGATTGTACCATCACAAAACCCCCTCAATGAAAGATGGTGTGACGAAGCACACAAACTTTCATTGACCCTTTCATACTTCCTAAAGGGATCAGTCAGGACAAGTCGCCACAACCCCCTTACAATTTTATATAAAAAAAAATAATCACTCACCCTTGGTCTGGTGATAATGACTGTACCTTCATGACCTTACTGGACTTCTCCTGCGAGATCCCAACACCATAAGGCCACTTAGGCTCTTAACGCCCCTGCTCTGACGAGTTAGCCAGCTCAGGACCGCTGTCACATCCCAAACACTGAAACAATTTATAAAAAATATTAATATAGTGGCTTATTGAATCACTACCTCCTTAACTGATATGGTTCCCCTTAGTTAAGTGCTGGTTTGTGCCAATAAGCACTGGGTTGGCTTACTATTTATAAAATTATAAATTATATTAAATAAAATGAGAAAGTATAAAAATTATAAAAATAATAAATCTCGAGGATTAAAAAGAATATGAAAAAGGATTAAAATTGAATGAAATATAACTGAAAATATAAAATATATATAATATAAAATATAATTATATATCTCCCAAACTTGGAGAAAACAAATCAAGAAATTTAATAAATCGATTTATTTATTTATAACCCTTAAAATAAAATAAAACTTTTATCATGATTATTAGTATTATTATTATTATTTTTATTAACAGTTAATCATCTGGCTGATAAATATTATTAACAACGCCATTATTATAAAATCATGTTAAAAAGTTTTCAAATAAATACACAATACATTAATAATGAACACTGATATATTAATAATACAGTTAATACAGTTTAAATACTCAATCATATTTAATCATATCTAAGATATGCATTAACATTTGTATAATTTACTTAAAAGTTGTATTTAAATTAAAATTTACCATTGCAGTTATTAAACATCAAATTTATTTATTTATGATAATAAAATACATTTTGAACTTATTGTTACTATTCATATTATATTATTATTTCATTATTCATAATTCACTTCTTACTTTCTCTATACTCTGAACTTTCTATCTACCTAACTACCTAACCTTTCACCTTCTATCATTGTTTAGTCTGGATAACTCCTATATTCACTATACTTCATTATATAATTTTACTCACCTTCTTCTAACTGACCATCAAATTTACCTATCAATGACACCAATATCTCAATTATAAACACTATTCCTAATTCCATTTAAATCCTATGGCACCGCTCGTCTTTGCACTGGGTTGGGTGTTCCCTAACTGGCTATATACATCTCTAATATTTTGCCCTTCCAAAAATTTCGGCAAACACTCCCTTAAATTTATGCTAATACCTGCCACAACACTATTGGTTGGCTACTCTTTATCACCTCACCCCCACTACAGAATTCATCAACAATAATTATATGTATGTACCTTTACTTAAACACCTTCTCTACAAATAATCACTAACTACTGTGTCCCTAAATATCTAATAGTTCTCTGTATTTTCTTAAAAATTCTTATCTTTCTAATTCCATTTACATCAATTGCATAACTCACCTGCTTCTAATTCAATACCCAGGTTATATTCCTGTTTAAACACTTACCTTACTGTAATCATTGACAATTCTCCTATAAAATTCCTCTCTTACCTACTTATAACAATACCTCTTTTCAAAATTCAAATATAATTATTTATTTAAACATTCATTATTATTCATTAGTAATTAATTAAAATATTATTATTAAACATGTCATATATATAAAATATATAATAATACACACTGGGGTACCTGTAATACATAATACACATCAAAATACATGGATAAATACAATAAAAATATACACTCCAACTTCATTATTGTGTCATTAATCGAAATCAGTCCATATTCAGTCCAATTCAAAACCACTTTGCACATTATTATTTAATGTTCATTTCACAATACAACAGTCTATCCACCATCATTAAACAACAAACGAATCTTAGGTCTATATAAATCATTTTTGTTTAAATACATTATCTTATTTAATACATAAATTTTATTAGATACATTATATTCATATGTTATTGAACGGGTATTAAATAAATATTCCCAGTCACGATCAAGTAGAGTTCCGTTTGTCTTAGTATCATTAATCAGTGTCATTACTCGGTTTATACCATAATATTCCCCATAATATTCCACCACAGGTAAGTACATAATGTCTTTATTCTCATTTCTTGTTATTTCCAATTTATTGTTATTATCAGGTAAGTATTCATCATTTTCATATACCACATCTAACCCTAACCTTTCTAACAGTTGTCTGTAATTTCTGTTTACTTTAAATATTTCTATTACTCTTTTACTCTCACAATATCTCTCTATACTTTCTCTCTTAATACATTTCTCTCTATAACACCAAAATACACTTTCTCTCTCCAAATATGCAGGGGTCCCTATAATAAAATCGTTGCACCTCTTAGGTACACAAAAACTAAAAGAAACTTTATTTGTAGAACTATCGTCTATCAAATATAAATTAAAGGCATTCTTATCCTTATAACAATAACATGAAGACTTGTCTTCACCCCCTAATACAACATTAAAAGAAAATTCTACCCCCTGCATTCCTTGTACTAAAATACTTTCTCTCAACTTTCTTTCTGACTTCATAAATTCAAATATTTCATTATCATTCATTATACTTTCATTATCATATTTATCCTCTTCCACCAGCACAATCTTACTACTTGTATTACTTAGATTATCTAGAGTACATTCATCATTTTTCAATTCATTGAAATTACTGTTAAAACTGTCAAATTTATCATTCAAATTTTTGAATTGAATATCATAATCTCTTTTCTGTTCGTCTAGTTTTTTATCAAAACTGTCAAATTTATTTAATAAAAGTTGCATCATTGCATTAGTTTCATCTGACTTACTGTCTAAATTAGTTGAAATGGATGTGTCAGTTTGCTTTATTTCGACAGACACAGGCGTATTTACTTCGTCATTCTGACTAATGGGGTTTATTTGAACCTCCATTTCACTGGTTAAATTTATATCAGTAGCACTGATTTCTATAGTTATATTATCATTGGTATTCATCTTTGTTATTTTATCTTGCTAAAACATGTATATTTATAACCTAGGAACTTAACCCTATTCTACGCACGTGTGTATGTACTTACGCAATTACTTCAGGTAACCGTTCCACTTTCCTGGTAGGTATTACTCCATATAAAATTAAGTCTTATATCGAGTTCCTGTTATCATCGGGCGCCAATGTAATCTCTTATATTAATTTATAATGTTTGATTACAATGTACAATGTATTTTGTCTGTACAACAATCTAGGGTGCCATGTTGTGCAAGTGTCTGTACTGTACTGTGTATGATCGACATTTACTATTTATTAGGGTCAGAATTCGGTTAACACGTACCAGTTCAGTGAAACCCATTACCTGAAATAACGAAACTGCAAATAACATATAAAAAGTATTTATTAACATTAAACATAATAGATGTTACATGGATATATATATTTCGCCATGGGCGTTGTCCCCATGATATTACTCTACACAAAAGATATACCAGCGTATAATATTACGCTGCATTATAATATGTTATAATTATTTAAACGTAAATAAAATCGTTATTTAAGCACAACCCAACACTTAATATTTTTTAACCCACACACTCAAATACTCACTCTTACATACGCATGGTACAAATTTTATACATAGTGGAGCTCCCTTTATATATTGAAAAATTTAAATGATTTTTTATATTGATTCAAAATTTGGAATTGGGAATGAATCAAAGGATTGAAGATGTAATAGAACGTTCTCACCAATGTAGTGTTGCTGGTTGTTCTCGGTTTGCACGAACTTCGCGCACCGCGAGTTCGGCGAGTTTTTCCCGGTCACATCTTGAAGTTGGCGCACTGTAGTTAATATATTAATATTGTTTATTAACCACCTACAGTGGTCTAAAAAGTTAAAAAATTCACCCGTGAGTGAATGAGTTTCGGGCCGGCCGGCTCAAATCAGAGCTGCAGATGAAATGACGGCAATTCCTGGTTGAAATCTGCGGAAGTGGGGCGTACTGACGGCACAGTCCTTTGTCTATCGTGTTGACATCGCCGTTTGTAGTTGTCAACACATTCTCAGCCTCTGACGTAACGAAGGCTTGGCTCTGCTTATCGCAATAACTGCACACTGTTTTTGTGATGTGACACCGTTTTTTTGTCATGAATTAGTTCAAATCCTGGCAAATACTGTAATATAGTCCAGTCACTGTAAATTCGATATCGGGTGTTTGAGATTGGGTTGGGTATGTCAAAAAATAGGAAAATACAATATTTATGATCTCGTTACCATATTTTAGGTAATTATGAAATGTACCATGATTGTACCATCACAAGCTATTCATTGAAAATTTGCTAGATTTATGGGAGGATAATTTATGGAAACTGCAACTTGATAGATGCAACTCAAAAACCACTTTTGAGCTCCACATTATACGCCAAAAAGCGAAAACTTTACTACAAATGTGCTGCATCTGGTGTAGATTTGACAGAAGACGACAATACAATAATACAGATGAATAAAGACATTGTCTTTCAAATAAACAAAAATGCATGAACTTTATAATCAACCCTTGTATATGTGAAATAACCACTGAATGTAATCACACAAGACCGAAGTAAATTACAGAAAGTTTTATAGCAAAGAGCTCATGTATAAACTGCTAACAATACAAGTTGTGACGTAGCGAGGCGAAGATCTGCTCTCGGCGCCAGCCGAGACGTGACACGAGAAGACGAGGCGAGCCAATCAAGGATCAGCAGCAGCTTGATTGGCCTCGACGTGACCATCTAACGTGCTCGAGGCGAGCCAACCAGGAACCAGCGGCACTCTGATAGGTTCATGGCACACGACCTGTCAGGGCATAAAAAGAGCCCTAGAAATTTTGGCGCACTCCATTGGACGTCGTGAAGCCAGCTGGAAGAAAAGGAAGAAGGAAGAATGGAGAACACAGGAGAAGCAGTGATGGACGTCGACTGGGACAGCAGCGGGCTCTACATACCGCTGCCGAAAGAAAAGAACCGCAGCACGCCCGGAACAGCGGACGCAGCCGCCGAACATCACAGCGCGGCTCGGGCAGCGTACGCAAATGATTTAGCGTACCCAACAAACGGTCCTTTTAAGGGCCTAAAAAACGATAGTGTGTACGATTGGCGCCATTTGTCCTGTGACAAGTGGCGCCCAACGTGGGGCGACGATCATCTTGCGGATGCAAGATCCAGCCACGCCAGAGAGCTACCAGCCGGCACACAAAACAACATGGCGCCCAACAGCTACACCCAGCGGGACACCGGGTTCGAGGTAGAGCAAGGCTTTGCGCAATTCGCCGCAGCTCTGAGGTGCACGTTGCCACCGGTGATCACCGCTACATACCATGGCCTCAAGTACGAGGATCCAGAACGATACCTTCGACAGCTAGAGCGACAGCTGCGGGACTACAGAGTCCCACCTGAACAGTGGGCAGATTACGCAGTGCGGCAGCTCCGAGGAGAAGTGGCCACATGGGCAGAGAGATACACGGGATTGCAGATAAATTGGCCCGAGTTCTGAGACCGCTTCCGGCATCACTTCTGCGGGACGCAACGCGACACAGAGCTGCTGGCCGAGCTGTACGGACAAACGCAGCGGCAGGTATCGGCGGAAATCTTCATCCTAAGAAAAATCAAGCTGTTTCGCCGTCTGTACCCCGGAGGTGACGAGAGGACGAGCATAGCCATGCTTACACAACAGCTGCAGCCACGCCTTCGACCCGCGCTGAGGTTCCCGCTGCCTACGACTTTAGAGGAACTTTTACAACGGGCAATGAGCATCGAGGCGGACTTGGATCAAGATAGTCATGCGCGAGGTCGGGATGACTCTGCTCAAAACTCCCTGGATCGAGTAGGGGGGTCGAAGCAGTGTCGATCGGCCTCAAGCACGAAAGAGGAACAAAGAATGAACAGCATAACGCCCAAGTGCCGCTACTGCCCGGGAAGACACTTCCATCGGGACTGCCCTGTGAAGAACCGGCAGGGAAACGACCAAGCGCCCCGGTAAATAGCCCACCGGGGCGCGTGAACCAACTAGGTGCGGATATACCGCGCATTCCAATAGAGATCGCCGGGCAAAAACTGACCGCAGCCTTGGACTCCGCCGCAAACTACGACTTCGTACGAGCTGGTCTGCTGCCCGGAGGAAGGAAGACGGAGCCCCGAGTTGTCCAGCTAGCGCTACATGGTCAGCAATGTCACTCAACAGCCGCCGCCGTCGCAGACATTATAATTGGAAGTCTCGCGACCACCACCAGTCTGCTAGAAGTGCCCGGACTGCAAGAAGAAGTTTTACTGGGCCACCACTGGCTCACGGCCAACCAAGCAGTTGTAGACTACCGACGGGGCTGCCTTCACATTGGCAGCGAGAACCGACAGACGGTTTTCTGGAATGACCGCGCGGAGCCCGAGGAAGAGGACATTGCGGAAGCTATCCTTCAAACGTCAGCAGGTGGCCAACACCATAAACGGTTTCTGGAAATGTTATACCATCATCGCAGTTTGTTTTCCCGTGGCCCGCTCCGCACCACATCTGCGGCCAAGCACGAGATCCGGCTGAAAGAAGGTAGCCAGCCATTCCGGCTCCCAATGTACCGGTACTCCGACGAGAAGAAACGCACCATCCGGGAACAGGTAGAAGAGATGCTGAGGCAGCGTATCATTGAACCGGCCACCTCGCCATACAGCTCTCCGGTGGTGATTGTGAAGAAGAAGGACAGCACACCCCGGTTCTGCGTGGACTTCCGAAGGCTGAACGATCAGACCGAGGATGTGGACTCACCACTGCCGCTGATATACGAAACAATCAAGGACCTCAGCGGGGCCAAAGTCTTCTAAACCCTAGATTTGAAGAGCGGCTACTGGCAAATCCCGCTGAAGGAAGAAGCAAAGAAGTATACAGCATTCTCGGTGCCCGACGGAGGTCGCTACCAGTTCCGGGTGATGTGCTTTGCTGAAGAACGCACCCAGCACCTTCCAACGGCTGATGCAGGATGTTCTCACGGGACTATTACGGGAGTGCTGCCTCGTCTATCTGGACGACATCATTGTCTACTCCCCCGACTGGGAAACGCACCTGCGACACCTGGATCAAGTTTTGGAAAGGCTGCAGATGCACCAGCTGACCTGCTCGCTCAACAAGTGTCACTTCGGCCGGGAAGAAGTCGCCTTTCTGGGCCACGAGATTACTCCGGACGGCAACCTCCCGCAGCAGCAACATCTCAGAGCGATCGAAGACCAGCCGGCCCCCAGCAACAAGAAAGAGCTGCAACGCTTCCTGGGAACCTGCAACTGGCTGCGAGAGTACATCCCCTGTTTCGCCATGATTTCGAAACCGTTAACGGACCTGCTGCGGACAAGAAAGTGGCATTGGGACGACACAACTCAGCGAGCCTTCGAAGAGGTTAAGGCCGCTTTCCGGCAGCCGTTAAAACTCTCATGACCGGATCGAGACTTGCCGATGTTCTGCAGACCGACGCCAGCCAAAAGGGACTTGGAGCGGTGCTTTATCAATGGACCGAAGCCGGAGAGAGGCGTATCATCTCGTACGCCAGTGCCAAGCTCCATGAGGCGGAGAAGAACTACCACTCCAACGAACTGGGGTGCTTGGCAGTCGTCTGGGCCATCAAGAAATACCGGCCATACTTGGAGGATCCCCATTTCACCCTAAGGACTGATAACAAGGCGCTACCCTGGCTGAAGCAGGCGACGGGGCAGAAGACGAAGTACGCTCGCTGGGCTCTACTGATACAGAGCATCAAATTCACCGTCGTCCACTGCCCGGGCAAGGAGAACGAGTTGCCGGACTTCCTCTCGAGGGAACCTGGACTTGAACATACTGCCGGCGTCCAAGAAGAACCACGGATGCAGCCTGAAGAGAGGCCACTTCGCAGTGTTGCGGCAGCTGCACCGCGACTACAAGAAATCACAGCTGTCGGCATCCATCAGGCAGTGCAGGAGGCGCAAGAAGGTGACCAGGAGTGCCAAGCGTGGAGAAACGACCCTGCGGCGGCTACAGCGAGAGGATACCGGGTGGACAACGGTATGGTTTGGAAGGACAGACGCAACCAGGAACCAGGATTGTACGTGCCGCCGAGTGTCCGCGTGGAGGTCATCAGGCACTTCCACGACGGAAGCCTGAAGCCGGTCATCCGGGGGCCGAAGAAACATTTCAGGCCATCGGCAAGGACTTCGTCTGGACCGGCCTAACCATTGATGTCCGCAGATACGTCCGGAGTTGCAGAATATGCGCCCTACACAAGCGCGGCGCAAATCCCGAACAGGACCAACAGCGACCTCACCGACCCAGGAGATGTTGGAATACTGTTGCCCTGGACGTCATGGGACCATATCCGCTGACTCGAGCTGGCAACCGGTACATCGTAGTGGTCACGGATATGATGTCGAGATGGGTGGAAGCAAAGGCCGTGCGCAAGGCGGACGCCGACACCATTATCCGCTACCTGGAGGAAGAAGTATTCCCTCGTTGGGGATACCCAGAGGCGTTGCTCACCGACAACGGGAAGCCGCTCACAGGCCACAAGTGGAAGCAGATGTGCGACAAGCTGCACATACGACCGTGGACTACAGCCAACTACCATCCCAGGGTGAACCCGACCGAGCGGCGCAACAGCGAGATCAAGAAGGCGCTGCGGATCCAGCTGCATGACTGCAAGGACCATGGCGACTGGGACAAGCGTTTGCCGGCGGTTCTGTTCTCGCTGCGGAATCGTGCAAACGCCGCCACTGGAGTGACACAGAGCGAGCTTCTGCTGGGTAGAGACCTACGCCGACCCGGCGACTGGAGTCGGCCACACGCAGAACAGGACGTCCGGCCAATTGAGGAATGAGAAGAGCCGGCCAGGTCACACCAGACCAAGTATCAACAACGGCGGTATCCGGAACAGAGGACACAGGACCCTACACTGGCCGTAGGGCAGCTGGTGTACGTCAAGAGCCACGCCGGACCAGCCAAAGGACGGAGGTACCCTGGATGGGAGCCAGCCTGGGAAGGGCCCTTTAGCGTTGCCGCAACCCTTGGCGGGCAGATTTACACAGTGGAGAAGGATGGACGCCCATACAAGGTTCACTGCCAACGGCTCAAACCCGCCGGAGAAGAACAATGGGCTGGCCACCGGAGAGCATTCAAGACCCGGGGGAGTTGTGACGTAGCGAGGCGAAGATCTGCTCTCGGCGCCAGCCGAGACGTGACACGAGAAGGCGAGGCGAGCCAATCAAGGATCAGCAGCAGCTTGATTGGCCTCGACGTGGCCATCTAACGTGCTCGAGGCGAGCCAACCAGCAACCAGCGGCACTCTGAAAGGTTCATGGCACACGACCTGTCAGGGCATAAAAAGAGCACCGCTGGAAATTTTGGCGCACTCCATTGGACGTCGTGAAGCCAGCTGGAAGAAAAGGAAGAAGGAAGAATGGAGAACAGGAGAAGCAGTGATGGACATTGACTGGGACAGCAGCGGGCTCTATATACCGCTGCCGAAAGAAAAGAACCGCAGCACGCCCGGAACAGCGGACGCAGCCGCCGAACATCGCATCGCGGCTCGGGCAGCGTACGCAAATGATTTAGCGTACCCAACAAACGGTCCTTTTAAGGGCCTAAAAAACGATAGTGTGTACGATTGGCACCATTTGTCCTGTGACAAAGTGCAACACACAAAAAAAGAAAATGGAGCTGCGATGCCATAAACCCCACAGTAATGACAGATCTGACAGTTAAGTGCTCATTTGTTAGCAAATATGAGTTGATGAAATTAGTAACTCTCTACTACTAATGGCATATAGTGAAGGACTGGAATAAAGTGATGGAGACTGGTTTGTTATACGAGGGCTATTCGGAAAGTAACCTCCATTTGACCATAAATAAAACACGGATGTAGATACACAAATTTTATTATATACATCTTAAAACTACACCTTTCCACTATTTTTCTACATAATCGCCATTTAAATTTAAGCATTTATCATAGTGTTTGACCAGTTTGGAAATCCCCTCTTCATAAAATTCTGATACCTGGGATCGCAGCGAGCCTGCACAGCATCATGAAGTTCTTCGTCATCATCAAAGCACTGGGACCCAAGCCACTTTTTCATCTTCATAAACAGGTGACACTCACTGGGAGCCAAATCTGGACTATATGGCGGATGATCAAAAACATCCCAGAGCCCATTCATTGTGTTTTGTGGTTCTCGGAAAGCACTTTCGGTAACCATAGAGCACAGAACTTCCGGTAGGCTAACTTTTCTGTGACTACCTCATTCAAAACAGTCCCGAGAAATTTGCACGAATTGTTCAGAGTTCAGGCTTTCACAGACTTTTTCATCAATTTTCTGAACAAGTTCATCACTGGCTATTGACAGCAATTTTTTCATCGTGAATGTTTGTTCTTCCACGTTTAAACAAACGAACCCACTGACACACGACACCTTCACTCATAACATTTTGGCCGTACAGAGTACACAATTCACAATGAATGTCTGCCGCTGAAACGTTTTTTGCCATCAGAAATCTTATCACATCACGTACTTTGCATTTGGCAGGGTTATCTATTGCAGCACTCATTTTGAAAGGCCATAAAGAATGAAAGAACGGCAGCACAACCCTCCCACTACACAGCTGGACGCGTACAGAGCTACTATACAAGTTGGGACAGGAATCACGCCACTTCCCCCACTACTTCTCTCACTATGCGGTAAAGGAGGTTACTTTCTGAATAGCCCTCGTACTTGAGAAATCACATTTTAGGAAAAATATGGGACTATGTTAATAGGTACGTAATTAGTAAAATCTGTAATTGTTTCTACTGGATTTAATTTTAATTAGAGGATCATCATAACCTACAGTCATATACGTAACATTAGATTTCTAGTGCTATTAAAAAAAAGTCATTATAAATAATTTAGCCTACCTCATAGAACAAACAGTTTAAACAAATTACACTATAAGAGAAATACGGTTACTTACAAGGGAATATACTGTCCTGTGTGAGAAATAAACTGTCGGTATCTCCAGTCTTTGCCACAAACTTGTTAAGAGCTCTTTCCACATCCCGTTTTTGTGTTGCAGCCTTTTCTCGTATTGCCTCGTACTCAGTTACCGGTTGTTTATGTGTCTAAAAACAGTTGTAACACTTTTAAAACAATTCTTACTCACATCGGACTAAAATTACAACTTGTATAACTGCATCCAAAAAAAAAAAACTATTACTAACTGAATCCACAGTTATTCCAATTCCAGGCAACCGCATTGCAGTTGTGACTGTTCCCCATCTTGTGACTGACCATTTTTTACTAAAAATATGTTACAGCTTAGTACACTGGTTCAACCACATTAAATGCATTTCTCTAAGAATATACAAAATTCCTTTACAACTTCTACTTGGATTCCATACGGGTGCTCGGTTTTCATGTGTTTAAACCCATTTACCCATATGATACCTGATCAAAGTCTATAGCATGAGGCTAATTCAATCATTACACAGCCTGCTGTTATACTTTAGTTGGATATTTTACCAGTAAATGTTTCTTCCAAACCAGTGAAGTAATCAGTGTTCAGGTTCAGCTGTCCCATGTTCTAGGAGCATCGTATTTCTAATGTAAATAAAATGTCAAATATACATTATTTTGTACTTGATGGATGAATGTATGCGGAAAATTCTGATCAACTGAATTGCATAATTGATTATATAGATAAGAATGTACCTACAAACCTGATGTTATCTTCCAATGGCAAAACAGAAATATAGTTTGCTAAGCATAATCTAAATGAGTTACATCTATTTTCATATATACATATATTATTTTTATTCTTTCATCCTGTAATAGTTATGTTAATTTTCTTTAAAGCAGTTGCATCACACAAAACAACCAATGCTATAATAAAGGGAGGATATCGTAACAGAACTGTTACTGATTGGACTCATAATGAGGGCAACTCTTGTGTTTGAATGAGAATCACCTATGATACAAGCAACTGACAAAAACTGTTCAGTATTTGACTGTTTTTCATTGTTTGTTGATAGAAACTAATTAAATTAGGTATTACAATGCACATATAATCACCATAAGTTTAAATAACAAAGATTATAAACTATTTTTTTTTGTGTGATGAAAGCACATGTTTAAGGCTAATTCATTAAAATTATATACATGTGATCATAATACTAAGAATATACATCGAATCTGCATAGAAGACGCTTAAAATGATACAATGTATGTATCATTTGGTTAAAAGATAAATTTGCTATATTTTTATGAAATAATGCTAAAAATGGTAGTTCACCAGGTAGTTACATGAAAAAAATGGTGATGTTGAAAGTGTTAAAACAATAATGTGGGCACTCAGAAGGAAACATGTAAGAGGACTAAATGTACTGGAGACATGGAGAAAAAACAGGAGGATAAAGCAAGAAATAAGGAGGTGCTGTAAGAAATAATGGGTCATAAAAAAGAAATGCTCAAGAATATAAGAAGGAAGATGAGTCAGCTGGAGCAATGACTGGGTGAGGCAAGATTGTCTGCTGAAGACAGCATTTAAAAGACTAATGAGTGCCATATGGAACAGAGAAATGGTGAGGTGCAGGGTGGTGGAGTTAATTAAAATTGAAGAAGTATATGAAGCTTAAAGAGGATGGCACAGAACCAAGAGACATGAAGAGGTGTCATGTGACCTACTACAGAAAAGCAGAACACAACTGATACAGTAACATTACTTACTAAACAAAAATGCATATATATTAATGTAAAGGAAGTTAAAACAAGATAATGCTACTGATACTTGTCACCATCTTAACACAAAAGAATACAAACCGGAGTCCTAATATATGCATGTGGATCAGGAAATGGAGGCAAATGTGTTGGTATGTACACTGGATGATTCTGTTTAACACCAGCTTGTAAAATGCTCAGCTGTTTTGGCTGTGCAGAAGTCACAGGTGTTGGAAGTACAGAATGATTTGTTCTTTTTGCATGTACTTCTATTGTGTTTGGATTGAAGCCCATTCCAACCAGTGCTAAGATAACATCACCAATCATAGGTTCAATTCTCCCAGCTAATTCACAGTACGAGCGACTACTGTTACCCAACTCCATGAGGACTGCAACACATAAATCAATACAATATTTTACAAACATGACCAAACTTTAGATACATTTACACTATCATGTTAAATAATAATGTGTTAACCAACACTATTTTTAATAAATAAAGCCCATAACAATAGTTCTCACAGAATCTTTTTACCAAGTTTAACTGCCTGTAGCTTATAACTGTCAGAAATTATCAGACAGTAAAATTGTAAAAATGAAATGAAATAAAATGTTATTAGCTTTAATTAAAGTTGTTAAGTAGAAGAATGATCCGCCATGTGTGGACCAAAAAATGTTAAGTGTGAAGTGTACTATTTACTGTAGGTTGATTCGTCAGGATGCAGAAATGATGAAGCGAGTGGACTGTAATTAATACATTTATTTAATTGTTCACATTTACACCAGAAATTGTTAGGTTTCACTTTTGACTAAGAGATTGGCTAATAAGCATATCGTGAATACAATTCGTATTACATTGAAGTTAATTTGATGAAAGGGCCTAAAGGGCCATATATGAAGTGTTGGCCTAAGGCCTACATTAATTGTTGCGACAAGAAGAAAAAATGTGACAGTAAAGCTGCGGGCGCGAGCCGACCGCCGCTGGCGAGCGTCTGTGACGAACTGTGCGGAAGCACGGACATGAATTGATCAGATTAAAGTGCAAATTAAAGCGCAGATTAGCCAACCTATAATGTAAGAATTAACGCGCTACTGTACATAAACTGCCCGTCAAAAATCAGTAGATTTTTTACTACATTTTAGTAACTTATTATACATTTTGGTAACTTATTATATAACATACAGAGTTCTTATTAATGAAAGTCAATCTCATAGGCTGCATTGAACCTTGAGTTGTAATCTTAGATAACAGCTGTACGTTAATGGTTTAGCGATAAGCATGAATAAAGATAAGCTTTAAAGATAAGCGTTTGGTAGGCCAAGGTTGGCGAGCAAACTGATTTCATGCATGAATAAAAATGTAAGCGTTGGCAATGTATTGCCCACATATATTGTATGTATACAATATTGAACGTTATAAAACATGAAAAATACATAATTTGACAATGTTTAATAATGTATGATCGGAAGCTCATCACATGATGGCCCGATAAATTGTAACCCTATGCAAGTCATAGATGGTTACCGTGAAATAGTTGAGGCCAGTAGACCTGTACAGAGTATTGCTTACATGAACAAAAATTGTCACAAATTATACATGTTTAGACGTAAATCTAGCATGGCGTCATAGATTTGAACGAGTCATGCTATACCTGAAGTTTCAGGAATTTACAATATGTTGTTGTGTGAGAACAAGCTATAGATAGCTGACTGATTGCAAGCACATATGTGATGACATGTATGTCATAATTTAAGCAGGAATAATAATTGTGCAATACATAATCACAAAATACAAAATACCATATAAAAATACAATATAAAATAAATCTAGGCGTGGCATGGTTACATACAGTAGACGCAAAAAACAATATGTTTTACATAAATGCAAGTTATGTAATAAATATAATAAACACCAATTTAGTTAATTACAAATATGAATAAGCGCAATGGCATAAGTAACAAATACGACACTGTGGTTACAAATGTAATACATGAGTTGAACAATTGAGAAAGACACTCATAGAACAATAAATCACACATACTAACAACTGTGCAAGAAATGCATGCATGGTTGCATAACTGTAAACCATGCGAATATTATGTAACAAATTTTTATAAAACAATACCACCGAAAACATGACACATACCCAATACATCAAAATGTAAATGTGTAGGACATAGTATGCCACACAAAATATTAACATATAAATACAAAATAACAAATATACCACCATGAAAATATGATGAGTATAGAAACACGCAATGGCGCAAATTGTCATGAAAATGTTGTGATAATACATATCACAATTAAGTTGACCAAATGGTCATATAATAAAGTAATAAGCCAATGGCTGAGTAAAATAGCATTGTGCTAAATGATCATAATAATCTTGTGTCAAATCTCGTCCCACGCTGGCAACAGACATAACTTATGTACTGGTCTCCGCAAAACACCAGTGGGCGTGCGAATGTCTACGACTCTAATTAAGTTATCTGGGCCGGGAAATGTGGCGGTAATTACACCAAATTTCCAGGCTAATGGAGGTAGGTTATCCTCAATAAGTAAAACTAGGTCCCCAATGGAAACATTATCCTTAGCGAATTTCCATTTGTGACGCTGTTGTAACTGGTGTAAACAGTCGCGAGACCAAGCCTTCCAAATGACTTGGACAAACTTCTGGAGAAGTTGCCAACGTCCAAGACGAGAGATAGGAATATGAGATAGGTCTGGGTCCGGTATCGCCGTTAATGGTGCGCAAATCAAAAAATGGCCAGGTGTAAGTGGCACCGGATCATTTACATCCGAAGAGATGGCAAATAAAGGGCGAGAGTTTAGACATGCCTCTATCTGAGACAAAACTGTCGTAAACTCCTCGAAGGTGAGTATAGACTTGCCCACCACGCGGCGCAAATGAAACTTCAAACTCTTTATGCCGCTCTCCCAAAGGCCACCAAAATGAGGTGACGAGGGCGGAATAAATGACCATGAGATACCCTGAGTGGACGTGAATAATTTGAGTGATGAGGTGGCATCCTTATTATGCCAAAGATTGTAGAGGTCATGTAAAATATTGCGGGCCTTCCTAAAGTTTGTGCCATTATCAGAGTATAACTGACTGGGTATGCCCCTGCGGGCCATAAAACGACGTAAGGCAGCTATAAATGCACTGGCTGTAAGGTCCGAAACCAATTCTAAGTGAATGGCCCCGGTAGCTAAGCAAATGAACAAAGACACGTATGCCTTAGAGAGAGTTCTGGATTTCTGCCCGCCATGACGAATCATGAAGGGACCACCATAATCAACCGCGCAGAATAGAAACGGCCGTGATGGAGTGACTCTAGGAGACGGTAAAATACCAAGTCTCTGAACCTGCTGTTTGGCACTAAACCTGAGACACTTGACACACTTACGAATGATGGAGCGAATGACTAACCTGGCATTAACAATCCACCAACGTTGACGAAGTGAGTGATGCACGAGTTGAGCACCAGCGTGAAGTAGATGAATGTGTTCGCGTTCAATGATAAGGCGAGTAATATGAGCCGATGTATGTAAGACAATAGGATGTTTAGTATCGTAAGGTAATTGCGACTGCTGTAATCGCCCGCCTATGCGTATTACTCCAGAATCATCAAGAAACGGGTCGAGAGAAGCCAACTTACTCCTAATAGAGACAGAAGACCCATTACGAAGACAATTAATTTCGGCTGCAAAGTGGATCGACTGAGATTGTTTTATGAAAAAATTAAGAGCATGATGAATTTCGACAGGGGTAAGATCGCCCGTTATTTTGTTAGCACTGGAGAGTCTAATATTTTTGATGAACCGAAAACAGTAAGCGTATACGCGTGTCAAACGATGCAACGAAGAAAAGTCCTTTGAAAGGTCGATAGCCAGGGTAGACATTAGAGAAAGGTTATAGGTTTGTTTCTCTTCCGCAGTGACTTCAGAAGACGACGGATTAGAAGGTAAAAAGGGTGGAAAAGAATTGGACTCGGAAGATTGAGACAAACAAGTGGGACCGTGCCACCAAAGCGAACAATCTCGCAAAACATCAGGGAGACACCCCCTAGAGATAATATCAGCAGGATTGTGTCTAGAATTGATGTGATGCCATGTATAGGCTTGCGTAAGACGCTGAATTTCAGCAACACGATTAGCGACGTAGGTTTTCCACCTCGTGGACTGGGCATGAATCCAGTAAAGAGACACCATAGAGTCAGAATTTAAATGAACACTATTAATAAACGAATAAAGCACAGGAACGACCTTAGATACGAGTCGCGATAACAACAAGCAAGCGCAGAGTTCGATGCGAGGTAATGACACCTGTCGTAGGGGAGCCACGCGAGATTTAGAACACAGGAGATGACAAGAGGCCGATGAATCTTGATAAATGACTCTAATATAAATACAGCACCCAAACCCCTTTTCAGAGGCATCCAAAAAACCATGTAATTCAACTGTACTTGCCTCAAACTTGCAACGAATAGAACGTGGGACAACAATTTTGCTAATCAGACACAATTTGTCGCACAATGAATGCCAATCCAAACGTGATTGCCTGGAGATCGGTTCATCCCAACCAAGATTGCAAAGCCAGAATTGCTGCATAAACTGTTTGTACAAGAAAACAACGGGACCGATCAGTCCAAGTGGATCGTATATGCCTGCGATAATCGAAAGAATTCTCCTCTTGGAGATGCTTGATTCAACGGGGAATGATTTGATGTCAAACAGAAATGAATCGGCAGTGTTATTCCAGAGAATGCCCAGGGTACGCACATTGTCCTGTTTGTTTAAGGGGAGTGATAAATTGTCATGACTTGCGACCGCTCTGGGTTCATTAGATGCCCATTTATGCAACGTGAGACCGTATTGACTCAATAACGCACCTAAGTCAGATTTCAACTTGGTCAGATCAGAGATGGTGTCTGCACCGGTAAGCAAATCGTCGACATAGAAATCATTTGTTATAGCTAACGCCGCATCAGGAAAAGAAGCTTGATGGTCCCTACCAATTTGAATAAGACAGCGAGTGGCCAAAAACGAAGCACTAGCCGTGCCGTAGGTTACCGTTCGCAATGCAAAGTGTTTAAATTGTTCGAGGGGAGAGTCACGCCACAGAATACGTTGATAGTGACAATCCTTTTCAGCTACGCGAATTTGTCGATACATCTTCTCGATGTCGGCGATGAGAACATATTTATGCATGCGGAAACGTAAAAGAATAGAAAAAAGGTCTTGTTGAACATTCGGGCCTACCAACAATATGTCATTGAGAGAAAGGCCATTGGTAGTTTTGGACGAACCACCAAAAACGACGCGCAGTTTTGTGGTCAAGCTAGACTGCTTAAACACAGCATGGTGAGGCAGATAGTAAGTATTTGACACTCCTGAATTGATAGAGCAATTATCGATAAGCGTCATATGGCCAAGATCCTTATATTCATTAATAAAGTCTGCGTAATCGCGCGCGAGCTTAGCATCACGCCTGAATCGACGTTCTAAATTCAAAAATCTTGCTTCAGCATTGGTGTAAGATTCCCCCAACTGGAGATGATCGGACTTAAATGGCAGTGAAACCACGAACCTATCCTCATGGTTGCGATGAGTAGAATGCACGAAATGCTCCTCACAAGCTGACTCGTTATCAGGTGTGTTGTCAGGGATAGTTTCTGCTTCCCAAAATTTTTCAAGAGACTGCAAAATTTGACTGTTGTTGTTCCTAGCTAGGAACGAAACAGCAGGGCCCTTGTAGCGGCAGTGTTTGGGCAGATTGCCAGCCAAAATGTAGCCTAACTTTGTTTCCTGAATGATGGGAAAATGAGGGCTGCGTACGTATTTGTTGGCTAAAATTAAATCCAGGTAAAATTGTGCCCCTAAGAGTATGCCGATTTGGGATGATATGTTGAAATGTGGGTCAGCAAGAAAAATGTTGTCTGGAATGTTGAATTGATTTATGTCAAACGATTGTGCTGGCAGATTGTGGGTTAATGCAGATAAGATAGCACATTTTGCCTCGAAGCTAAATCTCTGATAACGAGAAATAATGCGTACAGACGCGAGATTAGTGGCATGACATGGTGTATTATTTATACCCGTAATTGGTATGTTGGATTTAGTCAAATTAAGCCGTAATTTCTTTGCAAATGATTTGGTACAAAAGTTTATTTGTGAACCGGCGTCCAAAAGACCTCTTGCCTTTTGTCTGTTGCCAGCTTGGTCAATGACAAATACAATTGCTGTTGATAAAAGAATATTATTCGTGGATTGTAATTTAAATGAACAATAATTACTGCTACTGGCAGAGATTGAGTTCGGCACATTGTTCATGTGCAACAATGTATAGTGGCGTTTTGAACAGATCTTACATGTCTGCTTATTCTTACAATTAGATACAAAATGATCTGATCTAAGACAATTGGTACAACATTTGTGATTTGATACAAATTGTCCTCGCTCAGCGGTGCTTAGCGCACAAAATTTATCACATATGTAAATCGGATGATTAGATTTACAACACAAACATGAATAATTGCTTGACGCTGAGTGATAACTCTTAAATGTAGTACTGCCAGCAGCATTTTGTGATTTATATTTATCAGATTTATTGTTGAGTCTTAAACTCGGCTTGTTGAGTTGCTGTCCGGCATCGATAGGCAGTGTATTTTCTAACAGCTGTCTACGTGCGTTTAAAAAATGAGTGAAATCTTGAAAGTTAGGAAGATTATCAGGGTCTATAGACTCCTTCCATAATTTAAAAGTAGTAGGGTCGAGTTTAGTTGATAATAATTGTATAGTAGTAAGTTCAAATGAATTCACTGACAGTTGCATTGCCGCCAGTGAATTAACGGAAGACGTTATCGTATTTGTGAATTCTGCCAAACTTTGGACAGAGTCTTTAATTGTCGACTTGACTTGAAGTAAATTTTGAATGTAGTATTTTGCTAGTATGAACTTGTTGTCATACCTTGCGGACAGCAAACTCAACGCTATCGAGTAATTTTCATTACAAATAGGTAGTGATTTAATTAAGTCTAACGGTTCATTTTTCAGAGAAGAATGTAAATAATGTAGTTTCTGCACTGGCGTTAGATCGGATCTTGCATGCACTAAGTCCGTAAAAATTGAATGAAAATGCTGCCATTCCAAGATATTGCCTGTGAAGCAGGGCAAACTTATCGGTTTTAATTGCATATGGGCCGATAATACGGGAGGTACAGTCTGAACATTAAAGGTATCAATTAATTGTAAAATATTTGCTTCCGTAGAATATAGCATTTCTTCGACCTCAACTCGGTCTTCTTGAGCAGCGTTTATGTCTTTACAAATAAGTTCGATTTCAGATTGTACCTCATCGTACTTCGATGCCAAGCTTTTCAAACTTTCAATTCTTACTGTTAAAAAGTGTTTTGTATTAAAATTTGTATCAAAGTTACTGACAGCTGATTGTATGCGCACTATTGCGGACTTTAAGCCGCCTCTCTTTCTGACTAACACTTTGAGGCCTTCTTCAGCCATTGTACGCACCTTGAAATGATGTTAGTGAGGTGATACCTTGTAGGCGATGTCCTGAAGCGTCGACGCCGAGGAGAAGATGGCAAACACAGCTCGGAGAGATGACTGCTTTGACTGACGTACTGAAGCTAGCAGGCTCTTGCAATGATGTCGTCAGGAGGCTCAAAGGCGACGAGCGAAATGCTGATCGAATCACGCCATGGTCGTATCAGCGGATATGCTGAGTCGCCCGTGATGGCCAGAAATAGGGGCAGAAAAACAATAAATGTGAATAATGTATCCGGAAATCCAGGTCCGGAGCGACCAAAAAATGTTAAGTAGAAGAATGATCCGCCATGTGTGGACCAAAAAATGTTAAGTGTGAAGTGTACTATTTACTGTAGGTTGATTCGCCAGGATGCAGAAATGATGAAGCGAGTGGACTGTAATTAATACATTTATTTAATTGTTCACATTTACACCAGAAATTGTTAGGTTTCACTTTTGACTAAGAGATTGGCTAATAAGCATATCGTGAATACAATTTGTATTACATTGAAGTTAATTTGATGAAAGGGCCTAAAGGGCCATATATGAAGTGTTGGCCTAAGGCCTACATTAATTGTCGCGACAAGAAGAAAAAATGTGACAGTAAAGCTGCGGGTGCGAGCCGACCGCCGCTGGCGAGCGTCTGTGACGAACTGTGCGGAAGCACGGACATGAATTGATCAGACTAAAGTGCAAATTAAAGCGCAGATTAGCCAACCTATAATGTAAAAATTACCGCGCTACTGTACAAAAGTTCTGTAAAAACTCGTTTCTAACCTGCACCATTTTCAAGTTGGTTGGAAACAACTAAATATTTCATCAAATTATTGTAATTCTGTGAAAGTAAAGGACTTCCAAATGAGTGTTTCTCAAAACACAAATGGCTTTTTAAAGATCCTGCCAGGATCCTACAGCTATAACAGTCCACTTTTAGACACCATATTCAAATTTTCCAAGATACATTAAAAATACCTAGGTATGTTTGTACTAATTCAATTTTGATAATCTTTTTACGAGGAAATTTTGATTTCCTTTAAACAGCTTTTTCTTTTAACAATTTTTAAAACATATCAATGTCCTGACTTGCACTTGACAAATGCTTTAGTAAGTAGCAAAAGCAAATCAGTTTTCATTTTGAGTAATGAAAATATTACATTTATTATTTCTGTAGCATGAAATTTATTATTTGTCCAGGTTAAACTAGTTCTTTTACCAACAAACCCTTCTGTGTGAAATTACTACAGAATTACAAAAAAAAGTAATGTTAACTTTAACCTTCTGTCTTCAAAATGTTTGACCCTGCATACACTCTTAAATGCTAAGTGTTGATGAACTAATCTACTATTGACTAACATATTATTACATAGCAGCCACCATGTAATAGTTCATTATTCAATACTTGACAACTAAATTCTAAATTAGACAAACTGATGGAAAGAAAATACATTTTCAAAAAAATGTGTCAGCACCAGTCCTGCTTATCAGGAATAGGTTCTATATCCGAATTTTGTTAACAAAAAAACCTTGTATGTAACGAACAAAATACTCTATAAGTTCCTTAAAATTCTGTTAACACTTACAACTCTGAACCATTTCTGTTAATGTCTCTAAAGCTGCATTTTCTGCAGAATCAAAACCTAATTCTGTCAGTAAACTAGCGACACTAGTTGTTAATAACTTCCTATGTACGCTGCTACACATTTTTGTAAGGGCAGTCAATTTGTTTCTGGTAGTTACATTAAAAGATTGAAATACTGTAACATCCCAGTCACATAACCAACAAACAGAGAAACAACACCACCTCGTATGTCGCCTCTGTTTACTATCAGGAACAAAAAATGCAGAAAGTTCAAGGTGTCGATATTTGATTAAGTAATATATCGATATCTTATTTACGTTAGTTAAAAAAAGTAATTAATGGTAATTATGTCTCGCCGAGACAACACCAAAAAAGTCTCACTGGCGTATATAAACTTGAGTTTAAACCATGTTTATGCACGTTAAATCTGATTTATATAATGTAGTAAATACTAAAGTTAGTCATGTAGTATACTCTCACTTTACATCGTGGTATGTTATTAAGTTTAATAAATCAATTGAAAAACAATTAAATTTATGATTTGAAGGTAAATTTAAACTATATATATGGGAAGTGAATGTATACAAGCCTGATCGTATTTACATAAGGTCATTATGTTGGTTGAAATCAAGACTTGCCATAAACCTCAGGCTTCCCAGCTGTTTTCTATTTTGTATTGAAATATTAAAATCATAAACAGAGGGAAGCAGAACGAGATGAGATGAGTTGGTGTTACGGTGTGTCGTAGGAGTTACCGTTTCCATTAATAAGTTGTTATAGTGGTGATAGTTGTGTAACATTTATCCGTAATTGTTCGAGTGTGATATCTAAAATGTCTTCTGAAGAATCAAATCTTGTACAATATGTACCTTTTAATTCTGTCATTGCTCCCACCTTTTGGCATAAGTTAAGTCAAACAAAAATTGATGTGGACAGGTTAGAAGAGAAAATTAGACAGGTTTGGGGATATTATACAAATCAGGGATCACCTAACCTTTTTGTCGACGTCAGTTCTTTCAATACGTGAGTAGTGAAAGGCATTATTAATTTGTTTACTGAATGCAAAACATTTGAACCAAGTTAATATATTTTGAAATCTTGGGTTGTAAAGCTAGCTGTATTAGGGAAAGGTAAAATTTTTTACTGGTTTTACAGAATTACAAATGTCTGTATTGCCTTTCATACGGTTGCTTGCAGACTAAAAAAGACATGTCATTGTTGTATTATCACTGTATTTTTTTTTACGTTTGTTTTAATTGTGTACCTTCCGTGATAGGTCATGTTTTTGAACATATACACTTGGGCCACATAGGTTATTTTGTACTACTTGTAATTGACAAACTAATGTAATATTTGGCTTTCTGTCTAAATGTGTTTGTATATGTGTAGTTATGGTACATCATTGGTAGTCACGAACCTAACGTATCATTCTTTACCAGGCACATGACCTCACTTTTTGTTATAATAACAGCAGTCTTTATGGTTAACAGACACATTTGATTGATATCACTGTTAATACAAAATATTGTACCCATTGTATGGTGTGGCATTTTCAGTGGTAAAGCCAGCAGTGAGGCTTAATATTGATGATAATACATTGTAGAGTGGATGGATCATTTAGTTTTTAACAAGGATGTTAACGAAACGTGGTTGTCATCCGATAAAAGTATTAATATTATAAACAAAAACAAAGTAATGTGCCTGGTAAAGAATGATACAGTATGTTAGTGATTCCCAGTCAAATGCGCAGCCCAATTTTCCTGGGGTGCCACAAAATTTTTGATTTTAAATATTAAAATGAAAAAATATTAGTGAAAATATTTTTATTTTAATTAACATATAACATGATAATATTAGTGTCAGATTAAGATACATTTGTTTATGATATATAAAAGTGGAAATTAGCTTTACATATTATTAGATTCTAAACATATTAGCTTTCAAATGCAAATTAGGTATTAAAATAATATTAATGTTGGAATAATATACATGTACATGTAACATGTAAAAGCAAATTAGCTTTAGTTAAATATTATGTCACTGACTTGCTACAATTTTCATTACTACTTTTTTGTTTTTTCTTATTTTTATTTTCCAAAAGGTATGTGATACTCAAGCATGGGGGAAAATCAGATAGGATACATATATAGTATTTGGAAACAATTCCCTATGTTTGTGTTCAATGATTTTATCATTATGTAAATAAAATCTCCAAATCTGTATTATCGGTATGTAACAAATTATCGCTCTAAATGCCCTGTTATTGTGAAAACCATTACCCTATACTAATAATAGTGTTTGTTTTTGTCCAAACACACTATAACATATTCACAATGGAAAATTGGTAAAGAGAGCATATGCTAAGGCATCTTGTATCAGCTGTATAAGTCTGATTCACAAGATGCAAGACTGATTTTCAATTTTATAATTCTATAAAAAAGTAGAGTTATTAACTGGCTGTATTTTGTGCAAATTATAGTTATCTTTGTAAGTTGTCAGGAAGTTATTTGATGTTACCATATTAAGTAAACACTTATTTAGCATTACTCCTGGCCCTATGTATTTTAATAAGTAATGAATTTGTTTGAATTGCTTGTATCACAATACACATTTTTTTTAATATTGTACATTCTATTTACGTAGTACAGTTTTCTTTTAGTATTTTTTTTAGTCCCAGCCTATACGAACAAGTACTTCTGATAACTTCATCAGACACGTGATTTTGACTTCTTTCAGTCAACATTTTTCACAACACATGATTTTTTACATTCTTAAGTCACTGTAATTTAATTAAAAAAGTTTACTGTCAAATATTATGTAGGCCTACTAAAAATCTGATAAAAGTATAATCAATTATATTTTTGGAATATGTTACATTTTGGTGCTGTGAGGCTAGGCTAATGAGGAAAGCAAAAAGACAGAACATAATGTTAAACCGAGCAAATGAGCATTTAAAACAATAGTAACAATAGAATGTTAAAATGAGAAAGTAAATGTAAAATGAAAACAAATTTGCAAGTGTTATGTGAACTTGTTATGGCATCTAATTGATGAAAACAAGAAAAATGACTATATTTAATGAAAAAAGTGGTATTTTACTAAACAATATACCAGGCTTACACATCTGGTAAACTGTGTAACTAAAGAAACAATTTGTTTCCTCACCACTATACTTGCCAGATTTATCCTAAAACAACTTCTCTTTCCTAACATTAAAAAAAAAAAAAAATGGCTTAATGTAGAAAGATTTGCAGCAAAAATCAAGTTGGTGATGCTGTAAATGGCTAATTTGGAGATCTCTACAAATTGTCATCAAATCAGTCCGTCATAACCGGCCTTAACATGCCTGAAAAAAAGTGTGTTGAGCTAAATGAAGATTATGTTGACAAACAAGTCCAAATTTAACCCAAAAGTAGTTTTTTTCTTATTCTGGCCCAAGACTTTTAACCCTGAGGCAGCCAGAATTATTATTCCAACAGGGACTAGTTCAACAACTAAAGAATTGTGTCAATTCAGTCAGTGATCAGCTCTAAAAATAGAGGGCTTATGTTTAAAGCTATATTGCTAATGAAATAGTAAAAGGAGAGTTGTGTTTTGTAATTATTTCTCTAACGTAAACTTGGAGCAGATGATCAGTCTTTGCAGGGAGAATTTTAAGGGGAAAAATAGAGGTGATATAATATCACCATGTCAAGATTTGCAAATATTTAGCTCTTTTGGCTGAAAGTAATAATAATCTGAGTGTTATATGAAGATGAACAGAAAGGAAACTAGGAATTGTAATGGTAGATAATGTATAGGTAAAAAGAATATTCAGATGGCAAATATGAGATACCTGAAAACTGACAAGTACCTGATTATCAGAGTTTCAGAAACGCCACTGAGTCATGAAATCTAGGATAGCAAAGAAAAAAAAAGTTGTATAAAAAACCAGTCCTTTATTTAACCTTAAGTAATAATGAACCTCTTCTTTTTCTTCTTCTTCGTCTTCTGCTTCTTCTTTATTCTTCTTAGACACATATAGCTGCCCTTGGCCTGTTTGATCGCTGTCATCCATACATATCTGTCTTAAGCAAGGGAGGTATTTATCCTTCATTTCTTGAGATCACTCAGGACACTGTTTTTCCACTGACTCCGAGACCATCCTCTAGGTCACTTTCCAGTAGGAGAACATGTTTAAATTTTTTTGTCTGTCCTGCTGTCTTCATTCTCAGGTCATGACTCAGCAATTTCAATCTTTGTAGGCTATTTAATGAGGACGCTTGATCTGACCTACTAAATGATCAGGTTTCACTGCCATAACTCACGACTGGTCTGATTAAGGTCTTATACAGCCTGAACTTTGTTGATTGATTTACTATCCTCCTCCTTAAGATTTTATTTAAAGGCAAAATATGCTCTGCTCCCAACTGCAATTCTTCTTATTTCCTTCGTTTCATCAAGGTCTTCACCAACAGTAGAACCAAGGTACTGGAAACTAGAGACTGCTCCAAAACAGTAAGCACCAAACATGAGATATCACTGGTATTGAACTCTTCCAGACACTACTGGTCCCTTCATTCTTGATACCATTATTTTGGTCCTACTTTCATTCACTCGTAAGTCCTATTTTGCATACCTCTTCATCCAGTTTTAGGAAGACTTGTTTAACAGAAAGCGTAGATCTACCAATAATTACATCATCTGCATAAATGAGTACATATGTCATTTTATTAAAGATAGACCCACCTTGGTCCACTTCAGCAGCGTTCACTAAATAATATGGTATAAAAGAAGTAATACAGTAGAACTTGGCTAATTCAAAGCTGAAGGGACCAGTAAAAAATTCGAATTATCCAAAAATTCGAATTAGGAAAACTTTTGATAACGGTAGAAAAATCAAATCAAAAACCGAAATTCAGTAAAGCAATATGTTATTTTATTAAACAATTTCCTTAACCGTCTCAAGTCTTGTATGTAATTTGATGCCTGTGAAGCCGTTGGAAACGGTATCTCTGGAAGTTCTAGCTGGTCCCCTTCTTCATCTGAAGATGTACCATCATTTCTTTTGTTCATAACATCAGCCACAATCTCCGCATCTGTCTGTTCACCGCACACCGCCAAGTCTTCATCCATGTTTACAAACTCTTCGTAACGAATACCTGCGTCATGTCCAACATCTTCCCAGTTATCCGTAGTAACGAATACCTGCGTCATGTCCAACATCTTCCCAGTTATCCGTAGTAGGTACGACTTCTCTAGCAGCTTTATTCTCCTCTTCACCTTCAATGTGGCAGAAACCACCTTTACGAAAACAATTAGCAATTGTTTTTTGCGTAACTTGGTTCCAAGCACTGTTGCACATGCGGGCAGCTTGAAGGATGTTAATCTTGATATTTTCGTGCTCATCTAAATAAGCACCTGACAGAATGTTTTGGACCACAAGCTTTCTGTAAAAATGCTTAAAATTTTTTTATTACACCTTGGTCCATAGGTTGAACTACTGAAGTCATGTTTGGAGGGAAAAACACAACCTTTACATTTTCCATCACAGGAATAGTGTTGTGGGCTGTACAGTTGTCAATAAACAAGACGATTCTTCCGAAATTTCCTGTTGATTTTCAAAAGCCATCTTTCAAAAATTTCACCTGTCATCCAAGCTTTACTGTTTGATTCATATTCAACTGGTTTCGTTTTTACATTTTTGAAACAACGTGGGTTGGCTGACTTCCCTATCGTTAGCAAAGGCAGTTTTTCCGAGCCATCCATGTTTGCTCCGATTAAAAGTGTTATGCGCTCCTTGCTGTGTTTGCCACCACTACAACTTTCTCCTTTAAAAGCAAGTGTTTTGTCGGGGGTGCATTTGAAGAATAAGCCCGTCTCGTCTACGTTAAAAATGTCTTTAGCGTCTCTATCAGAAATCATTTGCAACAAATCGTCTTTCCATGAATTTTCAGCTTCAACGTCAACAGATCCACTTTCCCACAAACAGTTTTGAAAGACATGCCATTCCTTTCTTTAAAACCATCGAGCCAACCAGTGCTGGCCTTAAAATCATTTTTCCCTAAGCTAGATGCGAATTCCTCAGCTTTGGCTCTGACGAGGGGCCCACTGACTGGAATTTTTTTGTCCCTTGCTTGCTTAAACCACTTCACTACACATTCATCCACGTCAGGATTTTCTGGTCCTCGCGCTCTTTTCCTATCTTTGTCGCTGGCTTTACACACACTATTCAAAATCTTCTCTTTATTTTTTAGATACGTTGACAGCGTATTTGGCGGTATCCCGAATTCCTTGGCAATTTCAGATTTCTTTTTTTTGTCCCTTTTCCACTTCCCGTACAATGGCAACTTTTTCGGCAAATGTCAATGATTTCTATTGGGTCCGTGTTGGTTTTGAAAGGGCCATGATGAACACACAACACAATAAAACTGCACAATAAGCGTCACTAAAACACACCAGTCTGTATATACAGTACTGTATAAAGAAAGGAACGGTCTCTCACTACGGGACACAGCTCGCACAGTAGAAACTCAAAAAGACTTAACACTTCCACGAATGTAGGCAGACTGAACTGAAAGCAACAGTGAGGGTGGCTGACTGACGAGGCGTGCAAGAAGGGACAATGGTGGACGGTACCGTTACACGAGCCAGTCATGTGTCATTGCCAGATACTGACGGCAATTCCACGAATTTGACACAAAGGACAAGCATCTGTTCACAAAGGGCGATGCCTGCTTGTCTGTTTCCAGTCGTGTCTCTATTGTTACGTGGTCTAGCCCATACAGCAGGCGATTTTTTGTAGTTAGAGCAAAATTTTTATTTCGAATTAACCAAAAAAAGTTCGAATTACAGACGATGTTTTTGCATGGTTTTACATAGGATATTCAAGGGACCACGAAAGTTCGAATTATCCACGAATTCGAATTATGCACGTTCGAATTAGCCAAGTTCTACTGTAGTACATTTAAGTAATATGGCCTTAAACAAGGAAAAATTTTATAAAAGCCTTTTGTGTGGAAAGTTACTCTGTATGACACTAATTGGTAACCGCATTGGTAAGATGGGCCATAGGACAACCATTTATTTATTGAAATTGATGTAAGTAGAGTCCATCTGTATCCGTCAGTAGCTAACACATTGACCACAATACGACTTTGGGTCGGCAAGTACCATTGTTGTGTTAATAAAAGAAGCATATCTGTTTATCAACACACGATAAACAGATATTTTGTACTAAAAATTTTGTAAAAATATTTTACAATTACACCTGTTTATTTTGGGTGGGCGCCAGTTGCGTTATTACAATACAATACACACAACAATTTTAAAATACTGTGACGATTTCATTAATAAAAATATGTTAATTAATTAAGTTGATAATATATAGGCGGAGAAATTTTAAATTCTTAATAAAATCTCACATTGTAAACTAAATCTTATGGCAATCATTTAATAATAATAATATTTAATATAAGTCTAATAATAAAATTAAAAGGGAATTGAATTGTACAGAAAGGGTAAAGCTTATTAATTATTCCTGCATAAACAAGAACTGACCAGAATTAACTTGTTTTCTGACCCCTAAATAAACTAAGTATTATTGTAAATTTGTTATTATTTAAATAATTAATTAAGACCATTGTTACGTACTTTGATAACTTCTGCAACTAAGAATATCACGATTTAATTATTTAATCAACCGTAGTCCTTTAATTAAAATTAGAAACACGGAACTACTTTTATGTTGCCTAGTAATTGTCTTGAGATTACTACGCTCCCCTTGACTATTTTCTAAGACTTGTAATGGAGCGCTCACACCGTAAGCAGCGTAAAGCGTTGTTTCGCTACGTATATAAATAAAAAAGTGAAAGGGTTGATACTATGACTATTTAAATGAGTAAATTTGTGTGGTGATGACATCTCTCTAGATTATAAAATAACGGACTATGTAAATAATACAGTATTACCACCAAGACGGTGATAGTAAACTAATCTATCATCATGTGAAGTGTGTAACAGTGAAACAAACTTTCTATCTATGTATTCTAACTACAAGAATTATTAAGAGTAACTACAGTCGCCGGAGATGAATGTACTACACCAGGAATGATTTCACATACTTCTAGAACTTCACCATCACAGTATGATAAGGTAACGACTGAACTTCAAGAAACATCAGGAGGACAGAAGAACTAATTCTGCAGCTACTTCAGGAAAAACACAGGTGACATGGAAGCTTGTCTTCCATGGTTAAGAGTTACAAAATTATAAACCCCAAAAGACAATTTAATTTATCACATTAAAGACTTTAAAACTTATGTTTAATTGTAATAACATTAAAGACTTTAGAAACCTGACATTTTAGGTAACATGTAGTATAAAATCTAATAACGCTAGTTATAGCAAAAAAGGGAGAAGTTTAAATTAAAAGTTTTGTTGTTTTAGAAGATTAATAAAAAACCATTCTTCAAATGGTTAGAGTGTCTATATTGTACATGGCAAGGTGACCATAATTCAGTTAATATAGTTAATCCCGGATCCGTGGAATTAATCAATAAGATGTACATCATGTTTTGAGGCCCCTTTGTAAAGTAGTAATTTATATATTTAATCATATAGTAAACTATATTGTTTGAGAACTTTCAATAGAGAACTTAATCACCAAATGTAATAAAGAGATGTCATCTAAGTAACTAGTAAAATGAGTGCATAAATCAACAGTCTCCCCTTCCTAATATCCTGCTATATAAATTGTTTATTTGTTGTGATTATTTTCAGTGCTTCACAACGAAGGCAGCCGGTATAATTGGCACATCCAATTATCACTGGTTCCCTACGTTACAACTCAAGAGAAGAGGTTATAATTTGCGCAACTCTGCTTATTTTGCTAATTTTGCTAATTGTGCTAATTTTGCTTATTTTGCTATTTTGCTATTTTCTGCTGTTGTGCTGTTGTTTAATAATTAATTGTGTACAGAGTGTCACAAATAATTTGCGCCACTCTGCTGTTTTGCTGTTGTGCTGTTATTTTGCGAATTTGCTAATTTTGCGTAAGAGAAAAGAAAGAAGTAATTGCGTCCCGATATCCCACGCACAAAAGCTGTTGATCTATACACTCATGTATTTCAATATGTGTCAGAGTTTGAAATAAGATAAAAATAATAATTAATATTATAGTAATATAGTATAAATAACTTTATTAGTAAATATAATATGTGTAACGTAATATTAGCATATAATCCCATGTAAACAAACCATGTCGGTACTTGTTAAAAGTCCCATTCATAAACGTGCCACATTCTCGACAATCTCAGACGGGTAGTATCCTGCTGCCGTTTGTTTAAAATTGTCATTGTTTAGTTGAGTTGAAAATAAGTCACCCTCCTTGTGTGGTCTATTGTTATAAGAAGCGTGTCTCTTCCTGTGTATAGTAGCCGAAGGGGGAATCTTTTGCTGTACGCATATTTAAATCTGTGTGAGATTTCTCTCTCTCTACCAATGTAAAATGAAAAAGCTTGTCATCTCATTTGGATTGTTTATTAATGAAAGAGTAAGAATACGATTGATTTATATTTTTATATTTGTGTGTAAAAAAAAAAGAGATAGCGTTGTATCGTAACTAATGCAAATGTTTAATAATAACTGTTAATAAATGTTTACCATGTACTAAAGTGTGTAGGCGATAATTGTGTATAGGATAGTAGAGCAAATAATATTATGACTTAAAGTTCAAATGAATAAATGACTTAGTTAACCCTCCCGTGTTAGATAAAGTATTAAACCCCAGGTCCAAAAACAGTAAACTTGTAAACTGAGCCAAATAAATTAATAATAATAAATAAAGTGTGCTAAATAATTATGGTAAGTAGATAGGAAATAATTCTAGGTAAGTTTTTTAAACCCCCCAAAGTAATAGTAAGTGAATAATAAAGGCTGAATAAATCTTAAGTTAAACTAAATTTGTGTAACGTGTAGCAGTAAATAAGAGAAAGGTAAATAATAATAAAAGTATAGTTGAATAGTCAACAACCAGTTGTGGCCAGTAAGAGAACAATAAAGCGTGTTAAGAAATTGTAGTAAGCAGCCACACACTCTCCCTATTGTGATAAACCGTTGCCTCCCTAAACAATGAATACCACCGCGCGTGAAATACAATGAATTGTGTAAAGTCTCTCCCCTTCCGCAAAGTTGTCTAGTTATGGTTAAAGAGATAATAAGAATTACCATCGTGAGATTCCGCTTCTCTCAAGTAACTATAATCTAGAGTGGAGTATGGGATCTTCTTTAGATTATTTTAGAAGTAAGTCTATGGAATATAATCAAGATAGAATTATATACATGTAAAGTAACTAGTCACAACGGCGCCGGCTGAAAAGGATAATGATGAGGCAAAAAGGTGCCAAGAGTTCATTTATGAATGCTGAAAGCTAACGTGTAGAGTTAGAGTAAGCTGATGTCAGTCGGGCCACGATATTGTGAGTTACTGTAATTAGGGAAATTAGTATTATAAGTTAGTACTGTAAGAAGTGAGATAAAGGGAATTTCACGAAGGCGAACATTTAAATGAGAACTAGATCATTTAAAAAAGAATTAGAAAAAAACAAACCGTGTACTACTAATAATAAATAATAATAATAGAGAAATTACACACGGAAATCCCTAAACATACTCTCGGTATATTCAAAAAATTATACCGGCGTCTCTGACTTAAGCGGCGGAGTATGTGACGATTTCATTAATAAAAATATGTTAATTAATTAAGTTGATAATATATAGGCGGAGAAATTTTAAATTCTTAATAAAATCTCACATTGTAAACTAAATCTTATGGCAATCATTTAATAATAATAATATTTAATATAAGTCTAATAATAAAATTAAAAGGGAATTGAATTGTACAGAAAGGGTAAAGCTTATTAATTATTCCTGCATAAACAAGAACTGACCAGAATTAACTTGTTTTCTGACCCCTAAATAAACTAAGTATTATTGTAAATTTGTTATTATTTAAATAATTAATTAAGACCATTGTTACGTACTTTGATAACTTCTGCAACTAAGAATATCACGATTTAATTATTTAATCAACCGTAGTCCTTTAATTAAAATTAGAAACACGGAACTACTTTTATGTTGCCTAGTAATTGTCTTGAGATTACTACGCTCCCCTTGACTATTTTCTAAGACTTGTAATGGAGCGCTCACGCCGTAAGCAGCGTAAAGCGTTGTTTCGCTACGTATATAAATAAAAAAGTGAAAGGGTTGATACTATGACTATTTAAATGAGTAAATTTGTGTGGTGATGACATCTCTCTAGATTATAAAATAACGGACTATGTAAATAATACAGTATTACCACCAAGACGGTGATAGTAAACTAATCTATCATCATGTGAAGTGTGTAACAGTGAAACAAACTTTCTATCTATGTATTCTAACTACAAGAATTATTAAGAGTAACTACAGTCGCCGGAGATGAATGTACTACACCAGGAATGATTTCACATACTTCTAGAACTTCACCATCACAGTATGATAAGGTAACGACTGAACTTCAAGAAACATCAGGAGGACAGAAGAACTAATTCTGCAGCTACTTCAGGAAAAACACAGGTGACATGGAAGCTTGTCTTCCATGGTTAAGAGTTACAAAATTATAAACCCCAAAAGACAATTTAATTTATCACATTAAAGACTTTAAAACTTATGTTTAATTGTAATAACATTAAAGACTTTAGAAACCTGACATTTTAGGTAACATGTAGTATAAAATCTAATAACGCTAGTTATAGCAAAAAAGGGAGAAGTTTAAATTAAAAGTTTTGTTGTTTTAGAAGATTAATAAAAAACCATTCTTCAAATGGTTAGAGTGTCTATATTGTACATGGCAAGGTGACCATAATTCAGTTAATATAGTTAATCCCGGATCCGTGGAATTAATCAATAAGATGTACATCATGTTTTGAGGCCCCTTTGTAAAGTAGTAATTTATATATTTAATCATATAGTAAACTATATTGTTTGAGAACTTTCAATAGAGAACTTAATCACCAAATGTAATAAAGAGATGTCATCTAAGTAACGAGTAAAATGAGTGCATAAATCAACAGTCTCCCCTTCCTAATATCCTGCTATATAAATTGTTTATTTGTTGTGATTATTTTCAGTGCTTCACAACGAAGGCAGCCGGTATAATTGGCACATCCAATTATCACTGGTTCCCTACGTTATAACTCAAGAGAAGAGGTTATAATACTAACATACAAAATTAATTAAAATATACTATTAGTTATATCATATAACTCATCAACATTGGTAATCATAGAGCATACATTAATTATTAAATGTAGGTGTGTCGTGCTCCACGTCAAGGGCGACATTCTGTTACAACGATACATATACATAAATGTAGGCATGTCGGGCGTTCAAGGGCGACAAAATTATACAACAAATTTATATATGCAGGTTGTATAATGATACCAGGTGTAACTATAATAAGAGTATTTTATTTATCAGTATTTAAAACTCATATTTATTATTTACTCAATATTATAAATATTCATAAACATCATTAATAATTGTCGGTCACGATATTGCTCATTATTAAATGTTTATATCTTATGATATGCAACATTACACATATTTAAAACAATCTCATATCTAAACATGTTAATAATCTTATATCTAGACATGTTAATAACTTGGTTTATTAATTAAATATAAAATTAAAATGTTTTTATGAAATAAATTTTCTTAACTCAGATCTGACCTCTACTCGCTCAGTCTATACCAATGTTTAAAATTCAATTTAAAATTATATTAATTTCTTGTAGACTGGAATTTGTTTTAATATTCAACTTTAAATTAATTTTTCTATACTTCAGATATCAAATAAATTTACTATTTATTTTGATAATAAACTCTACTCTCTCTACTTTAAATTCTCCTTCATTTATTAATTCTTTTTATATGTGATCGCTCATTCTTACGACTAAATATTTATCTACATTTTAAAATATTAGTACTAAGTATAAACTTTTCTTTGTTTTAATTTACTGTCTTTTGATATCGTCTTTATGGGCTCTTTTAAAAAAAAATCATTTAAAAATGCATTACGCATGTCACCTCGAGTTCTGATGATCTTACGACTGTTGTCCGGGGTCCAGCGTTGTCCAGAGTTAGTTTTCGATTCCTCCTGTATTGGCGTGTTCCTGGATACGTCTAGAGTCCAGCGTCGTTCTACAGCAGCATGTTCCTGGATACGTCTAGAGTCCAGTGTCGCTCTACAGCAGTGTTCCTGGATACGTCTAGAGTCCAGCGTCGCTCTCCAGCAGTGTGTTCCTGGATACGTCTAGAGTCCAGCGTCGCTTTCCAGCAGTGTGTATACTCTTGGTAGACTTATGATTTCAGTATTTACTTTTTCCGGAATATTGTCGTGAATTTAACAAACGTTATTTCTTTTGTTACTGCGACTTGTAATAGAATTAAAAATAAAACTGTTTTGCCGACGGACAGCATGTCCGGCTGCAACTGTGTCTTGAAATGAAGAAGGGTTTTTGGTCGAACCCTTAATTTATACCCTCTCGAGATTTCGCGCCAGTTGGCTCCAAATCGTCCTGTCGATACCTGCATATCTCGTGACAGCCCCCACTCCCGAACCTTTTCATCTATTTGCAATTATTAGCAAATAGCACTGTTTTGTACGGAATCGAGATAGCACAAATCATAGCTAATTCGATTAAGCACTCACTATATTAATTTGAGCGTCTTAGGGTAATTTGCATATTTTTCAGCACGTTTATTTTTTACTGACTTCGCGTAACGTGTTCTATTAACGTCATCTTTTCACTGGGGATAACTATAAATTTTACACACACTTTGGTGCTTTCGGTTTGATCATACACTAATTAGTTTTCGCACAGTAAATTAAAATAGTTATTTTATTAATTACTTGGGGCGGGTTGCTGAGATTCCTGTCTTTGCATGCATCACTAACACACACACGATACACGTGTAACACACATACAATTGAGCAGGTGTTCACTGCGTGTCGGAACAGGTTAATTGCTCCCCTAATCTAACAATGAAATATTTTTACAATCTCAGACCTGTCCATTTACCCGTAACTTATACAAATTCTACAAAATTTATATTTATTTAAATTAATGCCTAATACAGCGTATGGCTGTATCGTTGCAATATATATATATATATATATATATATATATATTTTACAACGCTACTTTTTATCTAACACTCTTATCTAATATTGGAATGATAGATAAAACGTTACTTACCCGTGAGATTACTTTACCTGGGCGCCAGAACAAATCCCAGATACTAATGACACGGTTCCAGCTTAGCTCAGAGCATAGAGACACAAATTACTCAGGATTCGTTCAGTGATTGTGGATTCAAGGGGAATCGTTACAAATAACACTTTAGAATTGGCTTGATTATGTTTAATTAACGTTTTAATTATTTTTAAACTTATTGAAAATGTTAATTGTAGGACTTATTTCTACCCTAACACTTATAATTAACGAGTGTGTGTGAAAAGTAAAGATTAAGACGTTCAGACGACCTATTGCTCTTATCTGGTTGAATTAAGAGATTGATATCTCCCAAACCAGTGATAAAGAACAGGTCTACAATAATTTGTACGTCCAATACTACACCTCACTTTCCATTCTACACTCCTATACTATGTTATCACTAATCTTACACATTAAATACAAAGTGTGTGATTCTTAGTGTCTTTTAAAAATTGTTTATTGCTTTTTATTGTTTGTTTAGTGCTTATTTCATTGATCAATGAATCTATTTCTTACTGTTTGATGCGTCGACCGAAGATAGGAATCCGTAGAGGTCCTCCTTTACGTGGTTTAGCACAGCAGAAAAGATGTTGATCAATCCGGTAGAAAGATGCTCTGGCAATTACAGCTGCTGTAGCATGCTGTAGCTCAGGTCACTTCATGGTTGATGATTAATTAATTAATTAATAATTTAATTAATTAACGTGTTATTTTACACAGCGAGAGTTGTTGAACGGTACTAGTTCATCTTCACTGCGGACTACTTCTCGAATTTCTCACTTAAATATGACTTTGCGTGATTGTAAAATGTCTGCACGTAATTTGTACACGACTAACGCATTGAAGATTCGATCGAAGAGTAACGCTACCCCTCGGTTTGAGTTGGCATCTGTTTTAAATACGGGCTTCTGATTGGCTGTACAAATAAATCATACGTTTTTCCAGTCTCGACAATCTCAAACAGGTCGAGCAAACACCCCATGACAGGTTTGAAACGGCAGAGAATTTCTAGTCAAAATCGTACTTCCTGTATTTGCAAATTGATTGATTACAGGTATTTGCAAATGTGTTTTCAAAGATCTGACCACAGAATATTGTTGCTTAGGTCTTTATCTGTGTGTGTGTGAAAACACCTAATTCCTATGTAGTATAATTCTCTTGTTATTCCTTTTGGCGTTCGTCTTCCATATAACTTCTTCAATTGTTAATTATATTAACTGAGATTGTGGCTACTTATAAAGCTTTACTTGCTGAACACAATGCTGTTTTCAGAGTTGCCCTATATTTATTAGTTTTAAAGTTATTGCAGGTTGAACTGGTAATTTGAATTGAGTAAAGTTTCATGTTCGTACCAGTAGCGGACGTCGCTGTGACGAGGTTAGAGTGAGATGGCTGCGATTGTACGCTCTCTCTCTTGCTTACGCTGCTATACTCGTACAGTTTAACACTTTCATATAACGCTCAGATAGGACGCTATTATGAATCATTATAATATATATATATTTACTACACAATACTTTTAAGAAGTGGATGGGTGGAGAAAGAAGGAGTGGTTTATACCTTACTGGTTGGGTGATGATAAGCGTTATGTACAGAATTATCAACTATAACTAGAATCTCACTATAGGGCAGATAGTAAGATATGTAATGTAATGATGATAAATCTAAGACTGTTCAGCAATAGTTCCTTATTTGTTCTGGAACATGTAAAATCACCCACTACAAAATTAAATTGTTCCAACTTTTGTATAGTTTTTATATTCAGCATATTTTACTCCCAGTACTTCTGTGGTTTAAAAATAGTAAATACAAATTTGTGCAAGACTTCCTTTTTTGTGGGGTCACTTTTCTTTGGTTCTGCATAGAGTCTAGTTCAGCATCATGTTAGAGTACAGATCATTGTATTCTGTCAGAAATTTTCTACTTGTTTGTTAACTACAGTATTTTATCTATAACACAATCAAGTTCATAAAACAACCATTAAAAATTATTTAATTATTTTGTTCATCTTTTTTGAAGCATTTTAGTGGTATAATCTCAGACTTCAGACTACTTTAGACAGAAGTATGCTTTATATATTTACACATGTTTAGTTGGACTGCTTTTTTTCACAAAGTTTGAAATCAAAAACTGTGGCCTCCAAAAATTACCAAATCTTAAAGTGGCCACTTTTTCAGCCATTTTGAGATTGACAATTTAAAGAAGCTCATAGAAGAATAAGAGTGAGAATCTTGGTCTGAAATATGAGACTATTTTTTTAAAAAGTGATGATGCAAGTCAAAAATTTGAACAAACCATTGAACATTATTTAGAAGCCATTTCAAGTGTTTGCTTTTTTAAGATCATACTAAAATATCATTAGTATAAAAAAATAAAATTTAAGTTAGAATAGAATGATTATTATTCCATTGGCATAGCTGAAACAACAAGAAAAGTCATTAAACTTTTTATATAGAAAATGTTAATGTTGGTTGAAAATGTAATGTCGAGCCAAATCAAATTGCCTACCATAAAAACTAAGGCATGCAAAAATGTATTTGTTGTATTTGAAGCATCAATATACAGTGAACAATGTGTATACCAAATAAATAAAAATACTTAAAACACCAAGCTGCATTTACTTGTTGATCTGTTCTACATTTCACACTGTTCAGCCATTAATATTGTAAAACCTCTATTGTATTTGAGAGAGGAAATCTCTGTTGTATAATATCAGTGAAGCCTGCAGTAAATAAAGTTCTATATTCAGCTGATTAAATCAAATACTCGTGTTGGCAGTGGTTCCTTACGACCTGAAGCTCTTTGTTGCAAATAAAGAAGAACATGAGTTCATTGCCCCTCATAAATATAACATATAAAATGTATATAACAGTATATCAAAACAAATTGAAATAATTTTTCAGGACATATGAATCGCAAAGGAACCAGTACCCAGTACGTGGACACCTTCTTAATAAAAACACATTGGAGTCATTTAAGGAATGTGACAAACTTGCTCTTCTAAAACAGTTTGGAGCATCATTACAAGAAAATATCACAAATGGCATTGCACTGGAAAACCCTCACCTTCTGGTTTCGTTTCTTATTCTCACATTTGCAGTAAGGAAATTTTGTATTTAATTTAAATTTCTTCAAATATTAGTTGAATGTTGAAACAATATAATAATCAGTACACGAATGGACGTGCAGGGATAAATTCCTGCCAGTATTTGCAGTTATTCTATCAGAAATGTTTTGTAGATAAAATTTATCTTAAATATGTTCCATTCTTTGACGCTATAAAATGCCATTAAAACAGTCAAAAAAATGAGAAAGCTTGGTACACTACAATGGAAATGGTCATAAATCAAGACCTGAATTATTATAACTTGGTGAGGGGGGGGGTCTTGTTTGTTTGTTCTGTCTCATTGCTTTAACATTTGTTGTACGGTATCCGTTGTTTACTTTCATGAAATATTCAGTTGACTGTTGTGTAACAGCTGTAACTTTGATGTTGAAAATTTGTATGTATTTATTTCTGAATACTTTATGTTTCTAAAGTTCTGGCCATTTGCATATACAAATAACACCTCTCACTTTGTGAGCTATAAAAAATAATTTTTAAACATGTGCTTTATAAAAATCATTTTTTTTCTTAGTGTCAAAAGATAAACTCCTCTCCATAAATGATAAATTGAATAGGAGAACTTTATAAACTAAATAGGTAGCTTCAAAGGATGAGTGTTAGTTTCTTTTGTAGTAACTTGCTGTTTTAAATATGTTAGCGTCAGATGGTTTCTGCGTTGTGATAATGAAGAAACTGAAAAAAACCTATTTTTATAAATGGATTTGTGTATCGAACTATTTAAAATATGTGACCTAATTTTTAAAGAGAAAGCGTATTGTAAAGAGACAACAGGCCAGCTGATTAAACAAATACCTGCAGTGATGTGATCTTGATTCGTTACCATATTACGTGAATATGCTGACCATTCAGCATTAAGTTTAAAGCTGTAAAAGTGCAGCTATGTGAGAATTTTAATCTATTTATGATGGTAAAATAAATGTTCAACACCTTTTTAAAAATTGAGATTCAAATACCTTAGTCAATCGATTAAAAGTAAAAAGTATTATACCTGTTGTGTATCACGTAAAGTGATTAAAATAAAAGCCCTTACTGTCATCAGGAAGTCTTGAAATTATGACCAAATGTCATGGTAGTGTCAGCAGAAAAAAAATGTCCAATATTTGTAAGATGTATGTTAAAAAGTAGTTAAGTTATTCTATTGATTGCTGTGATATACTGTATCCTAACGAACATAGAAAGTCATTTGAGGTCAAGTTCAAAGCATATTTTAGAACTGATCATTTATTTATGGCTGACTTAATTGTAAACATATTATAAATGTGAAAATTTTATTAGGGCAAAATAGAATACACTTTTTATAAAAGGGTATTTTTACTTTGTTAATACATTTAAATTATAAAATTTTCTGTTTTAGTGTCTAATAAGTTATCTGGTAATATTGCAAAGAAAAATTGAGTTCAATTATAAATCTGAGTGTTAAAGACCCCATTATCTATTCATACACAATTCATAATGTTAACACCTTCATAAATCATTCATTATTTCATGAGGGTATTCAAATATAGACTTTTTACCTTTTCAGGAAATTAAGAAACATCACTTCTATTACTGGTTTGCATTTCCATCATGTACAAATCCTGTGAACCATTATGTGGATCGACCACAAAAATTAAACAGCCTCTTCTCAGAAGAACAGGTAAATAAAATTCAGTAAACGTTTTTATACTGGGTTATACACTCACTTTATATTATTTAATATGTGTTGGAGCACTATGAATTCACTTATATTACAGAAGATCAAATAGTTTCATACTGTGAAGTTTTGTAAAATATATTATTCAGAATATAAAGTATTTTTATATAAATCATTTCATTTAGTTACATGAATAAGTAATAAACTTATATTACCATATTATTACTACATGGCACAGCACTATGACAAATGTTATAATAATGTTATGTTAAATACTGTGTTTATATTCATTAATTCAGAATTCTTTATATCATTAATATTTTACTGTAATGTAATATAATGATTTGTTTTTTATTTCAACTATTGTGCTGAAATAAAGCTTATTCTGTTCTAAATGAATTTTTTTTTTATGTTTTATAATAACAACAATTTAGTAGGTCATAAGCAAATTCATGAAATGCATATTTGTATAAAATGCAGCTTGGTTAAAAAGCATGTGATACAGTATATGTTTATTTGTACAGAAATAGTATACTTTGGAGTTTAATCATGAAAATAAAGCATTTCAGTATTACTAAAAATAATCTTTTATGTATGAGATAAGGAAAAAAAGTATAGTAAGGGGTGTGAATGTTATCAATGGGTACCCCAGCATTTGCAGACCACAGTTTTGTTCACATGTTTGCTTATCTCTCACATGTGGTAAGTTTGATACTTATTTTTGTCCAGAATCTTTTCATGTGGCATCAAAACTATCTTTTCATGACACAACTGTATACTGAAATGATGAAGTAAATGTAGTTCTTTCAAAAGCAGAATGCAATGAAACTGTTAAGTCCAGATGTACAAAACATTTCTTTAACGGTAATTAATTGTTTTGAGCACTACTATAAAACCTTTACGGAAGCTTTTAACTTACAAAAAGTCTGTAATTTGATGGTATGGACCTTTCAGGGGTGTAAAAAAAGGTTGACTTTTAATTCATGTTTAATATGGTAACCAAATCACTTGTACGAATTAATAAATTATTTACCTTAAATTATCCGCCGTGTGATTTCTTGTTACTTCGTCTATTACGCGTTTCAGAGCTTATGCTCCATCATCAGATATTAAAAAAGATAAAACTATCACTCTTGTGAGATCGTTAAGTAGTAAAAAATGTCAGAATGCATGTGAACCATACGCGGATTTGGGTGCGCACCCGTTCAAGTTCATTCTCCCACTCGTGACATTTTTTACTACTTAACGATCTCGCAAGAGTGATAGTTTTATCTTTTTTAATATCTGTTGGAGCATAAGCTCTGAAACGCGTAATAGACGAATACAAGAAATCACACGGTGGATAATTTAAGGTAAATAATTTATTAATTGACTTTTATGTCTGAATTCATTTAAAAATAAGTTTGAACTGTAAAATTAATACCTTAATTTAATCTCAGCTCAGAATTATTTATTACAACTAACAAAATTCAAATGAACATTGAACATTCAATTGAAATGTTTCTTCATTTACATTGCTTTTTAAAACATTGTTAACATTTATGGAAATTTAAAACATTAAATATTTGTTTAGAGATCTTAATTCAAATATATTTACATTATGATTTTGAAATGTAGATTACACACATGTTATATTTCTATTATCTTTATTAATGTACATTTTGTATTTTAGATAAATGCCCTTGCAGTGTTACCTCACCTGGTCTTCCTGTTCATAACAGGAAACAAATTGTTATTAGATGTTCCAGTAATGAGTTAGACACTCTTTGTTCCCTGGTTTTTTATAATAAGCTTAGTCATATTATGGGCTAAAAAGGTAAATTAAAAAGATAATCAGGATTGTATAAAATACATTTAATCAAAATTTTTAATTTATTAGTGCTTCTCTGACAGATTTTGTCTTAATGTGTTCAAAAATGTTATATCAGATGTAGATTATTCTTATCACATAGGCTATAAAAAAAAAACTGTTACGAAGCCTCACTGAAGGTAACAGCTATTTTGGTCAGTTTAAACAGAGAATGTGTATACAGAACTAATTCTTTCTTGGTGTGTGGATGAGCTGTGTGTTTATTTGTACATTTAATTATCACATACTTTTGAAAGTGTAGTAATATTAGAGGCTCTAATATGTGATAACTGTATTACCAATTTAATTTCAACCTGTAATGATTTGTTTCATACTCATGCTGTAAAACCCATAAAATAATTAATTCCTGCTCAAGTGTGTGTGTGGGAGGAGAGAGAGAGAGATAGATAGACAGACAGAGAGTATCTAGCGAGAGGGGGGACATACATGTGTGTGTCTGTATGACTGTTGTACATATTTCTTTTTGTATTTTAGTTTATGGTGTGAATGTATCAAGTGTGTGTGTGTGTGAGAGAGAGAGAGATTCTAGACTTTTAGCATAATCATTTGTAGTCCTGTAATGTTTGTTGTTTGTTTGTTGCCTCAATACAAATGTTATTTTTTATTTTGATTAAATGCACAAGTTAAAGTGAATCTATGCAGTTTACATCTAAAGTAATCATTTGATTTATTTAGAAAGGAGGTGAAAACAAAAGATATAAAACCTTTACCTTTTTTATATATAGTTCGTATATTTATGTGACTACACTACACAAACGTCTCTGCAGTTTGCAGTTTACAAGCTGTATTCATCTGAGTAAATTAATGTTGTTTACATTAAAAAGTGTGAAAATTGACATATGACAATTTTAATAATTATGTCAGAGTGCTACAAAGGTTAAGTATATGTTTGGCTCAAATATGAAAAACATATGAACAACTAGTGAGCTTCCTGAGCTGAAGAACTCATTCAATAAAATACATTTATTATAAGATAGATTTATATGTTAGATAATTTTCCAGTTATAAAAAAAATTACAAAACCCCAATTACACTGCTTTTTTTTTAGTAAAATAACAATTGTAACAACATAGACAATCATACAGTAAACACTACGGTTTCCAAACTACTGCATTGTTTTTTAGTGCAATTTATAACCCTAGTGCGTAAACAACAGATTTATGTTTTGTTATATATCTGTAAGCCTGTATAAAATTCTTTTTACAAATATACATAGGCCTAACTGGATAGTGTGTAGTTTTTTTTTCAAAGTTGCTTACAGACTTTGTGTAGGTGGACAGAAATTTGCAAAAGGTGTTGACAATATTAATTTTGTCATATTTTGAATAACATTTCAAAATGCCCCCACACATTCAGCTGATAATTCAGTAGTTGGTTAAAATGTTCCAACAATTATAGCCAATATTACGCAATGAAGTATACTGTACTCATAATATTCAAACTTTTACATTTTCTTAAAATTTTTACTTCCACTTTTAGTGTCTATACCCCTAAAGTTAAAAACATTTTTAGAGGAAACACTACATTCAGATTTGAGTTTAAATTTCTTTTAGTTTGATACTAACTATGGAGTTTTACAAATGTTTTAATTCTTTTTTTTTTGTGCCCTGATGTCCTAAACTTTTCAAAACCTGAACTCTATAATCAGCTTTATATTAAAATTCTCTTTAATTTGATATCGCCAATGGATTTGTTTTTCAAAATTTTGACTCCTCAATTTTTCCTCCTGCACCCATCCCTATTTTGGGGGGGGGGGGGTCAATCTGAAAAACAATAGTGCAGTAGTGTTTTGGCATAAAAGTATGGACACACATGACAAGTTTCAAGTGAAAATTATTTGATGTGTTCAAACGTTACTGTGAGAGAACCTCAAATAGATACACAGACAGACAAATGCAAAACAGTCAAGTTCAAACTGAGATTGCCATTGCTCAGCCAGTAGCCTACACATCCTGTCTTCAAAGTGTGTGTGTGTGTGTGTGTGTGTGTGTGTGTGTGTGTGTGTGTGTGTGTGTGTGTGTGTGTGTGTGTGTGTGTGTGTGTGTATGTGTGTGTGTGTGTGTGTGTGTGTGTGTGTGTGTGTGTGTGTGTGCACGCGCGTGCGCATGCGTGCATGCACTTATTTTGAATATATTGCATTTATTGTGTCTGAAATGTTGTGAACACACACAATAAATTTATTAAGTAGGCTAAACAGTGAAAACACTGAGCACAGAAGCCTACAAAATGCATCAGAAGTTGACTACTTGAATAATCAGTAGCATTCAAAAAAAAAAGAAAACAGTTCGTTGCAAAGTAATGTTTCAAAATAAAGTAATATTTGCTAGTGCATGATTCCTCATTTATTCAAGTATAGATATTGTATACTTATATAGATAGATGTTTTATACATTTCATGTAACATATTTTTGGCCATTACTAAAATCATAATTTATGTTTCAGATAAAACAGTTATATTTGTTGCACTCAGATCTTCCAGCGACTCAGCAACAATTTTTTGGACTTGTTGTTGAAGGTTCACAATTAAAGTTAATTACGATAAAGGAGTTTGTTAACTTGATCAACAAGGGTAAGATATTTTTTCAAAAGAGTAATGTTTCTATTTACTTAAAATAATATTTAACTTTTTTTCATTTGGTTAACACTCTCGTATTAGTTTCATTGATTGTGTTAAAAACACTCACCTAACCAAAAATATGATTTAGTGTACATTGGCTTTTTAGTAATAATTTAGTGTTTCTGTTTATATTATTTTAAAACCCTATTTACTTTTCATTTGACAGCTGGAAGTAAATGTACCAAATCAACAATTTTTTTAGTTCTGGAATTCTTCTAGAATTGAATTCTAATTCAGTGATTCTTGGTTTCAGTATGTGTTGCAAATTGCAAAGTTCAAACATTATTCACCTTTTAATGTAACTGGATGCTCTTCACACTGTGAAGTTATTATTGAATATTGTAACCCCACGGGAATTCTCCTGTTAATTGCCAAGTTGGGATCGCCAATTTGTAACTAGACGAGTTGTATGTTTTGAATAGCCACACGTTTGTTGCATCACTTTGTAACACCTCGTGTATTACCGTTAATTATCTTCGTCTTTATTGGGTTAATTTATATTTTAAATTTTATTTTTATTTTTTGTTTATTTAATTGTAATTAGGGTTCGGGTTAAAAATTTATACCCATCCACATTTAATTATTCCTTACTCTCCTCTTAATCTCAATTGTGTAGTAGAATTTAATTTGAAGAAATGTTTTGCGTTAGCTGATTCGATTTGACAATCGATTTGTAATATAAGAATTACGTACTTCTACGTTTCGCCCAGCTGATGTGATTCTTCGCAAGTGTTCCTTCTTCTATACCTGAAATTCTTCTAACTTACTTATTTTTATAAATAAAACACAATTAATTGATAATTAATCTCATTTAATGCAAATTGAGCAATTAATTGACTCTGGGGTCGATATTGTGATTCCCGGCTCGACTCCTCAATCTCAGGTCGATTGCAAACAAATGTTATTTAAATAAAATTAATATAAGAATGATTTGGGTTCTTTGAACTGTTACTAAAAAGTCAGAAAGGAAATTTTTCTAAAAAGTACAATACTTACAAATAAATTCTTAGTTATTAAAACATAAATATTTGATTTTTTTTGTTAGGAGATATACAACAGTAATTATACGTTTATGTGACCAAAGCTTAAAGATGGCGTCAGGGGAACGACTCGATCAGTTGAGAAAATGGCTGCCAGATCACACTTCAAATTTTCTGTTAATGGTTTTTGTCACTTTTCCTTAAATAAATGATTCTTAAATTGAGTGTCCACAGTTATAATAGTTGTTAATCACTTTTTCTTCGTTGTATTGTAATTAAAACGGGGTTGTGAGTTTATTATAGTGTGGTGTTAGGTTAACAGTGCTTTAGGTTAGATAGTTCTGCTTACCAAATGTATGTAGGAATGTTCACTTTCAAATCATACTTTACTTTACTACTCATTACTTTTTACTTTGTATCATACTTACAAACTACGGAACATGGAAGTCCATATCGGCGACATGTACATTTCATGGTGGTACATGGTTCTTCAACTGTAGTTTGGCAACTGTATTTTATTTATGTAATGGGAAGGAACGTCACGTTACAATATTACTGAATATTCTTGACACTCTGCTTTCCTCACTGAAAACAAAATACTCATTTTTTTAACACTTGTGAAATTTTTTATCTTTCTTTTCATTTATTTGACCCCTATCTTTGTCTCTATTACAACATTGTATATTCAATTCTGACTCATTTCATCTGACTGTTAGACAGTATTATCTGTGACCTTCTGTCACATTTAGTACTGCATAGTTTTCCTTAAATTTAATATTTAATAAATATTTAAAACAGGAGACTACTGTAATTTTTTTATTAATGTTTACAACACACACTAGTTTTTATTCAGTTTGTATTTTTTCTCAGTACTACTTTTAAAAGCTATATGTAATAGTTAATACTACATTTGAAATTTATGTTTTTGTATGCATACTAAACCATATTAAGAATAAAAAAAAATAAAATCATATTAAGTTAGTCCAAGTATTGTAGTTGTCAAACAAGAAACTCTGAAAAGGAGAAATAATTAAGTTTTTTGTATTTGTATATTTTTTTTAAATCTGGATAAAGGAAAGATGTAGTTTAAAAATAGAATAAAATACACATTACACACATACACATTAAGAATAAAATATTGAAACAGTGGCCCTTAATTTGTATAAAAATATTTTAGAACTTCTGGCATGATTCCAAGGTTGTAACCTTCCAAATTCACAATCGTTCTCATACCTGTAGAATAGTTTTTGTGAACATTATTGAAATTTTTTGCTTCTTATTTTACCAAGGCCATAGTATGTTTAACAAAGAAAGGAGTAATTTCAAGTTGTCACTAAACACAAAAACCACTGCATGTACAAATATAATATGTTGGGTTCAGATTATGTTAAAACATTATTTGAATTTTTTACAAACAAAAATAATTCATAGTTTATTGTGCTTTTGTAGTATTATGAAATTCTCATACGCTATTTATTTTATGTCCAAAATGTTTATAATAATTTAATATTACAGTAGGACATCTATCAGTGTTACCTGAACATTTTTATAACTAACATACTTTTTGTAGAAAATAGGATGTTCACAGTTCGTCCGTTAGAGAAAGTTGCATATATCATGATGAATGCCCACAAAGATGTATGCTCATATATGCTTATCAGTGTCCATATTGATACTAATTAGGTAGAAACACCAGCGTTGTTACATAAACAACATTGAGAAAACTACACAGATGAATTTAATTGTGAAGGTTATAGGTTAAATAAGATGTAGGTTAAACGGATGTAGGTGTGTTATGATTGTAGATCACTACATAATCATTATTATATCATCAACATCATCATGTAATGTAGAGTATTATTATATATAATTCAAAATATATGCTTGAATTGCACGTTAAATTTAATTTTTATATTGTTTCTTGTGTAGAAAATCTGTTTATTGTAGTGAATATGTGTAATACCATTTTCATCTGTTGAGGAGTTCACTCAGAATCTACTAGAAACTCTGCAATCTGTATTAATAATTCACAAAAAAATAAGTAATTTGGGCAGTTTATGTTTTTAACATTCATTGTAATCTGTAGAATATGCCTGCTTTTTCGATTTAAAAAAATCAAATAATCATAAATATCTTTAGATAACTTTATGGAAGGTGGTTATCCCATGATTTTGTCACATAGTGAAATATTAATACATGTTTTAGTTAATATTTTGCTACAAGTTTTATTATATTTATAACGATGGCTTAGTTTATAAAATGTATAAAACTAAGTATTTTTTTTTGTTTTTAGAAACAGTATTGTATTGTGTATTGATTTCTAAGGAAATATAAAAATGTTTCCCACAACTAATTTGTACAATCCCACAAAAGATTGTAAAAACAAGATAGTAGGCTAACTGAATGGTGTTTTTCATAAAACTGGACTATTATTTGCGCTGTGTTTATGCCATTGAACTTGGTAGCTATTCTAGTTGCTTTGTAGCCTTGAGTCTTGCTAAACAAAAATTCTAAACATGAAACACCCACTAATAGGACTGACTGGATAGGCAATTTCCTCTTAATAAGGATGTTGACAACAAAAGCTAAATAAAAAGAATTTTAATTTTGTATATATGTTCGTTTATTTGCATACACGTGCTTGATTATTTTAGTACTACTAAAATTCAAGTAAAAAAATCAAGCAATTAAAGCTTCAGTTTGGTTGAACGGTGCAATGTGGATGAAAAACCGTTTCTAAGAACTGAAGCCAAGGTGCGCATATACAAAACAATGGTGCATCCAATATAGATCTACACTGCTGAAACAGAACTGACACACAAATACTGGTAGCAATTGAGACCTTAATAAGGATACTGAATCTGATACTACTTGATAGAGAGAGAAGTGATGGCGTAAGGGAAAGTTTTATGCCCTGCTTGAGCCCAGAGAAGAATGGCACGTGCATGTGGAGAGAATGGCCAAGGACCAACTCAACAAAATAGTTATCAAGAATATACCCACCGGAAACAGAAGTAAATGGTGTACTAAAAAAGAATGATTCAGTGGAAACAGTCACTGAGTCTGCATTACAGTAGAAGAACAAGAAACACAAAATTATGGTTTAGTATGTAAATCATATGCTTGAAAATACTGTAAATGTTTTTATTTGATTTGTAGTATCAGTCTGAATATCCAGTATCTATTCTTCCTTTTCTTAGATTTTTAAATTCCTGGATGTGTGTGTGACTGAGTTGTAGTTTTTTGTCCAACTTAATTTTAATCATCATACTGTACATGAAACAATATATCATTGCATACAAACTTTGACAGATTTGTTTGTGAATTGTTTCCTTTGCTTTGAAGTCATTGCACATGCACATGCTAATTAATATTTTGGTAAGAAGGTCTGTGTTTATATATACAGTGGAACTTGGTTATTACGGCCTCGGCTGTTACGTCAACTCGGGTGTAGCGTTATTTTGTCATAAGTCCGGTCGAACTGATATCTTTAACATTATAAAAATTCCCGGTTTTAACGTCACTAAATATTGTACTACTCTGTTATAGCGTCAAAAATTTCTCAGATATTTTACTCTAAATTTTATATAAACGTATATATGTGCACGCGCTACGCCCATGGCTACATTGTATGCAAGCGATAAGCACTGTAACAGCACTACAACCACTGTTTATAGAATTTTATACGTAGGCCTAGGTCTACATTTTTATACAGTAATCATGGCAAATTCTAGTACAAAAAGAAAGGTTCCGTCTATTCAAGAGAAAGTACGTGTAATTAGATCATATGAAAGCGGACGTAAAATAGCTGATGTATGCTGTGAGTTTGGTTTAGTGAATTCTACTGTAGGTTCAATTTTAAAAAACAAGGACAAAATTTTAAAAAAATTTGAGGAAGATGGAGAAAAAATTAAAAAAATTAGGAAATGCGAACATGGTGATGTGGATGCAGCATTATTGAAATGGTTCAAACAGAGTCGATGTTCAGATATTCCTGTGAGTGGACCAATTCTGAAAGAGAAAGCTACAGAATTCGGAAAATTGTTTGGTATTGATTTTACGAGCTCCAACGGATGGCTAGATCGATTTAAGGCCCGACACTCGATTTCCTTTGCAAAAATTTGTGGTGAGGCAAAATGCGTAGATCTGAACGTTACAGGCGATTGGGTGCGTAACACTTGGCCAGAAATTAGACGATCATATAAAGATGAAGACATCTTTAATGGAGATGAAGCTGGAATTTTTTATAAATTAACTCCAGATAAGACTTTCAAATTTAAAAATGAAAAGTGCGTTGGTGGGAAGTTCTCTAAACAAAGAGTTACAGTTTTTGTTTGTGCGAACATGACGGGAACCGAAAAAAGGGAGCTTTTAGTTATCGGGAAAAGTTTGCATCCTAGATGTTAAAAACATCAAAAAACTTCCTGTAAGTTACACTGCCAACAAAAAAGCGTGGATGACTTCTAGTATTTTTGAAAATGAACTAAGAAAGTGGGATAAAGAACTGTCATCGAAAAACAGAAAAATTCTACTTCTAGTTGACAACTGTGCAGCCCATCCAAAGTTAAATTTGACAAACATTAATCTGGTCTTCTTACCGACCAACTGTACGAGTGTCCTGCAACCTATGGACCAAGGCGTCATTAGAAGCCTAAAGTGTCACTACCGCAAGCAACTTAAAAAAAAAATTATTTTCTGTATGGACACGGCGCAACCTGCCACAATTTCACTCTTAGATGCAATACAATTCCTAGACGACTCTTGGAAGAGTGTAACACAGAAGACGACAGCAAAATGCTTTAGTAAAGCACAACTCGTACATGAAAATTTTCCCGATGATAACGAAGACGACGACTTGCCGCTCTCGGAGGGGATTAAGAAATTCGACGTAAATGAATTTGGAAATGAACTTGATTCCTATGCATCAGTGGATGACCAAGTAGAAACATTCCAAGTGTTGAGTGACGCAGAAATTATCGCGGAAGTAAAAAACATAGAAGCAGAAGATAGTGTTGAAGAAGATGCTGAGCAAGAGAAGGATGCCGACATCGTTTGTCCGACAGTACAGGAAGCAATGAGAGCCACCGAAACTCTTTCACGATTTTACTGCTTTAGAGAGACGTCTGACGACATGTTCAATGCAGCGCAACATCTCCACAGCACAACAGAAAGAATTTATTTTTCAGAAAGGAGCGTTCAAAAGAAAATTACGGATTACTTTCGACAGTAAGCCTAAATGTAAGTTACATGTACTTTCTTTTTGATCTTTTAAAATATTCTTCATGCTGTTTGTATAAATGAAATGCAGTTTGTAAACTTTAGAATAAATATCACGAATAATGTTAATAATGCAAAGATCTTTTTTTTTATTTCTCCTTCCTTACTAGTGATTAAAAAGGGTCTTTTAAAACGACTCTTTTATAACGTCACTCGGACATAACGTCATTATTTTTTTGGTCCCTTCAATGACGTTATAACCAAGTTCCACTGTATCTATATTGCAAGGTAACAGGTAGTTAGCAGACCAGACTTGCAGAAAAAGAATGCTCCATTAGTGATTTACATACATTTATTGTCTCTTTTTTTTAGACTGATTTGTATTAAAATGTTTTCTTGTTATTTCAAACAATGATACAACTTTAAATGTACAAAATCTTCTTTCAAAATTATAATTAAAATAAATGTTTTCTTTTATCTAAAACAATGATATAATTATAAATGTTCAAAATCTTCTTTTGAAATTATAATTGAAATAAATGTTTCTTTTATTTAAACCAATGATATAATTTGCAAAGTTCAACAAGTTTCTTTTTTTTTCTTTTGAAGGCGTTATCTTATTGAAAAACAAATTTAGTTTTAAATTTTGCTTTCCTGAATTCTCGTCTTCGTTGTCGTCCCGGTCGAAGATCTCGGTCCCGGTCTCCAGCAATCCGTCGTCCGTGTTCCATGTTCCAGCCACCGCCTCTAGAAAACTACCCCGTGTCTAGGTGTCCTTCTCAGCCACCACGATCAGCAAACGAAGTTCAGGAACGGTAGTAGAAGATCTCATACACCGTGGTTGCTCCCTGCCGAAACTCGCTGCTTCCTCGACTCTACGGGCCCCAAGGACTGCCTGGAATGGACGTATGATGAATATTATCACGCACTATAGAATACCATAAGGCCGGCCGCGCACTGGTAACTTTTTTGTCACGCAACTGTTTTGTCACTGTCACCCTCCTGTCACTTCGGCTTGAAGAGTCCGCACACGATGAGCGACTGTCACCTGTCACTCACTGTTTCTTCGTAGCTTCCTAGCAGTTTTAGTTTCAACATCGAACGAGTTGATGCATTGATATGGATTTCCGGGAGACAGCCGTCCTATGTACACTGGTGATACGGCATAGGAAAAATCAGAAAAAAAAGCGGTACTGGGTTCATCCAATGTGGAGTGAAAGATTGCTGAAAGGAAAATTTAAATTGATGTTTGAAGATTTACGATCCTATCCGGAAAAATTTTTCGGATATTTCCGCATGAGTGTGGAGGCTTTCGACGAATTGGTACAAATTTTGAGACCTGCTATTACTCACCAAGATACAAATATGCGATTGTCAATTCCACCGGAAGAGAGGCTCGCTGTGACAATAAGGTAAGTTATAATAAAACAAATTAGATATTATGTAGCTAGCTACTAATTTAATAGTAAGATATTAATTATAAAATTATAATTAATTATAATTGTACAGATTTATAGTTTACATTTTCAGTTTTCAGAATAATAGTTTTTCACTAGAACAAGATTTGTATTACAATAATAATGGAAGTAAAACAAAAAATACAAAATTTAAAAAATTCCATGCTTTTTCTCATATTCACTAAAAGAATTGAAAAATACAAACGAGTTGAAAAACACACAAAAATTAAAAAAAACGTACTTCTTTTCTTTCTTTTATTTAAATTCATCAGGCGTTTTTTTGAGCACATACATCGTATAGATTGTCTGATTCATCAGAACTGACAGAAAAATTGGCAACGTATGAGTGTACACTATTGGAATCTTGAGGTAATGTTAGGGTGGTGTACGAAGAGCATTGTGGACTAGGCGCGAGTGCCAGAGAAACAGATGGTGGATTTGTAATCCGTGCTGAAGTAGGTTCAGTGACTGATAGAGTATCAGCTTCAAGGGATGCTGATCGGGGAAAAGTATCGGAAGCGAAAGAATTTCCAGCTGTTCTATTAAACTGAACTACAGACGGCCCAGGTTGGTGATATTGTTGGTGTGAAGCGAAAGAATTACCAGTTGGTATATTAAACTGCATTGCAGACGGCCAATGTTGGTGATATTGTTGGTGTGAAGCGGAAATTTGTGTTGTCAGTTGGGACTTGTTTATATTTTTGAAGATGTGTAGAATCTGGATTTGTACATCCAACTTCTGATGTTGAGGTAGTGCTTTCAACATAGGGACAAGGGATAGCGCAAAATGTGTGTCTTGATCATTAGTTTCTATAGCGGGCTCCTTTTTTTCTCGAAGAATTTCTAAAAGGCTTTCTTCGTAACTCTTTTTCTTGTTCATACGACGTGCCCTGTTCGTGGCTCGAGCTGTTGGTAGATCAGGCGTTTCTGACATCTCTACTTCTTCTCCTGCTATGTCTTCCTTATCGCTTCCAATTGTTGTAGCATTTCCACATGTTTCGCGAACTTCCATGGATGGCAGAAGAAACAGAAGTTGATCATAATACAAATATTTCCGGCGCTTTGTGGCAGCTTGTCCTGATTTAGTAGATTTTTGCTCTCGTAGTTCTCTAGAGAAACAAGCCCTAATATTTTTCCATCTTCTTTGTAACAACTTTCCTGTAACAAAATAATGTAGGCCTATGAAATTTCAGATGAACACGTATGTTATTTAGAATAAATTTTATGTAAATACTGAATTCGTTTCAGTGATTTAGATGAAGAATAAAACTATTCATTATGTTTTATTATTATTGGTACTACTCTACGTTTCCGATATTAGGATTCAGTTCAACATATGCGATAGTATCAGTATGACCTGTGTATATCGCATATAGGTTTAATATAATAAATTAAAACATAACGTATAAAACGAAATATAATGTTTACGTAAAAATACGAAATGTTTTTGTACGCACGGTTAGGTATGGTAGTTTATGTTTTAATATGCTTACAATTATTATAATATAAACACAACCTAGGCTTAACACAGAAACAATAACATGTTAATTTCGTATATCAGTAACCAGTTATTAAATGTATTTGTAAAAGCCTCAGTCTACATCGTAACATGCTCAGAGCGATAATGGAAAAGTACCAATTATTATTATTATACCCTATTATAATTATTATTATTATTTTATGTTGATTTTGTTTTAGGTATCTTGCTACAGGAGCAAGTTTCAACGCTCTGTCCTACGAGTATTTGATCGGTCCGACCACACTTCGAGAGATAGTGAAATCTACATGCATTCAAGTGTGGAATGTTTTACAGCCTATGGTCATGCCTGAAAAAAGTGAAGACGACTGGCTTAAAATTGCTGACCAATTGTATACACGTGCACACTTCCCGAACATTATAGGTGCTTTGGATGGTAAGCATATACGAACCATTCAGCCTCGCAATAGTGGTTCATTGTGTTTTAATTACAAAAAGTACTTCTCGGTAGTCTTAATGGCATGGGTTGATGCCGATTATCAATTCGTGTACATTGACGTTGGCACGAATGGTGCAGCAAGTGACTCCACTATCTTCAGTAATTCGAATATGGGTAGAAGGCTACAACAGAATCTACTAAACATACCAGACGACCGTACTATACCAAATGAACCAGATGGCAAAAAAATGCCTTTTTGTTTAGTCGCTGATGAAGCATTTGGTTTGTCAAGGCATATACTACGTCCATTTGCTAGAAAATCTTTGACGCCTTTAAAGAAAATTTATAATTACAGACACTCAACGGCTCGTCGTTTGGTTGAATGCACTTTTGGCATATTAGCCAACAAGTGGCGCATTTTCCATAGACCCATCGATGTCAAGCTTGAGTTTTGTGATAAGATTGTCATGGCCTGTTGTGTGCTACACAATTTCGTACGGAGGAAAAATGGAATTAATTTTACGGAAGCAGCATATGAGTGTCCACTAGAGAGTGTTTCAACTAGGCCAGAGACGAGGCTTGTATCTGCGACAAATGTACGGAATTATTTTGCAACATACTTCACTTCCCCCCAAGGATCTGTTCCATGGCAGTACGATAAAGTTTGATTTCATCCTATTTCGCAATGTAACATGCATATTTGTAATTTCAGTTCTATTAAAGTTATATTCAATTAATGTTACTATGTGTTCACTGCTAGTTTGCCCTATCTGTCATTTCAGACAAGTGGTGGAGGCAAAGTCTTATTGGTTGTTGTAATTATGGGCGTTGCGAGATGCAGTGCCGACAGATTATATACAAACTTGGTACCTAATCTATTCTCTGAAACTTGATAGTACTATACTGTACATGAATGGTGCGCATACACACAATGAATTACTTTGCTATCAAGTCTAGTGACAGTAACCAATCGGATTTGTCTCAACCACGTGTTTGAGTTTACATGTTACGCAAAGTAAGAATGAACAAATTATATATAAGTTCAATTCAGTTGAAGTTCAATGTTCATTATGCGGACGAGAATACGAGAATCCTTTAAGACATGAGAAAAATGATTGTGTCTATATGAGAAAATAATATATGATTACTATATAATTAATAAATGATATATGATAATAATAATGAATACATACCTGCTTCTGTTTTCTGTTCTGGTGAGAGGTTCCCCCAACTGTTAATGAACACTTTCACGCACACTTCTTCCCATAATCTGGCTTTTATATTAATATCGGAATACTCTTTTAGAGATTTATTGTAGAGCGCTGGTCTCATTTCTATTTCCTCTATTAAAATTTCATTGTTTATATCTTCATCTCTAGGTGTTGTAGCCGCCATTTTCCGAAAACACGGTTTGTCGTTCACCACTATGTGTCACAAAGCACTGGCGGGGAGGCAACACTGACCACCCCGGTGACAAAAAGTTACCAGTGCGCGCGCACTCATTGCAAACCCAAGACGCGGTGACAGTTTTGTCACCTACAAGTCACCGGCCGGCGGAACCAAAAAGTCACGTCGCTTCGTGCGCGCAGCTACATAAGAACATTCAGACTTGATGATGGTGACAAAACAGTTACGTGACAAAAAGTCACCAGTGCGCGGCCGGCCTTACTGTCAGCATACATCATATTTAGAACATGTACTATATTAATAAGATCTGTTTTCATTGCATCATATATTTCATCATGCTATGTCGTAGTTATTGTAGCAAAAGTATTCAAGACAACTGTATCTTTGTTATTGGTTGTTTATTATTCTGGATGCTACAAAGCCTTGTTTGTTTTACTGTGTAGGAAGTAATGACAAGAAATTGGTCTTGGGGTTTGTTGACACTAATAACGTAGACCACCATCCAGGTTGGCCCCTACGTAATCTGTTAATACTTGTGAAGCACCACTGGTGAGTAATACATTGTTTTGTACAATATTGACAAAAATTATTCGCATTTAATGTCTTAAATACCCGGTTTTAATTATAGAATTGCTTGAAAAATATGATAAAACTAAATGGTGCTTCTGACAAAATTATTTTTTCACTTAACTAATCTCTATTTAATCTTTTTCGTATAAGTAAACTAAGCTAATAAAAAACAGTGTTGTCTCTACAAAGTCATTTTAAAACAGAGAGGATTATTTTTCTACTTAAAACTGAATGTGTGTAGTTCATATTTGGCATGTTTAGTATGTATATCCCGTATCAAATAACCTTGAATGTTGTATAATTTGTTATATGTATTAATCTGTATTAAGTTCAAATATTTTAATTACATTGATTATTATGTTTTCTGGTATGTGAGGTCATTTCCATACATACAGTGTGTGTGTGTGTGTGTGTGTGTGTGTGTGTGTGTGTGTGTGTGTGTGTGTGTGTGTGTGTGTGTGTGTGTGTGTGTGTGTGTGTGTGTGTGTGTGTGTGTGTGTGTGTGTGTGTGTGTGTGTGTGTGTGTGTGTGTGTGTGTGTGTGTGTGTGTGTGTGTGTGTGTGTTTATCTGTGCATAATGTACAACTCAGTAAGAAAAATAATCAAATTTGTATAATATATACATTTAGGATCCCATTCAATTACACTATCCCATATAATATGCACATTTAGTCTGGTCCCTGTACGTCTCATATATAGAACCTTCATAAAATACCACATTCGTTACCCTCAGATCCCACATAACAATCTTCTTCCATCAGAATTTTCTAATCTTTTTCATCAATATTTGAAACAAGTAAGAGTTTTATGGCGGCGATTTCCGTAGGGTCATTGTCACCTACCTCAGGAGCATTGATTTTTAAGTACCGATATATGCCAAGCAAATCATATGCGTTTTTGAAAGGAAAAGTAGTGTGGCACAAAATTAAGGGAGGAAAGTCTAGCACTATTTGTTGCTACAAATTATGACATCTCTAAGGAAACTGCCTCCCCCCCCCCCAATTGTGGTGGGAAAAAGTCAGCTGTGCAAAATGACTCTTGATTTGCTTCTCACATCATTAAAGGACTCCAAAATGATGAAAACCAGATGTAAGATTCTTTTGTTCATAGATGATTGCCCCGCACACCATATATTATGGATTTTAAAAATGTAGAGCCTATAAACCAAAGGGAAGTGCTCAAGACTTATATAGCAAGTGAATTTGTTTGGCAAAAAGTAAGTGAATAAGGAGTAGGAAGTGAAGTAAATAATCTCTTTGCTTCCTGTATTGTCTTTAAGTATGTCAATAATGCTAATGTATGTGTGAAAAATGTAAATATACATTAATGCTGTGAGTACCCATTCTCCTTGCCTGTCTCCAGTCTAATGTCTCACATAATGCGTGGTCTTCACAAGGTCCCTTGAAAAGGGTTTTAACAGAGTTTTACTCTATATACAGCCACCTTATGTATACTAGCATTTTGTAAATGATTTACTTTCCATCAGTACAGTGGTTTCTAACTTATGGAAGTTTTATCTGTCATATTAGACATTACTCGTACTGTATATAAATCTGAAACATATTAATCCAGTGGTTCCCAACCTTTTCTTGAACTTTTTCTTAACTTGAACTTGTCGAGGACCCACCGTGAAGGATGTTAAACTTCCTCACAAGTTAAATAAGCATGGAATGTTACTTCAAAACTAAATTACTCAAATTACTCAGGTAGATTAATTACATTTTAAAAATCATTATTTTTTGCTTTATCATGATGTATATGTAATGCATGATGTGTGCCGTATCTTTTTGCATTATCCAGTTCTAATATAAAACATGCTCAGCCTTTCCAGTTTCTAAAATTAGTTTCTGGTCCTTCAGTCTAATTCTTGATCTCCTTTTTGGTATATTACTCATGAGCCTCTGATGAAACACTTGTTTTGTTGGGTTTGTTCCTCTATTCTTTCAGTGAGCCCAGTCCACTTGAATCTGTTTGTTCTAATAAGTAATTCTACTTACATTTGTTTGTAAATTGTCTCCCTCTCATTGTAATTAAAAATAAAATACTAAAAGGTAACAAAAACAGATACTCTTTAACCATTCTGGAAATGTCCATCAGACTATCAGAGTTTTTTTGTTTTATGATATTTCATCACTTCTTTACCACAATGTGCTCCAAATTCCTCTGCTTTAAAATGTCAGCAGTTGTATTGTCTCCATGTTATGTAATATAAAAAGTACTTAAAATTGTCAACAGTGTTTAAAAGGTACTGTTTAAACAGTATTTAGACCATCTGCGTAACAATAATCATAATGTGTAAGTGATATTTAGACTATCACTGTTTTGCTGCTTACTAGGTTAATAACAACATCATCAGTCAGTTCATTCTGCTCATCATCATTCATTCACTTGTCTTTGTCTTTTTCATTCTGATAATGTAGACCATTATACATTAGGGGCTCAGATAATACAGACTTTTACTCTACCATCAAACACCTCATAGATACCTCTCTCTCCAAGGTTTTAGATTAAACAGACTGTTTTATCATCTTCAAAATTTTAATAAATTCATGTACAAAATTTATCTAAAGTAGTTTATCAGTATAATATAAAATATTTTAAAATAGTGTAAATAAAAAATTTCCTTATGAGTGATTTTTTACAGCCCAGCTCTGCCTGTCCCCCTTCACATCATAAGTTTGCGGTTTGGCAAGGACAGTTTAGCATTCAGTGTTAAACTCACAGGTGTGTTTTAACGTATTATATAATTAGCTCAATTATTATGAATCTGATATTGTTCATAAAACGATAGTGCTAAGTTGTCTCTTTCAGGTTTTAGTCCTGTGTGCTCTGATGATATACGAGAGCTATATAAGTAAGAACCATTTTGCTACATAGCCAAGAAAACGTTATTGATAAATAAAATTACAAATGTAAGCATCAACTACAACATCACTCTACTTTTCTACATAGTCACCATTAAGATCCAAGCACTTGTTCAGATGTGGGACTAGTTTATTATACCATCATCAAAGAGATGTACCGCCTGTCTGTTCAACCAAGTAGTGCTAGTTTGTTTAAATTCATCATTGTCAGTCATTTGCTTCGCCCCTAGAAATTTCATCAGCTTTGGGAAAAGATGAAAGTCCGAAGGTGCAAGATCAGGACTATAAGGCAGATGATCAATCTTTTTCCATCCAAACTGTCCAGTAGCGCTGTTGTCCTTGCCACAGCGTGTGGCTGAACATTGTCAGAAGGAAGCAGATGCCACTTGAGAGCAGCTAATAGCTGCGGTTTTGAGTGGCCTGCCGAAGCTTAGTGAGTGTTGAAACGTCCCCCAAAATTTTTACTTTTTTTTTGCGTTACTTAATTTTTTAAAACTAGACGTGTGGCCTAGATGGAAAAAGATGCGCTGAGCCTATCGTGACAGGACTTGCAATAAAACACTTGTTTAACAGCAACAACATTTTTATTACTGCATTCGTTATTTCCAGTTATGTTTCTTTTATAAACATCAAATATTTTTAAGGCAATAGTTTTCAAGCTATTTCCAATCAATCTCATTTCAGACACTAGTATATTGTTAACTTGTACTAATAACATCTGGTAGTATAACTAACAAATAAATTATTAAAACAGTATGACAAGCAGACACAAATTATTTTCATTTTTTTGCAATCACTAGAAATTTTCAATCTGCACTAACAACTTTTGACAATTTAATCAGCAATGAAACTACTAAAGTTATATAACAAGGAGGTATAAGTTGTTCATTATATAAATGCTACAAATTTACAAGTATAATTTTAAGTTATTTCCAAGTTACTTTCATTTATCGACATTAAATATTTTCAAGTAATAATAACATGTAACAATATGATCAACCATCATATTTTTATGATTCTTGTAGAATCACAGCAATCCAGACATTAAATTTTTTGAGTTATAGATTCTAAGTTATTTTCAAGTTATAGTTTTAAAAGTAGTTTCAAATTATTTTCATTTCATGAATACAAGAGATTTTCAATTTATACTAATGACGTCTAATAATCTGGTTAACCAATGAAATTAAGAAAACTATATAACAGGTATATGCAAGTTGTTCATCGTATAGATACTAAAATCTTTCAAGTATAGTTTTTAAGTTATTTTCAAATTGCCTTCATTTGTAGAGATTAAAATTTTTAAGTTGTAATAATAATAATAATAATAATAATAACATTTAACAAGACGAATAACAATTAAATTACTAAAATGTATTATAAGCAGATTCCCAATAATAATGAACACCATAATCAGCTCATGCACCATGTCTGCACAGGACATGTTCCAAGCAATGTCAACCTTTAGATATACGAGTCTACTTTGTATAACTGAGTCGTTCGTTGGTTATGTTATAACGGGTGGAGTACTGTGTGTGTGGTTAATAAAAAGAATTCTCCCGCCTGCTCTCTGAAGACACATATGGTAGGAATTCCTGCTATTTAATGCTGGATGAGAGTGTTGGTGATGAAGACAAGGACGAGCTTCTCCGGATAGTGTGATTCCTTCTCTGCAGCAGTTCCGTTTTTGTGTAGGTGGGTCTAGGTTGGTCTGACGACGTTGGGGACCTTGGTGCTCAGCTCTGCAGATGGGGATGGATGTAATGTTCCCATCTCGGCAACCCCTTTACCTCCCGACTATGCGGGGACCCTGTAAAAATTCCATTTGTAATTTGGAGTCAAAAAACAACAAACACCTTGACCCCACTTCTTTCTTGCCCCGTAACCTGGATCGCACACACACACTATTATAATTTCAGTTCGACTACTGCTTATCATTAGTAACGGCACGGCTCACCTTTTCAAACAATGTAAACTAACTATTAATTTAACTATTAAATTTCTGTTCAATTATAATCATATTATGACAACTCATGCAATTCATCTGGCTTTAAATATTCGTTCCTTTAAATTCAGTTTTAAATTTACATTTAATCAGACGGCACATGCTCTCGGCCATACCGGAATTAACAGGCAAGTTGGGGTTACACGCACACTATTATCATTGTAATACACACGCCCTTATTAAATTAACATTAATATTATTAATACATGAATACTTTGGGCTCACCTGAAGCACTTTATAAAATTACACAGTCATTATAAAGAAGTCTACGAATGCTCGTCGTCAAACAACCGCCCTGCCGGAGTGTCGAAAAGGAAAGACGCGTGTACAGAAAATTTTCAGCGTATAGTCGAGTTACAAACAGCTGACCGCCGCCAACCTGATTTCGCTGTAGTGCACCGCAGCGGTATGTCGGTCAAGGTCGATATATAGCAGAGCGCGATGGCGCAACCTTTGGTCCTGATATTCGGCCGGCATTGTCGGCGCGAGATATGGCCGGGGCATTCACTTTACATTTTGCCACGGCACAGTGTTTCACAATACACTTCCAAATTTATTGTCATTCCTTGTGTAAGGAAGTCAACCACCAGGATGCCTTTCCGATCCCAGAAGACTGGAGCCATGATTTTTCAGGCCAGTAGAGTCTTCTTGGATTTTCATGGTTTTGACGGTGATCAGGAATGATGCCACTCAGCGGATTGTTGTTTGATCTCTTGTGTATAGTAACAGATCCAGGTTTTATCTCCAGTCACAGTATGGTTCAAAACCGTATCGCCATCTTTGTAATACCACTCCAAAAATGTCAAAGAGTGGGCCATATGCTTTTTCATGTGCTTTTCTGTCAGCATTATTGGTACTCATCGCACAGAAATCTTTTTGTAGTGAAGCTTCTCAGTAACAATGTTGTAAATGACAGATAGTGATATGTGAAAGAAATGACAGGTGCAACTCATTAATAGTGAATCGCCTGTTTTCATGAATACAGTTGTCGACTTTTTGAATCAGATCTTCAGTGATGACAGTAGGTCACGTCCAGACCAGTCCTTGTCATGGACATTGGTCCTTCCTACACCACTTACACACAGTATTGTCCCCTTAAACTTCTATGAACTAAACATTTTTTTGTTTTCAAAAATCTAATCACAGCACGCACTTTATAATCGGTGGGATTATCGATCAACATGGTGGCGAACAATAACCAAACAACTAACATATGCAGACACTTGAAACTTAGTGGTTGCATAGTGGGGGGGCCTGCTGACCTCACATGATCTTACCACTAGCACTGCTATCGGCCTGTGTGATCAAGATGCACAAACAATTCATACTTAAAATATTAGTCTTGTATTACCGTCTCTTGCCTGTCTCACCACAACAGAATATGTGCACAGACCAGTTCTTATGTGCAAATTGTTACATATGTTATGCACAATTTTTTTATTGACTATGTTCAGAAAGACACAAGTTTTTGAGTGGTGTAAAATTAAAAATTAAAGGCTACAAACAAAATTGGCAGAAACAAAATTTCTGTTGCATTTAACAAATGTCTATTTTAATGTACTGAGTGAAGGAACTGTAGTCATGACATTGAGACATGACAGCTAAACATTCCACTATATCTATATACAAAAGTTGCATGGAATTACATTAATATGAAGAAAAGATATCCTGCATTTGCTCACATATAACATGTATTTTTTTTATTCAAAACCAAGAAATATACAGTATGCAGGAATTTCCTATTAAACTCATGAATTGCATAACAAATAAAGTACATCAGAGTATCAATAGAAACTTAAACTATATTTACAAGCAGAACAATATGTACATAATCAGTGTTTATACACGCTGAAAATAACCTGTTACTAATTTTTGCTTCTTAGCACTTGCTGTTTTCTTTAAAATAGACAACCTTATTTTGCATAAAACCAACTTGTCGCACAACAAAGTGTCTTCTTGTTCTTCTAAATAGTCAAGAAGCCCCTCCACGTAATTGAGCACTGCCCGTGTGTGACTTTGGGCTCAGAAACACATTCGTCACTCCCCTCCCCCTCGTCATCACTACCACTATCACTTACTGCTACACTCTGTGCGCGCATCAATATTTCGTCATCTGTCAAAACCTCAGATGCGGGCATGTTAGCGTCATCTTCAAACCACTCGTTTATATTATCTTGATCAACGTTTTCACCACCTGGGACAGTGTTTGCTAACTGGGCCAAGTTAGCTGAGGTTGCAATTTCATCCTCAAACCCAGAAAAATCCTCATCCTCCTATATGTCGGGAAATATTTTTTTCCACGACTTTGTCATCGCTGTCCCACGCAGCTGCAGTCGTGTAGATCATGTCCAGAACACTTAGTCCCTTATAAAAGGTCTTCAGTTGTTCCCTTCATCTATAAACTTTCTCAAAATACTTGACCGATAGTTACGTTTTAAACAAGCTCTTACCCCTTGATCCATTGGCTGGATCAAGGCTGTAACATTGGGCGGCAGGTATTTAACAATGATCTGTCCATTGTTGGATCTCAGAAAAATTTCACTTGGATGTGATTTAGGATTGTCTAATACTAACACTGCTTTTGGGGGAAGTCCGTGTGATTTTAAAAACTCTCGAACTTGTGGGCAAAACTTATTGTGGAACCAATCATAAAAAATGTCTTTATTCATCCAACCTTGCTTTTGATTGTAGTAAATTACAGGCATGTTAACTGCTTGTGTTCCTTTAAATGATCGTGGTTTTTTTGATTTTCCTTTGACTAGGAGCTTAAGTTTGTGTCCCAGTCGCGTTAGTGCAACACATTACCGTTATTTGTTCCTTACTAACTTTGTGTCCCGGCACACTTTTTTCATTTTCAGACACTAAAGTTTTCGTTGGTAAGCACTTCCAAAATAATCCCGACTAATTGGAATTGTAAATTTGTGCTGGTTGTAAATTTTCATCCAAAACAAACTGATTAAAGTCTTTGCAAAACTGTTCTGCTGCCGTTCGATCGCCACTCAATTTTTCTCCGCAAATTTCCAACTCTCTTCTGCTGTGACGTTGTTTGAAACGTACGTGTCAGCCAGCCAGATGATGCGTCAAAATTTCCTTCTAGGCCTAAAGCTTAAAAAAAACTTAGCTTTTTCTGCACATATTCATCCACTTACAGGATTCCCTTGTGCTCGTTGAACCACTCGAGTAAAGCTCAGTCCAAGTCTTTGAATCTCGACTTCTTCATAGTTTTCCGTTTTTTCATGCCAGATGATGAGTCAGAAGAACACGTAAATTTTAAAAGCTCCACCTTTTTCATACCCAAATCATGAACAGTTTGATCACCAATTCCATATTTGTCCTTTAACGATTTAACAGTTTGTAACAGTACATAAAGGCCCCATACTTTAATTATGGGATCTGAGGTTAAATTTTATGATTTATTGTATAACTGTCAAATACAGAATGGTTAGATCCATTGTCCCTATATACGAAGGAACAGCGCAGATTCGGTGAGATGAGTACCATGCCAAGGTCACCGTTGGACGAGCGAAAACCGGTAGAGGCAATGGCGGTGTTTATGACGACTGACTATAAATATTCATTGTGATTGGTTCATGAAGCTGTTTCGTCATAACAAAAGACAATGACGCATAAAACACAACGCATGTAACTAGGCGTTGTCCCATCGAACAAAGCCTGATGATGTCAAATGCACACACACAAGCACAAATTTGCATATTCATCTGTCTCAGTTCAACGCAGTACACCAAAGAGTCCACAGCGATGTATCGCTGTCGACCCAGTTTTCCTACAAAAGTTGAAAAAATTATTATTCAATCTTAAAGAAATGTGATAGTAAAGTCAGAAAACAATTGAGTAGCAGTACACAGTAAGAACATTAAATGTAGAGTCAGTGCAAGATGATTTAAGAACAATAACGATGAGGCGAACACTGGCCATACTCCTGGGGAACATCTGATACCAGCGAGGGAGCGACGCTACACAGTTTTCAGAGAAGTCAACCATATCACTTTTATTTTCGTAGTAATGAGCTCATTAAGTAACCCCATAAATTGTATAAAATGTATTTGTAACAGTGAGTACGAATGAGTGTGCGATCGAACGAACGCATGGCCATGCTTCTACACATAAAGGGCATTGGTTTGTGAAATGTATGATCCTATAACTAATTACATGATTAGCGCTGCAGCTAGAAAACAAAAGAAAACATGTATAAAAAGAGATAGTAACAAGATTCAAAATTAATATACAGTCACAATGACTAAATAAGTTTGGAGAAATATAGCCACCATTTTGTTTTTAGTAATAATACGTGACGCCATTTTGGGCACCATTTAATGTATGTTTGTTTTGTTCCTGAAATTAAAAACTAATAATTACACTCAATTGAGAAGCAGTGTTATCATTTCTGTCACCTTTTTTGAATCTAAATCTCGCTGAGAATGAACCCTGGCCCCTTAGGAAGAAAGTATCATAAAAAGAAAAGCACGTGCTCTCACGTAATTAAAATCGGTAAGTACACGTATTTACAATATTATGGTCATATTTATATGTTTATAATCATAAATGTTTGTGTATAAGAGAGAAAAAATAGGAGTTTGTTAACAAGTTTGGCCCTTCTCAAATTTTTCTGTAATCTCTAGTTTTTTCTGAATCGATAAAACAGTTCTTTTATGGTTTTTATCCATTTTGAAACTCGAATCACAAACAAAATATGCGGACACAACAAAACACGTGAGGGTAAACAATATGCAGAATTTGGTCAAGCATGACAATACATTACCGAGTCACAATGCAAAGAATGGCTGACTGGACTGTCAAGTCAAACTCAGCACACACGCTACTGTCTGGCCGCGACTGGATGATCGAAGCTGCTCTCCCCCACCACACGGCCGCTTGTAAGCAAGGTAGGGTGAAATATGTGTACTAGCCGTTTGGTGTATCGCCACTTAGCGTACCGTAGTGCCTGCCATGCTTCTCCCACCTTACACAATGCTCGATCATCAAATCGTGGCCAGACAGTTCACTATCTGCACCTAAAGCCAGTTTGCGCTAAGATGAGCCATGCAATTTGATGCAGTGCATTGCATCTTCTATCGCACACACACACAGTGTTAAGAGGCCATCAAATTGTATTGTAGCACATTAAACAGACTGTCATTTGCTATTAATAATTACAACTAGAGGTTTATTTGCTACAGTACTATACTGAAAATAATAGGCTTAAGAATACTGTAATAAATTAAAGTCATTATAAGCGTAGTATATATCAATATTTTTGCTAAAACTACAATTTTTTTTAAATCCTATATTTTTCCCGGTGATCCGCAACCCGGTTGACCTGATCCCGGAAAATTGGGAGTTGACTGTATTTATTAGTCATGGATATAATTGATGCTAGACAGTACTGTTTGCATTCATTCATTAATGTTTTAGTCTCTACAAAGTAATGTCTAAGTCACTGTTTTAATGTTTTGATGACTTGTGCGTTGTTTTAATGTAGGGTCTGTAAAACTTAGTGCATATTTACTGACAGAAAATAAATGGAAAATTATTTGAAAGGAAATTTGTAACTGTTCAGCTAGCCATAGATATTATTCATGAATTAGAGACTAAAGAAAACATTTAACTTACTGCTTGACTAGTAATAAAAATGGAAGGGAGTTTTGCAATCAACTGCAAAAGTTTCATCAGAAGTAACTTTTGTTTATATTTTTAAAAAGTATCATTAACAAATATCAAACAAAAACTTAAACTTTTCTCCAGAAAATAATCCTTACTTAGAAGTTGTGTATTTTACGTGGAGCATAAGATACATAGGAAATATGGTGTACGTTTTTGAATCATTTATCATGTTCACACTCAAGAGCTTCTATTGCTAGTGCATGAGATTGTTGCACTGGGTTGTAGCTCATACAGTAACAAAAAAGAGGAAAATGAGTAAGACAAGTGAGGGGGCAAATTTCTTTTTTCTAATTATTATAATCTTATTTTCTAAACTCCTTCCTGTTTAATTTTCAATAAATATCAGTTACTGAATTTATATTTACTCAAATGCTGGCAGCAAACTACAGTGTTATGATTAGCAAAATATTATTATTGAAGCCATATCTTTCATTTCATTAAAAGTATCATCAAGTTGTATCATCTTACTGGGATACTCCAAGCACCTATTTGGCTATCATCAGCCAGACAACAAATGAACATGACCAGTGATACAGCTGAATGCTGGAAACATGTGTTAAGGAAGAAAAAACATCCCGATAGTAGTTTTATATAAATTTATTCCTATGGATTACACAGACACACACACATGTAGTGTGTGTGTAGCTCTAAATGAATGTGAAAGCTTAGTTTAACAGTTAAGTACAACATACAGTCCACTACCAAAATGTCACTTTCACTAATCCAGCAATATGTTAAGTATCTGCTGCACACAAACATACAGCAAGGTGTTATTTTGTACACTGTTACATATAAATTATAAATCTAGATCGTATATTTTTTAGAAACATGATACATAAAATTACATGAAAATAAATACATACATATATTATTCAATGTGTGCACACGCACACATACATACTCTTATTTATATATATTTGTACATTTTTGTGGATTATTTATTTATTTTTGTGTGTAAAGTTTTGTTTGTAATTGTTATTATCAATTTATTATTTAATTGTAATATGAATTTCATTGTAATTTACAGAAAGTCAGGATGAGAGTGGGGAAAAATGGGTTGGATGGGAAAGAAATTTGCGAGGAAAGTTTGGTCCCAGATTCGTAGACTTGAGCGAATCAATGGATCCTAAAAAGTATGTAGTACACTGACATTATGCTGTGTTTTTGTTTTTATGTTTTTACACATTATTGTGTTTTGTTACATTCTTTATTTTTTTTTAATACATTAAAACCTGTTCAAAGTAAAATTGAAATCAAACAAAACTTGACCAATACAGATAAACTTTATGTCCTCTGTACATATTTTTAGTGTTTTTAATTTCTCACTTATTTTGTGTAAATTTCTTGCACATAAAGCTAATGATAATTTGTAAACCTAATACTATAAAGCCCAATGCAGACATATAAGTTTGTAAAATTTAAGTTTCCTATTATATATATATATATATCCATTTTCTTTGGAAAAGTTAACAAGGTATGAGTCTGTCTTATATATTATTGAATGCCACATTGACAAAAATTATTTAGGAAAACATAAGTGATTCTGAATTATTCAGAATATACAATGATAACACTAATAAAATGATACAATTTAAAATGCTAAGACTGTAAATAAAGATGTTTAAACTAAGACTTATATTTACAGTGTGACTTAAAAAGGACTCTACAACTTTTAAAGCATATAGAACTTTATACAGATAATTTACAGTGTCGGTTGAGGTGTCATTTTAAAGCACAATACATCAAGTTTGGCTCGTGCAATGCCATAGTTCCAATTGCAGCCACCAGAAGCACTAGCACCATTGTTGTTCAAACTGGCTACTTTCACTGATGTGGAACGTGCTCTTTGTGTGTTTTGGTTCAATGAACTGAAGTCAGCTACTACAGTCCAACATAATTTTCCTACTGAGTATGGTAAAGATCCTCCAAGTAGGCCTACAATTTACTTTTGGCACCAAGCCGTTGTTGAGACTGGTTGTTCTATACGACATGCAAAATCAACAGGATGCCCACAAGTTTTTGAACCTGCTGTGGAACAACTTAGAGCTTGGCTGTAGACCTAAGAGATCAACACAACGTGCTTCTCGTGAGACTAGCATACCACAACCGACCATTTGGCACATATTACACAAGTATTTGCACCTGAAAACACAAACTTTCCACGTTTCAGAAAATTAATGAAGTAGATAAAGTTGCTCATCAAAACTTCTGTGCAGAAATGTTGGATCAAATAGGACCCGATGAGACATTCATGGACAATATAATCTTTAGCGACGAGTCAACATTTCGCATCAGTGGCAAGGTGAACACCCACAACTACAGGGTCTGGGGTAGCAAAAATCCACATGAAACATTACAGCATGAATGTGACAGCCCAAAAGTGATTGTTTTTGTGCCCCCTGCAAAGTTAAGGTGTATGGCCAGTTCCTTTTTATGGAAAAACATAAATGGTATTGTGGTCTGGATATGCCTGAAAATTTTCTCATTCACAGTTAGATGAAGATACCATGATAGCCGGCTTCGCTACCAGAAAGATGGGGGACCACCTCACTTCATCTTACACATCCGGGATTTCCTTGATAACTGATTCCTGGGTCATTGGATTGGTCATGCAGGGCCTATTACACGACCACCTTGCTTGCCAGATTTGACCCCTCTTGACTTTTTCTTTTGGGGTTTCATTAAAAATCAAGTGTTTGTTCCACCTTTACCTGCTGATTCCCTGAGCTGAGAAATCGCATGTATGTTGCAGTTGCAGAGTGAGACCGAACATACGAATTTGGAATGAAATTGACTTCAGGTGAGATGTCTGCCGTATCACAAGTAGCACTCACATCAAAACAAAATAACTGTTTGATGAAAAACTCAGTGTGTTTTGCTTTAAAATATCACCGCAACTGACTCCACAGTCATCTGAATAAATTTCTATATACTTTCAAAGTTGTGAAGTCCTTTTTGAATCACCCTTGTACATAAGTTTTCCATGGCATATAAAACTATATTTGTAAACTCAATATAATTTGTAGTCACTACAATTGTGCATACAGTTCACAATAATTGGTGTCACCAAAAAATCATTGGGTAACTAGTAAAATTCTTATTATACAAAAATATGATAACCTTTTAGAATAGGCTGTGTGCAACCACTTAAACTTCAAAATGTGTAAAATAAATTCCTATATAATTAGCAACGTAAACAAGAAATATAAAACTTTTTTATAACAACATAACTTGATACTAATGTTATTCATTGGTACCTTAGTATTTCAAGTTTAGAAATATTTGGCCTAAAGAAGGTCTTTTTTCTGGTTGTTCGTTTACTTTCAGTGCAAGAGTACTTAAAAAGACATGTGAATGACTGCATCTACTGTGACAGTATTTAAACTTGAAGTGTCCATGTTGCATTATCATTTAAAGCAGTGTTTCCCAGAGTGGGCATTATCGCTATGTGTAGATGGTGAAGGTACCTGTGAAACACTGCTGGCCCCAGAGGCAGTAGGATTGAAATTAGAAGCAAGTAAACAATAAGAAGACAACTAAAAAATTTGGTCACCTGAAGATTTTTAGGTGTAGCATATCACACAAAATTCAGTAATTTATTGCATTCATATAGTGGTGGACAGCATTGTTTGGATTATACAAAAAAAGTGCAACAACAAAATTGGTTGTTATGTCATGGCAGTCTGCTTTTATAGATATGACCCTGCACCAGTAGTATGAGTAAACCCGCCATACTAATTACAGTATAAATTCTTTGAATCAGAGCTGTACAGGTACAATTTACGATGTCAAGAATTTCACCAGTTTCTGAATCTTTCCTCAGTAGAATAACTTGATGATGTTCTGATTTATTGTTAATATTTCAAAGCATTCCAATGATTTTAATAATCAGTTTAAAGGTATGCTCCAGTGAAGATATGGTATGCTCCACTAGGTTTTAGACCATTTCTCAAGTGATAAGAATCAGAATTGCAATTACATGAATTCATTGACAAAGAATTAAACTTCAGATTTAAAAACGGGCACCAAGTGTTCTGGTCGCAAAAGTAGATGCCCACTCTTTGTTCCGGATTATGGACAAAATTTTCTATTGTTGTCATCCTGTTTTTAATTAAACATGGTTTTAGTGCGGTTACAATTCTTTTGACTACAAAGATGAACTGACTGCAAATAGTTGACCATGGGGATTGAAGGATGCTGCTAACAAATATAGAGCCAAAACAAAATTGATCCCACAGTGGCAAACTCATCCTTCTCATTAGTGATTATATTTAATTTTACTTATTTAGTTGATATTGTATACCTACGTTATTTTTGAATTTATAAGTACGATATATTATATCTCACAAATGTGGTTATGTATACAAAAACTAGGACGCCATCTTTTACTACCTAAGTCATGGGCCAGAATTTCGTTACGCGAAGTCAGTCGGGAATAGAAATTGCTTGAAATAAAAACAGCTGTTCTGATTTTTACCAATGAAATACCCTTTTTATTATTTATACGTTTTACATACTTGTTTTCAACCCTATCTTTAACCCTTCCAAAATAAATACATAGTGTAATAATACCTTCGGTAAATATCATAAGTATATGACAAAATTATTTATATGTGTTGCAACTTCTATAAGTACAATATGTATATGACAAAATTACATCTATATATATATATATTTTTATAGGTGTTGCTCAACCCAGCACTTAGAAATAATTACGCACGCACACAACCACTCACCCTTTCATTCTCATGGTACAAACATTTATAACTTTTCTAACTTTTGGAGCTCCTTTTATTAGATTGAAATTTTAAATTATTTTTTAACCAAAAAATGATATTGGGAAATTATGAAATCAGGAATTAAGGAAAGATCTCACCCATTTCGTGTTGGCTTCCTCTGTTTATACGAACTTCGCGCACCGCGAGTTCGGCGATTTTTTCCCGGTCACATCTTGGAGTTGGCGCACTGTCTTTAATATATTTATATTGTAGATATTATACTGTTTATTAACCACCTGCAGTGGTCTAAAAGTTAAAATTCACTCGTAAGTGAATGTGCAACCGGCCGGTGCTGATCAGTTGTTGCAACAGAATGACGGCAATTCCTAGTTGAATTCTGCGGAAGTGGGGTGTATTGACGTCACATTTTCTTTGTCTAAGTTGTTGACATCGCCTTTTGTAGTTGTCAACACATTCTCAGCCTCTGACGTAACGAAGGCTTGGCTCTGCTTATCTCAATAACTGCACACTGTTTTTGTGATGTGACACCGTTTTTTGTCATGAATTAGTTCAAATCCTGGCAAATACTGTAATATAATCCTGGCAAACACTGTAAATTCGATATCGGGTGTTTGAGGTTGGGTTGGGTATGTCAAAAAATAGGAAAATACAATATTTATGATCTCGTTACCATATTTTAGGTAATTATAAAATGTACCATGATTGTACCATCACAAAACCCCCTCAATGAAAGATGGTGTGACGAAGCACACAAACTTTCATTGACCCTTTCATACTTCCTAAAGGGATCAGTCAGGACAAGTCGCCACAACCCCCTTACAATTTTACATAAAAAATAACAACAACTCACCCTTGGTCTGGTGATGAGGACCATACCTAGATGACCTTACTGGACTTCTCATGCGAGATCCCAACACCATAAGGCCACTTAGGCTCTTAACGCCCCTGCTCTGACGCGTTGGCCAGCTCAGGACCGCTGTCACACCACCAAACACTGAAACAATATATAATAAATATTAAAATAGTGGCTTAGTAAATCACTACCTCCTTAACTGATATGGTTCCCCTTAGCTAAGTGCTGGTTTGTGCCAATAAGCACTGGGTTGGCTTACTATTTATAAAATTATAAATTATATTAAATAAAATTAGAAAGTATAAAAATTATAAAAATAATAAATCTCAAGGATTAAAAAGAATATGAAAAAGGATTAAAATTGGATGAAATATAATTGAAAATATAAAATATATATAATATAAAATATAATTATATATCTCCCAAACTTGGAGAAAACAAATCAAGAAATTTAATAAATTGATTTATTTATTTATAACCCTTAAAATAAACTTTTATTATGATTATTAGTATTACTATTATTATTATTAACAGTTAATCATCTGGCTGATAAATATTATTAACAACGCCATTTAAAAAAATTTTTTCTCTTCCTACACATATTATAACATCATGTTAAAAAGTTTTCAAATAAATACATAATACATTAATAATTAACACTGATATATTAATAATACAGTTAATACATTTTAAATACTCAATCATATTTAATCATATCTAAGATATGCATTAACATTTGTATAATTTACTTAAAAGTTGTATTTAAATTAAAATTTACCATTGCAGTTATTAATTTATTTATTTATAATAATAAAATACATTTTGAACTTATTGTTACTATTCATATTACATTATTATTTCATTATTCATTTTCTACTACCTCTCTCCTCTGAACTTTCTATCTACCTAACTACCTAACCTCTCACCTTCTATCACTGTTTAGTCTGGATAACTCCTATATTCACTACACTTCATTATATAATTTTACTCACCTTCTTTTAACTGACCATCAAATTTACCTATCATTGACACCAATATCTCAATTATATACTCCATTACTATTTTCATTTAAATCATATGGCACCGCTCGTCTTTGCACTGGGTTGGGTGTTCCCTAACTGGCTATATACATCTCTAATATTTTGCCCTTCCAAATAATTCGGCAAACACTCCCTTAAACTACGCTATTATCTGCCACAACACTATTGGTTGGCTACTCTTTATCACCTCACCCCCACTACAGAATTCATCAACAATAAATATATGTATGTACCTTTACTTAAACACCTTCTTTACAAATAATCACTAACTACTGTGTCCCTAAATATCTAATAATTCTCTTTGTATTTTCTTAAAAATTCTTATCTTTCTAATTCCATTTACATCAATTGCATAACTCACCTGCTTCTAATTCAATACCCAGGTTATATTCCTGTTTAAACACTTACCTTACTGTAATCATTGACAATTCTCCTATAAAATTCCTCTCTTACCTACTTATAACAATACCTCTTTTCAAAATTCAAATATAATTATTTATTTAAACATTCATGATTATTCATTAGTAATTAATTAAAATATTATTATTAAACATGTTATATATATAAAATATATAATAATACACACTGGGGTACCTGTAATACATAATACATATCAAAATACATGGATAAATACAGTTAATACAATAAAAATATACACTCCAACTTCATTATTGTGTCATTAATCGAAATCAGTCCATAACAGTCCAATTCAAAACCACTTTTCATATTATTATTTAATGTTCATTTCACAATATAACAGTCTATCCACCATCATTAAACAACAAACGAATCTTAGGTCTATATAAATTCTTATTTACTAAATAGATTTTATTAGATACATTATATTCATATGTTATTGAACAGTTATTAAACAAATATTCCCAGTCACGATCAAGTAGAGTTCCGTTTGTCTTAGTATCATTAATCAGTGTCATTACTCGGTTTATACCATAATATTCCCCATAATATTCCACCACAGGTAAGTACCTAATGTCTTTATTCTCATTTCTTGTTATTGTCAATTTATTGTTATTATCAGGCAAGTATTCATCATTTTCATATACCACATATAACCCTAACCTTTCTAACAGTTGTCTGTAATTTCTGTTTACTTTAAATACTTCTATTGTTCTTTTACTCTCACAATATCTCTCTATACTTTCTTTCTTAATACATTTCTCTCCATAACACCAAAATACACTTTCTCTCTCCAAATATACAGGAGTCCCTATCATAAAATCGTTGCACCTCTTAGGTACACAAAAACTAAAAGAAACTTTATTTGTAGAACTATCGTCTATCAAACTACATGAAGACTTGTCTTCACCCCCTAATACAACATTAAAAGAAAATTCTACCCCCTGCATTCCTTGTACTAAAATACTTTCTCTCAACTTTCTTTCTGACTTCAAAAATTCAAATATTTCATTGTCATGCGTTATATTTTCATTATCATGTCTATACTCTTCTACCACCACAATCTTACTACCTGTATTATTTGAATTATCTAGAGTACATTCATTTTTGGAATTATCAGTTTTAAATATGTTATCCAGTACAGCATTTTGCTGGGTACTACTATCTAGTACTTTCTGACTTTCTAATTTACTTTCTACCACATGTAACTTATCTAATTTTGTAATCAGCTGGTCACATTTCTTAATAAGTTTTTCGTGACTCACTTTTATTTCATTCTTTATCTCACTGAATTTAATATCAAAATCTATTTTCTGTTCGTCTAGTTTTTTATCAAAACTGGCAAATCTATTTAATAAAAGTTGCATCATTGCATTAGTTTCATCTGACTTACTGTCTAAATTAGTTGAAATGGATGTGTCAGTTTGCGTTATTTCGGCAGACACAGGCGTATTTGCCCCGTCAGTCTGACTAATGGGATTTATTTGCATATCCATTTCACCAGTTAAAGTTATGTCAGTGGTACTGGTTTTTATGTCACTATCGTCACTTGTACTCATTTTGGCAATTGTGTAATGCACGCATGCATACAATTGTCTAACCTAATTGTGGGGTTATGTTTACTAGTTATAAAATTTTGTCTGTTACCTCAAGCAATTTTTTTTTTTCCGTGTTCTTTCTAGGCATATCCCATGTAATAATATATATACATAATATTACATAGGGTCCCTGTTCTTACGGGCGACATCTGTATACCTACGTTATTTTTGAATTTATAAGTACGATATATTATATCTCACAAATGTGGTTATGTATACAAAAACTAGGACGCCATCTTTTACTACCTAAGTCATGGGCCAGAATTTCGTTACGCGAAGTCAGTCGGGAATAGAAATTGCTTGAAATAAAAACAGCTGTTCTGATTTTTACCAATGAAATACCCTTTTTATTATTTATACGTTTTACATACTTGTTTTCAACCCTATCTTTAACCCTTCCAAAATAAATACATAGTGTAATAATACCTTCGGTAAATATCATAAGTATATGACAAAATTATTTATATGTGTTGCAACTTCTATAAGTACAATATGTATATGACAAAATTACATCTATATATATATATATTTTTATAGGTGTTGCTCAACCCAGCACTTAGAAATAATTACGCACGCACACAACCACTCACCCTTTCATTCTCATGGTACAAACATTTATAACTTTTCTAACTTTTGGAGCTCCTTTTATTAGATTGAAATTTTAAATTATTTTTTAACCAAAAAATGATATTGGGAAATTATGAAATCAGGAATTAAGGAAAGATCTCACCCATTTCGTGTTGGCTTCCTCTGTTTATACGAACTTCGCGCACCGCGAGTTCGGCGATTTTTTCCCGGTCACATCTTGGAGTTGGCGCACTGTCTTTAATATATTTATATTGTAGATATTATACTGTTTATTAACCACCTGCAGTGGTCTAAAAGTTAAAATTCACTCGTAAGTGAATGTGCAACCGGCCGGTGCTGATCAGTTGTTGCAACAGAATGACGGCAATTCCTAGTTGAATTCTGCGGAAGTGGGGTGTATTGACGTCACATTTTCTTTGTCTAAGTTGTTGACATCGCCTTTTGTAGTTGTCAACACATTCTCAGCCTCTGACGTAACGAAGGCTTGGCTCTGCTTATCTCAATAACTGCACACTGTTTTTGTGATGTGACACCGTTTTTTGTCATGAATTAGTTCAAATCCTGGCAAATACTGTAATATAATCCTGGCAAACACTGTAAATTCGATATCGGGTGTTTGAGGTTGGGTTGGGTATGTCAAAAAATAGGAAAATACAATATTTATGATCTCGTTACCATATTTTAGGTAATTATAAAATGTACCATGATTGTACCATCACAATATTAATTACTAATAATAGTTAACTACTACTATTATTTAGTGTGATTATGTGCAATTTTATTTTTATTATATCATTTTAATAAAATGTGTTAGAATTTCAGTTCCAAGTTGTTGTACTTTCAATTAGAGCTATTTGAAAAATTAAAAAATACACACACAGTTACACTTACAATTTGGTTATTAGCTGAGATAGAGAAACAGGTTCTATGTACCCATAAATAATGTAGTTATACATTATAGAAATTTGTCAGGTGTAGTCATTAAAATATAAATGTGCTTAACTATACACCATTTACATGTTTCTAAAATATGTTATCATATTTGAACAGGTGGAAATAACATTGTCACATGTAAGTGACTATGTTTTGCACAGCCTGTAATCTAATCCACCATATGTTTGTCAATTTTTTTTTAATTATTTTCAGATTGTTCAGTTAATACTGCCATATTTATATATCAATGTATTTGCAGTGTTACAGTAAATGAGAAGCAGATTTGACAAATTGAATTTGATTTGTACCTGCAGTATTTTCTGAATACAACATTCAACACTTTTTTATATAGTGTTTTCTGTTTCAAAGATTATTATAAAATTTTTTCTTGAGGATAGAGCCTCAACTAGAGTCTCTGTCACTTGGGAAAACATGTCCCCCCCCCCCCCATCATGGTTCGTGAAGGAGGTACTAGCAAATTTTTATTATTTTATTACTCACTAAATTAATAACACTTATTTTAAGTCAGTCTGTAGTTTTCGTAAATTGTACAACTTTAGCTACAGAAATTATCTGTCATGACTTGCTTAAAAATTTTCAGTCTATAAATTTTAATCTAACTTACAACTAGTGTAATTTAATTTTGGTATGACAGATTTTTAGGTTTAGGAATGACTGGCAGAGTAGAACACATAATATATTGTTCACTACTTATTAGTAAATACATAATCACATAAAATCTAATAGTGTTTTAATTTTCCACTTCTTCAAGTTTATTTCTTTTTTATTTATGTCACTCCTATATGTCTTTGACATTAGATTCTACATTATAAAGAATGTGTTACATTCATATTAAATAATATATTCTATCTGTGGAGTTTATTATGAGCGCCAAGATGCAAGAACATTTACTGTAGTACACAAATACTATTTTTCAAATCGCGCCCTCCTAGCATGGCACTTGGGGCATATGCCCCTCTTGCTCCCCCCTGGTTATGACCCTGCTTGTAGAAACGAGTTTATTAGATCTCTGTGTTTACTAAATGTCTGTATTTACGTTATATGATAGTTTGTACTTGTCTGTACAAAAACCAGGCATGTAGATCTATAAATCAGTAAAAACATTTAATTATTTTAACACTTTGAGTGCTAACTCCATCAATTGACGGACTAGCGAAACTTCCGTAAAAAGCGAAGTCCGTCAATTGACGGAGTCGTGTTTTCAATACTTTTATACGGGTTAGTCATTCATATGACGGTTTAGCAGCACCATACAGAGTTGGTAATGCACAAGCAGTTCACATTTTTACCGCTAATTCTCATATGCGGCCACATAATAGTCAACAGTTTGAGTTGAACCCAGTCATTGTTTGGCGCTCAAAATGTCGGGACGCGGCTTGACCATAGACAAAATTCTTGCTGAATTGGAACGCGATTTTAGTGAAAGTGATGGTGATATTGGTGATTGTGGTTTTTCTGATAATACAGACGATGATCCAGATTATGTTCAAGAAGATTTGTATTCAGGTTAGTATTTATAATCATACAATTTATAACCTTTGCATTTGTTGTGAACGTATTTTTTATAAACGTAATTTTTTGTGAACGTATTTTAATTTAATTTTTTATAAATACTTATACTATTTTGTTTTTTGTGTTGTAGATACTGAAAATGAAGAATCGCAGTCTGAAAATGAAAGTGAGCAACAACATTCTGCTCCTGTTCAAGTGAGAGGAAGGCCAATAAATAGTCGTACAGGCAGAGACAGGGCCAGAAGAAGTGACTCAGCCAATGGTTGGACAGCAGCTGATCAGGTACCAACTATTGTTGTATTCACAGGACAATCAGGTATAACCGATATTACAGAATTAGACGAAAATAGTTCCATAACAGACTTTTTCTGTTACTTCATTGACAACGAGTTTTTGCACCATATCAAGGAACAAACAAATCTGTATGCCCGACAATGTATTAGAAAGATGAGAAGTACAAATTCGTTGTCTCCCAAGTCTAGAATGGCAAATTGGAAGGGTGTGACGATTTCTGAATTACGTAAATTTTTTGGCATTGTTTTTCATGTGAGTGTTAGCCAGAAACCACACATTTCAGATCACTGGTCCAAGAAGGCTGTAATATCATGTAACTTCTGTCCTAATTTGATGAGCCATGACAGGTTTCTTTTGATTCTTCGCAATTTTCATATACACGTTAATAGTAGCGAAAAAAAGAAAGGGGAACCTGGATATGATCCTTTGCATAAAATTCGCCCTTTAGTTGACAAAGTCCGCTTGCGTTTTCAGCAGGCATACCAACCAGCTGAGGACATTACAATCGATGAGGGCATGTGTAAATACAGGGGTAGAATTTTTTTCAAGCAATACATGCCTCAGAAGCCTAATAAATATGGCACCAAATTATACATGCTTTCAGAGTCAGATTCTGGCTATATATGGAATTTTTCTATTTTTTGTGGGCAGAGTAATGTTGTCACTAATATTGTGAAAGATCTATTAGGAGACTTGTGTGGGAAAGGACACACTTTGTTCACTGATAGATACTACACCAGTCCAACTCTTGCAACTGAGCTGGAAAATGAAAATACCGCACTGGTGGGAACAACAAATAAAAACAGAAAAGGTATGCTTTGGCATTGAAAAATCCAACTCTTCAATGGGGAGAACAAATGTACAGACGAAGAGGCAATACTCTGGCTATTTGTTGGAAAGATAAAAGAAATGTATGTATGATCAGTACCAGACACTGTGCTGAGATGGTCACATATGTAAACAAAAGAAGACAAGAAAAAACCAAACCAGCGTGTGTAATAGATTACAACAACAACAAAATTGGTGTAGATCTGTCAGACCAAAGATTGTCTTATGGTGTATTTGAACATCGGACAGTAAAATGGTGGAGAAAACTTGCTTTCCACATTTTGCTTATGTGCATTGTAAACTCAAGTATTTTGTATAATAAAGTGAAAGGTCTGAAGATTCCTGTGACACAATTAATGCAGAATTTGAGTGAAGATCTTGTTGCGATTGAAGATGATCCACCTATGGCAAGTACCAATGGAAACAGTGGAAATCAGCTTTCTTGGTTGGCCACAGGAAAACATTTCTTGGAGAAGATACCACCACCACCTGGTAAGAAGAGGCTACAGAAATGCTGCAAAGTATGTGGAGATAGAGGGAAAAAAGAAACGGGAACGTTTGTGAGGAAAGACACAAGTTACCATTGTTGTGAGTGTAAGGTAGCATTATGTATAAACCCTTGTTTTAAATTATTTCATTCAAAAAAAACTATAAAGTGTGAATTTATTACATGCTATATACATATCTTTTTAATTAAATTGAATAAAGTGTTAAAACTAAGTGTAATTGATTAATAAAATTGTAAGTTTAACGCGGTCAAGTTTAAAAAATTTTCAAAAACAACTAAATTTGAAATTTGAGAAACAGCTTAAGCTTTTCTTGTACAATATTCACAATACAATCACTATAAAGAAGAAAGTATGACCTTTAAAATAAGGTAAGTTATATTTTTCTATCTGTTCTAGTTTATGAGTTACATTAAAATGAAAAGTTCGAAAAATGGCCAGCATTCTTCGCATATTATGAGTAAAAACAGACAGCACTAAAAGTGTTAAGAGCCTTACATATAGTCAAAAATATTTGTTTGAATGTATATAGATGTGCTGTCCTTATGGGTGTGATTGTTATGACAAAAATTCACCAATTTGCTTACTCCGTGTTAAAAAAAATTAAAAGATTAGGAATGCCAGTAAACCTACAATATCAGATACACAGTAAAGAAACTAATATAGGAGTAAAAAAATCGGTAGTAGAGGAAAGTGTCAAAAACACAGAATATAAATTTTTAGTAGGAAGCAGCCGTATTTAATATTAGACAGTGGTGATTATATAAAAGATACATCTAAGATTTAAAAATTACTGCGCAGACTTCTGTCAAGACAAAAGTTTGGATGCAACTAGTAGAGAAGATATGTGAGGAAACCAACGTAATATGCATACTAAATGGCCATCTTATGAATCAAACAGATATCAAGAAACAACAAAAATCACAATAATAATAATCATTCGACTTAATAGTCAGAAGCATAATGTGAGTGCGACTCACAGTTCCAAAGTGTAGGCAAAAAAAAAAAATAATAATAAGAACACAGCAGCAGAAACAGCTGTTCTGATATGCAAAGGATGAATGTGGAGCAATTACTGAAACAAATCCTGCATTGAATTTCAGAGAGATGAATATGATGGTGAAGATTCAGAAGGAGGTGGAGAGATGGTATTACCACATAACTAGAAGAAAGAGGATTAGAAGAAAATCTGTGCTATTGGATTTGATCAAGATATTAGTAACTTGAAGTTCGTAAAGGGCATTTTGAACATGTATGTGTAGACACCCCCCGGTCTACTCTCTCACCAGTTGATACTATGGTACTATGACAGAAATAGGGTTTAAGTGTTTTCTGTCATATGTGGGAGGTTGGGTATGCAGACTCTATTAGCAAGGGTTTGTACTACCTTCAGTAGTTTCTTATTCAAACGTTCAAAGCTTTACTTTAAATTATTCAGACAAGTCTTGAGATCACTGTAGACTTAAAAAAAATTGTAGGAACATATGATTTTTGTTAGTGTGCCTCTCTAGCTCCAAACTAAATTTGAAATTTGTAAAGAGTTATTAGTTATAGTTAGTGGAATTTATTTCAAATTATGGCAATGGTCCAGTTTGTTAGATTGTATCTGATGCTTTTAACAAGTTTTTGTTGGGTTTTATGTCTTCCACTAACAAAGAAGTACGTAATGAAAGTTTGGAAGGTTGTTTGTTTTATAGAAAAAGCCAGAATAGCTCGGTGTATTGAAAACTATGTTTTGAAGTCTTTAAGAGAATTAACTATCACATTTGAAGGTATTTTAGGATGTATTGTCAATATTGCTTTAAAACTTTCTAATTATAAGCTGAGGCTAAAGTATGAACATAGTGTGAATTCTTAATATTCACATGTGTGTCACTTTTTGCAATTATAATGTATAATTATAAAATCATTATTTCTTTATAAAGAAGTAGTAATTCCTTTATAACATCCAAGTACTGTACTATGATGTGGAATAAAATCAGTTATTAATTTTTCAACACAAACTTCAGTCTAAAATACACTAGAGTAAAATAATTACTCATGATAATTAGAGTGAATGTTTACTTAATCTAAATTAAATTTAAAAACACACTGTAAAGTAATAAACAAATTTAACTAAATAAATAATGCCAGAATTTTTACCTACCTGCGATCCTTCGTTCGCAAACTTACCTTTTTCAATACTTGGAAGATTTTAGGGCTGCGAATATATTTTGAAGTGAAATATATGAACTTTAACACTCTTCCCTTTATAAAAAACATTTGCTACCTGACCTCCCTTAGTTCAGAAGATTCCCCGGGTCGTTAGACAAGTTGATTGCACAGAACGTAGGAAATGGTTAATGGCAAAATAACTTTACTTAACACATTTTTCAGTTAAAGACATCATATTTATTTATATTCCATATTTTATTCTTTCTTTCATTCTTTAACTTTATCTGTTCTTTTGACTAATCTATATTATATAACATTTTGCTATACTAACCTCTATTGCCAAACCAATACTTTTGTAGCACACACTCTTTCACTCTTTTTACAAACGTATATATATTTTTCAACCCCCTTTTACTGAGCTCTTTATTAGTTAAATATTCAAAAACTTTTGGCCGACATAGTCACTGTACTTAACTGCCTTCGCTATTCCAAGTGTTCCGCCATCTTCTCATTCACTTTCACTTTCGACTTTCGTTGCCACTAAACACTGTTTTAATACTTCCACTTTAATGATTCATTCTTTTTAGGTCACTCTCGCTCTCTCATATTCTTCTTTTACATTTTTACATGTTTCGGTAGACCTCGGCTACTGTATTCGCTTCGGTCTACCGAAATTCCGAGGCTGCGATTAAACTTACGACTCACTAGGTTGACTGTATGTTGCCGCCTGTACTGGTTGAAGTGTGTTACTCAACTATTGCAGCCAAGCTGCCAATAGAGACACTCTGCCTCCTTTGTCCCCTGCCACGTGGCCGCAAACTCGTGCTCTGATTGGTTTGAAAATTCTGGAACATTACAACGTACCGGAAAGCAGTCCAAATTGTCGCCAAGAGGTAATTTTTGCGCAGCACAAACATGCTGTTTTTGACGACTCGCATTCCTATGTCCCCCCGTACCTGCCTCTGACTGGTACGGACTACGCCATAGGGTGTTCAATAAGAAAATTTTATACAGGTTGACTAAAAAATTATTACATAAAATGGTTAAAAATACACAAATTATTAAAAATATTTGTTCCCCCTGATTTGTCCCGTTACAACACACACACACACACACACACACACACAAACAAAGGGATATTATGATTTATATTTTTGTAACTGTACAATATTATGTATAAGATAATGGATGTATGACAATTTATCAACTCCAAGAGATACGCATATTTGCACTTTTTATTACTGTTCTGTTTTTTCAGTGTTTCGATTTTTGCTACTTAATATTTGTTAAATGTGTGTTTCTTATGTTTACAGGTTAGCAGAACAGTGTATGTATTTGAATCTGAAACTAATGAAATGGCGTTTGGTACCTGACTTGGATCTTGTCTCAATTAGACAGGCGAAGTGCTTACTGTTTGGAGCGGGCACGTTAGGTTGTGCAGTTGCCAGATCACTTCTTGTAAGTAACAGAAAACTGATAATCCTTTTTATGTCAATAATCCTTTTTATGTCAATGAATATGTTTTGTTACATGTAATTAATGATGTTAATGTTCCTTTTTCTTTTACTTCTCATTTTTTTTAGGTTTTCATTTTTCCTTTATTTTTAGTAATTTTTTTGTTTTAGTTCAGTAAAGCTTTTACCATTAATGTTTCAGCATAAGTCACATATTCAGTTCTAATTGAGTGACAGTAAAAACTTTCTGCAATAATTTTATACAGTTTCCATATAATTGATCCTACATAGTAATGTGATCTGGTGTCCTATATCAGAGATATGAACTTTTAAATCTTATGTAAATCACTATGACTACAGCACAGCATATCGGCTGTAATTAATGATAGGCTCAGGCAAAATATTTATTTTAAATATTAATCTTTCAGGAAACGTAATTGAGAAACTCACTTTTCCCAAAGTTTTACTTTCATCATGTAGACTAGCGTAATAGCTGAAATCATATCAGTAGCAGCACAGCCAGATTCAGGTTCTCAATATAAAAACTGTAAAACAAAAAACACTTGTACTTCATATAAAATTCATATATACAGTATGCTCCAACACTAAATTATAGTAACAATTTTTATCTACTTTTTGAATAAGTTTTTAATCCTTCAAAAGACAGTTCAATGCCATTGTCCACGGTGCTGAATGAAATCGGATACAGTATAAATATTGTAAATCAAAAGAGCATTCCTAAAAGTAGAAAAATGTGCAGTTCAGTATGTGATGCTTTCAGTTTTGTAACAGCTACGTGTTTCCCCCCCCCCCCCCACCAATTTCTGTAGTCAAATGTAGATATCGTCCAGATACTCCATGAACTGAAGAAATGTTGCAGTAGTGTTTTAAACAGATTCGTGTAAGGAATGTGTAGATAAATTAGTAAAATAGTAAAAATAATAAAAATGTGCATGTAAACTTTTGACTTCAACGTACAGATGAAGATGTTACATGTAACATTTGTCCAGGTAACATGTAAGATTCATCCACTTGTAAATCAAAGCTTTTGTACTCATGTGTCATACTAATGTGTTGATAATACAGTAATCATAATAATCATAAAAGTATTGTCAGCTCAGTGCTAATTTAGTTATTACACTATTGAATGGATACTTTTAAGTCGCTAGCCCTTACATGTGAAGCTGTAGTATTTCATCAGTTCCCATGCTCATCAGAATTTTTTTACTTGCAAGTAACATGAATCTATTTTACTTTAGGGAAGTTATAATCTAATGGATCAAGGATCAGAAAGAAATAATCGCGTGTGCGCGCGCGCGCGCGCGCGCGTGTGTGTGTGTGTGTGTGTGTTAATAGATATGACAAAATGCTTATATTAACTTGAGTTGCATATTATTTTACAGTAGAATATAAATAGAAAAACTTGAACTAGCAAAAGTAGACATATTTTCATTGTGTACTGGTTTTAATAAGAAACATGTGTTTAAAATTAATTTTTGTAAATACTGTTATAGTCATGGGGTGTTGACAGAATTACCTTGGTAGATGCAGGAAAAGTTTCCTTCAGTAATCCAGTGCGACAGTGTCTGTTTAATTTTGTGGACTCTGAAAATGGTGGACGTTACAAAGCTGATGCAGCAGCGAGCGCCCTTAAAGCGATATATCCAAATGTTGTAAGTTTTTACTGTGTTAACTACATCATGTTGACTTATTTATTTTATTGCAGTTTTACACCAATATATTCATTCCAAATAATAGAATAATCACTGGTGCACACCACTATAGAAAAATTATTTCGATTAGCGCTTTCAAGCTTCACAGCTCATCGTGAGATCAGCTGATTTCCGATCTGATGATGAGCTGTGAAACTTGAAAGCGCTAATCGGAATAATTTGTCTATAGTAATGTGCAACAGTGATTATTCTGTTTGTGATTATCACCACTAACACAACTTTCTTAATTATATTTTCATTTCATTAAGATCCAACTGAGTGTTCAATTTTCATCTTACTGAAGTTACCTATTTAAAATTTTCATTAAAAAAATAGAGAAAAAGAATATTCTGTTTTACATGAAATGGCTAAAAAACATTTATATTAATTTGTGCGAAAATATTTATGATGTTAAAAAGAACAGATTTCAGACATTTTGGTTGTAAGCAGATTGGAATTTATGGCGGTTGCTGGAACATCTAGCATCATTTCATAGCAAATGATGTGAACATTGGAATTTACAGTAATAAGCAATATAGTTATACAGTAGACGCCCACTTGTCCAGCCACTTCGGGACCAGACCTTAGGCCGGATTACAAAATAGCCGGATGAACCGAAAATACGCTGTAATGATGAAATAACACTTTTAATGAATGATCCATACAATAAATGACCCAATACAGTATATATAAATTACTAATAATCATAATTACTCACCCTTACTCCATGGTAGCGAGTAAAAAACCAAACAAGGAAAATTACTACAAACTCACAGACATATTACTGTATTTGTCAGAAATAACACAACTCTTTATAGAATATGAAAAACACATGAACATTAAAAGTGTTGCTACAGAACGTAAAACTTAGAAATAAAAATTAAAAGAAATCAGTTATTCAGTTTCAATTTGAGTGCAGAAAGTCTCAATCGATTTTCTGTTTCGGCACCAGTCATTAACAGTACTCTTGCCTACATTAAACTCTTGGCAAATACTCTGGACCAATTCGCCCTTATCGAGACGCTGAAGGACTTGTAATTTTTGGTCCATAGTCTCGAACGTGTCTTTTCATTTCGCACTCGTGTCGGAAAACGTTATTATTTACACAGATACATACAGTATTACTATACACAGATATATTTACACAGACTATATACACAGATTATATACACAGAACTCACAACATAGGACATACATTCGCACATGAACAAAAGCGCGAGTCAACTGAGCTACATATATTTTCCGTTTAACAAGTTGGGGCCTGTCGCTGGAGGCTCGTCTAGACTGTGTGGCTCACCGTATGGGTGGCCGAACCATCCGACGGTCGATCCAACTGAGGCCGCACTAGAGGGCGTCTACTGTAGTAATATTATATAAAGTTAGGTTTATGAATATCATTTTTTTATAAACTATCTTATGAACATCGGGCATGAAGGTGAAATATTGCTATTCACATAAGTCACTGAAGACAAAACAACTAAAATCCTTTTGTGTAATAAAAGTGGAGATATCATAAGTAAAAATGTATGCATTGAAAATTGTTTATGGATTGTTAGGCAGTGGTCCAAAATCATAAAAAACGCTAGTGTCATTATTGATAACAGGTATCAAGTCCTGCAAGAGACTAGGCCTCCCCTCTTTTCACCACCACTGATGAAGGCCATCGTTGGCATGGCCAAAATGTCTAGATCTCATTGTTGTGAGTTTTAATTGTATAGTTTAATTACCATTGTTATTATATTATTAACCACCTTAGTATTGTCAGTCACCCTCGTTTTAAATGATCTTGGGCCATGACCTAACAGCCTGGTAAACAATTTTCAATCAAATTCTGGCCCCAAAAGTCTGTTCTTTTCAAAACATTTATGCAGTTAGACACATATATTTTTTGCAACATATAAAATGCAAATTGGATTTATTCCTGACAACTTTAGCAACTTACCAACTTAAACTTAAACTAGTAGTCCTCATGATGCTGAAATTTCAAGGCAATTTTGAAAGAGTACTAAGAAGCCAAAAAGTTTGGAATCACTAATCTGGAAGTTGAAGAAATCATTAGTAATGACTGCTATAGCAAAAGCCTGAAAATGTTCCTTTATGCCATTGGTGTATGGAGTTGTCATCAGTCAGGGTGGTCATTACATTTTTTTATCAAAAATGCTTTTGTAACCACATTTACAGTCAACAGTCCAGTTTTATGTGGTTGGTATCATATGTGTGGAGTCACCATAAACATGTTCTAGTTTGATTTTGTCTCATAACATCATTTTACTGTAAATAAAATAATTAAAGACTTTTTGATACTTATTTTTTTTTTATAATTATGCTGATTGTAAAACACATGAAAAGCTAATAAATGAATTCATATGAATTCTAAACAGGAATTACAGTAATTTCAAAAACTTAGAACCCAATAACCCAATATTCCATAGACTTTGTCAGTTCTCATAGAACTGCGTTAATGAAATTTCATGTTTTTGTCCCATCTGAGTGGGTCAGATCCTGATCACAGTCCTGCCTGTGACAATGCTCTTGTTTCCATCTACGAGTTCCCACAAAACAAGACTGAGATAAATACACTAGAATAGTATATCTAATCAATAAAGAAGATTCCATAGTATGATGAAGCTACTGATGGTGGTGATGATTGGAGAAAGGACAGATCAGGGTGAAACTGGTGAACTTCATGGAGATTGAGAAATTAGTTAAGTACTAAAAAGAGAGAGATTAAGGTGGGGCAGTGGATGAACAAATGAAAGGTGGTAGTAAAGTTGAAAACATTACTCACAGTGAAGGAATAACAGCTGCTAAGGGAGGATTGTGTTATTTCAAGCAGGATAGTGAAATCAAGGATGGACATTTTATTCCTCTGTTGTTTATGTTATCAAGCAGCTTGATACAAGATCATCGTGAGAAACAGTTAAGCGTTACCAGTTTTTTTTTTCATAAAAACAGGCTACTTATAATTTTTTTATAGTAAACAAATTTACTGTATTTGTTTTGTACAATTTTTTTAATTAATTACAAACTTCTTTAATCAGTCTAATAAGACCTGTGTCAAAATCTGCTAATAAAATTAAATTAGTATAAAGCATGCAGTTGTAAGTTTTGATTTATCCATTGTCAAGTTCGGAAACCTTGCCCCTTTCGTAACTCGTCAGCTTCATAGTCATCATTAAGCAAGTTTGCGGGACTTTTCTATGTTTGAAGGTTATAATTAATAAGTTGTTACAATAGTTTTATTTTAGTGAAATAATTTCTTCTTTAAGCCAGTTAATGAAAAACCCTTCATAAAACTCGTCCCTTTAAACATCATTTTTGTTGTAATGTCACCTTAAGTACAGTTATTGTTTTCCATAAAGGCACACATGCTTATTTACTTTTGTTATGTCTGTGACAACAGGAAGCTGAAGGAATAGTTATGAGTGTTCCAATGCCAGGTCATGGCCTTGATGAGGCTGCCAATGTTGAGAAAGTAGAGGAACTAATTAGCCAGCATGATGTAGTTTTCCTGTTAACTGATTCCAGAGAAAGTAGATGGCTACCTACTCTGATTTCTACATTTCATCGGAAGGTACTTCATTCAGGCATTTATATAGTATACCATAATTGGTTAGTATGTTAAGACAATAACAATTATTAGAGATTTTGTACCTTTGCAAAATCTTAGCGAGTGACATTCACAATTATGTCCAAAGTTTTGAAATAATTTAAATTTTGAAAACATCAATTTTTTTTCAAACTTGTTGAAAAAAAAATCTGACAATTTCTTTTTTCTGAGAAATAAGCCATATTGTTAAGAGTAAACAATAACACATTAACAATAAATAATAACAGACAATCAATGCAGTTGAGTATAAATGAATTCATTTCAGATTCCCCCCTGAAATGTCTGATATAAATTTGGACTTCTTTTTTACTACCTTAAAACTGCACTGTTTGTTATCAAAGTAAAACTACTAAGAGAAAATATAATGTTTATATTAGAAAAGATAAACCTATTTCTCACTGGTAGTTTGTACATACCTAGATGTGAATAATGTATTGTAGATACTATGTATATGTTCTTCAAAAACACATAGACTTTAGTAATTGCTAATAGCTGTATATTATTATCAGAGTCCTTTTTGCAACTTAATCATGTTAATTTTTTTAATTCTGTTTACTATTCTCTCCTTTCAAGAGTAAAAGGGACAGATCGAGTAGTAATAAATCACTTCATTGTTAAATTTTAAACATCAAAAACTTATAGAAACTGAGTAGTTGTATATATAAATCCTTAAATTCGTAGTGACCTTAAATCAATGAATTTTTCTGGTGAAGGGTTTGTGTGGATTGGTCAAAAATATTGTTACGGCGGTCCACTGATCGTCATATGGTACAGTGGAAAACAAAATACAAGACACCAATTACGTCACTAATCACCAGCTTTAATTATCACAATTAAAGAGTCTGTAATCAACAAGATAGTATCTTACAAAAAATCAAATAAAAATTGTTCACTCGCAATAAAAATGTTAACTGATATAAAACACAATTCATAATTTGTGATTTATGGTCTCCAAGTCACGTTATTGAAATAAAACTTATAGTTTACCTTATTTCTTTTCCATCGTGCGACTTCGTTATATGTCATACACGACATGTTTCGGGAAACATGTTCCCATCTTCAGGTTTAAAACTGTTTGTTCTCACATGAAGAACTTGTCAACGCAAATAAAAACTTATACTAACATCATTAAAAACACACTGTATAAATAACGTACCGCGCGAAGAATCAGTGCGCACTGTTCGGGTTCATAATCGCAACTGTTGATTTCTCATTTGTCCATAATCTGATAAACATGTTGTAACGCAGTATCATACAAGCTGTTCGAGTTAAACGACAATTGATCGTTGAGCACTAGGTCTTTTTGTGTTCTCGATTCTTTGTAGATTTCGAATTCCTCTCAGGCGCTCATGATTCGCCCTTTGTTGCAAATATGTAACGGTTTCAAATTTTTGGCGCAAGTAGTGTATCCGTGGTTATTATTAATCAAATGTAACACGAAGTTGGAGGTAGTATATCTAATGCTGCCCTTCGGTATGTGTTCACTAAATCTATCTTTAAATTTTCTCCCTGTCTGGCCAATGTAAAACATGTCACAATCATCGCACACTATTTTATAAACACCCGAGTTATTTTCAAGTTCTGAACGTTTATTATGTCTGAAGAAATTCCGCAAGTTATTCGTGGTTTTAAAAAATACATTAATGTTTAGTTTTTTAAATACTTTTTTATAATGTGTGGAAGTAGATTAGTATATTCAGTCACGATGAAAGTGTTCTCTGTATTATTAGATTTAATCACCTTATTTGCTTTGGATTTGTGTTTACGAATTAGTTTGTCTATAATTGTGTCTTTATATCCATTCCTTACGGCAATGAATTTAACAGTGTTTATCTCTTCCTTCAAGTCTTCTTGGCTTAGTGGGAATGATAATAATCTGTGTACGAAAGCATTGAAGGAAGCCAATTTTTGTGTGTGTGGGTGATATGAATCTGCATGAATAACCATGTCTGTAGTTGTGGGTTTTCTGTATATCCCAAATTTAAAAGAATCGGTGCATTTCTTGATGCATACGTCCATAAAATTTAAGCTATTATATTTCTCTGTTTCCATAGTAAATTTGATGTTACCGTTTATGTTGTTCATGTGTTTGAGCATTATATCGATTTGTCTATTTGTGCCGTTGAATATTATAAAGGTGTCATCAACGTATCGGGTGTATGAAATGATAAGTTCGTGCAATTTGTTATGAGCAGACAAAAGATATTTATTTTCGTAATAATTAAGGTATATTTCTGCCAATAGACCACTGAGCGGGGAACCCATCGCTAATCTTTCTTTCTGCTCGTAAAACTTGTTATCAAAAGTGAAATAATTTTGTTGTAATATGACTCGTAACAATGACAATAGTTCTTGAATTTGCTGTTGGCTTAAAATTGCGGCATTAATCAAGTTGGTTTGAAGTATGTTTATAGTCTCATTTACCGGTATGTTAGCGTATAAATTGGTAATGTCAAACGAGACTAGTTTATAGTTCGGGTCAAAATTGACGTTCCTTATGTTGTTTATAAATTCCAGGCTATTCTTTATGCTATGAATGTTCGTTAGTTTGATACTATTTTTTAAAATGAGTTGTAGTTTTTTAGCTACTATATAACTAGGCGCAGATGTGTAATTAACTAAGGGTCGTATGGGCATGTGTTCTTTGTGTATTTTGGGCAAGCCAGTGAATATGGGGGCCCGCGGTTTCATCTGTTTAATCTGGCGTCTAGTGTCTTTGTCAAACAATGTTGTGCAATCATTAATAACGGAGTTTAATAGTTTTGTGTATTTTGTAGTGGGGTCGTTCTTCAGGTGTTCAATGTTGTTGCAGGTAATGAATTCGTAACCCTTTTTTATATAATCTGAATTATACATGATAACCAATGTATTGCCTTTGTCGGCTTTTGTTATTACTGCTTCATTTAATTCGAGTTTTTGTTTGATACTGTTTGCTGTTTTAAATTCCTCTTTGTATTTTGAAGGCATTATATCGTTGTTGCTGATTTTTAGTAGTCGTGTTAGTTTGTTGTTGATTACACTATGCAACATGATTTTCTATGTTTCTGTAGTCTTAGGTGTTCCTAAAGCATTTTTTTGCGCTGATTCCAGATCTGCAATACGTTTCTTTCTATCATGTACAGTTATTTTGCAAATCAGATGAACTCATCTTTTATTTACACGTAAGTTTCACAAGGGGAAATTTTATTGTGGGGGAGGGATTAGTTGGCCACACTTGTTACACCCAGCTGGCTGTTAGGCGGGAAACAGTAGTTCATTGTTTACATGCTGTAGTGTTGTGAGGTTATATTTGTGCTGTCATATATAGTTTGTGAACTTTCTGTAGAAATGAGTTCCCGGAAGTGTTTGAACAACCCAAACGTGTTCTGTTATATTTGTGGTAGCTATGTAATTGGTAAGCAAAGACAGGACATTAATAGTTTTGTGAGAAACGTGTATTACGCGTACTTCGACATAAGGCTTGGTGATGAAGACAAAAGCTGGGCACCACACAAGGTATGTCGTACATGTGTTGAGGGACTGAGACTGTGGAAAAATGGTGCAAAAAAATAAATGCCTTTTGCAATCCCAATGGTTTGGAGGGAGCCACAAAATCATGTTAACGATTGCTATTTTTGTATAGTTAAAATTCAAGGTCATAACGATAAAAGTAAGAAGGATATACAATATCCGAACATTCCTTCGGCCTTCCGGCCAGTTACGCATTGTAATTCTCTCCCTATCCCAGTTCCACCTCCCGTTCTTGAAGATGTGCCACTGGCGAGCAGCTCAGAAAATGAAAGCGATAATGCTGATGATTACAACCCGGAAGAAGATTCTGCACCAAAATTATTCAGTCAAAATGAACTTAATGATATTACTCGTGACTTGAACCTGGCAAAAGATGCCGCCCAATTGCTTGGGTCAAGATTGAATGCAAAAAATCTTCTACTACCCGGAGTTACGTTCTCTTGGTATAGATCCAGAGAGAAGGAATTAATGAAATTCTTTAAAGAAGAAGACTCTCTGGTTTATTGTTGTGATATTGAGGGTTTATTGAATTTCTTTAACGTCACTTACAATCCAAGTAAGTGGAGGTTATTTATAGACTTGTCCAAAACTAGCCTCAAAGGTGTACTTTTACACAATAGAAATTTGTTTGGTTCAGTACCCATTGCACATTCGGTTCATCTTAAGGAGACGTATGTAAATCTCAAAGCTCTGCTAAAATACGTGAATTATGAAAAACATTCTTGGACAATTTGTGGGGATTTAAAAGTAGTAGGTATGTTATGTTACTTGGTCAACAATCCGGCTACACAAAAATGCCTTGTTTCATTTGTGAATGGATAGTCGAGCCAGAGACAAACATTGGAAGAAGACAGAGTGGCCCAAAAGAAAAACTCTCCAACCCGGTTCACAGAACATAATAAATGTACCACTCGTTCAACCAAGCAAGATACTATTACCTCCTCTGCACATCAAACTCGGATTAATGAAACAGTTCACTAAAGCTCTTCCAAAAGATGGTGACTGTTTCCAGTACTTGGTAACAAGATTTCCGAAAGTATCTTATGAGAAACTTAAAGAAGGGATCTTCGTGGGACCGCAGATAAGAAAGTTAATGAAAGACAATTTGTTTGAAAGTACAATGAATCCAGTGGAAAAAAGGGCCTGGGTTTCGTTTAAAGAAGTTGTCAACTTTTTGGGCAACCACAAACATCCAGAGTACAAAACCATGGTTAAAAGAATGTTGCAGAGTTTCATGAAATTAGGATGTAACATGAGTGTAAAGCTTCACTTCCTACACTCACATGTTGACTTTTTCCCTGCGAACCTTGGCGATGTCAGTGAAGAACAAGGCGAACGTTTCCACCAGGATATCAAGGACATGGAAAAGAGATACCAGGGAAGGTGGAATGCCAACATGATGGCCGACTACTGTTTTATGCTAAAAAGAGACGGCACTGGTGAAGGGAGACAATCACGGAAGAGAAGTTTCAACCCACGTCAGAAAGATCTTGAAGCAGTAAATTCAGCGAAGAAGAGGAATTAAATTGTCATATATGTGTTGTGTTTTCGTAATAATTATAACATTTTTAAGTGAGTGTATACCATTGTCTACTGCACCGCCATGTGTTGTGATTTTATGCAGGATTAAAACATAAACAATTTTGGAATCACAATCAAATAATAATAATTTTCCCTGTTCACAAAATTCGATTTTTTAAAACTTCGAAATTGAATTGTATAAAAACCTTACGTGATACAGAAAAACTAAATCCAGATTTGAAATCGGCATGAAAAATGCTTTTAAAATCACCGTACAGTCTTAAAACATCGTACCAAAAGTTTTAAAATGTTGCATAGTGTTATAGATCGTGCCTCCTGTTGTGTTCCTTGATTTTTAATGTATTTTAGAGCGGCTTCGGCGTTAGTTACCTCTCATACTAAATTATTTTTATTAAATTTGGGTAGGTTATAATTTAATCCTTTTGATAATAACTTTATCTCATCTTCGCTGAATATCATTTTAGTGTGGTTATCTACTCGTTTGTGGAAAACATGTTTACATTTGATGTCCATATGTGTATGTTGTTCGCGTTGTAATTTAGTGAATTTCTTATTGTGCGTGGCTATGATAACTTTTGTTGTCTTTGTTATCTGTGTATTTACGGTTCCGATAACGTTGTTGATAATAGCCGGGTGCAATGTATTTAAAACTTCTAAATGTGCTCGATAAACCGTACAATTTAAACTTATTTTCTTTATATAAAGCTGTTTAAGTTCATCTTTTAACCAAAATTCCTGAGACATAATTTTTTGTCTTAATTGCACTTATGGATTTGTTGTTGATCTTAACTTGGGCGAATTTTGGTGTGATGTTATTTAGCATGCATTTTTTAATGAATTTGATCTTCAGGTTAGTCTTAAGCATCTTCAATTTAGCGTTTTTATATTTATAGACCAGACATGCTTGATTAGCTTCAAGATTCATAATTTGTGATTTATGGTCTCCAAGTCGCGTTATTGAAATAAAACTTATAGTTTACCTTATTTCTTTTCCATCTTGCGACTTCGTTATATGTCATACACGACATGTTTCGGGAAACATGTTCCCATCTTCAGGTTTAAAACTGTTTGTTCTCACATGAAGAACTTGTCAACGCAAATAAAAACTTATACTAACATCATTAAAAACACACTGTATAAATAACGTACCGCGCGGAGAATCAGTGCGCACTATTCGGGTTCATAATCGCAACTGCTGATTTCTCATTTGTCCATAATCTGATAAACATGTTGTAACGCAGTATCGTACAAGCTGTTACATACTGTTTTTATTTAAAACAATTGTATTACATTTGTCCCACACAATTATAAAACACATAATACTTCGCCACAATACTTCAAACTGCACTGTGTAAATCGCCACTAAAATGTGCTGTGTAATCACTCTTGTAATCGCCCGATAATAACTGACTATAATACTACGAACCGCATTCCAATAAATCGCAACTCAGACTAAACTGAATGTCTCTGATTACTTGTATTTAACCTTAACCCGCTGAGGTTCCAAAATATTCAAGAATGCTACTAGAAAACACCAGAACATAATTGGTTATGGCCTTACACACAGCAGGCGCGGACCAGTGAGTCCAGAACAATATCGCAATGCATGTCGAGAATCACGTTCGCACATAATATTGTAGCCATATTCCACTGGATCGTTCGAGAAACGTGTAGATTGTTCTGTAATGTCGTAACACTGCCCCCTCCTTAAGCCTGTTCGCCCCGAACTGGCAAACCATCTCTGAAGTAATACTCGGCCAGGCGATCTACATAGCTGGGTCTACTTGCGAAAGATAATTCTCCAGTTCTTCGAATTCAGTCTTGTGTGAGCCAAACATCAAGTTCCCAGGAATATGAGTCTTCTGCTTAACTACTAGTTTTGCAGGAATCACTCCCAGTGCGCCATGTACTCATGACCTATAAGCCATCAGCTGGTCCAAGTCCGATTGGTTCTCGTCAACTACCTCTTCCGTGACTTATCTTCAGTAACGTTTCCCTGGGTTCTTCCATTAACTCGGCAACAAGCAAGAGTCTTGTCTCAACACCCATAGTTGGTTTTCCAATCACTTCTTTTGTCGTTACACTTATTTGTACTGCCTCTGTAGTTTTTCCTCCATTTCCGCTTACAATAGGGAGGGTTCCTCTTCACCAGATCTGTTGACTTTTGCGTCAGCCAATGCCACTTGCTTAATCGAATGATTGGTAGACCCTGTCATTTTAGCCATACAAAGCTTTATCTTCTCTTGGCCAACCCTCAGGACATTCTGTCTTAAATCCACAACGAATCCATAGTCATTCATAATGTCTGTGCCAAGAGTCACTTCATCGACAATGTCTGCAACGAGCATTTGGTGGCTAAACTTGAGAAGACCCAGGCATACACATATGTCTACCTTTCCTAGCACCTTGACGGGGCTTCCAGTCACAGTCTGTATTGTACAAGAGCTAATTTGAGGCTGGTGGTTGCTGACTAAGTCAGGGTGCACAATGGACACTGTTGCGCCTGTGTCAACTGCAAATGATGTTGGTTTACCTTCCGCAGATCCATTAACGATCAAGTTTCCACTGGTCTTATGTAGCATGGAAACTGTGTGCTGGTCTGGGGCTTTACTTCCTCAATTTGTGTGATCACTCTCTTCTCTCGGTATTTTCTTCTCCCAACAGTCTACCTGTAGATGACCATGTTTCCCACAGTTGTAACACTTCAGTCTTCTGTCTTTTTCCCATCATTCAAATCGTTGCACCCCTCTTGAACTTCTGGATTGTTTGTCCGACAACATTGTTTTTCTGCACCCATCATAACGGCAATGTGATACTGAGATCTTCTGACTACAGTATGATGGCATAAACCCATTAATGTAGCGGGATGCTGACTTGGCAGCTTCAGACTCTAGGGCGTGAACAAGAGCTTCTGAGCTATTTTGGTGTCTTGCCTCATAACAGTTGCTGAAGTTCACAATCTCCGATGCCATCAACAAATGTCTGCACCTCAAACCTTATTCGAAAAATCTTTTGGTGCTTCAGAATAGGCCAATCTAATCAGTCTGTCAATACTTGCTTCAAACTCTTGAAGACACTCCAGAATGTTCTCGTCTTGTTCTCAACTGAGCGTAGTACACATCTCACAAATGTTTATCACCATACCGTAATTCCAGAGCTTTTATGAATTCAGCATAGGTGTTCTGGTATCAAGTGGCACTTTCTGTAGTAATTCTGCCGTAGGTTCTTTTAAATGTGAGAACGAGTGTAACAGCCTTGTCTTTCTCTGTCCAATTATTTGCGCATGCAACAGCTTCAAATTAGCAGAGGTAGGTTGCCCAGTGACTGCTTCCGTCAAAGGTTGCAGCCTTGACATGAACTGTCCCAACCGTAGGCAAGGTAACTTTCTGTATTGTCTTTTCTGTCTTTATCATTGGTACAGTTGTTCAAAAGTTTGTTTTGGTTGTATCTTCATGAACTGCTCTTATGTTTACCATTGAGATTTCTACTGCAGATATTTTATTTGACATGGTTTCTTCTGAGACAGATATTTATGTAGACATCGATTCTTCAACACTCAAAACAGATTTTTCTACTTCAGCTATTTGTAATGTCATCGACTCTTGTACTTCCGATATTTTAGTAACTTGTATTAAACTCACCTCATAGGAGACCCAATTCTTCAGTACTATGTTCTTGCATCTGTTTCTGCTCGTGTATTAATGCTTTGGTGTCTTCTGTTTCATGCTTCCGTTCCTCTGTCTCCTGCTTACGTTTTTCATCCTGTTGTTTTCTGCTTTTCCACCTCCTGTCTACGTCTTTTCTCTGTTTCTTCCACCTCCTGTCTGCGTTTCTCATCCTATCGTTTTTCTGGTTCTTCACTTTCTTGTCTTCGTTCTTCTTTTTGTCGTCTTTCTGCTTCTTCCTGTGTCTGCCGCAGCAGCGTTTGGAAAGTTTTCCATCATCTGACTGGCATCCATGTTTACAGATTAATTATGAATTACACTCGTCTTGTACAAAGTGTGTACTGTTTCCACTGTTAACGGTTGTATCCCACTTGTGACACCACTGTTACAACAGTCTACTGATTGTAGTATGGTACAGTGGAAAACAAAATACAAGACACCAATTAAGTCACTAATCACCAGCTTTAATTATCACAATTAAAGAGTTTGTAATTAACAAGACAGTCTCTTACAGAAAATCAAATAAAAATTGTTCACTCGCAATAAAAATGTTAACTGATGTAAAACACAATTGTATTACAATTGTCCCACACAATTATAAAACACATAATACTTCACCACAATACTTCAAACCACACTGTGTAAATCGGCACTTAAATGCACTGTGTAATCACTCTGTAATCGCCAATTAAATATTAGAATTGGTACAGAAAACGTTTATACATATAGCATAGTAAAATATATTATAGCTAAATACAGATTGTAGGGATGTTCAGTTATGTAATTATTAAAAGTTATTTTTATTATGTTTCATTCACTACTGGTATTAAAAACACCGTCGTTAATTTATAAAATTCTAAATTACACAATAACTGTAGAACTTTACGAACTTACATCAGAGAATTTACATAATATTACAAACACAAGTTTTTGGTGAACCTATCTATGGATAATACTTATAATCATGTTATTGTAAATTATAGTACAGAGTACTACGGTATATAATATTGTAAAATTAAAAGAGAGATTTGTTTGGAAATGTTTACATGAATTATAAATCTTTTGATTAGAATCCATAAAGACACTTTGATATTCACAAAATATACAAGGCATTATTTATGTTAAATAATTAATTGTTAACAAAAATATTATCATTCTTTTATTAACTTTTCATTTTTGTTAGATCCCTGTGACCATCACATGTTAAGTAATGCTCTTTGAGGTATTCACTGTCAGTAAGCACTGATCCAGATTGAACTGTTATTGTGTTTATACATTACTTTGTACATACGAAAGTAAATTCAGGAAAGCTGTAAATTCACAAATGCAAGATGATGATTATATAAATCAAATTTAGCTTTCTTATTGATAAAATGAGGACTAGTTATAAAACATTTACTGTGACACAAACATGTAAAGTAACATTCTTATATGAAGGGATGAATTATTATTATCCCCTCCCCCACTTTTAGAATATTAGTATTTCGTTTAATATATAACAGTAATAATAAAAAGGATGTTACTTGTCAAATAGATAACCATTACGGCAGCGCTTGGATTTGATTCTTATTTGGTAATGCGTCACGGAATAGCTAAACCTGGTTCTGATGGAGAAAAAACTCTTGGCTGTTATTTTTGTAACGATGTTACAGCACCTGGAAATGTAAGCATATATATAGTTATTATTATTTCCAGTAATTTTATTTTTATTACATCTGATAAACTTTGTCGATTCAATGTTTTTGTTTTATTAGATATTTATATAATTTATTTGTAGAAAACAGAGTCAAAAATGTAGTTTTCAAACTATAACCTTGTTACAAGAAAAAACTTGAGAAAACAATTTCAAGTAGAAAATTAAAACCTTAAAGATGAGTTAGTGGAAGTGTGTTAAGGTGGTGGCTGTTATCCGTATATCTTTATGTTGATGTTTGGAACCCATGACCATCTTGTGATTTGTTAATGGAATGCTAATGGATACTGTTGGAAGCCCTAAACAGGTTGTTTTCTTAACAATAGAAATAAATGGTCAACCAAAACTGTTGTATAAATATATGATTGTATATAAGGATTTTATTTTTGTCATATAAATACTACCCAAGTCCTATTGAATTACACTGAGTTAATTTCAAAGGACAGTTTCTTTTTTAATAGACTGTAAAACTATTTCAACTGGATTCAGTGCAGACTGGTTGACATGAATAGACTTAAATCGAAATCAAACAGGACTAAAGTGAAAATTTGACAAAACAGAAACAGATTTATACAGCTGAAAACGTTTTGCATGATTGCATGTAATTGCCTGCTTAATTTGAAACAGAAGACTTCTGAGTATCGTATACATAAATTAGTAAATTGAAAGGTTAGTATGATGAAGACACAATTAATTTTCTGATTATTTACTACACACATAATTTTGTTCTGATTATTTTTTTTGTTTTGGTTGTATCTTCACTTGGAACATACAGTTAAATATTCTGTGCAACAAAAAGTGTGTTACCATTAGTTTTGTAAACAGCATAAGTACATTATACTATATGTGGAGTTGTGTCAGTTCATAAAACAGTTGTATACCTGTTCAAATCTGTATTGCTTTTAACAAAAACAAATAGCATTTTAAAAAAATAATTGTGTGTGTGTGTATGTGTGTGAGTGTGTAATTATTATTATTATTTCATTTCAGTCATCAATAGATCGGACTCTAGATCAGCAGTGTACAGTGACAAGACCAGGAGTTTCCAATATAGCTGCCTCACTGGCTGTGGAGATAATGGCAGCATTGCTACAACATCCATCTAGGTATGTGTAATTTATATCACCATCATCATCAAATATATGTTAGCGGCAAAGTATGCAATCCAGGTATTTTATAGAATATCCAGGCATTTCATACAATGCCTGGAGTTATTTGGCAAAGTATAGAATAGAATACTTTTCAAATGTTTTTTATACTTTTCCCATGTATTCTGAACATTGCCTAGGCATTCTATATAATGCCAGTCATTCTTTAGGCAAAGTGTAAAATAAGCTTACTATGTTCAAAATGAAAACGTTTTATTACAAAATCACACACAATTGTTTGCGTTTACACAAAGGAGGACTTTGTATGACATTTTGAGATTATCTATTATCCGTATACACTAAGTTGGCGTCTGGGCCAGCGACTACCTGGCGGCTGGCCTGTGTAATCCCCTGGCATTCACAACCGGACCTGACGCCAACTTAGTGTATACAGATAATAGTCTCTACTTAATTATGTTCAGATACTATTTTATTAAAATTATATTGTATAAGAACTTTTTTTAACCAGTCTGGTTAAAAAATTACATTATATATTATTATTATTTATTTATTCTAAATATATGGAATATACTCTAATTATTACAACAAAACAGAGAGCTGTGACATTTTGAAGTACACTTCTTTTATTTTTTAGACAATTACATTTCTTTTTTTATATTTAGTCTTGCACACACATTTTATGAACCCTTGTCCGGATCCTGATGATTGGGCAGTAGCAGCAGAACGAAGTGCGGTTTCTTGTTCAGGAACATCTTCAACCCCCATTAGTGGTCTGGGGCATACAGTGAACTGCGATCTTGTGTACAGCTGCTTTAACAATCCGTTAGTGGTTACCAGTTTGTAAAATCCATCATCTGTCACACTCACGATGATTGCTACAATGTTTCAAAGATCTCCCCGCCCCTTGTCTACTTCAAGAATTGGAATACGAACAGACACACCCACAGGAGCTGGAGGAAATTTTTTGTCAGAATCAGGTTTCATCTTCTTTGCCTTAAGTTCTAGAAATTATTTTGACCTTTTTCATTTTTCAGTTGCAATTTTTATTTTGAAGCAGAGAGTACACAGCTTCTTGCCGTCGTCACACTTATCTCCACTATTGCCACTAGTGTTCAAAAAAATGCCACACGTACTATTGTAACAGATCCTAACGTACTATTGTTACAATAGATCCGTGTAGGAAATTTTCGGTACATAACAAATATCATTTTATTGTAAATCTAATGTAATCGAATATGAGGGTAAAATTTTCCAACTTGATACAATACAACGCAGTTCGCCAGGACGAGTTGGCGTCAAGGTCAGTGGCGTACATGCCGATCGACAGCAAGTCAGACACAACAACGACTGGACACTCCTAAAAACGTCATCAAAAGCATACAAGACGTAACCGCTGCAAGTAAAACAGAGACGTCATCGCCACAAAACAATAGAATCGATGATGCTGTAACCCTTCCACTTGGGGAATATACACCATATTGTCTTTGTCAGTTACCTCGTACTCCTTGTGCGAGCTGCACGTGCTACAAATTGCTGGCCAGCAAATATATGTATAAAAGCAGTTTAAAAATGTAATCAAAGTGCAAAAGGAAAACGTTTTGCAACTAACAGTAAAAATGTAAAATAGAATCAGTGGGAGCATTATAAACAGAGAGACAGTTAATAATTCGGCAGAACACCGGCCGAGCAATGAGGGACGTCTGACTTGATCGTCAATCATCTAAATTCAGGAAAGTAGACATTTTCGAGATTTCAATCACATACCCTTTATTTGTTGAGCTAAAATAAAAGTTGTTAAAAAATGTACCGTTTTCAGTAGTGTGTGTGTGTGTGTGTGTGTGTGTGTGTGTGTGTGTGCGTGCGTGCGCGTGTGCGTGTGTGTGTGTGTGTGTGTGTGTGTGTGTGTGTGTGTGTGTGTGTGTGTGCGCGCGAGCATGGGTGCGTGCGTACCGGTACATATATAAGAAAAATCACAAGGCTTTGGTTTATGTTACGTGATGTAGAAGACGTAACAAAGTAAAATAGTAAACTGCAGTATTTTTTTTTTTTTAATTCATTTTATAGTAAACCAGGGTAACTTGAAGATAAATACATATCATGTAATTGTGTCACAAATAAGGCTGAAGCAGCGAAAATATCGCGCAGCCATTTTGTTTCTTTTTGTATTTGGTAAAGAAACGAGACTCCATCTTGTTTTATTTTGTTTTGTATTTCAAATGTTTCAAATTTCTACAATTAAAACACCATTTTTTCAATAGTAATATCACACTATGTTATTTCTAAAAACCATTCAGTCTCTAGCTCGCTTAACGAACTTGGACCCGAACAAAAAAAATGTTATGTTGGCAACAACGCCACATGGTGAAATCCACATGTAAACCAAATATAAGTGTTAACGAGATCGTAAAAGGTAAGTCAGTTTTAAAGACGAATATGTGTTAAGTTACAAATGGCTGCCCGAACGGTGACTTTATATAAATAAAATTTATATAAATAAGCCTGCTATAGAGACGGAATGGTTATTGGAAAAAAGCACTTCTGTACTTAGTACGTAAGCAAGAAGGTTATGTTATGATAGGAGTGTATGTTAGATATACAGTAAAATCTTGAAAAGAAAAATATTTAAAATTTTTTTTTAAATGGCAAACAATAACGAGAATGTCAGCGTAACTGACCAAATGTTTACGAGTGAGATGGGAATTTGTTCAACACCAATAAGTCAGATCGAGTCTAGTACTATGGAATCTGTAGAGTTAGACAGAGTACAAGAAACACCCATCTCAACTCGGTATGAAAATAAAACCGATGAGACAAATGCCATGATACAATTGATGTTAAACAAATTTGATGAAAAATTTAATAATTTTGATGTAATGTTTAATAAATTTGATGCAAAATTGGATGAACAGAAAAGCGATTCCAATGTTAAATATGATAAAATCAATGCCAGATTTGACATTAGTGACACTAAAATAAATGATAAATTTGAGATGCAAAATAATGAGATAAAGTTGATGAGAGGGGAGGTTAAACAACAAAATTGTCAATTTAATAAACAAATGAATGAAATTCAGACACGTTATGAAAATATTCAAGAACAAATCATAGAAGCGATAGATCAGGTGTTTGATAAACAAATAAACAGAATAAATGGCATAATTAATAACTTTACAAAGAAGAAAGTAGATGACAATTATGAGATTAAACTGGGGGTAGAGATTAGTGGAGAAACAGATAAATTAAACGTAAATAAAGACGGTCAGATGACATATAATGAGGTAAGTAGGGGTGAGAATTGTGACAATATAAGTAAAAGTATGGTGTTAGAGAATAATGGTGTGAATATTGAGAGTACTGATGAAATTTTAGAGGAAGTAAAATGTAATAATGGAGTGTTAGTGTGTGTTGATGAGTCAGAGAGAAAGGGGAGAGAGAGTATAGAGGTAGAGGGATTGCAGGGGGTAAATTTTTCCCGTGATGTTGTAGTTGGGGGTGAAGAAAAGGCTTCACGAGTGTATTTGGGAGACATATGGTCTGCAAATAGTTGTCCCTTGATTTTTTGTGCATCTGATAGGTGGTGCAGTAATTATGAGTTAGAGTCCCCTGCATATATTGAGAGAGAGAGTGTGACTTGGGTGTTATGATGAGGGATATTTTGAAAGAGAGAGGTATGGTGATAGGAAGATAGAATTGTTTGATGTTGGGAGAAGTTTACAGGATTAAGAGAGAGAATGAAGAGAGAGAGAGTTAATAATTATAGTGAATACATACCTTGGTTTGAAGCTGATGTAGCAGAAGTAGGAGATGATGTTATTAATGATGACTTTATAAATAACTATTTGGTGGTAACAGATAATACTAAAGGTGACATAACCATACTCTATGAGGACACGTTATATGACAAAAGAATAGGGAATAATTCTAATGATATTGTGGAAAGATATAAAAAATTAAATAAGTATTATATTGATAATACTAATATAATGTATTCAGTAATAAATGACTTGTATAGACCTAAGATTAGACTGTTATTTGATGATGGTGGATAAGTGTTTTATTGTTTATGAACATTTAATTATGTGAACAGTGTGGTTTTGAAATGGATTGTGTTATGGAGTGATTTAGGGTCAATGATAACAAATATTAAGTTGGATTGTATATTTTTGGTGTATTATTGTCAAGGTATTTGTGTATTATATCTATTTTTATGTAAACCATGTAGATAATAAGAGTTGATTTAATAATAATTATAAAATTTTTAGACTAAATAAATAATGAGAATAATTGTGAAGTTTAAGGTAATTAAAGTAATTGTGAAATTTTAAATGATTGATTAAATTAAATAATTGAGATTAATTAACTAATTAATGTTGTATAAAAGAGATTTGATAATGAAGTTAAATGATGTTATGAGATTTAGATTCTCTAAAGAGTAGTAAAAGATTAAAACATATAATATGTTTGGAATGGAGTTACGTTGTTATTGAGAGGTAAGTGATGAATTTTCTAGGGTAATTGTCAATGATCATATTCAGGTAAAATGTGGTAAAAAGATAGAGTTTGGGTAATGAGTATTTAAATAAGGCATTTGAGTTAGTCAGAGTTAACTCTAAGGGGTGTTAGAGAAAAGAAGAATTTTTAAGAAAGTATTACAGAAACAGGGTAGTAATAGGGACACAGTAGTAGTAGTGCATATATGTAGAAAGAGAGGGTAATGTAATTAGAGAGTAAATAGTTGATGGTGATATTTTGTAGATGAGGGTGAGGTGGTAAGGAGTGATCAACGTGCGTCGTGGGGCAGGTACAGTAGTTGTGAAGGGTTGAAGAGTGTTTGCCAAGATTATGGGAAGGGCAAAAGGAGATGAATGGAATTGCCAAGGTCGGGAACACACATCCTAGGTACAAAGAGGGTATTAGATATTTTATTATAAGAGGAGAATAAATTGAGGTAAGTGGAGTAGATTAATGTTGAAGGGGGTTATTATTGAGAGATTGGTGTCACCCTATGTAAATCTGTTAATGGTTGTTAGTAGAAAGAAAGGTGAGTAAGGTTATAGATATTAATGCCTATTCAGTAAATAGAATCATTGTGAATAACTGAGAGTCACCCAAACTAATTAACGATCAAAATGTTAAATAGAAAATTCATAGTAGAAATGGAATGATACATGAAATGTTATGTAACATAAAGGTTGATAATAAATTTGAATTTTTTGGAGAATCTCATGGTACAAGAAATGTTAAATAATTAAAGTTTATATAAAAGAGTTAATAAAAGTTCAATTGAAATTAAAATGTAATATTTTAATTATTGGCATCAAGGTCAGTGGCGTACGTGCCAATCGACAGAAAGTCAGACACAACAACGACCGGACACTCCTAAAAACGTCATCAAAAGCATACAAGACGTAACCGCTGCACAGTAAAACAGAGACGTTATCGCCACAAAACAATAGAATCGATGATGCTGTAACCCTTCCACTTGGGGAATATACGCCATATTGTCTTTCTCAGTTACCTCGTACTCCTTGTGCGAGTTGCACGTGCTACAAATTGCTGGCCAGCAAATATATATATAAAAGCAGTTTAAAAATGTAATCAAAGTGCAAAAGGAAAACGTTTTGCAACTAACAGTAAAAATGTAAAGTAGAATCAGTGGGAGCATTATAAACAGAGAGACAGTTAATAGTTCACAGAACACCGGCGGAGCAATGAGGAACACCGGTGGAGCAATGAGGGACGTCTGACTTGATCGTCAATCATCTAAATTCAGGAAAGTAGACATTTTCGAGAGTTCAATCACCCTTTATTTGTTGAGCTAAAATAAAAGTTGTTAAAAAATGTACCGTAGGCAGTAGTGTGTGTGTGTGTGTGTGTGTGTGTGTGTGTGTGTGTGTGTGTGTGTGTGTGTGTGTGTGTGTGTGTGTGTGTGTGTGTGTGTGTGTGTGCGCGCGCGAGCATGGGTGCGTGCGTACCGGTACATATATAAGAAAAATCACGAGGCTTTGGTTTATGTTACGTGATGTAGAAGACGTAACAAAGTAAAATAGTAAACTGCAGTATTTTTTTTTTCTTTAAATTCATTTTGTAGTAAACCAGGGTAACTTGAAGATAAATATATATCATGTAATTGTGTCACAAGTAAGGCTGAAGCAGTGAAAATGTCGCGCAGCCATTTTGTTTTTTTTTTGTATTTAGTAAAGGAACGAGACTCCATCTTGTTTTATTTTGTTTTGTATTTCAAATGTTTCAAATTTCTACAATTAAAACACCATTTTTTCAATAGTAATATCACAGTATGTTATTTCTAAAAACCATTCAGTCTCTAGCTCGCTTAACGAACCTGGACCCGAACAAAAAAAAAATGTTATGTTGGCAACAATGCCACATGGTGAAATCCAAATGTAAGTGTTAACGAGATCGTAAAAGATAAGTCAATTTTAAAGACGAATATGTGTTACGTTATACTATGCATATCTCTGTAGCACTCTACACACTTTTCAGAACATGAAACCATAGCACACATTGTCTTCTATACATTACCTAGAAGATGTTAGGCATTCTATACAATGCCTGGGCAATGTATGAAATGTGTTTTATTTCATACTTTGCTGGCTGGATTCAGGCATTGTATGAAATTCCTAGGCATTCTATAAAATGCGTGATTTTGTACTTTGCCGGTAATGTATACATATTCTGCCCAACAACAGGTTTCAGCGAACCATACCTTTCATGCTGTCGAATCTCTTCATTTCCGAGTACCACTTTCCATTCTGCATATCCTTCAGTATTCTGCACCTTCTTCCACTTTTACCTCTTTTTCCTTCTGGTTTTCTTTCAGCTATTTTCTTCACAATTCTTTCACAAAATAGGGTTGATTCAGTTATCTTTCTTTGTTCTTAAAATGTTTCAGGAGTCTTCTTTTTCTTACGTTTTAGTACTTCCTCATCTGTCCTGTCCACCCAGTGAATGTTTTTTATTGTCCTCTACATTCCTAGTTTAAACTTTCCAAATATCTCTCCTCTTTCATCTTCAGTTAATGTTTCTGAGCCACAGAAGTCAGCATTCTGGTCTACAGATAAAGGACTTTGCAAACTGTTTTCTAAGAACAATGTTTATTCTCATAATATGTAGTTCTCGCCATAAATTATTATTCTTTCTGTGATCTTGAAGAGTGTTGGAGCATCTCAACCAAATGGATAGCTACCGCATCCCCAAGCAACTACTGAACTATAAAACTGAATGACATAAAACCTTGGGACAGCCAAAGAAACACTGGAGTAACCTGTTCCGTACTTTGTCTACTAGGGAGACCAGAACAATTAACCTCAGATTAATCTGAGGAGCTGATGATGATTACTAGTCGTTCTCATAGCAGTTTAGTAACCCATGTACTTTTCTAAAAGCTATTGTATCCTATATTCTGTACCGTCTTGCTCACTTCCTCCAATCTCCTCCTCCACCAAGAAATACTCCAGATATCCATCTATTACTGGTGCACACAAGCGCGCGTGCTCACACACACACACACACGTTTCAACCATTAGTATTATATGTTGTATGTTTACTGTGGCAGATGTATATTGAAAAAGATTCCTGTGTATTTATGTAATACATGTTATTTAATTTTTGTCAGTTGCCTGTTGTGGAAGATGTACTAGTACTGGAAAATTTAGGGAATAATATTCAAATATCGCGCGCGCACGCGCGCGGTGTGTGTGTGTGTGTGTGTGTGTGTGTGTGTGTGTGTGTGTGTGTGTGTGTGTGTGTGTGTGTGTGTGTGTGTGTGTGAAGAAAATTTTAATAAATATTTGTTAATTGAATTTAGTTTATATTATTAAGGAAAATGTTTGTCGTATTGATTCTGATAAGCAATTGTTTTTATTCAAAATTTGCTAGAATAAATATTTTTCCTGAACATAAGTTGTTATTGACATAAATGGATAAAACTATACGTTTAAACATTGTACATGAATAGCATAACATAAAGTCATAAAATACAAATATTTTTCCTATTTCTAATGTATGCATACAATCACATTAATACCATAAATACATATACATAAATAAATTGTATATTTATTTTTATACAGAGGTTTAGCTGGTATTTCTGAAGAAACATGTCTGGGTGCAGTACCACATTCAATTAGAGGATTTTTGTCTTCGTTTAGTCAGATCTTGCCTGCAACACCAGCTTTCTCCCAGTGCACAGCATGTTCTCCAAAGGTAAACAGTTCAAAATTTCATTTTACTTCCATGTTCCTTAAGGAAATGGAAGTATGGTGATGGCAAGAAAAATCGTGTTCGAGATTATTGCAGATTCTGATTGTACTACACTCAAAACATGAATAAAAGTCGTTTTTCGAAAAGTGTCTGTCTGTGTGTCTGTCTGTAGTTTGTTTCCTATGGCAAACGATAACAGCCGCAAATTCAAACAGAATTAAATAATTTTTTGCATACAGTCCTGATTTGTAGAGTACTCATGTCCTATTGTTTTTGGTGAAGATCGGTTGAGGGAAAGGGGTAGTTTACCTGCAACGGTTTTTATAAAATCAAGGGTAATTGTTTTCTATGGCAAACGATAACAGCCGCAAATTCAAACAGAATCAAATGATTATTTACATACAGCCCTAAATTGTAGAGTTCTCAAGACCTATTGATTTTGGTGAAGATCGGTTAAGGTAAAGGGGTAGTTTACCTGCAACGTTTTATGTTTTAAAAGGGTATTTTTTATGGCAAACGATAAGAGTCACAAATTGAAACAGAATCAAATAATGTTTTGCATACAGCCCTGATTTGCAGAGTACTCAAGACCTGTTGATTTTGGTGAAGATCGGCAAGGGTAATTTTTTTTCTATGGCAAACGATAACAGCCGCAAATTCAAACAAAATCAACTACTCTTTTGCATACAGCCCTGAATTATAGAGTTCTCAAGACCTATTGGTTTTGGTGAAGATCGGTTAACGGAAAGGGGTAGTTTACCGGCAACATTTTATATTTTAACAAGGGTATTTTCTATGGCAAACGATAAAATCCGGAAATTCAAACAGAATCAACTAGTCTTTTGCATACAGCCCTGAATTATAGAGTTCTCAAGACCTATTGGTTTTGGTGAAGATCGGTTAAGGGAAAGGGGTAGTTTACCTGCAACATTTTAAATTTTAACAAGGGTATTTTCTATGGCAAACGATAAGAGCCGCAAATTCAAACAGAATCAAACAATTTTTTGCATACAACCCTGATTTGTAGAGTACTCAAGATCTTTTTTTTTTTTTTTGTGAAGATCGGTTAATTGAAAGGGGTAATTTACCTGCAACGTTTTATGTTTTAAAAGGGTATTTACTGTGGCAAATGATAAGAGTCGCAAATTCAAACAAAATCAAATACTTTTTTGCATACAGCTCTGATTTGTAGAGTACTCAAGATCTGTTGTTTTTGGTGAAGATCGGTTAACGGGAAGGGGTAGTTTACCGGCAACGTTTTTCTTATCAAGGGTAATTTTTTCCTATGGCAAATGATAACAGCCGCAAATTCAAACAGAATCAAATAATGTTTTGCATACAGCCCTGAATTTTAGAAGACTGAAGGTCTGTTGATTTTGGTGAAGATCGGTTTAGAGAAACGGGTAGTTTACCTGCAACGTTTTATGTTTTAACAAGAGTAAAGTACTTAATTTTGATAAATAAAGTATCTTGATAAGAAGCTCATAATAATCCACTGTAGAAATGTAGATGAAATATCTATAAATGAAGAGGTTAGGTGAACGGGGTGGGGGTAATTTTCTATAAATGAATATTATAGTTGAAGGGGAAGGGGAGAATTTTGTATGTGTACTACATTATCGGCAACAAAGAAGTAGTTCTTTGTTAAAATTGCTTCCCAGGCTGTTTAGCCGTAGTCCAATATTTTCTGCAAAACCAGACTTTTTGACAGTGCCATCGACTTCCATCTCAGTGAAAATCGAGTGCGAAAACGTGAGGTGGTATACGTTAATGACCACAGTACTGTGGTTTAAGGCTGAAGCAATAAGTAGAAAGAAGTAGTTTCTATGGAAATATTTCATTTCGAATATGATTTTAAATATAAATCTTAGAACATGGAAGTCCTGTATGGTTTCCGATACCGATATTTTAATAAAAGCAAGCACCATTCTCTCTTAAGTGAATTATTAATAAATAATAGATCACACAATTGTTAATACGTTTATTACCAGAATCTTTTACTTCCATGTTCCTTAAGGAAATGGAAGTATGGTGATGGCAAAAAAAATCGTGTTCGAGATTATTGCAGATTCTGATTGTACTACACTCAAAACATGAAAAAAGTCGTTTTTCGAAAAGTGTCTGTGTGGCTGTCTGTGTGTCTATAGATTTTTTTTCTATGGCAAACGATAACAGCCGCAAATTCAAACAGAATCAAATAATTTTTTGCATACAGCCCTGATTTGTAGAGTACTCACGACCTATTGTTTTTGGTGAAGATCGGTTGAGGGAAAGGGGTAGTTTACCTGCAACGGTTTTTTTTATCAAGGGTAATTTTTTTTATTTGGCAATCGATAACAGCCGCAAAGTCAGACAGAATCAAAAAATGTTTCGCATACTGCCCTGAATTGTAGCATTCTCAAGATCTGTTGATTTTGGTAAAGATCGGTTAAGGGAAAGTGGTAGTTTACCTGCAACGTTTTATGTTTTAACAAGGGTATTTTCTATGGCAAACGATATCAGCCGCAAATTCAAACATAATCAAATAATTTTCTGTATACTGCCCTGAATTGTAGAGGTCTCAAGACCTATTGTTTTTGGTGAAAATCGGTTAAGAGGAAAGAGTAGTTTACCTGCAACGTTTTATGTTTTAAAAGGGTATTTTCTATGGAAAACGATAAGAGCCGCAAATTCAAACAGAATCAAATAAGTTTTTGCATACAGCCCTGATTTGTTGAGTACTAAAGACCTTTTATTTTTGGTTAAGATCGGTTAAGGGAAAGGGGTGGTTTACCTGCCAAATTTTTTGTTTTATCAAGGGTATTTTCTATGGCAAACGATAAAGCCACAAATTCAAACAGAATCATATAATATTTTGCATACAGCCCTGAATTGTAGAGTTCTCAAGACCTGTTGGTTTTGGTGACGATCGGTTAAGGGAATAGGGTAGTTTACCGGCAACATTTTATGTTTTAACAAGGGTAATTTTTCTAATGACGAACGATAACTGCCGTACATTAAAACAGAATCAACTACTCTTCTGCACACCTTTTTGAATTATACAGAACTCAAGGTCTGTTGATTTTGTTGAAGATCGGTTAAGGGATGGGGTAGTTTACCTGCAACGTTTTATGTTTTAACAAGGGTAATTTTTCTATGACAAACGATAACTGCCGTAAATTCAAAGAGAATCGAATAATGTTTTGCATACAGCCCTGAATTGTAGAGTTCTCAAGACCTATTGTTTTTGGTGTAGATCGGTTAATGGAATATGGTAGTTTACCAGCAACGTTTTATGTTTTATTAAGGGTGTTTTCTATGGCAAACGATAAGAGCCGCAAATTCAGACAGAATCAAATAATTGTTTGCATACAGGCCTGAATTGTAGAGTACTCAAGACCTATCGTTTTTGGCGAAGATTGGTTAAGGGAAAGGGGTAGTTTACTGGCAACGGTTTTTAATCAAGGGTAATTTTTTTCTATGGTAAACGATAATAGCCGCAAATTCAAACAGAATCAAATATTGTTTTGCATACAGCCCTGAATTGTAGAGTTCTCAAGACCTGTTGGTTTTGGTGAAGATCGGTTAAGGGAATAGGGTAGTTTACCTGCAACTTTTTATGTTTTAACAAGGGTAATTTTTTATATGACGAACAATAACTGCCGTAAATTCAAAGAGAATCAAATAATTTTTTGCAAAAGTTTCCCTGAATTGTAGAGAACAAAATTTTTCGTGAAGATCGGTTAAGGGTAAGGGGTAGTTTACCTGCAACGTTTTGTGTTGTAACAAGAGAAATGTTTCCTTGACGAACGATAACTGCCGCTCATTCAAAGAGAATCAATTATTTTTTTGCATGCTTCCCTGAATTCTAGAGGACTGAAGGTCTATTGATTATGGTGAAGATTGGTTAAGAGAAAGGGGTAGTTTACCTGCAATGTTTTATGTTTTAACAAGAGTAAAGTACTTAATTTTGATAAATAATGTATCCTAATAAGAAGCTCATAATAGATTCATTTTGTTTTAATTGTCTCCAAGTCACGTTACTAAATATTTAGAATTAATATTAGGCAATTACCTGTATTAACTTCCGTCGTGTGACTTATTTGGTTTTTTCTTAAAACGACGCGTTTCGAGAATAAATTCTCATCATCAGGTTCCAATACTATAAAAACATCAAATTCACCCAAAAGGGGTCGTCAACTAGTTAAAATACACAAACACAAAAACACCACACATAATTTGTCAAATTACACATAATTTGACAAACAAACACATTCCATCTCAGTGAAAATCGAGTGCGAAAACGTGAGGTGGTATACGTTAGTGACCACAGTATTGTGGTTAATGCTGAAGCAATAAGTAGAAAGACGTAGTTCCTATGGAAATATTTCATTTCGAATATGATTTTAAATATAAATCTTAGAACATGGAAGTCATGTATGGTTCTCCATACCAATATTTACTTCCATGTTCCTTAAGGAAATGGAAGTATGGTGATGGCAAAAAAAATCGTGTTCGAGATAATGCCAGATTCTGATTGTACTACCCTCAAAACATGAAAAAAAGTCACTTTTCAAAAAGTGTGTGTGTGTGTGTGTGTGTGTGTGTGTGTGTGTGTGTGTGTGTGTGTGTGTGTGTGTGTGTGTGTGTGTGTGTGTGTAATTTTTCTATGGCAAACGATAACTGCCACAAATACAAACAGAATCAAATAATTTTTGTCACACAGTTCTGAATTGTAGAGGACTCGAGGCCTATTGATTTTGGTGAAGATCGGTTAAGGGGAAGGGGTAGTTTACCTGCAACCTTTTACGTTTTAACAAGAGTGAAGTGCTTAATTTTGATAAATAAAATATCCTTAAAAGAAGGTCATAATAATCCACTGTAGAAAGGCAGATGAAATATCTATAAATGAAAAGGGTAGTTGAAGGGGGAGGGGTAATTATCCATAAATTAAAATGGTAGTTGATGAGGGAGGAGATAATTACTTCCATGTTCCTTAAGGAAATGGAAGTATGGTGATGGCAAAAAAAATCATGTTCGAGATTAATGAAGATTCTGATTGTACTACACTCAAAACATGAAAAAAAGTCATTTTTCGAAAAGTGTCTGTGTGTCTGTCTGTCTGTCTGTAATTTTTACTTCCATGTTCCTTAAGGAAATGGAAGTATGGTGATGGCAAAAAAAAAATCGTGTTCGAGATTATTGCAGATTCTGATTGTACTACACTCAAAACATGAAAAAAATTCGTTTTTCGAAAAGTGTCTGTCTGTGTGTCTGTCTGTCTATCTGTAGATTTTTTTAATGGCAAACGATAACAGACGCAAATTCAAACAGAATCAAATAATTTTTTGCATACAGCCCTGATTTGTAGAGTACTAAAGACCTATTGTTTTTGGTGAAGATCGGTTAAGGGAAAAGGGTAGTTTACCGACGTTTTTTTTTTTAATCAAGGGTAATTTGTTTCTATGGCAAACAATAACAGCCGCAAATTCAAACATAATCAAATAATTTTTGCATACTGCCCTGAATTATAGAGTTCTCAAGACCTGTTGTTTTTGGTGAAGATCGGTCAAGGGGAAGGGGTAGTTTACCGGCAGCGTTTTATGTTTTAACAAGGGTAATTTTTACTTCCATATTCCTTAAGGAATGGAAGTATGGTGATGGCAAAAAAAATCGTGTTCGAGATTATTGCAGATTCTGATTCTACTACACTCAAAACATGAAAAAAAGTCGTTTTCCGAAAAGTGTCTGTGTGTGTGTCTGTCTGTCTGTCTGTCCGTCTGTCTGTCTGTGTGTCTGTCTGTCTGCTGTAGATTTTTTTTCTATGGCAAACGATAACTGCCGCAAATTCAAACAGAATCAAATAATTTTTTGCATACAGCCCGGTTTTGCAGAGTTCTCGCGACCTATTGTTTTTGGTGAAGATCGGTTGAGGGAAAGGGGTAGTTTACCTGCAACGGTTTTTTTTTAGCAAGGGTAATTTTGTTTGTTTGGCAAACGATAACAGCCGCAAATTCAAACAGAATCAAATAATGTTTCGCATACAGCCCTGAATTGTAGAGTTCTCAAGACCTATTGTTTTTGGTGAAGATCGGTTAAGGGAAAGGGGTAGTTTACCTGTAACGTTTTATGTTTTAACAAGGGTATTTCCTATGGCAAAAGATAACAGCCGCAAATTCAAACAGAATGAAAAGATTATTTGCATACAGCCCTAAATTGTAGAGTTCTCAATACCTTTTGTTTTTGGTGAAGATCGGTTAAGGGAAAGGGGTAGTTTACCTACAACGTTTTTTTAACAAGGGTATTTTCTATGGCAAACGATAACAGCCGCAAATTCAAACAGAATCAAATAATTTTCTGCATACAGCCCTGATTTGTAGAGTACTCAAGACCTATTGTTTTTGGTGAAGATCGGTTAGGGAGAAGGGGTAGTTTACCAGCAACGTTTTTTATCATGCGTATTTTCTATGGCAAACGACAACTGCCGCAAATTCAAACAGAATCAAATAATTTTTTGCATACAGCCCTGATTTGTAGAGTACTCGCGACCTATTGTTTTTGGTGAAGATCGGTTGAGGGGAAGGGGTAGTTTACCTGCAACGGTTTTTTTTATCAAGGGAAATTTTTTTTTTTTGGCAAACGATAACAGCCGCAAATTCAAACAGAATCAAATAATGTTTCGCATACAGCCCTGAATTGTAGATTTCTCAAGACCTATTGTTTTTGGTGAAGATCGGTTGAGGGAAAGGGGTAGTTTACCTGCAACGTTTTTTTAACAAGGGTATTTTCTATGGCAAACGATAACAGCCGCAAATTCAAACAGAATCAAATAATGTTTTGCATACAGTCCTGATTTGTAGAGTACTCAAGACCTATTGTTTTTGGTGAAGATCGGTTAAGGGGAAGGGGTAGTTTACCTGCAACGTTTTTTTATCAAGCGTATTTTCTATGGCAAACGATAACAGCCGCAAATTCAAACAGAATCAAATAATTTTTTGCATACGTCCCTGAATTGTAGAGGTCTCAATGACTTTCGATTTTGGTGAAGATCGGTTAAGGGGAAGGGGTAGTTTACCTGCAACCTTATACGTTTTAACAAGAGTAAAGTACTTGAAAATTTATTTAAACTTTTTGAAACAATGGTAATTGTTAAAAATAAAATAATTTTGTTGCCAGGCAATAAAATTATAATTTTTTCATTTTAATGTAATATAATATTTTTCATTTAATACAGCAATAAAAAGGCAGGTAAGGCACAGCCTGGCTGTTTGGCTGAAAATGATTTTAAATATAAATCTTAGAATATGGAAGTCATGTATGGTTCTCCATACCGATATTTTATATGACGAACAATAACTGCCGTAAATTCAAAGAGAATCAAATAATTTTTTGCAAAAGTTCCTGAATTGTAGAGAACAAAATTTTTCGTGAAGATCGGTTAAGGGTAAGGGGTAGTTTACCTGCAACGTTTTATGTTTTAACAAAGGTATTTTCTATGGCAAACAATAACAGCCGCAAATTCAAACATAATCAAATAACTTTTGCATACTGCCCTGAATTATAGAGTTCTCAAGACCTGTTGTTTTTGGTGAAGATCGGTCAAGGGGAAGGGGTAGTTTACCGGCAGCGTTTTATGTTTGATAAGAGAATTTTCTATGGCAAAACGATAAGAGCTGCAAATTCAAACAGAATCAAATACGTTTTTGCATACAGCCCTGATTTGTATGCCCTGACTCAAGACCTATTGTTTTTGGTGAAGATCGGTTAAGGAAAGGGGTAGTTTACCAGCCACGTTTTTTGTTTTAACAAGGGTATTTTTTATGGCAAACGATAACAGCTGCAAATTCAAACATAATCAAATAATATTTTGCATACAGCCCTGAATTGTAGAGTTCTCAAGACCTGTTGGTTTTGGTGAAGATCGGTTAAGGGAATAGGGTAGTTTACCTGCAACATTTTATGTTTTAACAAGGGTTATTTTTTATATGACGAACGATAACTGCCGTAAATTCAAACAGAATCAACTACGTTTTTGCATACCTTTTTGAACTAAAGAGAACTCAAGGTCTGTTGATTTTGTTGAAGATCGGTTAAGGGAAAGGGGTAGTTTATCACCAGAGTTTTATGTTTTAAAAAGGGTAATTTTTTTTATGACGAACGATAACTGCCGACAATTCAAAGAGAATCAAATAATTTTTTGCACACTTGCCTGAGTTGTAGAGAGCTCAAGGTCTGTTGATTTTGGTGAAGATCGGTTAAGGGAAAGGGGTAGTTTACCAGCAACATTTTAAGTTGTAACAAGAGAAATGTTTCCATGACGAACGATAACTACCGCACATTCAAACAGAATCAAATATTTTTTTGCATGCATCCCTGAATTGTAGAGGACTGAAGGTCTATTGATTTTGGTGAAGATCGGTTAAGAGAAAGGGGTAGTTTACCTGAAACATTTTATGATTTAACAAGAGTAAAGTACTTAATTTTTATAAATAAAGTATCCTGATAAGAAGTTCATAAAAAATTAAAGTATCCTGATAAGAAGCTCATAATAATCCACTGTAGAAACGTAGATGAAATATCTATAAATGAAAAGGTTAGGTGAACAGGGTGGGGGTAATTTTCTATTATTAAAATTATAGTTGAAGGTGGAGGGGAGAATTTTTTATACGTGTACTATGTTATCGGCAACAAAGAAGTAGTTTTTTTTGTTAAAATTGCTTCCCGGGCTGTTTAGCCGTAGTCCAATGTTTTCTGTAAAACCAGACTTTTTGGCAGTGCCATCGACTGCCATCATCAGTGAAAATCGAGTGTGAAAACGTGAGGTGGTGTACGTTAGTGACCACAGTACTGTGGTTAATGCTGAAGCAATAAGTAGAAAGACGTAGTTTCTATGGAAATATTTCATTTCAATAAAATCATATTTAAAATATGATTTTAAATATAAATCTTAGAACATGGAAGTCATGTATGGTTCTCCATACCGATATTTTATCATACAATTCTAGAGTTGTCAACCCCACATAGATTTGTCAAAAGATATGTTAAAAAGAAAACTTACTAATTTTTTTTAGTTAAAAAATATTGGTTTTTTATTTAAGTTGCACAGTAGAGTCAGTTCCTGACACCCCAAATTTTAATTTCTAATTGTATAAACTTACTTTATAAACCAGTGTATGATTGAATACCGTCAATATCAGTGTGCAATGTATACTGTTTCCATTCTTAGCTTAATCCTGATGTAAACAAAGAGGTGTGGCACATCTGAAACGCTATTTGCTACTTGAATTAGAGGTGTGTCACTCTGACAGAAGGAGTACAGACAGGGTACATACAATATTGATACTGTATAAACGCACGTAAATTGTAATAATTTTTCCTGACTAAAGTAAAATGTGTGACAGTGTCAGACCAACAGTGAAACATTTTATAACATCAGTTAATGGCTTTTTTTATTAACTGTTTAAATATCACAACAAACAAAAAAGTAAAGTATACTTAAAACGAAAATAAAAGCTGTGATAATTACCAGTGTATTGAATACTATCAGTTGCTGTCAGAGAGTAATTCAATGCCTTTCATATCTGTGTCTGAACTTGTATCATCACTTAAGTCAGCGTTATTATTGATAAGATTTTTAATTGCCCACAACGACGTCTGTAATGTGGGCCAGTTGCCGTAGCTTATCATCTTCCTTGATTATATGGTGCATACAATGACTCCACTTGTCCGCCGTTGTTTCATTTACCGCCTTCTCAATAAATTGTTTTATATCGAGCAGCTAATGGGGCAACATATCCTTTCAAAGGGCTCCATATTAATTCAGTATGATTCAGAATACAGTGATAAGGAGGAAGTCTTAAAACGACGTGCCCTGATTTAAGCGGCAAGACAACTCTCATATGACTATACAGACATTCTGTACATGCACGTAATGCATTGCTGTGTGGACAGTGTCAATGCCCCTGACCAATAGCGTTTCAGATTTGCCATGTGGGTTTGTTTACATCAGGGTTGAACTAAAACGGAAAGACTATAAATCAGTATATACATGTGCTTTTTCTTTTTCAGGTTTTGAATGAATATAGGACTCGGAAGTCTGCTTTCTTGATTGATGTGTTTGAATGTGCAACGTACTTAGAAGACCTAACTGGCCTTACTGAATTACACAAAACACTTGATACAAAAGAGGTAGCAGAATAATTAGAATAATATAGTGATAACTGTTCATTATTACCATCATTTCTCAAATTTTATATACGTGTATACATTTGTTATACATGTATATAAATTTTATTATGCATAATACACAGATAACAGATAAACTTAAAAGAAGTGAAACAATCACAAGTTTTAATAAATAGTTATACAAATCACAATTAATCTGACAATCCTTCTACACAAATACAATAATCAGTTACTATTCACGGTAGTCTATTAACAGCCACTAAAGTCACTGCACAACAATGTGTTGTGTTGTTGTAGTAAAGTTTCTTCAATTTTTATTGTGACAAAAACATATTTTCAACTTGATTTAGAACAAAATACTGTATTATATAAATGTAAGTTTTATTCTAGATTGTCATTTAGGTAATAAGTAAATCAATAACAGGTTATCATTGTGCATAAATTGCGAGCCCTACCTGTTGGTTGTACCTAGAATCATTCACCCTCTTTTTTTGTGATACCTGTTTTGTGTTAATTGGTTTAAATTTTGTAAAGGTTATGCTTGAAAGACTAGAAACTCTTAAGTCTCAGTCAAACAGGCAGGACACAATGCCCGCCACAGGTGCTGTATTCCATAGGATTGCATCATTGCATCATCTCAGTCAAACAGAATGTCAATAGCCAAGCAAACCACTAAATGACAATGTGGATAATGAGAAGGGTGCAAGCATACCAGGCGCTTTCCTAATGCCACCACCAGCAAAAAACCTAAATCAAAGAAGTCAATGGAGATGTGGCTTCAATACTGAACTACCTACAAACAATAGAGACAAACTTAATCTCGACCACGTAGACGCCTGTTCTTGAGCTATGCCTACACATTCAGTACGTTTTTGGCTAGAACACAGGCTATCCTAAAAATGGAGTTGGCCCAGTTATTTGGTCAGGCTGAACTCCACAAAGTTGATTCTCAAAATCCACCACCATCTTCTCCAGTGTTCTCCACATCATGGTCAGATGGCAATCCAGTCAACACTTGTGATATTTCCTCAGATGAAGTCATCTATACTGAGCTACAAGTAGCTACCAACAATGAATATTTATTAGGACTTTATGTATCCTTGAGTACATTTTCTTCTGTGAATGATTTGCATGAAAATGTAGTAAGATTGGTGAATAAACTACAGAAAAACACAAAATAACTGAAGTGAATAATTGAATTTTCATTTGAAAACTTGTGTTGTAATCAGGGCAGCTTAAGAACCGAGCAACTGCCATGGATGATGTCAAGGATGTCCCACTTGAGTAGTGCCAAAACCTTATTTCTGATGGCATAAGTGTGGTTATTTGTTTTTAAAAAGATTTGGATTTGTGTTGGCAAAAATTAATTGAAGTTACTGCTACATATCATAGTAAATATACTTCAAAGTCATTTATAAACACAAATGTTTACCCAAACATCAATGTATGTCATCGAAGATCTTTTCCATTACTATAAACCTTATGCCTCCACACTTATTTTGATACTATTATGCAGGTATTAAATAAATACATACCTACAATAAACTTGTTGTTTAACAGTAACATTTAAAGTATTTAAAAAGTAAGGCTACTATGTTTGTCATTATGGCCATAAATCGTCATAATCATAACATCGTCATGTTTTTTGTTGGTGGTAGGATGGAAAGTAGGGTGGGGGCAAAAAAATCTCCTCACCTGAGTAAAATTTTATCCTGAGCTGCTCCTGATTTTTAAGTTTTAATTTATGAAGTTAACATATTTAATTTTAAATGCAGAAAGTTCAATATTCTTTTAAATGTTTAAATAATGTTTTCATATTTAAAATAACGCATAAGCATGTTTTTAAAATATTAAACTATTTAACAGTGTCATGAGGTCATGTATTTCCTCAAACCATTCACAAGACACATGAAAATAATTGAAAAAAAAAATGCAAAGTTCAATAATTGAATTAAGTTCAATGCAAAGATGGTGAAATTCACCAAATTTTTCCCTTTTTTCATTAATTTATTGCACCGACTTCCTCCTTTTACATGGACTAGTCAGAGTGAGGAGAAGGAATTTCTTCTTTTCGGAACTGATGGACATCATTATCACAGACTTACAAGGTTTGTAGATGTGGACCCGACCTCGGCTGCTTCAACACTGGATTGCCTTGAGCTGCCCGCATGCTGTTTGACGCATTACCAGACCACAGTGAACTGAAGTTATGCTGCCCACTCGTGCAGCCTACTGTCTGTTTGACTGACCCTTTAGTGTAATTAATTCTTTTACACAGTAATTGTGCATTTAAGATATTTTTTTATGCAGGTGTGGGAATTAAGTGACACAGAAGAATTTGGTTGCGACTGAAGACATAGTTGGTTACAGACTTATCTCCTGCAGGTAAGATTGAATATGTTTCAAAATTAATAAAAACACTATTTTAATTACTATACTGATTTAAAACTATAAGAGGGGGGACCCAAAAGTAACGAGAATTTTTCTCTGGCAGTTGGTAGAACGCTAGTTCCGACTTCTCCCGCTAGGTGCCTTCACTAGACACCATTTTGTATCAGTTGCCCTAGCGGCATTGTTGTGGAAACATTAGCGTGGTCAGTGTGACTATTTTTTGTAAGCGCTGTTTCACGTTTTCGGTGATTTGTCTATGGCAGGCATTAAATACCAACGTGCTAACATCAGGTTCTGTTTCCTGTTAGGGAAATCAGCAGCAGAAACTGTCGCAATGCTTCGGACAGCTTATGGGGAGGAAGCTTTGAGCCAGGCAAGGATTTTGAGCCAACAAGAAAGCACACGCAGAACGAATTTTGCTGCAACACGTTTCATCTTCAGATCTTCAGTCAAAATTCGTTGGCATGAACTCCAGGATATTCCAGTCATTTCCTCCAATTCATCGATTGTTCTACAACGATCAAACATGATCGCAACACGGATTTTTTCAATGTTTTCGTCCGTTTTGGAAGTCGAGGGACGTCCCGGTTGTGGTTCGCCTTCAATTGACATTTGACCACTTTTAAAACGAGAAAACCACTCGTAAATCCTTGCTTGGCTCAAAGCTTCCTCCCCATAAGCCGTCCGAAGCATTGCGACAGTTTCTGCTGCTGATTTCCCTAACAGGAAACAGAACCTGATGTTAGCACGTTGGTATTTAATGTCTGCCATTGATAAATCGCCGAAAACGTGAAACAGCGCTTACAAAAAATAGTCACACTGACCGCGCTAATGTTTCCACAACAATGCCGCTAGGGCAACTGATACAAAATGGTGTCTAGTGAAGGCACCTAGCGGGAGAAGTCGGAACTAGCGTTCTACCAACTGCCAGAGAAAAATTCTCGTTACTTTTGGGTCCCCCCTCGTACATATGTGTAAAATCCATAATAATCCAGTCTATTAATAGATAACATCCAAAGTGAATAGTTTAATACAAATATTGGAAACGTTACGTTCATGTGCGTGAGTGTTCGTGTATTCTACATATTGTTACGACGGTCTACTTGATCGTCGTAGGTACATTGGAAAACAAAATAAGTACAAGACACCAATTAAGTCACTAATCACTAGCTTTAATTTTCACAGTTAACAGTTCATAATTAACAACACCGTCTCTTATAACAAATCAAATAAAAATTGTTCGCATGCAAATAAATGTCAACTAATATTAAAACACAATTGTATTACAATATACCCTCCGATTATAAAACACAACACTTCACTAAAAACCACTTGAACGCGCACAGTAATATCGCCCGATAATAACTGAATACTAAGCATCAGGTATCGGCTACTTATAGTCTACTGTGTTCCATAATATGCATCCTTAACAAGCCATTGAAAATTCTAGAAGACACTTCAGCGTGACCTTCGCAGAAACACGCACTGCTGGGCTAATTGAGGTGGTTCCAGAACGCACGAGATGTGCCGCATTACATAATACTGCCTCACATGTCAAGTGTCACATATGCATTACGGCTGCGAGATCGTTCTCCAATGTACCAGAACGTTCCGTAATGACATAACACTTTTTCTGCATTACGTAACACTACTCTCTCCCTAAGCCTGTTCGTCCTGAACTGCCAAACCATCCCTGAAGTAATACTTGGCCAGGCGGTCTAGGTGGACAACCTTGAACTTCCGCTGTCCTTCCCGTTGAATCCGATAGACTACATCGTTGATTCTTTTTTTCACAGTGTAAGGTCCTTCCCAGTTAGTCTGAAGTTTAGGTGAGCAACCATGACGGCGCTTTGGGTTAAACAACCAAACCTGATCTCCTTCTTGGAAACTCACATTATTACTGTGAATGTCATACCGAGTTTTCATTTTATCACTGGCTATATTCAGCCGTCCTCTTATCAAACGATTCATTTCTCGCAGTTGGTTTTCTAATTGCGAGGAATAGTTATTTAGCTCTTGGGACTGAGACTCAGGTGATCCAAACATCAAGTCCCCAGGAAGATGAATCTCCTGCCCAAACATCAATTTTGCTGGAGTCATGCCGGTTGTGTCGTGTACTGATGACCTATATGCCATAAGGAATAGTGGTATACGTTGGTCCCGGTCTGCTTGGTTCTCGTCAGCAACTTTCGAAAGATGCTGCTCAAGTGTCCTATTGAATCTCCCAACCATCCCATCCAACTGAGGATGCAGAGGCGTTGTCCTGGTCTTTCGAATTCCGAGTAGACGGCATAATTCTTTAAACACTCCTGATTCGCAATTTCTCCCTTGATCTGTATGGATTTCCATAGGGGCTCCATAACGGCAACAGAAGTTGTGAACTAACTGCTTTGCCGCAGTGGTAACCTCCTGATTTGGAATTGCGTAGGCATCCACCCACTTAGTAAAGTAGTCACCTACATCCATGATGTACCGGTTTCCATCGTCAGTAACTGGGAATGGTCCAGCAATGTCTATGGCAATTCTCTCGAAAGGCTGTCCAACGTTATACTGTCTCATTTTTCCCCTGCTTCTGGTTTGTGGGCCCTTGCTTGCAGCACATATTTCACACGTCCGAACCCATTCCTCTATGTCATGCCAAAGATGAAGCCAATAGAATCGCTTCCATATTTTGTCAAGGGTTTTGTTAACGCCAAGATGGCCTCCAGATGTTCCATCATGCATCTCCTTCAAAACAGACTGCACTTTACTTCAGGGAACTATCAACTGCATGACCACATCTCGTCCATCTGCACTTACCCAATCCCTTTTCAGCAATCCGTTTTCTAAGGTGAGAGATTCGCATTGTGCCCAGTAGCCCTTCAGCACTTCGGAACCATGGCAGATATCTTACCAATCCAGGCGGCGACCTTCCTCTTTTGCTGTCAAGATCAGTCCAATGTCTTCATCAGCCATCTGTTCTTGTCGACAGTCTTGTGCTGTCCAGCTGTCTGCCAGGAAATCTGCAGTGATGGCTTGAACATGTTTGCTTGAGTTCTGTTCTACCTTTCTATGGCAATGTCGGCAGTCTTCCGGGCACGGTCTTCATGGTAAGCCATCTGCATTACCATGCAGGCGCCCCCGTCGATGTTGTACCTTGAAGTTGTACTCTTGCAGACGTTCAAGCCACCTTGCCAACTGTCCTTCCGGATTTTTAAATCCCAAGAGCCATGCAAGCGCGGCATGGTCGGTACGTAGTGAAAACTCTCTTCCATAGAGGTATTTATGGAAGTGCTCCAACGCTCGGACGATTGCCAGCAACTCTCTCCTTGTAACACAATAATTCCTCTCTGGTTTAGAAAGTGTCTTGCTGTAATACTCTATTACTTGTTCTTCACCGTATTGCACTTGAGACAAAACTGCTCCTAGACGAGTATTGCTTGCATCTGTGTCCACAATGTACTTCCCTTCGGAAGCTGGGAAAGCAAAAATTGGCTGCGAACATAATGCAATTTTCAAAGTCCTAAATGCTTGATCACACTCGCTCGATCACTGGAAGTTTCGTTTATTTTCCATTAGCTCATGTAGTGGTTTAGCAATAGTAGCGAAGCCTTTCACAAAACGTCTGTAATATGAGCATAACCCCAGGAAACTCCGAACTTCGTGTTTACTCTTCGGCATTGGCCAGTCTCTTACGGTGTCTACTTTATTAGGATCCATGCTAACACCCGCTGCCGAAACCAGATGGCCCAGATACTGTACTTCCTTCTGGAATAGAGAACACTTCTTTGGGCTCAGCTTCAGTTGGACACCGTGAATTCTAGTTAGAACCTCCTTAAGGTTTTCCAAATGGTCTTTGAAAGTCTTCCCAATGACTATGATGTCGTCTAAATAAACAAGGCAAGTTTTCCACATCAGGCCTTGGAGTATCAGGTCCATCAATCTTTCAAATGTTGCCGGTGCATTACAGAGTCCAAATGGCATGACGTTAAATTGAAATAAGCCACTTGGGGTCAAGAAAGCTGTCTTTTCCTTGTCTACTTGATGAAGACCCACTTGCCAATATCCACTCTTCAGGTCCGATGTGGAAAACCACTGTGCTCCAGACGTGTCGAGTGTATTGTCAACGCGAGGTAATGGATAGCAGTCTTTCTTTGTAACGTCATTTAACCTCCGGTAGTCTATGCAGAAACACAATCCACCATCCTTCTTCGCTACCAGCACTACCGGAGAAGACCAAGCACTTGATGAAGGCTTGATTACTCAATCTGTCAACATGTCCTGTACTAAACGAGACATTGCCATTTCCTCTTTCTTATATAATGGAGGCTTGTAGGAGGTTGGCGTATCGGTGTTGTGTCCCCGGTATTGATGTGATGTTGTTCAAGAGAGGTTCTTCCCAATGACTGGCCCCGAACTGCAAAACAATCTTTGAATTCATGTAAAAACAGTCTGAGTTCTTTTACCTCACCATTTGAGAGGTCGTTAAAAGAGCTGTTCAATAATTCCTGCAATGCCTCTGGTAATTTGGAATTATCTGAAGCACTGGATCTTCGTTGCATTATTCCGGCTACCCAGGCCACAGGAGTCAATTTGCCTAGGAGCGTATTGCTTTGTAAAGTGACAGCTTGATCCAAAATATTCGCCACTCTAATAGGTACATTTCCGGTTTTGTCAGGTTTTACTAAACTTCTGGCAATTAGTATGCCTGGTGTGCTGACTACCTGGGGTTCGAATATAGAGCACCTGTAGTGTTAATAAAAAGAAAAGATCAATCACTTACCCTTGGTTCCATAGTGTCGATCGTACCCGTCTGACCTTACTGGACTTCTCCTGAGAGATCCCTACACCATAAGGCCATGAGGCACTGCACGCTCTTGTTCTGACGCTCCGGCCAGCGCAGGACCACGGTCACAACACCATAAAAACTCTGAAACATTCAATACAAAATTTTAAAACAGTGGCCTTATTCATTTACATATCCGCAACTGATATGTTTCCTCTTAGATGCATTGGTTTATGATTTGAGGCATTGGTTTCATTTATTTATAAACTACCAAATAACTCAAAATTATAACAAGATTTAAGACAGATCAGCCTTCTCCTTTTCGACACTCCTATGTATTCTTATCAAGTTCTTTGACTTTAGTCAACATCAAATTACCTCTCTCATCATGAAAATTATATTCTTATACTAACACAAACAACTTTTAACTTTCAAACAACAACTATTATTTTCATTCATTTATTTCAAATAACTTCATTATATTTATCTATCATGGCAGTACTTCAATACTATCTAAATTTCTTTGTTAATTTCTTTACTTTAATTTCACCCCTTTTCCACAGAATCATTTTTTTTCCAGAGACTTGTTACTCTAACACAACATTTAATATTATCATGGTCACTACCCTTACAGTAGCCTCCTAACCACACACTATCATCAACATAATAAAACACAATAAAACATTGTACATCATAAAACATTAGACACTAACATTAAACAATTCACATTACTTAATTCATATTTACATAACTTGTAGCAGAACTTTATAACATTTTTTATTATCAACTTTCGATTAACTTTTAGTCATTTAACATTCATTTAGATTCTATACAACAACAAAATTTCAAATATACCATTACCCTTCCAGTTACCTCCCCTTTCTACTATGAATTTTCCCTTTTCTAACCCTTTTTATCCTTATTTATTAGTTTGGGTGACTCTCTGTTATTCATTATTCTCTATCTCTTATTTTGGCATTTGTCAATCTAACCTTACTCACCTCCTTTAAACTAACAACCGCTTCTAACCATTTACATATAATATGACACCAATATCTCTATAATAACCCCCTTCACAAATCCCATTAAAACCTCTGGCACCGCTCATTGTTTTGTACTAGTATGTGTGTATTCCCTCTATCCAACTCATTCCCTTATCAGTTCCTGACCCTTTCAGGTAACCCTTTCCGGCACACAACGATCCCTCCTGTCTCAACATCTCTCGTTGGCCTCCTACACCAATACCCTTATTACAAAATATCACCAACAACAACAAATATAATTACCATCCACATTACTCACCTCTACATATAATCGCTACCTACTGTGTCCCTAAAATATCTAACACCTCTTTATATATTGTCAGCATCTCAACACTTTTTTTTCCCTAACTCCCATTAACTCTATTTACCTAACTCCAATGCCCTTATTTATCCTTATTACCCAAACTCTTTTACAACATTCACCTTAATATACCCTAGAAAATTCATCACTTACCTACTAACAACAATACCTCTCAATACCCAAATATATAATCATTTACTAACCCTTTAGAATCTAAATTCCATAATATCATTTCAAAATCATTATTAACTTCCTTCAATTATCTAAAATTCTACAATACATAGTTTACACACAAAAAATACATAAAATACACAACAGCAAAGTACACAAATACACTTAACATAATATCATCTACACATAAAAGAATATACAGTCCAACTTATTATTTCTTATCATTAACCACAAATCGTTCCATAAGACAATGCACTTCAACACCATATTATTCACATCATTAAATGTTCATGAACAATAAACAATAAACAATTACCCCATATCGTCGAATAATAGTCTAACATATTTGTAACATAGATCATTCTTATTTATATCAAATTTATTATTATTATTATTATTATTATTATTATCTCTTATTTCTATGTCATTCATTATCACTTCTGTTGGTTCATATACCTGTTCAATATTGGTCAATTTTGTCCAGTCTCCGTTGGTATTATCTGTTAACATTAGGTAAGTTATATCATCGTTGTTAACCTCATCTACTGCTATCTCAATGTCATTGTAAGGTAAGTACTCATTATCATTATTATTTCTCTCTATGCCTAGCCTTTCTATGAATTATTCATAATTTCTCTTTACTTTAAATACCTCTATTTCACTCTTTCTCTCTCTCTCCAAACATTTCTCACCATCATACCAAGCTACACACTCTCTCTCAAAATATGCAGGGGACATTAATTCATCATTATGGCACCACCTATGAAGTGCACAAAAACCCAAGGGAAATTTATCTGTAGACCTATCGTCTTTCACATATTCACGTGAAGCCATTTCTTCACCCCCCACTACAACATTACGGGAAAAATTTACCCCCTGCAACCCCTTTATCTGTAAATTCTCTCTATACTTTCTCTCTAATTCATCAACACTTTTTCTCACTTCATTATCAAATTCTACTCCCATTATACTTTTATCACCACTCTCAATACTCACACAATTATTTTCTAACACCATATTTTAATTCTATTATCATAATTCTCACCACTTACCTTGTCTTTGTTTAATTCTAATTTCTTCTTTTCTAATTCTATTTTTTCTAACTTTGTACCTGTTTCACTTAATCTTTTGTCCAAATTGCAGCTCTGTTTTTTAATTTCTTTTTTGATCTCGCTAAATTGTACATCAAATTGGTTTAATTTTTCGTTAAAATTATCTAATTTAGTATCAAATTTGATGCTGTGCTCATTGAAAAGCAGTTTCATCATTCTTATTATGTCATTTTCCTCAACTCTTTTTGTTGGGGCTGGTGTTGAACAAATACTATCACCCATCATTTCTGATTCTGTTCTACTCGTCTCATTACTGTTTGCCATTTCTTTTTATATTAACAATACTAAATTTATTTTAGTTGTTGTGTTATACTCTACTCGTACCATACATAACCTATACAGGTAACCTCTATTTTTTCGTATGTTTCATTACCCGTTTAACCTCTGCTTGTCTGCTTATTTATATATTTTTATTTATATATAAAGTCCAAGTTCGGGCTGCCATCTGTTAAATTACAAATAAATGTAGTAATAATAAAGTAATAAAGTCATTGTGAGGGCGTCGTTTGTTAATAAACTCCATAATACAATAATATAATACAATAATAATCAAGTCACTGTTCTGGGCGGTATCTGTTAACTTACCCATTTATTGATCTAAATAATTATTATTCCTTAATGGGGAATCATCATTATTTATGTAATTTGCATAAATTGTCTTGTCACCGGAATTACACGTGCTTAGCTCAGTTATATGCATTAGGCTTTGGGTCCAGAATATCGTTAAGCAGACAGAGGCAGTGGTTGTAGGGTATTGAAATAATGAGGTACACCACATTGGGCTAATGTATTTGATTTTATTCAGTTAATTTTGATGTAATTTGTTACACTAATAGCCAACAACAATGGTTATAAATTCAAATGGCGGCGACTTCATTTTCGCCTTGACCTCTGTTCAAGGTTACATGTATTTAGTTTCTTATTTTGCTTCAAATTCATTCTCTTTAATCGTTACTGCAATCATTTACTTCTTTTGGTTTTTATATTTTTAATAAATAACTCTTATTGTATCATAAACCAATGCCTCAAGCTATATTCAAGTTGGCCAACATAAACGTACACACTCTCACTTTCTCTCTCTCTCTCTCATACAGTAATTTCACACATGTTTATTTTTCTGGAATTGAGCTCATTCTTAGTTTTAGAAATTAGAAAATGATTTATAAGGGCTTTCCTGAATAGTGATGTGGCGTAGACTCCTCAGTAACTGTCCATGGCGGTCAGCAGGTGTAACGCCGAACTTTCGTCGTTTAGTCCACTGAATCTATTTGAATTTCATTTTGAATTGCTCACTGACTCTATGTACTGTTACTGCTAAATTTTGATCACAACTATTGCATTTTACTAGATAATTATTACATTTTGGCAAGAATTTGCCCACTGCACTATGGCGAGCGTATAGGCTCGATGGCTGCTGTTGCTGAACTGGGCGGAAGCAGACACAATTATTATGCAAATTTGTTGCGTCTGACTTCATTGTCTATTGTTCTTTTCGCTACCGCCTGGTTAATACGTAATGGTTCTTTACCTCGTCATTGTTTTGGTGACGATTTATTACAGTGGACCAATAGAAAGTCAGTATTGTCAGTTTTTAGCGCCTAACACTGCCATTATCGTTGTTTCACTTTGCTCGTACGCCTTTGACCTTGGATCGGCTCTCCACCGGTGAATTTACATATTATTGGGACTTGTACCAAAACTAACCTTGCCTGATTCAACTTTATGATTACAATAAAATTCACAATAAAAGTACCCCTATATCCCATTATTCCGATACAGATAATTTTGTACTGTTACAACTCAAGTCGACCGAGACGTAGGTGTATCTCCACTTTTCCAAACACTTTTACAGGCCGTCCAGTAGCTGTTCGCAAGCTGCAAGAGCACCAGATTGGCTTGAGATCTTTCACTACGTCAGGCCGCACAATGGAAACTGTTGCGCCTGTGTCAACTGTATAATCAAGGTTGGCCTTTCTTGAATAAATCCGGTAACTACCAAGCTCCCGCTGTTTTTCTGAAGTGTAGAAATTGCGTATTGTCTAGGGACTTCGTTCCTCCAGTTAGTCACCACATGCCCCGTTGTACCGACGATTGCTCGTTTCCCTGCTGCTGAATTCTAACCCAACAATCTCATTGTAGATGTCCAGGTTTCCCACATCTATAACACTTTGGTCTTCCATCCTTTCTTATTTTACCCTGTGGTGCCGGACAGTCGAGTCTCTGTTCCTTGTTCTTCTTCCTCATCGTCTGTGCCGTCAAAATCTTTTAGTGCGCACTTTATGACTTGTCCAACCAGACACTGATTTGGCGGCCTCAAATTGCAAAGCATATACCAGGGCATCCGCACTGTTCTGGTATCTTGCCATTCGTAACACTTGCTGTAGTTCGTTATCTCGGACACCGGCAGTAAATGTCTGCATCGAAAAACTCGTTTGAAAATCTTATGGCGCTTCAGGATAGGCCAGTCTAATTAGTCTGTTGATACTTGCTTCAAACTTTTGAAGGCTCTCCCCGGAATGCTGTTGCCTTGCTCTCAACTAGGTGTAGTACACATCTCGCAAATGTTTATCACCATACATTCTAGAGCTTTTATCAACTCAGCATAGATGTTCTGACTGTCAGATGGGACTTTCTGTAGTAGTTCTGCCGCGGGTCCTTTTAATGCGAGAACAAGCGAGACTGCCTTGCCTTTCTCTGCCCAATTATTTGCGCATGCAGTAGCTTCAAATTCGCGGAGGTATGTTGCCCAGTGACTGCTTCCGTCAAAGGTTGGAGCTTTGATATGAACTGTCCCTACTTCAGGCAAAATGACTTTCTCTATTAACTTATTTTCTGCGTCTTTTTCTGTCTTTATCATTGGTACAGTCTGTTCACAAAGTTGTTTTAGTTATAACTTCAGGCACTGCTCGACTTCATTTTTAATCTGCTCGTTTATATTTCTAATCGAGTCTTCTATTTTTGTTGACATAGCTTTTTCCACACTCGTGACAGATTTTTCTACTTCAGCTATTTTATTAGACATTGATTCTTCAACACTCAACACAGATTTTTCTACTTCAGCTATTTTTAATGTCATTGATTCTTGTACCTCTGATATTTTAGTAACTTGTTTATTAAGCTCACCTCGTAGGAGACCCAATTCTGCGGTACTGTGTTCTTCCAACTGTTTCTGCATAGCTTCAAAAAGAGCTTCTGTTTTATCTGCTTCTTGCTTATGTTTTTCATCCTGTCGTTTTTCTGCTTCTTCCGCCTCCTGTTTGCGTATTTTGTCTGCTTCCAGCTGGAGGGTTTTCTGTCTCTCTTCCACTTTCTCTTCATCCTGACGTCATCGTTCCTCTGTCTGCAACAACAGTGCCTGGAAATTTTCCATTATCTGACTGGCATCAATTGTTTTCTGATTAATTACGAATTACACTCGTCTTGTACAAAGTGTCCACTGTTTCCAGTGTTAACCATTCTATCCCACTTCTGACACCAATGTTACGACAGTCTACTTGATCGTCGTAGATACAGTGGAAAACAAAATAAGTACAAAACACCAATTAAGTCACTAATCACCAGCTTTAATTTTCACAGTTAACAGTTCGTAATTAACACAGTCTCTTATAACAAATCAAATAAAAATTGTTCACACACAAATAAATATCAATTAATATTAAAACACAATTGTATTACAATATACCTTCCGATTATAAAACACAACACTTCACTAAAAATCACTTGAATGCGCACAGTAATATCGCCCGATAATAACTGAAAACTAAGCATCAGGTATCGGCTATTTATAGTCTACTGTGTTCCATAACATACGTCCTTAACAAGCCATAGAAAATTCTAGCGTACACTTCAGCGTGACCTTCGCAGAAACACGCACCTCTGGGCTAATTGAGATGGTTCCAGAACGCACGAGACGTGCTGCATTACATAATACTGCCTCACATGTCAAGTGACACGTATGCATTACAGCTGCGGGATCGTTCTCCAATGTACCAGAACGTTCCGTAATGACATAACACTTTTCTGCATTCGTAACAATATGTCTAATACATTTACATACCTATCCAGGCCATGGGATTTGAGCTTATTTCAGTTATGTTCAAACACTATGTCACATATAAAGATTAAATTTATAGGGAGGAGAGAGTATCATGAGATGAAATAATTAAGATGAATTTAAAAACAATAAAATTGCATTTAATTTACAAACAAATCTGAAAATTATAAACTTAAGTATGCATATATTATAAATCTTATATTCCATAAAATACAACTTTTTTTAAGTTTGGTGCCTGGGTTCATAATCTTTGTTCTAAAGACCTCAGTAACATTATTCCTTGGGATATTTCTTTTCTGATAAATGCTTCTTTTTAACTAGAGTTGCAGTAATAATATTTAAACTCCTGTGTACTGCACCTATAGCTTCTTCTTTCTCTGATGTCAAAACTTTATTTATTTCTTTGTCGCTGCTAGCGCCATGATATTCTGAGCTATTTGACTGTGAGGCTTCTTCCTCTTCATTGATTTTAGGCAATTCAAGAATGGCCTTGCAACAACCATCACAAATCTTATTTCTAGGCCTTACTAATTTAGAGCAGTTTATAATATTATCATTAACAGTTCTAAAATATTTTTTTAAATAACCGTGGTTTGATTTTTTAAATGGATTACAGCAGTAAAGACTAAAGTAATTGTTTGAAGCACACGTGTTTTCCATTGCCACTTCTATCTATCATTCATTTCTCTGTCTAAATTAATTTTGAAGTTACATCAAACATTAAACACACACTTGTAATTTTCATTAATATACCTTTCTAACAGTATATTTAAAAATACGGTAATTCTTTCACAAAACTAAATAGAATGACTTTGACACAAACACATTTATACAAAAACACTAAGAAAAAAACTTGGTGTTTCCATCTCTCATTCTGAAAAGTAACTGAACTGGACAGACAGTTGAACATTCGTGCACCAGCAGGAATGTAGGCTAGACAAGCTTGTTAAGACGTGCCAGAACAGCCAATATTGTTGTCATTATTGGAAGAGCCAAAAAAAAACCCTTGTACTCTTCATTATACCTATATTTATTGATAATAATTCATTTCAGTTTATTAGACAAGTGATTATTATCATAAATTTTGTTAAAAACAATTAAAATTTCTGTAGTTTAATAAGGCTCTTATTTATAATATAATTAATTATTCATGAAGATAAATTCATTTCAATTGATAGGACTATATTCTTACCTTGTACTGTAATATACTCTCCTTTTTATTATTGAATTATTTAATTTTGTTTATTTTATTTGTCCATAGTCCGGACGCCATCGTTACTCGTTACCAACAATGAGATATAAAATTTACCTACCTCTGGGCCAGGTTCGGTTAGGCAAACTGAAATAGCAGAACGGGTTATTTTCAGTAAATTACTCTTATATTTTTTGTTTACCAATGACATTCCCCTTTTATTTTACTCATAACACTTGTAACACTCATAATCCTGCTTTGAAAAAATGAAAACATCTACTCGGCCATGAGGCGCAATTTATAAAATCAAGTTAGAAGTAATTATTACCATCAACATTTTACTCTCCCACCAAAATAAAATATAATAAATCATCAACTTAAATTATATATATAATAGATCACAACCCAGCACTTCTTAAATATAGATTCTTTACATTCACACAACCACGCACACTTTCATGCGGTACATATTTTATATTCCCCTTTTGAGCTCATTTTAGTAAAACATTTCTTTTAACAAAATTTATAATGGTTTTGAATTTGTTTATGCCTGACTGAAGAAATTATATGATGCCTCGTTCTATTACTTATCTGGTTACAACAGGTGAGTCCATCTTACTGCGCACTTTCGATCATTCCTGCTATTTCTTGGTCTCCCGCACTTTGCTGAAATAATGTACTTTTACATCATAACTGTTAATTAAATTTTTGCAATTCCGATCCGATTTTGTTGATATTTTCACATTTTTGTTTGGGTGCACCCGCGATTTCGTTTCAGAACTTTTATTTGTGTCCGGCCAGCACAAGGAGTAATACGTGACTGGGATGAATGTACTGCTTCAAATTCTAAGATGGAGGGGGTGTCACGTGACCATTTCTTATTGTCTTCTGAATATGACGAACCAGTTTTCAAGGCGAGGCTAATTATGCACTCCATTAGAAGTGACGTATTTACAGGCTTGGCTGTTATGTAAATGGTGACTTCATCGGTCAAATTTCGTTTGGCTAAATATAATTGTTGTTTTTGCGTCTACAATGGACCTTGATACGATTTCATGCACTTGTCTGCGTCATTACAAAACTCTACCATTATGTTTTATACTTTTGAATTAACAATAAAATTTATATTGTTTTCCCCCCAAACCACTATGTGGACTGAAATGTCCCGTTACAGTACTAATTTAAAAAATAAAAGATAAAAATACATCTTAGTATTATTTTAATATTAATACCCAAGTAAAGTAATAATTTTGTAGAAAATATATACAGTTGTTTATTTAAAATGTGTATATATATGGTACATAGTGTCTTTAATCAATTTTAAATAAGCTTCAGTAATATAATTTTATAACTTGCTTAAGCTTTAAAAAAACTATTAAGGCTCAAAAATTAGAGTTTCACATGTTTAAAGTCAACTAGCTTAGACAAACATAATGATAATAATTAATAGAACTGAAAACACCTGACACATCCATTACGTTTATTATCAAATTCATGATCCCATTGTTATGCCAATTTAAAATTTATCTAGGTAATAAATGGTTGAACAGCATATGAATTCTCAGATTTTTCGAAAAACACTTTATCAAAATTTTTCTTAAAACGTTTGTTGAAAAAGTAAAAAATGTTTGTTTAAATTGGCAAAGTATATTAGATTAAAGTCTATAAAAGCCCTAAAATATAATTATATTAATCATAAAACATAATTCTAGGATTAATACAAAAAAGTTATTAATTATTTAAAATATGTTGTTGTTGTTGTTGTTGTTGTTGTTGTTGTTGTTGTTGTTGTTGTTGTTGTTGTTGTTGTTGTTTTCCAATGGCTCCCCCTTGGTACATTTAACCCATTTGGTACCGAGCTTCCCAATAAAGACCACTGTAATTTCTGAGTTCTTGCATTTCCCGGTTCAGCTTCACACACTCCAATAGATGATTTTTGTTCATTTTTGAGTATTCTCTCCTGCACAATACACATTCTTCTGTGGTGGAAATTTTTAATTTGTAGAGATGCGCTGAGAGACAGTCATGGCCAGTTTCCAGTCTAAAGTTGGCGACTGCTTCCTTCCTGGGTTTTCTACAGTTGTTATTCCGTAACTGTTCAATCCCTGACCATGTTTTTCTTTCTGATATGTTTCTTGCTTCTTCCAGGAAGTGAGAGTTTGTTTTCCTTGTCATTAGTCTTTTTAGGGTGCTGAAGTCATGGGTACTTTCTCGGTGGTAGAGCATTGTCCCTCGCTTTGCCAAGGTGTCCGCTGTCTCATTTCCCGAGATACCTATGTGAGATGGGATCCACTGAATAACTATCTCCTTGTTAAGTGCTGTAAGTTGCCTGGTGAGTCGTCTTGCTTCCAGTATGCTCCTGGATGCTGCTCCTGTATTAGAGAATGTTGCCTGGATGGCAGACTTAGAGTCCACCAAAAGGACAGCTTTTGAAAAGGAATTTGGCCTCCAAATGAGGTTTTGCAATGCCACTTTGATAGCCTCCACCTCAGCATCATAACTTGATTTATTTTGTCCCACTGCAATGTAGTGAGAAAACAATGAGGAGAACACTCCTGCTCCAGCACAACCCACTTTATCCAGCAAGGATCCATCAGTGTATACACGTAGCCAGGTTTCCTCCGGAAATCTCTCATTGATGGTTGTTAGTGTTATCTGTTTTAGTTCTTCTGGAGATCTTGTCTTCTTCTCAACATCCTCTATCAGACCGAGATGTACCTCATACCTATGAAAGTCTAGTAGATTTTCCAAGGGCATCACTTTATTAACTGCTGTTGGTATGCTGTGGTATTGAAGGTAGTCGCTACTTTGGTTTAGCCAGATCTTTTGCGTTTTGAGTCTCTGTGGTTCCATCCTCTCATGAACCCATGACTTCTCAGGTAGTGATTTAATTCTGAGGTTTAGCAGTGCTGCCTGTTGCTTAATTTCCTCTGTTATTGGTTTGTTGCCTGTATATAGTTGTAATGCTGTAACTGGAGTTGATTTGACGCCACCTGTGATGAGTCTTAGGATGTTGGTCTGCAAACGTTCTAGTCTGCCTTCATTTGCAGTAGTGCTTGTGATGGTTCCTTCACTGCCATAAGTTATTACTGGCTTGATGTATGTTCTATACGTCATGTTTAGAACTTCTTGTGAACATCCCCATGATACTCCGGTGAGACGTTTTATAAGGTTTGTTCGTTTGTTTACCTTCTTAGTTATGCTGTCAATGTAGTGTGTCCAGTTAAGCTTATTATCCAGGTTAACACCCAGGTAACGAGTATTTTCAGATTTCTGTAGGAGGTTCTCGCCTACTTTTAGTGAAAAGTCAGGGTTTCTATGTTTCAATGAGAAGTACTGGTAAACGGACTTTTCTGCATTAATCTGCATGTTGTTTTCTTCTGCCCACCTTTGCAGGCCGAGGAGGGCTTTGTTCATGTTCTTTTGTAGAGTGATGTCCTGTCCTTTCTTGTTTGATCCCCCTGGCCCAGATGCCTTGTTTAAAATATGGCACGGGTAAAAAATACATACCATAAAGTAATGTTCGTAAATACAGGTACATAGTTTATATTTCTTAAATGTTGACCATTCTCACTTAATTATTGTAGCTTCTTTTGAATGATTATGAAATTACTAAAAATCAATTTTTTTTTTTTAAGCTTAACCTAACATGATTTTTGTATTGTTTTAGATAGGACAGGTGTTTTATTGGAAATTGTGCATCTAAGTCAACAGTCTCATATAGTAGCTACGCATTAAACTGCAGATTGTGTATAATGGTTTAATAAGAAAACCTTTCCTTTCTGAAGAACCAAAGGTGTTATTTCAAAGTACAACAATAATGGCTAGATTTAAGTCATATTTAAGTCAACAGAATACAGTATAATGTTGTTATAGATGTTTGATGAAGTTATTCAGAAATAAGAAGTTCCATTTCAAAATTTAGACTTTAGATGTCGGAATTTGGCAGACAAGTATATAGGTGTGTATGTTGGAAGTACATAATACAATTGAAGTAGTTTACTGTAGTTAAGTATATTATATAATTAATGCTTTTGGTGCCATTTTTGTATATTTGTGTATGTACATACATATAGGCTTATGTACATTATTATTATTATTATTATTATGTGTAAAAAACAAAGGTAGTGTGAGCATAATTTATTTGTTTAATTTAACTGTATATAATAAAAATTTTGTATTATCTACGTGAGAAATTTTGCTCAGACGTAGCAGCTAACAAAGAGATGCACCATTGTCAACTCCATACTCCTTCCTAACACTGTTGTGCATCTGAGCTGCCACATCTCACCAAAATTCCTATACTAGAACACAAATGTACTAGGATAGTACTTATATAGGGGCCTTATGACACTGTAAGTATAAAATGGTAAGTCAGAGAGCACTGGGTTTAATTGTACTGTAAAACTATAGGGAAAGCTGATTAACCAAATCTGTCATCAGGCAGTAAGGCTCTGATTTCAGATACCATGTGCACAGCACTACATGCTATTCATAATAGTGACTCAACATCCAGAGCACATGACAATACCAGATTTCTCAGCTGAAAACAATCTTATCCCCAGACTATATTGTTATAACGATCACTCAGATCATGATCTTTATCCATGGATAAATAGTGAAATAAACAATTGAACACCAGATATTGCGGTACACACAACTTCAGTAACATTTTAATAACTTCAAGACACTAGTATACACAGTTCTCCAGGTTTACAGTTGTCCAACATACCTTGTTCTAACAATAATGAATATCACCTAATTAACACTTCCACAACAAATATAAATCACCAATTACCGATGGCCGTACATTGAATCGCAAATTTAGAACTGCTTGGCTACCAAGGCTGGCAAATTTATACTAACCAAGGTTGTGAGATTGTTCCATGCCATTGTTCTCAATACGTGGAGAACATTTGATGACCCTCTGGAAGATGTAGAAATCTGTAGATCATTTAACTGTGAGTTAGCCAAATTTGTAAACATTGCTGCCATGCAAGTTGCCTGTCTCGTAGGCATAACTCCCTCCCTTCCTTAAGCGTGTTGTTTAAGCATAACTCTGAAATATGAGTAGTTTTATCCATTATTACTGCAGTGACTTTTTTATTGTTTTTAATTTTTGGTTTCAATAAGTCTTTGATTGATGTTATCCAAGTGGTCCTGATGATGGTCGTGTGAACATTTTGGTCATTGCAATGTCAAGGTAACACTTATCACTCTCTAACGAAAGCTCTTAGGTGTCATAATGTAAATTATTACCTACATATACATAATATTTTCCCACAGACTTTTGATCTTTCTCTGTAATATAAATATTTTAAAAAATATATGTCTTCTTGTATGTGAATTACTATTTATAGTGAGAAATGGTCATTGGTTATGATTCAAGCTTGTAATGATAGTTAGCAGGCATAGTAGGTGTAGTTTGGCATGAATACAATTATGTGTAGGCTATGTATTTATTGTTATACGAAATGCTTTAAAGTATGCAAATTTAGTGTTGCAAGTTTTAAATATTGAATATTTCAAATAATAGAATATAATTGTCACGTGAAATATTTTTTAGAATATACTAATACTATGATATTGAAGTACAAAAAGGTGTTACAAGCCTGTGTGATAGATTACAACAATGAAAATACAGTATATGTGTTTTATAAATAGTAAAGTTGTTTGTTACTAAGCTAGTAAGGTGTTAAATACTGATGGTGTGATCATGAGAAACTATTGATGTCTAAATTTTTATGAACTTTTTATCTGTAATTGTCATCTTGTCTGCAGTTCTGTGTCTGGTATAGGATGGTTTGAAAGCCTCAAAATAATTTCTAATAATGAATTTTTTTATTTATATCACATTAGCTGTTGTTTGTTAATGTATTTTATACACATCAGTATATAAAATGAACACCTATGCAAGGTACAAAATAAAATCATAATCATGGAAGATAGATGGAAGTGAACAAGCAATGGAATATATAAATAATATAACCGTCTATCCTGTAACAACTTTTCTGCAGATACACAAAATTAACTATTATTGCTTATTACAAATAATATTTAGACTTACCTTAAAAGGACAATGAATGTCAAAATGTGTATGGTTTTTGTATCTCAGTGAGGAATTTCAAGAGGGTTTGAGGAGGCACCTCTAAAAGCCTCCTCTGCAAACGCAACACTATTATTATTTTTATTCGGGAACTATTCTGCAACTTTAGATTTCAGTTATAATTCACTGTCTTCAAACCACAGACTTGATTATACTTGAACATTGTGAATATCTATTTTTGCCCCTCATATACTTAACATACAGACCAGATGAAAGGCATAAATAAATTTAAGAGAGTAAATGAGATTGTAATTAATATAATAAAATATCATTCAGTCAGATTATAAATTTTGACAACAATCTATGCAATTAACAACAATAGACCTGCTAATACAAACAAACCTTTTTTATTAATAACACTCATATGTTAATATGTTTTTATATAAATTATTTTTTTTTTAGAATGAACCTTTTTTTCTTGTGTGACTGGTTTAGCTTAAAATCACATTTTCTTAAAAATAACATTTAAGTGTGTTGTTTATGTAAAAAAAAAAATTTACTTTGGTTATTCTCTAATGAACCATTATTATTGTATCAAATGGCTGCAACATTGTAAGTTATTAGTGACCAGAAAGGGAATATAATAATGATTCCATAAATCGATTACAATATTTATTGATGGTATTTTTACTGACAAGAATGTTGATAAGTATGTATTTATTGAAGACTGTATTCTCTTTAGCAATGCTAATATATTTTATTATTTTCAAAAATGTTGAAACTAAATGTAGAGAATTGTGTCCAGTTTTGAAATGTACAGTCTCTTTTCAATCATAAAGTTTATCTTAATTTTATTTTGTACAGTTTCAAGTTTCCATATAAAGGCTTCATCTTCTTCTTCTTTTGCACCTCACAAATTAGGCACTTTGCCTGTTCCGTCTTCACAGAGTATCTCTCCATCTCACTCTCGGTATTCCTATATCTCTTGTACCGAAGGGTCTATATCGAACCGCAACCTTAGGTAGTCATCCATCCTCCATTCTGTCCAGATGCTGTAACCATTCCCTGCGATATGTCTGGATTTTTATCATTTATGGAGGATACCTGTAGCTCTTCTGTGGAGAATACCTGTTGAACAGACCACTTTTCAGAGTTTCTGGGAACAGCTTTTAAAAATTAAAAGCATTTAATGTTGGCTCAGTTATCTTTAATTTGTCAGAAAGTGAGATCATTTGCTTGATAACAGTAGCCAGACAATTCCTTGTAGAAATTTAATTGAAAAACAAAATCTCTGATCTCAAGTGAGTCATAACTTGGTAGAGTAATGTATTGGTTGCTGTAGGTCATGGTTATAATTCTTTACTCCCTTCGTAGTGTATAAGAATATCAAATTTTGTCATACAAAGAAAATCATTACAGATATAAGTACAATTAAATGCTTAAAAGCAATAGGTAGTTGAGTTAAAAATTTTGTCCATAATTTTATATCCCTGGTACTTTCATTTTATTTTTGCATGTTAATGGTTAGTTTTTCATCTCATCATTTCATGAATCATTTATAACATTTATATGACCTTTATGATATATTTATCTGTTTGCCTTTTAAAATTTTTGTATGGTTGTGCCTTGTTCCTTGCACACGTTTGTTGGGTGACATTCAGAAGTCGGGTTGTTTTGCCAGTCACCTTCTGTTTAAAACCTCTGTGTGCTTTCAAACCCTTTTCTGCAGCCACTTGGTCTAACACCCTTTTTAACCTCTTCACCAGATTTTTCCAGTCAGCTGTTCCCTCTCATGTCACAGTCGCACACTTATTGCACCTAAGTTTTGGTGTTTGGTGTTCCTTCTAATGGGGCTTTTCCATAAATTTTTATCACGTATCTTTGTAAACACTTGATCATTATATTTTTTATCCTCCCGTGAAATGTTTAATATTCTCCTCCAGCACACTACCAAGAAAGTCTTTAATTGGATATTTGGTTGCCTTTCTTTTCAGTGGTCCGTGATCCATAAACCGTAATTCAGAGAACTGTATGAGATTATTTCTTGTTTTAAGTCCAGTGTTCCTTCATGTAAGCAATTTTTACTTTTTCATAAAAGCTAATTTGCATGTGCCTTGTTTGTCAAGCATTTACTGAAAAAAATGACATGCAATCGTTGAGTAATAAAAGAAATTATCAAATGTTCCTGTTAAAATATGTCCTACTGTTATTGTTTTATATTTCTGCTCATATATGTTTACCAACAAGAAATTAATTTATCCAGATGTGTAGAATTTGTATTAACGTACTAACGAGAACAAAATCAAAATAATACTGATACAGTCTTTACTTTGTATCATTAAAAGGTGTTCAGTGCGTGTTGTTCAAGTAATCATTGTATTAAACTGTAGTCTTGTCATGCTGGTGGTGTTTGTGTAGTTATTTTTCTTAGATGCTGTGATGAATGTTAATGTTAATGTAGCATAGCGTTGTTATGTGAAAGTTGATTATTGAAAAGTGTATTTTGCACTCTAAATATTTGTTCTGTTTAATATATACACAAATGTATGTGTGGTATATTTGTGTGAAACTTTTCAGAATATATACAATTTGTTACCGTAATATATACAATTTAACATTTTGTTAATATATACAATTTATACATTTATAATAATATTATTATTATAAGTTAATTAACATTGTTATGTTAGACGTTTATTTATGATTAAACATAATATTATATATATATATCGTTTCAAGGGGTATGACTTTGTAAGCTTTAAATCTTTTGTATTTCACCAGTATGGTGAATGTGATGATTAGCAAGTCTTTGGTTTTTTTTCATGTTACTGCAATATTTTTATTTTAGTCTTATATTTATATTCATCAATTGCCTTACTCTTTTGTATAATAGATAATTTGCTGTTCTGATTAAAGTTTATGAAAATTTGAAGATATTATTACCAGAAGTATTAGCCAGTTATTGCATTTCATGATTAACACATATTCTGTTAATCTACTTCTTTATTTTTATCAAGCTGGTAACTTAACTCCTGTAGTCATTTACCCTGGAAAGTCAACCTGGAGACCAAAGATTCATTGCATACACTAAAGAGGATGAATGATGCACAACTTACATGTATGGTAACATTTTTATTAGAAGTTTTAGACCGTGTTAGATGTTTATATTGTTTTTGCTTTGTTATTTTGTATTGTTCAACTTGTGATTTTCTGCGGGTCAGTCATTTTTAGGACTAGTCATCTTGAATAATTTTGTATTAAAATGTAGCAGTTATGAACAAAACTAACTTGTGATTTTATGTACAATTATAATTGTAAAAATTGTATAATGTTTTAATTAAGTAAGCTACAGCTGAACTACAGTCCATTATGATCAAATCAAAGGGAATTAAAATCAAAATTGTTTTCACTCATATCATGACAAGCTAATTTGAGTATTAAACATACAATATGGTGTGTAATTCAAAACTGTCCTCCAAATTCAATGTTTTCTTTGAATTATGATATACAAGTTGCCTAATGTAGTATGATCACATCGGTCAAAGTGTATAATCTATCACAAGAATTTGGGTTTGTTTTCTTTTATATCAAACATAACCAAAACCTAATTTTTGCGTGTACTTTCATCTGGCATATAACATTAATAATAATAACAGTAAAACCAGCAGGGGGGCATGCCAGACTCATGGCAGCGAGTCTTTTGGGCATAGAATATGTTGTGAAAGCTGTAGGGTTACCAGAGTGTTGTGGTAATGAGCAAATACGTGTTTTGTCACAAAGAGTATATTTACAAAGATCACACACAAGTTTATTTTAAAAATTTGCAGAGTCGACACAAGTTTATTCACAAATTTTAGAAGTCGTATTTACATGGGTGACACAGGTTTATGCACAAATACAAAGTTTTATTTACAAGATTATACACAAGTCGTTAAATTGGCTCAACCATGACTTTATTCACAGTGGGCCTGTGATTTGAGAAGTAGCTGATATAAGGCAAGGGATCGACGCTGATCTTTCAGGTTTCAGGTAAACGTCAAGTTAATGGTGGTGTTACCAAACTTTGTTGACGATCGAGTCACCATATACTCTAAGTTAAAGTATTCCTTCATAAAGCCTAAAGCATGTAAATAGTCTGTGTATCAACATTGAAGTCTTCCATGATCACCATCGGGAATTCAGTGTCCATGATCACGTCAAATTTTTTTTCGTGTTCTCAGAGTACCTAATAATCAAATCGACTTCAGATCGGAGATGGTGATGTTTGGGTAAATGTTTGTACAACCAAGTACAAATCTCAATTTGCCATTTAGCGTGATGTCCACCAGACATATGTCTTCAACAGAGTTTTTGATAATTCATTTCTTGGCATTCAAGTCGATCTCAGTAACTTGATATTTGATAGGACTGCATAAATTTCTGCAAATTGTGACACCATCTGCAAAGAAGTGGATGGTGGCACAGCTGTGTCCGAGTCATTCTTTGCACCTTCATCTTGAACCCTGACAGTTACCATCGGATTGATCAGATCCATCAGACTTTTGAATTTGACTGTCATGTGTGATGTCAGCTGTATGTGCAACCAAACTCTGGGCATTAATGTTGGTTATTATAACTGTGGCCATGTTTTCTGTTTCACTATTTTCCTCATCCTCGTAGCAGGCAGTGAAGCATCGCACTTACTCTGTGGTTGTCAGCACTTGGCTGCCGCATCTTTGAGGCATTGTTGGTAAGCCCTTTGACATTCATCATTGTCAGACTGTGATGGATTCGTTGAGACTTGCTCTGTTATCCTGTATGCATTCATAATACTTTTGAGCACATCACTAGATACTGTCCATAGTACTAGTGTCCATATACTGTGACATTTTGTCCTAACACAAAATTTTCATGACTATGATTGTCACTTCACTACCTCTCTTTACTGTCATTATTGTTGCTGTTCACAATGTAGATAGTCCTTCATTAGGTGAATTCGATGAGACCTCACTCAGCACTATATTAGTTCGGAGTCTCAAGCTATACTAATTATACTATGACCGAACAGTGTAAATGTGACTGGTTTCTTACTCCCCTATCCGTGCTGATTGATACAATACTGCACTGAGTAAGTGCTATTTATAGCCGTTGTTCCCATGCATTTCGAGTTGCATATTCTAGAATCGTGCATGTTTTGTCGTACAGAAGATATTGCAGTTTCTTTTGTGATACGATTTTTGTAACACTTGAAATCCTGCCTGGGGCAAAATTATATGAAATATTTAATTACATCTACATCTAATCAAATAAGCAACTTCATTGATCATAGTTGCTTTCTGTAGTCTTTTTTTAATGTTATGTCATAATTCAAAATATCTGTGTGTGTGTGTGTGTGCGCACGCGCACATGCGTGTGTGCAGTAATATTGGCTTATTGTAAACATTTGTTTAGTCTCTTGGATTTTAGAATAAACTATTTGAACGAATAATACACAAATTATTAGTTGGTAGTACATATATGCAGATGATGTAGTTTTTGCTGAATATTTTAAACGTTGAACACAGATGAAAAGTCAAACTATGAAACTAGGTGACCAAGGATAGGTTAATAGTCCTAGAAATGCACTTTTGATATTATTTTTTTATAGTGTTAAGCATTTGTATTTTGACAGTTGAAAATACTAGTCAATAAAATGTGTATGATGTTAAAAAGGTTTTTCAATAAATAATCAAATCTTTAATGCTTGTTTATTCAGTTTCTTCATTATGTATGTTTAAATTTATAAATGAATAAGTACTACTACAAACACTTACTGGAAATGAAAATCCCAGCAAAACTTGTACGAATGATCCAGCTAACAATGAAAGAAATACACTGCATGATACGATGTATACAATCTGATGTCTCTGAAGACTTTGAGACACGTAAAGGTATTAGGCAGGGGGATGGTTTAGCATGTTTATTATTCAACCTTGCTTTGGAGAGTGCAGTAAGGGAATCTGAGATACAGGTTGGTAGAACAATATTCAACAGGTCCGTTCAGCTATTATCACATGCTGATGATATTGACCTAATGGGCTGGTCTTATGCTGCAGTGAATGATGCATTCCTTGCATTAGATAGAGCTGCCAGAAGAGTTGGCCTGGTAGTTAATGATGCCAAGACAAAATATATGCGCACCCAACTATATCAAAATGTGTTAATGAGTTGTTTTAACACATGCTAATGAATTTAAATAAATAAACAGAGCTGTACTCAGAAGTCATAAGAGGATTAGGTACCAGCAGCAAACTCTGCCTCATCATTAATTTCTGATCTGTTCACCACCCATTGAACAAACCTTAAGTTCTAAGCAATGCTGGAACCACATACACTCCACACAAAAATTCTAGATCTTCAGAACTAGAAGATCCCCACCTATTGGAGGTGGCAAATAGCTGGGAAGTGAGGCTATAATCAGTTCCTCATTACACAATAAAGATGTTACATATTGGAGTGCAGTGTATTATCAACTTCTTGACACTTTAAACCAGATTTCCCAAGAAATCTCGCATACAATTTTCAGTAAATTCTGAAGCCTACAAATTCTATGTGCATATTTTCTATCTTGTATAAGTGTATTCATACAGATAAATTACAGACAAGTTTTTTTTTAGATGGAATTTGTAATTGCATGGTGAAAACATACAAGCACGTACCAGAATTTATGTTATGATCAATTTTTACTTGGCTGCTAGATTACCAGAATTCTACTGATAATTTTGTGCATGTCAAACAATACAGGCTATCATATGGTACACTGTCAGTTTTATGTTCCTCTAGTTTATTTTCTATGTGAATTTGAATATAGGTGTGTGTGTGTGTGTGTGTGTGTGTGTGTGTGTGTGTGTGTGTGTGTGTGTGTGTGTGTGTGTGTGTGATTTTGTGTGTGCGCACGCGCACATGTTTTTTTTTTTGGTAGTGTAGATTATTAACACTTTCCGTGCCAAGTTCAAGCCCACCTTGAGTTAAGTCACCCGTACCAAGCCAGTGTCTAGCTCGGGCTGTATTTGTAATCTTGTACAAAGTTCACTGGTAGCTAGAAACCATTTTATTCACTTCTCAATATTAGGTTAATAGATGTATAAAATGTTATACAATATTCAGACATATTCAAAGCCCAAATTGGTGGACATCAAAAAAAGGAGTCAACATGGCACTTCCATGAACATTAAGTTTAACTGTGCCTGATTGATTCAAAGTGTAACAGTAGCCTTATGTTATTTTAAACAATATAAAACAGTGAATTTTCTTCTATTTTCTTGTTATATTTTTTATGTACACTAGTTATATTTTAATATATTGACAAGAGTGATTTAGGCCTATATTTACAAAAAATTTTCGTATGTGTAAAAAATTTATATTACTTTTTTCAAAAATTAAAAACGTGGTTTGGTTATGGTGACAGTAATAATTATTTATGTACATGTTTAATACTCTTTTAAAGAACAACTCTGACTGTTATGATGTTTGGATCATTAACATTGACCAAAAGATTAATTTAATTATGATTTTTTTTATGTTAAAAAATGTCCAGTTTTATGGTATTAACAGCCTTGTAATAGGCCAGCAAAGGGTTAATAATAAATGACTTTTATTGAAATGAGTCAATGAAAGTTTTTGTGTCTCGACACCAAACCTTTCATTGAGGGGGTTTTGTGACAGTACAGAAATACCTATTACCATAATAATGGGATTAAGGGATCTTACATTGTCTTTTTATTCTAATCATGAATATTAACCAGGGCTAGGTTAGTTTTGCCCAAGTCCCAATAAATACCCATATGATATATTTGGATATTGAGAGGTATTGTTGTTAGTAGACAAGTGATGAATTTTCTAGTGGTATATTAAGGTGAAATGTTGTAAAAGAGTTTGGGTAATAATGATAAATAAAGGCATTGGAGTTAGTTAAATAGAGTTAATGGGAGTTAGTGAAAATAAGGATGTTGAGATACTGATAATATATAAAGAGGGTGTTAGATATTTTAGGGACACAGTGGTTAGTGATTATATATGTAGAGGTGAGTAATGTGAATGGTAATTATATATGTTGTTGATGATGATATTTTGTAGTAAGGATCCGGTGTAAGGAGTGATCAACGTGCAGCGTTGTGGCAGGCGGAGCAATTTTGGGTTAGAGTGTTTGCCGATATTTTCAATATTTGGTGGAGGGCAAATGGTTAGGAATGGATATGGCCAGGTAGGGAACATACATCCTTGTACAAAAAGGAGCGGTGCCAGAGGATTTAAATGGGACTAGTGAAGGGGGTTATTATAGAGATATTGGTGTCATAATATGTTAATGGTTAGAAGCGGTTGTTAGTTAAAAAGAGGTGAGTAAGGTTAGATTGACAAATGCCAAAGTAAGATATAGAGAATAGTGAATAATAGAGAGTCACCCAAACTAATAAGGATAAAAGGGTTAGAAAAGGAAAATTCATAGTAGGAAGGTGAGGTAAATGAAAGGTAATGATGAATTTGAAATTTTTTTTTTGTATAGAATCTAATGATAAGGAATGTTAAATAATAAAAGTTGAAAAGAGTTGATAATAGTAATGTGTTATAAAGTTTTATACAAGTTATTTACATGTGAATTGTTCAGTGTTAGTGTTTAATGTGTAATGTACAATGTTTTATTGTGTTTTATTATGTTGATGGTACAATAGGCTGGGAGGTTACTACAGGGTAGTAACGATAACAATGTTAAATTTTAAAGAATTAGTAGTGAGATTGATGTTGGTTATCAAGTCTATAGTAAGGATTCTGTAGTAAAGAAAATTAAATAGTTTTGAAGGGCTTGCCATAATAGTTAAATATGCTGATGTTATTTGAAATAAATTAGTAGAGATAGTAGTTGTTGTTTGAGAATAGAATTTGTTTTATGTTTAGTATAAGAGTATGTTTTCTTGTGGTGAGAGAAGTAAGTTGATGTTGACTGGAGTCAGAAAGTTGATAAAAAATATGCAGGAGTGTTGAAAGGTGGAAGGATTTATCTATCTTAAATCTTGTTTTTTTGTGTTATTTGAAAACTTATGAGTTAAGAAAACCAACGCCTCTAAACACAAGCCAATGCATCTAAGGGGAGACATATCAGTTGCGGATATGTGGATAAATAAGGCCACTATTTTAAAATTTTGTATTACATGTTTCAGAGTTTTGTGGTGTTGTGACCGCGGTCCTGTGCTGGCCGGAGCGGCAGAACAGGAGCGTTCAGTGCCTCATGGCCTTATGGTGTAGGGATCTCTCCGGAGAAGTCCAGTAAGGTCAGAGGGTACGAGCAGCATCATTGGACCAAGGGTAAGTGATTGAAATTCTTTTATATTAACACTACAGGGGGTTGTGGCAACATATCTGGACTGATCCTTTTAGAAGCGTGTGAATGAGTCAATGAAAGTTTTTGTGTCTCGACACCAAACCTTTCATTGAGGGGGTTTTGTGACAGTACAGAAATACCTATTACCATAATAATGGGATTAAGGAATCTTACATTGTATTTTTATTCTGACCATGAATGTCAACCAGGGCTAGGTTAGTTTTACATTGATAAACCGAGCACATGTTTCCACCGGATGTGTGGTGTATATTATGCAAATACGATAGAATACAAATACATAATTATCAGATATATTATTGTTATTATGTAAATAAACAGTAACTAACAGATGGCTCCCGAACTGTGGACTTTATATAAGATTCATATTATATAAATAGGCCAAAAGCAGAGGTAGACGGGTAGTGAAATATACGAAAAAATAGAGGTTACCTGTATAGGTTATGTATGGTATGAGTAGAGTATAACACTACAACTAAAATAAATTTATTATTATTAATATAATAAAAAATGGCAAACAGTAATGAGACGAGTAGAACAGAGTCAGAAATGATGGGTGATAGTATCCATTCAACACCAGCCCCAACAAAAAGAGTGGAAGAAAATGACATAATAAAAATGATGAAACTGCTTTTTAATGAGCAGAGCATCAAATTTGATACGAAATTAGATAATTTTAATGAGAAATTAAATCAATTTGATGAACAATTTAGCGATATTAAAAAAGAAATTAAGAAACAAGGTTGTAATTTTGACGAAAGAATAAGCGAAATAGAAATACAGTGTGACGGTATACAAAAACAAACAGAAACTAGTAATGAGCAATTTAACAATAAAATAAGTCAATTAGACGACAAAATTAAGCAAATTAATGAGACAGTTCAAAACCAAATAGAAACACAGTATGAACAAATAGAGAATAAATGTTTAACCACAGTTAATGAACAGATAGAGAGTAAAACTAATTGTGAAACAAATAAACAAATAGAAATGAAAACTAGTATTTTACAGCACAAAATAGAGAAATGTGAATTAGATGTAATAGACATAACCAAACATTTTGAAACAATAGACCAAACAGTATCAAAATATGAGAATAACACTAATGATAGAATGAGCATGTTACAAAGTAAAATTAAAGAAATAGATAACCTAGTTATACAAAACGATAATAATATGCATGTTAAATGTAATGTGATTGAAAATGATTTAATGAAAGTGAAAAATGAGTTACGGGGGGAAATTCAGAAAAAATATACCGGTATTACGGAAAGAATAATCGTAACTAGGGACATGTACAGTGAAATAGAGTTAGAAAATTTTAACCACGAGAACAGAATAATACACCCTATGAGATTTTTAAATCAGACGCGGGAATACAACCATTTTTGTAACCATAACTGGGAAATACAACTAACGAAAATTGTCAAATGTTTTAAAGGCAATTCTATCATATGGGCGGAGGCGCACAAAAATAGAATGGGACAGTTTTGAAACGTTCGAGAGGGCATTCAAAGATAAATTTTGGGCGGAAGAGGAACAAGAGAGTTTAAGAAGTCGTATTATGGGAGTAGGTAATTTTGTAGGGCACAATAATATAACAATGTACATGACAAAATTGTATAATGAGGCAAAATACCTCGAACCACCCATACCATTTAAATCGTTCGTCAGATATGTGAGTAAACATCTACCCAGAGAGCACAGATTACCTTAATGACGAAGGAGATAGAGAATTTAAGTGAATTAGAATGGGTTTTAGACATTTTGCAAAGTATTAGGGATCGTGAAATAATTAGACGACCTATACAGACTAACCACCATAATAGTAACACAGAATTTAACCGACATAAGAGTAGTTATCAGGGAAATAATGAGCACAATAATAATTATAGACCCAGAAATCATTTTCAGCAGACAGGTGAGTGGAATTGTTCCAGATGCGGAAGAGAGAACTACGCTCACAGACAACAATGTTTCAGATGCAAACTACCTAAAGAAGAACAAAGGAGGAGAGAACACGTGAAACAATATGCACCGACCGACAAAGGAGGACCAGGTACCAGTGGGACTTCAAACCACAGGCAAGGACAACCAAGTGGTCAACAGCAACAAGAGATGAATAATAGCGGACGACAGCCAGAAAACTAGAACCAACAGTGGTAGCAAGGACCCGACCACTGTTCAGAGAAGCGCATGAGGTCCAACCAACGGAGGACATCCCAAGTAACGTCATCAAAACAGGCATAGTAGCTGATTTATTAGAAGAGGAGAACCATATGTTAGAGGAAGTGAGAGCAGGATTGACAGAAATTCAGGTAACTATAGAAGGTAAGCATTTTAGAACACTGGTGGATACAGGGAGTGAAATTTCAGTGATAGCAGAAAATATTTTAAATGATTTGAGAGAATTTAACAAGAATATTCCAGTTTTACCAGTAGCAGGGGTTACGGTGATAGGAGTCACAGGGGTACGGAGTAAGCGTGTGACGAAACAAATACACTTGAACTTTTTGGTAAATGGTATAGAGTTTGACAGTACATTCTTGGTAGTTAAGGGTTTGAGTTTGGACATTATTTTGGGTAACGATTTTTTACAGAGGAATAGAGCGGTAATAAATTTTAAAGAAAAGGTGATAGAGTCAGACGGAGTGACCGGTCGGTAAGAGTTAATTTTGAACGGGTGATAGATAAAATTAAAACAACTGGTGTAAAGTTATTGAAGAAACGAGTAGATGAGAATAATAGCGATACTAGAATCAATTGGTGTAGAGAGGCAGAGTATATTTATGATGATGATAACGAAATGAGTAATATTAATGATGCAGTGTGGGAGATAAGGGCAGATAAGTTTCGGAGTGAAGGGTCCGATGTAGGGAGTGGCCAGCGTGCGGCGTTATGGCAGGTGATAGAGCAGTTTAAGGGAGTGTTTGCCGATGTACCAGGTAGGGCAAAAGATTATGAATGTACATTACAGATAAGGGAACACACCATTCATGCAACGGAGTTATCCTGTGTCTTACTCCAAAAGACGAGCGGTGCAAGAGGAATTGGATAAAATGCTGGAAGGTAAAATTATAGAGAGATCAGTATCGCCCTACTCGAATCCTTTGGTGGTAGTAATCAAGAAGGACGGCAGAGTCAGGTTGTGTTTAGATGCGAGGAGAATAAACCAGATAATTATACCCGACCGAGAGTCACCAGAAGCGATCAATGAGATATTCCAGAAATTCAGCGGCGTGAAGTATATGACATCGCTGGACCTTACTGCAGGATATTGGCAGGTACCGTTAGCAGAGGTGAGTAGAAAATACACCACATTTTTATTCAATGGAAAGAATTACCAGTTCAGGGGACTACCTTTTGGATTAAATACCAGTGTGGTGAGTTTCATCAAATGCTTAGATAACATTTTGAGACCCAAGGACTTGGATTTCCTGACAGTTTATGTGGACGACATTTTGATTGCATCCCGAACTTTCGAGGACCATTTGGAACATTTAAGGTATGTACTGACGAAATTGGTGACAGGAGGACTTACAGTGAATTGGGACAAGTCGGAATTTTTACAGACAGAGATTAAATTTTTAGGTTTTATTATTACGCCGGAAGGGATCTCAGCAAACCCGGACAAGGTCGAATCGATCATGCTGTAACCCCTACTTCATCTTGAGTAGTTAAAACAAAAAGAATATTTCTTTTTGTAAAGAGGGGCCACAAGTTAATTAAAACTAGGCTAAGGCCTAGAGAAGCAAAAAATTGTGCCGGGTCCAGTATGACGGGACTTCCAATGAAAACTCAAGAATTAAATAATTAACAATCCCATTTTATTATTCTATCTCATAACAACAATAATAAAAAAAATACAACAGTGATTTATAATTCCCCTTTAAATAGTTAAATAAAGAAGTATACTCTCCCAACAAGGCCACCTGAAAAATATTAACTGAATCCAAGAAAATAATTGCTATGTCACACCATCAATGAATTGAAATTTTAAAATAATCATTAACCTCAAAATAAAGCTCCCATTAAACTATTTAATAAAATATAAAATGATATTATATGTTCCTTTTATAATACTGTATATAAATTAATGAAGATAAATGATTTCATTCCTTGTTACTATTAATAATAAAAATAATTACTCAACAAATTAAATAAATTTTAAAGGTGACAATTCCTATACTTGTTAAATAAAATAATTAATTTCCTTAAAGAAATGATCAGCCACGATTATTGAGATAGAATACCTCCCTTAAAAAGAAAATGAAAAGGATATATCCACATGACTACATGTGTTAACTTTCTGTTGTAAAAGACCCTGAATAATAAATCCCTATATCCCAAGTTCCCACCAAAAGTACAGAAAATGTATAATATTTATAACCCCCAAAATGTACACAGAAATATACACACATAACATGTTCCACAGGACAAAAATACATTATACAATTGTATACATAAAATACATAAAGGTCTCTTGCCACGCCCTTTTTTATATTACCCTTCTGGTGTATATAAATTCTAACTTTTCCTTTTATAATAATCCGAATTAGGATTATTAATTTACATTTATAATAGTACCCACATGGTGTGGGTTAATTGCACGTCATGTGTATAAGAGAATGTATAGCATACAAATGTCCCCAGGACCTAATAAAAATTCAAAAGTAAGTGCCTAAGTGGCTAAGTGCTTAAGTATCTAATTCCGGTGAGAAATAAAAATTGTTTTAAAATAATTAACGCCCCCCAGTTATCAGAATTAGTATAAAGAATTTATATATACTTAAATAGGGCCAATTAATGAAAAGAGAAAATTGCACAATATTAGCACCTTATAAAAAAATACACTTGGGTCAGAGACGGACATGTTCATTCAACTTTCGGCTTGTTTCAACAAACAAGTCTCGACAAACAAGTTGAAAAGTGTTTCGACATGCATAGCTTGGTTGAAACTAGTTAAAAATTCGCCTACCTCCCCAGTAATCTTTTTATACAAATGAAATAAACTGATATTTTAAATTAAGAGAAAATATATGTTTTTATGCATAGTAAATTAAACCTGAGAAAATTACTAATAACAAAACTGACTTTAAATCTGTAGCGATAGCCCTATAAAGAAATGAGTGGAAATCTATGTTGGATGCTGTCTTGTAACCATGTCGGTCTCTGAACTGACAATTTACTATAAATATATTGAAATTTTACAATTAATTCTTTTTCTTAGTGTACACACTAAACTGTCCCATCAATTGGGGATCCAAATGAATGTTTACTTGAACGGTAGAAACTGATGGTTATGTATAACTGGTGGTGCCATGTTGATTCTACGTGTTAATTATAAATGGTTGTTTTTCACCTGCTTATGGGTCCAGAAGGATGATCTTTTATTGGTAACGTGGCGGTCTTATGATTGGCATGTTGTTGTTGTTGTGGTGAGCTAATTCTCTTCGGTGGCGAGTGTGGAGCTTTTAAGATGGAATTCGTTCAGTCATGTAGCAGGACTTGTCTCTGGTCGGCGAACCCTGATCACACATTATATTTTTAGTGAGAGACCACACACAAATGCCCCCACTGTTTGGACACCCTCCAAAATACATATATAAAGGCAACACCTAGTTATGGGCTACATAATGAAACTTGGTAAAATTATTTTGGCCAACATGCCTTATTTAAAAACTCTCTAACAATGATTCTTTATAAACTGAACCTCACCTAATGTGAGTTACTTTTTGCAATATAAAATTTTATTTTGGCTTTGTAACATCTTATGAACTTATTACTTTGAGTGAAATGGTGGTTACCACGTGGTGCAGAATTTATTTAAAACACATAGTTTTCTTACTACATATAATTTGAGAACACCATTAATTTGAATTTGACATGATTTACATTTAATGTGCCTGAGTAAGTTCCCATATATATGTATAAAGTTTTACTGTCATTGTAGCAAAACTTTATACCACTTAACCAACAACTATTGTGCAACATTTTGATGTACACGTATCTCATCACATCGGTGTTAATGAAAGTTCAAACTTAATTATTTTGTTGTTAATGTACTTTAGGTTTTAGGGCCGAGATTCAGACACTCCAATAATCTAGTTTTATCGGTTTATAAAAACTTTACAACAATTACGTATCTCACAATGCATGATTCGACAAGTGGGTACGCTTACTCAAGCTTACTAAAAAAAGTTTGTTTTCTCCCGTGAAATGTAGTATTTGATAGATATAATGTAATTAAGACTCACCGCAGTCGTTTAAGAACTTATTTTTTCATAGCTGTTAGAAGATGTAGATGGAATTAATTCTCCTCTCCACCGAAGAGAAAATAATGTCGATCGTCACCCACGCGGTATGTAGCCAGACAGACCTTAACAGAAATTTTCGTTCCTTGTTCGTTTGGGTAAGGAAAATCTCACCAGGCTGCAGCACCGTTTTTTAAAACTGCTGCAAAAACTCAGCAGATGGCAACACTTATCAAATAGTGTAGAGTAGAAAACGGTAGTTTCTGCTCTTCCGGGTAGGGAGCAGCACTAATTATTGCTTTAATTCTGTACTGCCCTTAACTACCAACGGTAGATACATTAATTTCGCATCGTTTTACCGCTAGGTATCGGTGCACTCTCCGATTGGAATTGACTGACAGAGCTGAACGACAAAGTTCAGCACACCCTCACCCCAAAAGGGCAACATAGTTGCCCCAACGTTAAAGGTCAGGAGGGTACCCTGCAGTGTACCTCTCCCCAAAAGATACCGGTGGACGTCGTGGTTGGGTTGGCTCAGCTGAGCTTGCTCTCAGGAGAACAGAAATCAAAAAGGAAAATGAAAGAGACGAAAGAAGATATGTATTATGTAAGTGTGCGGGTGCTGCATGCTGACCTGATCAGAGTCCGCATACAGCACAAGAGAGAGAGGCAGCAAAAGACAAAAGAAAGATTCCTACCTAGGTAGATCTTCCGATCTCCTGAGGCTCGCCCCATTCGCCTGAACACGACTTCCACATTTAACAAGGACCTCCGTCCTATCTTTACGGGGACTATCCCCCTTCGAACGTTTTTGATAGCCCCCGACAACGTTTGAGTTTGGAAATGTGGCTTGTCATCAATTTTTGTTTGTCTCCCGGTACGCCCAGCCGGGCCGTCACCGGTCACGTAAATCCTATGATACGGTATGGCCCCGACCAACGGTAGCATAGTTTCGCAGCACGTTTGTCGGCGGCCGAGCTGAGTGGGTGGCTTTGGCAATAGACCCAGTCACCAATCCGGAAGGGGTTTGGAATACGCCCCTGATTATAACGCCGACGGACCCGCTCGTGCGCTCGCAGCAAATTCTTCCGAGCCATTTTCCATCTCTCCGCAGTTCTATTATTGGGCTCCCGCGGCAGAAGATCTTCGATATCCCATAGGTTGGTCAACGGGAGTGCGGGCGAGAATCCAAACAAAATTTCAAAGGGCACGGCCTGATGACTGTCGTGTCTGGCCGTGTTGAAGGCTAATTGTAACCACTTCAGATTCTGATCCCAGGTGGTTTGTTGCTCAGCGTGATAAGCAATCAAGGCGGACCGGAGATTCCGATTGAATCTCTCCGCATGGGACGGTTGTGGGTAATAAGGGGACGTGGTTACGTGTTTGATGCCACTGGCGAAACACATACGCCTGAATTCGTTTGAAATAAATTGCGGGCCATTGTCCGAGACAATGATGGTCGGAAGACCGAAATGCTGAAAAACGTGGTTCTGTAAAGCGTTGATGATCAAACGAGCGGTTGCCTGTCGTAAGGGCAGTAGCCAGGCAAACTTTGAAAAAGCATCTACGCAAACAAGGAGGTAAGCATTACCTGACTTGCTACGGGGGAACGGCCCCACGTAGTCAATAAATAACTTTTCCATTGGTCTGCTCGCCACCTCAGAAGATAACCCTAATTTCGTGTTCTGGGCAGGCTTGCTCAAGCCACACAGATGACAGTTTTTTACTCTCGTCGCGATGTCTCTATCCATGCCCTTCCAGATAAAATGTTTCCTAATACTGGAAATGGTCTTCGAAATTCCCTTGTGGCCTCCGATTGGGGAATCATGGTAATAACTGAAGACCATGGGCACTAATTTGCTAGGCAGAACGATTTTAGGTGCTCGTCCTTTTCTTTCTCGACAACAAAGGACTCCCTTGGACAAGAAATAAGGGGCCTGTACGTTACCCTGCTTAATATTTTGGATGACTTGACCCAGCACTTCGTCGTTTAACTGATGGGGTAACACATCAGTGAAGGCTAATGGAAAATCGAGAAGAACGGAACAGGGTTGCTCAGCTTGGGCATCACTGGGTTGGGCAAACATACGGGATAAGGCATCTGCAACCACATTCTGGGATCCCCTGATGTGTTGCACGGTGAACTTAAAGGATGAGATTTTCACCACCCATCTACCAATTTTACCCAGTTGCCGGGGATGAGCTAGAAGCCATGAGAGAGCCTGATTGTCGGTCTCGAGCAGGAACTCAGCATGTTCCAGGAAACGCCTGAACTTATCTAGAGCGTACACAACAGCTAAACACTCTAGCTCATAAACGGATGATTTACGTTCTTGCTGGGTTAACGTGCGTGAGATAAAAGCCACAGGCTGCCTAGCGTCGTCAATAACTTGGGAAAGGACCGCTCTGAGCGCAACCGAACTCGCGTCCGTCTGCAAAATGAACGGCTTTGAAAAGTCGGGCATCCGCAACACCGGTGGGGAAATGATGGCTTCCTTTAAGGTAGCGAAAGCCTTCTGTTGGTTTTCCCCCCATGTAAACTTTGCCCCCTTCTTCCTCAGTTCATTCAAGGGAGCGGCAATTTCAGCGATATTCGGTATGAAACGCCGATAAAAATTTATCATACCGACGAATCTCGCTATGCCTTTCGCATCCCTTGGCGGAGGAAAGTCACGGATGCCTTGCGTCCTCTCTGGGTCTACCGTCACGCCCTTGTATGAAATTAAATGGCCCAAGAAAGAAATACTCTCTTGGGCGAAACGAACCTTTTCGGGATTGACAGTGAGGCCAGCCTCTCTTAAACGACCTAACACCTCTCTTAAATGCCTCAGATGATCTTCGAAAGTCTCGCTATATACCAAAAGATCGTCAAGATAATTATAGACGAAACGGAATTTGATGTCGTGAAAGACAGTGTCGAGAAGGCGAGTAAGTGTCTGGGCCCCCACAGCCAAACCCATGGGAACCCTTGTGTACTGGTACAAATTCCAGGGTACACAAAAAGCCGTATATGGTTTACTTTCTTGGGCAAGAGGTATCTGATGATAGGCCGCGTTCTGATCGATAATGGTATAAAATCTGGCCCCACTGAACCAATCAAAGGCCGAATGTAAATCCGGGAGGGGAACAGAATCCACCTCGATATTGGCGTTCAACTTCCTGTAATCAATAACCATTCTTTGTTTGCCACCAGGCTTTGGCACTAAAAATGCTGGACTGGCATAGCTGGAATGAGAAGGTTCAATCACCCCTTGGTCCAATAATTCTTGAACCTTCTCTCGCAGAATGGTCATCTTTGAAGGGGCAAACTTGTAAGGGTGTGACCTCACTATTTTCGAATCTGTAAGGCTGATTTTGTATTCCAGCAGGTGTGTGAGTCCCAAAGTAGGAGTTAACACCTCGGGAAATTCCTCACACAAATGATCTAAGGCCGTCTGCTGGGATGGAGTGAGATGGTCTCGTGCAGAATCGGAACAAGCTACTTCTTGGATACCCGGCTTAGCGCCCTGGTACCCAAGGAACGGAATTAAAACCTCCCGATTAAATTTAAAAAAACATTGGTGCACTTGGATGTCCAGCACGAGACCACTTTTTGCGATGAAATCGGCACCAATGATACAATCCACTCCCAGAGCAGGAGAAACCAGAAAAGACCACACCCAAGAAAACCCATCGATTTTGATCTTAAAGGAAGTAACCTGGGAGATAGGCAAGATTTCCCGGGATGCCGTCCAGCATATTGCAGATGACTTTTCTGACCTTTTAATTAAACCCTGTCGTTCAAGGTCCGCATGTACCCGAGATGAAATGATGGAACGGGCTGAACCGGAGTCAACTAAGGCTCTGAGCTGACCCCCCTTTACCTCGAGCGACAGAAAGGGGCATACAGAAAGTTGTTGCGAGGTAGCGGACTGGACCTTGATATTAGAAGATTGGGCTTTTAACGACTGCCTGGAGGTCGGCGGAAGTTGAACAGAATTGAAGCGGGGGGAAGACATCCTCCGAAATATCTTCCCCTGTCTACTTAGTTTTTTGGCGCTGGTCTAGACATAGGTGGTGCTGGTCGCGCGCGCCCTCGCGTACAATTTCTCGCCACGTGTCCCGGGCGGTTACAATTATAACAAATCACAGAATTTGAATTTGTTTGCTGACGATATCGAGCTGGCTGGGCCTGTCGGGGGAAGGTAGGCTCTCTGGTCCCTTCCGATGTCTGAGGTCTTGGTTCGGCTCGTCTACTGTTTCCGCTCGCCTGGTCGGTCATCTGCATGGTTTCCGTCATAACGCAGAGTCGCTCCAGGTCGGTAAACCACTGCGGCCGCTGTGCAAAAACTAGTCGCAGACGGTCGTCGGCAGAGACGCCGTCGAGAATGTGTTGCACTACCTCTTCCTCCGACATGCCCATTCCCAGAATACGAGCTACCTGGCGCATTCGCAGCACGTACTGGGCCAATGTTTCGCCCCGTGCCTGTACTCTATAAAAATGACGATGGCGCAATTGCTCCATCAGTCTACTGGGTACGAACGCCCTCAGCACCACCCGGTGGAACTCATCCACACCTTCCTTGCGTCGCATTACCTCCGCCACCCTGTCAGCCATGGTACCGCGACAGTAGGGGAAGATGAGTTCGAGCACCGTTCGCTCCAGCATACCCGGATAGTCCTTCAATTCAAAGACTATTTTGAAAAAAGGTAATAGTTTGTCTGCTTCCAGTCCGTCCACGACTGGAAGTTGTTGTATTATATGGGCAAGTGGGTTGGGCAGGTGGTTGTACGTTGCCGCCCCCGAACCAGTCCGTACAGGCTCTACTTCTCTGTATGAAGAAGTGTTCACCGCTGAGACCACGGACTCCTCCACAACCGGAATTGGGGTGGATGCTCTTACCGGTGGTGACCCTTGGAGGGTCGAGGTAATCTCCTGTATTATGTCTGTTATATTATATGGCGGTTCACAGACTTGTGCCTGTAAATTCTGCAGCCGATGAATTAAGTGCTGCATACGTTGCCGGATCCGCCGGACAACGAGAGAGCATCCCGGTCCCTCCTCCAAACTTTCGACGGATTGAGCCAACTCCTGCAGCTCACCCCATTTTTCCGTACACCGTTCCCACTCACTCTCGGGGTCAGTGATAGTGACCCTGGAGAGCGCATCACCCGCGGCCAGCGCTTCACGGAGCAGCCGCCGTAAGGTTTGGACATTGCCTCGGGTTTCTTTACCCCGGGCCCGGAGCTCGAACTCAATTTCCTCCCTTAAAAACAACTCAGGATTCACTGAAGTCATCCTCACTTCGTGGTCGGCACACTTAACATAAACTTTAAAACTTATTTTAAATAAAACCAGAATCTGAAAAACCCAAGTACTGTTCTTCCAAAGAGTAGACTGCGGGTCCACCTACCGATGCGAGAACTAGCCCACTACCTGAACTGCTCACACTCGATCACACCAGACAAAAGGAACGCGACACACACACAACACGAAAACAAAATACCGACCAACGAAAATTTATTTTAACATTTCTTAGGTTACCTCCGGCTACCATTTATCGGAAGAAACCGACTGCCGATCGGGCCATACCGCATAATCACAAAATAAACAGCAACACCTCCCCAAGATGGGCAAGGTAACTCAAACTAACCAAGCACCGACTGCGATAAGTCTTGCCCAGGGATTTCCCCTTCTAAAATTTCCTACCACGTGGCACTATTCACTATGCAAGGCGGGCAAGTACATATACATATTTTTCAAACCTTAAAACTAACAAGAAATATTTTCAACTTGGGATATAGGGCCTTTAAAATTTTTCTAAGTTCTATTTGAACTTAACATTGTGAAAGTTCCAAAATATTTCCTAAGTTTGCAAGCCCCGTCACACACTAGGACCCACGGGTTGGCCCTCATCGTAAGCGCGCTCTGCTACCAAATGTAACCCCTACTTCATCTTGAGTAGTTAAAACAAAAAGAATATTTCTTTTTGTAAAGAGGGGCCACAAGTTAATTAAAACTAGGCTAAGGCCTAGAGAAGCAAAAAATTGTGCCGGGTCCAGTATGACGGGACTTCCAATGAAAACTCAAGAATTAAATAATTAACAATCCCATTTTATTATTCTATCTCATAACAACAATAATAAAAAAAATACAACAGTGATTTATAATTCCCCTTTAAATAGTTAAATAAAGAAGTATACTCTCCCAACAAGGCCACCTGAAAAATATTAACTGAATCCAAGAAAATAATTGCTATGTCACACCATCAATGAATTGAAATTTTAAAATAATCATTAACCTCAAAATAAAGCTCCCATTAAACTATTTAATAAAATATAAAATGATATTATATGTTCCTTTTATAATACTGTATATAAATTAATGAAGATAAATGATTTCATTCCTTGTTACTATTAATAATAAAAATAATTACTCAACAAATTAAATAAATTTTAAAGGTGACAATTCCTATACTTGTTAAATAAAATAATTAATTTCCTTAAAGAAATGATCAGCCACGATTATTGAGATAGAATACCTCCCTTAAAAAGAAAATGAAAAGGATATATCCACATGACTACATGTGTTAACTTTCTGTTGTAAAAGACCCTGAATAATAAATCCCTATATCCCAAGTTCCCACCAAAAGTACAGAAAATGTATAATATTTATAACCCCCAAAATGTACACAGAAATATACACACATAACATGTTCCACAGGACAAAAATACATTATACAATTGTATACATAAAATACATAAAGGTCTCTTGCCACGCCCTTTTTTATATTACCCTTCTGGTGTATATAAATTCTAACTTTTCCTTTTATAATAATCCGAATTAGGATTATTAATTTACATTTATAATAGTACCCACATGGTGTGGGTTAATTGCACGTCATGTGTATAAGAGAATGTATAGCATACAAATGTCCCCAGGACCTAATAAAAATTCAAAAGTAAGTGCCTAAGTGGCTAAGTGCTTAAGTATCTAATTCCGGTGAGAAATAAAAATTGTTTTAAAATAATTAACGCCCCCCAGTTATCAGAATTAGTATAAAGAATTTATATATACTTAAATAGGGCCAATTAATGAAAAGAGAAAATTGCACAATATTAGCACCTTATAAAAAAATACACTTGGGTCAGAGACGGACATGTTCATTCAACTTTCGGCTTGTTTCAACAAACAAGTCTCGACAAACAAGTTGAAAAGTGTTTCGACATGCATAGCTTGGTTGAAACTAGTTAAAAATTCGCCTACCTCCCCAGTAATCTTTTTATACAAATGAAATAAACTGATATTTTAAATTAAGAGAAAATATATGTTTTTATGCATAGTAAATTAAACTTGAGAAAATTACTAATAACAAAACTGACTTTAAATCTGTAGCGATAGCCCTATAAAGAAATGAGTGGAAATCTATGTTGGATGCTGTCTTGTAACCATGTCGGTCTCTGAACTGACAATTTACTATAAATATATTGAAATTTTACAATTAATTCTTTTTCTTAGTGTACACACTAAACTGTCCCATCAATTGGGGATCCAAATGAATGTTTACTTGAACGGTAGAAACTGATGGTTATGTATAACTGGTGGTGCCATGTTGATTCTACGTGTTAATTATAAATGGTTGTTTTTCACCTGCTTATGGGTCCAGAAGGATGATCTTTTATTGGTAACGTGGCGGTCTTATGATTGGCATGTTGTTGTTGTTGTGGTGAGCTAATTCTCTTCGGTGGCGAGTGTGGAGCTTTTAAGATGGAATTCGTTCAGTCATGTAGCAGGACTTGTCTCTGGTCGGCGAACCCTGATCACACATTATATTTTTAGTGAGAGACCACACACAAATGCCCCCACTGTTTGGACACCCTCCAAAATACATATATAAAGGCAACACCTAGTTATGGGCTACATAATGAAACTTGGTAAAATTATTTTGGCCAACATGCCTTATTTAAAAACTCTCTAACAATGATTCTTTATAAACTGAACCTCACCTAATGTGAGTTACTTTTTGCAATATAAAATTTTATTTTGGCTTTGTAACATCTTATGAACTTATTACTTTGAGTGAAATGGTGGTTACCACGTGGTGCAGAATTTATTTAAAACACATAGTTTTCTTACTACATATAATTTGAGAACACCATTAATTTGAATTTGACATGATTTACATTTAACGTGCCTGAGTAAGTTCCCATATATATGTATAAAGTTTTACTGTCATTGTAGCAAAACTTTATACCACTTAACCAACAACTATTGTGCAACATTTTGATGTACACGTATCTCATCACATCGGTGTTAATGAAAGTTCAAACTTAATTATTTTGTTGTTAATGTACTTTAGGTTTTAGGGCCGAGATTCAGACACTCCAATAATCTAGTTTTATCGGTTTATAAAAACTTTACAACAATTACGTATCTCACAATGCATGATTCGACAAGTGGGTACGCTTACTCAAGCTTACTAAAAAAAGTTTGTTTTCTCCCGTGAAATGTAGTATTTGATAGATATAATGTAATTAAGACTCACCGCAGTCGTTTAAGAACTTATTTTTTCATAGCTGTTAGAAGATGTAGATGGAATTAATTCTCCTCTCCACCGAAGAGAAAATAATGTCGATCGTCACCCACGCGGTATGTAGCCAGACAGACCTTAACAGAAATTTTCGTTCCTTGTTCGTTTGGGTAAGGAAAATCTCACCAGGCTGCAGCACCGTTTTTTAAAACTGCTGCAAAAACTCAGCAGATGGCAACACTTATCAAATAGTGTAGAGTAGAAAACGGTAGTTTCTGCTCTTCCGGGTAGGGAGCAGCACTAATTATTGCTTTAATTCTGTACTGCCCTTAACTACCAACGGTAGATACATTAATTTCGCATCGTTTTACCGCTAGGTATCGGTGCACTCTCCGATTGGAATTGACTGACAGAGCTGAACGACAAAGTCCAGCACACCCTCACCCCAAAAGGGCAACATAGTTGCCCCAACGTTAAAGGTCAGGAGGGTACCCTGCAGTGTACCTCTCCCCAAAAGATACCGGTGGACGTCGTGGTTGGGTTGGCTCAGCTGAGCTTGCTCTCAGGAGAACAGAAATCAAAAAGGAAAATGAAAGAGACGAAAGAAGATATGTATTATGTAAGTGTGCGGGTGCTGCATGCTGACCTGATCAGAGTCCGCATACAGCACAAGAGAGAGAGACAGCAAAAGACAAAAGAAAGATTCCTACCTAGGTAGATCTTCCGATCTCCTGAGGCTCGCCCCATTCGCCTGAACACGACTTCCACATTTAACAAGGACCTCCGTCCTATCTTTACGGGGACTATCCCCCTTCGAACGTTTTTGATAGCCCCTGACAACGTTTGAGTTTGGAAATGTGGCTTGTCATCAATTTTTGTTTGTCTCCCGGTACGCCCAGCCGGGCCGTCACCGGTGATGTAAATCCTATGATACGGTATGGCCCCGACCAACGGTAGCATAGTTTCGCAGCACGTTTGTCGGCGGCCGAGCTGAGTGGGTGGCTTTGGCAATAGACCCAGTCACCAATCCGGAAGGGGTTTGGAATACGCCCCTGATTATAACGCCGACGGACCCGCTCGTGCGCTCGCAGCAAATTCTTCCGAGCCATTTTCCATCTCTCCGCAGTTCTATTATTGGGCTCCCGTGGCAGAAGATCTTCGATATCCCATAGGTTGGTCAACGGGAGTGCGGGCGAGAATCCAAACACAATTTCAAAGGGCACGGCCTGATGACTGTCGTGTCTGGCCGTGTTGAAGGCTAATTGTAACCACTTCAGATTCTGATCCCAGGTGGTTTGTTGCTCAGCGTGATAAGCAATCAAGGCGGACCGGAGATTCCGATTGAATCTCTCCGCATGGGACGGTTGTGGGTAATAAGGGGACGTGGTTACGTGTTTGATGCCACTGGCGAAACACATACGCCTGAATTCGTTTGAAATAAATTGCGGGCCATTGTCCGAGACAATGATGGTCGGAAGACCGAAATGCTGAAAAACGTGGTTCTGTAAAGCGTTGATGGTCAAACGAGCGGTTGCCTGTCGTAAGGGCAGTAGCCAGGCAAACTTTGAAAAAGCATCTACGCAAACAAGCAGGTAAGCATTACCTGACTTGCTACGGGGGAACGGCCCCACGTAGTCAATAAATAACTTTTCCATTGGTCTGCTCGCCACCTCAGAAGATAACAACCCTAATTTCGTGTTCTGGGCAGGCTTGCTCAAGCCACACAGATGACAGTTTTTTACTCCCGTCGCGATGTCTCTATCCATGCCCTTCCAGATAAAATGTTTCCTAATACTGGAAATGGTCTTCGAAATTCCCTTGTGGCCTCCGATTGGGGAATCATGGTAATAACTGAAGACCATGGGCACTAATTTGCTAGGCAGCACGATTTTAGGTGCTCGTCCTTTTCTTTCTCGACAACAAAGGACTCCCTTGGACAAGAAATAAGGGGCCTGTACGTTACCCTGCTTAATATTTTGGATGACTTGACCCAGCACTTCGTCGTTTAACTGATGGGGTAACACATCAGTGAAGGCTAATGGAAAATCGAGAAGAACGGAACAGGGTTGCTCAGCTTGGGCATCACTGGGTTGGGCAAACATACGGGATAAGGCATCTGCAACCACATTCTGGGATCCCCTGATGTGTTGCACGGTGAACTTAAAGGATGAGATTTTCACCACCCATCTACCAATTTTACCCAGTTGCCGGGGATGAGCTAGAAGCCATGAGAGAGCCTGATTGTCGGTCTCGAGCAGGAACTCAGCATGTTCCAGGAAACGCCTGAACTTATCTAGAGCGTACACAACAGCTAAACACTCTAGCTCATAAACGGATGATTTACGTTCTTGCTGGGTCAACGTGCGTGAGATAAAAGCCACAGGCTGCCTAGCGTCGTCAATAACTTGGGAAAGGACCGCTCTGAGCGCAACCGAACTCGCGTCCGTCTGCAAAATGAACGGCTTTGAAAAGTCGGGCATCCGCAACACCAGTGGGGAAATGATGGCTTCCTTTAAGGTAGCGAAAGCCTTCTGTTGGTTTTCCCCCATGTAAACTTTGCCCCCTTCTTCCTCAGTTCATTCAAGGGAGCGGCAATTTCAGCGATATTCGGTATGAAACGCCGATAAAAATTTATCATACCGACGAATCTCGCTATGCCTTTCGCATCCCTTGGCGGAGGAAAGTCACGGATGCCTTGCGTCCTCTCTGGGTCTACCGTCACGCCCTTGTATGAAATTAAATGGCCCAAGAAAGAAATACTCTCTTGGGCGAAACGAACCTTTTCGGGATTGACAGTGAGGCCAGCCTCTCTTAAACGACCTAACACCTCTCTTAAATGCCTCAGATGATCTTCGAAAGTCCCGCTATATACCAAAAGATCGTCAAGATAATTATAGACGAAACGGAATTTGATGTCGTGAAAGACAGTGTCGAGAAGGCGAGTAAGTGTCTGGGCCCCCACAGCCAAACCCATGGGAACCCTTGTGTACTGGTACAAATTCCAGGGTACACAAAAAGCCGTATATGGTTTACTTTCTTGGGCAAGAGGTATCTGATGATAGGCCGCGTTCAGATCGATAATGGTATAAAATCTGGCCCCACTGAACCAATCAAAGGCCGAATGTAAATCCGGGAGGGGAACAGAATCCACCTCGATATTGGCGTTCAACTTCCTGTAATCAATAACCATTCTTTGTTTGCCACCAGGCTTTGGCACTAAAATGCTGGACTGGCATAGCTGGAATGAGAAGGTTCAATCACCCCTTGGTCCAATAATTCTTGAACCTTCTCTCGCAGAATGGTCATCTTTGGAGGGGCAAACTTGTAAGGGTGTGACCTCACTATTTTCGAATCTGTAAGGCTGATTTTGTATTCCAGCAGGTGTGTGAGTCCCAAAGTAGGAGTTAACACCTCGGGAAATTCCTCACACAAATGATCTAAGGCCGTCTGCTGGGATGGAGTGAGATGGTCTCGTGCAGAATCGGGACAAGCTACTTCTTGGATACCCGGCTTAGCGCCCTGGTACCCAAGGAACGGAATTAAAACCTCCCGATTAAATTTAAAAAAACATTGGTGCACTTGGATGTCCAGCACGAGACCACTTTTTGCGATGAAATCGGCACCAATGATACAATCCACTCCCAGAGCAGGAGAAACCAGAAAAGACCACACCCAAGAAAACCCATCGATTTTGATCTTAAAGGAAGTAACCCGGGAGATAGGCAAGATTTCCCGGGATGCCGTCCAGCATATTGCAGATGACTTTTCTGACCTTTTAATTAAACCCTGTCGTTCAAGGTCCGCATGTACCCGAGATGAAATGATGGAACGGGCTGAACCGGAGTCAACTAAGGCTCTGAGCTGACCCCCCTTTACCTCGAGCGACAGAAAGGGGCATACAGAATGTTGTTGCGAGGTAGCGGACTGGACCTTGATATTAGAAGATTGGGCTTTTAACGACTGCCTGGAGGTCGGCGGAAGTTGAACAGAATTGAAGCGGGGGGAAGACATCCTCCGAAATATCTTCCCCTGTCTACTTAGTTTTTTGGCGCTGGTCTAGACATAGGTGGTGCTGGTCGCGCGCGCCCTCGCGTACAATTTCTCGCCACGTGTCCCGGGCGGTTACAATTATAACAAATCACAGAATTTGAATTTGTTTGCTGATGATATCGAGCTGGCTGGGCCTGTCGGGGGAAGGTAGGCTCTCTGGTCCCTTCCGATGTCTGAGGTCTTGGTTCGGCTCGTCTACTGTTTCCGCTCGCCTGGTCGGTCATCTGCATGGTTTCCGTCATAACGCAGAGTCGCTCCAGGTCGGTAAACCACTGCGGCCGCTGTGCAAAAACTAGTCGCAGACGGTCGTCGGCAGAGACGCCGTCGAGAATGTGTTGCACTACCTCTTCCTCCGACATGCCCATTCCCAGAATACGAGCTACCTGGCGCATTCGCAGCACGTACTGGGCCAATGTTTCGCCCCGTGCCTGTACTCTATAAAAATGACGATGGCGCAATTGCTCCATCAGTCTACTGGGTACGAACGCCCTAAGCACCACCCGGTGGAACTCATCCACACCTTCCTTGCGTCGCATTACCTCCGCCACCCTGTCAGCCATGGTGCCGCGACAGTAGGGGAAGATGAGTTCGAGCATCGTTCGCTCCAGCATACCCGGATAGTCCTTCAATTCAAAGACTATTTTGAAAAAAGGTAATAGTTTGTCTGCTTCCAGTCCGTCCACGACTGGAAGTTGTTGTATTATATGGGCAAGTGGGTTGGCCAGGTGGTTGTACGTTGCCGCCCCCGAACCAGTCCGTACAGGCTCTACTTCTCTGTATGAAGAAGTGTTCACCGCTGAGACCACGGACTCCTCCACAACCGGAATTGGGGTGGATGCTCTTACCGGTGGTGACCCTTGGAGGGTCGAGGTAATCTCCTGTATTATGTCTGTTATATTATATGGCGGTTCACAGACTTGTGCCTGTAAATTCTGCAGCCGATGAATTAAGTGCTGCATACGTTGCCGGATCCGCCGGACAACGAGAGAGCATCCCGGTCCCTCCTCCAAACTTTCGACGGATTGAGCCAACTCCTGCAGCTCACCCCATTTTTCCGTACACCGTTCCCACTCACTCTCGGGGTCAGTGATAGTGACCCTGGAGAGCGCATCACCCGCGGCCAGCGCTTCACGGAGCAGCCGCCGTAAGGTTTGGACATTGCCTCGGGTTTCTTTACCCCGGGCCCGGAGCTCGAACTCAATTTCCTCCCTTAAAAACAACTCAGGATTCACTGAAGTCATCCTCACTTCGTGGTCGGCACACTTAACATAAACTTTAAAACTTATTTTAAATAAAACCAGAATCTGAAAAACCCAAGTACTGTTCTTCCAAAGAGTAGACTGCGGGTCCACCTACCGATGCGAGAACTAGCCCACTACCTGAACTGCTCACACTCGATCACACCAGACAAAAGGAACGCGACACACACACAACACGAAAACAAAATACCGACCAACGAAAATTTATTTTAACATTTCTTAGGTTACCTCCGGCTACCATTTATCGGAAGAAACCGACTGCCGATCGGGCCATACCGCATAATCACAAAATAAACAGCAACACCTCCCCAAGATGGGCAAGGTAACTCAAACTAACCAAGCACCGACTGCGATAAGTCTTGCCCAGGGATTTCCCCTTCTAAAATTTCCTACCACGTGGCACTATTCACTATGCAAGGCGGGCAAGTACATATACATATTTTTCAAACCTTAAAACTAACAAGAAATATTTTCAACTTGGGATATAGGGCCTTTAAAATTTTTCTAAGTTCTATTTGAACTTAACATTGTGAAAGTTCCAAAATATTTCCTAAGTTTGCAAGCCCCGTCACACACTAGGACCCACGGGTTGGCCCTCATCGTAAGCGCGCTCTGCTACCAAATGTAACCCCTACTTCATCTTGAGTAGTTAAAACAAAAAGAATATTTCTTTTTGTAAAGAGGGGCCACAAGTTAATTAAAACTAGGCTAAGGCCTAGAGAAGCAAAAAATTGTGCCGGGTCCAGTATGACGGGACTTCCAATGAAAACTCAAGAATTAAATAATTAACAATCCCATTTTATTATTCTATCTCATAACAACAATAATAAAAAAAATACAACAGTGATTTATAATTCCCCTTTAAATAGTTAAATAAAGAAGTATACTCTCCCAACAAGGCCACCTGAAAAATATTAACTGAATCCAAGAAAATAATTGCTATGTCACACCATCAATGAATTGAAATTTTAAAATAATCATTAACCTCAAAATAAAGCTCCCATTAAACTATTTAATAAAATATAAAATGATATTATATGTTCCTTTTATAATACTGTATATAAATTAATGAAGATAAATGATTTCATTCCTTGTTACTATTAATAATAAAAATAATTACTCAACAAATTAAATAAATTTTAAAGGTGACAATTACTATACTTGTTAAATAAAATAATTAATTTCCTTAAAGAAATGATCAGCCACGATTATTGAGATAGAATACCTCCCTTAAAAAGAAAATGAAAAGGATATATCCACATGACTACATGTGTTAACTTTCTGTTGTAAAAGACCCTGAATAATAAATCCCTATATCCCAAGTTCCCACCAAAAGTACAGAAAATGTATAATATTTATAACCCCCAAAATGTACACAGAAATATACACACATAACATGTTCCACAGGACAAAAATACATTATACAATTGTATACATAAAATACATAAAGGTCTCTTGCCACGCCCTTTTTTATATTACCCTTCTGGTGTATATAAATTCTAACTTTTCCTTTTATAATAATCCGAATTAGGATTATTAATTTACATTTTTGTTTTAAAATAATTAACGCCCCCCAGTTATCAGAATTAGTATAAAGAATTTATATATACTTAAATAGGGCCAATTAATGAAAAGAGAAAATTGCACAATATTAGCACCTTATAAAAAAATACACTTGGGTCAGAGACGGACATGTTCATTCAACTTTCGGCTTGTTTCAACAAACAAGTCTCGACAAACAAGTTGAAAAGTGTTTCGACATGCATAGCTTGGTTGAAACTAGTTAAAAATTCGCCTACCTCCCCAGTAATCTTTATACAAATGAAATAAACTGATATTTTAAATTAAGAGAAAATATATGTTTTTATGCATAGTAAATTAAACTTGAGAAAATTACTAATAACAAAACTGACTTTAAATCTGTAGCGATAGCCCTATAAAGAAATGAGTGGAAATCTATGTTGGATGCTGTCTTGTAACCATGTCGGTCTCTGAACTGACAATTTACTATAAATATATTGAAATTTTACAATTAATTCTTTTTCTTAGTGTACACACTAAACTGTCCCATCAATTGGGGATCCAAATGAATGTTTACTTGAACGGTAGAAACTGATGGTTATGTATAACTGGTGGTGCCATGTTGATTCTACGTGTTAATTATAAATGGTTGTTTTTCACCTGCTTATGGGTCCAGAAGGATGATCTTTTATTGGTAACGTGGCGGTCTTATTATTGGCATGTTGTTGTTGTTGTGGTGAGCTAATTCTCTTCGGTGGCGAGTGTGGAGCTTTTAAGATGGAATTCGTTCAGTCATGTAGCAGGACTTGTCTCTGGTCGGCGAACCCTGATCACACATTATATTTTTAGTGAGAGACCACACACAAATGCCCCCACTGTTTGGACACCCTCCAAAATACATATATAAAGGCAACACCTAGTTATGGGCTACATAATGAAACTTGGTAAAATTATTTTGGCCAACATGCCTTATTTAAAAACTCTCTAACAATGATTCTTTATAAACTGAACCTCACCTAATGTGAGTTACTTTTTGCAATATAAAATTTTATTTTGGCTTTGTAACATCTTATGAACTTATTACTTTGAGTGAAATGGTGGTTACCACGTGGTGCAGAATTTATTTAAAACACATAGTTTTCTTACTACATATAATTTGAGAACACCATTAATTTGAATTTGACATGATTTACATTTAACGTGCCTGAGTAAGTTCCCATATATATGTATAAAGTTTTACTGTCATTGTAGCAAAACTTTATACCACTTAACCAACAACTATTGTGCAACATTTTGATGTACACGTATCTCATCACATCGGTGTTAATGAAAGTTCAAACTTAATTATTTTGTTGTTAATGTACTTTAGGTTTTAGGGCCGAGATTCAGACACTCCAATAATCTAGTTTTATCGGTTTATAAAAACTTTACAACAATTACGTATCTCACAATGCATGATTCGACAAGTGGGTACGCTTACTCAAGCTTACTAAAAAAAGTTTGTTTTCTCCCGTGAAATGTAGTATTTGATAGATATAATGTAATTAAGACTCACCGCAGTCGTTTAAGAACTTATTTTTTCATAGCTGTTAGAAGATGTAGATGGAATTAATTCTCCTCTCCACCGAAGAGAAAATAATGTCGATCGTCACCCACGCGGTATGTAGCCAGACAGACCTTAACAGAAATTTTCGTTCCTTGTTCGTTTGGGTAAGGAAAATCTCACCAGGCTGCAGCACCGTTTTTTAAAACTGCTGCAAAAACTCAGCAGATGGCAACACTTATCAAATAGTGTAGAGTAGAAAACGGTAGTTTCTGCTCTTCCGGGTAGGGAGCAGCACTAATTATTGCTTTAATTCTGTACTGCCCTTAACTACCAACGGTAGATACATTAATTTCGCATCGTTTTACCGCTAGGTATCGGTGCACTCTCCGATTGGAATTGACTGACAGAGCTGAACGACAAAGTCCAGCACACCCTCACCCCAAAAGGGCAACATAGTTGCCCCAACGTTAAAGGTCAGGAGGGTACCCTGCAGTGTACCTCTCCCCAAAAGATACCGGTGGACGTCGTGGTTGGGTTGGCTCAGCTGAGCTTGCTCTCAGGAGAACAGAAATCAAAAAGGAAAATGAAAGAGACGAAAGAAGATATGTATTATGTAAGTGTGCGGGTGCTGCATGCTGACCTGATCAGAGTCCGCATACAGCACAAGAGAGAGAGACAGCAAAAGACAAAAGAAAGATTCCTACCTAGGTAGATCTTCCGATCTCCTGAGGCTCGCCCCATTCGCCTGAACACGACTTCCACATTTAACAAGGACCTCCGTCCTATCTTTACGGGGACTATCCCCCTTCGAACGTTTTTGATAGCCCCTGACAACGTTTGAGTTTGGAAATGTGGCTTGTCATCAATTTTTGTTTGTCTCCCGGTACGCCCAGCCGGGCCGTCACCGGTGACGTAAATCCTATGATACGGTATGGCCCCGACCAACGGTAGCATAGTTTCGCAGCACGTTTGTCGGCGGCCGAGCTGAGTGGGTGGCTTTGGCAATAGACCCAGTCACCAATCCGGAAGGGGTTTGGAATACGCCCCTGATTATAACGCCGACGGACCCGCTCGTGCGCTCGCAGCAAATTCTTCCGAGCCATTTTCCATCTCTCCGCAGTTCTATTATTGGGCTCCTGTGGCAGAAGATCTTCGATATCCCATAGGTTGGTCAACGGGAGTGCGGGCGAGAATCCAAACACAATTTCAAAGGGCACGGCCTGATGACTGTCGTGTCTGGCCGTGTTGAAGGCTAATTGTAACCACTTCAGATTCTGATCCCAGGTGGTTTGTTGCTCAGCGTGATAAGCAATCAAGGCGGACCGGAGATTCCGATTGAATCTCTCCGCATGGGACGGTTGTGGGTAATAAGGGGACGTGGTTACGTGTTTGATGCCACTGGCGAAACACATACGCCTGAATTCGTTTGAAATAAATTGCGGGCCATTGTCCGAGACAATGATGGTCAGAAGACCGAAATGCTGAAAAACGTGGTTCTGTAAAGCGTTGATGGTCAAACGAGCGGTTGCCTGTCGTAAGGGCAGTAGCCAGGCAAACTTTGAAAAAGCATCTACGCAAACAAGCAGGTAAGCATTACCTGACTTGCTACGGGGGAACGGCCCCACGTAGTCAATAAATAACTTTTCCATTGGTCTGCTCGCCACCTCAGAAGATAACAACCCTAATTTCGTGTTCTGGGCAGGCTTGCTCAAGCCACACAGATGACAGTTTTTTACTCCCGTCGCGATGTCTCTATCCATGCCCTTCCAGATAAAATGTTTCCTAATACTGGAAATGGTCTTCGAAATTCCCTTGTGGCCTCCGATTGGGGAATCATGGTAATAACTGAAGACCATGGGCACTAATTTGCTAGGCAGCACGATTTTAGGTGCTCGTCCTTTTCTTTCTCGACAACAAAGGACTCCCTTGGACAAGAAATAAGGGGCCTGTACGTTACCCTGCTTAATATTTTGGATGACTTGACCCAGCACTTCGTCGTTTAACTGATGGGGTAACACATCAGTGAAGGCTAATGGAAAATCGAGAAGAACGGAACAGGGTTGCTCAGCTTGGGCATCACTGGGTTGGGCAAACATACGGGATAAGGCATCTGCAACCACATTCTGGGATCCCCTGATGTGTTGCACGGTGAACTTAAAGGATGAGATTTTCACCACCCATCTACCAATTTTACCCAGTTGCCGGGGATGAGCTAGAAGCCATGAGAGAGCCTGATTGTCGGTCTCGAGCAGGAACTCAGCATGTTCCAGGAAACGCCTGAACTTATCTAGAGCGTACACAACAGCTAAACACTCTAGCTCATAAACGGATGATTTACGTTCTTGCTGGGTCAACGTGCGTGAGATAAAAGCCACAGGCTGCCTAGCGTCGTCAATAACTTGGGAAAGGACCGCTCTGAGCGCAACCGAACTCGCGTCCGTCTGCAAAATGAACGGCTTTGAAAAGTCGGGCATCCGCAACACCGGTGGGGAAATGATGGCTTCCTTTAAGGTAGCGAAAGCCTTCTGTTGGTTTTCCCCCATGTAAACTTTGCCCCCTTCTTCCTCAGTTCATTCAAGGGAGCGGCAATTTCAGCGATATTCGGTATGAAACGCCGATAAAAATTTATCATACCGACGAATCTCGCTATGCCTTTCGCATCCCTTGGCGGAGGAAAGTCACGGATGCCTTGCGTCCTCTCTGGGTCTACCGTCACGCCCTTGTATGAAATTAAATGGCCCAAGAAAGAAATACTCTCTTGGGCGAAACGAACCTTTTCGGGATTGACAGTGAGGCCAGCCTCTCTTAAACGACCTAACACCTCTCTTAAATGCCTCAGATGATCTTCGAAAGTCTCGCTATATACCAAAAGATCGTCAAGATAATTATAGACGAAACGGAATTTGATGTCGTGAAAGACAGTGTCGAGAAGGCGAGTAAGTGTCTGGGCTCCCACAGCCAAACCCATGGGAACCCTTGTGTACTGGTACAAATTCCAGGGTACACAAAAAGCCGTATATGGTTTACTTTCTTGGGCAAGAGGTATCTGATGATAGGCCGCGTTCAGATCGATAATGGTATAAAATCTGGCCCCACTGAACCAATCAAAGGCCGAATGTAAATCCGGGAGGGGAACAGAATCCACCTCGATATTGGCGTTCAACTTCCTGTAATCAATAACCATTCTTTGTTTGCCACCAGGCTTTGGCACTAAAATGCTGGACTGGCATAGCTGGAATGAGAAGGTTCAATCACCCCTTGGTCCAATAATTCTTGAACCTTCTCTCGCAGAATGGTCATCTTTGGAGGGGCAAACTTGTAAGGGTGTGACCTCACTATTTTCGAATCTGTAAGGCTGATTTTGTATTCCAGCAGGTGTGTGAGTCCCAAAGTAGGAGTTAACACCTCGGGAAATTCCTCACACAAATGATCTAAGGCCGTCTGCTGGGATGGAGTGAGATGGTCTCGTGCAGAATCGGGACAAGCTACTTCTTGGATACCCGGCTTAGCGCCCTGGTACCCAAGGAACGGAATTAAAACCTCCCGATTAAATTTAAAAAAACATTGGTGCACTTGGATGTCCAGCACGAGACCACTTTTTGCGATGAAATCGGCACCAATGATACAATCCACTCCCAGAGCAGGAGAAACCAGAAAAGACCACACCCAAGAAAACCCATCGATTTTGATCTTAAAGGAAGTAACCCGGGAGATAGGCAAGATTTCCCGGGATGCCGTCCAGCATATTGCAGATGACTTTTCTGACCTTTTAATTAAACCCTGTCGTTCAAGGTCCGCATGTACCCGAGATGAAATGATGGAACGGGCTGAACCGGAGTCAACTAAGGCTCTGAGCTGACCCCCCTTTACCTCGAGCGACAGAAAGGGGCATACAGAAAGTTGTTGCGAGGTAGCGGACTGGACCTTGATATTAGAAGATTGGGCTTTTAACGACTGCCTGGAGGTCGGCGGAAGTTGAACAGAATTGAAGCGGGGGGAAGACATCCTCCGAAATATCTTCCCCTGTCTACTTAGTTTTTTGGCGCTGGTCTAGACATAGGTGGTGCTGGTCGCGCGCGCCCTCGCGTACAATTTCTCGCCACGTGTCCCGGGCGGTTACAATTATAACAAATCACAGAATTTGAATTTGTTTGCTGACGATATCGAGCTGGCTGGGCCTGTCGGGGGAAGGTAGGCTCTCTGGTCCCTTCCGATGTCTGAGGTCTTGGTTCGGCTCGTCTACTGTTTCCGCTCGCCTGGTCGGTCATCTGCATGGTTTCCGTCATAACGCAGAGTCGCTCCAGGTCGGAAAACCACTGCGGCCGCTGTGCAAAAACTAGTCGCAGACGGTCGTCGGCAGAGACGCCGTCGAGAATGTGTTGCACTACCTCTTCCTCCGACATGCCCATTCCCAGAATACGAGCTACCTGGCGCATTCGCAGCACGTACTGGGCCAATGTTTCGCCCCGTGCCTGTACTCTATAAAAATGACGATGGCGCAATTGCTCCATCAGTCTACTGGGTACGAACGCCCTAAGCACCACCCGGTGGAACTCATCCACACCTTCCTTGCGTCGCATTACCTCCGCCACCCTGTCAGCCATGGTACCGCGACAGTAGGGGAAGATGAGTTCGAGCACCGTTCGCTCCAGCATACCCGGATAGTCCTTCAATTCAAAGACTATTTTGAAAAAAGGTAATAGTTTGTCTGCTTCCAGTCCGTCCACGACTGGAAGTTGTTGTATTATATGGGCAAGTGGGTTGGGCAGGTGGTTGTACGTTGCCGCCCCCGAACCAGTCCGTACAGGCTCTACTTCTCTGTATGAAGAAGTGTTCACCGCTGAGACCACGGACTCCTCCACAACCGGAATTGGGGTGGATGCTCTTACCGGTGGTGACCCTTGGAGGGTCGAGGTAATCTCCTGTATTATGTCTGTTATATTATATGGCGGTTCACAGACTTGTGCCTGTAAATTCTGCAGCCGATGAATTAAGTGCTGCATACGTTGCCGGATCCGCCGGACAACGAGAGAGCATCCCGGTCCCTCCTCCAAACTTTCGACGGATTGAGCCAACTCCTGCAGCTCACCCCATTTTTCCGTACACCGTTCCCACTCACTCTCGGGGTCAGTGATAGTGACCCTGGAGAGCGCATCACCCGCGGCCAGCGCTTCACGGAGCAGCCGCCGTAAGGTTTGGACATTGCCTCGGGTTTCTTTACCCCGGGCCCGGAGCTCGAACTCAATTTCCTCCCTTAAAAACAACTCAGGATTCACTGAAGTCATCCTCACTTCGTGGTCGGCACACTTAACATAAACTTTAAAACTTATTTTAAATAAAACCAGAATCTGAAAAACCCAAGTACTGTTCTTCCAAAGAGTAGACTGCGGGTCCACCTACCGATGCGAGAACTAGCCCACTACCTGAACTGCTCACACTCGATCACACCAGACAAAAGGAACGCGACACACACACAACACGAAAACAAAATACCGACCAACGAAAATTTATTTTAACATTTCTTAGGTTACCTCCGGCTACCATTTATCGGAAGAAACCGACTGCCGATCGGGCCATACCGCATAATCACAAAATAAACAGCAACACCTCCCCAAGATGGGCAAGGTAACTCAAACTAACCAAGCACCGACTGCGATAAGTCTTGCCCAGGGATTTCCCCTTCTAAAATTTCCTACCACGTGGCACTATTCACTATGCAAGGCGGGCAAGTACATATACATATTTTTCAAACCTTAAAACTAACAAGAAATATTTTCAACTTGGGATATAGGGCCTTTAAAATTTTTCTAAGTTCTATTTGAACTTAACATTGTGAAAGTTCCAAAATATTTCCTAAGTTTGCAAGCCCCGTCACACACTAGGACCCACGGGTTGGCCCTCATCGTAAGCGCGCTCTGCTACCAAATGTAACCCCTACTTCATCTTGAGTAGTTAAAACAAAAAGAATATTTCTTTTTGTAAAGAGGGGCCACAAGTTAATTAAAACTAGGCTAAGGCCTAGAGAAGCAAAAAATTGTGCCGGGTCCAGTATGACGGGACTTCCAATGAAAACTCAAGAATTAAATAATTAACAATCCCATTTTATTATTCTATCTCATAACAACAATAATAAAAAAAATACAACAGTGATTTATAATTCCCCTTTAAATAGTTAAATAAAGAAGTATACTCTCCCAACAAGGCCACCTGAAAAATATTAACTGAATCCAAGAAAATAATTGCTATGTCACACCATCAATGAATTGAAATTTTAAAATAATCATTAACCTCAAAATAAAGCTCCCATTAAACTATTTAATAAAATATAAAATGATATTATATGTTCCTTTTATAATACTGTATATAAATTAATGAAGATAAATGATTTCATTCCTTGTTACTATTAATAATAAAAATAATTACTCAACAAATTAAATAAATTTTAAAGGTGACAATTCCTATACTTGTTAAATAAAATAATTAATTTCCTTAAAGAAATGATCAGCCACGATTATTGAGATAGAATACCTCCCTTAAAAAGAAAATGAAAAGGATATATCCACATGACTACATGTGTTAACTTTCTGTTGTAAAAGACCCTGAATAATAAATCCCTATATCCCAAGTTCCCACCAAAAGTACAGAAAATGTATAATATTTATAACCCCCAAAATGTACACAGAAATATACACACATAACATGTTCCACAGGACAAAAATACATTATACAATTGTATACATAAAATACATAAAGGTCTCTTGCCACGCCCTTTTTTATATTACCCTTCTGGTGTATATAAATTCTAACTTTTCCTTTTATAATAATCCGAATTAGGATTATTAATTTACATTTATAATAGTACCCACATGGTGTGGGTTAATTGCACGTCATGTGTATAAGAGAATGTATAGCATACAAATGTCCCCAGGACCTAATAAAAATTCAAAAGTAAGTGCCTAAGTGGCTAAGTGCTTAAGTATCTAATTCCGGTGAGAAATAAAAATTGTTTTAAAATAATTAACGCCCCCCAGTTATCAGAATTAGTATAAAGAATTTATATATACTTAAATAGGGCCAATTAATGAAAAGAGAAAATTGCACAATATTAGCACCTTATAAAAAAATACACTTGGGTCAGAGACGGACATGTTCATTCAACTTTCGGCTTGTTTCAACAAACAAGTCTCGACAAACAAGTTGAAAAGTGTTTCGACATGCATAGCTTGGTTGAAACTAGTTAAAAATTCGCCTACCTCCCCAGTAATCTTTTTATACAAATGAAATAAACTGATATTTTAAATTAAGAGAAAATATATGTTTTTATGCATAGTAAATTAAACTTGAGAAAATTACTAATAACAAAACTGACTTTAAATCTGTAGCGATAGCCCTATAAAGAAATGAGTGGAAATCTATGTTGGATGCTGTCTTGTAACCATGTCGGTCTCTGAACTGACAATTTACTATAAATATATTGAAATTTTACAATTAATTCTTTTTCTTAGTGTACACACTAAACTGTCCCATCAATTGGGGATCCAAATGAATGTTTACTTGAACGGTAGATACTGATGGTTATGTATAACTGGTGGTGCCATGTTGATTCTACGTGTTAATTATAAATGGTTGTTTTTCACCTGCTTATGGGTCCAGAAGGATGATCTTTTATTGGTAACGTGGCGATCTTATGATTGGCATGTTGTTGTTGTTGTTGTGGTGAGCTAATTCTCTTCGGTGGCGAGTGTGGAGCTTTTAAGATGGAATTCGTTCAGTCATGTAGCAGGACTTGTCTCTGGTCGGCGAACCCTGATCACACATTATATTTTTAGTGAGAGACCACACACAAATGCCCCCACTGTTTGGACACCCTCCAAAATACATATATAAAGGCAACACCTAGTTATGGGCTACATAATGAAACTTGGTAAAATTATTTTGGCCAACATGCCTTATTTAAAAACTCTCTAACAATGATTCTTTATAAACTGAACCTCACCTAATGTGAGTTACTTTTTGCAATATAAAATTTTATTTTGGCTTTGTAACATCTTATGAACTTATTACTTTGAGTGAAATGGTGGTTACCACGTGGTGCAGAATTTATTTAAAACACATAGTTTTCTTACTACATATAATTTGAGAACACCATTAATTTGAATTTGACATGATTTACATTTAATGTGCCTGAGTAAGTTCCCATATATATGTATAAAGTTTTACTGTCATTGTAGCAAAACTTTATACCACTTAACCAACAACTATTGTGCAACATTTTGATGTACACGTATCTCATCACATCGGTGTTAATGAAAGTTCAAACTTAATTATTTTGTTGTTAATGTACTTTAGGTTTTAGGGCCGAGATTCAGACACTCCAATAATCTAGTTTTATCGGTTTATAAAAACTTTACAACAATTACGTATCTCACAATGCATGATTCGACAAGTGGGTACGCTTACTCAAGCTTACTAAAAAAAGTTTGTTTTCTCCCGTGAAATGTAGTATTTGATAGATATAATGTAATTAAGACTCACCGCAGTCGTTTAAGAACTTATTTTTTCATAGCTGTTAGAAGATGTAGATGGAATTAATTCTCCTCTCCACCGAAGAGAAAATAATGTCGATCGTCACCCACGCGGTATGTAGCCAGACAGACCTTAACAGAAATTTTCGTTCCTTGTTCGTTTGGGTAAGGAAAATCTCACCAGGCTGCAGCACCGTTTTTTAAAACTGCTGCAAAAACTCAGCAGATGGCAACACTTATCAAATAGTGTAGAGTAGAAAACGGTAGTTTCTGCTCTTCCGGGTAGGGAGCAGCACTAATTATTGCTTTAATTCTGTACTGCCCTTAACTACCAACGGTAGATACATTAATTTCGCATCGTTTTACCGCTAGGTATCGGTGCACTCTCCGATTGGAATTGACTGACAGAGCTGAACGACAAAGTCCAGCACACCCTCACCCCAAAAGGGCAACATAGTTGCCCCAACGTTAAAGGTCAGGAGGGTACCCTGCAGTGTACCTCTCCCCAAAAGATACCGGTGGACGTCGTGGTTGGGTTGGCTCAGCTGAGCTTGCTCTCAGGAGAACAGAAATCAAAAAGGAAAATGAAAGAGACGAAAGAAGATATGTATTATGTAAGTGTGCGGGTGCTGCATGCTGACCTGATCAGAGTCCGCATACAGCACAAGAGAGAGAGACAGCAAAAGACAAAAGAAAGATTCCTACCTAGGTAGATCTTCCGATCTCCTGAGGCTCGCCCCATTCGCCTGAACACGACTTCCACATTTAACAAGGACCTCCGTCCTATCTTTACGGGGACTATCCCCCTTCGAACGTTTTTGATAGCCCCTGACAACGTTTGAGTTTGGAAATGTGGCTTGTCATCAATTTTTGTTTGTCTCCCGGTACGCCCAGCCGGGCCGTCACCGGTGACGTAAATCCTATGATACGGTATGGCCCCGACCAACGGTAGCATAGTTTCGCAGCACGTTTGTCGGCGGCCGAGCTGAGTGGGTGGCTTTGGCAATAGACCCAGTCACCAATCCGGAAGGGGTTTGGAATACGCCCCTGATTATAACGCCGACGGACCCGCTCGTGCGCTCGCAGCAAATTCTTCCGAGCCATTTTCCATCTCTCCGCAGTTCTATTATTGGGCTCCTGTGGCAGAAGATCTTCGATATCCCATAGGTTGGTCAACGGGAGTGCGGGCGAGAATCCAAACACAATTTCAAAGGGCACGGCCTGATGACTGTCGTGTCTGGCCGTGTTGAAGGCTAATTGTAACCACTTCAGATTCTGATCCCAGGTGGTTTGTTGCTCAGCGTGATAAGCAATCAAGGCGGACCGGAGATTCCGATTGAATCTCTCCGCATGGGACGGTTGTGGGTAATAAGGGGACGTGGTTACGTGTTTGATGCCACTGGCGAAACACATACGCCTGAATTCGTTTGAAATAAATTGCGGGCCATTGTCCGAGACAATGATGGTCAGAAGACCGAAATGCTGAAAAACGTGGTTCTGTAAAGCGTTGATGGTCAAACGAGCGGTTGCCTGTCGTAAGGGCAGTAGCCAGGCAAACTTTGAAAAAGCATCTACGCAAACAAGCAGGTAAGCATTACCTGACTTGCTACGGGGGAACGGCCCCACGTAGTCAATAAATAACTTTTCCATTGGTCTGCTCGCCACCTCAGAAGATAACAACCCTAATTTCGTGTTCTGGGCAGGCTTGCTCAAGCCACACAGATGACAGTTTTTTACTCCCGTCGCGATGTCTCTATCCATGCCCTTCCAGATAAAATGTTTCCTAATACTGGAAATGGTCTTCGAAATTCCCTTGTGGCCTCCGATTGGGGAATCATGGTAATAACTGAAGACCATGGGCACTAATTTGCTAGGCAGCACGATTTTAGGTGCTCGTCCTTTTCTTTCTCGACAACAAAGGACTCCCTTGGACAAGAAATAAGGGGCCTGTACGTTACCCTGCTTAATATTTTGGATGACTTGACCCAGCACTTCGTCGTTTAACTGATGGGGTAACACATCAGTGACGGCTAATGGAAAATCGAGAAGAACGGAACAGGGTTGCTCAGCTTGGGCATCACTGGGTTGGGCAAACATACGGGATAAGGCATCTGCAACCACATTCTGGGATCCCCTGATGTGTTGCACGGTGAACTTAAAGGATGAGATTTTCACCACCCATCTACCAATTTTACCCAGTTGCCGGGGATGAGCTAGAAGCCATGAGAGAGCCTGATTGTCGGTCTCGAGCAGGAACTCAGCATGTTCCAGGAAACGCCTGAACTTATCTAGAGCGTACACAACAGCTAAACACTCTAGCTCATAAACGGATGATTTACGTTCTTGCTGGGTCAACGTGCGTGAGATAAAAGCCACAGGCTGCCTAGCGTCGTCAATAACTTGGGAAAGGACCGCTCTGAGCGCAACCGAACTCGCGTCCGTCTGCAAAATGAACGGCTTTGAAAAGTCGGGCATCCGCAACACCGGTGGGGAAATGATGGCTTCCTTTAAGGTAGCGAAAGCCTTCTGTTGGTTTTCCCCCATGTAAACTTTGCCCCCTTCTTCCTCAGTTCATTCAAGGGAGCGGCAATTTCAGCGATATTCGGTATGAAACGCCGATAAAAATTTATCATACCGACGAATCTCGCTATGCCTTTCGCATCCCTTGGCGGAGGAAAGTCACGGATGCCTTGCGTCCTCTCTGGGTCTACCGTCACGCCCTTGTATGAAATTAAATGGCCCAAGAAAGAAATACTCTCTTGGGCGAAACGAACCTTTTCGGGATTGACAGTGAGGCCAGCCTCTCTTAAACGACCTAACACCTCTCTTAAATGCCTCAGATGATCTTCGAAAGTCTCGCTATATACCAAAAGATCGTCAAGATAATTATAGACGAAACGGAATTTGATGTCGTGAAAGACAGTGTCGAGAAGGCGAGTAAGTGTCTGGGCTCCCACAGCCAAACCCATGGGAACCCTTGTGTACTGGTACAAATTCCAGGGTACACAAAAAGCCGTATATGGTTTACTTTCTTGGGCAAGAGGTATCTGATGATAGGCCGCGTTCAGATCGATAATGGTATAAAATCTGGCCCCACTGAACCAATCAAAGGCCGAATGTAAATCCGGGAGGGGAACAGAATCCACCTCGATATTGGCGTTCAACTTCCTGTAATCAATAACCATTCTTTGTTTGCCACCAGGCTTTGGCACTAAAATGCTGGACTGGCATAGCTGGAATGAGAAGGTTCAATCACCCCTTGGTCCAATAATTCTTGAACCTTCTCTCGCAGAATGGTCATCTTTGGAGGGGCAAACTTGTAAGGGTGTGACCTCACTATTTTCGAATCTGTAAGGCTGATTTTGTATTCCAGCAGGTGTGTGAGTCCCAAAGTAGGAGTTAACACCTCGGGAAATTCCTCACACAAATGATCTAAGGCCGTCTGCTGGGATGGAGTGAGATGGTCTCGTGCAGAATCGGGACAAGCTACTTCTTGGATACCCGGCTTAGCGCCCTGGTACCCAAGGAACGGAATTAAAACCTCCCGATTAAATTTAAAAAAACATTGGTGCACTTGGATGTCCAGCACGAGACCACTTTTTGCGATGAAATCGGCACCAATGATACAATCCACTCCCAGAGCAGGAGAAACCAGAAAAGACCACACCCAAGAAAACCCATCGATTTTGATCTTAAAGGAAGTAACCCGGGAGATAGGCAAGATTTCCCGGGATGCCGTCCAGCATATTGCAGATGACTTTTCTGACCTTTTAATTAAACCCTGTCGTTCAAGGTCCGCATGTACCCGAGATGAAATGATGGAACGGGCTGAACCGGAGTCAACTAAGGCTCTGAGCTGACCCCCCTTTACCTCGAGCGACAGAAAGGGGCATACAGAAAGTTGTTGCGAGGTAGCGGACTGGACCTTGATATTAGAAGATTGGGCTTTTAACGACTGCCTGGAGGTCGGCGGAAGTTGAACAGAATTGAAGCGGGGGGAAGACATCCTCCGAAATATCTTCCCCTGTCTACTTAGTTTTTTGGCGCTGGTCTAGACATAGGTGGTGCTGGTCGCGCGCGCCCTCGCGTACAATTTCTCGCCACGTGTCCCGGGCGGTTACAATTATAACAAATCACAGAATTTGAATTTGTTTGCTGACGATATCGAGCTGGCTGGGCCTGTCGGGGGAAGGTAGGCTCTCTGGTCCCTTCCGATGTCTGAGGTCTTGGTTCGGCTCGTCTACTGTTTCCGCTCGCCTGGTCGGTCATCTGCATGGTTTCCGTCATAACGCAGAGTCGCTCCAGGTCGGAAAACCACTGCGGCCGCTGTGCAAAAACTAGTCGCAGACGGTCGTCGGCAGAGACGCCGTCGAGAATGTGTTGCACTACCTCTTCCTCCGACATGCCCATTCCCAGAATACGAGCTACCTGGCGCATTCGCAGCACGTACTGGGCCAATGTTTCGCCCCGTGCCTGTACTCTATAAAAATGACGATGGCGCAATTGCTCCATCAGTCTACTGGGTACGAACGCCCTAAGCACCACCCGGTGGAACTCATCCACACCTTCCTTGCGTCGCATTACCTCCGCCACCCTGTCAGCCATGGTACCGCGACAGTAGGGGAAGATGAGTTCGAGCACCGTTCGCTCCAGCATACCCGGATAGTCCTTCAATTCAAAGACTATTTTGAAAAAAGGTAATAGTTTGTCTGCTTCCAGTCCGTCCACGACTGGAAGTTGTTGTATTATATGGGCAAGTGGGTTGGGCAGGTGGTTGTACGTTGCCGCCCCCGAACCAGTCCGTACAGGCTCTACTTCTCTGTATGAAGAAGTGTTCACCGCTGAGACCACGGACTCCTCCACAACCGGAATTGGGGTGGATGCTCTTACCGGTGGTGACCCTTGGAGGGTCGAGGTAATCTCCTGTATTATGTCTGTTATATTATATGGCGGTTCACAGACTTGTGCCTGTAAATTCTGCAGCCGATGAATTAAGTGCTGCATACGTTGCCGGATCCGCCGGACAACGAGAGAGCATCCCGGTCCCTCCTCCAAACTTTCGACGGATTGAGCCAACTCCTGCAGCTCACCCCATTTTTCCGTACACCGTTCCCACTCACTCTCGGGGTCAGTGATAGTGACCCTGGAGAGCGCATCACCCGCGGCCAGCGCTTCACGGAGCAGCCGCCGTAAGGTTTGGACATTGCCTCGGGTTTCTTTACCCCGGGCCCGGAGCTCGAACTCAATTTCCTCCCTTAAAAACAACTCAGGATTCACTGAAGTCATCCTCACTTCGTGGTCGGCACACTTAACATAAACTTTAAAACTTATTTTAAATAAAACCAGAATCTGAAAAACCCAAGTACTGTTCTTCCAAAGAGTAGACTGCGGGTCCACCTACCGATGCGAGAACTAGCCCACTACCTGAACTGCTCACACTCGATCACACCAGACAAAAGGAACGCGACACACACACAACACGAAAACAAAATACCGACCAACGAAAATTTATTTTAACATTTCTTAGGTTACCTCCGGCTACCATTTATCGGAAGAAACCGACTGCCGATCGGGCCATACCGCATAATCACAAAATAAACAGCAACACCTCCCCAAGATGGGCAAGGTAACTCAAACTAACCAAGCACCGACTGCGATAAGTCTTGCCCAGGGATTTCCCCTTCTAAAATTTCCTACCACGTGGCACTATTCACTATGCAAGGCGGGCAAGTACATATACATATTTTTCAAACCTTAAAACTAACAAGAAATATTTTCAACTTGGGATATAGGGCCTTTAAAATTTTTCTAAGTTCTATTTGAACTTAACATTGTGAAAGTTCCAAAATATTTCCTAAGTTTGCAAGCCCCGTCACACACTAGGACCCACGGGTTGGCCCTCATCGTAAGCGCGCTCTGCTACCAAATGTAACCCCTACTTCATCTTGAGTAGTTAAAACAAAAAGAATATTTCTTTTTGTAAAGAGGGGCCACAAGTTAATTAAAACTAGGCTAAGGCCTAGAGAAGCAAAAAATTGTGCCGGGTCCAGTATGACGGGACTTCCAATGAAAACTCAAGAATTAAATAATTAACAATCCCATTTTATTATTCTATCTCATAACAACAATAATAAAAAAAATACAACAGTGATTTATAATTCCCCTTTAAATAGTTAAATAAAGAAGTATACTCTCCCAACAAGGCCACCTGAAAAATATTAACTGAATCCAAGAAAATAATTGCTATGTCACACCATCAATGAATTGAAATTTTAAAATAATCATTAACCTCAAAATAAAGCTCCCATTAAACTATTTAATAAAATATAAAATGATATTATATGTTCCTTTTATAATACTGTATATAAATTAATGAAGATAAATGATTTCATTCCTTGTTACTATTAATAATAAAAATAATTACTCAACAAATTAAATAAATTTTAAAGGTGACAATTCCTATACTTGTTAAATAAAATAATTAATTTCCTTAAAGAAATGATCAGCCACGATTATTGAGATAGAATACCTCCCTTAAAAAGAAAATGAAAAGGATATATCCACATGACTACATGTGTTAACTTTCTGTTGTAAAAGACCCTGAATAATAAATCCCTATATCCCAAGTTCCCACCAAAAGTACAGAAAATGTATAATATTTATAACCCCCAAAATGTACACAGAAATATACACACATAACATGTTCCACAGGACAAAAATACATTATACAATTGTATACATAAAATACATAAAGGTCTCTTGCCACGCCCTTTTTTATATTACCCTTCTGGTGTATATAAATTCTAACTTTTCCTTTTATAATAATCCGAATTAGGATTATTAATTTACATTTATAATAGTACCCACATGGTGTGGGTTAATTGCACGTCATGTGTATAAGAGAATGTATAGCATACAAATGTCCCCAGGACCTAATAAAAATTCAAAAGTAAGTGCCTAAGTGGCTAAGTGCTTAAGTATCTAATTCCGGTGAGAAATAAAAATTGTTTTAAAATAATTAACGCCCCCCAGTTATCAGAATTAGTATAAAGAATTTATATATACTTAAATAGGGCCAATTAATGAAAAGAGAAAATTGCACAATATTAGCACCTTATAAAAAAATACACTTGGGTCAGAGACGGACATGTTCATTCAACTTTCGGCTTGTTTCAACAAACAAGTCTCGACAAACAAGTTGAAAAGTGTTTCGACATGCATAGCTTGGTTGAAACTAGTTAAAAATTCGCCTACCTCCCCAGTAATCTTTTTATACAAATGAAATAAACTGATATTTTAAATTAAGAGAAAATATATGTTTTTATGCATAGTAAATTAAACTTGAGAAAATTACTAATAACAAAACTGACTTTAAATCTGTAGCGATAGCCCTATAAAGAAATGAGTGGAAATCTATGTTGGATGCTGTCTTGTAACCATGTCGGTCTCTGAACTGACAATTTACTATAAATATATTGAAATTTTACAATTAATTCTTTTTCTTAGTGTACACACTAAACTGTCCCATCAATTGGGGATCCAAATGAATGTTTACTTGAACGGTAGATACTGATGGTTATGTATAACTGGTGGTGCCATGTTGATTCTACGTGTTAATTATAAATGGTTGTTTTTCACCTGCTTATGGGTCCAGAAGGATGATCTTTTATTGGTAACGTGGCGATCTTATGATTGGCATGTTGTTGTTGTTGTTGTGGTGAGCTAATTCTCTTCGGTGGCGAGTGTGGAGCTTTTAAGATGGAATTCGTTCAGTCATGTAGCAGGACTTGTCTCTGGTCGGCGAACCCTGATCACACATTATATTTTTAGTGAGAGACCACACACAAATGCCCCCACTGTTTGGACACCCTCCAAAATACATATATAAAGGCAACACCTAGTTATGGGCTACATAATGAAACTTGGTAAAATTATTTTGGCCAACATGCCTTATTTAAAAACTCTCTAACAATGATTCTTTATAAACTGAACCTCACCTAATGTGAGTTACTTTTTGCAATATAAAATTTTATTTTGGCTTTGTAACATCTTATGAACTTATTACTTTGAGTGAAATGGTGGTTACCACGTGGTGCAGAATTTATTTAAAACACATAGTTTTCTTACTACATATAATTTGAGAACACCATTAATTTGAATTTGACATGATTTACATTTAATGTGCCTGAGTAAGTTCCCATATATATGTATAAAGTTTTACTGTCATTGTAGCAAAACTTTATACCACTTAACCAACAACTATTGTGCAACATTTTGATGTACACGTATCTCATCACATCGGTGTTAATGAAAGTTCAAACTTAATTATTTTGTTGTTAATGTACTTTAGGTTTTAGGGCCGAGATTCAGACACTCCAATAATCTAGTTTTATCGGTTTATAAAAACTTTACAACAATTACGTATCTCACAATGCATGATTCGACAAGTGGGTACGCTTACTCAAGCTTACTAAAAAAACGTTTTCTCCCGTGAAATGTAGTATTTGATAGATATAATGTAATTAAGACTCACCGCAGTCGTTTAAGAACTTATTTTTCCATAGCTGTTAGAAGATGTAGATGGAATTAATTCTTCTCTCCACCGAAGAGAAAATAATGTCGATCGTCACCCACGCGGTATGTAGCCAGACAGACCTTAACAGAAATTTTCGTTCCTTGTTCGTTTGGGTAAGGAAAATCTCACCAGGCTGCAGCACCGTTTTTTAAAACTGCTGCAAAAACTCAGCAGATGGCAACACTTATCAAATAGTGTAGAGTAGAAAACGGTAGTTTCTGCTCTTCCGGGTAGGGAGCAGCACTAATTATTGCTTTAATTCTGTACTGCCCTTAACTACCAACGGTAGATACATTAATTTCGCATCGTTTTACCGCTAGGTATCGGTGCACTCTCCGATTGGAATTGACTGACAGAGCTGAACGACAAAGTCCAGCACACCCTCACCCCAAAAGGGCAACATAGTTGCCCCAACGTTAAAGGTCAGGAGGGTACCCTGCAGTGTACCTCTCCCCAAAAGATACCGGTGGACGTCGTGGTTGGGTTGGCTCAGCTGAGCTTGCTCTCAGGAGAACAGAAATCAAAAAGGAAAATGAAAGAGACGAAAGAAGATATGTATTATGTAAGTGTGCGGGTGCTGCATGCTGACCTGATCAGAGTCCGCATACAGCACAAGAGAGAGAGACAGCAAAAGACAAAAGAAAGATTCCTACCTAGGTAGATCTTCCGATCTCCTGAGGCTCGCCCCATTCGCCTGAACACGACTTCCACATTTAACAAGGACCTCCGTCCTATCTTTACGGGGACTATCCCCCTTCGAACGTTTTTGATAGCCCCTGACAACGTTTGAGTTTGGAAATGTGGCTTGTCATCAATTTTTGTTTGTCTCCCGGTACGCCCAGCCGGGCCGTCACCGGTGACGTAAATCCTATGATACGGTATGGCCCCGACCAACGGTAGCATAGTTTCGCAGCACGTTTGTCGGCGGCCGAGCTGAGTGGGTGGCTTTGGCAATAGACCCAGTCACCAATCCGGAAGGGGTTTGGAATACGCCCCTGATTATAACGCCGACGGACCCGCTCGTGCGCTCGCAGCAAATTCTTCCGAGCCATTTTCCATCTCTCCGCAGTTCTATTATTGGGCTCCCGTGGCAGAAGATCTTCGATATCCCATAGGTTGGTCAACGGGAGTGCGGGCGAGAATCCAAACACAATTTCAAAGGGCACGGCCTGATGACTGTCGTGTCTGGCCGTGTTGAAGGCTAATTGTAACCACTTCAGATTCTGATCCCAGGTGGTTTGTTGCTCAGCGTGATAAGCAATCAAGGCGGACCGGAGATTCCGATTGAATCTCTCCGCATGGGACGGTTGTGGGTAATAAGGGGACGTGGTTACGTGTTTGATGCCACTGGCGAAACACATACGCCTGAATTCGTTTGAAATAAATTGCGGGCCATTGTCCGAGACAATGATGGTCAGAAGACCGAAATGCTGAAAAACGTGGTTCTGTAAAGCGTTGATGGTCAAACGAGCGGTTGCCTGTCGTAAGGGCAGTAGCCAGGCAAACTTTGAAAAAGCATCTACGCAAACAAGCAGGTAAGCATTACCTGACTTGCTACGGGGGAACGGCCCCACGTAGTCAATAAATAACTTTTCCATTGGTCTGCTCGCCACCTCAGAAGATAACAACCCTAATTTCGTGTTCTGGGCAGGCTTGCTCAAGCCACACAGATGACAGTTTTTTACTCCCGTCGCGATGTCTCTATCCATGCCCTTCCAGATAAAATGTTTCCTAATACTGGAAATGGTCTTCGAAATTCCCTTGTGGCCTCCGATTGGGGAATCATGGTAATAACTGAAGACCATGGGCACTAATTTGCTAGGCAGCACGATTTTAGGTGCTCGTCCTTTTCTTTCTCGACAACAAAGGACTCCCTTGGACAAGAAATAAGGGGCCTGTACGTTACCCTGCTTAATATTTTGGATGACTTGACCCAGCACTTCGTCGTTTAACTGATGGGGTAACACATCAGTGAAGGCTAATGGAAAATCGAGAAGAACGGAACAGGGTTGCTCAGCTTGGGCATCACTGGGTTGGGCAAACATACGGGATAAGGCATCTGCAACCACATTCTGGGATCCCCTGATGTGTTGCACGGTGAACTTAAAGGATGAGATTTTCACCACCCATCTACCAATTTTACCCAGTTGCCGGGGATGAGCTAGAAGCCATGAGAGAGCCTGATTGTCGGCCTCGAGCAGGAACTCAGCATGTTCCAGGAAACGCCTGAACTTATCTAGAGCGTACACAACAGCTAAACACTCTAGCTCATAAACGGATGATTTACGTTCTTGCTGGGTCAACGTGCGTGAGATAAAAGCCACAGGCTGCCTAGCGTCGTCAATAACTTGGGAAAGGACCGCTCTGAGCGCAACCGAACTCGCGTCCGTCTGCAAAATGAACGGCTTTGAAAAGTCGGGCATCCGCAACACCGGTGGGGAAATGATGGCTTCCTTTAAGGTAGCGAAAGCCTTCTGTTGGTTTTCCCCCATGTAAACTTTGCCCCCTTCTTCCTCAGTTCATTCAAGGGAGCGGCAATTTCAGCGATATTCGGTATGAAACGCCGATAAAAATTTATCATACCGACGAATCTCGCTATGCCTTTCGCATCCCTTGGCGGAGGAAAGTCACGGATGCCTTGCGTCCTCTCTGGGTCTACCGTCACGCCCTTGTATGAAATTAAATGGCCCAAGAAAGAAATACTCTCTTGGGCGAAACGAACCTTTTCGGGATTGACAGTGAGGCCAGCCTCTCTTAAACGACCTAACACCTCTCTTAAATGCCTCAGATGATCTTCGAAAGTCTCGCTATATACCAAAAGATCGTCAAGATAATTATAGACGAAACGGAATTTGATGTCGTGAAAGACAGTGTCGAGAAGGCGAGTAAGTGTCTGGGCTCCCACAGCCAAACCCATGGGAACCCTTGTGTACTGGTACAAATTCCAGGGTACACAAAAAGCCGTATATGGTTTACTTTCTTGGGCAAGAGGTATCTGATGATAGGCCGCGTTCAGATCGATAATGGTATAAAATCTGGCCCCACTGAACCAATCAAAGGCCGAATGTAAATCCGGGAGGGGAACAGAATCCACCTCGATATTGGCGTTCAACTTCCTGTAATCAATAACCATTCTTTGTTTGCCACCAGGCTTTGGCACTAAAATGCTGGACTGGCATAGCTGGAATGAGAAGGTTCAATCACCCCTTGGTCCAATAATTCTTGAACCTTCTCTCGCAGAATGGTCATCTTTGGAGGGGCAAACTTGTAAGGGTGTGACCTCACTATTTTCGAATCTGTAAGGCTGATTTTGTATTCCAGCAGGTGTGTGAGTCCCAAAGTAGGAGTTAACACCTCGGGAAATTCCTCACACAAATGATCTAAGGCCGTCTGCTGGGATGGAGTGAGATGGTCTCGTGCAGAATCGGGACAAGCTACTTCTTGGATACCCGGCTTAGCGCCCTGGTACCCAAGGAACGGAATTAAAACCTCCCGATTAAATTTAAAAAAACATTGGTGCACTTGGATGTCCAGCACGAGACCACTTTTTGCGATGAAATCGGCACCAATGATACAATCCACTCCCAGAGCAGGAGAAACCAGAAAAGACCACACCCAAGAAAACCCATCGATTTTGATCTTAAAGGAAGTAACCCGGGAGATAGGCAAGATTTCCCGGGATGCCGTCCAGCATATTGCAGATGACTTTTCTGACCTTTTAATTAAACCCTGTCGTTCAAGGTCCGCATGTACCCGAGATGAAATGATGGAACGGGCTGAACCGGAGTCAACTAAGGCTCTGAGCTGACCCCCCTTTACCTCGAGCGACAGAAAGGGGCATACAGAAAGTTGTTGCGAGGTAGCGGACTGGACCTTGATATTAGAAGATTGGGCTTTTAACGACTGCCTGGAGGTCGGCGGAAGTTGAACAGAATTGAAGCGGGGGGAAGACATCCTCCGAAATATCTTCCCCTGTCTACTTAGTTTTTTGGCGCTGGTCTAGACATAGGTGGTGCTGGTCGCGCGCGCCCTCGCGTACAATTTCTCGCCACGTGTCCCGGGCGGTTACAATTATAACAAATCACAGAATTTGAATTTGTTTGCTGACGATATCGAGCTGGCTGGGCCTGTCGGGGGAAGGTAGGCTCTCTGGTCCCTTCCGATGTCTGAGGTCTTGGTTCGGCTCGTCTACTGTTTCCGCTCGCCTGGTCGGTCATCTGCATGGTTTCCGTCATAACGCAGAGTCGCTCCAGGTCGGTAAACCACTGCGGCCGCTGTGCAAAAACTAGTCGCAGACGGTCGTCGGCAGAGACGCCGTCGAGAATGTGTTGCACTACCTCTTCCTCCGACATGCCCATTCCCAGAATACGAGCTACCTGGCGCATTCGCAGCACGTACTGGGCCAATGTTTCGCCCCGTGCCTGTACTCTATAAAAATGACGATGGCGCAATTGCTCCATCAGTCTACTGGGTACGAACGCCCTAAGCACCACCCGGTGGAACTCATCCACACCTTCCTTGCGTCGCATTACCTCCGCCACCCTGTCAGCCATGGTACCGCGACAGTAGGGGAAGATGAGTTCGAGCACCGTTCGCTCCAGCATACCCGGATAGTCCTTCAATTCAAAGACTATTTTGAAAAAAGGTAATAGTTTGTCTGCTTCCAGTCCGTCCACGACTGGAAGTTGTTGTATTATATGGGCAAGTGGGTTGGGCAGGTGGTTGTACGTTGCCGCCCCCGAACCAGTCCGTACAGGCTCTACTTCTCTGTATGAAGAAGTGTTCACCGCTGAGACCACGGACTCCTCCACAACCGGAATTGGGGTGGATGCTCTTACCGGTGGTGACCCTTGGAGGGTCGAGGTAATCTCCTGTATTATGTCTGTTATATTATATGGCGGTTCACAGACTTGTGCCTGTAAATTCTGCAGCCGATGAATTAAGTGCTGCATACGTTGCCGGATCCGCCGGACAACGAGAGAGCATCCCGGTCCCTCCTCCAAACTTTCGACGGATTGAGCCAACTCCTGCAGCTCACCCCATTTTTCCGTACACCGTTCCCACTCACTCTCGGGGTCAGTGATAGTGACCCTGGAGAGCGCATCACCCGCGGCCAGCGCTTCACGGAGCAGCCGCCGTAAGGTTTGGACATTGCCTCGGGTTTCTTTACCCCGGGCCCGGAGCTCGAACTCAATTTCCTCCCTTAAAAACAACTCAGGATTCACTGAAGTCATCCTCACTTCGTGGTCGGCACACTTAACATAAACTTTAAAACTTATTTTAAATAAAACCAGAATCTGAAAAACCCAAGTACTGTTCTTCCAAAGAGTAGACTGCGGGTCCACCTACCGATGCGAGAACTAGCCCACTACCTGAACTGCTCACACTCGATCACACCAGACAAAAGGAACGCGACACACACACAACACGAAAACAAAATACCGACCAACGAAAATTTATTTTAACATTTCTTAGGTTACCTCCGGCTACCATTTATCGGAAGAAACCGACTGCCGATCGGGCCATACCGCATAATCACAAAATAAACAGCAACACCTCCCCAAGATGGGCAAGGTAACTCAAACTAACCAAGCACCGACTGCGATAAGTCTTGCCCAGGGATTTCCCCTTCTAAAATTTCCTACCACGTGGCACTATTCACTATGCAAGGCGGGCAAGTACATATACATATTTTTCAAACCTTAAAACTAACAAGAAATATTTTCAACTTGGGATATAGGGCCTTTAAAATTTTTCTAAGTTCTATTTGAACTTAACATTGTGAAAGTTCCAAAATATTTCCTAAGTTTGCAAGCCCCGTCACACACTAGGACCCACGGGTTGGCCCTCATCGTAAGCGCGCTCTGCTACCAAATGTAACCCCTACTTCATCTTGAGTAGTTAAAACAAAAAGAATATTTCTTTTTGTAAAGAGGGGCCACAAGTTAATTAAAACTAGGCTAAGGCCTAGAGAAGCAAAAAATTGTGCCGGGTCCAGTATGACGGGACTTCCAATGAAAACTCAAGAATTAAATAATTAACAATCCCATTTTATTATTCTATCTCATAACAACAATAATAAAAAAAATACAACAGTGATTTATAATTCCCCTTTAAATAGTTAAATAAAGAAGTATACTCTCCCAACAAGGCCACCTGAAAAATATTAACTGAATCCAAGAAAATAATTGCTATGTCACACCATCAATGAATTGAAATTTTAAAATAATCATTAACCTCAAAATAAAGCTCCCATTAAACTATTTAATAAAATATAAAATGATATTATATGTTCCTTTTATAATACTGTATATAAATTAATGAAGATAAATGATTTCATTCCTTGTTACTATTAATAATAAAAATAATTACTCAACAAATTAAATAAATTTTAAAGGTGACAATTCCTATACTTGTTAAATAAAATAATTAATTTCCTTAAAGAAATGATCAGCCACGATTATTGAGATAGAATACCTCCCTTAAAAAGAAAATGAAAAGGATATATCCACATGACTACATGTGTTAACTTTCTGTTGTAAAAGACCCTGAATAATAAATCCCTATATCCCAAGTTCCCACCAAAAGTACAGAAAATGTATAATATTTATAACCCCCAAAATGTACACAGAAATATACACACATAACATGTTCCACAGGACAAAAATACATTATACAATTGTATACATAAAATACATAAAGGTCTCTTGCCACGCCCTTTTTTATATTACCCTTCTGGTGTATATAAATTCTAACTTTTCCTTTTATAATAATCCGAATTAGGATTATTAATTTACATTTATAATAGTACCCACATGGTGTGGGTTAATTGCACGTCATGTGTATAAGAGAATGTATAGCATACAAATGTCCCCAGGACCTAATAAAAATTCAAAAGTAAGTGCCTAAGTGGCTAAGTGCTTAAGTATCTAATTCCGGTGAGAAATAAAAATTGTTTTAAAATAATTAACGCCCCCCAGTTATCAGAATTAGTATAAAGAATTTATATATACTTAAATAGGGCCAATTAATGAAAAGAGAAAATTGCACAATATTAGCACCTTATAAAAAAATACACTTGGGTCAGAGACGGACATGTTCATTCAACTTTCGGCTTGTTTCAACAAACAAGTCTCGACAAACAAGTTGAAAAGTGTTTCGACATGCATAGCTTGGTTGAAACTAGTTAAAAATTCGCCTACCTCCCCAGTAATCTTTTTATACAAATGAAATAAACTGATATTTTAAATTAAGAGAAAATATATGTTTTTATGCATAGTAAATTAAACTTGAGAAAATTACTAATAACAAAACTGACTTTAAATCTGTAGCGATAGCCCTATAAAGAAATGAGTGGAAATCTATGTTGGATGCTGTCTTGTAACCATGTCGGTCTCTGAACTGACAATTTACTATAAATATATTGAAATTTTACAATTAATTCTTTTTCTTAGTGTACACACTAAACTGTCCCATCAATTGGGGATCCAAATGAATGTTTACTTGAACGGTAGAAACTGATGGTTATGTATAACTGGTGGTGCCATGTTGATTCTACGTGTTAATTATAAATGGTTGTTTTTCACCTGCTTATGGGTCCAGAAGGATGATCTTTTATTGGTAACGTGGCGATCTTATGATTGGCATGTTGTTGTTGTTGTTGTGGTGAGCTAATTCTCTTCGGTGGCGAGTGTGGAGCTTTTAAGATGGAATTCGTTCAGTCATGTAGCAGGACTTGTCTCTGGTCGGCGAACCCTGATCACACATTATATTTTTAGTGAGAGACCACACACAAATGCCCCCACTGTTTGGACACCCTCCAAAATACATATATAAAGGCAACACCTAGTTATGGGCTACATAATGAAACTTGGTAAAATTATTTTGGCCAACATGCCTTATTTAAAAACTCTCTAACAATGATTCTTTATAAACTGAACCTCACCTAATGTGAGTTACTTTTTGCAATATAAAATTTTATTTTGGCTTTGTAACATCTTATGAACTTATTACTTTGAGTGAAATGGTGGTTACCACGTGGTGCAGAATTTATTTAAAACACATAGTTTTCTTACTACATATAATTTGAGAACACCATTAATTTGAATTTGACATGATTTACATTTAATGTGCCTGAGTAAGTTCCCATATATATGTATAAAGTTTTACTGTCATTGTAGCAAAACTTTATACCACTTAACCAACAACTATTGTGCAACATTTTGATGTACACGTATCTCATCACATCGGTGTTAATGAAAGTTCAAACTTAATTATTTTGTTGTTAATGTACTTTAGGTTTTAGGGCCGAGATTCAGACACTCCAATAATCTAGTTTTATCGGTTTATAAAAACTTTACAACAATTACGTATCTCACAATGCATGATTCGACAAGTGGGTACGCTTACTCAAGCTTACTAAAAAAACGTTTTCTCCCGTGAAATGTAGTATTTGATAGATATAATGTAATTAAGACTCACCGCAGTCGTTTAAGAACTTATTTTTCCATAGCTGTTAGAAGATGTAGATGGAATTAATTCTTCTCTCCACCGAAGAGAAAATAATGTCGATCGTCACCCACGCGGTATGTAGCCAGACAGACCTTAACAGAAATTTTCGTTCCTTGTTCGTTTGGGTAAGGAAAATCTCACCAGGCTGCAGCACCGTTTTTTAAAACTGCTGCAAAAACTCAGCAGATGGCAACACTTATCAAATAGTGTAGAGTAGAAAACGGTAGTTTCTGCTCTTCCGGGTAGGGAGCAGCACTAATTATTGCTTTAATTCTGTACTGCCCTTAACTACCAACGGTAGATACATTAATTTCGCATCGTTTTACCGCTAGGTATCGGTGCACTCTCCGATTGGAATTGACTGACAGAGCTGAACGACAAAGTTCAGCACAATGCGCTTCCCTGAACCAAGGAGCATAAAGCAACTTCAAAGTTTTCTAGGGCTGTGCAACTTCTACCGAAAATTTCAAAGGAACTACGCACACATGACAGCCAGGTTAAGTGCGATACTACAAAAGAACCGACAGTGGGGATGGGGCGACGTAGAGCGTGGAGCCTTTGAGGAGATTAAAAGGAAATTTAGTGAAATGATCATGATGAACCACCCGGATTTTGAAAAAGTGTTCTATTTACAGACAGACGCCAGTAATGTAGCCGTCGGGGCGGAGCTGTATCAAGAGGATGAGGAGAAGGAGCACCTCACTATAGCCTTCGTGAGTAGATCATTGCTGCCAGCGGAAAAGAACTATACAACGACGGAAAAAGAATTACTTAGTATTGTATTCGCCGTTGGAAAATTCAGAACTTACATTTTACGAATGGACCACAAGGCGTTGTCCTTTCTGAACACTTGCAAGCTTGCTCACAGCCGTCTAACAAGATGGGTGCTCGTGCTACAGGAATACAACTTCGAGTAGGAATACATCAGAGGAACAGAGAATAAGGTGCCCGACACTCTTTCCAGAGTAGATTGTGAGAGTAACAGAACAGGTAGGGATATAAAGGAAATAGAAAATTTTAAGATAACTAGGGAGGATAAGATCTTTGGAGAAGAGTTAAAGGATATCACCACCATGCAAAGAGCAGATGGTAAGTCGGGTAAGATAATAAACAGCTTAGAAACGGAATTGGAGGAATCAGAATATAGCCAAATTTTCCAAGTTTACAGAGGATTGTTGTTTAAAAGGGTAGTAGGGGGTGAGCGTGATTGGAAGTTAGTAATACCAGAAGGGTTGGAAGAGAAGATTATTTGGAATTGTCATGTTAGATACGGTCATTTTGGGGTGAAGAAGTGTGTTAGCGTGCTGAAGGAGTCATGTGTTTTCAGGAATATGGAGAGACGAGTGAGGAAATTGCTGAAGAGTTGTGATTTGTGTCAGAAGTCTAAGATAGTAAACTACAGGGTTGAAGGTGAGTTGAATTTTATAAGGGTAGAGAGACCATTTGATTTAGTTGCGGTAGATTTGTTTGGACCATTGCCGAAGGGTAGAGGCGAAGTTGTGTATATTTTTGTATTACTTGACACTTTTCCGAAGTATGTGAAATTGTATAGCGTAAAGAGAGCTACCAGTAAGGTATTGAGTAAGAAAGTGACTAAGGACTACATGATTCACGTGGGTAAGCCGAAGGTGATTTTGTCAGATCATGGGCCACAGTTCATCAGTGGAAAATGGTGCCAGACCTTAGGATGGAAAGGAATCCTCACGAAGCATACGGCTGTGTACCATCCCCAGTCAAACCAGGCTGAGCGTGTAATGAGAGAGATAGGCAGGATCTTTAGAGCCTATTGTCACGCTAAACACAGCGAGTGGCCGTTGTACGTCAAGAAGGTAGAAAATTGGCTGAACAGTACCACCCACGAGTCCACTGGCTATACACCTCACGAGTTGGTAAAGGGAACACGCCCCCCAAGAATTTTGGAGCAGCTGTTTGATTATCCGACGGAGAGCGAGCGGACGGAGGTGAGCATTAAGATCTGGTTGGCCAACGAGAATTTATTAAGCAAGGGTGAACAAAGAAAACGTAGACACGACGCAAAAGGTAAGTGGGTAAAATATGAAGTTGGACAGTTGGTATTAGTGAGGAGGCACGATCTATCGAACGCTCAAGACAAGGAAATTAAGAAATTCTTCCTGCTTTACGAAGGACCTTATGAGATAGTAGGGATCAAAATGAAAAATTCATATGTGTTGCAGGACAGGGAGACTAGGGAAGTAGTAGGAACACACAATGCAACAAACTTAAAGTTATATTGGTCATCTTAGGATTTGGATAAGATTTGTATATCAATGAGTGTGAATGAGTTTAGTTTGATGTTTATGTTTCCAGGAGGGATACTCCCCCATTTTCGGGCGATCACAGATTCACCACCTCTGATCGTGGATTTTGGCTGAGGAGGCAGACCATGGTTGGCAGTAGCCTCAACAGCGGGGTGAAAACAACGGTGGTCTGGCTTCACAAAAAGGGTGTGAGTAGAAATTTTAACATGCAAGAACGGGGAGGGGGACCCAGAGTTCGTGGAAGTATAGTCATAAAAAAAAAGAGGAGAGAGAGATATTTATATACATGTGTTCCACGAACTAAAGTAGTTTCGTTCAGAAATTGTGAAACGAAATATTTAAAATTATTGTAATGTAAATGATAAACTTTTCCAAGTGTTTGTCTTATTTCAGAGAGCAAAGGAATATATTTTATCTTTATGTAATCTTATCAGGTGATCCATTGTTGTAATTCCTATCTTGTAGTGGAAGAAGTTGTTAGTGAAGGTGAAAGCTTGAACTTGTAAAGTGTCTATATGAAATTTTAAATAAATTGAAGAACTTGTTTTTGAGCAAGGTTAAAAGATGTTTTATAGTTGTTTGGTGTTAGAAAAATGTAAGTCAAAATGGACTGTATGAACAGAGAAGGAATTAAGTTAGAATTAATTGGCTAGGACAGTAGTGGCATGTACTACTGTGGCTAGCGTAGCGGGTTGATGAGTGACGCACAGACCGTTGCCATCATCGGAGGCCTCAAGAAGGCGTGACTACACTGTACAAATTTTAATATAATTTTATGTTATATGTGATTATTGATCGTACAGTGTATGACAAGGATGTGATGTAAAACATGCATGAAGGTAGAGTTGATTTCCCCGCTTTTCGGGCGATTACTGCCTTACCAGCACGAATCGTGGTTTTGGCTAGCGGTCAGCTATGGCCATAAATTAAGTCCCTTGACCATAGCTGATTTGAAATTGGTTGATATTAGAAATTGATGGGGGGTGATACTAGGGGAAATCCCCCGGAACTATGTAACAGCGGCTGCCACTCTGTTCGAGGAGGAACAGCAAAGCCAGGTGGTAGACCCGCATTAAGGGCGTTTAATTATGGAACAAACGATATGTTGATATCTAAATCTTTCAAATGCAGCGCTGAAGCAAGGACACGGAGGCAATAGATTCCTCCAACATATGCAGTCCTTGTGGAGGCAAATGGGCGCCATAGTCCATCCCTAATAAAGTAATAGTGTGTGTGGCTGGGAGGTTACTACAGGGATAGTAACGATAACAATGTTAAATTTTAAAGAATTAGTAGTGAAATTGATGTTGGTTATCAAGTCTACAGTAATGATTCTGGTATAAAGAAAATTAAACGTAAAGAAAGTTGAGTAAAGAAAATTAAATAGTTTTGAAGTGTTTGCCATAATAGTTATATATGCTGATGTTATTTGAAATAAATTAGTAGATATAGTGGTTGTTGTTTGAGAGTAGAATTTGTTTTATGTTTAATATAAGAGTATGTTTTCTTGTGGTGAGAGAAGTAAGTTGATGTTGACTGGAGTCAGAGAAGTTGATAAAAAATATGCAGGAGTGTTGAAAGGTGGAAGGATTTATCTATCTTAAATCTTGTTTTTTTTTGTGTTATTTGAAAACTTATGAGTTAAGAAAACCAACGCCTCAAAACACAAACCAATGCATCTAAGGGGAGACATATCAGTTGCGGATATGTGGATAAATAAGGCCACTATTTTAAAATTTTGTATTACATGTTTCAGAGTTTTGTGGTGTTGTGACCGCGGTCCTGCTCTGGCTGGAGCGTCAGAACTGGAGCGTCAGAACAGGAGCGTTCAGTGCCTCATGGCCTTATGGTGTAGGGATCTCTCCGGAGAAGTCCAGTAAGGTCAGAGGGTACGAGCAGCATCATTGGACCAAGGGTAAGTGATTGAAATTCTTTTATATTAACACTACAGGGGGTTGTGGCAACATATCTGGACTGATCCTTTTAGAAACGTGTGAATGAGTCAATGAAAGTTTTTGTGTCTCGACACCAAACCTTTCATTGAGGGGGTTTTGTGACAGTACAGAAATACCTATTACCATAATAATGGGATTAAGGGATCTTACATTGTATTTTTATTCTAATCATGAATATTAACCAGGGCTAGGTTAGTTTTGCCCAAGTCCCAATAAATACGCATATTCGACAAGAGAGGAGTGAATTCAAGGTCACCGTTGTACGAGCAGAGTTTAACATGTATAATGGCGGCATAAGTGAAACGAACTAACAATACAAACTTTCATTGGTCCACAAAGCCATCTCGTCATTAATAAACGCTGACGACAAAATCAAATACGTATTAACCAGGGCGGTGGCTGTAAAACAATAGATGATGACGTCAGGTGCACGACCAATTACATAACAATTACATCTAACTCAGCCCCAGTCGTCAGTAACAACTCAGAGAGCGCACACGCTCAAACAGTGCAGTGGGCAGTTTTTGCCGTAAAAATGCAATATTTGTTTTAAAAATATAATCACAAAAATAATGTAGCATCAGTGGACAACCAGTGTAAAAGTTTAGTAAATTCAGTGCACTAAAAAAGACAGAGAAAGGTTCGGCCGAACACCTGCCAGCCAATATGGGAGTCTTCTGAGGACAGTCTACGCCGCATCAGTTTCAGGAAAGCCCTTTTTAAAATTCTTTTCTAAATTTAAAACATGAGCTCTAAATATAAAAAGTAAAATGTATTCAGTGTCAGAATATGAATGTTGTGAGTGAGAGTGTGAAAGCGAGAGTTGGCCAGCTTTAAATAAACATATCTGAGGCGTTGGTTTGTGATCAAGTCTAGATTAATTATTGCTATCAAAGAAAACTAATAACATTTCTCTTGAAGAGTTAACTGCAGTAAATGAATTTGATAAAAGAATTAATTCCAAAGAAAACTAGGCTAGGTAGCAATGAAAGCATGGCGAGAAGGCGGAAGTCATGAAGCCGCCATTTTGAATTTCATCAATTGTTAATTGACTCCAATTGTTTGTAACCTTTAAACACTAATAACAAAATAAAATCTAATTTGTTTTCCACATATTGTGTGAATGGTTATTTCAAAACCCCGAATACCTCTGTCTTTTCGCTTAACGCAACTCTGGACCCGAAAAGCCTAATGTACATTGATAAACCGAGCACATGTTTCCACCGGATGTGTGGTGTATATTATGCAAATACGATAGAATACAAATACATAATTATCAGATATATTATTATTATTATGTAAATAAACAGTAACGTAACAAATTCTCTTGTTCATTTTTAAAAATCATTTTTCTGTCCCAGTGATTTCAATATTTGAATCTCACAAAAAAATTACTTAAAAAAAAAAAATCCGAACTTTAATTTATGGTATTTCAAATGTGTTTCCTATTTTCTTAAATTGGGGAAGATTGTAGAACAGCCAGATTGTGTGAAGTGTTAATAGATGCTGTTTTTGTGTAGCAATTCCTCCCCCCTTCAAAAACCCTCATGTGAAAAACACAATCTCTTGAAATCCATATATAAGAAAACCTTATGAATTTCCTATTAGATTCAGTCGCTTGCTCGGCCTCCAGGTTTGAACCCTATCCATAAGACCAATTTCCATTGCTTGAGAAGTATAGTAAAACTGCTACTACAATGGGTACTTATATATCATAGGCACAGCCAGGATTTCTTTCTGGCGGGGAGGTAGACTTCACAAGAATAAGTATAGAGGGTAAAATAAATCATAAAAGTACAGAGAAATGTGCAACTCACTTTGCATCCATGAACCCCATACACATTAATGTATGTTAAAAAAGGGATAGGCGGACCCCTATGTAAGAAGGCTTAATGGGAGTAGGGGTTATCTGCGTAATTACATTGATAATAACAGACAATTGTAAGGAAAAATCCTGGGGGTATGATCCAATCACCTACTTGTTTTTAAATTCATTTAATGCTGGGCCATGTGCTTTAGCGAGTCAACGTGCTATTTTCTTTGGATACTAAAACAAGACTAACTAAATGTACAAATGAAGATGGACAAAAACTCGACACAGAACATGATCCATATATGGATTCATGCAACCAAACTACCAAACAGTAAAATTATTATTAGTTTCAGATGAGAGTTCAAAACAATATTATATACACTACGTCTTAAGCTGAAGAGAATTAAAAAAAAAAAATCTCAAGAAATGGCCAAAGGGTAATATGCACATTAAATTCACAAGCAAGTGTACTGTCAATAATAGAAATACCCATCATGAACAGGAATGTAACCAATAAAATCATGAACAATTTTTGAGAGTATAATACCCTCACCCCACAGTGTAGAAACATGGACAATTAATAAGCAGTATCAAAAGAGGTTGTCAACAGATAATGGATTATCAGAGAAGAGTATTGACGAAATCTAGAACAGAAATAATGAACATTACAAATCCACAACATAATACAAGAGGATACGGACAAAGAGAGAAAAGATTAATATGTTAGTTGTATCAGAAGAATGGTAGAAGGCACAATCTCCATAGTAGTGAGAGAATGGGAACCAGATGGAAGACGATGAACGTGACATTCAAAAGAATTGGATTAATTGAACACCTGATATTATGTTCCAGATACCAGATATGTATATTGGTATGAGACATCCCTCAACACTAAGGAAATAACTCAACAACAAAAAATAAACTTTTTGTAAATGTATATATCACTTTAATGTCAATTAAGAATACAAAAAAATCTATATTTGGTTTTAATGTCTTACTTAAATTGTCTTACACTATAAATAAATTCATTGCAACTAATGTTAAATAAACGTAATTCCATGTAAAGTCATGTTGATCTCATAATGCTGCTCAAAGAAAAACCATCCTCACGTGATGAAGTGAATCATAATTAACTGGGTGCATCATCATCTGTGAATGTAGGTTTATTAACACTTGTTTCAGGAAGTGAAGCACCATCAGTCTCATCTAACCTGTATCAAAACAGCTTGTGTAAATTAAACATTCCTTAATTAAAACAATCAATTGTAAATTACAACAGTTACCTAATTACTCTGAATAATCTTGTGTTTGTTACCACACAATATGCTGAATTTATAATGTTTGTAGAGGACCATACTTAATTTGAACACACAAGAATTTTAAGCTCTCAGAAAACAGGTAAAATACAAGTTAATGTATGGTTACTGCAGCAACCAAGCTGATGATATTCAAAATAATGTATACAGAAATTACACAAAATTGGGTTTTATATGACAAAATATGAGCCTGTGAATAAGATTTATGCTGGAGAAGTGGAGAGAGAACATATAATCCTTGTTGTAGGGAACATAAATGGGGAGGAAAAATTAAAGAATAGTTTCTATTGAAAAAGTGTGTGATATCATAACACATTTAAATTATGGGATAGAAAGTTAAAGCAAGTATTAAAATCTTAAAACAAGGAAAATGCTTGTTAAAAAATTATTGAATATTATAACGTTGCAGAAATCAGACCCTACAGGGTATCCACAAATGTTAGATAAATGATAAGAAGTAAACTAATTTAAAGAATAATGAACAAAAATATAAAATGGTATTGAGAGAGTAAAAAAGAAAACTTGTAAACAAGAATAATAAATAAGTAAATGGACTAGACTGACAATCAAACGACTATGACCCAACCCCAGAGATTGGCCAGATAAAGACAATAAAATAAGATAAGGTAAACTAATGATAAAAAAGCACAAATAAGTAAAACAAATTTAGTAATGAGCATTAAATAAAATAATACAAAAGGAAGTACACTAACCATAATAAATAAATGAAACAATTATTAATAGATAATGTTTGTTGTTAATAGCCTTATTATGATAAGAAAGTAAAACATAAAATGTTGAAAGACTAACTATAAATGTGTTTAAAATCCAATAAAACCCAAAAGTGAGAGATAGGTAGGAAGTGAAAGTGTTAGAAGTGATAAGAATAAATTAATATAAACAATTCATGATTTTAAAAAAGAAAAAGAAATAGACAAAGGTAATAAACCAAAACAACAAACAAAAGGTTGATAGACAACTAATTTCATAATGTTAGACAGTAAGAAACATGAGTTGTGATTGCAATGATAATAAAACATCCTATATTAACAAAATAATCAAAGGGATGATTATCACGATAGAATAGATGGTGTTAAAATAATATTCACCAAAGTTGTTATTTGTTTAATTAAAAGAATTGTGTTTATAAGAAGGAGTATGGCTGGAAAATGAACAGACCATAAACCTATTTTTGTGTTATGTTTTTATAGCAGTATTAAGTGCTAATAAAGTGTGTAAGAAATAGTAATAGATATAAGTAAGGAGGTAAATTGTACAATCATAATATTAATCATCAGAGTAAAGACAGAAAAAAGAGGATAACAGACAAGAAATGATTTTGTAAATTAATAATAACATTCAATTATTGTAAAACAGCCCAAAGTAATTCAAAATGTAAATAAGTAATAAGTGACAGCAAGCAAAACCTATGTAAATGATAAACAATATTTAATTTGTGTAAAATAAGAAGTTATAGACAATTACAGCTTAGGCCTATAAAATGCCTAACTGTCTAAATTCAAAATAAACAATTTGTAAGAAAGTAACTATTGTATTAGAAAATCAAGACAAAGTAACTCATTAATTAAAATTAGTTGACAATAATAATATGTCTGAAATAGAATAAACTGATAAAATAAGGAAAATATGTAATAACATAATATTAGCAATTTTGTCAAAACAATAATACATGACCAAGCCCAGCTTTGTGGGATATCAAAATAATCTTTGAAAGAAAAAGAGACGGCTATGTTAATATCTAATGCATTGATAAGAAGACCAAGGGGAATAAAAGCAATTAGAAAATATTTATTCATTTTGAACCAAAACCCAGGATTTATAACAATAGATACAAATGTATTCAACCAATAAGATTGTAGATGGTTGCCATAACAACAAAACGTTATTATATTAGAAACCGTTATAAAACGGGAGTTCCATTATTAACGATCAAGGGAGAAAGAAGCCAAACCATATTCGACTCAATTAATAGTTAAAATAGGAAGAAATACTATCAAATTTAATAAGATATGGATTCAAGAAGTTGAACAAAGACCTATTAAAACAAGGAGAGCAAATAAACCAGATTTTAATAATTAAAAATAAATAAAAATTCTAATTAATCAAAAAAGAAGCCATATGAAGCAGAAAAACCAAATGATGGAAAATTAATGAATGAATCAACCCAACCGGGATAATAACAGTAACTCATCACCAGGAATGACAAGGTTTTGTTAAGTATATTTGAATTACCAGAATTTGCGAACTAAATTAATTAACTTTTCTCACAACACAATAATCTCACTCCGAACTTGGTAACTTAATTTCTTTCAAGGACTGATTGATAATAGTTTTTAAACTTGTATGTAAATATAAATTAACCTATGTACAAAGTATGAAGGATTAGCACACACTTTTTAACACTAAGAAACGAATTGTAGTTAAACCTTCATAGTATCTAAGTAACATTAATGTAAGGTGGTGTACTTTAATAACATCTTGTTTCAATTTTTTCGAAATCAAAAGAACTCGTTGACTGAATGAACTGTATAAAATAAATAATAATGGCAGCCATGCCAGTGTAGTAGACTTTTCAGACAACATAGCCAACCTTATCTGTTTATAGCCGGAGCAACATTGTTTTATAATAATATATTTTGTATCTGAATGATCAATAATTAACTATTTTGAGCACTAATAAACTAGTACTGATTATTAATAACCGTCCTTCATTTTATTTGAATTGTATTATAACATTTGTGCACTTTAGCGGTGAATATAATTATTTACCAGATTTGGACGCTGGCAACACGACGAACGACACGCGAGATTCGAATTCCCGCCAGTCTGCGACGGTAATTCAAAGTTGTTATCACCGCACAGAAGACAACCTAGTTTGAACTTTTTAATTGTTTTAATCAAACAATTTGGCGCCTATCGGGAAACAAATACATCGAAGAAGGACAGGTAAGGATTATCACTGTGAAGATTTCGGTACTGGTTATTCGTGCGTTCACGACGGACATCGTCAGCGTCAGGAGTACAGAAAACGTATGACTTCGTTTAATTACAAAATTGACGTCAACAACGGGTGGAATAATAATCCTAAAGAGTACGGAAAGGAGTTTCTTTACAATATTAAAACACATTTTGAAGAAACATTTCATCAAATATAAAACATACAATCGTTATAAAACATTTTTTATAAAACAAATATAAAACAAATTTAGTGAAGTAAATTAAAGTTTGTTCATTCTTAAACTGGATGTTGATGTAAACAAAACCATGTGTTTGTACTTCAAACGGGTTTAGTTAGACGAGTGGTCACATCACTAAATCCTCCGCTAGAAAACAAATCAGTTCACAACTGATTAGTGTTACCAGTAATCATTAATCATGACTGTTGTAAGTAATCATTAATAAGTATATTACATAGACATTAAAATTTGACAACATGCACAATCACATTTGTTTTGTTTTTAGTTCTTAATTAACTACACCAAACCTTTCTTCTCTCTCCTCTTCCTGTTGTTGGCAGCGCCAGTATTCTTCTTTCAGTTCCCTCAAATTTGCCTCCAAACTTGCAACTTCATCATATTTATGTGCAGCTCTATAAAATTTAAATACATATTACACAACTAACAGATATACCGGTATATTGAAAACAATATTAATACAATTCAAAGTATGAAATAGTTTTCCTGACACCGATTTCATAATTTCATTGCAATAAAATAATTTGAACATACTGTATTATCAAAATAATGAATAACAGTATACGTTACTCATCTAACACCTGAGTTCTGTCAATAAGTCATGAGTGTAATTTGTCTACAAGTTCTGTTCAATCCAGTAATTTTGTTTCTGGGAAAGTAATTGAATGTGAGCAGTAAAACTTGGCAGAACACACCAGTAGTCTCTAGCATGCATACATTATTTTTTGTAACCTCTTTGTGCACATCAACTGTTGACCAGTAGCCACTATATGGCAGAACACACCAGTAGTATCTAGCATGCATACATTATTTTTTGTAACCTCTTTTGTGCACATCAACTGTTGACCAGTAGCCACTATATATGATGTAACAGGCTTGTCACTTTTTTATTTTACACACAATAATTGAATTCGTTGAACAACATTACTGCATCAAATGATGCTATGGGGGTTGCACAAATTGAAAAGGGATATAACTGTTTGAAAAATGACCGAACATCAGTTGATACAGACCAGTATACCAGTAGGCTATGAACACGCTGAACTTCAAATGTCATTAACAATGTGAACAGTTTGACACTAGAAAAACATCAACTGACGATCTGAGAAATTGCAAAATATCACTGTGTTTAGTGAGGGTTCTACACACACAATTTTAACGGATTGTTTGGGCATGCACAGAGTGGGCACAAAATTTGTGCCAAAGCTGCTTTCTCTTGAACAGAAAGAGATCAATTTTCTGGATTTCTTTAAGACCACGATAACTGATGATGACTCTTGGTTGTATGGGTACAAACTAGAAACAACAGCTCAGTCAACACAACGGAGGTCACCATCAATCCTAAGGCCAAATAAAGCAAGTCAAATGTGGAGCAAAATGAAAGTGATGCTGACTTGTTTTTCCAACTACTGCAGAGTTGTGCATCACAAATACACATTAGAAGGTCTTTGACAAGAAACAGCACTATCTGGAGATCCTGCAACACCTTCATGATACAGTTCGGTACAAGAAACTACATGTGAAGGAATCACATAGGTGGTAGTTGCACCTTGACAACACTCTTGACCATTCGTCATATTTTATCTACGATTTTTTGATCAAGCATACAATTCTTCAGGTTCCACTCCGTATCTAATGTACCTCAAACTAAAAATCCTGCTGAAAAAGTCCTGATTTGACAGCTGGAGGACACAATGATGAATGCGATATCACAGCTGGTAACCATACCAAAAGAGGACTACACTGTTTCAAGCAATGGAAGGCCCAATGGCACAACCATATGGAGTTACAAAGGGACTACTTCAAAGGAAATTCAGGTGGAAGCTACTAAGAACAAGTGTAGTTTTTCCATGCATTTAGCAGTGTTCAAAACTATCTTACCACCTACTGCACATCTGTGAAAATGGGAGATATTTTACTAAACTGTATTATATCACAAACACACATGTTTTATAAACAGACATATATAATATATTAAATGACTACACTTGATAATACTGATAACAAATAGAGTAACTTCTGATTCTAATAAAGGCGCTACCTGGCTTCCTGTATGTAAGTGCGTATAATATTCATCTGCTGAATAAGGGGATCATCTGACTTGAAAAACTGCTTTTTCTCTGGAACCCAACCCTGTCCAACACTGAAAGCCTGGAACAAAAATTGCAGATATTCCAATTGGCCACTCAAGAAACTGTTAACAGTTTTCTGCTCTGTAATAATTAAAGCATTGAATAATAAAAAAGAAAGAAATACAACATACATCTAACATTAAAACTGTTATAAGTAGTCACCACATAAAATACTTAAAACCCAAAGCCTGCATCATTTTTAATCTTCAATAAAAACCAAAATTACATCTAACTGGTACAAATACTGTTTTTTTTTTATTCTGATGACTTTTGACTTTTTTACTATTATTTGTGTCATAAACACTAGTTGCTCATCACTACTTGCTTGTGTCATCACTAACCTTGCTTGTGCCATATTAAGGTTGAAACATAAGCTAATTTATAAATAATAAAGTTTGGGTGCGTGTATCAGTAAGTGTGTACACGCGGAAGAAGTGAAACTTCTTTGGGTTATATCCATTATTTTTTGTTTATCCATTATTATTATTGTTAACTGTATACTTAATAATTTAATAGGATGGGAGAGGTATCAGTATAAGAAAAATTTTCATTTTTAGTAAATTAAAAATATTTTATTATATACATTTACAGAAATTATTATTATTATTATTATTATTAATCTATTTCGTTAATATTTAGTGATATTTCATCATACACTTTTGTAACCAAAGGCTTATGGTAACGAAAATAAGAAATGTATGTTTTACATTCAATATTATGCAGAAACCTTGTGAATACTGCATCAATTGTCATATTTGATTTTGTCGTAGATATTTTTTTATCATTTTGTATAGACAGGTTTAAATTATCTTTTAAAAATTCAACCAGTTTTATAGATTTGTCTAATGCAAAATTGACATTGAAATCTCCACTTAAAATCATAGGTATTTTATGATAATCTTTATGAAGTATGGCGGCACCTTGTGATGTATATGATAATAATGAACGATGGAGAAAATCAATAATATCATCTAATGTTTTATTACGAGAAATATACACTGCTACAATCACAACTGTTTGCCCATTTTCCATTTTACATTCAGCCATACACAAATCGCCAACTGTAGATGCCATTGAACCATTAGACATCAGATTGAGTAACAGAAAAATCCATGGATGGATTTTTAATATAATGTTAATAATATCGTCAGAATTTTGAAATATCCCAACACCTCCCGCTCTAATATGTGGTCGTTTATATTTCACAATGCAGTTGAAATTAATAACAGATACGTCATCTTCATTGGCTAGCCAAGTTTCTGATAAAACTATGACATTTGAATTTTTCACAACTATATCTTTTAGATCAACAGCATGAGCTGTAAGATTTTGGCAATTAAAAGTGAATATTGATAAATCTTTTCTGTTATTGATGAAATTAACTAAATTTTCATTTATAGTTTCTAGTTTGTTTAGTGAAAGTCGTTTAAATTCCTCTTGCAAATCAATTGTTGATGATGATCGTCTTCGGCCATGGTAGAATATCTTCTCGTTGTTCTGTGTTGTAATATGTAATCTTTCAATACTCGTCACACGTGATAAAACAACGTATAATAATGATTTAGAATGACGTCGATCGTATTCATAAACAATTTTTAACATATATGTCATTAAATTATGTAGGACTAGGTAGATTATTTTTACTTCCATATTCCTTAAGGAATGGAAGTATGGTGATGGCAAAAAAAATCGTGTTCGAGATTATTGCAGATTCTGATTCTACTACACTCAAAACATGAAAAAAAGTCGTTTTCCGAAAAGTGTCTGTCTGTCTGTCTGTCTGTGTGTCTGTCTGTCTGTCTGTCTGTAGATTTTTTTTCTATGGCAAACGATAACTGCCGCAAATTCAAACAGAATCAAATAATTTTTTGCATACAGCCCGGTTTTGCAGAGTTCTCGCGACCTATTGTTTTTGGTGAAGATCGGTTGAGGGAAAGGGGTAGTTTACCTGCAACGGTTTTTTTTTAGCAAGGGTAATTTTGTTTGTTTGGCTAACGATAACAGCCGCAAATTCAAACAGAATCAAATAATGTTTCGCATACAGCCCTGAATTGTAGAGTTCTCAAGACCTATTGTTTTTGGTGAAGATCGGTTAAGGGAAAGGGGTAGTTTACCTGTAACGTTTTATGTTTTAACAAGGGTATTTCCTATGGCAAACGATAACAGCCGCAAATTCAAACAGAATGAAAAGATTATTTGCATACAGCCCTAAATTGTAGAGTTCTCAAGACCTTTTGTTTTTGGTGAAGATCGGTTAAGGGAAAGGGGTAGTTTACCTACAACGTTTTTTTAACAAGGGTATTTTCTATGGCAAACGATAACAGCCGCAAATTCAAACAGAATCAAATAATTTTCTGCATACAGCCCTGATTTGTAGAGTACTCAAGACCTATTGTTTTTGGTGAAGATCGGTTGAGGGGAAGGGGTAGTTTACCAGCAACGTTTTTTATCATGCGTATTTTCTATGGCAAACGACAACTGCCGCAAATTCAAACAGAATCAAATAATTTTTTGCATACAGCCCTGATTTGTAGAGTACTCGCGACCTATTGTTTTTGGTGAAGATCGGTTGAGGGGAAGGGGTAGTTTACCTGCAACGGTTTTTTTTATCAAGGGAAATTTTTTTTTTTTGGCAAACGATAACAGCCGCAAATTCAAACAGAATCAAATAATGTTTCGCATACAGCCCTGAATTGTAGATTTCTCAAGACCTATTGTTTTTGGTGAAGATCGGTTGAGGGAAAGGGGTAGTTTACCTGCAACGTTTTTTTAACAAAGGTATTTTCTATGGCAAACGATAACAGCCGCAAATTCAAACAGAATCAAATAATGTTTTGCATACAGCCCTGATTTGTAGAGTACTCAAGACCTATTGTTTTTGGTGAAGATCGGTTAAGGGGAAGGGGTAGTTTACCTGCAACGTTTTTTTATCAAGCGTATTTTCTATGGCAAACGATAACAGCCGCAAATTCAAACAGAATCAAATAATTTTTTGCATACGTCCCTGAATTGTAGAGGTCTCAATGACTTTCGATTTTGGTGAAGATCGGTTAAGGGGAAGGGGTAGTTTACCTGCAACCTTTTACGTTTTAACAAGAGTAAAGTACTTGAAAATTTATTTAAACTTTTTGAAACAATGGTAATTGTTAAAAATAAAATAATTTTGTTGCCAGGCAATAAAATTATAATTTTTTCATTTTAATGTAATATAATATTTTTCATTTAATACAGCAATAAAAAGGCAGGTAAGACACAGCCTGGTTGTTTGGCTGAAAATGATTTTAAATATAAATCTTAGAATATGGAAGTCATGTATGGTTCTCCATACCGATATTTACATATCGTTAACTTAAAATATTCGTAACAATAATTATACATAACTGTACATTTCCTCATTTTAGTATATACTAAACACATATACACACACGTGTATGCATAAAACGCATAACGCGTAACGAAAATTTTTCCTACCGTGCCAAAAGAAGTTTCACTTCAAAAATTATGTTCTTTGTTTTTAATGTTACTGTCTTTCAAGAATTGTGTATATGCATTAAACGTCACATTTTTCATAACCATGGCTTTTATTCCTGTGAACAATAAGCTGAAAACTGAAAACCATAATTACCTAACCTCACAAATGAAAACAACACGTACTTTTGTTTTACATTAAGAAATAGGAAATAGAATAATTTACAATCAATACACTTCTTCTTCTTCTTCTTCTTCTTCTTCTTCACATCGTGGTATATCGATACAATGGTACATTCAAAACATCGAAATTGTAGTTTGGTTACGGATATTGGGAAAGTACCGATTTTGTGTAGTATAATGCCTATTGATTCTGACTGTTCATCACATTAAAACGTTAAAATTATATATAACTGTACATTTCCTCATTTTGGTATACTACTAAACACATATACACAAACATGCATGCATATAACGCGTAACAAACATTTTTCCTACCGTGCCCAAAGAAGTTTCATGCATATAATGCGTAACGAAAATTTTTCCTACCGTGCCAAAAGAAGTTTCACTTCAAAAATAATCATACACACATCCCACAATAAATGACAAACAAATGTGTGTATTCACCAACAGAATTGATGATGTATTAACTGACATGTTGAAAACCACAGTCTCTTCTTTAAAACAGAAATACTTGAAATAGGAATTGGCAATTTGAAAAAAAAACCTACTCTAGAGATGGGGACAAATTGGTTTACATAAATCTGGTAAGTCCTTAAATCAACCAAATTAAATATTTTCCTAATATCACTACTAAAGCATCTATAACAACTGTCTTTTCTTTCCTTCTCTTGGAAACACGTATAGGTTAAACAGCCATATAATATTATTAATTTATCTCAAGGAGCGATACATTTTATGACAATCTTTATGTTTTTGACTTTAACTACATGAAAAATTAAACTTTTTCACACTTTTTAAGGCAAATGATTTGTGAAAACGTTACACAAAATCTGTTTATAATTTCTAACACAAAACAATAACATATAAAAGGCAATAATTTAAATAATCATATAAACCTTATCTGTATCACATCTCTTGGTACAAAACTTTGAACCAAATATAATGAAAATAGTTTCTTACTGAATCTGGAGAATGCCGATGTTGTGGAGAACCCTGTTTGTAGACAGCATTTCTCATTCTTGCCTCGCGCAGTTTCTCTTCTTGAATTTGAGCAGCAATATTGTGCCTGCAATTATAAAAATTACTTTTTATGTAGAAATCACTATAATAATTTTCAAAAATTAAATATGTTATATTACTGCCATTCTCAGAAATGAACTTAAACAAGTGATTAAATTTTCTTTATTAATATGACTATCACTACCTTGTAAAAACTGCTATAGGCAAAGAACAGATGATTACAGGGGAAAGTGGTATCACAGATAAGTCAAGAAAATATTTAGATGGAATGGATCAAGAAGAAAGAATGGATAGGTGGAATATTTTGTGGACTTTATCAGAAGCAAATGTCAATATTTAATTATCACAAACTACTAAAAAAAGGTTACACAATTAAATGATAACCAAGAAGTTATTTGAATGGTTAAATTCAAAACTACAACACCTGGAAAGTGGGTTACAAAAAATATCAAGAATTTTCTTAATTAAAAAACAATTTTTGTTTTGCCTTCCTATTTTAATGTTATGATACCTGCGTCTCTCCTGAATAGCCCTTAACTGCTCTTCAGATGGTAAAGTTGGAAGACTAAGAAGTTGGCAACGCAAGTAGCTGGTAGCAGATGTGCGTATTGCCTTCTGCAACCTCAGTGCCTGAGCACTTGGAGTTCTCTCTGTGTCCTTTGTGCCCAAAACAGCAATTTTTCCACTGAAACCAAATACTGGACTGCCAATAGTAACTACTTTCAAACACATTCAAAAATATTCTGTCTCTGTTCACACAAAGGTGAATGTTTACCAATACTAGAATTTTAATACTCCTAGAAATGTTTACAACTGCTTTTACACTAATTTGTTCATTGAATTCCAACATATTTTACACAATCATCATCTGACATCAAGTCAATACCTGAGATTATCTATGCTTTCAGCAAGTCGCAGAACTTTTACCCGGAGGACTTTAGCATCGTTTAAATGGTATGTTGATTCTCCAGCACTGAAAAAAAGAACATATAAATTATTATGGCACCACATCCATGGTACAGATACTAATTAACTACATACTACTAAAAATAATTTATAGAATTAACTTTCTGTACCCTTAATGTCACATTTCATGTCAAAATCAGTTACTGTTGAACTAAATGTACCGGTATTAATTATATTATTGCTGGGTGGGGCCACCATATAGTAGGTATTATGTTAACTTGCTCCAATTCAAGGCTTAGATATGATTTTAAATACTCTTCAATGATTTCCCTCACAATGCAATGACAGACATGTTAGAGGTATCCTTGCCTAGTAATGTCTCTCTGTTACCCTTTGATGCTAACACTGAAATATAATCACATGTAACCTACCTGCGAATGTGCATATGAATATATATATTGTAGCATGACAGATAATCCACATAAATAAATTACTCAATGATCATTAATAAAGCTCAAATATAAGGAATATCCAGATGAGAATCAATTAAAAGGCACTATTAATTAATATACTCACAAGAAAAGTAAAAATAAAGAAAAAATCTGCAAATAATATATATACTACAAATTTAAAAACCCAGAAAACTAAAAATGTGAATAACAAAATTACCCAGGTAAGATAGAAGCAGGCAATTAAGATACCCCGACAAAGAAACCAGACCAGAAGAAACAAAAGTATACACAGCGAAATGGTACTGAAGAAAGAAGAAATATAGAATGAACAAAAATACTGAAGAAAGAAGAAATATAGAATGACCAAAAATACTGAAGAATAAGAAACCTGAGAAGATCCACTAGAAAAAAGGAAGTGAGGCGATCCATACCAAATAGAAACCGCATAGGGAGAGAATCCAAAAACCCCAAAAATAAATGAATGTCCAAAGAGAAAGTATAACACCCCAAAAAACCATATCACAATGTAAAACTGACAAAAACCAAAAGTGTTAATAGTATTAAGTAACAGTGCACCCAAAAAAGTTATTGTTTAGTTTATATGAACAAATCTTCACAGTCCCCCCATGGTTAAATATTTCATGTTGTAAAGCTAGAAAAGGACTAGTAATAATATTTATAAATAACCATGGACCAGTGTAAGTTATTGAATTATTACCAATAAACTTTGAAAAGGTACATGAGTTGCCGTACAAATGAATAAACTTTAAGTGTTTTTTGAACAGTGTCATATTTGATATGAAGTAATATTGCTAATGAAAATTACTGAAATAAAATTAATATTGCTAATGAAATGCTACTGAATTTATAAGAACATTCCATAGAATGAAATAATAAACAGATAGCTAGTGTTATACTTAGAGATGGGGAATAAATCCTTAAAATTGGGAAATACAGAGCAGACTGTCAATAATTAGTTTTAAGAAAGTGTTAACCATTATATGGAACCAATATGTTATGTTCCTGTTCCATATAATAACTAGACAAATAAGATTTATTAGTAAGAGATATTATTGTTATAAGATGTTATTTTGTTGTTACTTTAAGTTAGGAATGCCATATCTAAAGGCAGTGGCGGCGCTAACGAAACGGGGGCCCCCCCACGAAACAAATTAGGGGGCCCTATAAAAATTGTTAAATTTTGTATACGTAATAGGGGAAAACACTCAAATGAGTTTCTATTTACGTGTGTTTCACAACAATGGTTTGTGAGTACTTTCTCGTCTATCACAAAGCGTTTGCAATTTGCAAAGGATGTTTTACACGTGTACAAACTCTTAAAATTCATTGTTGCTAAATAGACAAAGTTCTATACAAACTATAAAAAAACCAAAATAAAAAGAATGATTTATTTTTACGTCAAAGATTTAAATTCAGACTATGAAACAGTACCGCACACAGTGTTAAAAATTTATTATTTAAAAACGAATATCAAAGTAACATTCTAGCTTTTTTCAAACATTTAAATTAGTTGTAACTGAATTTGTAAAATTCTTGAATATACTCTATACAAGTTCTCCTTAAGTCTAATCCAATTCAATAACACTCGAACTCAAGTAATGTACAATATTTACAGATGAGGATCAACCAAAGTTCACTGTTTTCCTAAGCCTAGTCTTCTTTTTTTATAGCTAAGAACTTTTCAACCACTTCGTTGATATTAGTTTTCTGTGTCTCTTCATGCTCAATGCTTAACAGTGCCAAGTCACTCAACCGAGTTTGGGCCATGGTACTTCTTAAGTATGACTTAATTTAATTAATTTAAGTTTTGAAAAGCTTCTTTCCGCTGTAGCTGTTGTGACAGGTAATGTTAAATAAAGCTGCAAAGGTGTAGTTAAGTCTGGGAGGCAACTCATAAGGCAGCTGTTTTCTTCAACCAGTAAATTCATCATTTCTCGAATTCTTTTCTTGTGTACAATTTCTTTGGCCATCAGAGCTTTGAAGGATATTACTTGGTCAGGCAGTGATGTGGAAAGGTCAAGGATACACATTTACCAGAGCCTTACTTTTCTCCACTATTGTCTATTGTGAGAAGTTTACTAAATTCTGAGGCGTCAGGGATGAAAACCTATCATCAATGCAACGCAACCCTTCGAATCTCATTTGTAGCTGAGCTATTACAATATCTAGTGTTGCATTGAAAACTTTTACTTCAAATGATTTCACTGGGTCGTCAATTCTATGGTCAACTGATAATTCAACAAAGAAGCGTTTTACAACTCGTTTACGATTATTTTTCATGTTACAAGTTATGTCCCATGACTGGGCCAACTGGGGCCCCCCATGAGGGTCGGGGCCCCCCCGCGCCGCAGGGTCTGCGGGGGCCTTATCGCCGCCACTGTCTAAAGGTAGATATCATTCCCCATGTTATAAAATGTTTTTAATTATGTTACTAGGTGTAATCAATACACATAAAAGGTATTCTTCAAGGTACCAGTTTTGATAGAGATAGGTGTTATATTTTAATTGTACAATCAATAATCACTGTTATACCAGTCAAAGAACTAATTGTTAATAAAGTATATAAGGATAAAAAGTCAGAGAAGGGTATAAACTAACTACATTAGTAAAAATTTTGCAAATAGCAACACATCAAATCTAGGCCATATAATGAATTTAAACTGCAGAATAATTAATAAATCTAGTCTTATAAGCCAGTTAAACTGACAATATTTATGCAAGATAAACCCAACATATAGTATACCATGTAAATAATACTTTATAAAGATATGGTCAGCAGATAAGCAAAATTACTTATTTATCTAATAAAATTATAAATAAAAATGGAATGGACTAACTGACATTATCAGAGGAGGAGTCATAGACAAATGAATTGTATTTAAAAACAATCATTAATAAACTAAATTGCAAGAAATTAAGTAAGAATAGACAATTATATATCAAGGAAAATGGCTATTATTTGCTTAGACAACAGGAAGTATAAATTTAGGCCTACCTTCCAAAAATGTAATAAATATAATTTTCTAATGAAACTTTGTAACACTATATTAATTACTAGCAAAATAAGCAGAATAGAATAATGAAACCGAATATGTATTTCGTATTTCGTACAGTTAACTAATAACGAAATTATTTTCTGAGTATAATGTATTAAAATAAAATGTATCGGAAGCTAAGATAATTTGAAACAATGTATAAGATATATTAAATAGGCTAAGATTTTCAGGAGACGAAGGAAATGAGAACAGTTCATTATTATACGTTGACGAGTGAATTTAACGTGATTATTTGCTAGAAGTAACCTGTAATGGCGGTTAACGTTATAAACCGAGTTCGGTGAAAATTTGTATAAACTTATTTTGAGCTATTTTTTTTATTGTGAACCGGTGAAGTTAACATATGAACAGTGTAACACCAATAAACTGAACCACATAAGACTAATTAATCGAAATAACACCAATATCACACAGTTTACTGACGAAAAATTAAGGTTAAAACCGACACACATAGACCCAATGAGATATATCCAATAACAACATTTTACACCAAGTGAACTATTCCACCATACACCAGTGACACTCAAATACATCCAGGACAATCATATACAATTGCTGAGACCATTTACACGGAAAAAAGACATCTTTATTTAAATAAAACTTTCATCCAAGTTATCCGTTAACTACGCATGCGCCAGTCGGCCATTTTGTGAATCGTCGTCAACTAATCCCGTCAGCTGCAGAGAACGACTGTCTTCGGCTGCTTTTGGTTTGAATAAAAATCATATATAAACTTTTATTATTTTTAATTATAACATTGTATTGTTTAATATTAAGGCATTTTATAATTGTAGGTGTTATACTTTCCTGCCCATAACCTTCTCTGGCTATATCTTAAATAACCGTTTAAAGAACCATATTTTTATAATACTAATGTAAACTATTTATATCGACCGGCCCTGAGTGAGTCGATACTACTTTGTAACATCGATTCTTATCGAACAAATTAATTATTTTATTAATAAACGTTCTGTTTTTGTAATTTAGATTTGATTTTTCTTATAAAAAGGCTTAACAGGTAAATTAATCAAGAAACCCCACTAACCGAAAGGCGGTATATACGAAACAACGAACGTTTCAAGAAGAAGAAGAGAGCCGTCTTTCACCTAGATTTGGAGTTAACCAGATTGTCTTTTAACAAATTTACTGAAAGTGACACTATTACCAAAATAAACATAATACCACTTCATTTCTAATTACAAACAATAAACACGATTAGTTCCTAAATTTTAAGAACCAAATTACCCAGAAAACTTTTTTCAGAAAATTTTTTTTTTTAAATAAATTTTAAATTTTCTTATTTCAAATTGTTGTAACAACATTACTACAGATCTTAATATTTTGTTTTATTACAATATATATATATATATAATTTTCTATATAAGTAACTCGATGTTTCTTGCAGTAATTATATAATTTGTGATGTTTTCAATTTCTTTCTTCTGCAAGTAGTATAATTTTGTATATTCTTTTTAACACCAATTATTTCGATTGTTATTAATTTACTTAGAAACCTCTGATGATACTGATATTTTTATCATATTTTTATGCGTCAGGTGTTAAAAATAAAATACGAAAAATTTACACTACTTGCAGAAGAAACAAATTGAATAGCATCACAACATTATATAATTGCTGCAAGAAACTTCGAGTTACATACACAGAAAATTTAGTAACTGTATACTGATTTATATTGAAACCTCTGATGATACAGATTTATCAATGTGTGTCAGGTTTTTATATATACTGACAAAATGAAAACACACTTGCAGAAGTAATCTATTGTTGAATAATAATATAGAAATATTGCAAGAAACTTGAATCACAAGTTAAAAAGATTTCAGACATTTTAGTTTTAACTACTACTAGTAACATATAATAAACATTTTATAAAAAGAGTATGGTATCCATACTTAGACATTTTAGTCTGGATTAATACTATTAAACATTTTTATAATAATAAAATCTTATATTCTACCCCCCACATTGAATTATGGAGTTCATGGGCTTTAACATAAGCATAACAAGCCCTTTATTTTTTATTTATTTCTTAAACTTATTTTGGTTGCAGTCTTATCTGTTTTTATTTTGGTATTAAAGATTTATCCCCTGTCACTTTATTTATCCACCACCTGCTCTCCCTTTATCCTTTACATTTTAATGAAGGTTTTTAGATAAAAAGTGGCACCTTCTTAGAAACATTAGTAGTTGTTTTCATAAGAATATTTTTATAAAATCTTATTTCTGTAGTTATTGAAAACTTTAAAGTTGTTTAATGGTACACATGTACTTAGTTGAAGTATTAGTCACACTTCTACTTGAAGTTTATATAATATACTGAAATAACTTGCACTTGTTCACTTATATTTTTGGATCTTATCTCTAATCGAGTTTTACAATTTTTGGATCTTATCTCTAATTGAGTTTTACAATATTCCAAGACCAAAATCTTAGTTATAAGGGATTATGAAGATTTGTTTATTCCATTATACAATAACTTTAGTGGGTGCACTTCTACTTACAACCCTAAACACTTTTGTTTACAACTATTTTACATTAATATCAGGTTTTGGGTGTTATACTTTCTTTTGTGACATTTAATCTCTTTCAGGGTTTGTTATATTCTTCTTAATAGGTTTCCCTTGGGTATTTCTTGTAGTCCTCCCATCCTACAATTTTGTTTCTTCAAAATTCTTCTTTCTTGGTTTCTTCAAGGTAACATTGTTTTATCATTTCCTTGGTTTGTTCTGGGTATCTTCATATGGATTTTTCTTTGATAGTTATATATTTATGATCATATTTTATTAGTTCTTAAGTGATAATCAGTATCATCCACTTAATGACAGTCCACTTAGTCTGTCATTAAGTGGATAGTTCTTAATGATAACCTATTCTTGACTTTAATGTGGAACTTGAACAGATAAATGGTCACCGATAATATAACTACCTACACAACTTGCTATAAATATTAATTATGTTACTAAAGGTATGTCCAGGACTTTTTCTGGTACAGCAGTTTAACACAACTACTCAATGGTTATATATATATTTCTAAAAATCATAAGCATTTTTTGAAATCACATAGCAACATCTAAAGAAAAATGTTTACAATCTGCAATTCTTCATCTGTTCTTCCAGGCTTTCATACAACTTCTGGCAATCTTTCTGTTCCCAGTCATCACACACGTCTGTCCTGCACTCTCATCTCTTCAAAATCTCAAGTTTGTGTAGCTCATATCATCCCCTTGTTCCACAATCTTCATGTGTTCTACCACACTTCCTTCTCCCTGGCGGGGTATCCAGTGGAAAAATTTGTGGGCTCGACAGATTTTCAACCATTCTTAGGAAGTTCAAACTCTACACTTCTCTATTCTATCAATGAGCGTTTCACAGATACTCGTTAAGCTTCTCAATTCTTCATTTCTTTTCCTACTTCATCTTGATAGTGCTCCATATCAGATAATCCAGCTCCACAACCACTGCCCGCCTTTTTGTCTTAACACTTATTGTCTAGACTTCACAGAACTGACTCTACTATTGATTTTTCTGAACCATTCTAGACTTCACTGTAATTTGTTTCTCCCACCAGATGGAGTTCAGGCATCCTCTCTTACTTTCCTACTTTGATCAATTGTTTTTTTTTTCCTTTTGGTCTCCAATTCACTCATTGTTGCTACAGTTGCCCCCAGCTATTTGAAATACTTCTTAATGTTCTTACAATTTCAAACCACTGAAACGATGGCATACGTACTCCCTTACACTTAGTACTGAATTAAAACAAAATTCTAAAATATGTAACACATAACTATGCAACATATAAGTTTATGTTAGTATCCTACAGAAACAAACACTCCTAAAGATATCCTAAAGATGCTTTACACTTTAAAATCCATGATATTCGTATCCAAGTCACACTTTGAATAAATTAATATATTAATATTTTACCTTATTATCCGTCTTGTGACTTCCCTTTTCAAAACAACACTACGCGTTTCGGAACGTATGTTCCATCATCAGGTGTAATTACTCTTGCGAGGTCGTCGAAACATTAAAATATATCACAAACACCTAAAACACTAACATAGTTCGTATTCAGTATCTAACACGCGCGATATATTTTCGGTGCGCACCTTGACAACACTGAACTAATGCTATCAGTTCACCGCTATCGCTGCTCGCGCATGATGTGTGACATGGACCTTAGTTGTTCTGAGGTTTGCATCCCAGTGTCATCAACGAGTTAGAGCAAAAATTCAACTGATCATTTAATATGAAAATACAAATAATTACGAAACTACACATTTAATGTCCAATAAAAATAAACTTCACAGCAAAATAGTCTTTTACACGCGATATGTCGATGATACTTTTACAATTTTTGACGGTTCACTACGACAGGTAGATACATTGAGACATTATATGAATAGCATACATAAACGCATACAATTCACCCTCGAAACTGAAACTGACAATAAGCTGAATTTTCTTGACTTAACAGTCATAAAAGCAAAAAATAGATTCCAATACCAAATCTATAGAAAACCAACCACAACAGATATCACTATACACGCAGACTCCCACCACCCTACATCTCAAAAAATGGCTACATATAACAGTTTTATTCATAGGCTAATTACAATACCACTTGAGACAATTGATTTTCAAAAAGAGTTAAATACAATAAAATACATAGCCAGAGCTAATGGATATCAAAGTTCAATGATAGATAGACTACTCAAGAAACAGCAAAACAGACAAATGAGGCCCCCGAAGAACAAGGATGGAGCAATACACATATCAACTGAGTATGGTAATGTCCTTCCGAATATTCTAACAAATATCTTTAAGAAAATGAATATAGCGATGGCCTTTCAAACAAGCAATAACATATATAAAATACTTGGTCCAAAAACAGCCAGACCTTTAGAAGAAAAAACAGGTGTATACAAGATAATATGTGATGACTGTAACTGTTTTTATATAGGCCAGACGGGGAGACCTTTCATAAAAAGGACATTGAAAGAACATCTCCCCAAAAAAGACTTTGGAAAAACTAAATCCAATTTTGGACGACATTTGATTGACAATAATCATAATTATACGGATTTTAGTACAAACTTTAAACCAATACACATATGCAATAAAGGTAGGAATATGAATGCGAATGAAGAATTTGAAATACATAAGACCTTTAAAACCAGTCCAGATTATTTATTAAATAATCAGTTGAATTTTCGCTCTAACTCGTTGTATGACACTGCGATGCAAATCTCAGAACAACTAAGGTCCACGTCACACATCATGCGCGAGCAGCGATAGCGGTGAACTGATAACGTTAGTTCAGTGTTGTCAAGGTGCACACCGAAAACGTATCGCGCGTGTTAGATACTGAATACGAACTATGTTAGTGTTTTATGTGTTTGTGATATATTTTAATGTTTTGACGACCTCGCAAGAGTAATTACACTGGTGATGGACCATACGTTCCGAAACGCGTAGTGTTGTTTTAAAAAGGGAAGTCACAAGACGGATAATAAGGTAAAATATTAATATATTAATTTATACTTTACACTACCTATCCAAATAAAAATAAAAGCAGAGATTCATAGAGTACACAGAACTGCTATTCAACTACTGTACTTATATTTAAGTACTTAATCCTAGACTTCTTTAATTCCTAGCAATATCTTAATGAAAATACTAACTTCAGTGAAGTGCACATTTTGATATACATTTCCGCATGTTCATCTGCTTGTGCTTTGTATTCTCTTAGACGTTCATAGAACTGGCTAATTATTGGCTTTGAGTTTCTTGATTCTTTAAGTTGTTCACGACTTTCCAGTAACTAGATGAAATAAAATAATATATTACTATATTACATAATACAATACATTAATTTAATGGGGTACACAAATTAAACAGAAACCACTCTAATTTGTAACTAAGCAAATTATGTGTAAATGCTATGTTACTTATCAAATAAAGCTAGGTGTTTCTTGTAGCAGGCCAATATTTTAAAATATTAACCAAGAGTTTGTTGAAAGAATCTGAATCCTGAATAAGCTGGCACCACATAAAATTATGAAAGTAACTACTCATAATTTACTCTTATTATTATACATTTTCTTGTTCGTAGCACATTTTATTTTACTCTTACAATGATCCCCACAGACTTTCAACTATCTAGCTTTGTCTAAACTGCGGTCCATAATGTTATACAGTGGCTGAACTAGGAACTGAGAAAACCTTCACTTCTCAAATCTGTGTTCCAGAAATCACAATACAGTATTCTTCCTACATGTTTTTATGCATTTCATTTACCAAAGTGCCATGTATTTTAAGGAATTCAGTACTTTTACCATGTACCAGTCACCAGTCTGTATAATGGGACATTGTATACCCGTACTGCCACAGACCACCGTTCAGGGTAAATATGTCCAGCTTGTTTCTTTTTCACTTGGAAATCAATCATCATTATCTGCAAGGTTTAAACCAATGTTGGTTTGTTCCGGTCTCAAACAGGCAAAGGCTAGAGGTGGTCACTCCAGCACTTCCTCGGACGTTCGACACCTCTCCATCCCTTCGGCTTATAGTTCCACAGTTGTTTGGGGATGCGACAGTCATCCATTAGGCAAAGATGTTCCCACCAACAATTCAGCCAACACTAGGCAATCCTGTTAGTTATACTCATTAATATTCAGTTCCTGCCGTATATCTGTGTTTCTTCTATGCTCATGGAGAATACACCCTTCTACGTGCCTGAGAAATCTCATTTCAGCCGCTTGGATACGACTGGCCTGGCCTTTCAATTAAAGTCCAATTCTCAGACCAATAAAGAAGTGTGGAAAGGGCCATCACCTTGTAGAATTTTAGGTATGTTTCTTTACTTGCTTGCTTAAGAGTTTGCCTAATGGTCCCGCACATCCAGTTGAACTTACACAACTTATTCTCAACATTGTTTACTTGTATTATAATATATATAATGTAGCCAAGGTATTCAAAATTGCTGACTTGTTCCAGGACAGTACCACTATAACAATTTTTGCGTACGGGATTAGATCCACGAGAAGCCATCACCTTGGTCTTAACTGTGGATATTTGTAATCCAGTCTTTGCAGATTCGATTTAACAAATGTATACCTATCTGCAACCTGTTTTCCAAGTCCAACAGAACAGTCTGATCATCTGCAAACAACAAAGTGTCAATTCCAGAGCGGCCAATCATAAAATGCTGCAGAAGATACATCTGCCAGTTTTGTATGCCATTGTCAATATATAAATTAAAAAGAGAAGGTGGTAATGGACACCGTTGTCGTACTCCGCAATTGATCAGGCCAACTCTAGGAGCTGTTCTCAGTTTCCCTGTTTCAATTAATATTTTATTCTCCACATAAAGATTCTGTATAGCTCTAATCTGATGTTGTGGGATTTCTTACATACTTCAACCGTCAATTTTACCACCACCCGTACAAGATGCAACTGGTTGAAATAGGACAAATGAAAATATTACAAAACTTACTACTTCAAAATGACTACACAGCCAACATAAAACTTATTCTCAATTGGGTTAATTTTGTGGACTAGTTTTATTCCAACACTATAGTATATTGTTGCTAAACTGCTAGTTGCTTCTACTAGACAACACATTTTTCAACTCCATTATCAAATCATAAACACACACAGACAACCAATATGTCCCAGCAGTCCTATTATATGTGGTACGTACACACACACACCTTAAACCCCATCATCCATGAACAATTGCACATGATTGGTCACGCTGCGAGGAGTCCCCCTCATGGGCTTCATGAAAAATAGTCTTCCCGTTCCAGTATGAAGGAATTAGTAATTTGGGGACAATACTATGATAAACGAATTAATATGTGTTATACATTTATAATGTACATACTATTAACACTTCAAGTGACTTGAGTAAGAATCTGAAGAGTGGTGTCTGTATAATGCATATGACCCAATACAGAAATAACAAATAATATAAAACAATTTAAGTACACTTACAGTCAAACAATGAGCACAAACCCGAAGAGTGTGTTCTGAACTCACTTCAACACCTTCCTGAGGTTTATCCAGATATTTTCCTACACACAATAGAAACAAATCTTGTAAATCTGATTCATATTGCAGACACAAATAAAATAAAAGTAAAGAATTCCACTTACTAGCAGTCTGTATTGGTAAGAATACACTACAGTCATGACACAGTATTGATCCACAGAGGCGACAGTGATGTTGACGACGGGCAAGATAAAACGATCGTGCACAGTTTGGACACCTGGTCACAGATGTGCCGTCCAGCCAAGGAACAACATTCTGTTCATGCGCTCACAAATCAAATATACAACAATCAAAATTAAAAGACTGCCCAACTATGGCCACTAATTGAATTACAGCCATTAATTTGAATTAATGAATTACTAGATAATTACTCAATATTCCAAATTTGCTGTTACTTGATGCAGAACTCTACTTGCTTTGTACTGGAGAGTTGTTGTTTAGACTTAATAATGGTGGAGATGCTCAAAGGCCTTGACCAGTATGAAGCAAGTAACAGTTCTGAAATAAGTAACAACAAATTTGGAATTACAACGGCTGCTACCAAAGATTAACCTAACTGAGAATTATTCAACATGAGATTTATGATTATAATTATGATTGATAACAAACATCAAGTATTAACTGTAATATTTAATATAAAAACAAAAAATAAAATGAAAGGATTATACAATACACAGTCTTATAAAACCTTAATTTTCTTAATGGTACCCTGTACACTTCTGCAGTATATTTTCATTACTTTTGAATGAATTAGAAAGTAAAATTAGAAAATATGCTGTTTAGACAACATACTGCCACAATAGACTCTTTACTACACTGTAACAATTTCAAGAATTTTAAAGAGGGACAGAGTAAAAAACAATGGCATGTTTAATAATATGTAAGAGAAAAAACCACTGTGCAAAGCCTCTTCAGAAATAAATAATAATAGTTAATATAATGGACGATCAATGAAGGTGTGGACCCAATAGCAATGGATGAATTCTTAGCTGCTCTACAATGCTCTGAAAATAGAAAATCGCAGGGCACTGATGGGATGAATTTTGAGACTAAAAAGAATTCACCAGCCTTGCTGCATGATAGTTTTTTTTTAACTTTATAAAGCTATGCTGGACCACTGGTCATATTCCCAAAGAGTTCAGATGGCAAAGGTAGTCCCCATATCCCCAAAAGGTGATCATAATGACTATGATAACTATAGAGGGCTCAGCTTGCTTAACACGTCTTACAAATTGTATCAATCTATTCTTGCATTTCAACTGAATGAAATACTGGAGACTATTCTCTCAGATACCCAGCATGGTTTCAGGAAGAGCGATAATGTTTATATTGCTTTACAATAGCCCAGATCATCGAAAAGCACAGAAAATTCAGTTTCCCACATACATAGCTTTCATCGACTTTGGAAAGACATAATTAAGAAGATGGAGCACATTTCCGAGTGTGGCCCTGATCAATTGTGGAGTACAAGAGTACCCATTGTCACCTTCTCTTTTTAATTTACATACAGATGATGTCATACACAATTGGCAAATGAACAGTAATGCTGTAGTTGACACACTGATACTTGCTGAAGACCAGGCTATCCAGTCAAACTCGTAAAGTGGTTGATGGCTTATACTCATTGAGTTAATTACAGATCTCCACATTGGAGACCACGGTGATGGCATTTCATGGAGCTATACCATACATGCAAATATTGTTGTAAATGGTACTGTTCTGGAGCAGGTCAATAATTTTGAATATCTGGGCTATAATGTGTCTTACATTACAAACAACGATGTGGAGAAGAAGCTGCACAAGTTCAACCGTATGTGTGGGACCATCTGGGGAACTCTAAAATCAACGAGTAAAGACACATGCCTGAAGTTTTACAAGGTGATGGGCCTCTCCATACTTCTCAATGGGCCTGTGAATTGAACTTTAACAAAATCACAGGTCAGTCATATTCAAGCGGCCAAAATGAGATTTCTCAGCCTCATGGCAGGGATATGCTCTTCAAAATCACAAAAAAAATGTCAATGTACGGCAGAAACTGAATACTGTGAATATATTTGATAGGACTACCCAACAGGATTGGAACAAACCATTTTTGGTTTAATTGTTGCTGAAGATGATGATGATTATGGACCACTGACATACCACATTTTTCAAGACACAATCATCTCAAAACACAGGTAGCTTACAGTGCCACAGTAAAGTGGTATGCAGCTGGTGGCCTTACTGTGTGGCTTACCACCATTACTGGTAATATTTTTAAAACATTACTGTAACAGAAGCTTCACAAATCTTGAATGATTATGTACATGAAAAGTATTTGTGGGCAATTTTTATTTAATAATTTTGAACCACTTGAGATTTTAATTTCAATCTATATATAAAATTGTATACAATTTACCTTTCTTTTTCAGTGGATCAGTTGGCATGTTTTCTAACAACTTGTCAAGACGAATAATTAATTGATTGGTTGGCACAGAAAATCGTTGTAAACGAGCGTTTCTGACTGACTCAAAAAATTTCATATGACTGAAGGTAACACCTATGATAGCAACAACAGAATAATACATTTATATTCTTATAAGTCTATATAATTATATAGAACATATATACTGCCATATGCTGTAATTCAGCTAAAGCTTGTATTAACAAGCCTATTAATTTGTTTTACTTTCTTAATGGTGCAACTTGCTAATTATTAGAAGTTAATCAAAGTTACATCCCATTTAACCCATACTGATGAACTAGGCCTATAACATAACATATTTCACTAATGGTATCTCAGAAAATTGTACATGTTAGGCCTATTTTAACAATCAATATACTCTAAATAAACCTTGTTTACACATTTTTCAATTTTAAGTAAAACCTACCTATATCTTGAGGTTCCCACTGAATAGAATTATGACATGGTGATTGACGGTTTGGAGACGTAACATACTCTTCTGAGTCATCCTGTTTTAATATCTTTTTCTTTGCTTTCCCAAAAAGTTCTAAACATTACACACAAAATTACTTTAAATCAATTCCACAAGCATTAAAGTGTGTCTGAAAATTCATTAAGTAATCTCACATACTTTCAGTTACTGTGACAGAAACACAATGCTACTGATATACCTTTTTTCAGAAGACAAATATTACTTTGAAGTTTTGCATGCTTACCTTTAAATGACTTTAAAAGATCCTGCTCATTTGAATGTTCTTCTTGGAAATGTGACAATAATTTGACGGCTGTGCCCAAATCTACTTTGCAGATAGGACATAAAAACCCTTCAATCATAACAGTCTCTTCAGAATCTGCCATCGCTAGAAACAAAATTGTTAAAATGTACATTTTCAAAAGGCATTATCTAGCAAATTGTAAGTGAGCACATGCACGCACAAGCGTGTTTGCTAATAAAATGCAAATATCTCTAGTTTTTACTACCATGGTTAAAACCTACAATCTACATTCATTACAGTATATGTGGTCTTTAACAGATTACAAAAATAAATTGAAGTTAGGATAGCATTTTTAAAGTGACGATGATAGTATTATTTCAGAGGATGCTAAATGTTTCACCACTGCCCTTAACAACAATAGTGAAAAGAAATAAAAACTTTATCATTAAAGGGGCCTAGGTAGGACAACATTCTTTGTGGAATCCTAAACTCTACATCTTCTTAAAAAAAAAAAAAAATATGCTGCTTTCCGTTTATTGGGATTAAAAACATACACAATTCAGAATACGAAATGTAGTAGAATTTTTACAGTCATCTTATGAACCCAATACTATCTTATACCAACTGACCTGCTTCTTACAATTATTCAATATACCATTATTTGTCATCTCAAATACCAAGTGCCTGTCATCAGAAGCATCAAGAACCATCATTTAACACTTACAACCAAAAAGTTCTCTTTTAGTAATATATCTACCTCAATTTTTTTATTTCCTTCCACACTCTATCGAACATCTGAAAAAGCTTATGATCTCAGACTGACTAAAATTCAACTGTGATCAAATGGCGGTAGTAGTTTACGCACTTTTAACTTGTACCTTTATGTTGCGCTTATGATCTCTACCTGAACACTTTCTAAACAGGGAAACAGGTGAACACGAAGCGACATATTCCCCTAACATTCACTTCTGTTTATTTTCCCAGTCAGGATTTCATTTTAGTTAGTGATATGTTGATTATTTAGAAGTTGGCTTAATAGAAATAACTCTACTTGAGTCTGAATTTGGGGTTAGGTTCTTCATTTTCTTTGAGAGGCATTATAGTTTCTTTAAAGACTGACATATTTAAAAACTTTAGATCTTACTTACTATAATGTACTATAACCTAACTATACGTTTATTGCTTGTGCCACTATTTAGTGCTTATTCACTTCTAGCTACACTGACAACTTACAATAGTAATTTGGTTATTTACTATGTAATTCTTGTTATGTATTTTGTTTACAGATTAAATTAAGCTGGGTTACGGACAACAGTTAATATTGGTTTTGTCTAAAGCACATTTATAACATAGTATACATTACACAGTTCCACAATGCATCTTGACCCTCACTTAACAAGCCAATGTGATACACAGCAAATAAATATAAGTGAAAAAGATATGTTCTGAAAATAAAAACTATTCTGTTCTGTGTAAGTACTAACCATTGTTAGTACACAATACTTTTTATGAAAGCTTAAAAAATATATTTGTTTCCATTATACTTAAAAGACTTCCAACAGGTGTTAGCTTACAATTTTAAATTAAATAACCATCGTACATGTTAACCTAAAACACCACCGTCATTAGATGAGGTAAAATATTGGGTAATATTGTTTCTGTGGAACAACACACTCTGAATATATGTATTATTGTACAAAGAAATAATTAATTTTTATTTTCAGAATTGGAAAATGCCACTCTATGGGAAACTTACTTGTTTAATGTGTGTTTGTTTAAATAACTAATGTCGATCAATGGAATGAGCTTTCTTCATCTGTATAGCGGTCATGATTACTATAGCGATTTTATTTTCAGAATTCCTTACATACTTCTAGAGCGCACTTCCAAAACATGAATAAACTCTATCCGCCTACATGACAGCAACTCTATTATCTTTAATTACAATAATCGATTAATCGCTTATACAACCATAGTGATAAGCAAACTTATTGTTTTGCAATAATCGACATTCGTACTTATGTGGGATAAAGTGACAAATTCAGCTAACAATATGTTATTTCTGTAACCGCCATTATTTTTCATAATTAACATGATAAAAATATTAAAACAAATTCTTTAAATTAAAAATGATAAATTTCTATATTTTGTATAGCTCTTATAACAATGTGTACCGTGACCACAGAGTACATCGCCACCTACTGCCAACAGTACAATGCAACGTGTAACATAGCCTCTATTTTATATATATATATATATATATATGATGTGTAATTAAAATGTCCATGGTTTACACGTACGAAAATTAATCATAAAATAAAACAAGTTAAAATAACCCCAAGTTCATTACTTATACCATTTGCTTACTCTACACAAACAAACTCTCTCTCTATTTATGCACCTAAGCATTCAAAGAATTTCGACGAAACCGAAACATCAAAGGATGATAATGCTTTTTGGTTTTTGAAACGTATAATGTGGATTACGTTTGGTGGATTACGTAACTCATTTCCAAACCACAGACGATCACAAACAGAGCATGTTAAACCAAATTTATTCTCACTAAAACGTTCGCTAAACTCAATGTCAGCAGCGGTTATTTCTGTCTTGATCAGTGGGGGATTAGCAACTCTTGGGCCCCTGGGCCCTATTTCCCCCCCCCCCCCGTGAGAAAACACTGCTTAACAGAAAAGAGGATTATAGGGATCTGGTTACGTTTAAAATATTAGATTACCTCGAAGAGTACGCACAAAGGTCGCGCGTCGGGTAATTTATCGTTAGTCGGCTTCCGTATGACGCGCGGGCAACAAATGCTGGCCAGCTACGATTATTTAAATCGTCCGTTCGAATTCGGTTTTCGCTGTAATGTTAACGTTATTTTTAAAAGTTTAAGTGTTGTGTTTTATGTACCTGTGTCGACGACGCTCACCTGAGTGAAAATTTTTTATATATGTACCGGTAAGTTTACTAAATGATTCCGATTGAAGATGGAACACAACCGTTCCGAAATGCATCTCGGATGAAAAACTAAGAAAATCACCGACTGGAATACCTAGAGGTGTACTTGTAAGTACTAAAAATCCTTTATATATTATTAAAGGTATTCTTTGACTGTTTCATAATAAAAAAATATTTTTCTGTTGCCGTATGCAATTCATGTCAACAGAACAAACACGCGCGCGCGTTCGAGTGCACTCATACACGATATTTGTTATGTACTTATTTTACTTGTTTGAATATATCATAGAGAGAGAGAGAGAGAGAGAAACGACGAAAGTGCGTATGTGTGTACGTGATCTGAACAGTGACTATATTAAGACATATCTGCTCATTGTATAAGGAACTAGATCTTCAGGTAGGAGAAGAGGTTGTAAAACTGTTCCCCAAGACTTTTCCAGGGTCACGTTTATTGCAGACGTATTGTTCGATCAAGGAACACTTTCCAGCCCCACACGTATCTCTTTTTGCCCAAATGTAATTACTGTACTGTAACGCTTATCGCGGCGGCAAACCTTTGTGTACCCACGACAAGGCAGTAACGACCGTGAGACTATGTTATGTCTCCTTTCACCAAAAACCGTGATAAATGTTCATGTTTCCTGTTGTCGGGTTTCTTACTGTACAGTAGCGGTACATTAAAGCAAGCTTGCTTTGGTACAGACCATAGTTCATCACTTATAGGCCCGCCAGTCTTTCCTGAACATGCGCCGACCCAATGCATGAATTACCGCAACTTTCAAGTACCGGTATAGCTAAGTTATCTAGAGAGAAGAGAGGGGAGACGACGCTATAACGGTTACTGCCTCTCTCTCTCTCTCTCTCTCTCTCTCTCTCTCTCTCTCCTATGGCGCTACAGCCCAAATCGGGCCCTGGCCTCCACCAATCTCCGCCTCCAATCCACTCTATCCACTGCAACCCTCCTCCAGTTTCTTATCCCCATGTCTCTCGCGTCCTCTGCAACGCCATCTTCCCACCTCTTTCTCGGTCTACCTCTAGGTCTCGTTCCCTCCCATGTACCCAGCAAAGCCCTCTTAGGGTTCCTGCCATCCTCCATTCTCATAACATGTCCGGTCCAACTATCTGGCGAGAGTACTTCGATGGCCTTTAAACTCCAAACAGAACTCTTGAATACTTGATTGCAAAATGGAAGTAAAGAAAGAAAAAGGAAGTTTCTAAAAACCGAGGGGCTAATAGTAATCGATAAAATTACATATGAACGGCTGTGCAGAGCAAGACCTAATAAAATCTCAATTTCGGGCCCTTAATTCAAGAAAAGGCGACTGAAGCTGATAAGGAAAAGAGTTTCGTAAACGTCAAAACTTCTTATGGTTTGATAAATTTCGGAAACGCACAAAATTTCCTACAAAAATGCATCAGGGTACTCTGGATCGATAAATATGGGAGAAGTCCAAGACACACGGGCGGATCCAGCAAGTAATTTGGGGGGGGGAGAAATAGTTGGCTTTGGGGAGAACAAAAATTTGGACCATTTTTAATGGTATAAAATATAAATGATAGACATGAGTGAAGATTAAAATACAGTGTGTCATTAACAACACAGTAAGCTGATTAACGTACAAGTAAAAAACCATGTCTAATCACAAGTACATATCTAATCATATCTATGCTTCTCAGTTCATTGTTCTTTTAGTAATATTCACTTACAGTTTAAAATACACACTACTCATTTAAGTTATGTATCAAACAAAAATTAACATGGAGGTAAGGTACAATAACAATTTAAAGTAATTTTAGAGTAACATCACAAACTTAAATAACGTGATATAAATGTTTTACATATTTACAATCACAAGACGACGAAAAATTTAGCCTAAAGTGACCATTTGGGGGGGGGATTATCCCATTCCCCCTCCCCGTGGATCTGCGCCTGCCAAGACATGAATATTGTTTTGCAAGACATTATTGCTGACTACAGTAATGGAAGATATATATATAACCTCGATGTAATTCGACTCTTTTATCAGGTCTTGCCTCCGAAAACGATGATGGTATGAGGTGAGCGGATCTGTAGTATTGAGCAATCAAACAATAATTTAACTACTCGTATAATGTTGTTAAACAAAATGAAGAATTTGAACAACCTTTAATAATTGCGCATGCGAAAACCTCGTTGCTTCTCTGATGTTAATATCAGTGTTTTACAAATAATCTGGCGTTAAAATTAAAAAGCATGGGTGGCGGAAATGATGAATGAGTAGTTATCAAAGTCTGATAATAAGATGAGAAAAGGAAAAAAGGAATGTGGTTTAATTTTTACTTCCATATTTCGTAAGGAAATGGAAGTATGGTGACGGTAAAAAAAAATCGTGTTCGAGATAAGGGCTGATTCTGATTGTACTACCCTCAAAACATGAAGAAAAGTCATTTTTTGAAATGTGTGTGTGTGTGTGTGTGTGTGTGTGTGTGTGTATGCGAACGCGCGCGCGCGCCTGTGTGTCTATGTGTAGAATGTTTTCTATGGCAAACGATAACTGCCGCAAATTCAAACAGAATCAAATAATTTTTTGCATATGAGCCTGAGTTGTTGAGGACTCAAGGCTTATTGATTTTGGTTAAGATCGGTTAAGGGGAAGGGGTAATTGACCAGCAACATTTTATGTTTTAACAAGAGTAAAGTATTTTATTTATTTTGATGAATAAAGTATTCTGAAAAGAAGGTCATAATAATCCATTGTAGAAACGTAGATGAAATATCTATAAATGAAAAGGATAATTGAGGGGGAGGGGGTAATTTCTATAAATGAAAATGATAGTTTAAGGGGGAGGGGATAATTTTTTATATGTGTACACGTTATCGGCAACAAAGAAGCAGTTTGTTGTTAAAATTCCTTCCCAGGCTGTTTGGCCGTGGTCCAATGTTTTCTGCAAAACCAGACGTTTCGGCAGTGCCATCGACTGCCATCATCAGTGAAAATCGAGTGCGCTAACGTGAGGTGGTATACGTTAGTGACCACAGTATTGTGGTTAAGACTGAAGCAAGAAGTAGAAAGAAGTAGTTTCTATGGAAATATTTCATTTCGAAAATGATTTTAAATATAAATCTTAGAACATGTAAGTCATGTATGGTTCTACATACCGATATTTTAACACTGCCGCGTCTTATCCTGACAATTTACAGTGTACTAACACAAAGCTAGTAATTCTGCCTCTGAATGCTGTAAGTGTTTGGCAGCCTTTAGATTAAAGAATCATTAAACAATCTTAAAGGTTCATTACAGATGACGGCGGGTGTTCAAACATTTGTTAAATAATATCGATAACATCGAACAACCGTTGTCTGAGAATAAAACTGAGACTGTTTAGGATGCGGCCATGTGCATTATCACATCTGTTCAGCAAATTAAACCACAGATGCTTTATAATTGTTTTATAAAGTGTGGTTTCCCTGATAATGACAGCACCATTGCCTCTACTGAACCTCAAGACAATAAAACCGAAAAACTTCTCGTCTTTTAGACGTGTTTAGAGTAAACCTCAGTAGTTGTTTGGATGTAGACAATTAACTTGAAACGGAAGATATTTCGGTGAATATACAGAAGACTGCGAACACCAATAAAGTTGATGAAGACATGGCTGTAACGTCTTCTTGTGATAGACCTAAAGCAAAAAGTAATTAAGAGACTTCTAATGAGCATATTTCGTTAAAATATGCGCTGTAATATGCTGCGAAAGTTTAGGCATATTTTTTTACGCGTTTGCGATCCCGAAAACCTTGATATAATGTATAAAGGGAAAATTAAATTGAAAGACATTGGTGTTATAAAGTGAAAAGCAAATCACAATAACTGACATTTTTTTAAAAAGCAGTGCCAGTGCAGGTTTTGAAGTTTAGTGTAGTATTGTAAGAACTGTAAGTTGATATTCCTTTCCTGTGAAATTAGGCCTATTTTTTTTGCAAACTTTGTGCAGGATGACTGAAAGTAAGGTATATAAGTTAACAACCACTCTTTCCTTACAACTGTTTTAACGTAGGTTAGAAAATAATTTTTTGAAGTAAGTCGCGATATACAAAAATCTGCATTAATGGATTTTTGGATTGTCGGGACAGTCTTCGTCCGCTTACCTGTTTGTACCCTTCACTTCAAGAAAGGTTATTTTTATGGCCACTAAAAAGGTTCATCTATTGTTAAGAGGGTTTTACAGTAGAGTTACTGAGGCGGCCCTATCCAGCGGATTGAGTGGCATTTTACTCCGTTGCATGTACCTTTAGTTGGTTCAAAAACATTTATTTTTTTACTATATAATGATAACGCCGCAACGATGATGTAACATTATGAAATATATTAATGATAATATTACTGTTATATAACAATAAGAATAATGATAATAATAAATGATGAATGATGAGGATTATTCATTTATAGGCCTAATTTAGCAATAAAATAATTATTTAATTTTCTGGTAAGAGAAATTTAATTTTGTTATTAAAATAATTGTTTTAATATACTGTACCTTACTTTTATTGAAAATGCACGAAACTATCTGCAAAAATTACACAGTTAATTATATAAAATCGAAAATATTAACCAATATTTATTTTTAGCGATGAAGGGTTTACGAGGTTCGGTCAAAAAAGTATAACACAAATTTTAAATTATTTGTGTCGACGTTTCGATAATATTTATTGTCATCATCAGGACAATTGTTGTTGAGTTATTACGACGCCAATTGTCATCTGATGATGGCAATAAATACTGTCAAAACGTCGACACAAATAATTTAAAATTTGTGTTATAGTTTTTTGATCGATTCTCGCAAACCCTTCATCGTTAAAATTTATTGATTAAGAATTCGTTAACCAATATTAATTTACACTCTATTTTTTAAAATTTAGTTTTATTCTTCTTTTCCTTATTTTTGAAAACCGTGTTCGAAGCAGTTACTATTCGTAAATTGGATGTCTTCTATGCCACTGAGATTATTTTTTTTAAATACTTTTATTACGATTTCGGCCCTAACCCCTGACTACGCTGATTTTATCCAATCACTATCTCCAATAACAGTTGGTGGCTAGATAACTTATATAAGTTGCATCGAGATTTTGAAACAGTTTTCAATGTAGAAAAAACGCGCTCTTTACAACAGAAAGTACGGTACATGTTGGAATTTAGCTTCCAGATACTGTATGAATTTGCACGGAAATGGGGTTAATACCTTTTGCGAAGTTCATTTGAAGTGATGGTAAAAATGTGGGAATTTTTTGGGGGAGACAAAGTTTGGCATACATGATTCTTATTTTGTTATGCATTCAAATACAGTAACAAATTCAATAAGTTGAAGTCTATTTAAGCTTCTGGACGTACATTAACATTTTAGTGGCTTAGTTTTAAATATATGAAGTCGTTTTACTGAGATACAAAATTTTAATTTATATATATTACGTAGGAACGTAGGTTCTCGTAAATGTATAAAATGGGTTGTACAAATTCAAGTGAATAGCCACTTGAATCTGCTGGTTGGAACTATTAAGGAAGTGCTGCTATCTAACGGGGAAAATGGGTTCGCGATGTTGGTTATTTACGTTAAATAAAGTATTGTATTTTGTTTAAAAAAACTGGTTTTCTATAATGAATACATAATACATATATTATATATCTAGGCCTACATATATTTTTATTTCTACTTTTTAATAACAATTTTGTAACTAAATGAATTGTTTTTATGCTTTGGATGCATTAGAGAAAGACAAATAGTTTAAATGGGCTGTAATTTATAAACTGTTTCATTCTGTAGATTCTTATAATTCAATTTATAGTGGAAAACAAGTTCTTCCACGAAGTGGGAGACATGTGTAGTAATAGGCTAGAGGTGGCCCTTGGGCCACCTTGCCTTACTTCGAGCTGCTTTTTTGTGATGTTCACAAAACCGAGTATTATCGGAAAAACGAGTTATGTCACAAAAAAAGGAGACATGTATAGTAACAGGCAAGAGCCACCCTCCTTACTTCGAGTTGGTTTCTTTTCCCGTGGATTTCAGAAAAAGCGAGTATTATTTTAAAAGTATATTGGTTCCCATGTGTAATCTTAGTTTGTATGTTAACCTAACAACCTCACCCTCAACGTTTGGCGTCACAGAACCACACCGGAATTGTATTATTGCTAGAAACATTTTTTGTAAAAAACACGATTTCATACATCGTTTATAACAACAAACTATTTTATAACATACACAAATACATTTTCATGATTTCTATTATATAACTAAAATTATATGCGATATTGACTACATATTGATGCCAATAATCATATGATCAAAATATTGAAAATGAGTGTGGGTTCGAGGTACTGGGAAAGTACCGAATCATTTATTATTGATGCTAACAAACGGCTGTCAAGGAAAACCAAACGCTACAACAAATCACTAGCATAAAACATCGAGGGAGGAGGAGGGTTCTGATGCAAAAGTGTTAAATCGATCAAACACTTTACACCTGTGGTTTGGTAACGAATCTGTTCAGCCCTCAGAATGTCAATAAGGATGCTTAGGTCTACTCTACAACTTCCGTATTCTTTTAGTTGTTCCGTATTCTTTCTTTGTGGTTTAGCCTATCCTATAATCACCATACTTCCATTCCTTAAGGAATATGGAAGTAAAAACGAACGGTGGGTTTTAGGCGCGAATAGTTTTCGAGATATCATTTCTTCGTTAGTATGTTTTCAATTAACATATGTAATATAAAAACAGACTTACATAGCACCACACACGTACATACATTAACAAGTAACAAGTAAACACTTTAAAACTATTGAAACGTTAGCAAAAAGTTGCGGTATTTTTGTAAACTACTGTTTATAACACTTGAAAATAAATTTCTGAGTTTTTGTAACCAAAAAAATTAATTTTAAAATTGTATTTGGATTACAACGATGATTAACAAATTTTCTTTGTAAACGTCTTTTTTCTCAAACGTGTAGGACTACAATGTAAATATGTATCGTACTTTAAATTGTGAAAATTAAGTTTTGCCAATTAAAACCACAACAAAAGAGAAGCAAGCGGTAATTAAAAGTCATTTTTCTATTTAAAAATCAGTAAAAACTTTAAGGCAAATACTAATAGGCAACATCCCACTTAAAATTTAGAATAGGCATTCCCACTACGACTTAATGAAGCTTCTTTTTTTATTGAAAACAATTTCTTGTTTATGACTGTATGGCCACTTCTTCTTCTTCTTCCCGCTATTAATGATAATAGGACTGTTGACCAGTTACAGCTTTAATTAATTACTCCCACCGCTTCCTTGAACTTCCAACACTTATGTACATCTGAATGAATTAGCTTGACGATCCTATCGTAGGGCTTCGTATTGAGAAGCCGTTTTTCACTTAAACCTGAATTTACAGACTTTATCGTGAACAGAAAGTATGCCAGTTTCCATTTGAATGTCTTTATTTCGTCGTTTAATTACTCTCAAGCATCCCTTGACAGTACGCAAGAACTTCATTTCCGTTGGTTGGATTTGACTTAAGTGTCTCTGGGTAATTCGAATTACGATCACTTCGCACTAATCGTACCACACAAACAATCATTATGAAACAAACATGCTAACTTGTCGTTGCGGTTGTATCCGTTTTATATAGTACATCCTAAAGGTAAAAAAGGAGCATGAAGAACCTTGCCGCCAGAATAGAAACTAGCTTGGAGTTAGGAAACTAGCTTAAGTGAAGCTTTACAGACTAAACTTTGGTAGGGTAGAAAAAGGCACACTGTGACAAATTTTATTCAAGAAAGAATATTCTCACTACTATATACTGATTCTACAAAATACATTTCAATGCAAAAAAAATAATAAAGATTTGATCGAAAATATTTACGGATTATTCAGGGTTGTAGTATGTCTCCTATATTGTTCAACATATAAACTTATAATTTAATTAGGAGTTGGAAGTTACAATAAATTCAGAAATGACAACAGTCCGAGACGTACACAAACATAGAGTTCTGTTCGCAGACATTCAACTTATTATTCAAGAAAGTGAACACGAACTGCAAAGCTCATTCTACACACTTCATAAAACACGTGTGAAAAATATAATGTAGTAATAAAACTACGATGATACCATTCAAAGACGAGGGGAATCAGATAGATCCAAAGTAGTTATTAGTAACCAAATATTGGAGCCAGTAAATCATTTTAACTACTTGGCTAATATTATAAGTTCTGGTAGACAGAGGGATATACACAGTAAACATGTAAATATAAACAATATGTGGAAGACTAAAGGATAAACTGCAACAGGTGTTATAATTAAATTTTACAAAACGTCTAGGCCTTCCTTACCTATTCTATTAAACGGAACTGAGGGATGGGTAATAAACACGAAACAGGTGAAAACAAAATACAGTCGGCTTATTCCCAGATGAAGTTTATAAACAAGGCTGTACGAGATCTGACATAATTAGAAATTATGAGATTTATGACGAACTAAATATTTACATTCTCAATGAAAAAATGAAAGTTCTTAGGTAGAAATGGAAAGAGACGTGGCCTTTAGCAAAACAGAAACAAGCAGAAGTAAGAAGGCTTGAAAGAAAGATTGTACGACGTGTTTATGGTGCGGTTAAGGAAGATGGCGAATGGAGAATAAAAAATAACCAGGAGATAGATGACCTATTGAAGCACGAGATCATCGTAAGTTTCAACGAATACGATGTGAAGGCTCAACGAATACAATGGCTAGATCACCTAAAGCGGATGGATGATCAGCGTATGCAAAAGAAAATGTTGGGGGCACAGCTGTATAAAAGCAGAAAGAGCGGTCGACCTAGGATAAGACGGTTGGATGATGTCCTGGAAAATCTCAGCAGAATAGACGTGAAGAGTCACGCTGAGATGGCAATGGATAGGAGACAGAGTTGACTGATGTCGGAAGCCAGTGGTCATGTTGGCTGTAGTATTGAAGAAGAAGAAGAAGAAGAAGAAGAAGAAGAAGTGGAAAGAGGATGAATAATGAAACTCTCTCTCTCTCTCACCCCTCTCTCCGCTCCCCCTCTCTCTTTTCTCTCCCTCTCTCAGATACAAAGCAAGAGGGGAAAGGAATGTAGGATCTAACCAAAGGAAATATGGTTAGCTACTTGAAGACGGACCAAGCAAATACCTAAACCACATTGTGAACATCATTGACGATACATTTGATGTATCATTACATTCAGTGACGCAATCAACCAGACGACTGACGTAAATAATTATTTGTATTTCGTTTTCTTGACGGCAGAGACAGAACATATGTTTCTTGTAGACTACTGGTACGGTCGAACTATAAATAAGCGGTAAGCGGTTTTTACTAAATGTTGATATCGATAACAAGAACTATGTTATTGTGTAATACTGTTTCTTTATATAAACTCAACATTTACGAAGGCAACAATATAAAACCGTACGTCCGTTTTAACTTTTAAATTTTGTTTATATTGTAAAGAAAAAATACGCGATACTTTATGCTAAAGTAGTGTTGAATTTACATATGCGTCAATAAAATATAAATACTTATACTTAATAAATATTAAATAAAGAATAAGAATAGTTTTGTTTCATGTAGGCCTATGTATAATATAATACGAATTATTATATAATAGTATATAATAATTCGTATTATTAAGTATTATATTATATATATATACGTGTGTATATGCGTAATAACACTTTCGTGTTACTTAGTTTCATCAATTTAATTTTTTTAATCATAGAAATGTTTCACAGACTGTTAATTTCTTGAATATACACTAACATTAAGGAGAACATTTCTGACAGTGATTATATTCATGAACAAAATACATAATTACTGGGAGGGGGGAAAGTTTAAGACATCGTTGAAGCTAATAGAAAAAGATTCAGTGCAATTAATAAATTATCTTTTCTCAATGTTTGTATATATTTCGTACAAAAAAGGCGAAATAAGTGCTTAAAATAATTAATTTTAAATGTAATAAACAAAGAAAATAAATATTGTGCCAGAAGTGGAGCAAAGATTTTAAACCAGCCGAATATGTTAAAGGGTCTTTTTGTATTAGCAATGAAGTCGAATAGGATGCCTTTTATGCGAAAGAATACGTTTAGCTCAGGCGGGTAGGAAATATAGATTGTCGTACAAATATACGTGACTGTTTTTTGAAATCTACTGTTATTCTTGTTGACATTCCCACGCAACAATATCTCACGTGTTGAAAACAAATGAGAAAATTTGAATATATTGTCGCGCACCACTAACACAATTTTGGTAACTTACATTGTGCCTATACAGTACTTGTAAACATAATACAGATTCATTACAAAGTTCTGTAACTGAAAAGATAAAGTACAAGCCATAAATATTTCTAATTAATACCTTTATTAATTAATTGTTATTGTAATTTAGTTACGTATTGTAAGACGATACGTTAACTAAAATAAATAAAAAACAAAGAATATTTTTTTATAATCCGTTAACATTATAGTTTGTTTCAGGTTAATGTAATAAAAATTCTAAAAAATTATTACACCTCATTACAATTAAATTTAAAACGTTTGTGCTCATTTTGGTGTGATGAAGGAGTTAATACAGCACAACACGGTAAATATCCCAGTTGGTACTTCAACAACAGGGTAACATAGGGCTATGGTTGCGACGTAATCATGAATAATAATAATTTGAAATGATTATGGCGTCACTACATATATGAAATGAGTTTTGAAATTAAATTTCATATACGCTCTCGAAAAAAGACAATATTTGGATTTAGAAATTTAAAAGATAAAATAGCGCTTTAATATAAAATATTTGTACACTGTTTTTAGCGGAAATGCCAGACGTAGCTAGAGTATTTAGAACCAAGTAGCAATAGAGGGAACAGGCGATCAAGTCTATGTGTCTGGTATTGGATAAAAGTAAGGGGACGAAGAAAAAGATGTAAATAAAGAGACGAAGTTTAACGTTATTGTATATGAAACAAAAACCTGGCCTATGACGGATGTAATCCGAAGAGTGGAAATAAACGAGAAGATTCCTCTGAGGTTTCGTGAGAAAAATAAGTATATCAAAAACATGGAGAAGAATGATAGTGACTTAGTCGGTAAGAAGCAAATTACGAAAGCCAACTGCGCAGCAGAAAACGGAAGGCACCATTAAAATATGGTGTGTTAATTAATGGTTTCTGTGTTCAAAGCATAACAGAAACTAGATGACCGAAAAAGACGGAGTACCCAAGAAGAAAAAATATAGCAAGTCCTTCTCTAAAATATCATGTATAATGTTCATACGTGGGGGTTCGCAAAGGTGCAACCACAATATTAAGTTCAGCCTTCCACGATTGCACGCTACTTTCTGTAACGGGACCGTCCATCTAACTTCTTTGTGCTGCAGACATACGAGAAGAAAGTGGCTCTGATCGGGCTGCGACCTGGACAGTGTGCACAGTCTCTGGCGTTAAAGTACCCAGCACACCGGCTGGGGTCAAAGCTCTTTCCGAGTATGGGCTACTACCGGCCATGTAGATGAGTATACAAAAAACATCTCGGTATAATATACTTGCACAACATACAGATTTAATTTATAACAAAAATTAAAAATAATGAACTGCTTGTTGGATATTTCTGCAAGTATTCATCTTCAGTTCAAATAATTATGTCCAAATCATATTCTGATATTACGTACCATTTTTTCAAAAAATATTGGAACCTTTATATAAAAAAAATCATAAATTTTTCGTTTTATGCTCAGTACACATTTATTTTGCGTGAATCCATGTAAAATGTATTCCATGACATTAACTAATAACTGTTAGATAATTAGTTTCTTCTGATCATAAATAACAAAGCCATCGACTTTTAAATATACATTGTTCTTATTTTACTAATTATTGTTCTTGTTTTTTAAATTATTTTATTTACCGAGAAAAATATTTATGCCAATGTGTTTACCGAACAAAAGTTATCACCACATTGTATACGCCGTTACGTCTAATTTATTTCATTTAATTAAAATCTATTTTCGAAGTATGCATTTTGGTATCTCACAACTTTTACATCTTTAACCTGTAGGTAACATTTAGCAATCGTTATTCATAGCAAAGCAAAGTAGTGCTAATCTTTCAAAGTCCTTTTCAATTTTATTATTTAAACAATACACTTCACAAACGTATCCTAAGTTAATGTAACTTAAACCGAACATAAATTAAATTTAACCTACATTTACCGAACTAATCTGAACCTTACCAGTTAATAATAGACAGATTTACTGTGTTGATAATTAATCGATTAACAGTAATCAATCTGGGGCTGTCTGTGTATGCATAGAAGAAATATATAGTTGTAGTATATATAAATACCATACGCAAGTTTATTTTTCATTAAAACAACTAAAAATAACTTTTTGATTTTTGCGATTTTTAGTTAATCTTTCAAATAACAAGTAACGGTTCCTAAATATCACAGCCTTGATGACTGACGAATGATAGTTCTGTTTGTGGTTTCCTCACAACACCCATGATGTGGAAACTGTTGAATGCGAATGTGGATTTGCGAGACTAATTGCGAGCACATAATCGTATTTTGAATGTCTTTTTCTGTTTTCTTTCAGCTCCAGCCATCGAAACAAACACAAAGTGTTCATGCAGTCAAGTAACCCGTGTATAAAGAATTAATTTATTTATGGAAAGATGAAACCGTGCTTCTTCTTAATAAAAAGCGTTGTGTCATCCCGAATGAAACGTCTGAAGCACCTACAATACTGAAGTCTATTAAAGACTTGAAAGTTGTCTTGTATGACTTGAATCCGATATGGACGTAACTTGGTGTCTTTTGTAAGCTTGTGATCAACTTCGATAAAAAATCGATTCTGATGAGATAGTTTCTTCAGTGACTTAGTTGGAGGACATTGTAGAAGTTAATGAATGTTGTTCAAGTGCCATCGTGGTGAAACTGGCGAAAAACCATTACTTTTACGATCAACTGGAGTACCTGTTTCTCAAAATTTATACATTAATTAAAAAAAAAAGAAAAAAAACAGTTGATCTGATTGATACTGCGGAGTCAGGAAATTAGCCATACATTATTTTGGCAATTTTGAATATAACTGAACTATTAATTATAAGAATATAAACTAGACGGAGTAAATACACGCCGAGCTTGCGAAAACGACATACAGTATTTGCAAACCACGAAACTAGTGATATAAGGAAAGATGGAGTGTCAGGTGATCTAAGTGTGTTGATCTTCACTTGAACAGTCTCAAATTAGTGCAAGATTTTCACCTCGTTGAGAAAGCTATAATAAAGAACTGTCGAGTGTACTACCTGAATTAGTTTTGGGTTCCGCAACTTTAGCAACCTTCCCATTTCTGTATAAAAATAGCGACCAGAGGTAGGAAGGCCAGAAGAAAGATTACCGGTAAAAACCAGTTTTTCAGTATTTAGTCCAAAACCTCAAAGTACTTAATGTGAAAACTGGAGATCTATTTCGAGTCCAAAACCTAAAAGAACTTAATGTGAACACCGGAGAGCCAAAGCTCGAAAAGGGAATGAGTGGTGAGGAACTCTAAGTAGAGTAGGCTTCGATCTAAAAAGTATTGTGGAGTTACTTTTGATTATGGAATAACTCCCTACTGCTAAACGAGCGTGTGGAACAGAGGTCATTCGCTGAATCTGCGTCGTGTCAAAGTCATTTCTAGCAAGTAAGTCGATGGATATTGCCGAATGAGTGATCACCATATGGACGTCGAAGATGCAACGAATGCAAGAGGACTTACAGAATAGGACTGTTTAGACCGGCGCCAGTGGAAGCTAGGATGCGAGAGGCGGCGCCAGCCGTATTTAGATGGCCTAAAAAAAAGTGATCACCATAACTTACCTGATCTGGAAAATACTTTTTTAACCCCAACGTTATTACGTGTTTAATGGTTCAGATATTTTTCAGTTTCTCTTCTTCTTCGTGGTCGGCCCTACAGTCCATAAGCTGATGATGAGATGGCCGGAGGTTATAGTCATGAAGAAAACTAAGATAGTGATGATGATAACGGCAGCGATTAGTTAGTGACGACGAAGACGAGAGAATCAGTGATGACAGTGATGCATGAAATGTGCATGAAAAAAGTATGAACACAGTAGAGACGCATGAGACTGTAGTGATGAGGAAGATAATCAATTGTTAACAAACAAAGAAAATTGTTATCATAATAAAATTATAATTACGATAATTATTGTAATCTTGTCGATAATCATTATGAAATGGAACTTACTTTTATCTAATACTGACGACAAGCTGATACTGTCGATGGCATTGATAACAATTTTTACTTCCATGTTCCTTAAGGAAATGGAAGTATGGTGATGGCAAAAAAAATCGTGTTAGAGATTATTGCAGATTCTGATTGTACTACACTCAAAACATGAAAAAAGTCGTTTTTCGAAAAGTGTCTGTGTGTCTATCTGTCTATAGATTTTTTCTATGGCAAACGATAACTGCCGCAAATTCAAACAGAATCAAATAATTTTTTGCGTACAGCCCTGATTTGTAGAGTACTCACGATCTGTTGTTTTTGGTGAAGATCGGTTGAGGGAAAGGGGTAGTTTACCTGCAACGGTTTTTTTTATCAAGGGTAATTTTTTTTTGGCAAACGATAGCCGCAAATTCAAACAGAATCAAATAATGTTTCGCATACAGCCCTGAATTATAGAGTTCTCAAGACCTATTGTTTTTGGTGAAGATCGGTCAAGGGAAAGGGGTAATTTACCTGCAACGTTTTATGTTTTAACAAGGGTATTTTCTATGGCAAACGATAACAGCCGCAAATTCAAACATAATCAAAAGATTATTTACATACAGCCCTAAATTGTAGACTTCTCAAGACCTATTGTTTTTGGTGAAGATCGGTTAAGGGAAAGGGGTAGTTTACCTGCAACGTTTTATGTTTCAACAAGGGTATTTTCTATGGCAAACGATAACAGCCGCAAATTCAAACAGAATCAAATAATTTTTTGCATACGTCCCTGAATTGTAGAGATCTCAAGGACTTTTGATTTTGGTAAAGATCGGTTAAGGGGAAGGGGTAGTTTACCAGCAACCTTTTACGTTTTAACAACAGTAAAGTACTTGAAAATTCATTTAAACTTTTTCAAACAATGGTAATTGTTAAAAATAAAATAATTTTGTTGCCAGGCAATAAAATTATAATTTTTACTTCCATATTCCTTAAGGAATGGAAGTATGGTGATGGCAAAAAAAATCGTGTTCGAGATTATTGCAGATTCTGATTCTACTACACTCAAAACATGAAAAAAGTCGTTTTCCGAAAAGTGTCTGTGTGTGTGTGTCTGTCTGTCTGTCTGTGTGTCTGTCTGTAGATTTTTTTCTATGGCAAACGATAACTGCCGCAAATTCAAACAGAATCAAATAATTTTTTGCATACACCCCTGATTTGTAGAGTACTCAAGACCTATTGTTTTTGGTGAAGATCGGTTGAGGGAAAGGGGTAGTTTACCTGCAACGGTTTTTTTTTATCAATGGAATTTTTTTTTTTTGCAAACGATAACAGCCGCAAATTCAAACAGAATCAACAATGTTTCGCATACAGCCCTGAATTGTAGAGTTCTCAAGACCTATTGTTTTTGGTGAAGATCGGTTAAGGGGAAGGGGTAGTTTACCTGTAACGTTTTATGTTTTAACAAGGGTATTTCCTATGGCAAACGATAACAGCCGCAAATTCAAACAGAATCAAACGATTATTTGCATACAGCCCTAAATTGTAGAGTTATCAAGACCTATTGTTTTTGGTGAAGATCGGTTGAGGGAAAGGGGTAGTTTACCTGCAACGTTTTTTTAACAAGGGTATTTTCTATGGCAAACGATAACAGCCGCAAATTGAAACAGAATCAAATAATTTTTTGCATACGTCCCTGAATTGTAGAGGTCTCAATGCCTTTAGATTTTGGTGAAGATCGGTTAAGGGGAAGGGGTAGTTTACCTGCAACCTTTTACGTTTTAACAAGAGTAAAGTACTTGAAAATTTATTTAAACTTTTTGAAACAATGGTAATTTTGAAAATAAAATAATTTTGTTGCCAGGTAACAAAAATAAAGTCATTTTGATTATAAAATATAAATATTTACAACAAGAAAAGAATTTTCAGTTTTCAAAATTTAAATATATTTTTATAAAACAATGGGTTCTTCATTGAGGTGGGGACCATGTCACTCACTCCATCTCAACCTCTCCCATTTTGCAGAAAAAGAGGACCCTGTCAAGGCCGATACTTTGACGACAGTGACAGGGCTTTCCACCAAATTCAGCAGAGTGACAGGTAGGCCCAACTCTGATTTGCTCCTCAGATTTCCCCAGCGTTAGTAGGTTCTATGAAAATATTTTATTTCAAAAATGATTTTAAATATAAATCTTAGATATGTTTTATAAATCTCATGTTTTATGTTTTAACATGGGTAATTTTTTATATGACGAACCATAACTGCCGTAAATTCAAACAGAATCAAATAATTTTTTACATATGTGCCTGAGCTATAGAGAACTCAATGTCTGTTGATTTTGGTGAAGATCGGTCACGGGGAAAGGGCAGTTTACCTAAAACATTTTTTGTTGTAACATGAGTAAAGTACTTAATTTTGATAAAGTATCCTGATAAGATCTTAATAATCCACTGTAGAAACGTAGATGAAATATCTATAAATGAAGAGGCTAGTTGAACGGGCTGGGGGTAATTTTCTATAAATCAAAATTATAGTTGAAGGGGGAGGGGATAATTTTTTTTTATATGTGTACTACGTTATTGGCAACAAAGAAGTATTTTTTTGTTAAAATTCCTTCCCTGGCTGTTTGGCTGAAAATGATTTTAAATATAAATCTTAGAATATGGAAGTCATGTATGGTTCTCCATACCGATATTTTCATTTTAGTGTAAATCATGTATGAGTGAAAATATATTGTTCGTGGCAGGTAAGCATATATCAATTATGTAATGTTTACGTTTCCATTTTATTATTATGATTACTGCAATAAAAAGGCAGCGAACACACACACACACACACAAAATTCGCGTTATTTCTGGCCTCACTCATGTTTATTTTCTCACAGTTGCACGCTTTTTAAATGGAAAGTGCCGAAACCCACACCAACATAACGCGTGCAAGCCGAAAAAATGGACATCAATTTGCTTCCTGTGGATCGCTGGGCAGTGTAACTGCACGTGTTTACAGAGGAACGATTCATAGACAGACTTTTCGTCTTTAGGGAATGAACCCTCTGCAAGATGTTGAGGGTCCATGAGTGACTTCGGAGTGCTCCTTCTTTTCCGCGTGTTGGTTCTGTGAAACGTACACTGTAGATTCGCAGCTTTACTCTAAGCAACGCTCAATAGAAAATGTTGAAAATTTTTGTCCACGGTGTACCCTCATACACACTAAACCTGCTCTGATGTTTTAATTACGGACATCATAATATTAAAACTTTGGAAACTTGAGCACTACTTAATAGAGATCAATCATTAACTTATACAAGCCATTAATTTTATGCATATTTTTATGCCTGTGTACTACGTTATCGGCAACAAAGAAATAGTTTTTGTTAAAATTCCTTCCCGGGATGTTTGGCCGTAGTCCAATGTTTTCTACAAAACCAGACGTTTCGGCAATGCCATCGACTTCCATCATCAGTGAAAATCGAGTGCGATAACGTGAGGTGGTATACGTTAGTGACCACAGTACTGTGGTTAAGGCTGAAGCAGTAAGTAGAAAGAAGTAGTTTCTATGGTAATATTTCATTTCGAAAATGATTTTAAATATAAATCTTAGAACATAGAAGTCATGTATGGTTCTCCATACCGATATTTTATTGTTAATTTAATAGAATGGTGAGAAACAAAAACAAACTTGTACAAAAACTTTGGCACAACAAGTACAAATAAAACTAACTTTACTAACAGTTTTTGTCTTCTTAAAAAGGCGGTAATCACATACTAGGCCTATCTATTAACGTAGAAATGCATATTTGATAAGTACCGTTGTCATAGATTGTCCCGTACGAGATATTAATGACGCCTGCACGTAGATGTGGTGTGTGCAAGAAGTGTGTGTCTGTACACGAAGATGTACAGAACAAAAGTTGGTGAATAGTTTCATTGTTCAGACAACTAGTTCACCCCAACGCGTTTGTAAACAGACAAACATGTGCATAGCATACCGGTGTCGATGCACAGGTGACAAAGTCATGCAAACACACAAGTATGTGTGGGAAATCCAAGCAAAGTGGAATGATGCAAACGTGTTCGCACGCACCCGCAGCACTCAGTCAGTTTTGTTGTTGTTGTTCTTCCTGTGGTATGACAGTTCTTATTCAGGCCTCAGCTCCCTTCAGTATCCGTTCTAAACATTCGTTCTGTGCATTGACTGCCAGTTAATGAGATCCACCAACTTTTTCTCAATCATTCTGATGTTGCCTTATTTTTCTTTCACAGAAATTGCTCTTTTGTCCCCTTCCTTGGTATCATCACCTCTCCTATATTTTCTACGTGTGCTGACCATCTAAGTCTCTGCAACTTGACAAAGGTCGCAAGCTGTGGTCCTTGTACAACTCCTTCGGATCTTGGTTAAGGCGTATTCTGCAAGTATAGTTTTCCTTAACTGGACCTCTGATCAATGCTGTAATCAACAGATTAATCACTGTTGCACATCACTATAAAAAAATTATTCCGATTAGCGCTTTCAAGCTTTACAGCTCATCGTCAGATCGGAAATGGTGTGAAGCTGTGAAGCTTGAAAGCGCTAATCGGAATAATTGTTTTATAGTGGTGTGCAACAGTAATTATTCTGTTTGTGATTATGACCACTACCACAACTTTCTTAATCAATGCTGTAATAGTTTAAGGGTTTTTTTTTGTAACGTTACATTGAAGAATATATCGGGGGGAAAGCCATCTCCTTGCCTAACGCTGTGCTCTATCTCAAACTCCTAATTGAGCTCAAACTACTTCTTCTACTGAGTGGTTTATTGAAGCTTGTGAAAGTGCTTAAGCTTTCATGGAATGACGGTGTCCTCTACAGCATACATAGAGCTTAGACAAAGTTAGTTAACAGTGCTAGTTTCAATATTGTATCTGTTACTTGCCCGATTGTTCGTCTCTTCAAATTAGACGAGGCCCTGAAATGTTGAGAGAGCGGAGCTCGTCTCTTGCATTGTAGCAACTCCCGGACTGATTCAAACGACTGCGAGAGGAGTCGAGCTCTCCCTAGGGCGTTAGGTTCAAGGTCAGTGATGGTTATTGATGGAACAAGGTTTGATGGGTTCTTCATCTCCCTTCAGATATTAGATTTGCGGACTCTTGCGGCTCCTGGCCGAGGTACAACTGGCACGTTCCGCCACCACCGCAGAGAAGTCAGCCACCACGTGTGGTGGCGAGCCTCCGGGTTGAGTGTGTGTGTGTGTGCACGCGCGCGCAAGGGTGTATTATTACATACTATAATATGGCGGACATTAGCCATCGTTTTAGAAACAATTCTAAACACAACGTTTCAACCTCTACAAATCTCAGGTCGTCCTTAGATGTAAATAAATTTTACATCATACTAAATAGATAGGCCTACCGTCAGAGCATAACAAAAAATGATTAAATAATAGAAACAAACATATTTTTACTTATCAAGGAGGCCGTCTTACTAAGTAGGAGGGATTTCAACTCTGGTCACAAGAGGAAAGAAAATGATACGTTAAATAGGACAAACCCCTCCTCTTTTATAAGTAGGGAGGCAGGTTTAAACTATGTGAAACATCCCTGCCCACTTTGCGGTGAAGAAGGCCCCATTCCTACTACTCACTTTTTTGCGTATTTCTAAACGTTCTCGAACATTCTTCCACCAAATTGTAGAAATATGGTCTCCTCACTAATACAATAATCTTCAGCCGAGATAAAAGACCTCCATAATGGGTTTTTTTTTAAAACCCCTTTCCCTCCCAATAATTTCTATATTGTCCCACAGTACAGTATCTTGTGGTGTTCTTCTCACACGTGTTGCGCTAATTTTGTTGTATTACATTTACCTAGTCTCACATTCTTTTTCTATGTTCGTACAGGGGAACTTCCAGAGGCCTTCCTGTTTCTCGCAGGTAGCACTTCCCACATTCACAGGGGAGACTGGATATACATTTTTAGATTCTAATTTGGTACTCTTGGGCTTGGTTTTATGGTTTTACACAGAATTTTGCCTTTGGGGTACGGGAATGAAAAGCAGTCCGAAGTCCGTATTTTGCGGTAATCTTCTTAATTCTTTCAGTGGTACTTTTTACTGTTAATATTTTATTTTTTATTTCCATTCATCTGTGTATAAACCAATCGTTTACTGTACCCGTTTTCGAAAAATCATCTCACGATACTGTTAACTTCTTTCCTTCCACGACTTCCCTTGACTTCAGTTGATCGATGCAAACTCGCTCGTACACCCTGAGAGCGGCCGTCTCTTGAAAGCAAAGTGACACACCTGAAGGAGACTCGCGTTCCAGCTTACGAACGACTGTGACCACCATTCGAGGATTGGACTGTTTTTAATTGGCTGATTCGGTGCCTGATTTTACTGTTTAAGATAACTGATAATTTAGTATAATCAATCTACGTAAGGAACTGTGGTGGGCCGTCCAACTTTATATCAGTCTCTCCGCCTTTTTTTGTAAGTACGCCCGGGTTAATAAGCGGTAAGACTGGAATATTTTCCAGGGCTGCAAGACGCTGCGGGTCACTAAAACATGCGGAGGTCAATACCGCGACGCCCTAAAGGTACTTACACGCAGTTAATGAGAATCAATGTTCAGTTAAAATCAATATTGGATAGTAATTAACAAATAATATAAGCCGTCGTATAGTCTACAACAAACTTTGTACACTGACTGATACAATTACGATTTATTTTTATACGGTAAAGAAATTTCACACTAATTGAAATTATTTTGCTAAACGCGTTGCTAAAAGAGTAGGTGTAAAAAATATCTTTTCTGCTGTAGAAGTTTAATAATTAAAAAAAAAAGCATCAATAGAAGATGAATGCAGTAGAGGCTTAATTGCTTAATTCTGTTACGTACAGTAATAAGAGACATCATAATGAAAATCAACCCAAAATAAGCCCGTACGTAAATACTGATGAACAAGAGATTAGAGTAGAACGGTCATAGCGAAGGAAGTTCAATAGAAAGAAAAGACATTTTCTTAGCAAAATTAGCTAGCACCTTAGGAAGACACTGGTGAATTTTTTTTGTTTATGTGAAGTGGTTTAATTTTATGGGTGAGAGATTTGAAGAATGAATAAAAGTTGTAGAGGTAGTACTGAGGCGTTGGTAAAGTGGGTTTGGAGAACAAGATGACTGGGTGAAATAAACAATGAAGCAGTGCTCAAGATGATAGAAGAGGCTAGAACAGATTTCTTCTTTATGTGCCATGCTTGGTCTGCACGACACTGCGATCACTCCTGCGATAGCTCCTCCTATCTTCTGGCAAATGAAAAAGCTCCACTGCGCTTTGGATTTCGGACCATGCCCTCATGTTCTTTAGCCAGAAAAGCTATTAGCCAGGAAGGCTCTTCCTTTCAGGACAAACAGTAGGACGCTGAGCAGTTTGAGCTAAGTATACGCTCTTTGAAGGACCTCAGAGTTGAAGATCCTGTCTAATCAAGAGACCCGGAGTATTCTTCTGAGCTTCCACATCTTAAATGGCTCCAGGCGTCTCATTCTAGTTATCTTGAGGGTGCAAGGCTCCATTCCGAACGGAAGAACAGAATGACCATCCTCTGAATTAACTTATAATGTTCACGTTGCTCTCGCAAAAGTAAGGTCTCATTTTATTAAAGACAGCACGGGCAGCTTCTATCCTGCACTTGACTTTGCGGTCCCGGTCTGAATCTTCGGCGATTACACTCCAAACATGTTTGAATGAAGCAACACGTTCGATATCCTTATTGGAATGCAAAGTCATGACTCTTTCGACTGAAGACCATGAAGTTCGTCTCGTTTATATTAGTGTTCAGACCGGCATTTGCCATACTTCGAAAAGTTTGTTGATAAGTAGTTGTAGGTCCTCGATGCATACAGCCAAGGTGCCGGTGTTATCAGCATATTTGAGAGTGTCAACCCTAACTCCATTTACTTTAATCCCGAGGTCTAGATTACCAATGGCGTTATTAAAAATTTCATCCGAATACACGTTAAACAGAACACATCTACGGGTTACAAAGAAGAGAAAGGGGAACTGAATTGGACATATCTTAAGGGAAATGAAATTCTCATCTTCTTGATAGAGGTTTCAATAGAGTGAACAACGGATGGAGAAAAGAAGAAAGAGCGAATAAGATTCAATGTCTTGGATGATGTAAAATATGGAATGTCACATGAAGAGAAGAGGACTGGAGCCTGGAAGACGCGAAAGAGAACGGAGGCGAGTTTGGTACTTGTCAGCACAGCAGACTACTATATGATAATTATGTATTATATATTTATATATGGCTTGTATATTTATAAAACTAGAACTAATCCCGTTTGTTATTATAATAAGAACTGGGAAAATAATCGTTATTTTCTGAATTGTGGTAGCCTAAAAGAACGTTTTTTTGGCATTATGTTGTATGCGATTCTACCGTGAAAGACGGTCAATTAATTAATTTTCGGTAAAGTCTTACGCGATCAGCTGACGGAAGAGGCGGTAGTGGCAACCGCTGCCGGCTATAAACCGTAAACTACTGAAGAAAAACTACTCGCTACCGTGTTTTCGCGGAAATAGGCGGTGGTCGTCATGACAACGCTGTGTTGTCTAGTCAACAAAGATGTCCGAAATAATGGCAGTTTTAAATCAATAAGAACTCACAGAGAGTTGGTAGTAGTAGTAGTAGTGGTAGTAGTAGCAGGAGTAGTAGTACGGGGAAGTCAAGCAACTTTGAAATCAGTGTGTAACAGTTCTGCGCTGGGGACGCTCGCATCGCGGATAACTTCATCTTCGCCGCTCTAGCCGCCGACCACGTGTTCGTCTTCAGTCTTCCTCACGCTGTGAGTATTATGAAGACCGCTGGGGTCATAAATTTATACAATTTTTTGTCACATAGTATTGTTACTAGTTTATTATTATTACTGATTTGTGAATATTATTAACGTCAACAATTGCCAATATTGTTGTTGCTATCAACAATTGATTAATCTGTAATAACAATTTTTTAAGCGGTCAAAGGTTGTTTGATATTCTGCTTTCGCTAGAAGAATATAAGAATATATTAATGATAGTAATAATATTTCTTCTACTATAAACAATAATAACAGAAACAATGGTGATGACATTAAAAACTATATGATGAAATATCCACACTGGTGTAAAATATTGTAACTTGCGTGAAATTTCTTGTTTACAGAGTTTCGTATTGTTAAAAACTACTGAACTTTTAAAATGGAAAGAATGTATAGTTATCATGAGTACAATTCTTTGCTCCGTAAATATCACAGGAAAACATCACTCATATTATCTAAATTAATCACAAAACCAAATTAATCTGTATTAACATAACCTTTTCATGAATTTTTAACACATGAATTTTTACTGTTATTACGTCAGTGATAACTGTTGAATAACTTTCAGTAATAGTCAACAGTTGCTATTACTATTTCTAAAATTCGTAGAAATAAGTGTGGTTTCTACAATTAATTCGTCAAATAAAACAGTAATAATGGCGATTACAAAAATATATACCGTTTAATTAATTGTAATTAACATCCATTTGAAAAAAATATATATCAGCGCAATATCAGCATTGATGAGAAATGTCATAATTACCATTTGCTGCTGCTGTTGCTGTCGTTATCATAATCGTTAGTGACATAATTATTAATCACTGAACTTTCTTTCCACCAACGTTACTAGCAGCAGCAGCAGCAGCAGCAGTAGTAGTAGTAGTAGTAGTAGTAGTAGTAGTAGTAGTAGTAGTAGTAGTAGTAGTAGTAGTAGCTTTAGTAGTAGTAGTACTAGTAGTGTTTTTGTGTTACTAATAACTTCACGTTAAGTTGAAACCATTCGAATTTCTCAAAAAAATATTTATACTCCGTAAACTCGAAATAAGTAAAGTTCTACTACATAACTCATTAAGTATATTATTAGTGACAGTATATGCTGTTAATTGTAAGTAATAAGCTACATGTATAATATCGGTGATCTAATTTTTTACAGCTAATTAGAATTTATATTATCAAACTTTTACCGTTACGTGCACGACGACTACTACTACTACTACTACTACTACTACTACTACTACTACTACTACTACTACTACTACTACTTACTACTATTACTACTACTACTACTACTACTACTACTACTACTACTACTACTACTACAACAACTACTACTAATACTTACTACTACTACTACTACTACGTAACGAAACAATGTTTATTTCTCGTCTAATATCCTCGTTCCTTTTCCGATCTAGGAGGGAACATCCTTGCGTCCCTCTTAGAAATTTCATTTTAACTGCTTGAATCCTCTGCACATGCCTTTTACTAAGAGTCTATTTCTCACTAGCATATAGGAATGTGGGGACAGCCACAGTTCTGTAAAATTTTCATTCGGGTATCCTTCCTTGTATTATTTTTCAGGTATCTATGAATCGTGCCACAGATGCGTCTAAATTTCGTTAGCTTACTATCCCAATCAATCCCATCTTTAAAATAATGTAATTAATATCAAATCTTTTGTTGACAAATTTTCTGTATTGTTAAAACAGAAGAATCAAGTTATTTATTACTATATAAACAATATAGACGTATAATTTTTATATATTGGTTCAATTGTTATTATTATTTTACTTAATGAAATAAATTTATAATTTGAAAAATGATGTATTTTTAAAGGCATCGTTAGTAAAAATAATTATGAATGTTATGTTTATTAAAAAATTTTAATTTAATGACCTGACTATTAATAATAATAAAATTAATAGTAATAACACATTTGCTCTGGATGTCCACCGTTGGCACAGTCTTGGTGGCTATAAAGGACAACAATGTCGTCAGAGATGTTTATCAAGCACTTGCGACGAGTATCTACTCGTAAAGGCTGAGTAACAAAACTATTAATTTAAGCCTGAACAAGTAATCAGTAATGAGCAAACACGGATTATACGGGGCAAGGTGATAATCACTGATGGGGTAGTCAAAGCCAATAGACCTGATTTAGGTCTGTTTGATAGAATATGAAAACAGTGATTATGTACGCTGCAGTCCCAACTGATGACAAGCTTGAGTCAACGATCGTTGAAATGAAAAGGAAGTACCAACAGCTGGCTGCTGAGATGAAGGGTATGTATAAGTGCAGGAAGCTTAAATAATTCCAGTAGTAGTATTTTTAGACTGGGGGGCGGGAGGACGAACGGGACCGGACTCCCTCCCCAGAGGGTCAAAAATATTGATGAATTTTGTTAATCTTTTGATTTTTAAATTATCTTATTAGCCGTGTATGCTAATATAGTAATTCTTTTTGCGAAATTCTTTTTAAATATATAATCAGATTTGTTACCCAGAATTTGCGTATACGTTTGCAATATGAAATACAGGAAAATCAGTTAAGTCAATAAGTATCTTCTAAACAGTGTTTCAATAACGCGTATTTTTAATGTGTTATTACCGTTTACTTTATTGGGACTGACTTCAGGATGTTATCGCACGGTTTTCAACCACTTTGAAGATAGCAATGTCAATTAGTCTTAACTTGTTTTTCCTTTTGTATGAAGCCGATTCGACCTGACCCCTCCCTCCACGGCCAAATTCTATATACGCCACCGGAACGGATTAGTCATAAAAGACTGGCAAGATATGAAGAAGAAATTGCAACTTCACGAACAACATTTACGTGAAGTTCTGAAACACCTTTATTGGGCACTGTCCGGAGATTTTTTTAAAGCCTTGACTAAACTGGATCATTGGCGGAGGGTGCAATTGTGCAATTTCCACTAGCAGTATAAATGGACAGAACTAAAGTTAACACTGTTGGTTCAATACTACAAATTATTTCTGACATAGATTGTTTATGTTTTATGTATAAACAATATTTGCCAATATTTATGTTGAAACAGTATTTCTACTTTATGAGAATATTATCCTTAGGTAACGGAAAAATATATATTGTGGAAACTATTTATTTTAAGAACACGTATGTCCCAATCCTTACCTATGGGAATGAAACTTGGGCACTAAATGGAAGCCTCTTCAGTGCTATTCAAAGCCAGGAAATGAGATACTTGAGACGAGTGGGTGGTAAAACTCGGAGGAACCGAGTCAGAAATGTTACAATAAGAGCAGTATTAAAAGTAAGACTAGTGGCTGCTGACACAATCAAAAAATCCCAAATGAGATGGTTCGTACACCTTCAGCGAATGAGTGATGAGAGACTTCTCAGGAAACTATGTGAGGCAAGAAGCACGGGAAGACGATCTAGACGAAGGCCCAGAACGACACGGCAAGACAATGTCCAAGGCTTCTTGGAGAACAGCGGTATCCCTTGGAATTAGGCAAGGGCGCTTGCTCTGCAGAGGCAAAAGTGGCGATCTCTTTGCAACTCCTCGACACCTCAGGGTAGAAGAGGGTGCGACTAAGACTAAGACTAAGGAAACTATTTAGGCCTATCTATAAAAGGAAAAATAAATAATCATAATTTTAATACATTAAATACAAATTTGACAAGTGACACCTATTAACTTTTTTAACAATATAAAATTTTCAACTAGGTATTTGTCATTACTTACATTTCGATTATGGTATTACACGATTGATATACAGTTATATGTATTCCAAAATAAAAATACGTCCTTGCAGTAAAGGTGTGCATACATTTATTTAACAATACAGTATATGAATACATTTTTTTGTTCAGCTGACGGAGAGAGCGTGTATTTCGCAGTATTATATATTTCGATTTGTTAAGCTTGACAGTAGTAGGAACTAAACTGGCCCGAGAGCAGAGCAACTTTTGCGTGTGCTGTAAGCATAAATAACCGAATAAATGTTCATTCATTCTTTTCTTGGGTACGATTTCAGCAAAACAAAACACTCTCACACACACATCCGCATGCCGTATACAAGCATAATAACAAATGGATGGGGGTGGCTTTGGCTTACAGCAACAATGCCATTAGTCAGTAGGCATTACCTACTTCCCCGTTCGCAATTTTCAACTCCGTCTGGGCTTAATAACGGAATAACTTAAGTTACTGATACTCTCTGTTGTAAATCTCATTATTGTGATGGCGTACAATAATGTAATAAAATATAAAAATGTAATATATTTAAATAAAAATTATAATTATAAAATACAATAAACTCATGAATTTGAAAATAACTTTTAAATATTGTGTGTGTGTGTGTGTGTGTGTGTGTGTGTGAAAGATAGAGGGGGGAGTGCGCGCAATCTCCATTCATTACGATTTTTTACAAAGAACAAAATTCACAACTTTATAAAAAATGGTTAGTAAGGCTTGGAATCAATTTTATATATTTTACTTATCTAAAAGTGCAATGAACTGATAAATTTTGGCCGTTTAGTTTGGCAGTTAGTTAAAAAAGTAAAAATTCAAGATTTTATTGAAATTGGAATTGAGTCAAAAAGTTAACTCGTTACAAAAAATTGTAATTAGTTGTCTCTTTTGATCTAATTTGGTTTTATTTTTAAAAATAGCATTGAATTTTCTTTAAAATTAAACAACTAGCTGAATTTTAGAGGTTGGTCGTTTCCTTCGATTCTCATCCTCATGATGTGTGTGTGTGTGTGTGTGTGTGTGTGTGTGTGTGTGTGTGTGTGTGTGTGTGTGTGTGTGTGTGTGTGTGTGTGTGTGTGTGTGTGTGTGTGTGTGTGTGTGTGTGTGTCTTATTTACCAAATAGCAGAAAAATGTTTGGCGAATAAAAATTGATATTTAAACGCTGTATCTCACTGAAGACAGAAAATACTATTTTAAAACCCGTTTCTATCCTTGCGTCTATAACTTGATATACGAATCTTAGCGATTCCGTTTACTAAACTAGTAAAATTATTAAACTACAGGTAGGTATTAACATCAAACCAGTAAGCTCCCTGATCTGCAGAACTCGCTCAGACATCATTCTATTTAGTCTGATACCCGACATGAAATTGAACAAATTTTTCAAAATTGTTATACATTTTTTGGACCGTGGCGTCCTAAATTATTAAATTCCAAATCTAAACACTATATTCAGATTGCGGTTAGAATTCTGTTTAATTCATACCCACACTGATTTTTGAGATTTTTTCAAACTACTGTACACTTTTGGCATACCCTAACGTCTCAAAATTTCGAAATTTTCAAACCTGAACGTTATATTTACATTGTGACTAAAATTATCTTTAATTTGATACCCGACTTGAATTTGTGTGACTTTTTTAAAATTTTGGTTTAATTTGGTCTCTGGTGCCCCAAAAATAAAAAATATTTAAACTGAACTCTATATCGAGATTGTGGTTAAGATTATTTTTAATTTGTTACCCCATGTGTTTTTTCAATTTTTTTCAAAACTTGTATCCCTTACATTTTTCCCCTTATGCCCTATTTTTGGGGAGGGGATCAATCTAAAAAACAGTAGGGTTCTGTATATTATATGTACGGGCTCACATGTCAATCGTGAGACATACTCCAAACAAACTGTAGGTAGACAGGCAGACAGACAAACGCCAAACGTGAAGTTAAAACTAAGAACTCCCTGAGCTCTTCACACGTTTTTAGTGAACAAAAATTGATATATAAACGATGTAGGCCTCACTGAAGAAAGAAAATTCTATTTTAAAAACCGTTTCATTCCTTCCAAGCGTCCATAACTTTATAGCCGAACGTTAGCGATTCCGTTTACTGTTCAATAATATTTATTAAAAAAATTTAGTTTCCGAAAAATTATAATAAACACACATATACGTACTTGACCGCATTCTATACATTCGAAGTACAGTAGGTGTCTTGTGAATGTGCAAATCGATAGATACAACAATTTGTTTTTCATTCCAGTCTCGTGTTGTAACCGAAATGAGGCAGTCAAAAAGTTAGGTGCACTTGACCCATATTGTTTACAGGATATATTTTATTAAACGTTGTTGGCAACACTGGTAAACTTCAGCTTACGTCAGCTGTAGTAACGATGTCCACTTGGTAGGAACGGTTGGTCACTATTAGGCGCGAAACATATCGCGTCATTTCCCGGTAGTGTCCAAATTAGAAATCCAAGCAGCGACTCGTTTTCGTGAGCTAGGAGGTGTAACCCTATTGAAATTCAATGTCATTTGAGGGAAGTACACTGTGACATAATATTTATAAGCATGTATCGCAAATTGAAGCCAGTTGTTTGAAAATGGCTGCACGGATACAGACGATGACTACCGGCAAGGAAGCCCATGGGAAACGTATGCCAATGTTGAGCATATTCGTCAATTGTTGCCTGCAAATAGGCAAACCACAGTGGACAAAACTGTGGCTAATATGATTACTTCCCATAGAAGTGTGCACTTTTCAACGGGAAGGTAATCCCAGACCGGGGCAGCGTAGGTGATAACTAGCAACAGATACGAGTTAATGATCAATTTAGTCAGGTTACGGATCAAGTAAAAAACAATCGGCCCAGATGAGCCGACACTCTCTTGGTAACTAACTGGGAGTTGGTACGATAAGTGAACCGAAGATCTAGATGGACACTGACGTCGGGGGACCAGTGCAGGTACATTCTACTAATACGTACCCGCCCTCACGATTCCTTCGAATTTTGGAGAATAATATCGTTGCGCTCTTGGGTTTGTTAACGGTATCCAGTTGCCTTTCAAGTTCAGCAACCATCGAGTTGGCGCTGCAGTCGTATGATCGCCCTATCAGCGTTACGATCGGAGGTGTAGACCGCCGTGTCGTCCTCAAACAGGGCTATCTGGACGATCTGGTAGATCGTATATGGAGATCGTATGGTAGGTCGATCTGGTTCGTCGTGTGGTAGATCGCATATGGAGAACAAGGGAAGGACTAGAACGCTACCCTGAGATACCCCAGACCTCGTCTCGGAAGAGACATAAGAGTCTAGAATTAAATAAGAGCCCGTCGTGCCAGACGCTGTCATAGGTCTTTTCCACATCAAGGACACAGACCACTTTTCTCCGCTTTTCCCGACACCCGGCGCCCGTTATGCCAGCTTCGACCAGTTTCATCAGCTGATGAGTGGTGGACTGTCATGAGTGCAAACCAAACTCTTCGGGAACCAGAACATCTATGTTACGGTTGTGCTCGTCGCTGTACACATACAACGCGGTAACCACCCTTCCACTCCTTCGGTATCACTATTACAATAGCCTTTCAACATTTCTTGAAAAAGTAGGGCAGTGTGATACATGGGTTGAACAACGCGATCATAATAAAAAAAGAATTCCTACCCGGAAAGACGACTGAGAACGGTGTTCGAAACACCGTCCGTGACAGTAGCTTTTCTTGGTTGGAGTTTAGAAATCGATCTGAGAACTCGTCCATAAAGATGGATTCGGATATGCTAATAATACGGAAAAGGAGAAAGCCTTCCATCTCTCTTTTAAATTGTTCATCGAAGTCTCAGTCCACGAGCGGGTGCCCCAAACGGCGAGTTTCGTCAGAATGTCTTACGTCACGACGTAACCTGCTCGTTTCCTGTTAAACGTTGCCTTGTCGGCCGTAACATGAGTCCTCCTCTGCCGCCGTCTCCGAAGACGAACCCTCTCACCAGCGAGAAGACTTACTTCCTCAGGGAGGCTCTGATAGTTGGGCATGAGACTAGGCTTCGCCTTAAAAGACGCGTCAACTGCCTCAATGAACGCGGAAACTGCTTCGTCGATTTGGTGGACGGTTTCGAGGGGTTCCGTACCTGACGATCGGCAACAGAAACCCGGGCCACAGTATTTCCATTCGACGACCTCCATTGCGTCTCTGCGAACGGCATGCTGGGTTTTGAGATGCGACAGAAATTAGCAGACGATCAGATGACAGTTATTTGTAAGCGAGATTACCTCGACCGGACTGGGAATACCTTGAATCTTCGCGGGTGAGTACTTTGTCACCTTGGGGCTATTTGTTGTTCACGGATACTAAGGAGGGGCTCTCTCACCTCAGGTGTCCGCGTTGACTTAGAAGCAGTAGGTATCTTCTTCTTTCTTTGTCCTTACTTGGGAAGTAACTACACTGCTGCAGCAGGAAGCGATGAGCCAATTTGCTCAGTTGCAGATCGAGCCAATTTGCTCGAGTGCTGGGTTGTGAGAAAAGGACCCCTTTGGTTTCCGCCGCTGGAGCTGTTCCTATATTCGGGCAGGATCGGTAGATGGCAGGGTGGCCGCCGCCGCAGTTAGTATATCATTTTGTAGAGGGGTGCATCACATGATAGTATGAACGTCTTGCACAAGTTGGAGTATTCCGACAGATGTCGTTATGGTAAACAAAACGTTGGCATTGCGCGAGAGCCCCGGGATCCTGCTTTGTTTACCTTAAAACGTGAAACCTGAACCTAAAAAGCCTGGCGAAAGACAGAAGGCTTTCGCTTGCCTTGCCCTTCTCTAAGAAAAGACGGGCTAAGGGAGATGCTTACAGCTGCAAGACCGGACGTACTCGATATCTCAGGTCGCGCAAACTATGAACGGTTACTTGAGGATCGGTGTTGGCGTAAGACCCCCTACGCATAAACTGTAGGGGATTGACACGCTTGGGTTAAAGATGTGGTACTATGTATCAGTTAACTTCACAAAAGCCAAGCCCTGGCGGTGTACGGACCTCTCGCTACAACAATTTTAACCGTATCGATTCCAAGAAGCTTAAGGTCGACGCATTGATTAGCCTCCAGTAAACATCGGCGACGTGTCTCAAGTAGTGAGCGGACACGGGGGAAGCGGTCGACAGCAGGAGGCGCTTGGGGCAACCTGATGCTGTAGCAGGTTCCGCATCCGTATTGTCCTCGGCGTGACCTACTTTCAGCAAGTGGAAGACGAAGATTGGTCGCGCCTCGTATCGTCGCCAGGAATCTTGGTGGTCTAACCGAAACCTAAGCATCGAGTCATCCTCGGGGAGATGACCACCCTAGGATTAAGGCAGGACTCTCCGTTGGAAAACAACGGGAAGTCGTCCGAATAGGGGGGTGAAGAGGATAGCGATTCGTTGCTCTCTACACTACTGTCCGTAGGAGACATCCTACAGATAGCGTAGGCAATATACTAGATTGTAGAGACTTCTTGGTTCGCTTGGCAGAGACAGCAGAATTACCTCGGGTAACAGACAGGAATAGAAATAGCGGGTACAACCGTAGTCGGACAACAATTGGACTGCTCAGGCTGACTCGAGGTCAAATTGGGCTTCCCAGTAAATAAAGTCGGCTTTACTGAAGGACTTCTATTACACAGAAAGGTGTCCAGTAGTCTCCTTTGCTCGGGAGAGGGGGGGTTTCACCACTGGTGAGAACTCGCAAAAACTACCTAGTGTAGACTGTACAGCAGTAGAACAGTGTGCCAGAAGCATCGCACTTTCTTAAAAGCCCAAACGAAGCAGGATCATCTTCTTCTCGTTGCTGCTAGTCTCTTGGCAGCGTTGTAGTTGCGGCAAAGCAGTGTTTTGGCAGTAGGCGCTGAAAACAACCTGGTGACAGATGTAGGTGTCCTCTTTTTATGAGTGAATCCTGTTCTGTGTTTGGAGCCTAGATTCTTCTCTTTAGCTGAAAGTAAGTCCCAACCTAGCTGAGCAGAGCAGATATCATGTTTCCATTTTGAAAGCCGGAAGCCTCACCACAGTAATCCTCACCTCTTCAAACATGGCGATCGGTCACGAAAACCTAGAGTTAGATAGTGCAGACCTGGGCCAACAGGAAAGCTGTAGGCTTTAAGCGTTGTATTAACAGCGGATCTTGAGAAGCCGTTACGAAGCGGGTCTGCTTGATCGTTTGTACGAACCAGTCAGATGCAAGCAGTTCGCCAACACGTTGCGCAGAGAGGTTACCGTTACGGTTTTTACATTTTTGTTTCCAGTGTTGTTTGTGAACGATGTACGTAGTACGCACTACTGAAGGTGACTGCCTTTGTTTAGCAACGGAAATGTTAAAATAGGCCATAGCCAATCAGATTGGGAAGTTTTAATAATAAGTCTCATGACATGTGCAATGAAAATTTCTGAAACTTATAGATGCAATCTAACCTTCGAAAAGAATATCAATTAGAAGTGAACATTTAATTTCAGATTTATTTTCACTTTGAACTTACATTAAAATTATGGAACCAAAGGAAGGTATTTCTAGAAAGAGAAAAGAGTAACATCTTGGGTTAAACAAGGCGATCCATTATCGGCAACATTATTTAATTTATCTCTCTCTAGTATGCAGTAGGAAAGTAGGGACTGAGGGAACATATATTTCAGCGAATGAGGCAGGTGGATGCATATGCAGACGACGCGACGTGATGCTGGTGGCCAGAAATGTAAACACCTTAAAAGGAACCTTTCAAGAACTGGAAAGGGAGGTCCAGCAAGTAGGAATCTATGCCTACGAAGAAAAGACAAAATATATGAAAGTATCAAGTTGAGAGGGAAGGAGGGGTATTAAAAATCTCAGTGTATGATGGCATACTTTCCAAGAGTCCGGGAATTCAAATATTTGGGTGCCTCCATAAACAATGAGAACAAAATCAGCAATGAGCTTGCAAATCATATAATGAGTGGTAATAAATATTTGAATGCCCTCCAGAAAATTTTCAGTTCTAGTTTAGTCGGCAAAAAAACCAAACTTAGATTACAGAAGACCTTAGTAAGACCAGTTGTGACCTATCTGCAGAGACCTGGATACTACTTAATAGTGACATACATAATTTAAGAAAGAAGAATTTTAAGAAAACTCTTTGGACCAGTGAAGGAAGGTGAAGAATAGCGCATATGAAACAATAGGGAATTGGAGGAATTGATAGATGGCGAGGACATATTGAGGTTCATCAAGTCTATGAGGACCAGCTGGTTGGGACACGTGCGCATGGAGGACAACGTAATGCCCAAAGCAATCTTAGAGGGACAATAGATGGGCAAACATGGAAAGAAATACCTAGAAGAAGGTGGCTACAGGACGTATAAGATGATCTCAGGAGGATGGGTATCGGAGATTGGAGACGGAGGTCGGAGGATCGAGGTGTTTGGAGGCGACTAGTCGGGGAGGCAAAGGCTCATCGTGGGCTGTAGCGCCAGAGGACAAGACAAGAAAAGACTTACATTAAAGTTAGTGTATAGAATACAAAGAAAACACTGTATAACTTTATATGCATTCTCATAAGAACACTGTGAACGTTTTAATAGACGCGCGCTAAGTTGAGTAGTACTATTACAATACATTATGCATGTATTTGAGTGATGTGAGTAGTTGGGCCTGTAAATTTACTTGGTAATAAAATATAAAAACACACGTAACGAAAATGCAGCAATGTCGTCTTTGAAATGTTTCTTTCAATAAGACTTTGGTTATTTACGATTGTAAACGCCATCACGAAAAAGACAACACAGAACTTAAGGACGCAGCCCCAGCAAACTTGCCTAAATCGCGCCCTTATCCAAGTGTAATGCGCTTAAACAGACTAAGTTTGGAATTAATGATGATTTTCAAATATACACAGTTATGATAATGCTGTGCATCTGCATTTCATGACAGTTATGTAATTGTATATATAAAATGTAACTTTTTTCTTTGCAAATAACTAAAAGATCCCGTGCCCTCGAAGCTCGTTACTTCTAATTCTATTTTTTACATACCATATGCATCGAAACAACACACAATTTTGTTGTTGTTTAGACTGCACGAAATGAATACGTAAATTTAGTCAACAAGAAACTTCAATAGACTCCCTGTAATTTGAACAACAATATCGGCAGGCGTGCGCAGATAAAACGAATATTTTTCAAACTCTTGAAGATGACAGTGCCCCTTTTAACAGATCTTGACAAAATCAGGACTGTTTAATCGATCTTTGACAGGAATGGAACGCCAGACTGTATGGCTGCTGGCACACGGGCCACTCTGTGGCGCCACTCAGTCGCGCCCCTCAGTCGCGTCCGGTTGTTTTGCATGGTTTTAAATTGTACCCTTGCACACGAGCGACTGTGATACGCGACTGTGGCAGGCAGAAGCCAGTCCCCGCCACGAATGGCGACGATTTGTGGCGTTGGAGCTGGCACACGTGCCACTTTCAGTCGCGCCACAGCAGTGTTCAGAGTAGTGTTGTGAAGCGTGTATTAACACTGTAATTTCTATAAAATTTTGGAGTTTTCTTACTATTTGTTTTTAAACTTTATAAGACTTTCTTGTTTCTAAAAACTATTTAAAAACTTTAACTATCATGTCGGTTTTTGATTCTGATCGATTTATAATTGAAGTGGAACAGAGACCTGCAATTTGGGACCCGAGATGCAATGAATATTTAAACAAAATGGCAAAAGGGAGAGCATGGGAACAGCTCTGTTATATTTTTATATCAGGCTTCAGTGAAATGGACAGCCTGATGAAAAATAAATCAGGTATGTTTCTAATCAGTACTGCAGTAAAGTATGTAATAAAAATTAAAATAGCAGTAATAATAATAAAGTAGGCCTACTGCACTAAACTAAAGTGTAAACTTCATAAAACAACTAAAGTCATAAATGTCTAAAGTTGGTAGACATTATATTTTGTAATTATATTATGACAGAAATGTAGGTGTATGTAATAGAATAGTAACAAAATACATAGGCCTATACAAGGTCTACGAAGTGCAGTATTTGACTAATGTCTAAGTTTTGTATAATGCGAGAACTTGTGCAATCCGAAGAAAAACTTCGGTCCCATGCAATTCCGCTTTGAACAAGTTTTTCTATGGATATTTTTTTCTATTATTAATAATAATAAAACTTTCCGTACAAGAATATATTTTTAATTATTTTTTTTAATATAACACTGTTTCAATAGTATTTAACACACATCGTCAGATATACAAATTAAAAATTATTTAAATTAACAGTATTTAAACAGTGTTATATTGAAAAAATAATAAAAAATATATTCTTGTACGAAAAGTTTTATTATTATTAATAATAATATAAAAATAATACAAGAATAATTGAGTAATTATGAATGCAATATTTTCTTTAATAACTATTGTATTGTATGGAATGCACCATAAAAAATTATCAGTCTCTGCAACAGTCGTATACATTTGCGTCTAGCCCATATTTATGGCTCCTACAAGTGACCTGTTGAGTATCATAATTACAACACAAGAAAAAGAGCAATGACTTCTAAATTAATGTTTTGTGCAAACACTACTTGAGAACATACTTATGAGCCAAAACAATCTTGCGAACAATGCACACAGTTTACAGTTGCAAACAAGTTTAGGTCTGGCTTACAGGAAACCAATAGTTTTAATCGATTACTCAACACCAAACTGGTTAATACTTCGTCTACTGTAATACGATTATTTTGTGTGTGTGTGTGTGTGTGTGTGTGTGTGTGTGTGTGTGTGTGTGTGTGTGTGTGTGTGTGTGTGTGTGTGTGTGTGTGTGTGTGAAAGAGAGAGGTATGTAAGGAGGGAGGAGGAAGGTAAAGAGAATGTACGTGGGTGTAACGTTCTTAACGTAATCTATTAAAATCTTTGAAACAAATTAGATGTGACAAAAGAACAATATTCATATAAATAGAAACCCTTTTTATTTTTAAATAAATATTTCCATTAAGAGATGTATTTTATGGAAGAACAGATTTTAAAAATAAGACACAAAATAAGTTATTAAAATATTTTTTATTATGACTATGGTTTGATAGTGAAACAGTATCAGACAAGGTTTCTCTGAAAAAGGTCAATATATCATTCTGTCTTGCCATGGCACTGATCCTTCTTGTGTACAAAAGAATTCGGCAAACTTCTCTCTTATTACTAAAGCTGACCGTGGGCACCCTGGTTGTATGACAGGTCGATCTTCTTCCAATCCTACAACATTCAGCGTGTTTTCGAAGTCTACGCCATCTCTTTCTCTCACAAAGTTATGCAATGCACAGCACGCTTTTATTACAGTTTCAGCATTCGAAACATTTATGTTTAATGGTCTGTGGAAGATACGCCACTTATTCGTAAGAATCCCAAAAGAACTTTCTACGTACCGTCTTGCTCGTGACAGCCGATAGTTAAATACTTTCTTTTGCGTCGAAAGATTTTTGCCTCCATATGGTCTTAACATGTGGGTGGAAATGGCGAAGGCTTCGTCGCCAATAAAAGTAAACGGAAGAGGATCTCCATCTACTGATATCGGTCTGTCATTTGGAATGTCCAATGTGCTTTCCTTAATTTTTTTAAAGAGAATACTGTTATTATATATTGAAGAATCGGATGCCTTACCATATGAACCGATGTCGACAAAAATAAATCTGTAATTAGAATCGCACACAGCTAATAACACCATAGAAAAATACTTCTTATAGCAAAAGTAATTAGAGCCACTGCCTATTGGTTGAATCAGCCGTACTTGTTTTCCGTCTATTGCTCCTATACGAGTATAGTTTGGAAAATTGGCTCGGGACCAAAAATTGTCTGCAATCTTCAACCACTCTTCTTGTGTTAATTCTGGAAAACAGATGCGATTCAAATGGTGCCAAATCTTTTTACAAACGTCAATGACAATTGTTCGTGCTGTGGAAACACCACAACGGAAAACATAATGAAGGTCTGTGAATGAGCATCCAGTAGCACGATACCTGGAAAAAAGAAACAAAGATACTAATCTTTACACGGATAAGATTCAAGGTTTAGTTTGTAAATTTTAGATATCGTTGTAACGTCGATATTTAAATTTCCTGTATCATTAAATTATTAACCAACTTTATTAAAAATAAGCCTTATTAATGTAGGCTGAGGATACTGATGAGCGTTGCCGAAACAATTGCAAAAATAAATTACCGACTGGAATGACAACAACTTGAATCTTCTATTTCTTTAAAGAACTTGTTTTTAATTGCATTTTTTTAATTTTGACAACTTTTCAAGTTCGTCTTTTTACTCCTACATGTTTTTTTAAAGTGGTAGTTTCCGTAGTTTTCGTGGAAAAATTGTTAAGAAACCACACTCTTGCTGTCCTAAGATGAACTTTTTTTCATTTCAGCTATGAATTTGCAAAGAAAATGGAAAAGTTTCAGAGACTGCTATAGAAGGGAATTATTAAAACTGAAAACAGCCAAGTCTGGCTCAGCAGCAGATTCTGGAAGAAAATAATATATTTATTATAAACAACTCTCTTTCTTGTTTCCAATCTGCGAAACCAGGCCTCAGCAGGAAGAGGAAGCTTCAGAGGGGCCAGCAGAGGAAAACCTTGCCTCAGAGGCCAGCACTCTAGTCTCTGAAAATCTACAAACTCCACCTCGTCCTTCTCTTCAAAAAAGAAAAAGAAAATCGTCAACTCCGGATGAACAGCTTCTCTTTCAAGCTCTAGCAAGAAACATTGAACGAAAGTCAACAGAAGTAGATGATCCAGACAGACATTTCCTTCTTAGCCTTCTGCCTTATTTCAAAAACATACCGGAAGCAGCTAAACTCCAAGTACACGTAAAATTTATAAGTATACTTCAAAGATATCAGCAACAGCCACCGTTAGAAAGCCAGCAGATTACTTATTCAACACCCCATTTCTTTACCAGCCCATCTCAAGTCTCTACTATTCGCCCATACACAAGTCAAGCTCCACAATCTTTTACTTGGCAACACAATGCAGGGCCACCTTCTTCCAAACCTCACTATACCGAAATTCAGCATTACGACTAACAGTCAGTGGCCCCAAAAGAAATGCCAGCAGTCCAACCTGATTGTGCGTCTCCCGAATCTGGTGCAGCTTCTCAACTGTCTGACAATTCTAGTGTTTGTTCCGACTATTATTAACTAAAATTTATGTTTTGGATTTCTAGATTATTGTAAACGTATGTTATAAATTTATTAACGTTTATGTTTGTATGAATAAAAAATTATAAGTACAGAATTATTAGTTTCATACACATATCAGTTAACCTAGTAGATGAATTAACTAATCCTTTATAGCTAGCGACACAGGCTCAGTAGTCTGGGCAGTTTTACTTTCTTCTGGAAGACGTAAGTATTGTAATGGGATCAGAGTTTCAAAGTTGAGATTTTGGCAGTTGTATATGTTTTAAGGGCTCCCGAATTCAAAAATCACATTTTCAAAATTACGTCTGCCTGTACGTATGTATGTGTGTAATCAAATATGTCTCCACAATAACTCAGACACAAAAGACCAATAGCGTTGAAGTTTTCAAAACACAAAGCAGGTTACCTAACTTAAAATTGATTAGATTTAAGTAAAATAAAAATGTTAAGGACCTAAACAAATTGTTAAAATTTTCATTTTTGATTAAAAAGAAATTTAGACGGTCGAGAATGAGAATAATGCGTAGGACCTTTTTTGTATACCTTTTAAAACTATACAACTTCTAAACTATTTTTGAAATATCATTTAAAGAAAAAAAATATATTTTTGTTATAATCACGTTAACAGTTATGCAAATTTTTCATTACTCACTATGGTTACTTCACTTTTTTTTGCCACCAAATCCACTCCCTAGTGTTTAGTTTACTTACAATAATGGTAACATTCATAACAGACACGTGAACATTTATATTTTAAAATATACAAATTAATCTAGTACATCGGTGTGAGAAAAAAGACTTTCTCTAACTTAAAAAAATTTTACACAAAAATTATAATAAGCTTTGATAATAGTAATTATTATTATATTACAATACAAAACGTTATAATAATTTTAAGTTATTTAAGTTGGAAATGGTAATGTTAACATAATTAGAAGAAATTTTAACATTTTGAGTAAATGAAAAACTATTGTTTGAACGCTAATATTTGGTAGCAATCATTTTATACAAGAAAGTAAGCAATGCTACCATTTCCATCTAATTATGTATCTGGAAACGCTATAGTTTTGTAACTGTATGTCAATTAATATTATTACTCACCTCAAAGTGATTGCAAGCCTCTCTTCAGCAGTGATACTTCTTCTCATGTTTGTGTTTTGCCTCTGTATGTGAAATTGTAGCAAATTAAGAAGCTGTCTTAATAAAAAAAAAAAAAAATAAATGCAAATAAATGTGTCTTGTGACATCCTGAAGTAGTTAAAAAATTTTGCATTGTCCGCTTTTAACTCACTCATTAGTGTATAAAACTGTCCCACTATCAACCGTTCACACGTTATCTGGTGCATCCAGAATCGACGTTGTCTGCGACGGCGTCGTCGTCGACGTACGAGAAGAGCAAGAAGAAGAACTTCCTCGTCAGAGTCCATGATGAAACTGATATAAATACTAAATGAAACAATCTTTTATCACTGAGCAAATGGAGAGTGGCGCGTCTCTGAAGCCAACCCATTCACACGAGCCACTGAGTGAAGCGACTGAGGAGCGCGACTGAGTGTCGCCACAGAGTGGCCCGTGTGTCAGCCGCTATGTATGCAGGTTGTAACTGCTGACACACGGGCCACTCTGTGGCACCACTCAGTCGCGCCACTCAGTCGCTTGTACCAGCTTTTTTGTGGCGCCATGCAGTGGCTCGTGTGAGTGGGTTCGCTTCAGAGACACGCCACTCTCCATTTGCTCAGTGATAAAAGATAGTGATAATAAAAAAATATTTTAATAACTTATTTTGTGCGTTATTCTAAATGTGTTCTTACCTAAAATATATCTCTCAGTTGAAATATTTATTTGAAAATAGAAAGGGTTCTATTTATATGAATATTGTTCGTTTGTCACATCTAATTTGTTTCAAAGATTTTGATAGATTATGTGAAGAACGTTACAACCACGTACACTCTCTTTACCTTCCTCCTCCCTCCCTACATCCCTCTCTCTTTCACACACACACACACACACACACACACACACACACACACACACACACACACACACACACAATAATCGTATTACAGTAGACGAAATATTAATCAGTTTGGTGTTGAGTAATCGATTAACTAACTATTGGTTTCCTGTAAGCCAGACCTAAACTTGTTTGCAACTGTAAACTGTGTGCATTGTTCGCAAGATTGTTTTGGCTCATAAGTATGTGCTCAAGTAGTGTTTGCATAAAACATTGTTGAGACCGTCTCGCCTGAATTCGCTAATATGTAATTTAGAAGTCATTGCTTTTTTCTTGTGTTGTAATTATGATACTCAACCGCCAACAGTAAACTATGGCTAGAGACTGGTCTTGCAGGGAGAATATTGTTATATATTTGTCACTTGTAGGAGCCATATGTATAACGTCGGGACGACATTATAATATCAGGAACCTGGTTAATTCGCTCAGGTCAATTAAACAGGCTGCCATAATATTCACAAACTCATAACTATCTGAAATATAAACAAACACCAAATAGGATCCCGTGAATTGAGGAATTTTATGACTGGGGTTTGTAGATTTATTCACTCACCTTTTTGGACCATGACATCTCTTTATTACATACTGTTTTAGCATCATAGAAGAAAATTAGTAATGTGTATACTAATGATAAAAATATTTGCGCATTTTGTAAAATTGTAATTAGTGTAAGTCATGGGTGAACATAGCTTGTACTGTCCTCGTATCCGAGTTGTGTGTTCCTGTATATGATATTAAAAATAATAATCTTTACTTTGTGCCATCTGAAGAATGGGCTTATTTAACTTTAGCGTGTTATACTCATTAAACTCATTAAACTTAACACATTTTATTACTTATCATGAAATTACAATTTTATGCTAATTAGGTCAGTCTTTTGTGTTTTACTTTACTCTTATGTTGTTATTTAAGTCTTTCATATATTAGTTAAAGTTAAGTTCTGAACCACACAAGTAGAACTTCTGTGTCACCTGTGAGTAACATATCCTCGGCGAATCGGGGCTTCTATCTGTCGTGCAGGGTGTCTGGGAGATCTTCTGTCTATCGTGTGTTGGTGAAGTTTGGTGTCATTCTTAAAGATGAGTAGTCTGTCTCTTCTGTAGATTCTTGTGGTCTGTTTCTTCGTGGTAACTTTCACTAGTGTTCACATTGTTGTACCGCACATATTGCTTATGGTTAACAGTTACATTCTAGAAGTTTAACATCACATTTAGGTGATGTTATTTATTTATAGAGATGTCATCGCCGCACACTCAAGTCATTCACAACATTCACATCATCCGGTAATTACGCAAGTTTGACTTAGTCTACATGTTTAATATTTTCTAGCGGTCTACATAATGTGCTGTACGCTGTACCACCAGGGGAGTCTCTGATTCAACTGGACTAACTAACTATAGGGGTAATGGGGCTGTCCGCGCGCGGGTAGTTTCTCAGCGCGAAAAGTAGTTCTTAATTATTATTAATTATTTTCCTTTAATTTGCTTACAATTTAATTACATCACTCTATACTTTTATTATTCTTTTATGTAACGCGAGGTCGTTGTGGATTTATCGAGTTTCTTAAATCTAATTTTATTAACTGATACATCGGCAAATCGGCATGTTACTACCGGTTTGGGGCATAAAGAAAGGGTTCTTTTGTACCTTATAAAATTATTTTAGTATTATAATTTTTTATTTAATTTTATTGTGGGATTAGGCATATTAAATCGTCACATATGGGCTAGACACAAATGTATACGATGTTGCAGAGACTGATGTTAAATATTTTATGGTGCTATGCCATACAATACAATAGTTATTAAAGAAAATATTACATTCATAATTACTCAATTATTCTTGTATTATTTTTATATTATTATTAATAAGATAAAACTTTTCGTAAAAGAATATACTTTTTATTATTTTTTCAATATAACATTGTTTAAATACTGTTAATTTAAATAATTTTTAATTTGTATATCAGATGATGTTTGTTAAATACTGCTGAAACAGTGTTATATTAAAAAATAATAATTAAAAATATATACTTGTACGGAAAGTTTTATTATTATTAATAATAGAGAAAATATATATAGAAAAAATTGTTCAAAGCAGAATTGCATGGGACCGAAGTTTTTTTTCGGACTGCACAAGTTCTCGCATTATACAAAACTTAGACATTAGTCAAATACTGTATTCGTAGACCTTGTATATGTATTTTGTTTCTATTCTATTACATACACCCAAATTTCTGTGATAATATAATTACAGAATATAATGTCTACCAACTTTAGACATTTATGACTTTAGTTGTTTTATGATGTTTACACTTTAGTTTAGTGCAGTAGGCCTACTTCGTTATTATTACTGCTATTCTAATTTTTATTACATACTTTACCACAGTACTGATTAGAAACATACCTGATTTATTTTTCATCAGGCTGTCCATTTCACTGAAGCCTGATACAAAAATATAACAGAGCTGTTCCCATGCTCTCCCTTTTGCCATTTTGTTTGAATATTCATTGCATCTCGGGTCCCAAATTGCCGGTCTCTGTTCCATTTCAATTATAAATCGATCAGAATCAAAATCCGACATGATAGTTAAAGTTTTTAAATAGTTTTTAGAAAAAAGAAAGTCTTATACAGTTTAAAAACAAATAATAAGAAAACCCCAAAAGTTTTATAGAAATTACAGTGTTAATACACGCTTCACACCACTACTCTGAACACTGCTGTGGCGCGACTGAAAGTGGCCCGTGTGCCAGCTCCAACGCCACAAATCGTCGCCACTCGTGGCGGTGACTGGCTTCTGCCTGTCACAGTCGCTCGTGTGCAAGGGTACAATTTAAAACTATACAAAACAAACGGGCGCGACTGACTGGCGCCACAGAGTGGCCCGTGTGCCAGCAGCCTATTTAGGCACAAGGCTATCCTTGTGGTGTCCTCACTATACACATTCGGATTCCACGCATCAATATAAGAAAAAAGTTCTTTTAAACATAGGTCAGGAAACGTCTCGTTTTCAGTCTGGCCGCCATTTTGTCTTTTTTAAGGAAAACTTTATACATCAAGAAAAAATGAAGGTACTTAATAAAATTTGATACACATGTTTACATTAATGTTCTTTAATAAATACAAAATTACGATTACTTTATGATCTTAAAGTTCAAATGGCGGCTACTTTAATTTTTTGATCGCTATTAGCTCTGTAAATTTTAGTTTTAGCGAATTATTGTTTATTAAGTAACATCTTGTTCATTTTATTGTGAACACAGTGACATATTGTTTGTTTAATTTCAATAACAAATAACCGATTTATGGCGAAAAGCAGCCCACCCGTCTCATTACTTGATTTTTGTGCTGGACTTCGATGCCTCCAATATAGATAAAATTTATTTAAAGTTATTACTGTTTTTTTTTAATTATCTCAATAACAGTAATGTATAACAAAATAAGAGACATGTTCAACAAAATTAATACGAGGGTTTTCTTCTCCCAGTAATGCTTATTATGGACATTAGTAATTCCATTTCGTGTAAATCTTGCTTCGTCAGTAAGCATATCAGAGACAAATTAGTGCGGTTCAACTGCAATTTTGTGTAAAAAGTTAAACAAAATGTCCATCTTTGGTCATTCTATATGTAGGCTACTTTTTTCTTGTACTCTTTCTTTTGGGCTTGTACTTTTCCTATATAGATGGTATGGTTTTAATTGTTGGCTTTGTAAAATCCTAAATACAGCAGTGTGATTTACACCTTCAACCTTAAAATTCTCCTTGTACTCACTTCAGAATTTTCCCAAATTCTGTTCAGTACTCTAATCTTCTTCTTATAAAAACTCTACGTCGATCAACGTTTCGGGAAACAAAAGATTCAATTTCTTTTAGCCCATTGTGCTTAACAAGCATTTTCTCATTCGGCAAGTTTCGGTTGGAAAAGGAAAGTGTTCTTCGTAAAGTCACCGTGCATGCTTCCAACTGCAGTTTGAAAATTCATATAAGACCAATATCGGACATTTTAGCAAAACTGTAGTTAGCCATTCTCGACAATTACATGATAAACAATGAACAAGAATTGTCTTTAAGAAAAGTAACTGACGATGTGTGTATGTGTGTGTGTGACTGTTATGTACTATACGTGTATTTTAATACATGTGTATGTATAGAATTATTATTATTATTATTATTAGTAGTAGTAGTAGTAGTAGTAGTAGTAGTAGTAGTAGTAGTAGTAGTAAAATTAGACCTATACATACTTCAAATATAGAAAGTTCCTCACTTTAAATACAAATTATTACGATATCATAACAAGTATATTATAATAATAATATTATTATTTAGTATTACAACTGAACTCAGTAAAGCAAACAGATGATTCACAAATCCAAACAATTCATTATCATTTTCTATTACTTCCAACCAATTTAAAATTTTGTGATTTATATTAAGATGTGCAAATAATTGTACGTAGTTAAATTTGTTAAAAGTTATTAATTTCTATGTCACTTTGTCGTAAATTACTTTTACGGAGTTAGTTTGAAAAACATAATAATCACCTTAAATAAATTTTTTCTATACTGGAAGAAACAAATTTTAGCATAAATTTTTCTTACACTGGAAGAAACAAAATCCACCACAAAAAAAATCAAGTAGTCAAAATTTATGGGTAAATTATGTTTTCCGCCATAACTTAGATAATTGTTATCACATTTTAACAACAAGATGACATTATGTTCACAGTAACATGGTTAAAGTTTTTTCTTAATAAACAATAATTTGATTTTAGATCCATGCTTTTTGGTATCCAGGCCACTTATATGTATATAAATAGTAAAACAGTTTTACCTTTTTCTTTTCCGTCTGGTGGCCTTTATCCTTTACGAAACTCTAAGCGTTTCGGGACATATGTCCCATCATCAGGAATATCCCTTGGTGAAGTTCGTCAATACTTAAAATATTAAAAACAACTTTTTATACAACTTTACACATCACAATAAATATAAATATAAACACATAAAAACCCCCAAACGTGAGAACACACGCGATATCGCTGGTGCGCATCACGAATTACTGTAGTCGACTGCTGTGCTCATGTTGTTATAGGTCGCGCACTATGGTCCTTGTTTTGTATTCTTATCGCTGTGTCGTGCAGTGGATTTGATTGGAAATTCAAATGTGTTTTTATCTTTATAAGCCTTATATATTTCGAATTCTTCGACAGCATGCATGTAACTTCCTTTTCTGCATACGTGGAGGGGTTGGTTCGTCATGAAATCGGTATAATTATGGTTTTTGTCCATCAGATGGCGCGCGTAATTTGACACAGTTTTACTAAATTCTTTTTTAGGTAAATGTTCTTTAAAGCGTTTTTTAAAGGGTCTACCAGATTGGCCAATGTAGAAACTATCATAGTCATTGCACACTATCTTATAAACGCCCGTCTTGTCCTCAACTGATTTTGAATTTTTAGGTAGGAGTATCTTATTAACGTTGTTATTAGTTCGATAAGCAATTTTTATATTTATCTCACCGAATACGTTGTTTAAAATTTTGGGTAGGGTGTTACCATATTCTGATGCTACATACCTAACTCTATTTCTATTATTTTCTTGTAATTCTATGTGGTTTTTCTTTTTTCGGTGTTTATTGACTAAACTTTCCACAATTGAACCTTTATAACCATTGGCCTTGGCCATGTATTTGATCGTGTTTAGTTCTTCATGAAACTCTTTGTCTTCCAATGGTATGGAAAGTAATCTATGTATTAAACTATGATATGCTGCCATTTTTTGAGAAAATGGGTGATGTGATTCAGCATTTATCGTGAGGTCCGTGGTTGTCGGCTTCCGGTATATTTGATATTGAAAATTTTCATCCAGTCTTGTAATTGTCAGGTCGAGGAAGTTAAGTTTATTATTTACCTCCGTCTCAAGTGTGAACTGTACGTTTTTATTGATACCGTTCATGTACTTTTTCATATTTTCTATTTGTCGTAATGTGCCATTAAAAATTATGAACGTATCATCAACGTAACGTGTATATGATATTATTTTCCCGGAAAGTTTATTTACGTTATTGAGCAAATACTCATACTGATTTAGGTATATATCAGCTAGCAAGCCAGACAAAGGTGACCCCATGGCTAGACCCTTTTTTTGGATATAATAGTTATTATTAGATGTAAAGTAATTTTGGTTAAGTACAACTTCCAGCAAATTAATTATAGCATTGATTTCTTCAGAGTTACATATTTTGGCGTTTATAAGATTTGCCTTAAGGATAGTGAGTGCTTCTTGAACAGGGACATTCGTATACAAGTCAACAATGTCAAATGAGGCTATTTTATAATTAGGTCGTATTTTAATGTTTTTCATTTTGTTAACAAAGTCAGTGTTATTTTTTATACTGTGGTTATTATTTATCTTTATACTGTTTTTTATTTTTACTGCAAGTTTTTTGCTGACATTGTAGCTCGGCGCAGTTGTGAAATTTATCAATGGCCTGATCGGTACATTGGTCTTGGATTTTTGGTAGCCCAATAAACTGTGGTGCCTCTGCGTTAATGGGTTTTAGTGACCGGCGTGTGGCGTTATCAAACAACTGTGTACGTTGATTAATTTTGTTATTCAAAACTTTGACGTACTCTGTAGTTGGGTCCGTTTGTATCATTACAATATTATTATTTAATATGAACTCATTAACCTTTGACGTGTATTCGTCTCTGTCTATTATGACTACAGTATTTCCCTTATCCGCTTTTGTAATCAGTGCATTGTTATCTATCAACTTAGTTTTTATTTGTTTCAGGGTTTTATTTTCTTTCAAGTATCTGTGATTCACCGTATGGAGTTTTTTGTCATTTGTTATATGTTTTAGGCATTTATTCAATCTATTGTTAATTACGGCACGGGTTTCGTTTTGTAACGTCTGGCTTGGTATTGTTTTTACGGCCGCCTCCGCACTAATAATTTCTCGAATTATGTGGTCTTTACCGATATAAGCAATATTATAATTCAGCCCCTTGTTAAGAATATCTATTTCATCAGACGTAAATTGTGTAGACGTTAAATTTGAAACACGCGTGTAGAACTTGTGTTTACATACAAAGTTTTCCTCCTTTATCTGTCTGTGTTTAAGAGCTTGAAGTTTTATCTTTTGTTTCTGATAAACCCGTTGCAGTATGTCATGAATGTATTGGTTGATAATCTGAATTACGTTATCTAGCAAGGCCACATGAATGCCATCAAATAGCTTTAAATGAGTCATATATAAATATCTGTTTAATTTTGCTTTCTTCTTATACAACTATTTAAGTTCCTCTTTTATCCACATTGTTTCAGCATGCCTTTTGATTTTCATTGCAGTCTCCGACTTTCTGTTTATTTTGACGAAGGCATATTTAGGTATTATATTATTTTTAATGCACTCTTGATTGAACTTTATGTGTAAACTTGTTTTTAGTAGTCTTATTTTAATATTTTGAAATTTAAATACCGTATGTGCTTGACAAGCTTCTAGTTTTAGATCCATGCTTTTTGGTATCCAGGCCACTTATATTTAAGTTTCCAACTACTTTTGAATTTTATTTTTGAGACTGTGGCCGTAAGGTTTTCACGGATTAGATTTGCCAATTTAGATTTAACACCAAATTCTCGGATTATTTTATCTATAGTTTCTCTATCAACAGAATCAAAGGCCTTTTTGAAATCAACAAATGTTACTACAATCTCATTTGAATTCAGTAGCCTGTGACGGATGATTGACTTCAGAGTGAATATTTGTTCTGGACAGGATCTGCCCTTCCTAAAGCCACCCTGATATTCACCCAAATGGCTATCCAACGTTTTTTCTACTCTCTTCAATAGAATCTTTGAAAATATTTTATATGCAACTGGAAGTAAAGATATTCCTCTGTAGTTATTAACCTCTTGCTTATCATCCTTGTTATGCAGCGGTTGTATTAAGGCCACCTTCCATTCTTCTGGGATTTTTTGTGTTTTCAAAATTTCTTCAAAATTTAATTGTAGATCATTTTTGATCTTAGGTAGAGACCATTTCAAAAGTTCAGCTGATATGGAGTCTTCTCTACTAGCTTTATTATTTTGCAAAGTTTTAATTACCTCTTCAATTTCTTCGATAGTCAGAGGTGTTTTTTATATTCCTCTTCTAAATTTTTATAAATGTTTGACAGTTTTAACCTCTGAATCGGTTTCGGGCAATTTAAAAGTTGATCAAAATATTTTGCAAGTATTTCACAATTTTCCGCATTGTTTAGGCCATTTCTACCACTTTCATTTTTAAAACAAACACTTGTTGTTTGGTAACCCTTTAGTTTATTTTTAAAAGTCTGATAGAAATCTTGACAATTATTTTTTATAAAATTTTCCTGCATTTCAACAAGTTTTAATTTTTCAAAAGATCTTTTAGTTCTCCTTATTATCTTTGCTGCTTCCTTTGTTTGTTGCTTAAATTGCTCGTAGTGTTCAGGTTTACCTGAGCATTTCCACTTCTTCCATTTTTTTCCTCTCTCTGCTAATGCTTCTTCACACAATTCATTCCACTATACTTGCCTTTTATTTTTAACTAAACCAAATGTTACCTTTGCTGCATTATTGATTTCTGTAGATAACTCTTGCCAGTTACTGTGCTTAACTATTTTAATTTCTTCTTGATATTTTCTTATTGATTCTTCCGTTAAGGCAAGTCTGTCTATATTATACTTTAATAGGTTTTGTAATTTTTGATGAACTTTATTAGGTAGGAGTTTGAGTTTAATTATAGACAAGTAGTGATCAGAATCAAATTCGCCATTTCTTATTACTTTCACATTCATAATTTCCTTTATATTTCTTCGAGAAATATCTACATGATCTAACTGAAATTCTTCTAACACCGGGTTTGGAGATATCCACGTTTCAGCCTTTCTTGGAAGCTTTCTGAAGAAAGTAGACAGTAATTTCAATTGAGAACCTTTACATAAATTAATTAGTCTCATACCATTTTTATTAGTTCTTCTGTGGGCTGGATATTGCCCTACGATGTTCTCAAATTGCTTCTCTCTGCCTATTTGAGCATTGAAATCTCCCAGTAGTATTATAACATAATACATTAAATTAATAATTTTATTATTTTCTAAATTAATAGTAATTATTTCATTTCACGATACTTTGTCCTGTCTGCATTTTTTTATATGTGGCGTAGTGTTCAGAAGTAAAACGAATAAACACAAATCCCACTACCGGGCTGGAAAAGTAAATGTGTTAGAGAAATCTTCAAAACACACACACGAACACAACGTTGCAGTGTGTAGGTGTGTGTGTGTGTGTGTGTTGGGCTGTCCTCATAGGAAAACGTTCAACACACAATTCAATGTGGCGATTGATGCTTTTATTGTTTGAACACATTTATTAACAAAAATAGTAGGAACAAATGAGAAAGAACTACTTGGCAGAATGGACAGAATAGAGTAGGCCTACCTTTATAAGTGTAACTGGGTGGAGAATGAGATGAATACCGCAACCGACATGTGTGCCTATTACTTGAAGAGAAGAAGAAGAAGAAGCCTTCTCACATTATCCGTGCTATCTTGTAGATTTCAGCTGTTCGTGGAGATGTAACCTTTCCTAGAACTTATCCTCAAAGTTATTAAATACCGGGCTGTTAGGTCTTCGTCGGTTGCTGTGTAATCTCGACATCGTCGGCAACGTTTCGTATCCCACCCTCGGGGATCTTCTTCAGGCCGCAAAAAGGGACAGAGTGTTAAGAAAACAGTACGGCGGATCGAATTTTACCCGAAAAAGTTGTCGGGTATCGTTCGGCCTGGTCTGCCGTAAATGTACGTATGAATTGACGTGTTTATTGGCTGAAGAACAATATATATATATATATATATATATATATATATATATTATAACGTGACTCTTAGACACTTACTTTTGCACATATGCTGTTACTCATTTGTGCGCACTTACCCACGTCTCGAAGGTATACTCTTCTTCTGCAGTATTTACCTTGATGTTTCCCAGCTAGGTCGCAAGCTTTGGTAGTTGATTGAGTGTGGATAAGCACGTGTGTATCGTTACATAATTTTAATACAAGTAAAGAGTACAGAGGATTTAGTACTGGTTGTGAAATTAGTACGACTTTGTTAATAAAATCATATTCATTTTGTTTATTATTTAAAAAATTCAAATTATCATATTATTAATTATTGTGTGGGTTAATTACTTTTGGAACCCTTATATTCGATACGAATATAATATAATTATACCGTGGTTAAAATCTTATCTCTTATATTCTAAGACATATTATACACAAACATAAGACATATATGACCTGGAATATTTACACAGACATATAATACATAACACATATATTATTATAATACGTGATTAACACGAACGAAATTGAATATTCATCTTGTCTTAGCAAGTGTGGTTTTCAGTATATACCACTTAATAAAAAAATTAATTAATTAAATATTTATTAAAAAATACTAATAGAGACCATTCTATTACTTTAATTAATTATATTACTAATGTCTCAATTAATTAACAATCTTCAATTTAAGTAACTCTCATACTTGAATTTAATTATCTAATAAAATATAAAAATATAATAAAATATGGTTTCTATACTGACCATTTATTTATGAGATTAATAAATTTATATTCTCTGGTATCAATTATTATTCTTTGAACATTTATTGATTATTCATTATGAAAAATAAAAATATAATAATATTTATGTAATCTTGTATATGGAATCTAGAGCCTTCTTTTGATAGACCTCAGGGTCATTTATAATATTAAATAAATGTCTGACTTCACCTGCATATTTCTGCAACCATTTAATTGTGTCGTTACCGTCATCTGGACTCTCGAGTTTGGGATCCTCTTCGGTATCACCTTCTCTGTCTCTGCGTCGTTGAAATTACTCTCTCCGTCTACTGGATGCTGAGTTCTGACGTGGACCTCTGGTCGTGATGATGTACGGCTGGATGTAGCTGCATGTGGCTGTCCCTGCGTCCTCTAGTATTTTGCTCCGGTTCCTTTCCTCTCCTCGTCTTGTCCGTCGTGGATGTCTCGAAGTTCTACGTGGACTTCTTGAAGTTCATCGACGTTACGACTCCTCGTAGATTACGATATAGTCTTTTATATAGTTTTTTATATAGTCTTTTAAATAAATCGTGTTTCACTAATACTTTCACCGACGTACTGCGGGTTCCATCGCACTTCAAGTTATGTAATACAGTTTAAAAACATTACTTAACTTTGTAAAATTCGCGGTTGCGAGATGCGTGGATTTCACTAGTGTCTGCTAATGATCGAGAAAGCGTGTGTCGCTCGCTGGGGTTTTATACTCCTGCCGTCGTTCCATTCCTGTTGGAAACTGGACAAAATTGAACAGGTCCGCCGTCGATTTAATTGCTAATTACAACCTACGCGTCTTTCTATGAAGCGCACACTTTTTTATATATATTATTTTATAAATCGTTAGGTACATTATTGAACTTAATTTATGCAAATTATGAACATTAAGGTGTGTAAACTATGGAAGTTATTGCAAAATTTCACACGGTGGCTGAACGGTTCCCACGATCATCGACCACTTAATGTCTAATTGTAGCGCCAGGCGCCAGTTTTATTTTTACATATGTCTCTGATTTGTGTGACTTCTGGTTTTCGTTCAGTACTTAAAAAACTGTGTACAATTTTCCACAATCGTATGCATAATTCAACTTGTTATTCATTTACACTCTAACACTAACACACACACGCAGACTGATACACACGCGGCTGCCTATCGCTATTACGTCACCCTTGCCGGTCGGCGCGTGTTTCTTTCTCCCCTTCGCTGCGTTTAAAAACCAACTAGGCTTTTAATTCCATATGCAGGCTCACTTACAATTATTTATTTATTTAAAATTAATTACTACGTTTATTTCTTTTATTATCTCTTATACCTAACGCTTAATTATTACATTATTTTATTATTTACAACTTTACATCTCATACGTGCGTTCGTATGTTATCATACCTCAGTCAGGGGTTGATACATAGACTTATGCTAAACGTATCGTTGCAATATATATTGCAACAGATCAAATTTTATTATTCTAATAAGGATATTGTGAGTGTGTAAAAATCGATAGAAGTCTATTATGGAGGAGATGAAAAATTATTTATTATATACAAATATTGTTTATAAAGATGTATAATGTATTTTAAATTGTCATGTATTGATAATATATTTAATTGTTTGTATTGTTCGATAATATAAATCGATTTTACTTGTTTGCTGCAACGTCCTCCTCTCGTCTCGTCGGTGTCGTCTTGGCGTCCTCTTCTTCCTGTCCCTCCTTCCTGGTGTTCTCTTCTACTCGTCGTCCTACAGCTTCGCTCCCTCCTGGTGTCCCCTTCATCCTGGCGTCCTCTTCGTCTCGTCGTCCTCTTCTACAGCAAGCGGCTCCAGCGGCGATATTTCACAGAGTCTCGTAGTTATGTTTGACTGTTTCCACGATATCTTGTAGTGTCTTTAAGTTCCCTAAGCGGATATCTTAACTTACACGAAACAGCACTGTATTATATTTTAAATTTTATTTAATTATTTACCCTCTCGGTTCTTATCGCAAAACTTCGTTAAGAATTTCAAGGTTTATAGTTTATTTTATATAAGATATTCCTCTATTCCTTCTTGGTTCTTACCGCAAAACTTCGTTAAGAATTTTAAGGTTTATGGTTTATTTTATATAAGATATTTCTACGTTTGTAATAGAACAACTCTCTTACCCGGGCACAACTTCCCCTAGCAACGTCGACAGACAGACTGTGTCCATCCTAGCTCTGCAACGTATGAATCTCACTGAATTTGGTGTATTTTGATAGGCCAAGCCCAAGTCACATGATTGATGGAACGACCAGATACACAAATTTCATGAAAAACTTTGTATAATTTAGCATAGTCCTGCATGGAAATTATCTACAAATTTTATTACCCTATCATTGATAAGAGTTACACTTGAGTTTTCTTTACTTAAAAAACCATATTTCTAAAATAGTTACAAACCTCAGAGTATACACAAATCGAAGCTATTTACTTAAATAATTCCTTGTCAAATTTTCATGTAAATCGGTTAACTACCACTGCCGCTATAGCGATCTCAGATTATCACACCCGCACACGCGCACCAATTCATACAAAAAATACACGACAATATAGTACATCTTTTTATGAATAGTTTGGTGTAACCTATATGTTTATCAATTTTTAAATACAAAACTTATAACTAAAAGACAAAATATTACACGAAACAAATTTAAACAAGAAATGCTCGTCATTCATGTACTCTGATATACACAGCATATCTTATCATCCTGTGTTCTGTTGCAATATATATATATATATATATATATATATATTGTAACGACACAAATAATCGTGCTTTCTAAATTGTATATTATTTAGCCTCACTATTGGGATCGCCAATTTGTTACATCCAGAATCGAATCTATGGGTTATTTATCAGAATTTGTATCTTGTTTAACTCGGTTATTATTTGTATATACTTTGTTAATATTGGATTAAGGATGAGTATCTGTTCAGGGGGATGTTTGTTGAGCGCCAATTTGCAATCACCGTTTGCAAATAAAGTTTATTGGTGAAATATCAATAATAAATTTTTATTAAAATTTATTTAAATAATATAAGGTTTCTTTATTCTGTAATTAACTTTCTTTTAATCTTTTCTTTCAGCAATGAATATGATAACTTGTGCTCATCAAAACATATTTAAAAAAATCTGCTAAGACTTTCAAATGATGAGTGTTGCCAACTTAATCTAATTACTGAAGTCAACTCACAGTACCAGATATCTTGTTCAGTATATCATACCCATTTTGTATTCATGAAATAAAGAAACGAATAAACCTTTTTCTGTATTTTGTAAACTCAAATCCTTTATTTATTCTTTAACTTGTTTTAAATGTCAAATATAATTCTTAACAAAGTTTGGCCAGCTGTATTTTAATATGCTCAGAGTGGCCGCAGTAACTCTTATACCTCAGGGCATAACATTTCATATTTAATATTTAATGAATAAAATACAAATATATGGTGTTAAGTTAGGTCCTTTTGGCTACGATATAACAACAGTTTTGATAGGAAAAGTACCAAAATACATATGATTAGAAATAGTCACAATGTGTCTTAAAAGGATTATATAAAGAGTGTAAAAGAGTTCAGTGTATAGGTCATTTTATTAAAATGTTTTTTAGACTTAATTAGCTTTAGATTATATTAACACTATACATCAATGGGTTTTTTATGCTTATGTCCATACTATTAATTAATATTGTTCTCAGTGGAAGTTCAAAAATGGTTTTTATGAAAAGTGTACTCAATGTCTTTGAAACCTTTAGTCTAGGCTTAACAGGAAATTGTTCAGATTAATTTTATATCTAAAATACTTCTCTCCCTGTTTCAATTGATTCACTTTCTTCAGAAATATCCTGGTTTAATTCGGTAGAGTCCTGTAGCACTTCCTTCTTCTGTTTTAATCTTGATGAAGATAATTATTTAATGGTTTTATTTCGATGCACTGATATAAAAATGTCTTATAATTTACTTTTGTCACTATGAGTTGTTTAATTCAACCTTTCTTCATTCAGATGCTAATAATACTCCTATTTTATATTTTTAACATATTAGTTGCTAAGGCCTATATAAGCTATCTCCTTGGTTTCCAATGTAACAATTTTATGTCACCCTGGTGACATCATATTATTAATATAAACAAACTCTTACTATTTTATATTTCATTTTCTTTTAAAGGATATACCTGTTTTATAAGAGCTTTAATCTTCACTTTATTGGTTTCTTTGTTCTTCTGATGAAACACTGATTAATTTAACACCACTTTTGACTATCTTCTGATCTATATTTCCTGAGTTATTCATTTACACTTTTTATTATATTTGTTCCAAACTTATTTATTATTATTTCTTTTTGTACTTTTCACTTTCTTAAATTTATCTTATACATTTAGTAATCCTTTAACATAAACTGACATTGTTTCCATATTATTTTAATAGAAATTCTTATTCATATAACTTAACTGACTAAGCTCAATATGCCTAGTTTTATAAAAATCTATGACTATTATTTTGGTACTTTCTTGTTAAGAAAAACATTAGTGTTATTAACACTATCATATATAATATTAATAAATGTGACACAAACTGATTACTAATAACTATTAGTAATATTTTATAATCCCCCTTAACTGACTGTATTTATAAATTTACAGTCTACACAAATAAAACAAAATTCTATAAGTAAGTTCGTTAACAGTGTCCTTCTTACTTATCATGATTGACATCATTTTAACTATGATAAACACAACTATCATAGTCTTCATTAACATATATTAACTTAAACAATTAAAATAAAACATGTTCAATCAAGTCTTTCTTAAAAATCTTATGTTTCTTGGTACTTTTTACTAATATAATCAAAGTATATTTATGTTACCAGGGCATGGTAAAAATGTCATGTAACTATATATATATATATATATATCAGTTATCGTGCAAATTCAAACGCATCTGTCAACAGTAAGCAAAAATTAGTGTTTTTTTGTGCACAGTTGGTTATGGAAAACTGTCAACCAGTAGTTATCAACATCAACTCCGGTGGTGCACAAGAGGAAAGTAGAAATAGTAAACAAATAATAGACATCTATACTATCACAATTTTCCAGGGAGTTAGGCCGTGGTCTACGTTGTTGATGTTTATCAACATGCACCTTTAGTGGGGCCGTGAAAGCGTAAGTTCATTTAACAGAGATCTATGTGAATGTTGTAAAGATTGCAAATTACGGAGAATTTTTAGGTAATTCCCTATAAAGGGCAAATGGTATGTTTAAAACATCCCGGGAGGAAACAACGGGTCGTTATGAACGGGCTACATTGACAGTTGTAGGTTTAATATAAAATAAATGAACTTGAAATAATGTAAACCAAATTAATAACATTTACACTTTATCCTTTTTTAACTTCTTTTTTTAGCCCCTGAATTATGTGGAGCAGTATTTTTTAAATATTGGGAACATGTAGGGTAAATCTGTCAATAAAAATATTCAAATAGACGGTTACTACTTGTAGAAAAGCGTTGTAATAGAAGAATTGTAGAAGAGGTACACACGTAATAAAAAGGTTGGGAATCGTTGGTAAGACGGTAGTGTAGCAATTTAATTCGTATTTTAAAAACTCGATTAAAAAAAAAAATGAAATAATAAAAGTCTCATGTATTAATTAAATTTTAACTAAATACAACTATTACATTAACGACTCGGAACACAAGTCATTTGTGTTCAGAGTGGTTAATGTAATAGTTGTATTTAGTTAAGTAACGGACACGTCATGGACAACGAAATCCAAGAATGAAATTTTTTAACATTTTTACGTTATTTCATATTTTACAGTTTAAATTTTTACGTTTTTACATTTTACAGTCGTTATTTCGTATAACAAATGTAAAATGAAAACATCTGGTTCATTAGTGCCTGGTTTACACACAGTATGTCTCAAAAACAAGCGGCTGAGCTTATTCGTTAGCTACTTTACGTGTATCCATGAATCTATAACATTATATTTTTTATATAATTTTATGAATGCCCATGACATCGTTTCCTATAGTTGCGTACTACCTAGACAGTAGTAGTATCTGCTGCCTTAATCATCACGAACTTGTTTTTCCCTACATTTATCCCTCCTATATTCCTCGTACCTCTTCAAATTCTCGTGTAGTGCTACAATTTTTCTCAGGTTTCACCCCTCTATATTAAAGTCATCAGTCTATGCTATCTGTTTTCCTTTATATATATAATTATATCTTTTTAATGAATGCTGATATTATTTATGACTTTTAGTAACGCTACTTTAAAGAGTAGGCCTACGTCCTATTTAAAGTTCTCGAAGATTTGGTATGCACTAACAATCCGAAATACTACACAGAGATTTGTAACATTTTTATGGAAATACTATTAACTATTTCTTTAAAATTAGACGTTTATGAGTTTTCAGAGCTTTAATATTTATTAGTATTTATGTGAAAATTATCTTAATCTACGTTTTGTAAAAACGATGATAATTTTCATAAACTAAAACAGTTTCCAGTATAATTATACTGTTATGGGAATGGAAAAATATTGAACCAAGAAATTACATGATATGAAAGCAACGTAAGCGGACTTTCTTTAAAATCTAATCCGCAAATTGGATTGGTTGCAGCATTTTTTATCGAAGTAACCAATTTCTGCTTATTTTACGTCACTAATTAAGTAAAAAGTCTTAACGTATGTAAAATAACGTTAATGAGTTTAAAACATTTTAATTTATAACCTTATGAGTATCGCATTAATCTTTACTTGATAGTTCATTTTTAGTGAATCTTTCGTACTTGAAAAATTTAGGTAACCTAGTTATATTATCACTGAAATATGAAAAGTGGGTTTAAATACCGATTTCGTCCAATAATTGTTTTTAGAAAATCTAATTAGACTTTTAATCAGACCTTTTAGAGAAACTATTTACAATACAGTAATCAAGAACAGTTTGTTATATCGTAAACACATACGTGGCTAAGTTATTTTGTGTATGTTCAACCGCATGGTTGGCCACTTTTTACATTTTTTGCCAGATGATGTAAGACCGCAATATAACTAGTAAGTTTCCTGAGCTGCAGAATCGCCCCCTATTTTGAATGAAGTACATATATTATTAAGTTATATATATATTTCAATATCAGATAATTTTTCTAATTACCAGAAAAAGTATAAAAAGTTCCATTACTCTACTATCTTATTAGTAAAATAACAACTTTAAAGCAGAGACTCATAAAGTAAACACTACAAGTTCTGAACTATTGAATATGGCTTTTAGTTAAATTGATAACCATAATGCGTAAGTGGCAAATGATTTAGTTGTAGCTTTCAAGTTTACGGATATTTCCGCATCACGAGAGGAGGAACTCCTGACCTGTATCAACAACAGTCCGTTCGAGGTCTTCAGTCATTGTCCGGACTGTGCCATTTTTAATTGTCGTTTGTGGTGCACAGCACCTCGCCCGTTGCCACAGTTACTTTTTTTTTTGTTACACAAAATTCGTTCGTTCACACATGTAATGAAAAATATTACCTCGTGTACCCCGCAGTAAATTACGGTTATTAAGTGTAGCGTTTCTGTTGGTGACATTTGACTGTTTTGAATACTGTAGTGTAAACGGACTCCACCGCGCAACATTTACTGCTGTTGTTAATTGTAATATACTGTAACTTGATTGTTTTGTTTAATTTTAAATAAACAGTTTCACACGATTTTAATTTTTGCTGTTCACAAATAATGTGAACACTGTCTATAGTGAATCTATAGTCAAATAATGTCTATAGCCTATCTAAACCGTTTCACAAATATACGTAGCTGATAATATAAACTTTTTTGCGTACACAGCTTACAAACTTTTAGTAAGCTAACTAATTATTACAGAGACCGAGTTTGTGTTTCGAATAAAATTCCTCATAAGTTGATCCTCCACTTAGACTTCTACAATTTTCTTAACATGTTGAGTTCTTTTAGACCGTTGGTACTCAAATTGAAAAATTGTTTATATTAAACGCTACATTTGATTTGCCTTAAAATTATCTTTAGTCTGACACCTGGCAGTCTGACAATATTAGATTTTTAGTTTTTTTTTCGAAATTTTGACCCCTTTTAGGATCCTAGTATACTAACATTTTGACATTTCCAAAATTGTACACTATATTCAAATTTTGGTTAAAATTGTAATTAAACTTTTGTTCAGACATTGCATTAGTGTGCTTAAATTTAGCGGGAACATTTTACATGAATAACATGTCTGTCGGCATCCAGGTCACTTATAATTATGACCTGTCGGCATCCAGGTCACTTATATTTTACATGAGCGTGGAATTGTATTACCGTTGCGTGATTCGACCGAACGGCTGAGTTCTATTTAATGTCACATATATGATTCAGTTACGTGCCACACTTCATTTACAGAATAAACCCTGCAACTAAAGGGCGTGTCTCTAGATGGTAGAAGTATGATGCGTTACCTGATATGTGTATATTACGATGTGAAATGAAATATCACCTCAGGACACATCGATAACGTCTGAGAATTGGTGGCAGCCAACAGTCTCTGATTCGGAATAAATCGATAATAAATAAATTATCCAAAAGAACTGTCAACAAGAAACGTGTTTCACGAAAACGGGAAAATAATTTCAGGACAGATTTTACTTGTAACAATAAAGAAAAAAATGGATGTGTCGTGGGTCATACGCCAGAAGTGAATACTTTAGCGTCGAATGGCGAGCGGACTCATACAACGTGTTAAAGGTTGCTCGTGTGCATTTGGACAAGAGACATTTTTCTATAAAGACTTAAGTTTCAAATAAAAGTGAACGGATAATTAAATGAGACGAGGGCGTAGTAGTGTTTATATAAATATCATAAGAAAACGACATGTACAGTGAACATGAATAGGATCACATCACACGTCGTATTATTTTCAGTATACATACATGTACAAACAATATGTAACGAATAGTTTTTCATTCAAACAATATTGTTTTTGCAATATTTAGTTGAAAAGTACAATGCGACATGCTGCAGGATAATAATACAATTCTTTACAAATTAATTAAAAAGATTATAGTTTTAATTAAGTTGATTGTATAATCATCAAATCTTGTTTGGTGCAGCAATCTGCAGTGGGGAAATTTTGTGTATCTATGTGGGGAAAAGAGGTTTGATTGACCTGGCAACACTGCTTTTTCGTTTCAGTTATTTCGTGAGGTGTTGAATAAGTTTACTTCCCTATGAGCGCGAGGTGAACGGGAGTGAGCCGATCACCATAGTCCTATATATTATGGAGTCTTCACTTCAGAAGTTTATATAAAATAGGTCCATAAAAGTTTATATAATATGAGTGTGCCGTGGTTATATTGAAAGGTAAACACCACGGCCAGTTTAATTGTATTTTCCGTGCGTTCGGTGCATTATCGCTACATGTTGCGATGCCGGCTTTCGATATCGCGTTACAGTCGTCCGCGGCGACCTTGATTGGTGACGTCATTTGGCTGGCAGTGGCGTCTGCTTGACAACGAGATTTAGACAGCAATGTTTGAGTTTTTATAAGGTCGCGAAGCGTCTTCTTCGGCCTCTTTTCTCTTTCAACTTGGTGCGGTTTGGATTGTGACGGTGTAACGTGTGACACCACTATGACTAGATAATTCGATAAAGAGCTTCAGGTTTCCCCGCTTTAGTCGGGAGGAAAGGGGTCGACGTGATGGGCACTCTACATCTTCGCCCATCCGCAGAGCCTGCGTAAGAAGCCCCAACGCCGTCCCGCCATCCGACATCGCTCTTCACACCCCACCGAAAATACAGGAACATTCTTAGTGCAATCCGAAAGATCAGGTGGGAACTTTCCATTTATTTTATAATTTCACACACGAAATACTCCGCAGGTTATCGGGTAACACACACACGCAGAAACCTATTTCTAGAAAGTAGACTCATGCTTCAGAGTTAACATTACTGAACATGTTTTGTGCAGACATGCTAAAGTGTGGAGAGTGATGACTGTGTTATGAATAACTTATAAGTAGTCGTGTATTGAATTTGCATAAAGTCAGAGGTTACCATTGTATAATATAAATATTTAATTCTATTACTGCAAAAGAGAAAACCAAATTTAAAATTCATTTATTGACAAAATCCAGACCTTAAGAAAATGTAATCCCCGGAGAGTACTTGCATCTGCCTGTCATATGACTTGTGATCCTGCACGTTCCAATTTTGTTTCTTATATTCTAAATTTAAAACTCCTGTTGATTTAGTTACTTATTTTTCGGTTCAGCTTGACTATTCAATTTTTAATAGTGCTATAATATTATTCCTTAGGCTTTCACGGCCGGTGTCACTTGAATTGTGAAAAATATCCGGGCTGTTTGGCCGTGGTCCATGGTTAAAAACAAAACCAAACGTTTCGGCAGCACCACTGGCTGCCATCATCAGTGGAATAAGATTTCTGCACTTAAGGTGTCTACGTGCAGGCCCACAGTACGTGGTTCTGTCTATACCACAGTACTGTGGGCCTGCACGTAGACACCTTAAGTGCAGAAATCTTATTCCACTGATGATGGCAGCCAGTGGTGCTGCCGAAACGTTTGGTTTTGTTTTTAACCATGGACCACGGCCAAACAGCCCGGATATTTTTCACAATTCAAGTGCTATAATATATTCTTATATTTAATTAACTTAAAACAAAAATGAAGCGACATATTTTAATATTTAATTAACAACAAATATACTACATATTTTAATATTTATTTAACAACTTCAACCTCGGTTTACTGTGATCACGGGTTTCGATTTTAAGGAGATTAATCCTAGTGCTGGGGAACAGGTAGATGAAAGTACTGCAACACACTTAAGTAATTAGTTTTCTTTGAATTTAATTATTAATTTAATTATTATCGTGTTATCTAATGATCATGAAGTGTCAGTTCCAAATACTTATAATTATCGTATGTTAATGAATGGTTCATGCTTTACTAATGCAATAAAACATTCTTTTGAAAGTAAAATACAGAAATAGAAGTTTATAATAAATATAATAAATTCAGTAGGTTGGCATGTCATTATTTAATTGTTGGAGATACTTTGAAATGTTCTTGTTGTAATCAAACCACCATGTGGCTTTAAAGAGATATTAGAATTTTTGAATTGATGTTAAGAATTAAGGAAAACTCAAACCAAAGATGATTGTATAAGCAATTGTTTAAAATTCAAGCTGCATAAATAAAATCTTGTTATAGTTGATCAAGTGTTTTCTTGCAAGACCTGTCACTATGGGCTCAGCACATTTTATTTCCATCTAGGCCACGTGCCTAGTCTTAAATATTAAGTGACGCCTTCCCAGAGAAAAAAAATTTTTTTTTTTTTGAGGTTAGAAGAAAATGGGTGCTAAGAAAAACTCTGGGACTAAGGGGGCGTCGCATGAGGTCCGGAAAAGTTTTGTTTTCGAGTTACGGCCAGCAAATAATTTTGCCCTGTTTTCTGTACAAAAAAAAAAATAAGACTACTCAAATTCTTGGGACACAAGTTTGTGGTAAAATAGGTGTTTTTATGTTTTGGGCCTAAAAATTAAAAAAAAATAATTTTATACAAACCAAAATGTGGTAGAAATATGTGGTAAAAAGTGAGGTCATATGAAAACTTTAGTTTAAAAGCAAAAATTAAACGGAAGAGAAGAGTTAATGATGAGAATTCATGATGTCTCTGAAATTATATGAAACAGCCCTGACACAATACAGAGAAGCATCTAAGTAAGTTTAGATCGAGCGGAGCTTTGTGTAGACACTGACGGAGGACATTTTGAACTATTTTGTAATTGACAGTTCGTAATTTTTGTTTGTTAAAGTAGTAAATTTTCTTTGTATAATTTTCCACTGTCAAAGAAACTTATTTTTTAATTAAAAATTTTAAAATTATAATTTCAAATTACAAACTTTTTCTACCTCGTTTTGATTTCTTTTGTTCTAAATAAAAGTCATATTTCCTCAACTTTTATTTGTTTTTAATTAACAATACTTACGTAAATTTTCTCAAAATTAAACGTTTTGCATTTTGTTTTAAACTTTTATTTGTTTACTGGCAATTTAAGAAAGTAGATTTATGCGAAAACTTGGAAATTGTGTTCTCGGAAACTACTAAAAATACACTTCTGGGAACCATTAAAACAAAATTTTTAGGTTGAGAAACATAAAAACTGTGATTCAAACCCAAAATTTATGCCTCAAGAATTTTAGTATAGCATTATTTTTTCGTTGGTACGAAAAACAGGGCTAAATATTACGCTAACCGTAACTCGTAAACAAAGCGTTTCCGGAACTTATGTTTATATGAACTTTTTTCTTTATTACCAGTAGAACATACCCTGAAATTATTTCCGTTTCTTCGTGAATCATCCTGTATAGTAAAATAATATTAGGCAAATGTTATTAAATAAGTCTATAGATATTTTGTGTAAAAAATGTAAGCTAAATTTCATAATTTTCCAAGATTTTGAGGGAGGAGACCATAAGTTCAGCATCGAATACCCGTCAGTTAATTTATTGAGTTTCTCAGTAGTACACTCCACATTTTCTTTAGTTTAATCTTCTACAGGTTTATAAGTATCTTTGCTTTACCAAATACCCTTTTCCAATGTTTCCTGTCCCGCACTTGTTACCCATTTTCTGGTCCTCCCATTTATTTTTCGGCTTCCCTCTTCCTTTCACTCCGCTTCACTTGTAGTTGGTGACCTCCTTAAAGAGGTGCCTTCTTCCCTTCCACATACGTGTCCATACCAACGTATTCTTTAGGTTTGTATTAGTTTTACTGTGTATTCTCCTTTCAGGGTTTCTTCTGTTTCATAATAACATTGCATAATAATAGGTCTACAATGTTCAACGTCTAAATACCGTTGTATCAATAATAGTATTTTTACTGATCCTTTCGAACACATATTAATATGAATAAGATTTATTATTCTTAGTCTAACCGTTTGATTAAGAAAGCATTTCTTCTTCTTCTTCTTCTTCTTCTTCTTCTTCTTCTTCTTCTTCTTCTTCTTCTTCTTCTTCTTCTTCTTCTCCTTAGGGTTTTACAGTCACCGCTGTTACCCTTTCTTCAACCAGGCTTGGTGTTCACAACTCCTTCCACTAGTCCTCGTCTCTGCGAAGAAACATTCACCTTATCCTTCCACGGTCTCCTTGCCCTCGTCCCCTTCCACCTGTTGGACTTCACTCAGCACCCCAAATTACTCTATCTCCGTTCTCCTAGCATGACTATACCATATCATTCTGTTTCTGTCTATACATTTAATGCATGTTTCCACGCCTGTAATCTAAAACCCTCGTTTTTTAAATGTAATTCCTTCTCCAGTACCCTACATCTGTTGCTACATCCGGTAATTTTTATCGATTATCCTAGTGTCTTGTAATTGTTCCTCGTAATTACGCTGGTACTTCCGTTGATTATTGATTGATATTTATTTTGGTTGACTTGGCCTATAATTTATTTTTTCCTCTGTGGTTGCAGTTTTTGACAGGTAAATCTTAAATGTTTGACATGTCCCTTCTTTTATGTCTACGTGTATATTTATTTTGCTCTATGTTATTGCTAGTCTGGCCGCGACTGGATGATCGAAGCTGCTCTCCCCCACCACCCGGCCGCTTGTAAGCGAGGTAGGGTGAAATATGTGTACTAGCCGTTTGGTTTACCCCCACTTAGCCTACCGTAGTACCCGGTCTAGCTTCTCCCACCTTTCACAATGGTCGATCATCGAATCGTGGCCAGACAGTATGTATCCCGTTTATTCCAAACTCAACTTTCCTATATTCTTCTGTTAGCTTCCTGGGTATAGAACGAAGGTCTTGTTTATCCTGAGCATAATCAGCTGGTTATCTGTGGAGCACAGAATGTATAATTCTGTATTTACCATTGAGAGTCCCATTCCTCGACATTATTATTTCTAGGGCGTTAGTGCAATTCCAGATATATTTTGAACAAAGTCCACGACGTAGGGAACACCCAGTATATTTTCCAGAGCTAAATCACCTTTACAGATTGTACTGAATTTTTTATTTTCTCTTCCAGTGTTACTGAAATTCTGCTGCTTGTATAAACGACGTATAGGCCTTTACACAGTTCGTAACGATGTGTTTAAAGCTTACAATAGAACCAAATTTCTAAATAAATATAAATTTTCCGGTTGTTTTACAGTGCGATGCGTCTTTTTTATGTTATTTTGATGTAGATATGGTTTTGGTGTAGTTTCTGTTTTACTGAAGACGTCAAAAATTTACAATTTCTGCATTGTCATGTTCCATCTAAGAACCTTGTGCATAATGTTAGCAAACCGATCGTTTTTTCTTCACACTCATTAGCATTTTAAACTTCATCTTCAATTCTTTATAGTTCTAATGATTAGGACTATTGTAAACTCTATGAGCATAATATCTGAATTATGGCTTATGACTTAATGGAAAGTGACATATCGAAAGATTAGAGGCTTTTGAGGTTTTTGCTAGAGTACTATGAAAAGGACTCGATGGAAAGATTAAATGAGCAATAACGAACAGTTGCAGAGAATTCATGACAAACAATATTGTGGAAAACCCTCATTGTTTTATAGGAAGTACCAATGGCTGGGATACTTAATTAGCTACAGTAGCTATATTACTTTGTACCAGAGAGAAACGTTAATAACAGACGTAATAGGGGAAGGCTGAGAAAGACGTTCTTGGATCAAGTGGTCACCGAAATGAAAGGATTCAAGAATTTTAAATAGAACCTGATGATGACTTCTGGATATGGCTATCTACAAAAACCTGGATGGAGGTTAGAAAATTATTTGAAAAATTAAAAAATAAACTTTCTTAAAGAACACCGTCTCCTAATGATTCCGTAATCGTTCTTTTAATAATACCATTTTACTTTAACAACATTTCTCTTCAGCCAATACATTAAAAAACCTTTTATTTAAACAGCTTGTATGTTTTTATAACTAAAACAGTCTTGATGATTCTCATTTAAGCAATGCCATTCCAAACGCATCTTCCACTGAATGACATGGAATTCATATAAACAATTTTAATTATCTGATATTTCGTAATATTTCGTTCTTTGAAATAAGCAAAGCTGATGAATCAAAGCTCTGTATGCTTAAAGAAAAAAAACTTTGTTTATTATTTCTCATTCTTTGCTTGATAACGTAAAGAATTCCACCCTTCGCTTTATATTCCAATATCTTTTATTCCGATTGTCTCGTAAATTACTTCTTTCTCGTACAGATTGAAGAAGTTACTAAAATCTGTATGCTCAAAAAATACTCTCATATACGATAAACGGTTATTTAGATCTCTTCTATGGTAGACGGGCAAATTACTTATTCCTGTGAGAGAGCTTACAGTACGAGTTTCGCAAGAGCACCGTGAAGCAGATGGGTTGCTATAATACGCTGCACCTCACAATACGTAATACGAATAAGTAAGCATTCGACTTGCCACCCGCTCTCAATCAAAATAAGGCTGACAAACAACTTTGAACCCATAGAGCGCTGGGAGTACTGCTTGGCCGCGATTGGAATGCGCGGCTTGGCGTCCCCACCACTAGACCGGCAGATGCATTGTTACTACTTAGTACATTCCCCCACTTTACCTACCCTGCGCACTCCAATCGCGGCCAGACAGTAAACAGATTTTATTGTAATATTCTTCATATTAGAATTGTTATTACATTAACGGCGTTAAAATGTTTCGTTATTATGTAAAACGTGTAAAAACGTACCGTCGTAATTCTTTCACTGTTGCTTGAGGTTTTATTTTCTCACAAAGTTTCTTCGTCGTTTTACAAGAAATCCCTGAAACGTAAATTACTCTTGAAACAAGTTCTGTAACCTATTTTCCGGCTGGAAATGATTAGAAATAAGTAGACAAAGTTGTAACAAAAAAAAAAAAAAATAAATAGTTTGATAAACTCTCTCCCTTTTTTCATTTTGCAAGTTAAAATTATTTTTCTGTGTTCTCTTCATTTGTTCTGCGTCTGAAAATTGATTCTCTATGCAATTTAGACGTAGAGTGGGAATTTCACTACCAATAATGGGCAAGATCTATTTTTTCAGTCATTAATTGAAACATATCAAGTAAAAAAGTAAATCGAAAATCAAAGAACTCGAAGAAGGCCGACCTAGATCTATTGATTGTCTCAATCATAAAAGCGCATGTTGTAGTTGGCAAAAACGAATCTAAGTGTGTAAGAAAGCATTTCTAAGTTTACGTGCTTGTAAGTATACATCTAAGTGGTGTATAGACTTCCAATGATGAGCCACTCGTATTTACACTCTGATAAGGATTTTTCATGGTGAAAATAAAATAAGAAAAAATGACAGGTATTATACAGTGAAGGAGGTATGGAAATGATTGACTTTTAAAAAGGAAGGCAGATTCAATGTTGATTTAATACAAACCGATGGTATTTTAGATTTTGAAAACTGATAGCCAAATTTTTATATTAACAAAAACCAATAGTTTCAGAAAAATTCAAGATCCTAAAAACAAGATAAAAGGAAGTACACAGACACTCACCAGTATCACCAGTTCATTTGCAAACAGTCAAAGATGGGGTCAGTCTCAGCATCAATTTCATCAATGGAGTCGATTAAAACGCGTTCAACCTTCTTCCCTTTCCATCTGAAGTTACATTGGCGCTCAATCCTGATTTGAAAAAGGTTGTAGAAACACTAAAGAATTAGGCATACTGTTATTACTTTCAGGACATTTTTGAAATCTTTAGATTGAAAATTCAACTACAAATTCTCCGTGTTTTTGTATTAGTATTATCAGAGAGTAACATACATCTATCAATAATGTTATACATCTATCCGACAATTACTACTGTAAAACCAGCCATGAAATTAATTTTTGTTGATATGCTTGTAACTGATCCTGTAACTAGTTCCATTCCATTATCCAATCAACAATATGCTCGACTTATTAGTTCCACTATATTTCATTTTTCGTTTCTGTGCCGCCATAAAAATATTTTTCGGGTCTTTTAGATATCTTAACCCCTACTCTAATGCAGCAGAGCAGTTCTCGCCTTTTAAAGACTGTGAGCCAAATCGACGATGCTGAACCTCTTAGGAGACCAACAACAAGTTAAGTGCCGTTTAGAAAAATGTAACTACGCTATTGCAAAAATTATTCTGACCGGCATAACCGGATTTTGAAATTAAATAAGAAATGAGATACTGTTACGCAATACGGAACTTCTGGTACTATGGAGAACGTACGCGTTTCTCGCTTAGCCCAGAACGTGCGTGTTTCTGCCAAGGTCGCGCTGAAATATCCTCTAGAATTTTCGAGTGCTTGTTAAGGACGCATATTATGAAACCCCGCAGACTATAAATAGCCAAGACCTGCCGCTTGGAAGTCAGTTTTCGTCAGGGAATTACTCAGTGCGTTCAGTGGTTATTAGTGAAAAGTGAATATTGTGAGGGACAAACATTAGTTAACATAATTATTACGTGTGGACAAATTTAACTGAATTATTGCACGATTATAATCTTGCTGAATAACTTGTGGATTTCAAACTGTTAATTGTGATTAATTGAAACTAGTGATTAGTGACTTAATTGGTGTCTTTTTGTTTTCTACTGTACCATACGACGATCAGTGAGACCGTCGTAACAATAGTTTATATTCATCAGCGTAATGTGACTGTCGGACCTATCGTTTTTGTACAAGCTGGTGTATGGTTAAGGTCGATGATGGTTAACTTAACTCGTAAATCTGATCATGCGTCAAGTCTATTTCTGTACTTTGATGTAACACAGCACAAGGACACACAGTAAGTAACAGTTTAAGTTTTATGGTTTATTACCGACTGCTAATCAAACAGTAGACGAACAGTAACCACGACTGCTTATCTACAATTACGTTCTCACAATACTATGAATCACGTTCTCTTTTCCTCGGTATACAGTTAGAATTGGAATAAAATATAAAAAGCGGGATCTTAATCGAAAGACCAATCACCAAATCAGAAATTAATTTTCAGATACTTTACAGTGTCTAAATTTTTGTGGGTGATTTGAACCTCTTATCCCATCCGATACGAGAAGTTTGCGACCCGCTAACTTATTTTCGGGAACCACCAGTGGGTCCATACATTGAGAATCGCTATTCCAGGCCTCGTTATTATGTGAATCCATATTATTTTTTATAAAAATAAATTTCACATACCGTACTGCTAATTTAAATACTAATTGAGTTCAAAGTTTATACTACTCTCCCAGTTTCAGGATGGCAATAATTCAATTTCAGTAATGATTGATTGATTTATAAATCTTGCAATATATTTGGCAACTTGCAGTTCTGGCATGTTCAAGACATATGGCAATGGGGTACTTCGCGCCCCACCATCACCCAGATATCCTCAAAAGTCATGACATCTAACATTACTTCCTTTATCTTCCCATCAACATTGTAGGTTTACTATTATCTTAAACATCGTTTAACATATATCTGTGTTGGTATTCTTCATGCAAATTAATCAGTGCACTTGGCGTCAGATCTTAATTACTATACGTCTTGTAGTCCTAGACTTCATATTCTGAACTATTATGTTATTTTTCAAGCCATTCGGCAGTCTACAGATAGTCTAACTTGGGTGGTCTAAATTCAGTAGAGATTAAGGTTAATTAACGTTAAAAACATAATATGTCTTATGTAAACGATAATCCTGTATTAATCAAAATTTACGAACGTATGGTGAGGTTTTTTTAACTGTTTATACATTTTCTCAAATTCCAATTTTCTTTGACTTTTTCAGGTGATAAAGGGTTATAACAATATACTAATACAAACGGTTAAAACTGCTTTGCGTTTTATATTTTTAAGGGAAATACAATTCTGTGTAGTATTTATTCTGACTAACGTTTTTGTGAAAAGTAAAAATAACATTGCTAAAACGAATTCGATTATTAATTTTGCAATATTTAAGTAATTTAGACGTGTTGGACTTAATTAGTTACCAGAATGGAAACTATGGGCAAAAGGAATCATACCTTTGGGCTTAGTAGACAAGTGGGCAAGATGCCTGGGTAAGTATCTAGAAATACCGGGATTTATTTCTAGATTAAAACCAATGTGCGTTTCTTAAACCCAGGTCGATTCAACCTGTGGAAATGAATACCCGGGATTACATCCTGGGATAATATTGGACATAGTGCTGGCAATACTACTATCCTTATCTACTGAATGACTCGCATAAGGCAGCCTATTCTGCCTAATTCTGAAAAGTATGTTTTGGTGGTAAAAAATGATAGTAAATTTTGTGATGGTTGACGAATTTTGCATAAGCAAATTTCTGAAAAAAGTTTAATTCTGTCAGAATTAAATGTTCTGTATATGTTAATAGGTTTGGCGTACATGTCTGATTTCCAGGATAGTTTGTTGGCATTTCCAACCACCTTTTTGTGACTGTAATTTTTATCGTCCCCTATAAATAATATTCATTTGAATCACGTTTTATTGTTGACAGAAATACCATGAGTAAAACAGGAATAGGATCGAAGTTGAGACCTTACGGGGGGGAACAGCGTTGCGACATAGTTCAATGGCTCTAAACAGTAATGACTGATTGATTTATACGTTTTGCAATATATTTGGTAACTCACAGTTCTGGCATGTTCAAGATATCTGGCAACGGGGTTCTTCGCATCCCACCAACCCCAAGAAAAATCCTACACCTGTTTTATTTGCTTGGGGTTGTGGAACAAGCCAGTAACCTACTCATGTGAAACTATTAGATACTTACGGTGCCCAAACCCAGGGCCGGATTAAGATATCTTGGCGCCCTAGGCTAATTATATTTTACCGCTCCCCTCACCTGCCATAGGCTACTCTTACGTTTATTTCCAAGGGGCTGAATGAAGCTTTAAACACCCTACAACATATTTCTTAGTTAGGACTATTTCAAATGCCTTACTGTTTTTGGAAATAGTCTCAAGAATTGAAAACTGAGGCTATTTTTCAGAGATTGTTTTAGAGTTACACCTTCAACCATTTGTAGTTTGCATGGTTTTTTAAGGAAAAAATTAACTAAGTAGTTACAGAATTATAACAGTTTTATTAAGGGTACATTTAACATCATTTACACAAAGAAGACAATCAGTTAAGTATCTTGTGGATTTGTTAAGACTCATGTAAAATTCAAGCTAGATTCTTTTTTCTCGCTTTAGATTGAGGAAACATTTTAATCACCTCACTGAAATCAAGTCCTTGCAGAAAGAACAAGAGGGCTACACTGGTCAGTTTATCCTGGCGCAAATTTGAGCGTAAATAATTCTTCACCCTCTTCAAAGCTGAAAAAGATCTTTCGCCATTGCAGTTAGTGACGGGGATAGTAAGGAAAATGCGCAAAGCTATCTCAACATTAGGAAACATTGATTCTAAGTTAAGCGTTTTCAAAAAATTCAACAGTGGTTTTGCTTCAGATCGGATTTTCTTCTTTTCTTCTCCTTCTTGGTCTGGGTTGACAGGTCCATAGTCTTTTAAAAACTGAGCTAAATGCACACACTCATCAGGAAATGTCTGATCCAAGTCAACAGCATAATTTTCTAGAAGGTGATTAGCTTTTTGTCTTATTATGTCATTATTTAGTTCAGAAAGTTCAGGTAATTTCCATAAGAACCCAAACTTGTCATGTATATCACTGTAAATTGCTTTCCTTCTGTTCAAATTAAGCAGAGTATAAGCCAATTCAAGTAGCTGTATAAGCCAATCACACTATCCATGTCAACGCTGTGTCCTTGAAGCTTCTCACTGACATCGAGAAACTTTTCCAAAAGGCGATGCCACAAACAAATCATGATTGTTATCTTCAGGCTTTTTAGTTTTTCTGTCAAATTCCTTGCTTCATACTGCACATCCTTTGTCTGGTTGTTATCCGTAATAATATCTTCCAATGGGGAAATAATTTCATTGTATGATTTGTAAAGGGCTTTACTTGCATCTTCACGTGCACTCCAGCGAGTTTTAGACAACGTTTTTAGCACAAGAGAGTCTTTTTTCAAGTGAGACAACAATATCTCCCATCTGCTTGTAGAAGAGGAAAAAAAATTGTAAAGCTGCTGTTCAAGAGAAAAAAAGCAACTGAATAATTACTGCTGTTCGCTGCAGCAGAGCCTACTAGTTGTAAAGAGGGGCCTGCACAAGGGACATAGGTCGCCAAAGGATTCAATTCAATAAATTCTTGATTGTAGACCTTTGTAGCAACCCGACATGTTACTGGCATTGCCGTAACTTTGCCCCCTACAGTTGTTCAAATCAAGACCCGAAGATCCAATAAGTGTAGTTACAGCTTCCACTAGGTTTTCACCTTTATGCCCAGTATTTGGTAAAAACGTGATAAAGCACTCCACAGGAGTGCCATCTGGAAGAACATAGCGAATGATAAAGGTTAACTGATCGGTGTGCGAAACATCGGGCGCTGAATCCACAACTATCGAGAAGTATTTAGCTTGCACAACTTCTTCTTTTATCTTCATTTTCACTTGTCCCTCTAGCTGTAACACAAGCTCATCCACAGTGGTTGAGGACAAGTACGATGGAACATACCGATCCTATAGTTTCATTTTTACCACGGAACGGTAGCCCCCTCGACACTAAAAACTTGATTGTTTCAACCACGCGTTCTAAAACCTTTCGCTAATAAGCCACTTCTTCTTGATATTGCTCCATCAGGCTTTTGTCAACTCTTCCTAATAAAGTTCCTCTTGATAAATATTGTTTCAAACAATTGATATGTTCTTTATTATTGTCATGGTCGTACACTATGTTAGTGTTCTTCCAATCATTAAATCCACTAGTTGCTAACGAAGTGGTACCACCATAAAGTTTGTATGGAACACAATATACGTTCCCAGTTGATGGGGAAAACGATAACCAACTACGTTTGACATTTTCGCCATTCTTAAGGTTTTTATAAAACAAACTTTTGGATAAAAATCTTTTTTGATTGGCATATTGACGTGCAGATTAAAAAAATCTAAATTGTCATTTTGGCTTATGCCGTGTTCAACAGTATAGTCCCGTAAATTGTCATTAACAACCCACTTAGCAGGATCATTAAAATCAACTTTTTCATTAGTCCCTACCTCAGGATCGGGTGGCTGTGTTGTCGTCTCCATGAGAGTGCCGCTGCCTTTCTCAGTATTGGGTAATTCAGGTGGCTGTGGTGTCGGTGGTGTCTCCACGAGGTTGCCGTTGCTGCTAGAGTCCAAGTCCACGGCGCTGGAGGTCGGTGTCAGGGGAGGCAAGGCCGAGTTATTATCTACTACAGTTCGAACTTTCTGGTGGGCGGTTGAAGAATGTGTCTAATTTTGGAATTTTTTTCAATAGAGACTCATTCCTATCAGATTTTTCCTGTGAGCGTATCCTGTATTGCGCTCCACTAGGTTTCTTAAAAATGTTTTAGTGGATGGTTAGTGAGGATCGGTCAATAATAAACATTTTAGCTATTCTGCGTCGACGTTTCGACAATATTTATTGTCATCTTCAGGACCTGTGTATGAAATACAATATAAATATCAAACATATCGAAACAATTAAATATTTGGGTGAACGTGTTGGTGTATGTCAGTGTATGCGTGCGTATGTATGTATCATTTTATATGTGAAGACTTATGTAAACAAAACTTCATCACACAATAATCCACTCAGTCAGTGTTTATGAACTAGTTCGTTCACCATTAATGAAAATAAATTAAAAGTAGGCTACACTCAGAGGCGTAGCTGGGGGTGGCAAGGGGGCAGCCTCCCCGGGCGGCATAGCAAGGAGGGCGGCAAAGTGGGCATAGGCTTGCAAAAATTGTTTTCAGTTTATAAAACTACAAACAACTTGTTTCTTTGATATGATTATTCCTTTCATAAAAGAAGCATAACCAGCTAGCTTGGTTGTTGTCATAAGTGATAAACAGTTAAGAATCGTAATTAAAGTTCATTATAACAAATTACGCTGTAACAGAGGCTCTTAGTCCCTTTCTGTACAATACAGTATTTCATTCTCCGTGTTCATTATACCTTAGTTGGTCTACGCGATATTTTGTCTATGTGGTTCCTTATCTCGGTGTTTCTAAACAGTGGATGCTGTTTTAAATAAGTTGTGTTATCTTGTGTGCGAGTGATTGAGTAGACGTTTATTCAGTACGGTTTTTTTATCAGTGTTCATGTGTGCCTTTGTATTCACTTGTTGCCTCCAATATTTTTTGCGACTTTGTAGTCAGTTGTTGTGCCGGAAAGAACACACTTTGTTTTTTGGTTTGTTTTGGAATAGATAACAATGGCAATTCCACGAAAGTCGGGCGGCTGCCGATGACTCATAACCGGAGAAAACAGTTTGGAAAGAGCTTCTATTATTTATGTACAGTTTTACCATAATTTCCCGCAAACAGGCGCCTGTGTTCAAAATGAACTCAAATTTTAATCCTTGTAATTTATTACCAATTTTACATTTAGCTGTAAAATTTTATTATTTTTTAAACTAAAATTTTGCGCCCCTCAAAGTGCCGCGCCCTAGGATACAGCCTAGTTAGCCTAATGGTTAATCCGCCCCTGCCCAAAGCAGCCTCGGTATAAGGACTGGAAGGGCGCTCAAATATAAAGTCATTGATAGAAGAGACGTTGTCGTCCGAGGTTTAGATCGGTACTGGAACAGGTTTATAATATAAAATAATTTAATTATAATTGCTTTACTTTTTTATTATGATTATTAGACAGTGTACTAAAGCTTCCTGTAATGTGTTATATTACAATGTAACAATGACTACAAAAACCAGAATGTAATTTACTTTTTGTGGATATGTTTGTGAGTAATGGTGTAACTAGTTTTATTAAACATTTTGTTTTTTCAGTTTTCCACAAATTTACTTTTTGTGACATGAGGCCTTTCATAAATAAGCAATTCATGTAATCTAGCCCTTGAAGAGAAGACTAAGAAGCTTGTCGAGCTAGGATTTCGCGATTGTTAAAGCAAGTTCGTGTAGCCACAGTTCTTCTTTCTTCCATGGTCCTACAGTCCTGATGAGTCACCACCTCCCTTGGTTTCTGCTTCCATTGATACCGATGCGTAGCCATCGGTTGTCAGTTTTTCATATTTATTAATTCTTGATCTTCTTTCCGAACGTTATCTCGCCAGAGAGTTCTATGTCATCTTTTACCTGTACTACTGATGTGTTTATTCAGATCCAGTTGTCACTTTGCTACCTTTTTCGGCGCGCGATCGGTGTTGAAAACTTTTTCTTCGTGTCTTATATTTTAATACGCTCTTCTAAGTTACTGTCATAATATTAGTCTTTTTATCTCATAGTTATGTCTGACGTGTCATCCTCCTTAAATTCTTATGGACCCAAATATCTTTCTTAGCTCTCTATAATTATTCTATATATAGTTACACAATCCATGCCAGTCCTCTGTCAGCCTTCTTTCCAGTAGCTCGTCACGATCTATTGTGTAGAATTTTGGAATTTCAATTATCCATGGTATAATCATATAATTGGCGTTTTCTACTGTTATTTGTTGTAGTGATAGCCCTCTATTCCCATTCTGTGTAATACGTAAGACTTCTTATTACTTTCTGTGCATGTGGCCACGAAAATATATGTATCCTACAATAGAACATATGGGCCTTAAATAGGAGATTCAGTGTCCATGCGTCCCCCCCCCCCCCGAAACACTGATCATACATAACACTTGAATAGGACTTCTAAGATTTAAATCTGAGGGAGAAACATCGACGTTATTTTTCATGTTTATAAAGACTGACAACTCATTTGAAAATTGGTGTCTTATGCAAGAGAATACGATTTATCAGTTATACTGGCCTACTGAAGTCATGAGGATTATAAGTAGTTGGGATCGACAAATTATTATTTCTGGATCAGATGATTTACGTACTAACATAATGTTATCTGCTAAATGTAATTCGTAGTAGGTTGAACTACATACGGTTTGGTAAAGTCCGTGAGTACGTTCTTCTTAATGTATTCCCGTTGATGTTATTTGTTACAGTTTTTTCGCGTTTCTATTAAATACGGAATTACAGCAAACAACTTCGCATAAGCAATTTGTACTGTAATTTTATTGCATTTCTTCATTTTTATTGCAAATTGCAAAGTTTTGTGCACGTAGTTAAACCTTTTATACCACCAGAGTCTAGGCTTTATGTATTTTTCGACGATACTCACTAAGTTATAAAGCTTTCGGCGTCGGCGGAAATCAAATTTTATTCTATATGTCTGTATCTCTATCTGTCTGTATCTCTATCTGTCTGTCTGTCTGTCTGTCTGTCTCTCTCTCTCTCTCTCTCTCTCTCTCTCTCTCTCTCTCTCTCTCTCTCTCTCTCTCTCTCTCTCTCTCTCTCTCTGTATGGTTATTTGCATTCCTACCGCATTAAGGCATTTGTAGCACATAAGAAAACAACTAATGATAGTTCTCAACATGTAGATGTTTGCAATCAATCCTTTAACGTTGAATTTGAATTTGAAACGTTGATTGAAGGTGAAAAGCTGTAATGGATTGTCTGACTTAATTTTGCCAGATATTTCAACCGTAATTGGGCAGCACCTTTAAGAGCGATGTTGCTCCGGTCAGGGTTGTTGACCTTCCCATGTACATTGGTTCACTACCAGCTAACTTAATCGTATTTTTACAATAAAGCGCCGATTATATACAACATAATTAACACCAGCACTTTTCCGAATAGCAGATAGCCACATTATTAAGGGCCCCTTCTCAAAAATAATAAATAATAATCAATTATAAATAATCCATATCAAAAACAAAAAGGAAAAATTATTAATGTAAAATTATATGTTAATGTAACAAAAAAATCTAAAAACAAAAACGTTCGTTTGGGTTGTACCTACAAGAGATACGTACGTCCGCTGTCCTGAAATATTAACAAATGAAACAACTTTCTCAGAATAGTTTGCATATTTGTTTCTCTACGTTTCTTACCAGTGATCTGTAAGAATGTTAACGAAATCGTAATTTTGTTTTTACTTCCATGTTCCATAAGGAAATGGAAGTATGGTGATGGCAAAAAAATCGTGATCGAGATTATTGCAGATTCTGATTGTACTACCCTCAAAACATGAAAAAGTCATTTTTCGAAAAGTGTCTGTGTGTCTGTCTGTCTGTGTGTCTATAGACTTTTTTATATGGCAAACGATAACAGCCGCAAATTAAAACAGAATCAAATAATTTCTTGCATACAGCCCTAAATTGTAGAGTACTCAAGACCTATTGTTTTTGGTGAAGATCGGTTAAGGGAAAGGGGTAGTTTACCTGCAACGTTTTTTATTTAATCAGGGGTAATTTTTTTTCTATGGCAAACGATAACAGCCGCAAATTCAAACAGAATCAAATAATGTTTTGCTTACAGCCCTGAATTGTAGAGTTCTCAAGACCTATTGTTTTTGTTGAAGATCGGTTTAGGGAAAGCGGTAGTTTACCTGCAACGTTTTATGTTTTAACATGGGTAATTTTTTCTATGACGAATGATAACTGCCGTAAATTCAATCAGAATCAAATAATGTTTTGCATACCTTCCTGAGCTATAGAGAACGCAATGTCTTTTGATTTAGGTGAAGATCGGTTAAGGTAAAGGGGTAGTTTACGAGCAACATTTTATGTTTTAACAACGGTAATTTTTTCTGACGAACGATAACTGCCGCACATTCAAACAGAATCAAATATTTTTTACATACGTTCCTCAATTGTAAAAGACTGAAGGCCTGTTGATTTTGGTGAAGATCGGTTAAGGGAAAGGGGTAGTTTACCAGCAACATTTTTTGCTGTAACAAGAGAACGTTTTTCATGAAGAACGATAACTGCCGTAAATTCAACCAGAATCAAATAATGTTTTGCATGCGTCCCTGAATTGTAGAGGCCTCAAGATCCATTGATTCTGGTGAAGATCAGTTAAGAGAAAGGTGTAGTTTACCTGCAACGTTTTATGTGATAATAAGGGTAATTTTTTCTAAGACGAACGATAACTGCCGTAAATTCAAACATAATCATATAATGTTTAGCATACTTCCCTACATTGTAGAGAACTCAAGGTCTGTTGATTTTGGTGAAGATCGGTTAATGGAAAGGGGTAGTTTCCTGTAAATAAATTATCCTGATAAGAAGATCTTAATAATCCATTGTAGAAACGTAGATGAAATATCTATAAATGAAGAGGCTAGTTGAACGGGGTGGGGGTAATTTTCTATAAATGAAAATTATAGTTGAAGGGGGAGGGGATAATTTTTTGTATATGTACTATGTTATCGGCAACAAAGAAGTAGTTTGTTGTTAAAATTCCTTCCCGTCCTGTTTGGCCGTAGACCAAAGTTTTCTGCAAAACCAGACGTTTCGGCAGTGCCATCGACTTCCATCATCAGTGAAAATCGAGTGCGATAACGTGAGGTGGTATACATTAGTGACCACAGTACTGTGGTTCAGGCTGAAGCAGTAAGTAGAAAGAAGTAGTTTCTATGGAAATATTTCATTTCGAAAATGATTTTAAATATAAATCTTAGAACACGGAAGTCATGTATGGTTCTCCATATCGATATTTTTATATTGACATCAACTTTAACAGAGATGTGAGGAATCAAAATTTTGAAATAATCACAAAAATTCCGGTAATAATGTAACGGGAATTTTAAACATAATCAAAATATAGTATTCATTTTCAAAAGATTTTTTAAGTTTTGAACTCCAGGGTCCAAAAAGTAGGTCTAAGTTTTTGTAAAATCCACATGGGATATGAAAATAAAGAGAATTTTAACCAAAATGTGAATATAGTTTATGGTGTAGAGTTTTCACAAAATGTTAAGACACCAGGGCCTAAAAAATGGAGTAAAAATTTGAAAAATTAGTCTGGCAGGCAGCTAAAAACCTAGCCTGTGAGACTGAAGGAAATTTTCACTAAAATCCGTATGAAATCCATGTGAAACGTTTTTTTGAGTTTAGGGTTACCACGGTCCAAACATGGAACTCATAATTTAGGGTTACCGCGGTCCAAAAATGGAACTCATAATTTTAAGAAAATTTCAAAGTCTATGTAAGGTACTAAGTTGTGAAAAATTTTATTCAAAATACGAACTCGGTACCTTTAATAATTTGACAAAATTATTATGTGTCAATACCAATTACTAATTTTTGATCGTCTTCAAAACGTTTATACGCAAAAAACTTTACATATAATTATCAGTTATGTAACTTATAGCCTACTTGTGAAAAGTATTATTATAAGTAGGCTTACCTATGGAAACGTACATAAACTTAAAAAGTAGGACTAAATTATTTGTCATTTAGGTTTTATGGTTATACATTTACCTAAAAAAAAAACAATGCAGTAGTTTGGAATTTTTAGTGTTTATTCTACTGTAGTATATTGTCTGCTTTACAATTGTTACTTTACTAAAAAAAAAACAATAATCAGGCTGTTCCTAATTTTTCTGATACTTAAACGATTATCTAATACTGAAAATTACCAAATAAAAAAAATTTATTTCATTTCGTTCAAAATAGTGAGGAGTTCTGCAGCTCAGGGAGCTCACTGGTAACAGCCAAGAATAATCTAGAATTCTGTACTCGGTCTGTCTGAAACACTGTAAAACCGCTTGAAGATTTCGGTTACTCACGTTGATTTCAGTTTTACTGATAATACGTAATTTCATTTTTAAATATTAATTTTGTCCTAAAAATGTTTTTTAAAACTGTAAACGTATTCTGTAATCTTGTAAATGGTTTATTAAGTGGATAATACATTTTGACAGCACTATCCCATCTTCAGCCTCGTGTCTTCTATGTTTTCAGATGCCACTCCTACGTTTTTGACTGTATCCACTTATTATAACTCTTAGTTATTTAGTGGTACTAGTATTTTATGTCTTTCTTAACAATCACTGTTATTTTAATTGTTGACATTTGGCATTAAATTTTGTGTTTACAATAACTGCATGTTGAAGTGGTGATCTGTCTCATTTTTTGTATACATAACACAGTTACCAGCATGGGTGTTTCTTCATTTCTACGATTGCCATGCTCCTATACTCAGCTTCCAGTTTGTTTACTTTTGTTTACTTCTTTTATTGCGTCATCCATTATTATTGCAAAAAGGATGACCTATCAGTTACTGTATCTCAGAACTTTGTTTGCTCCTTAGAATCCAACTTTCCTTGTCCCCACATAATTTCTGATACACTTATGCAAACTTGTTATGTTATATACATATTGTGCACTATCGAATGATTTTCCAGTATCTAGGGGGACCATGAATACTTCTTTAGTAATATTGTTTTCAATTAGTTGGTTTATGATCCTCAATGCCTGCCCTTCTCCTAACACCCTTTACGACTTCCACCACACGTCCTCCCCGTTTTTTTTTTAAATATTTGTATATAAATTTTTGCTAATATACTTGATACTTCTATTCTTTAATAGCTTGTACAGCCCCTTTTGTCACGTTTTTTAATTATTTTCAAATTAGTACCTACTACGATTCATGATTCCTAATCTTCAGTATCGTTTCCCTTTACCATACTTTATTGAACATTGATCTTCTTATGCCCTCTACCCATGTTTTCTTGGGTGGTCCTTTCTTTCTGTGCTATCTAAGTATCCATCTCATTGTTTTCTTTGGTAGTTGGTCTTGTCCCATTCTTTGTACGTGTCCGTACCAGATTAGTTGTTTTTCTTCAATGCGTCAACGACGGTCAATTGTACTCACATTTGTTCTTTGATCGTTTCATTTAGTATTCGCTCTAGCCTTGAAGTTCTAACAGCTCGTCTCAAAGCATCTATTTCTGTAGCTTCTAACTTTCTTTTTACCTGTTCTTTTATTCTCCATGTTTTGAATCCGTACATCAACGTGCTTTTAATCATACTATTGTATATTTTTCTTACTTTCTTTTCCAATTTCTGTGCTCCATAGAATCCCATTCAATGATCTAATTATTTGTTCTTGTATTTTATGCTTCATAAACAAAATTACCGGTCAGATGTAATTTTCCCAACTTGAGAGTTTTGTTTAAGTGCGGATGTTTATCCTATCTCAAATAGGTTCTCACCTCGAGGTATTTTTATTGTTCCTTTAAGTCAAGTAGTCATTATTTCAGTTTATAGGGAAATTGTTTATGCTAACGTATAATGTTTTTATGTTTTGTATGTAATGTTCAATTTTGTATGTAAATAGTAAAATGAAAGTTTACATTAAGTATTAGCACTTTTGACACTATAAGAGGCTGTTAGTATTTTTATCTCATTAACGTCTTCCCCAAAATTAGTTTCGTTACAAAAAATGGGTAAGAATTCGTTTCTTATACATGTTAACATAATTCTTATTTACTTTTATAAAGTATATGAATTCTGAACTTCTAGGTACGCAAACACATCACTATTAAATGTATCAGTATAAAACTGTCCATTAATAATAATTAATCACAGCAATTGTTGTTAGAAATAATAAACATTATATTTAGTTGATGCAATTTTCATTGATAACTACTAATATTGCATTCTAATATATTATTGCTGCGCAACCGTTGTGAATATTCTGCTCTTCAGAATTATTTTCTCTCCGTCCATTCCCCAACCCTCTACCTCCCCCACTATTTCTCTCGCTCTCCCCCTCCTTTCTGTCTAGTTTTTGCCTTTCAGTCTTATTCCCCCCCTTATTGGTTTCCACATTCATTACGTTTGTCTTCGTCTGTGTCAATACTGCTCCCTTTCACACACACCGACACAAACAATACGTTCCTTACTTGAAGGTCGTCCATACATTTCATAAACTGTAACCCGATTCTCATAAATTTTATAGTACATCTATGACAAGCAATACACATAGTTGCTAGTCGGTCGCTCGGTAATAAAAAACGTATTGTTCGAAATTCATTGTGGTATTGACAGACAGTATATAAATTGATGTTCGCGTTGGTGGTGGTGGCCAAGTCAAGCCAGTGCGTTTGGCAATGACAGACTGTAGTATGCCGTATTGAATAGCTTTATAAAATTTATATTATAACAGTTCGCTTTGGGGTAGGTCGTGGACCTCGCCCACCTAGCGAACGAACGAACGGTTCCTGGCGCCACCGAGAACCGCGTAGTAACTGTGCCACTCGCCAAGAATCTGTCTGAAATCAGGTTATAAATTTGATCGAACTACAATTATAACTTACCCCCTTCTGTTATCGTCTGAATCGTCTGTTATTCATGTGTCAATAGAAGGGGAAATAAATCTCTTTCGGAAGAAGATTTAAATCTTGTCTGGCAAACATGAAAGCAGTTAACTGCTATCAACCTGTATCAGTTGGGATTCATTTCTTTTATCTTTTAAGAAGCATTAAAGGATTCATTAACTTGCGTTTTTCATATCGTTACGTGGACAAATGTTTCGTTGAAAACACATCAACATCAGAAACATTAAAACAATTATCAGTTTTATTAATACGTTTATCAAAATCGCGCTTAAATAAACAAATTCTTTGCAAATACAAAATCCAATTATCATTTTTAAAAGAATATAATACAAGTTGTTGAATTCATTAAGTTTACTAAACCGCAGCTTACACAAACTCTTAATATTAAACAAACCTCTTCTTCTCCTTCCTATGGCATGACAGTTCTTTGCTGTCATGACCATCACCTCCTTCAGTACTCGGTTTAAAAACATGTTATATTCTGTGACAGTGCGTAGCAATTAACTACACCAAACAACCCTCTTTGTGATGTTGTTCCGCCATCGTTCCCTAGTCTTCACTTATTCCTTCTTCGCAGAAATTGTCCCTTTGTCGGCTCCCTCGGTAAGTTCTTCACTTCAATTCCTTCTATTTGCTCTGACCATCTATGTCTCCGCAACTTGACTAAGTCCGACCTTTCTTTCGAAAACTTCAAATTTCATGTACTCTCTTAGTCTTTCCGATCAGTTTCCAAGTTGCACGTTCGAAAGTAATTATAAATTAATTTATTTAAGGTTTATGTATTTATTATTATTACACAGTGTCGTCATAAAATGCCTGCTGTTACCTATATCGTCATTATTGTTATTTAATTTACTACTTAGGTACACTAGGGAGGTGGCTAGTATATACAGGCCCTTGACCACTTAGATTGTGACATTCCCTGCTGTCGCAGTTTCTCTATTTTTGTGTGCTGTCTTCGTCAACAAGGCCTTGGATTCCTACGTATATCTTTAGCTTAATCGTTCCCGCCTCTTCCTCCAGATCCTCGTACACACCTATAACTGCTATCAAGCTCTGCTGCACTATATTGAAGTCATCGTCATATACCACAACCTGTCCACCCTTCTGTATATCTATACCTTTCTGATGAGTGCTGATGTTGTTTGCGAATTTTTGTAATACTATATTAAAGAGTACAGGTGTAAGTCCATCTGCTTGTCTGACTTCTTGGTCTGTCTCACTCAACGCACAAACTAATCGCTAGAGAAAAGACTAAAATTTTGAGCTTTTTATCCCTTTAATGTCACGAACAATATTAAGATGATCACAGTAGAAACTCGACACCACCAGAATGCTCTTGTTACTTGTGGATTTTTGAGAACTTTCTCTGCCGCTTAGAGCTCATTACGCATCGCAGTGTTATTTGATACGTTATCACGTTCTTAAACCAACACAGAGATTAGTACTTTCACTTTAGTCATGAGCTGTATTACGAACTTAAACAGAAGCTCACAAATGGATTTCTTGACAATCTCTTTGATATACTGATGTTCTCTATGTTAATGTAATTCCTATATGTCTGATATTCTGCTTGAGGTAAAAATAATCATTGACATGACAAACATCCTTATTGTTTAGTAGTCCTAAATTCTAATATACAATTTTTCTTGTATAAAAATGCATAGTTATAAATGAATCGACAGAAATGAGGATTTTAAAGCAAACAGCACAGAAATCGCTAAGGTATTAAGTCAGAACGGCCAACATAAGGAACAAATTAAAAACAGAGTGGCGCTGGCCGGCACAGAGGTAGCGTCGGAGACGCAATATCAAAGGCTGAGTTACGGTAGTGGAATCGATTCAAGGTCAAGACTCGGTCTGCCAACTTATCCCTATCGGTGGGGAGAAATAACACAGCGGTCTTATCTGGCATATCTGGACTAGAAACGTAACAAAGGAACACTTACACTACACACGCCCAACACATTTCACTCTTCACCTTAGCGGCTAGCCAGCGCGCATGGTTATAGCTGGCTGGATTCTGTCTGGAGGTGATGGAACGTGAGTTGTACCATGGTTTAGGCCTAATACTGGAAGGGAAAAGAAGAAGAAAGATGAAAAACTGTACCTGTACAGAACTGGACAAGAAGTAGACAAATCTACTGCATGCAACATATCGATCGTCTGAAGGACGACAGGTTCGTCTAGATTAGCCAATAGGGCTAGAGACCAGTATATCCAAAATCAAGATGAAAAGCAGAGCATTGTGCGCGGGTGAGAGTGTTTAGTTAAGAACACTAGAAGTAACTGAAGGATGTCATTGGACTTAATTTGGCGGATATGTATTTAATATTAAGAGGTATTAGAGATAAGTTGCTGGTTGGCCTTACAGACCAGTTTTAACATGATAAATTCAATTAAAAAAAATGAAAAGACACGTTAGTACAGGTTATAACGAAATTTTTATGACAGTATAGTTTATCATTTTTTCGTGATTTGGTTTGGTTTTGTGTAGTAGCCTATATATATAAAAGTAATTTTTATCGATTTGATTTCAGAAAATTGTTAAACAACTTAACTCACATTGATTGCCTCACACATGTTCTAAGGTAGAATAGTTGGGGCAGAAAGTCTCTCCTGGCTCATGTAAGTCCTTAAATAGTTTTTTTGATAACTTTGTGTTTTGAAAGCGAACTTAACCGATTGAATGAACGAACGTAACAAGCCACAGACATATTGCGAAGAGGAAGAAGACACGTATTCAAAAAGTAGTTTTTGGTTTTCTAAAATAAGAATTTTCTTCAATTTTGGAAGTCAAAATCCATCCAAAAACTTTGATTAGCGTTCATGAACCTATAAAGAAGAAGGCGTATCACAACAAGGTCGGGCCGCAGGAAGTGAGTAATTTGCTGGGGGTGGGTTTCGTGCAGGCGGCGCAGTGTAATGGCTGCTTTCATGCCAAGTGAATTAAGTTAGTTAACACATCACTCAGAAACACAGGCGCTTACATCCGTCCTGTCATGTCCGTAGCGCCGGTTGCAACAGTTTTGTGCAACAACTTCCCGTGCTCTACTTTGCCAACATTTTTCTCGCCGAGCTTTAATATAAAACATATTCGCGTGTTACGTTTAACGAGTTTGCGAAGTTAAAAAAAAAAAAATACCGACTTCACTCTCTTTATTAAAATTAAAGTAAACAGGTGCTTTACCTATATAGCTGCTAAAGTGCTAGCGAACAAACGAAATCACCGAAACTTTAACATGATACACGACCAGGCCTGATATTGGAAAAAAATTTTAATTTTTATTAGTTTAAAAAAACAAAAAAACATACAATTTATTTGCCATACATAAGATAAACTTCTTCAACAGCGAAGAAAAAAATCGGTATGGAGAACCATACATGGCTTCCATGTCCTAAAATTTATATTTAAAATCGTTTAAATATTAATTAAATAAGTGGATGCTTGAGTTCTGAAGAAATTACGTATCAGCTAAAATGGTACCACCATGTCAGGTAGATTAAGACTATCCTCAACCTTTGTGAGGAAGGACTGTACTTTTAGATAAAATGTCCGTAGGTCGAACGAAGAGGTAAAGGTAGCTGCGATCTGATTCCTGTAATGAAATTGGACTCTCGCTGTGAGGGGCCGAGGGATGTCTATAGTATTATCAAAGTATTTCCTGTCAATACTATACTAGTCATTTTTCTTTTTTTAAATCGAGTCTTGATTTCTTTTTTTCCATTTGTCTTCTGATTTCCTGAACGACTATTCTGTTCACCCGTATAATTATAAATTTCTCAGCAAAACATTTCTTCCTTAATACGTTTGTGTCTCCCGTTTAACACCCACCATTCTGATCTATGTCATAATGCTATATTCCACACACGCTAGTAAATAACTAGCCATCAGGGAGGTCAAAATATTTTCAAAGAGAGGCAAACAATTTTCCAAAGGAGAAAAATATTTATATATATTTTCATACATACACACATATTAGTTTATAATTCTCATATCATAATAGAAATAAGTACACAGATTATATTAATTGCTTTAATACAACATCACTGCCCAGCGATCCACAGAAAGCAAATCGACAACTTGTGTGAATACAACTTGTATGAGTATACGCATATGCTTCTTCTTCTACTTCTTATTTTTCTTCTTCTTCATCTTCTCTTCCTCCTCCTCCTCCATCTTTTTCTTCTTCATATCCTTCGTCGTCGTCGTCTTCTTCTTCTTCTTCTTCTTCTTCTTCTTCTTCTTCTTCTTCTTCTTCTTCTTCTTCTTCTTCTTCTTCTTCTTCTTCTTCTTCGTCTTCTTCTACTTCTTCTTCGTCTTCTTCTACTTCTTCTTTTTCTTCTGTTCCCGTCGTTTCTCCTCTCCTTCTGTCTTCATTTCACAGTCTACACACGATAGGCTGTTTTAACTTGAAATTACACGTTTTCTACTTCTGTTCTTTCAGACTTAAGCCTTATGACCTGTTCCGACTCCTTCAACCCGCTCTCGGTCTATCGTTACTTCTTTTCCCTTCTGGCCGATAGTTCACAAGCAGCCTTAAAATTCTTATCGAGGCCATTATTCAACATGAGCTTTCCACTTTTTCTCCTCGTATCTCCTGGGTCTACCCCGTTTCCGTCGTCTTGATGGAACCCAATTTATAAATATTTTGGGCCAACGATCATCAGACATCCGTTCCACGTGGCCATATTATACGAGGTGCTTCGTGTTTACTGTGTATAAAATTTGTTTCTTCAACACGAATTTTCCCTTGATATCTTCATTTATAATGCACTGGAGCCCCGACACCCCACGTGACCTCAAAAAATCCATTTCGATTACTTGGACTCATCGGGAGTTTCTTTGATCTACCTCTCACGTTTCCGAGCCGTAGGTGACTATACTTTTGAAGACGATAGAAAAAAATCACCTTCTTCGTTTTGCGCATTATTTTCCACTTCAAAGCACAGAATTCAGCTTCCCTAGTACCGCCTTCCCTCGTTTTATTTTGCCGTCGATTACTTAATCACTTCTGCTATCTTATTATAATGTCATCCCAAGATACCAAAAAAAAATCCCTTTTTTCCATAATGTGCGAACTCAGTGTAGTATCGGCTCCTTCACCTGCAATAAACAGCTGTTTGATTTTCCAAAATTTATATCGAACCCCAAGATGTGTATTCTTCATGGATATTTCGGATCATGGAATTATTATTATTATTATTATTATTATTATTATTAGCCGGGCTGTTAGGAAGTGGTCGACTGTTATTAAAGACAGACGTTTCGGCCCCACCATCGGGGGCCATCTTCAGTGTCGGAAAAACGTTTGGCAAGATCTCCCCCAATTACCCCAATACTGAAGTACAGACGTCTTGAAGATAGCCTCCGAATGTGGAGCCGAAACTTCTGTATTTAATAAGTCTACCACGGCCCAACAGCTCGGCCAATAATACCAGTAATTCTAACAATGCTGACGCCGTTCGTGAAAGCTTAAGGGATTACGTGTAATTGGAGTTGTGTTCTCCACAATCAAAACATCCGTGACCAGCCGTCATTTATTAAGATCTTCATTTACGCCAGTGTCTTTTCCACCTTCTCGCACAGTTTCATTTTACGTCCATGTTCCGTAAGGAAATGGAAGTATGATGATGGCAAAAAAAATCGTGTCCGAGATAAGGGCTGATTCTGATTGTACTACCCTCAAAACATGAAAAAAGTAATTTTTCTAATAGTGCCTGTGTGTCTATGTGTAGAATTTCTTCTATGGCAAACGATAACAGCCGCAAATTCAAACAGAATCAAATAGTTGTTTGCATACGTCTCTGAATTGTAGAGGACTCAAAGCATGTTGATTTTGGTGAAGATCGGTTAAGGGAAAGGGGTAGTTTACCTGAAACGTTTTATGTTTTAACAACAGTAATTTTTTATATGACGAATAATAACTGCCGTAAATTCAAACAGAATCAAATAATTTTTTGCACATGTGCCTGCGTTATAGAGGCCCCAAGGCTTATTGATTTTTGTAAAGATCGGTTAAGGGAAAGGGGTAGTTTGCCTGCAACATTTTATGTTTTAACAAAAGTGAAGTACTTAATTTTGATAAATAAAGTATCCTGAAAAGAAGATCATAATAATCCACTGTAGAAACGTAGATGAAATATCTATAAATGAAAATGATAGTTGAAGGGGGAGGGGATAATTTTTATTTATATGACATGTGTACTACGTTATCGGCAACAAAGAAGTAGTTTGTTGTTAAAATTCCTTCCCGGGGTGTTTGGCGTGGTCCAATGTTTTCTACAAAACCAGACGTTTCGGCACTGCTATCGACTGCCATCATCGGTGAAAATCGAGTGCGCTAACGTTATACGTTAGTGACCACAGTACAGTGGTTAAGGCTGATGAAAGACGTAGTTTTATGGAAATATTTCATTTCGAATATTATTTTAAATATAAATCTTAGAACATGGAAGTCATGTATGGTTCTCCATACCGATATTTTAATCTTTTCTTCTAGTACACCCCTTGACGGTCCAATGTTTCTATCTTTCTCATATTCTTTGTTCTTGGTGCCCACTTTGGGATCTATATAGTAGAGTGGACTTCGACATACACTTGTAAAATTTTACACGATTTCTCTGCTAGCTTTTCCTCTAAGGTGCCACGGTGCCACGGTGCCATACAGTGCCACTTATTCGTTGACAAATATTTGACTTATTGTGCATGTCTTTCGTACCTTCACAAGAGCCGCAATAACCCAGGTACCGGAAAAGATACACTTGTTCAATTAACTGCGTACCTACTACCAATCTTCGTTTCCATCGGATTACGGTCCTAAGAAGCCGTTTGGTTTCTCCTAGTAGATATTATCAACTTATATTCTCCACCTAGCATGCATAGACTATGTAATGTTTTTTTTTTTACCTTGCGCGCTATTTTATAGTGTACCTGATCGTTTGCAAAGAGCAGGCCGTTCAAGTAAGTCTTTACTGAGCGTCCCGCTCTCATATCTAGAGTTGAACTCTCTTGGTTTTCCCACTCATTCTTTTCCTTTTTTCCGATTTTCTATATCACGGAATTTTCTGTCTATAAAGAATCTGGCTGTCGTCTGTTCCGTGTATTCTTTGTCTACTAGTTTTTATACTGATGTACTTTTTTAATCTCAAAGAAGATTCACAATCTGTTTTAGGTAAAAATCTATAAGTAAATGTCCGAACTAAAGTTTGAGTCGTGCCCAATTGAAGAAGTTGCCCAATGACAACTATTTCAAATTTAATTGATGTCATAAACACCAAATTATTTTTGTATGGCCACGTATTTTGTTTGTTCCGTCGTTCTGCAGGCTTTGAACTCTCTCATAAAAGTCGTTTCTGCTGATTATCTTCTTTATTTCTATTCTTAGAGATCTTACGTTACGTTTACCTCTTCAGATTCACATCTCTACTGAGTAAAATTAATGAATACGATTCTTTAACTCATTAAAATTTCATAAATTGTACCTGATACCCTGAGATACACTTTTACGGTGAACGCCGCTCATCACATACCGCTTGAAGGCCTCAAAGACAATGTAATTTTACCTACACTTACTGTATTCCCGGTCTAGAAGTACGCCATTGGAACGCTGTTACAAACGGTTAGTCTGTCATTAAAAACACCACTGCTTTTAAGCTTAATTCAGCTTTTATTTTTATTAACACTATCAGACGTTTATGACATCCTCGGTACTTAACTAAATATCGTTAAAGTATACTCAATTTTTGGAATAGAAAGAGAGGAGAATCAGATAAGACTCAGTCTCAGAGAAGAGAATGTAATGAGAACGTAAAGAGTACACAGTGAAGAAAAGTGTTCGTACCAGACTAACAGACACCAAGGAATAGGTGAGATGTGGTCACAAAAAGACGGATTATTGCGTCACGCACTTGCAATACGGCGCAGAGGCGAATTTCCGACTATGCAGACTAGGCAGCTGCCAAGAGCCTCACGGGAATTAGCAGAAATAAATAAACAGAAATAACAATTTTATTTTTGTTTTAGTTATATTTGACAGATCAAATTAAGAAAGCACAGTTGCGCTGGTTTGGATACGTTCAGAGAATGGAAAGGGATAGATTTCCAAGACAACTGTATGAGTCAAGAATTTCTGGGAGAAGACCCAGGATCCGGAGAAGAGTGATTTGAGAGGACAATGTGAGGTGCTCTCTACAGTGGCTGGGAGTGCAGTGGAATGAAGCCAAGACCCTGGCCGTACAGAGACTACGGTGGCTAGACCTATGCTCAACCTTTACACCTTGCGGTAGAAAAGGATTGGAACAATAAAAAGAAGATATTTAGTTATATTACTGACTTAAATCCATGGTAATAATAAAGTGGTATTTATTTGTAATTGAGGAAATACTCATCTGCGAATTTATGATTAATTTTTACTAATTACTTAATTTTTTAATTGTACTCTGTTTTCCTTAATTTTTTTTTAAGCGAGGATGCATAAAGTTTTGCATAAATCATTGTCAAATAGTTTTTACTGAAATAAAAGATGAAAACAAAGTCTCATGGAAAGTAGTGATACAGAACTCTTAAAAATGTGTTTAATGGGATAATAAATTTTCCTGTTTAAAAAGGGAGACCTCCAAAATACCCAAATCCGCCACTGACACGGCCGTGTACCAGTGAGCATATAGACGATAAATATCAGCACGAGCGTGGATTGTTCCTACCCTATTGTAAAAATATGGCTTCGGAGAATTAAAGTTTTACCAGTTTCGAAGAACTACAGAGAGGAGACGTAAATTGATAACTATAGCCTTAACCAGATGTTGCTTGATGCAAGAAACCTTACTAGTACGTCAGTCCGCAGATACCTTTGAGTGAATTGTAAATATAATTACATAATTATCTAACACAGACGATATCAAGTTGTCACAAAAAGAAATAACGGGTTTCTAGTCGGAAACTGTATGAAAATGTATGACATACCTGGCTTCAGAAGAAATGCATATCTTCAGAAGATTTTCCTCTATTTTTAAAAAATATTTTAAAAAGATTTTCCTCTATTTCTAAATTTTAAAAAATTTTTAAAAAATATTTCGGTTCCTAACCGAAATTCAATTATTATTGTTATTAGTTATTAAAATAATTTTATAATCAATACCGCAAAAATTCCTCGTATTTCACCTGTTCTCTCTATCGTACTTGATTCTTTCTTCAGCTTCTTTTTAATATAATTTTTTTATATAATTGTAATCATAATAACTAATGAAAAGCTTTGACTAACACAAAAAGATTTAACATAAATTTATATCTTAGAGTTCTTAATTAGTGCTCCTTAGTTCATGTATTTACTATTTAGTATTCACTAAATAAACTTTTATCTTGTACACAAAACGACTTCAACTTCGTGCACACATTCCTGTTAACCAGCGATTTAAACACAAACTTCCAATTCAGCACCGAAATACGGACCAAAGCCTCCCAGCTGCAATGCTCCCAATTTTTTACTATTCAGTTTCATGTTATGTGAACATATAAACAAATCTCATAACAAGATATCGTTAGGACTTTGTTATAAAAAGTCTACCGTGTAAATTTTGTGTATTCGTGCGCTTGCGCGTGTTCTTGTGTGTCAGAATGCGCTGCGTTTTGTCATGCACGTAGCTCGTCGAAGAAAAGCCGGCTATGTGTTAAAGAAATTGAGAGGCGATACTTTGCAAATACAATGGACTAGCTATGAAGTGTCTATACCGTTAATCAGTCTCATCGTTGAAAGCAACGTGACATTGAAGTTGCTTATAATTTATTACTGCATAGTAAAACTAATGAACTTCTTTCATTCATAAACATTGTACGTAAAAAAAAACTCGATCGATTTTAAATGTATTGTTAAACTGACGACACCTGATCATTTGTTGTCTGTTCTTTTGTTGCAGATGCGCCATGTCGGGTAAACGCCGTGCCCCCGGTCCTAAACGTCAGCTGTCTCTCCAGCAGTCGACCAGGCGACCTGGTTTGCGAAAACAAGCGTCCGAAGACTCCTCTAGAACTAGGCTGCATGATCGTAATTTCGCCTGGGATCCGCACAACGATTCCGCTTTGCGAGTGTTGGCTAATTCTATATCGGGCCCTGGAAGCCCCGTGCCTCAAGAAAGCAAGCCGCCAGCGGCGTCGAAACGTCGGGAAATAAGCTACTCGGCAGTACGGCCGCGTCCGGTGAAGATAGCCTGGACGGACCGACGGCAGCAGTCACAGGATGCGGAAAACAGCGCCGTCGTGGAAGTGGTCGCTCAGCGGTGTAAGGGGCAACCGCGCCCAGTGACCGCGAAACCTCCGTCACGAAGCAGCCTGTTGGTAGTGCAGCCGAACACGATCCTGTACTCTAAGGACCAGCTGGCCGAGAGACTTCGCCTCGCTTGGAAAGAACGCGAAGAGAGTCGTCCCAATTTGGACATATTCCTGACGCACGGCAGCTTCCGCAACGTCGTTGCCGACGAAGATTGTCCGTCGACTTCCAGGGGCAACAGACCAGCGACGCGGAACAGTGAAAAAGAAGAGATTTTATCGTTCAGTATTTCCCAGTCTCAACCGGACAATTATAGTTCAATAAGTGAGAAATTTTCACAGCTTTCTACGAGAACGGTGAACGAATTGTTTGACTTTCAGATCGCTGTACCGCAAAACAAAGTGACGAATGTATCTCGTAAGGACGATAACTGTAGTGAAATGGGCAAAGAAAGTAAGATTTTCAGTAGTTCTAATGAAGGCGACTGTAAAACAGAAAGTCCAAAACAGAGTTATCGGGTGAAGTCTTCAACAGCAATTACAATATCACTAACAAGGAGCGAACAAAGATCAATCGAATCCGATGGAGAAACCACGTGTAACACTCACAAAGCAAACAACGAACCAAACTGTGTGAAGTATTCCAGCACTGAAACTAGAGATCCAGATCACTTAGCAGTAGACGATATTAGGAACGAGTGCACAGAATGTTCGTCTACTGAACTGAGCAAATGCGACAGCACCGAATGTGACAGTGATCTAAAGGAAGAAAAAACCTCTTCAGAAAAACCACCAGAGAAAGCGGAACCATTGACTGCCAGTGCCAGACGTGTAAACTTTAGAAACAGTGGAAAGGCGGCGGTAATTACAACAAGTTTTTCTATCAGTCCTACGCCTCCTGCTTCTCCTAAACCGCAGGCTACGAACAAAACAATGTCTTCTCGTAAAACAAACCCTTTCCTGCCTAGAATGATGTCTGCACCAGCACAAGGAAGATTGCTTGGAGTGAAAAGTCCCTCACAACAGAAGGACAACACCACAAAAAGCATCAAAGATCAGAACGTCGCAAAAAGTACGGAAACTTTAACCGATTCGACCCTTCTAGAAGTGGACAATACCGACGAAGGAAGTCGCCGCGACAGGCTCATTAAGTCGGCTCCGCCGAAGCGAAAATTGAAAGGTGGACGCCGCAAGGGTCTGAGAGGTTTCGAGGAGGAAGACGAAGATTCGTCGGAAGAAGAAAACAACAGAGAAGAGAAGCCTCGCCCTCGGCGAAACGCGGTTAGGAGTAGTTTTCCCAAGGGTGCGGAAATCGTAACTATGGTCTCGCTGCTCAGTCCGAATGAAAGCGACGTAGAAGAAGAAGAAAGTACAGAACCTGTTATACAGCTTCCCAGTGAACCAGCCGCTTGGACTTCGGACAACAAAGTCGAGGCCTCTCAGACGCCTTCGCCAAAAATTGGTAACGAAAACGCGCCGTCACAAGCAACTATCAGTCCTACAAATATTGTTTGTCTCAGAAAAGCAGGTAAGATTAATCAAGGCTATATATTAAAAATACCTCTGTAGAACATATGGTACATAGATACTTTTAAGATTCGAATTAACTTTTAAGAATTAGTACTCTATTAAAAATAAGGTAACCATCATCTGTCATCCTTTTGAAAGTGTATGCCACGTATGGTACACGTTACGGTAAAGTGATTATGATTGTTTGATGTCAACAAAACGCTGTGTAACCTGTTGTTTTGATGATGAGAGCAAACAGATGGAAATGTTTCAACAGTCGAAAGCGGTAAGCCTACTCCTACTTTTGTGGTTTCCTTCACCATTTTCTCAATCCTTCAGAGCTGAACAATAAATCCTTCTGAACTCGATGATAATTTAATGAGATGGTTTGCACGCTGCAAGGCTCAATGATTATTGACCCTCTGGACTTTAGTATTATTTATGCGATTACATAACTTAAAAAGTGCGGATCTGACAAAATTGCGTTGATTTTACAAGTTACCACATTAGTCTCGTTATAGATTTTTAACAAATGTCTTAAAGTAGAAGTTCTTTGAATACTTTATCAAAGTATTTGTTGAAGCTTATCATCTTTAAATTGCAATATCATAGAGTAGGTTACTTCAAAGTTAAAAGATCGTTAAATATGATGCTTTATCATTCCTCTGTTGATTTCATTAAACTTGCTTTTCCTTTGACATTCAAGCTTAATATCTTGAAATGTATTCCCATCGTAAAGGCAAACAATCTAGCGCCGTCTCTTGCTCTCTGGACTACTCACCGTTTCTCTAATGTGAAATGTTCTTCCACACATTTTAAGAATAAAATAATTTAGTTTTATACACATTTAAATATCCACAGTCATGTGTTTAAGTCATCGTGGCTTCACTTGTAAAACCAGGAGTTACATGTAAGAATAAAAAGCTAGCATGAATGGGTCACTTCTATTCATAATGGTAGGCAAAGATTAAAGAAGAGACTCTATGTAACTTTGGTATGTTCGGGAAAGCAATCGTTACGTTGTCATTTGAACATGTTGTAAACACTAAATGGTTTTATTTTATTAAACAATAATTCTAGAAATTTGTACAGACAGGGAAGTAGAAAGAGAGAGCATCCGAGGGGTCCAGCCCCCCCCCCGTAAAATTATAGCTGCCGAAAGCTATCGGATATATTCCTTGATGGAGACAATATTCAACATAAAATTCTATAGTAAAAATAAAATTCCATCAAACAATAAAGAATGTGTAACTGTTAAGTTTAACCTGTCATTATCACTCACAGAAAGGTAGGTTTCAGGATAATCACACATACAGCATGTGCATTTTTATTTGTTATTTTAGAATGCCCCGTGAGGTAAGATAAGCGTTGATAACAAGAAGTCAAATTTCAAAAGATATGCTCGCTTCACTTTTTTGTAGTTTAAATTATAAATAAAATAACTTCATAGTGGTATATGATTCAACATTTTTTTTAAGTGCCTAGAATTATTACGTCGAAAATAGTAGGGACAAAATTTTACAAATTCAGATGTGAATATTCATATTTATTTACTAAAATTTGTATTGAAGAATAAAAAATTCAGCAATAAATATGTTCTTTGTTTTATAAATTATTTCCACAATTACAAGATTAAATTATATCGTAAACACCTACTTAAAAGATTTGAATGTTCTACGTTGTTTCGAGGGAAAATCCCTGGATCTCTGCTTTGCTGGGGCTGGTATTAAATACCCCAAACGACCCAGTACGGCTGTCACCGCCTTCGATTCCATAGCTTCCCTCCCTCTCCCCAAAAAAGTTCTGGCTACGTTCTCGGTTACATAAGGAAGAAACCCTTATCCTTAGCGATAAAGATTCAGTGGTTTTGTGTGCTTAATCGCGGACTCGGTCTTTTTTAGTCTTTCCTTCCTTATTAGTAATTTGGATTATTAAGATTTTTCTAAACCATATTTAAAAAAAATACTTTTCAATTATTGTAATCCTATCACTTTCATATACGCAAATATAGTCCAAAACCCATACAATGTTGCAGGCTAAGTTTCGCTACATTTCACTCCTGTACACATTTCTTTCGTCCTATTTCTTCCTCTTTCTTTCACATGTGTTACGTCTTTCTTTCTAAACCTTTTACAATTACTTGATTCCACGTTTTTTCTAAGTTTTCTTTTTATCTTAAACTTCCCAATATTTGGTTTCCAAATTTCTTCACACTGGTTTTGTTTCTTGCCAGTAAGAAGACTAGTTCGCAGTAAATATCCCTACCAACTCAGTTGTGTTTCTCTTTAAATATGTCGGTTTTTAAATATCTTTTATAATCATTGTTGTAAATATAAAATTGTCGACGCATTTATTTGTTCAACGATCTTCTCCCTTTTCCTATGTTCTTCCCCAAATGTCGTCCAATTCCGCCCTTATCGCCTATTTTCACAACTCGTTTCAAGCACTTTCTTCAGGTATTGCTTTCCATTCATCCTTACTAAGTGACAATAACATTAAAACTGTTAACAATACTATGTTTGTATCTCTAACCTCTACGGCTGTACATGATTCGTAAATAAAGTTCAATGTATTTACTGATCGTTTCAGCGGTAAGGTCCTTCCAGACACTTGGTAACCAGAACCTAACGCATCTCGTCTTTTCTAGTATTAGGCTAGTTTTAAATAGTTCGATTCAAAATGCTGTCATAATGGATGTATTTTATAAAATATAATGTGTGCGAGCGTGTGTGTGTGTGTGTGTTTGTGTACGTGGAAGCGCGCGCGTGTGCTCTGATATAAGTGTGGACGTGTTTGTTACATACAAACTAAAATTTCTGTTAACACAGTACCATAATTAAATATATTATTATGTGTTGACAATCAAATAATTATTCAAAAGACCGAAGAGTTGTTTGAAAGAATGCTGTATTCTTTGCAAAAGATATGAATAATTACAATGGATCAAATGATTATATTGAAGGAGTTTTGTAAAAATGGATCAAAAGTAAAGGTTTTTAAAAGAACGTAGTCTCAGTCCGATTTCATACCATAATTATTAATAATATATTATTATAATAGTGTATTTTATCAGGTTAGTAATTTTCTATTCATAGGATGGGGTTTTTTAAAATGAAAGTTAAGGTTAAGGTAAGTTAAGGTAAGGTTGTTCTACGATGAGCGTGCTGACAAAACCATAACTAAGACACACATAAGTGCGAAACTGTTCACAATAAAGGATTAGGGAAACGTAAGTGCAGCTCAATGTGATTTGGTCCTAATGTACGTATTTGCATTTTTAGGCAAAGAAGTCCTATATGGCCCCATTACAACAATACTTCGTATATTCTTTGGGGTTAGACAAGTCGCAGAAAAGAGACTTGAACCAAATTTAGATCTCCATTTTGCTTTCATCGATCTGCAAAACGTGTAAATATGGTGGCACTGAATAGACTGCATAGTATTAGTCGAAGAGGCTCATCTACAAACTCTTAGAGTCCTTTATGATAGCACCGTTTGTTGTAAGATCGGATGAAGAGTATCGCGTTGCGAGAGTTTAGGGAAACTAAAGGTTGCTGCAAGGCTGCTCCAACTTCATTAAAAACATATTTTAAGCTGCGTTAGAACGTTGATTAGAAAATTGTCAGCATACGGGGATACGCGTTGGGCATTATAAGTTAGTCCTCTGTCAATCGGGGACGACCTGGTGATAATGAGCGAAGACAAAGACGGAATGCCATACGTGCTGAGGAAGACGAGTTATGTGGGTGTTGGAAGGTTGGAGGTAGTGTTGAGTTTATATAGAGGCCAGCCTATAAAGGACACCGAGTGTTAAAACTATTTCGGGGCTGTGACTGACGACGCTGCATTAGCCGAAAAACGAATACATATGAAAGAATATATCCAGGAAATAGAGGGACCAAGTAATTAAGTAGCTTAGCTTCGAGTGGTCAGATTACGAAAAGAAGAAGGCCCGTATGTATATGAAACAATACTGAAACATCAATACATACAGAGGAAAAGTGCGGACAATAAGTCATGAAAACCATAGCAGTCTAATCGGTTGGAGAGAACTGGATTGGACAGAGTGGCGAATGTAGAGTAACAGAACGGATGGGAATAGAGACTGACGTAACAGGTTTTGTATGGCGAGATTACGCTGTTATGAGAATCAGTCCAACGTAGAAGATGGAGAAGAACAAGAAAATCGTGGTGGAAAGGGGTAGAAGCAGTAATTTCGATGACAAGCAAGGACTTCGATGAAAGAGACTGAGAATGCACACACCTTTGGGAGAACGGAGCCATCTGTAAAAATTGCTCACAAGTAGTTGTAGTATCAGTAGTAGTAGTAGTAGTAGTAGTAGTAGTAGTAGTAGTAGTAGTAGTAGTAGTAGTAGTAGTTGTTGTTGTTGTTCTTGTTATAATAGTAGTAGCTGAGTTGAACGACCGAAGCGAGTCTCAGTTTTATCTTGACCGTTTGGTCTGTCTTTCTGTCTATTTGGGGTTTGTGTTACGATAGCTTTTGAATCCGTCAACCGATTTTTTTTAAACTTGGCATGCGTGCCAATACTTTTCTCCTACAGATACCTCATGTTTTCGAGAGCGATTCCTCCCAAAATAGGGAGGGAGGCAAAAAAGTGAGAGAATTGTGAAAAAAGAATCTTAAAAATATACAGCATCAAATCAAAGGGGATTTGTGATATAATTTTAGTTCGGTTTTAAAAATTTCAAAAATTTTAAGAAATTAAAAAAAATTGGAAAAATCCATCAGAGGATCATAATAAAAAGAATTTTAACACAATCGTTTAGTGTGCAAATTACTTAACATTAGGGGCACCACGGCCCAAAAGTGTAACTCAAAGTTTTAAGAAAATTTTAAAAGTCATGTGGACGGGGTCCAAGTTGTAAGGAATAGTGTTGAGATTATAAATTCGGTATCTTTAACAATTTGCTAGAATTTCTCAAGACTCCTGGAAATTTTTTATCGTCTTCAAAACGTTTGTAAATTATGTTTACAAAAAATTTTTATATATTATTATTACTTGTGTATGTTTAATTTATGATTGCTTTACAATTGTTATTTAGATAAAAAAGGAAAAAGTAGTAGAAAAAGTATCGGGGCTTTCATAATTTTTCGGGTAATTTAAAAATTATATTTTTTTGAACGTATACAGCCAGTGGTCCTGCTGAAACGCTTGGTCTGTTTGTAAACCTTGGACCACGGCCAAACAGCCCGGTACATGCTTCTAATGTAACTGACACTGGTCGTGAAAGCCTTAGAACAATAATAAATATATTTCGTTCAAAATAATGAGCGAGTTCTCCAGCTCAGGGAGCTTGTAGTAGAAGTAGTAGTAGTAGTAGTAGTAGTAGTAGTAGTAGTAGTAGTAGTAGTAGTAGAAGTGGAAGTAGCAGTAGTAGTAGTAGTAGTAGTAGTAGTAGTAGTAGAAGTGGAAGTAGCAGTAGTAGTAGTAGTAGTAGTAGTAGTAGTAGTGGATGTACGAATTTCCTATTTCACAGTTGTAGAGAGATCATGAAGTTAAAAAGATTAAAGAACGAGAAAATTAAATTATAAGCCGTTTCTTCTGACTTTCATGTGACTGGCGAGTTTACGAATGATTTTTTTTTTTAATTAATAAACGTACGAACCTATAAATTATAATATTTAATTAAGACATGAACGAAACTCGTTAAAACGGTATAATTAATGCGGACAGACGTTATCTGGCCTGTAGGAGACGTCTGTTGTCTCTTGTGAAGAACTACAGAGTTCGCCGCCTGGCATGCAGCTATGCAAATTGTCGACCAGAGTTGTCGAAACACTTAAAAAGTTTTTTGAGAAAGGGTAAAGGGAGGAAGATTGGGGGGGGGCGAGTCAAACACGGCGCCTACTCGCATGTAATTAACTTCTTGACGCTACAACGCTACGCTACATTGTTCTCGGGCGTCTGTGTTGTCCGTGTTTACTACAACGGCGCGGTACTTTGTGCACGCTACCCTCTACACCCGCAACTATACCTATCCTCCACGTGCTTAAACCGAGCCCCTACCCCCCTCGCGCGACAACACCACGCAGCCACGTCACTTCTTTCGTTCCGTGTTTTAAACTTTTACAATTTAAAGTAATCGGAACCGCATATTAAATTGTACTCCGTCGGATCACGGACGGACGCTGCGCGCGCAAATTTCCGTTTCTCGGAACAGCCTCTTCTTGTATGTTAAAGTTCTCCCTTTTTTATTTATTTGATTTTTTTCTTTGTATTTGAAAACGGAACTAAACTTTTCATCAACTAATGCCGCTGTTCGTGCAGGAAATTCGAACAAATTACAGTCTTTAGTTCATTAATGTGTGCGCTTTGAAATTAATAAAACCGTATTCGGCACATTATGTTACCGGAAGAACATTAAAACAAAAAAAAAAAAAAAACAGTCGTATGACTTCTTGTACAAATGTAATTATTTTCGTTTCTGAACGTCGTAAATATTTTCCAATCATCTTTATGATACGTCTTTGCATAGACTCTCTACGTCACGAATGTGCATTCCCGTACTTTGTCTTACAGTAACTTACAATTTATTTTGGCCTTGATCAGTTGTAGTTTATCAACCGTCTCTGTTATTTTACGTCGTTATTGATTATCGTTTTCGACAGTTAGATGGAGTCTCCAGCGTTTTAAAGTCGTTACATGTCACAATTTAAGGACACTCGTAACAGGCAAATCTTCCCAAAAATCGATTTTTGGTTTCATGACTCTAAAAATCTTCAATATTTTCTGTGTAATTTGATACCGTATTTATGTTAATATGCCAGATAACAAATTTTTTAATGGTTTTTAAAAGAATAGAGATCATAGGAAAAGTTCTGTCAAAAGTGCTGACAATATTACTACTTTTTACAAATCTATAACTCCCTTACAACAAATCTAGGGACATGCGGCTTTTACCATTAGAAAGAGAATTTTTGTGAATACAGAGACAAATTCCGTATTAACACATATGGTTACAAGCTAATATTTGCTTATCTGAGTCATCCCAGTTTGTTAAAAAGTGTCTTCATGGTAGAACACAGAATGCACACGAGTCGCTAAACCGTTTGATTGGAATAGACTGCCAAAAAATATATTTTTGGACTGGATACTTTGGTTTAGGGTGTACATGATGCTGTGTTGATCTTAAATGAAGGTAATATTAGTAAGTATCAAGTCTTACAAAAATTAATGATTAAACCAGGATCAAATGTGGTTGAGCTAAAAAAAAAGAACTGATTTGCAACGAATACTTGAAGAAGAGACAGCAGTAGTTGAATTGATGAAAAAGGTTAGACAGTCAACTAGAAATGAGAAGAAAAAAATAGAGAACCAAATGGACATAACTGAAGACCGCAAGTACGGATCTGGACTATTTATATCAGATAAAACAATAAAAATCTGTTTTAAAACTTTAAACGGGTTTTTCTGAAAATCTACTTTTCTTTAGATAAATGACCCATTATCTCGGAAACCAAGCGAACTATCAAGCTGAATTTTTTGTGGATATTGGGTTAGCGGAGATATAACTACACTACTAGAACTATGCAGGTTCACTGAAAAGTAAAAACGTAAAAATATTGTATGCTTAGTATTAAACGCATTAAACGTGCGTAAGTATGCTTTTTGTACGCAAATTTTTAGAGCAAAACGTAAAAAATTATAAAAAATCTAGAAATGAAGATATCTTTGTAATTGTAGTAACATTTGAAGAGTATAATGTGATAACCCGTGTGCTAAAATGTTAGACTTCTATCCTTTACTGAGATGATGGGTCTCAAAATTTATGAATTTAACATGGTAAGCATAGACGGTTACGAGTGCGCTTAAGGCTTGAGAATGTCGGAGTTGCGGAGTAGTCTAGCGGGCAGCAAACTTTACGAGTGCCCTTAAGGCTTGGAAATGTCGGAGTAGCGGAGTAGTCTAGCGGGCAGCAAACTTTACGAGTGCCCTTAAGGATTGAAAATGTCGGTGTAGCGGAGTAGTCTAGCGGGCAGCAAACATTTTCGTAAGTGGGCGGATATTCGATAGTTTTAGGCTTAAAAGGTTAAGAGGGAAAACAGGATTCAGTCTGTACGTAGATGCTTAAAATAAAAAAAATTTCCAAAATTTTTATTCACGAAATAAAGTGAGTCGACGAGGATGCGTCTGTATGGATACATGGATAACTGTTTATGGATATAACATTAAATGCGTTTAACATAAATAGATTAAGATAAATGTTTCCGACATTTTAGAGCTGCGGAAACGTTTATACTCGCAGGCCGTAGTTTTCAGACACCTAGTCTAGTCTAACAAGAAGCGACTGTGTTTCGGCAATTGTCAACAACCACTTTAAATTTATTGTGAATTAAGTTGAATCAGAGAATTAGACACACATGTCTGTCATATTTGTATTTACTTCTAAATTATTCTTTTTTTTTTGTAATTTCCAAGAGCCAACATTTATTATGCTTATCGTTACGCTTTTTGAGCTTGGTAGTCCACAGACCTGTCTAACACAGTCCGTCCCAAGTCTCTGGAACAGCGATTCTCAACATATGGGGCTCGACCCACTAGAAGCTTCCGACGAGACAGAGCCTATTTAGTCTGACGGAAAGTTCACGAAGTGGATGGGGCAACGAGCTTTCAGAGGATCAGAAAATTTCATCATAATAATCTGAAAAATCGATTTCTGTTTTTATTATTATTGACTTTTCCGTTCAAGTCTCACAATTAGGACATAACGTCTCGCCTCTTTTCCCGCAGCAACTAAAATGAAATTTCCAGACATTACAGGAAATTCAATTGGATTCGAGATCCATTTTTATGTTCTAAAACATCAACAACATTAACAGTTAAGCGGAAAGAACAATATTGTGTCATGTAAGTATTCATTCTGTTTTTAAAACTAGATATTTAAAGTATAACACTTTTTGGAAATCATTAAAAGAGATACCTTTTGAACTTCTGATGCACCATTAAAGCTCCTTATGTCATGTCCCTCATTGTATCTATATGATTTACCCTTTGATTTGAGTGAAAACAAATAGGCCTATAGAAGTAAACCTGTGCCATTCTCGAATTTACGACTTCTTCTTCTTCTTCTTCTTCTCCTCTGACGTTACAGCCTTTGATGGGCTTTAACCTCCTCAATAATACTCCTCCATGCTCCCCTGTTCTCCGCCCTTTCTCACCGCCCTCTGATTCCCTTGCTAGCAAGATCTTCTGTTACTCCAACCAACCATCTCATCCTTGGTCTGCCTCTGCGTCTAGTATATATAATCTTCCCTTCAGCATTATCTTAGGCATTCTTTTCTCATACATTCTTTTCACATGTCCCAGCCAACGCAACCTCTGTGATTTGATGAATTTCACCATGTATGAGAACGACTTAAGTCAGTCGTACCAATTTACGACCTTAGCATATACTAGTTTATGAAAAACGACAGGCCTAACCATTACCATAGTTCAATGAGTTACTATCTGGAAAATTCACCAGTGCAATAGTTCCCCCTAATAACTATCTGGGTAAGTGCAGTTGGTTTTTGGAATTACCGTAAATTCATCACTATTGTCACTGGATAACAACCTACAAAAAATGTTTAAAACAAAACAAAAAATTATTGGCAAACTGTAACAGATTACTCCCCAGTGGTGTTCCCTGAAAGGAGTAATGTACGCTAGAAATGTCTTTTCCAAAAATAATAAAAAGGAAATAATGTAAATAAAATTTAGTACACACCTTTCCCCACAATTTGATTCTTATCGAGCCTTATTAAGATTTTAAGGCATTATATTTAATGGAAAAATAGAAGGCCTTCATTTTGCATCATTAATCACTATTTTCCTTATTGTAGTAACAAGAGTTTTAGCATCCAAAACAAATATACTACTGTTGGAGGCTACCTTACACTACATAATTCGGACGGTCATCCCGGGCAAATTGCAACCTGAATCACCAGTTAAAGGGACAAGCTCCGTACAAATGTATGAGACATTTTTTCAAATACTGCCCGTTTTGAAATAAGAAGAAGACATTAAATAATAAAACCGATTTATTATGGCCCAAAAATCTACGGATTATATTTTTCCACATAATTAAAAATTTCCTCCACTCTGTTTTCATAGTTTTTCAACAGTTGCTGTATTTCACAGTCGAGAAAGTCTGCTGCTTGTTTCTTGAACCAGTTAGTTACCTCGTTCTTCAGTTCGTCGGTATTTTGTAACCGCTTCAAACCGAGCCATTTCCATGGAGAAAACCCAGGTTTCATATCCAGTGACGATGTATTCAAACAGCCCATGTCGTTCATTTTCAAAACGCTACAAAAAATTTGAGATGAAGGTGTTACTGCATTCACAAACAGACATTACTCCTTGTATGTACCTGTTAACATTTTGGCATACAATTTTGTGTAATTTAGCTTCACTGTCACAATATCGTACATAATTGACCGTATAACGTTAGAAAATTGAAAAGACAATTATGGAACATAAACTGCCGATTTTCATGAATTTTTTGAATTCACTCATTGTACTAAACCACTGTCACACTGCTGAGCGACCTGTAACAGACTACTCCCGAATGGTGTTCCCTGAAAGGACGTACTGTCCGCTATAAATGTCTTTTCCAAAAATAATAAAAATAAAATAATTTAAATAAAATTTAGTACACCCCTTTCCCCATATTATGATTTCTATAGTTTCCAGGCATATTAAGATTTTCAGGCAATAAACAGTAACTGTTTATTAATTGTTTATCATTAATAACAACGTCTTTCATCGTTCGTCCTTTCCTTAAGATGGTCTATTCGTGTAAAGTTAAGTTGCAGATATTTGTGTCCCATTATCTAGGAACGTGCTAAAAGAAAAAGCTTGAAATATTTTGTGATTTTTAGTCACTTTTAACTGAGTTTACTAATCTAGAATCTTAGTAACCTAAATATTAGAACAATATTTATATTCTAATTACCAATCAAAATTCTGATATTAATCTAAATCCACGTATTTACAACATAATAGTAAAGTAGCTGTTAAAATGATATGACTGTATCTTTACTATATTTTGTTTAAATGTATGAAAAATTTAAATTTTTGAAGACGAGGGCACACGCCCAGATTACAAGCACAAAAGAAAAAACCAAAAAACGAAGAACTTTTTATTTCTTTTACACTCCTTAACCTCAAAAAAGATACGGCAAAACACATGGATGTCTCAGGGCAGTGAACGTGTAATGTAAAATATCCAATCTGAATCAAATCTCTTCGTTCTAGACAAAACAGTTCTTAAAATATGCGAATTTAGTAATACAGTGCAACAGAGATCGGGTAATTTTACTGTTTCAGATTAAACTTTAACGAATTTTAAACACAGTTATTACTTAAATTTTAAAGTAAATTAAGTATACAAATGCTCAGAAACACTCAGTTTTAATTAGTCAAAAACAACTATGTTTTTTCAAATTTTGAAATCAAACTACAACACCATTGCCTAATTTTACTGTTACTCATAACTTTTGGCCTATAAACCCCGTAAAAGTTACATCTGTGTTTCAACAACACTAACTTTATTTTTTAACAAAAAACATACCACACACACAGGCAAATCTCACAATTGGTGGAATTATCTGTCGAAACCCATCGTAACTCTAAACAAAGTCGATCAGCTTATGTGTTCCAATCCCTGATCGGATGCCTAACAATTAAACAATCGAAAGTCGTTAATATCTTCGGGGTAAGTAACTGGATTTCGATTGGACTGAAGGCCTGTTCCTTTAGTTATCATTAGAAAACGAGCCTAAACCAGCAATATAATTATTTAGCTAATAAACCGAGAAGACAGACCTAATATACTCGGGGGAAAACTTGAGTCACGAGAGCTTTTACGGCGTGTCATTGTAAAGTGATAACAGTACATACAACTCCTGTGCATGTGTCGAATGGTTTTCCTAAAAAACAGCTATTTGTTAAGCAGCAAACATCTATTGTTCCCCTGTGAAACACAATACTAGTATAACAAATGTTATACAGTAGATAGTGGAGGGCAAGACGTAAATTGTCGGTCTCACTCTCGTGAATAAGGTACTGTACGGTTGATTAGATTAGGCCACACTATAACGGTTTCTTTTTCTTCGCGTGACACTGAATATATGCATCGTAAATATCGCCCGTTGTTAATCGATATTATGAATAAAAAAAATAATGCCTTGGTTTAATAGCCTTTCTTGTTAATTTCCTCCCTTCAAAGCGACTTCATCAGTTTTAATAGGAGACGAAAACAACGATGAAGGGTCAGGCTTCTGCTATGTAGTAACGCCGGGAGAGTCTTTCTCTTTTATTATCAGATTATTTTAATTATTTTATCCAGATTATCAGTAAAATTATCCATTATTATTTTATAATAATTACATTATTAGCTTATTGATTTTATCCAAACAAAAAAATTATAATGATATGGACACACGAAAAGAATGGCACAGGAAAGATTGCCAAGGAGAGTTATGGAATGGACCCCACCAGGAAGAAGAAAAAGAGGAAGACCAACTATCACCTGGATATAAGAAATTCAGACTATATTGAAGGAACGAGAGATTGAAAGAGATCTATGGATGGACAAGCAGCAGTGGAAAATGAGAATTCAATCACTTCTGTAATCTTTGGCTCCGGAAAATCTGTAAACATTGTACAACCGGAATAATAATATAATAATTTTAATTATTTACAATCTCCTCTTTGAGCAATGATCACTGAACATTGAAAGCAGACGTTACGCCACTTCTCTGGCAACTGAAGTACAAATATAGGTATCTGGAGATTATGGGAAAATGAACGTTTGACAACTGAGATGTGAAATGAAACTCTTTTGATACCTTTATCTAAAAAGGTAACGTATAACAAGTTTCTTCATGTTTTGTATTCCAGATTTTATAATCGTTTACCTACCGACATAAAAAAATATTTTAAAAAATTTACCTCAAATTACCTTTATCATCGTCCATATCGTTAATAAGTTTTACCAAACAAGATGCTATTATTAAGAGAAGAAATTTAACTTGTGTTTGCATCTTATTTGTAAAGGGTCTAGATTTAGTTGTGATGTAAAAGTATACCTGATTTGTTTTTTACTAAAAATTGTTAACTATTATCATAATAATTTAATTTCATTTGCAAAGATTATATCAGATTTAGTTGAATGTGTGAGTGTTGATTTTATGTTGAAAATTATCATAACTGTCAAATATTCGGTTAATTATTTGTCCGGAAACGCTTTGTAAGCGAGTTACGGCTAGCGAAACATTTCGCCCGGGTTTCGGGAAATGAAGACTTTCTGAAATTCTGGGATGATAAATTAAGGGGCGAATTCTGTTGTTTCTTATGGTTTTTGACCTGAAAAATCGAATAAAACAGGTCGCAGAACTGTATCTCCCATACCTTTCATGATATCCGACGTAGAACAGAAAAATCTTTGCCTAAAAACGTATTGTATTGTTTTTAACCAAAATTGGAATTTTTTGTTGATTTTTATTGACTTTATTTACACCATTTTTCTCAGAATTAAATTCTTTACAAGTTTTGTTTTTAACTTTTATGCATTTATTAATCATTTAACAAAGTTATTGTACTTCTAACCTAAAAAAACGTGTATTTATCTTCCCAGAATTTCAGAAAGTCTTCATTTCCCGAAACCCGGGCGAAATGTTTCGCTAGCCGTAACTCGCTTACAAAGCGTTTCCGGACATATGTTTATATGAACTTTTTTTCTTCTTTTACACTATAAAACCATTTCTCAAATTATTTCCCTCTCCTTCCGGGACACCCTGTATATCTTAGTTGTAATCATTGATGTGAAGTAAGGTTAAAAAGGATTATTTCAGTTGGAGTTAATTTTGAAATATTGAGGATCTATTTTTTACTATATGTTAATATTTAGTATGTTCTGTGTAAGGTTTCAGTGATTGCACAATAAATATGTGATAAAAGTTTTGGCGATAAGAGCCAATCCGACCTATGGAAGATTGTTTTTTTGTTTTTTTTTTTTGTTAAACTAAATATATATTTAAGACCTTAATAAACCTGAACTTGTCACTGTTCGCAGTATGTGTTGAGCATGTAATTCCTGGTGCTGTGAGTGTAATGAGCATTGTAAACTTTAATAATGGGAATAAAAATATTTAAAAAAATATATATTTATACATTAATTTTTTATATTACTTAATGATCTAATCTAAAAAACTAAAAGTAAGTCAAGAATGTAATATCTTTTAGTCTACGATTATTCTCACTGTCGTCCAATAAACCTAAGCTAGGGCTTTACGGTAAAACTGGTGAAATTGTATTTAGCGTACTTATGTACCTTTCACTAAATATTTCAGAATTGTATATGCACTGTAGGCTGATCCGAAGCGGACTATACTATTGTTGTACTGATAAAGACGCTGCAATTATTAATTCCATTCCGTGCATTCATATAAGTTTGAACATAACTTTTATTACAGGCAGGCATTTAAGTCACCGCACCGGCAATGATTAACCGAAAATGTTTTGTTATAGAATGAAGTAAAATTTTCTGCCTTATTGGGTCCACCATTTCGACAACGGTCATTAGTGAAATTCCACTGATTATGATCTGCCATGACGTACTTGGAGGAGGTTAATATTTAGTTAGTGTCAAAAAAAAATTAATGTTAGAAATCATTTATTTTAATTATTATCCGATTTTCACCTTCGATATCGTGTTTTTAAGTTTCGACTGCGAAACGTGTTCTGTACAAGCGCAGTTGTCATTAGAAGGACAATCGTGTAACCTTCTAATGACAACTGTGCTTGTGGGCTGTGAGACAGAAATCGTTGTCTGCGCCGACGGGCATTTCTCCACATAAAATTTCTTTTATGATAAATATATAGCTTATTTGGTCAAGTATACGTTTCGTTAGGAAAGAAAGTGTCTGTTATGCGTACTGATTTTTGTAAAACTTAGAACTAAAAATTTCAATCAGCCGCCATTTTGAAAATGTTCAAGCTAGCATTTTGTTTTGTTATGTAGGCTACTTATAAGAAATAGGATACTGACTCGTATACCAAATTTCATGTCAACTCCACATTTCATTTCGTTCACCATTATTATTTTTTTTTTTTATAAAATATCGGTTGGAGAACCATCACGACTTCCATATTATAAGATTTATATTTAAAATCATTTTTGAAATGAAATATTTCCATAGAAAGTACTTCTTTCTACTTCTTGTTTCAGTTTAAACACAGAACTGTGGTCACTAACGTAAACCACCTCACGTTAGCGCAGTCGATTTTGACTGATGATGGCAGTCGATGGCACTGCCGAAAAGTCTGGTTTTGCAGAAAAAATTGGACTACGTCCAAACAGCCCGGGAAGAAATTTTAACAACAAACTACTTCTTTGTTGCCGATAACGTAGTATATACACATATAAAAAATTATCCCCTCCCCCTTCAACTATCATTTTCATTTATACAAAATTATCCCCTCCCCGTTCAACTATCATTTTCATTTATACAAAATTACCTCCTCCCCCTTCAACTACCCTTTTCGTTTATAGATATTTCATCTATCTTTCTACAGTGGATTATTATGACCTTCTTTTCAGGATACTTTATTTAACAAAATTAAGTACTTTAGTCTTGTTAAAATATAAAACATTGGAGGTAAACTACCCCTTCCCCTTAACCGATCTTCACCAAAATCAATATACAACTTAGGAACACATGCAAAAATTATTTGATTCTACTTGAATTTACGGCAGTTATCGTTCGTCATAGAAAAAATTACTCTTGTTAAAAAAATTACCCCATACAAAAATTTCTACACATAGACACACAGACACTTCTCGAAAAATGACTTTTCTTCTTGTTTTGAGGGTAGTATACAATCAGAATCAGCCCTTATCTCGAACACAATTTTTTCGTCATCACCATACTTCCATTTCCTTATGGAACACGGAAGTAAAACTTCCATATAGACAGACGGAGAAGGAAGAATTTATTGACAGTTTGTTAGACATTTTTCCTTCAGTTTAACAAGTAGAATCATTTTCCGGAGTTTATTTGTTGGGCACACTCTGTACATTACAAAGGAACAAATTACCCGTACAATATTTTTGGTACTATTAACAAATTTGACGTGTTAATAATGTACTAATTATTCTGAGGGGACAAGCGCCCCCTTCCGGATCCGACAATGTGGAGAAGAACATTTTTTTACAGTGTTAAAGGAAAGAAATCGTTAAGGTGTCAGGGTTTTGTTTGTTTGCAGTTTTGTTTCAACAATGTTGTTGTTGCAGTTTCGTTCCAGCAATCGCCAGCGGCGCTAAACCGTAGCTACACTGCCAGTTACCCTTCACGCCGAGGAACCTACTTGACGATACTGTCCAATTCTGACCAGCAGCCGGCTCCTCCTATTCTCGCCACTCCCACAGTCGCGGCCAAGAAGAAACTTGTCAAAGCCAAAAGTATAGGACCATTACAAAGGTAAGTTTCTTTTCGCATAGCTTGTGTTCAGTATACAACAGCCGTATGTGTAACTTTATTCAACCGCCTACGAAATCTAAGCAAGTAGATTTGTGTGTGTACGTGAGTTCATGCGTGCGCGCGAGCGAGCGAGTGTTTGTGTATAACCTACTTGGTAACGTACAATGAACAGTTGTATTCGCGTTTCTTCAAGTTGCTAAGCAACCCGCAGTGTTCCTAGGACACGTTACCCATTCAGATAATTTCTTCTGTGTTCTTTGGCATTCATCTGTTTTCGTTAGATGAAAGCATGTAGTAGAAACCCTTCGTTTCAGCTGGAACGAAGAATTAAGATAAGTTTTGTCTTCAGTTTAAAAAATGTTAATACTGTTTCCTATAATGTTACACGTGTCACTGTAATAAAGTGATGTTTGTATGTTATTCGTTGAATACAAACTTGTTTCGAGGAAAATTTTAAGGTATTATTCGGACGTAAGGGAAAATATTTATTTCAATAAATGGGCTGACAGAAAGACTTTATGATTATTCAGTGTAGTCTACCAGACCTCGAATCACGTCTTTTAAGAGAGCTATTCGTCGATTATTCATATGGCAATAAGCTTGTTTACGGTCCAGTTGGTTCGCAAGAAGCAAATCCTCCAGCCGTTTTTGTAAGATAATTTCAACCGTGTCACTGCTGACCAAAGTTACTTTTGGTTTCCCAAAATGCGGCGGGTAGAGCGTCTATAGCATAGTTTCTCAATAGGCGAAAAATTCGCGTCTAACGCTGTATTATTATTTGGTTTTGTTTGTTTCTGATAAATGTTTTACTTTACAATTGCATACGGTAACAAAGATATGTAAATCTAAATAAATAAACGTTAGCAATTAGTAATTTAATTTTCTTTTAGAACAAATCTACAACAAAAATATTGTACTATAATCACGCATTTTTTTACTAATGCTTTTCAACTGTAAAATTAATTAATAAAAGGCAACTAGCGCAACCATTTAGATAGAATGCAGGAAGACCGTATTCCCGAATCGCCCTGAATTACAAACCCAGAGATCAGCGAAGTTTCCGAGGACAAGATGTTTTCGGAACAGGCGGTGCAACCTAGGTCATGAAGTGGAGAAGAAGAAGGAGGAGGAGGAAAAAGAAGAGACGAAGAAGCGGAAGAAGAACAAGCCAATGACGAAGAAGACGAAGAAGTAGGTTTTCATGAAAATGCAATTTGACGTCGCCCGAGTTCTAAGAGTCTACTTTCGCAATGACGTCTGCCCGTAATTTGTGTTGTTTTTTCGTATTTTATCTAACTATTTCATGGCGCTTTTTAACCAAAATACGAAATTTTTTAGAGTGCTCAGAGATATCGACCTTATATATGAAATGTGAAATTCCAGCAGCAACTATATACCTGATTCGATAACGAATTGAATTCGCTAACCGCTAAGAGGAAGTGGCACTTTACTCTTACTGTTTTCTATAAAATTGAAATTAAGCAGAATATAAATTTTACTTTTGGCTACAACGCCTTTGATTAAGTAATGTAACGCGTTTTATGTTGGAATTATTTTTCGTAATTAGTCTCGATAAAACTGATATTCACTGCTGATCAGCTCTTCCTAGGAACCCAATTTGTTGTGCTTGGTTCCTTCTTTCTCCGTTCTCTCTTTCCTACTTGTTGTAACTCAAGTTTCAGTGCTAAACGTGAGTGTGAATACTTCTAATATCTTATAGAATTTTACATTGCCTCTGTTACTTATTTTTCTTAAACACCGGTTGATAGTTACGTTTGTGTATTAGTGAATATACCTTTGCCGCTCAACCTGTCAAGACAATCAATTAATGAGTAATGAAGAAGATTGGCTATCGCAGATGTAACCGAAACATTTGGCCACACAGACTTCCACGGTAGCAAAGTTCTTCCGCCATGAACGTTTTAAACAAAATCGAGAAGGGTAAGTAATGTTTTGTAAACACTTCAACCATGCAATGTTATTCTTTTATGCTTTTTTGGCCGCCTTGTACGCTTCACCGGCACTAAACCGGTATCGTCAGGAATTGTGCATAGCTTATTTAATACGTAATTCTCTGATCTACTGGCCTTAAATTCAATATCGATTGGTTTAGTAGTGGTAAAGCATTAGATATTTTACAAAACTCTACTTGACAGAATCTGAAATCATTATTTTTCTCATAATTAATTACAAGAAACAAGAATTGTTAAAATTCATAAGATTCTAACAAGAATTCAGTGTTAAAAGTTTTCAGAATTACGTTCGTTTTTTATCGTTACCAAGCAATCACTGTATTATTTACGAAGAGACCCTTTCTTTAAGATTTTTTTGAAACTCGTGTTGAACACGATGTAAATTAACAATCATCATCGTTGGCTTCAAGGATTAAGCAGAGACCTGTTCCGGACTCATGAAACTGATCTAATCACCTCTTTCAAGGTCGACCAACACTCTGTTTCCCAAGCAGTACACACGAAGGCCTACTTGTTATCCGTTCAAATATTGGTAATACTGTCTCGGCTAAAAGGATTACAGTCGCCGTCAAAACGACTGTTCACAGTGGGCAATGGGACCATTCTCAAGAAATAAAGAGCAGAATTTGAAAAGGCAAGAGCACTAGAATGAGCAGTTTATTCAAAAGACACGATTTAACAATAAACACAAAGATGAGACTTCTACGCTGCTACGTATTCTCGGTCCTCTTCTACGGTGTAGAATCTTGGACTCGGTCGGAAGCCACAACTAAGAAATTGGAATATTTCGAAATGTGGCTCTACCGTAGAATACTGAGCATTTCATGGAAGCGCATATGTTGAAGTTCTTAGAAAGATGAAGAAAGATAGGGAAGTTATTAACACAGTAAAGATAAGAAAGCTTCAGTATCTGGGACATCTCATGACAAATGAACAGAGATTTTACTTATTGCAGTCCATACTACAGGGAAAAGTACTTGGAAAGAGAGGAGTTGGGCGACCGAGAATATCATGGCTGAGAAACTTAAGGACCTTGTTTGGCATGAATACAACTGACTTATTCCGTACAGGAGTGCAGAAAGTTAAAATCCAAACTTTCTGCAGAAAGCCTGTATGATATCCAACATCCGAAACGGATAAGAACTATCAGAAGAAGAAGACTAATAATGTAAGGTGCCAATATTACAGTGTACTATGACAGTAATATTAATCAGTATTAATTTAATACACTAATTATACTGTAAAAGCCTATATTAAAATTTGCTGAAAACGTTGATTTGGTCAGTAGACTGCTTCTAAATTAAAAATTAAAGTGGTTCACTGTGAGCCCATTTCGATGAACACGTCCTGGCAATTTTATCAAATTCTTTGCGTGATGAAGCAACAAAAATACACGGAGAACGCGAATCACCTCACCGTAATAAGCTCGACATTGGATAAGTTACACGAAAACAGTCGATACTGGGTTTCACAAAACATTTGTACCGGTGACACTACGCTATTGGTTTTTGTAGGCCTACCTATGACACAGATTCGGCCAGACCCGCTGCTGTGTATTGCGTGTCCCGTTGTTGCTTGTACCGGCGATTGATTAAATCGTACAATCATATACGCTATGGTTTTTGCATTCGGAACGACCTGCCCGCCCATTTGTTTGACCTTATGACCCAGAAATGAGCTGCAGACGAGTTGACTCATAAAATGTATTAGTTGAACCGGGTTTAACGAATACTTCATCTGTTCGTCGGCGAACGCTGTTTCAAAAACTACTTTCAGTTTCTCCCGTGCCGCAACATCAACAGCTGTAAAATTTCACTACATTAGTAAGGAAGGAATTTCCTTAACTAAAATTTTAAAAAAATATTTTAGTAAAATATTGGAAATTGTAATAAAATAGTAAAAATTTTAGTTAAAATAAAAAGTTAGAATAAAAAGTAGAGCGTGACAAATTGCACAACCAAGACGCAGAACGGCAGAATAGTTCATTTAAGCCATCAATTTCTTAACAACTACGAGATTTCGAATAAACATGTCTCTTGCATTCGAACAGCAGACCTAACCAAGTGAATAAATGAAAAATTCATCATTTCTATTTATACGTTTCCATTTTTCATGACAGTCATACTCGGAAAAATTACGTAGTTTAATGGATTTTTCATATTAATCCTTTTGAAATGTGCCTTTTGATATTAATCATACAGGCGCCTATTAAGACTTTCTTGGGCAAGCCACACCAGAAACCGTACTCACACCATACATAACAGTATGGGACACGAGGACCATCAAAAGAAGAAAATTTGAATATTGGGACATACACAAAGACAATCCCAATATGCCCTGTTAAGACTCGTTCCGAATAAAAAATAGAAGATAAATCCTAAAAAAACTGTCTTGGTTCCATAAACTCCGATAGTGGTTAGGCCTAACTGCTGAAGAACTGTTGCGCTCTGGGAGTCGTCAAAGCCTTTTTAGGCAGGACACTAAAAGAAGAAGTTTAGAAAAAAACAACAAAAAACACTTGAAAGACACATTTTGCATATTTTTATGCATTCTCTAGATATGCTTACGCTTAACTCGAGTCTACAGTAACCAACACAATTTTTGGCCTACTGTGTGTGGGTAAGTGCAATTACGCCTACTACAAAAGCTCATATTTTTACGTTTTCCTCCTCTGCGTAACTAATATCTCTCCCTTGCTTTCTCTCTCTCGCTCTCTCTCTCTCTCTCTCTCTCTCTCTCTCTCTCTCTCTCTCTCTCTCTCTCTCTCTCTCTCTCTCTCTCTCTCTCTCTCTCTTTCTCTCTCTCTCTCTATCTCTCTCTCTCTCTCTCTCTCTCTCATATATATATTGCATTGGAACACCGCAGAAAGGGTCTTTGTAGCTATGACTACATGCTTTTATACAATTTATGATGTTATAGACATGTTGAAATTTGATTTTGTTAAAATTTTGTAAAATAGCTATAAGTTTTTGAAATAAGAAATGGGTAATTAACTGTTGTATGTCAAAATGCCCATAAATTTACTTTCTGTCATGTCAAGTGCGAATTTAGTGCGCGAGTGCGCGTGTAATTCGTATTTACATGAATAACTCTGGTGTAAATTAACGTATCGAATTGAAACTTGGACAGCTCATACTTCTGAATTAGAGCTACATTTTTCATATGTCAAAGACTCTGTAACGACACCAAAATTCTAAAAGAAATAAGCGCATCTATTTAAATCAAGCTTAAATAATATATATAGTAATATAATAATAATAACGGGGCACACTATTAATGACAAAAACCTAAGAGAAATTTAATAAACTAATTAAAAAATGAACTTGCTGAAGAAGAGTTGCAGTATAAAAACAGATAGAAATAAGGATAATTAAAACTACTATATTACAAGAGGTATTGAATAACAAAGGTGAATGACATTAAGGCTAAAAAATCCTTGAACTCTGAAGTGAAGTTATATAAAAGAGAAAGAAAACTACTTAAGAAAATATACCAACAGTAATATTGAATATTGTAACGTTACCAAATATGGTAGTTACATAAAATAAGCAAATATAACGTCAAGTGACAGGAAAGCAAGAAGGTATTTCTAGATAAATAAAACTATGTGAACGAAAAGTGTGTATCTACAGATATATTAGTATAAAATTCCAACGATGAAGGAGAAAGTGTAACATAGCAGCATCAAATACGAAATGAAGAAAGAAAATGACCATGAGCCAAAATAAAATGTTAGTAATAAGGCCCAATAAAATCCAAACAGTGAGGGTAACCAACAAAATAAGGCCCAATAAAATCCAACAGTGAGGGGAAATAACGAGAGTAATACCAATACCAACAACATAACGACAATACCAATAGATTCCAACAGTGAAGGGGATCAACAAAATAACTAAACATAAATTCCAACAGTGAGGGGAACAAATGAAGATAGCGACTACAATGAAAATATTGAAGAAGACGTTCAAACCTAAAGAAGAAGGGAAGAAGAAGGACAAGGAAACATAACATGAAGAGAGAAGAAGGTGGATAGACCATGCAAGGACTCATCATTCCTCAAGTGTACTAGAGACAATAATAGTAACCAAAAGAATAGTGATTATCAACTATGAAAAAACAGTGTTTAACATTTAAGGAATCACAAACAATTACAGTGAGTGCTTAATATAAGTGTGAAAACCTGTGACCAGTTAACTAATTTTAACCTAATAAACCACACAAACAATTCCAGTGATAAGGTTTATAGTGGAAGAAAATGTGTTACTTTCATAGTGAAAACATCAAGAATTAAATAGTCAAATATACACAGACAGTTCGTGTGACTAATTTAATAAAGATTGTGATCCAAATAGATAATCATAAGACCACCAAAATAATGTAAAATAGAACAGTTATATTATTATTCAGAGAACTGACAATAAAAAAAAAATCTTTGTAAATTTCAAAAGAAATGTAACTGAATGCCACGGCAAAACAGAATACAATACAAAGAAAGGCCAGAGAAAGAAAAATAACAAACAAAGTAGTTTGTTAAATATCAAACAAATGTGACAGGAATTAGCTACAACCAATGACAAGAAAGATACTGTCATTAGCACAAAAATATTTGTATTATTGTTCAAGAAGAAGTAGTGTAAACATGTGTATTAAAACAATTAAAATATTGTAATAGAATACCATACTGAAGTCATGTTAGTAGTAGCAAAATGCTGCATTAGAATATGTTGTACATTGTTACATAACCCCATAGGAAAGACACCTATGAAACAAAAAATCATACATGTTAATTTAACCAAATAACCATCAACAATTATATCAATCAAGGATTTGTTATAAGTAATGATACACCCTAGTAGACAGTGTATTATATTGAATACAATACAAATAAAGCAGATCAAATATGATGGCACAAAGATAGGAGAAATGGAACCTAGTATGCCAATTTAGTTAAACAAAATACAGTATTAAAACATGTACCAAGAATAATGAAAGTATTACCAGTAGTTAGATGAACATCTGGTACTACTATGAGAACAGATTATAAGTATAAGGACAATAGTTTTGTAACCAAAATATTGTAAACTAGCTAACTATGAATACATAGCCAGAAGTAAGCAGAAACAATGTAACCAACTAGTTAAGCAAGATACTTTATTAAAGCTTGAACAAAGATTGATAAGAGTGTTACCAGTAGTAAGAGGGACACCTAATGCTACTTTGAGAACAGACCATGACCATGAGAATAGTCATTTTATATATAAATTATTAAAAACTAAATGACCATGATGGTGGAATCAGAATGTAAACAAACAATAAGGAGCAAGTTATTTATGCAAAATGCAACATACAAACTTGTTTAAAAGTAGATAAAAATGTTATCAAGGATCAGAAGAATGTCTGATACTACCTTGGAAATCTAGATCAAGTATAGCAATAACAATTTAATTATTGTTTTAGCAAAAATAACTGACTACCATGCTATGACATAATGTAAACAAACCCATAACTAGAAATTGAAGGGTTCTCAGATAGCTAAAAGCTAACAAATATATGAAAGGAATTAGGTACTATAATTGTACACTAATTGCATTTATTACATAATATACCTTATATAGAAAAACCATAAATAAAGTGACAATTGTAAGAAAAGAGATAGGAGGGTACTGAAACAATGTTAATAGTATATGAAATACAGCCCTGTACATATACTAAAGTACAAATTCATGTAAATAGACGTTTATATTATTGTTAGGTTACAATATCAGTGTTATTAAATAAGAAAAATTAGTTTTAAGTACAATTGTGAATAATCAAATATGGACGCCAAAGACGCCATGACCAGATATTGTTTGGGTAACAATTATTCCCAAATTTTGTATTAAACAAGTTGAGATATAGACTCAGATCGTTTAATTAAAAGTGTTTTAGTGTAAATAGTTAAGTTTGGTGTAATAAACTTATTAAATATAAGATGCACCATAAAAATCGATAAAATCGTTATAGTGATTTAAATAATGGACGGATTATAATCTTGTTTGGACTTTAATTAAAGCGCAGGATGTCCGCAATTTATTGACACTAACCGTTTAACGATAAGACAAATATTAAGAAAGTTATTACGATTTTAAACTTTCTAATTATTTTTTGTACCAGTGCTGACGTCATATAATCGCAAACCCAAACGCCAAAATTGGTAAAAAATTAAAAATTTTAAGAAGACAAAGTACTTTGGGTCGGAGAGTTCAAACATTTCAGCCAATCGAATGAATGGAAATCGGCAGACAAGCCGCAGCCGTTCCGACGGAGCGAAAGAGTCATCTATCAATCATCAAACAGACAGGACGTGTCACTATCCGGACGAGATATGAAGAAGTTTATTTTTGAATTGTGCGCGACATGTAAACATCAGTAATCAACACACATATAACCTATAAACAACACCAGCATTAACGAGTGCACTGTGCGGAGTGAATAATATTTAAATACGATCAGTGTACAATATCGATCGTATTTGCGAGTGCTGTGCAAAAAATAAAAACAGGGAGTACAATTTTTTTTATTAATTAACAATAAAACAGAAATAAAAATTTCTGTAAATACTTAATGTTGATATACTACGCTAATCAGTAATAGCGAAGTATCATAATGCTGATGGAATTTATCAGAATTAACGAAAGTATTATTTCGCAATTGTTAACATGATAAATAAATATTTTAATTATTTTTCATAATTAAAAGAATCACGATTAATGTACTTATTACAAAATACGAGCATAGTAAACAGTCGCTCAATTGACTAACGTTGTTTTTTTGATTTTCTATATTTGAAGATAAATATTTTAACTTTTATGCGAAAGAGTATTATATGCTACTGATAATTACGCATCAGAACTATTATAAATAATATGTATATGCTTAGATTAAGAAGAAATCAATATTCAAGATAATTAACTCTAATAACAATTCACGTTATGAGATAACCTTAAAATCATAACCGTAACTTGCCACCTTCTTTGTCACAAGTCTGTTCTCATATAATCCAAACCAGATGAAAACAATAACAAGAGTTTTTTTTTTAATAACTTTTCCTCTTGTAAATAAATAATTCCCACAGTGAATTATTAAAATATAGTAATACATTTTAGCAGTGCAAGCCAACGCACTTGTTGATTGTCAAGTAAATACTGTAGACTGCGTACGAATTCCCGCGTACGATAATACCATAATTATCTGTTATATGGTACTAGTTTTCTATTTTAATATTTGTTTGTTTCTTTTTTATTTATTGTTCATTTAATCTCATTATAAAACGCCACATCTTGTACCTGGCATCATGCTACTTAAAAGAACCACACGAACTTGGTAATTAACTGATATAAGAGGACATAACCTCTCAAGATAAAAACTATTGTATAACCAACAGGGTTACCAGCCTTGAGGCTAAGGAGAGTCTTATTTTAAATTTTGTTCATTGTAATTATTATCAGTAAAATTATTAGTAACTGATTGTCAATTTTTAAAAGATTTTATAACACCATTAACCGTTAATAAACCTCTACATTTTGTTACCAGTGGAAAAAGAGTATTATTTCAAACTTAAATTAATTCATTTATTAATAGTCAGTTCTACCAAAAGGTGGCGGAAGAATTCAAATATTTCTGACAACTCAGAACTTTCTTTAGCTGTTATATCATTTTTATTGTGCATACTAGTCACGTTGGATATTCAAACAGAATATCTACTTGTATATGTAGTGTGTGTGTTACAGCTGAGCCGTCACCGAACAGAACTACAATATCCACGTGTGGTAAGTGGGGGAGGTTACTAACGGAGTGCGAGAAACATTTTAAATTAAAGAAGTTAACCATCGATACCCACATATTTGTCAATCACAATCAAACTAATAATAATAATTATAATTTGAACATTTTATCATACAACATAATCGTGGATACCGGTGCGTATCTGCAAGCAACATACAATCACACTACACTACTATATCAACATATCTACCATTAACGTTGTATAACAATATAATAAATAAATGGAGTTATTGGGAGGCAAGATAGAATAAGAAAAAATATTCAGAAGATAAAAGATTCCAATGATGTGTATAATGATAAGATTTATAATTATTTTATTTATAAAGTGAGAAAGCTAAGGCGCCACTTTAGAATTATTTTATGGGCAGCAGCCAATGTGCACTGTACCAGGTATGTGAATGTTCGGATGAGCAATTGGACGTAAAAGGGCCACTCAACGCCGATATTCATTCATAATACCATATTAATATAGGGGGAATCATTTAACATTAGTATGAAATCAATGTGAATAAAAGAATGTAATATTTAAATAGAATATACAATGAACCAAGAGAAAATCAAGAATTACAATTCGTTAAAGCCACCAATACAAATAAATAAACTCCAGAGATAAAGAAGAAAATAATTGGTATCGATAAGAAAGGTAGGTTTCAATTTGCCTATAATAATGAAGAGTTTGTTTAATAAATGTCAATATTATCACCAAGCAATATTAATACCATAATATCATACACTTCAACTGTTGAAGACATCAGCAAGCAATAACAACAAGGTATCTAAACAAATCGAAATCAAAATAATTTGAAGGAAGAAACAAAAATAAATAAAAGTGTGAACCTAGTTCAAAACCAAAGGTCGTACAACAGACATTACTATAACGGATTAATATACTATATAGACAGTACCCAGTTAGATTTGGAGTAGTCCATAAACAAATAAATAATGATAATAAATTTAATGAATAATGAGTGAATCAATTAGAAAGTCATATAAAGTACAATACAAATTTATAAGTAAATGTAAAATGTAAATAAGATGTGCTACAAATGTAATATAAACAAGTAAATAATTGGTAAGAGTATGTGAAATACAGTGGTAGTCAATTAAGAATAACTGTGAGTGGATAGTAATTATAAACAATTATTTAATGAAATGAATTACTAATCCATAGTACCAGATGATACTAACATTAACATTTAGTTTTTCTTTATTATTATTGTTTGAGTTATATAAGTTTAATAGATAATAATCACACAGACAATGGTTTAAAAGTGTGCATTCAGTTAAGCCCTGAAGGGAATTATAGTAATTTGAATATAATTGTTAATTAATAGTTTGTTTATATTTAAAGAAATTAATTAATATAAAACAAGTGTAAGCAGGATCGATTATGAGTCTTCCAATATAAAAATATAATCAGTCAACATAGGCCTAGATGATTATGTTCAGTAAATAATAAATTATTCAAAAATATTTGTCAAATTACAAATAACTATAATATTTGATATTAAAATTGTTCATCGTTTTGTCAGATAAAATAATAGGTAAATTGTATTAAGTATTATGATGTAATAACTAAAAAGCAACTTGTATGTAGAAGATAAAATAATGTATTATATAAAAATAATATCCTATGACAACTAAATCTCAATTTGAACAGATATGACCAGAGTATTTATGTGTATCCAGGAAACCAAAAGAGAGAAAAAGAATGTTGTTGATGATTATTAGAAAATAATAAGCCAAGAAGGAGAGTTGACTGTAAATGCTGAAAACAAGCTAATTATTTATACAAAACATATGAATATTATTAAAAATAATATAATAGAAAGTAAAAAAAAAACCTTATATCAAACTATAACAGAATATAAAATTGGAGCAGATAAAGAAATATCATAAACAAATCACCTTTAAAACATTACTGATCCAACAACCAGAAGGAACAACTACACTTGGATCAACTTAATAACAGGACACTGGACTTCAATCTTAATATTCCACCATAAGGCTTCGGACAACGAGTAAGGAGAAAATAAACATATATTGAACACCAAAAGAAGTAGATTCCGTCATCTGGACAACATAAACAAACTGACATTGGAATTTTCCATCACGGATACCAGAAGGCTGTGTGAACCCAAACTGAACTAATAACATTGTGTAACGTATATATATTCTTATAATTAATACTTAAATTATATTATTCATTCTTGTTATTGTTTGTAATGTAATGTACTTTCTATACTTGTTTTTCCTTTATAATTACTGAACCTTTATATCAGCCAAAAGAACCTAAAAATAATATAAACAAAGAGAAGAGAATCGACCCTGAGATTTATAAATTATATTAATAATTACACTGAATAGACTATAGAAATTTTTTTGAATAAAAATACAATATTATTATTATTACCAGATACTATTCCATGTGTTTTTATTTATATAGAATTAACAAGGTTTACTGATGGATGTGCACAAAGAGAGGGATAAGTTAATTTAAAACCCGTCTTGTGGTAATTTGACACATCCAAGGTGAGGCATAAAGAACCTGTAAGTCCTGAAGGATAATAGATTAGCGCTCACAACAGAGGGGAATAATCACGTGTAGTTACAACTCAAAACATATTATTTAAATATGTATTTTTTAACAGATTTCAGTTTTCTAAAGAATCCTTATCTTCTGAAAGTCATAAAACTTTTAGATAAAATCTATACATGCTTTTCCAGTCTTCAGAAAAATTAATCAGGACATATATGTCTATCTATCTAACCCATCAATCACGTGCTATGGGTTTTAACCAATCGGAGGCTCCAATTTTCATTCAGTTTGGTCCCTCGTGGAAGAAGCTTCGGCAGTTCAACCCAGTAGCTCGCCCTTAACAGACGTTGTCTCTGTGCGAGTTTGTCGTATCAGTATACGTTCTACATAAGGGTTACGAGTACGGGGTCTTAGCAACGAGTTGCTCGTTTGCTAGATCGATTGGGTATTAGAACTCAAAATAATTTAATTATAAATTAAACAGTGCTATCTCGCGATAGTCAAGATTTTTCCGCATAGGAATCAGGTGTATTTGCTGAAATACACCTGGGTGAACGCGAGGACACGTCAAGATACCGGAAGGTGTACGTAAAACACACCGAAATCGAATTAATAATAGTTAAACCCATTATCGAGCCCTGAGATAAATGAGATAAACTCTATCGGTGAAACGGCGTGCGTGCGTGTGTCGCGAGAGTTCTACGTGTTTTCATTGCTGCGGATCCAGCAGGCGGCGAGTGGCAGTGGAGCAGTTCAACGGTTCGTCAAGGGATTTCGTCGAACAAGTAAAATAGACTATAAGAGAGAAAAACATTCAAACCATTTTACAGACTCTATTAAAATTTAAGAATAAATAATTTATGTACAAATCACAGACCATATTAAATTTGTTTTAAAATAAATACCTAACTCCAGATAAAAGACTATTATTTTGTTGTAATTTACTATGCCTTATATTTGTTTAATTGCAATATATATATATATATATTACAACGATACATAACATAAATTCGATATACTGTAATTTATGCAGGTTGTATAACGATACCAGGTGTAACTATAATAAGAGTAGTAGATTTATGAGTAGTTAAAATTTCATGTTTATTGTTTTAACAAGCATTATAAATAATAAACATTGTTAATAATCTCCGATCAAGATATCATTCATTATTGAGTGTTTATTTCTTAAGCTATACGGTGTTACACATATTTAAAACAATCTTACATCTAGACATGTTAATAATCTTTATCTAGACATTTATTCAATGTGATTTACTAAAACAAAATAAAATTTAAATGTAATTTTAATTGAATTCATTTACTCAGATCTGACCTCAGCTTGCTCAGTCTATACCAATGTTTTTTTAAAAATTAATTTCAAAATTATATTATTTACTCTTAGACTGGCATTTGTTTCATATTAAAAATTTTAATTATTCTCTTCTACAAAATGCAAATATCAAATCATTTCGATTATTTTACTTTGATAAAAAAAATATCTCAAAATTAAACTCTCTTTTTTTTCTACATTTCTCTATATGCGATCGCTCATTCTTACGACTAAAACATTTAACTAAGACTCTTATTACATTATTTCTAATTATAAACCTTTTTTGTTTTAATTCATTGTCTCTTTATATAGTCTTTATGAGCTCTTTTAAAATAATCATTTAAAAATGCATTATGCATGTCACCTCGAGTTTTGATGAACTTACGACTTATTGACGGGGTCCAGCGTTGCCCAGAGTTGGGTTTCCGTTACTCCTGGCTTGACGTGGTGCTGGTTATGTCCAGAGTCCAGCGTCGTTCTCCAGTAGTGTGTGGTTCGTCTCAGAGAATTACTATCTGCTGCGAGGTGGATCTCGTACGGCTGTTAGGAGTTTCAAATCATCTCCTAACGTCTAGCATCTCGTGTCGCTCTTGTAGCTTCTCTGTTGATACTCTTGCTGACTTAAACGGTCCCGGTACTCTACGTTTCCCGTAATATTGTAAACATAATTACTGAACGTCTTTACTCGTTCATAGATGAGACTTATAACAAAATAAAACTGTTCTGCCGACGGACAGCGTGTCCGAATGCAACTGCGTTTTGAAAAGAAGAGAAGGGCTTCCAGTCGAACCCTTAATTTATACCCTCTCGAGATTCCGCACCTGTTGGTTCCGAAATTATCCTGTCGAGACCTGCAGATCACATGCTAGCCCCCACTCCCGAACGTTTTCATATATTTGCAATTTTTTGCAAATGGCAATGTTTTGTACGGAATCAAGATAGCACAAATCATAGCTAACTTGATTAAGCACTCACTGTATTAATTTGAGGGTGTTAGTGTAATTTGCGTATTTTTGGCACATTTATTTCGCAGTGACTTCGCGTAGTGTGTCCTATTAACGTCATTTTCTTACTGCGGATAACTATAAACTTTACACACACTTTGGTGCCTTTTGTTTGTTTATACACTAATTAGTTTTCACACAGCGAATTAAAATAATTATTTTAGTAATTACTTGGTGAGGGTAGCTGAGATTCCTGTCTGTACATGCATCACTAACACACACAAGATACACGCGTAACACACATACAATCGAGCAGGTGTTCTTTGCCTGTTGGAACAGGTTAATTTCTCCCCTAGTATAACAATGAAACATTTTTACAATCCCAGACCTGTCCATTTACCCCAAACTTATAATAATTTTACAAATTTTATATTTATTTAAATCAATGCTTAATACAGCATATGGCTGTATCGTTGCAATATATATATATATATATATATATATATATTTGACTCGTCATCATTATCTTCTACGAGGATTAAACAAAAAATGGTTTGAAGCAGATAGATTCTCACGCAGGCTTCCACGGCCGGTGTCCATTATGTTTTTGAAGTCTTCTTCCGGTATTGACCGCATCAAAAATGTCTTGTATGACAACGTTTCACTCATATTACAATGAGTATCATCAGGTCTAAGTGACCCAACTGAGGATGAGTGTCACTAATATGAGTGAAAAGTTGTCATACAAGACATTTTTGACGCGGTCCATACCGGAAGAAGACTTCAAAAACTAAGCAGACTACAGAGCTGATCACTCCAGTGCTTCTTCGGACGTCACACACCTCTTAATCCCTTCGGCTTATAATTCAACGAGCGAAGAGAGTTACCAGTTTAAACTCGAACGTTTTGCATTTGATTACCTGTCTATCTATATGTCTGGAGTGTGTCGCAGGATAACTTTTGAATTCATCAATCGATTTTCGTAAAATCTGACATGCGAATCCATAATTTTCCTTTGAGAGCTTTTTGGACTGATCCCTCAAAAGTAAAGGGAAGGAGGAAAATTATTAAAAAAAAACCGCAGAACTCTATTTGGGGTATCAAATTAAACCAGAATTTGAATACAGTGTACGAATTTGGGGATTTCAAAATTTTAAGACACCAGGCCCTTAAAAAGGGTTCAAGAATTTCTAAAACACAGCCGGATTATATTCTAAAGGGAATTTTAACCCATAATTATAATAAAGTTTAAATAATTTAATAATAATATAATAAGTAATTAAATAATAAACAAATAATTTAATAAACTTAATTAATAATTTAATAATAACTTTTATAATTATATTAAAGTGTGTACAACTTTTTATCTAAAATAAAACTCAAAATTTTAATAAAATTGTGAAAGTCTACTTATGGATGAAGTTATGAGTCATTTTATTGAAAATACAAAATTTATATCTATTATTTTCTGTATTTTGTGTGTGTAGTAATTTGACAGAATTAATATTTCTCAACTCTCATTGCAAATTTTGGATCGCTTTTAACAAGTTTGTGAATATGTTTAAAAAAAACTTCATATTTTGTTATCAGTTATGTATATTTGTGAATAACGTTATATATAGGCTTACAGATATCTATGGAAGCACACATAAACTGAAAAGCTATGACTAAATTATTTGTCATTTCGGTATTATGGTTACAAATTTAAAAATACAATGCAGAAGTTGGAGTATTTACTTATTATTTTTATTGTTGTCTGCTCTACAATTTGTTATGCTACTAATAAAACGTAGCGTAGTTGGGTTTTCATAATTTTTCTGATAACATAAAAAATTGTCTAACATTGAAATTTAACTAACTTAATAATAAAGGTATTTCGTTCAAAACGTAGAGTTCTGCCGCTCCGGGAACTTGCTAGAGGCGTGATAGTGTCTTTTAGCAATGAATTGTACAAATTTTCATAGGACCGCTAGTGTTGGCTACAGAGTTGGAGAACAACGGATAGACAGATATGCAGCCAGGAGTTACCGCGTCTACAGGTGGGCCGATAACCTGTAACAGGTATTTTGAAACGATATTTTTGTGGAACAGATGTAACAGTGACTGAAAAGTTGAAATACCTGTTATTCGCGGCGACGCTGTTCCGAGTCGAGACACGCCCCCCTCGCTGTTCTGAGTCGCGGCATGCCCCCTACGCTACTATACACACACACACACACACACACACACACACACACACAAAGTACGCAAGTAACAAGTAAACGAATACGCCAAGGCCAAATACTAGGCGTACAAAAATATAGCTGATACGCAAGGAACAACCAGTATTTCAAATACTAGGGGTATCACCGATACACAAAATACTAAGCGTATCAGAGGAACAGTAGTATTTTAGGAACACCTAGTATTTTAGGAACAGGTAGTATCAAGGGTATTTCTAGTAGGAACTAGTACGCAGCCACTTTTTCGTCCTGAATACTTCATTCTGCGCAAAGAGACGAAGCTGTTTTTAATAAAGGAAAAAATGCATCCTGATGTTACATTTATTCTCGTGTGATATGCAGATATATACAAATTATATGCTAATAAATTATATATTATACTAGTCACCAACTTGTAACTAAAACCGGTTCAGGTTGTAAGGTAAAACTTTATGTTTTTACTCATAAAAAACTTTGTGTTCCGAGTCGTTAGTGAAATAGTTGTATTTAATTATATGTATTGCGTTATAACCTATAGAGTGGCTGATGTTGAAAGGCTATATTATACTTTTTATTAATGGGATTTTAACTTCACGGGATTTTAACTTAATGGGATTTCGTTCCTTAAATATCTGAACGAAGAACACGAACACGATTATCATCAAGGAAAATGCAACAGTTGATATTTTTTTGAATGCGAATTTAAAATAGTGTTTCAATAACTGAAATCCCAGTATTTTAAAAACAATTCAATTGTTTAATTTTATTTATAATGTGTTAAGTGAAGCAGATTGTAATGTAAATAGGTGTGACATTCCATAACTTGTATATTCTGTGTACATTAGTGAATGAATCTGAAGATTATCCAGGTATGTAATGAATTTAATTTACTTTTATTGTTGCTTATTATTTATAAGTTTTTATTTATTTATTTATGTTTATTTTATTACAGTTGTTTTTATTATTTTTATTTGTAAAATTTTGTTTATTCTCATTCACTCTTGTGGCTTACTGTTATGTTTTTATTATATGTTTCTGATGTTTTTATCACATTATTTGTTGTGGTATTACGTGTACTCTAAATTATTTCATTGCCCCGAGTTTAGCAACTGATTTGTCTAAAGTCTAAACAATGTTAGTTTTACTCCTAGTGAAAACTTAAGTTAGTATTCCCATAGGGAGATAGGCCTATAAATTCTCTTGTTTCTTATTTTCTTTTAAATAGTAATAGTTTAATAAAGTCACAGTGTAAAGTAACACTGTTAATACTTTTAGTTTCAATTTATTTCTTATAACAAACTATATAGTATAGGTTATATAATATCTTCAAATAAATACACTGCAAGTAGGTTTATTAATATATTAATAGGTTTATCTAGGTGAAAATAAACCTACTTGCAGTGTATTTATTTGAAGATATTACATAGGAGACCTGCAGGAAACTCAAAACGAGTTACTTACAAAGGATAATATAGGTTATGTATGTATAGTATATAATAACAGGTATTTGTACCTGTTATTTTTTTGGAACGGTATTTTCATACCTAGTATTTTAAAATAACAGTTTAGTCCACCTCTAACCGCGTCTAATGATGCATAGATAAGCTTGGCGCACAGAACACGGGCTTATCAGCATCTGCGCACAGAGCACGATTTCAGCATTGGCGCTCAGAGCACGGGCGGTCTGAGCACGCTACCGTCTGACGTGGGCAGCGAATTTCCAAAGACATACGAGCTAATTAGTCTGGCGTGGCCAATTCTCTCTCACAAGGCAGAAAATGACTTCTCTCTTATTGTGCCGCCGGCTTAATGATGAAGACCGGACATCAATAGTTGGTTTAATGTTTCGCAGTTTGTAGTCTTCCCAGCTATTTAGCCACTGTATTGCAACATTTGGTTGTAAGGCTGGTTTAAAGTTAGTCATGGGAACAACTAAAAGGGACTGGAAATAATAACGCGGCGTCTTTGGCCGTCTAATCGGCTACAGCATTGGCTTATTCAAATATCTAATGTGTGTAATATACAATATCTAATATGCACCTCCGCCTTCGCAACATTTTTCTGTCACTGATCCTGTAACTCCTATCATTTTTAATTCCTTCTAACCATGTTAAGTTAGGGTTGTCTCCCATTCTTCTTACTTCAGTTTCTATTGCAGAACTCAGAAGAAAGTTCTATAAATTTAGCCATTTTCAAGACAGTCCAAAACAATGATTTTGTTTCTCTTCTGTCCAACTTACAACCGTCGTTTGAACAATCTTCAAAAAATAACACATATATAGACTTTATATATAATTTCTTTATAAGTAACTCCTTGATTTTCTTGCATTATTCTTGTATAATATATATATTATTACACAACAATTTATGTTAAATTAAAACGGCAAAAGTAAGAACATTCTACATACAGAAGTAATTATAATTTGATAATATACGTAATATGTACTACGACTTTATATACTATTTCAACAAAAAAATTGAACGAGACTATACATGTGTGCAGTAACTATGTAAACAAGTTTATTTTTAAGAAAAAGATCTTTCATACTCTGTGACTTCAATTTCATTACTTTAAAAACAGACACTTAACATATCAAGTTTGTCGTTTATAATATAGGGAACATTTTTTAAAATCTCCTTGTTGTATTTTCATAGAAAATATGTACATATTGTATCAAATATAAAAAATTAATAACTATAAATTATAGTGGCGTATTATACTTTATCAAAGTACGGTTACTTTACGGTACGGTAAAGGCAAAGCTACGGTATACTTTATCAAATCTAAAATCAAAGTACGGTTAAAATTAAAATAAATATACACAAATTGTATTCATTTACTAAATTATTAATTTTATTAAACCATTTGTGTTTTTCCAATCCACATTACAGCGCATACAAAGTTATACATAGGCCTACACTATACTACAGAATTGTATAAACAAATATTTTGTTGAATGTTCATTTTGTTCCTTACAAAAGTGCCGATGTATCATGTCCTAATACTGGATCTCTCAATAACTGACCTTATCGTAAAATATATACAGATATTAAACGAAATTAAAACTATGGTAAAATTTTTAATAAATACACAGATTGTATTCATTAAGATAATTATTTCATTAAAATTATTTATTGTATTTCATAATACACATAGGAGTCCATAAAGGCTGGTTAAAGATAACGTTTGTTCTCCATTAAGTAATGCTCAAGTTTCTAAAGTTCTAATATTATGATCGCCTTAATCAAAACATTAGAGCAGTTTATTGTATGTATGAGGGTCCAAAGTGGGCAAAGATTTTCAACATTCACTGTGGAGCGTTGCTCAGAGTAAAGCTGCGAATCTACAGTGTACGTTTCACAGAACAGATAAACACGGAAAAGAAGGAGCGCTCCAGAGTCGCTCGCATGAACCCTGAGCACTTGCAGAGGGTCTACTCTCTAAAGATGAAACGTCTGTCTGTGAACCGTTCCACTGTATACACGTGCAGTTACACTGGCCAGCGATCCACAAGAAGCGAATCTCTGTCCACGCTGGACACCATTTCCGCTTGCACGCGTGGATGTACTTGTATGGATTACGGAACTTTTCATTTAAAATACGTGCAAACACAGGCAAATAAATGTGTTAGGCCAGAAATAACGCGATTATGTGCGTGCGTATGTGTCCTGCCTGCCTTTTGATACCGGTGATCATAATAATAAAACTTCGGAAACGTAAACATTAAATAATGGAGATGATGTACTTGCTAGCCAGGAACTTCATCTTCACGCGTCTACGATTTAAATTAAAATGAAAACAAATTTAGTTTAATCGCCTAGTAACGGGTTTATTTTATTTTTAACAATTACCATTGTTTAATCCAGTTTAAATAAATTTTTATTTAAATTCAAAGATTTTCTTCCGAGATGACCAATATTTCACGTTTTATGTGTGTGAACCAGAATATAATACTATATGAACGTGCCAATTTTTTAACATTGCTTTTAGTTATACATACATACATACACCTACATACATCCTTGGCTCTACAGCCCAGATCAAGTCTTGGCCTCCAATAGAAATTGCCTCCTCAGCCACCCGTTACCAATTCACTGCACCCAGCTTCCCCGCATCACTGCCGACCTGGTCCAACCATCTGTTCATCGGTCTTCCAATGTTCTTTTTACTTCCATGTTCCATAAGGAAATGGAAGTATGGTCATGGCGAAAAAAATCGTGTTTGAGATAATGGCAGATTCTGATTGTACTACCCTCAAAACATGAAAAAAGACATTTTTCGAAAAGTGTCTGTGTGTGTGTCTGTGTGTAGAATTTTTCTATGTTAAACGATAACTGCCGCAAATTCAAACAGAATCAAATAATGTTTTGTATACAGTTCTGAATTGTAGAGAACTCGATGCTTATTGATTTTGGTGACGATCGGTTAAGGGGAAGGGGTAGTTTACGTGCAACATTTTACGTTTTAACAAGAGTAAAGTGATTAATTTTAATAAATAAAGTATCCTTAAAAGAAGGTCATAATAATCCACTGCAGAAAGGTAGATGAAATATCTATAAATGAAAAGGGTAGTTGAAGGGGAAGGGGTAATTTTCTATAAATTAAAATAGTAGTTGCTGAAGAAAATAAATTTTATAAGTTTTATATATGTAATACGTTATTGACAACAAAAAATTAGTTTCTATGGAAACATTTCTTTTAACTTTAACAAAATTCTATATTTTTTCATTTTAATTTAAATCATGTATGAGAGAAAATATATCGTTCGTGACAGGCAAGCATATCTCAAATTATCTAATGTTTACGTTTCCATTTTATTATTATGATTACCGCAATAAAAAGGCAGGCAAGACACACACACACACACACACACACACACACACACACACACACACAAAATTCGCGTTACTTCTGGCCTCACTCATGTTTATTTTCTTACATTTGCACGCTTTTGTTATCGATTTGTTTCCTGTGGATCACTGGGCAGTGTAACTGCATGTGTTTACAGAGGAACGGTTCATAGACAGACTTTTAGTCTTTAGGGAATGAACCCTCTGCAAGATGCTGAAGGTCCATGAGTGACTTCGGAGCGCTTCGGAGGAGGGATGATTATCTGCGTAGTTCGGTTTCTTTATAAGAATAAAGTAAGCCTACCTAATTTTTATGGATAAAGTGACTGAAAATAACATTATATTAAACGACTACCCCATCCATTATAACAAAAATATCTATAAATAATGAAATTAGTTTGTGGGTGGACGATATTTTCTTATAAATTACCGAACCGAATTCAAGTAAATTATTTTAAACATAAATCTTACAACATGGAAGTCATGTATGGTTCTCCATACCGATTTATTTCTTATTGGCTTGTGTTGCTTTTAGTTAATAATTGGAGATTTAATTTTTTAACTGCATTCAAAACAAATTCGTTGTCATGGTAACCATAAATCTAATCTGCTACATATAGCCAGACATTACACAAATTTACTAACATACTTTATCTAAGAAAAATTTAGTAATAATATTTTAATACACTTTATTAAGGCAGACAGTCTGATTTCAATAATCACTGTAAACGTTATAGGCCTACTACACGTTAATGCGAAATTGTAAATATCATTTACAACATATTATTTATTCTTATTGTAAATATTACAGGTTAATTTAAAACATTCCATATTAATACCGAACACTTCTTCCATAGGTTAATATTCCATGTTAACGTTCCATTTTTTCCACAACATTGGTTAATTTATAAAAAAAAAAAATCAGTAGACACACTTATTGATAACTTCTTTACAGAAATAATCTATATCATGAAGAAAGCACAAAATTGTTAATTAAAATACTTTAAACTAAAGAAAGCATTTTATTGTACAAATCATACGAAGAAGAAGAAATCATAAAATATTGGTACTCTCCCAATAACCGTACCTACACTACATTTTCGATGTTTTGATTATGGGATAATATCGATATAGGCCTACCACGATATGGAGAAGAAGAAGTGTATCAATTTTAAATTATTTTATTCCTTAACAAGTACCCGTTAACTCAAAAACCTTAGGTTCTTTAATGTAAGTGGTACTGTGTTATAAGCATTGTATATATACACATTAAACGTTATGTTTTCGCAGCCATGGCTTTTATTTATTTCAGCAGTAAACTAAAAATCAAAAACCGTTGTCACCTAACCTTACAAATGAAAACAACACGTATTTTCGCTTTTTATTAAGAAATAGGACAATTTACAATTAGTACACTTCTTCTTTTCTACATCGTAATATATCGACACAATCGCATATTAAAAACATCGAAAATGTACTGCAGGAAAGGATAAAGGTACAGTTCCGTTGCCGATAAATAGCATTTGTTTATTTACTTGTTACTACGGTAATTAATTCTGGTCTCCATGGTGTTGTTGATATCTTTATACGCATCAACAAAACGGCATAAAAGGGCCTAAATCGTGCGCACTGGGCAGAATATCAAATTCCAAGCTAGACAGTGTTTTTCATCTTGTGTCAAAGGTTACATGTGCAAAATTTTGTGGCAATCGCTGTAACGATGTGGATTTGTATTCAATACAAAAAAACAAATCATCAGACTTTCAGTTTTATATATATATTGCATCCGATCAAATTTTATTATACTAATAAGGATATAGTGAGTGTGTAAAAATCACAAACAAGTCTATTATGGAGGAGATGAAAAATTATTTATTATACACACAACATAGTTTTTAAAGAGGTATATTGTATTATAAATTGTCATGTATGGTAATTTACAATAATAGTTTATAATGTTCGATACCGGCGTCCTCTCGTCCGGCGTCCTTTTCGTCCTGTCGTCCTCTTCTCAAATACGTTAGACACACAATGCTTATTATTTTCCCTAGAATAGTTTATTATTAATTGATATGTAAATTTTATCAATCTCAGGGTGAATATGGGTATCAATTTAATAAGGTGTATTAGTCGTACACCTTCCACGCAATCTTGAAGTGTCTTTATAATCCCTAAGCGGATATCTTAAACTTACACGAAAAGCACTATACTATATTATAATTCTATTTAACTAATTGACCCACTCGGCTCTGTACGCAAAACTTCGTACAGAATACCAAGGCTTATGTTAATTATACTCTTCTATGTTCGTTCGAGAACAACTCTCTCACGCACGAGCACAACTTCACCTTGCAACTTCTACAGACAGACTCTGTCGATCTTTACTCTACAGAGAATGAATGTTAATGAATTTAGTGTTTTCCGATTGGCTAAACCCAAGACACATGATTGATGGTTTCAACAGATATTATTTTTCCAGAAAAAGTTTGTATAAATATGCACTAATTATGCATTGAATTATTAAATGACCCTATTAATGATAATTGTTTCAAATTGAGTTTTTCCTACTTAAAAAACTATATTTCTAAAATAGTTATGAACCATAGAGTACACATAAATTGAAGCTATTTACATAAACAATTCATTGTCAAAGTTTCACGTCAATCGGTTAATTACCGCGGAAGATATAGCGATCACACGTTATCACACCCGCACACGCGCACAAATTCACTCAAAAAATACATGACAATAAAGAACATCTTTTAATGCAGAATTTGGTATACCCTAAATGCTTATCCATTTCTAAATACAAAACTTACGGCTAAAAGACAAAGTATTACATAAAACCAATTTAAACATGAAAATGCTCGTCACCCATGTGCTCTGATACAAACAACATAGCTTATCATCCTGTGTTCCGTTGCAAAATATATATATATATATATATATGTATGTATATTGTAACATAACAAGATTACGCCCCAGAATAAATACAATTTAATCATCCAAATTCGTTGTGAATTATGCCTAAACGCAATCTTTTTAGAAATAAAATACAAAGAAGTATAAAATTAACTTAACAAGTAAAGAAATGAAAATAAAATATACTATTTAAAGACAAATAATAATGTCAAGGAGTGAAAGTTAATAAAAAACAAAAGGGAAATATTATAATAAGTAAATACTAGGGAAATAGGGAATGAAAACTTATGAATTAAATAATTTAATGACAATGACAAAACAATAACTGACTATGACCATTACACCCAGGAGGGAAGATCGAAGAATAATAGAAATGTAAATAGTTATTAATAAATAGAAATATAGTGTATAAATTTTAAAACTAGTAAGTAAGTAAAAAGACATTAGTTATAGTATAAGCCTATTAAACTATAGAGAGGTTTGCGAACCTAAAGCAGTTATTTTGTGTCAGTGCACTACAAACTGTAAGTGACACAAAAAATTACAAATAGAATAATATTAAACAATAATCACAAAAACTAGGTAATTTAATAATGTAAGAAAGTGAAAATAACGGTGATAGACGTTAAAAAACAGTGTATAGTGAAAGTGAATAGGAAACAGACCTAGTTATAATATAAACAGTGAATAAAACATAATTTATATAAACCAAGTATATAGCTAATATAATAAGATTAAACTAAGTGTACAATGATTAAAAATAGTGGAATATTACGTTACAAACTAATAATATACATCAGTGACGAAGAAAAAATAAGATTCAACTGAATCATGTCAATTATAAAATATGAAAACAAACCTGTGACCCATAAATATGATTTAGTCAAGAGCTGTACTAAATGAACCGGTAGTTTTAAGAAAGAAACATTATTGTTGAGGAATATTTAAAATAAGCCAGAACACATTAATTTGAAGCTGGACATTTTCTACAAAATAATTAATGTTATACAATGAATGAAGAAAAACTTCAGAAATAACGAGAAGTATAATGGTTTAATAGAATACACTGAAAATTGAAGGCTAGAAGATAAATATCAAGAAGTAATCTGTAAATGAAACTACAAATTTGGTGAGATTGTTCCATCATGCTAAGACAAACATTTAATCAAACATTACTCAATTTAAAGCACAAGAACAGTGAAACAATATAACAAAAACACTATAAACATTATGATTATTTATTTTATTTGTTCATTGTAATTTTATTATTAGTTGTTCCTGTTTAAGTTGTTTCTTTTGTATGATCCAAAGGACCCATGACTCAACACGCACACACAACACCAAATTTTTTTACAAGACATAATGTATGACTTTGACTGTACATAGACTTTAATTTTTTTATTAACCCTGAGAAAGAGTTTTCATGTTATCAAACCTAAAGGAGCTACTAACTGAAGGGAAGGGCATTGAATGTTAATAAATATCAATATATGTTAAAGAGAAAAGAATAATAAAATTTTATTGAAATTGAGACAAGACCGAATAAGAGTTTAATTCTTTATTTTAACAGAGCATTACATTGATGAAGGGTAAGATTAAGATTTAAGACTTATATTATAATACTATAAACTATAGAGATATTACTTGATTTAACATATTTGGCGACCAACTTGAGGGCTAGGAAAAGTAAATAAAGAATAAATAAATAAGAATTGGACAGAATTATAGTTGTCATTTCTAGCCGGCGATTATACAAAAGTAAACAAGATGTCCAAGAGAGGAACCTCATGTAGGAGAAACAAGACAGCTAATACTGATATGAATATGGAAGAGAAGGAGGCTCAACCTGCCATAGAAGTGGAGGTAGAAGCCAGCAATATGGAAGAAAATCAACCTGACAAACCAACATATACGGAGAACGTAAGCATACTGGAAATGATAAGGCTTATGACCAAACAATTAAGGAAGACAATAGAAGAATTAAAAAATGACAGTAAACAGTCGGAGGAACAATTAAATCAGAAGATAGAAGAATTAAAAAATGACAGTAAACAGTCGAAGGAACAATTAAATCAGAAGATGGAAGAATTAAAAAATGACAGTAAACAATTGAAGGAACAATTAAGTCAGAAAATAGAAGAACAAATGACTGAAATAAGAAGGGATTTAAAAAATCAGGTGGAAGAAAGCAATGAGAACTTGAAACAGCAGATTTTAGGGGAAATTGTTGAGATTAATCAGAAAATGGAACAGTATAACGAAACAATCAAACAGCAAATTTCCGAAACCAATGAACAGCTGAAGCAAACAAGTGTGGAACTACAGCAATTTAAGGAAGATGTATGCATACAGATTGACCATGTAGAGAATAATAATATAATAAGAATGGAATCAATGCAGAAGGAGACACAAGAAAAAATAGAAAAGGTGCATGAGAAAGTAGAAAAGAAAATAGGGCACGTAGAAGTCAACATTAATGGTATAAAGAACCAAGTAACCAATAATAGGAGAAAATGGAAGAGATAAATCAAAGGGAACTGGTGAATATACGGGAAGAATTGGAGATGATTAGGAATAGGGCATTTCATGTACCTAACTTCGTACTTTCCGACAACAGAGAAATGATTAATTTCAAAAACTATAGAAAGAATCCTATGGAATTCTTAGAAAGGATTGAAGAGAATATTACAAAAAACAGAGAAACCAGATGGACTGTAACCAGAAGTATGTTAGACGAACACTTTAAAGACATGACAGATAACTGGTGGACAGCCACCCGACATGACATAAATGACTATCACGAATTTAGGGCATTGTTTAAAGCCAAATGTTGGTCTGAAGCCACAAAAAATATAGTGCGAGACAATCTGTGCAATGGCAAATATGATCCACAGAGAGGCCAATCACCAACGGCATATTTCTTGGGAAAGGTGTGCCTAGCTAGGAACTTGGAACCCAAGATACCAGAGGAGTGCCTCTTATCACTACGAGGAAGGGATTGACAGAGCAAGACTCTGCGGACAAATTAAAACAATACAGGCCATGGCAGCACTATTAAAAAATTATGAGCATGAAAACTATTACCGCAGAAATAGACATAGAAATGACAACCAGCTGAGAGACAGAATTAATACTGCTAACAATAATAACCAGAGTAATAATGGCAACCGTGATGATCACGAGTAAATTATGTTAGATCACACAATCGAGAAACTAACCGTGGTTATAGAAGACAACATTATCAAGGACGCAGGAGCCTCGAACTCAACCACCAATACCCAAATAGTAATAAAGAGAATACTATAACAACAATAATTACAACAGAAATTATTCAAGAAGGAGCGGAAGTAGTGAAGATAATAGGAGAACAAATAATTATAATTCAATGAGGGACACCAGTGAGGAAAGACATAATGTAAATAGCAACGATGTTCACCATAACAATGATATTAGGGACAATGACAATGACCAGACTTTAAACGAGAGGCGGCAGTGAGAAATCATAATGGCCCATCACTGATCCGATCTCCTGGGTACCAACTTAGACTACAACACCACATACCCAACAAGACTGTTACAGTAATTAAAAATAATTATTTAGAAAACATACGAGAGGACTTATTAACTGAAGAATCTGCCCATGTAGAAAGTAATAATAATGAAATCACATACATTAGAGCTGACGTAAATGGGATACGAACCGAATTAATGATAGATACCGGGGCGAACGTTTCATTGATTGACAGCACGGAGTTAAATAGAATACAAAGAGAGTGCAAGAAAATTATACCAACATTACCCGTTAATAACGTAACACTAATCGGAGCTACTGGACGCCAGAACAAGTCTGTAAAGAAACAGGTATTGCTAGAAGTGAAAAGTAATGGTTCAACAATCCCCATGATATTTCTGGTAGCAAGGGACCTACCATTTAATCTGTTAGTCGGGTGCGATATGCTAAGGCAGTATTCGGCTATAATTGACCTGAGCAGAGAGAAGGTGTCTCTGATCTTAGATGATTTAGTATGGAAGGCTGAGTTAATTGGAAGCCAAAGTACCCCTCAGAACCGTGCCAGCTATTATGTTAGGGAGGATAAAATTGATGGGTTTAGTTCATTACGAAATAACATAGAATATCAAGACACCGCCAAGCAGCTTAAGGTCAAGTTTGTCGGCCGACAGGCCGTGGGCCGCGATCAGCCGCCTGTACAAGGCGGCGACATTGGACACCCCGTGGACGAACAGCGGCGGCGCGCGACCAACAGCGGAAGCACAACTGGGGGTTGCGCGGCCCGCGCGAAGCGCGGGTCGCGAGTGGTACAGTGTCCCGAGTCTCAGAAAGGACTCCTGCCACTGGGTCTGTTGGAGTTCAATATATACTTTTATCTACTTATGGGGGGGGTCTGAAACGACCTGCGATTGGTGGATTATACCACCGGGACTAGCAAACGAGGTCGCTTCCAGGACTCACCTGGTCGCGGGGTGTATTTACCAAGTCCGGCAATGAGGGAATTGTGGGTCACTCTGTCGGAACGAACATAGAATCGTCGCGCCAGGCGTCTCACGGTGTCATCAAGAGAGCGGACACCGAGTCCTCTCCTCAAAAGACGAGAAGAGTACCTCCGGGGGACTTTGCACGCGAGCTTCAGTCCCCGGTCGAGTACGCGCTGGAGCGTGATTCTATGACCACGAGCCAGGTATCCCCAAACAGGACAGGCGTAGGTAATCACTGGCAACACGTACGTGTTGACTATGAGCTTACCTAGCCGGGGGGTCATTGCCGGATTAGATAGCACGGGCCAGAGTCTACTGAGTTGCGCCGAAGCGCGTTGTCGGATGTAATTTGCATGGGTTCGCCAGGTGAGTCGGGAATCCACGTGGAGCCCGAGGTACTTGACGCTGTTGGTCCAGGGCACCTCGACGGGGCCTACTTTAAGCGGCCGAGGCCGCTTGCGTTTTCGCGAGAATATTACCGCGGCGCTCTTGGAAGCGTTAACGGCAACTCTCCAGTCATCGGTCCACCCGACATACGCGTCGAGTTGGCGCTGGAGCTTAACGGCCGCATAACTCGCGTTCGGCTCTGAGGCAAAAACCGCAGTGTCGTCCGCGAACAGCGACAGTTTCACTCCAGGAACTCGGGGCGTGTCGTTGACAAACAACGAGAACAGGAGAGGCCCAAGGACACTTCCCTGAGGGACACCAGCGGTAATACGCCTCTCCGAAGAGAGAGCGTGGTCTACTCTCACTCGGAAGCTACGGTCTCGCAGAAAGCTGCCGATCAAGTGAACGTAGCAGTCTGGGAGAAGGACCTCCGTGAGTTTGTAGAGGACACCCTCGTGCCACACGCGGTCAAAGGCTTTCTCTACGTCTAGGAAGATCGCAGCCGTCTGTTTGCCCTGGCAGCCAGCCTCGGTTATGCATTCCACGAGTCTCATCAGCTGATGAGTCGAGGAGTGCAGCTCACGAAAGCCGAACTGTTCGGGGATCAGCACGTCTAGTCTTTCTAGATGGTCGCGGATCCTACGCTGGATCAGACGCTCAAAAACCTTGGACGTCGCGGACAAGAGGCTGATGGGCCTGAGGTTCTCCACTCGAGAAGAATTCTTTCCCGGCTTCGGTATCACAATGACGGTAGCCGTTTTCCATTTCACCGGAAAATAGGCCAGTCTGAGGCATGAATTGAACAGGTCAGTGAGGAACTGGGTTCCTCGCTCCGGAAGGCGATGGAGGGCGGAATTCATGACTCCGTCCGGGCCAGGCGCCTTCCGGGGCTTGAGCTGAACAATCCTCTCAGAGACCTCCTCCGGGGAGATGGGCTCCGGTTGGACTGTGATACCGGCCGATAGAAAGCGCTCTACCTCGCGGCAGATGTGCTCAGTGAAGGCCGGGTTCTTGGATGGGTTGGGAGCGAACTGACGCTCTAAACTGTCAGCCAAGAACTCGGCCTTTTCGAGGGGGCGGCCAAGGGGTTGACCGCCAGGTCCGGCCAGTGCGGGGAGAGGCGCGCGTTTGCGCTTTCCCGTTAGGGCACTGGGAATCCGCCAGACATTACGGTCCTCAGCAGGGCCATCCATCTGTGTTACAGCTAGCTCCCAGTTACGTCTACGGAACGCCAGCATGTCACGACGCAACTTGCCGGACGCTCTGTTGAACGCAGCCTTGTCCGCCGGGTCACGAGTCCTCTGCCAGCGTCTCCGGAGGCGATTCCTCTCGCAAGCGAGCTGAGACACCTCTTCGGGGATCCGCTGATAGTCGGGCGTGAGCCCCGGCTTCATCCGGGAGGACACGTCAACCGCCGAGACTACGGCTGTGTCGAATACGGCAACTGCCTCTTCGACATGCTGGGTAGTGTCGAGCGGGATATGCTCTGGTAGGCGGCGACTGAACGCCGGGCCAAAGCGGTCCCACTCGATTACCCGCCGCTCGTCGCGGACGGTGGCGTGCTGGGTAGCTATATGCACACTGATAGGGCAATGGTCCGAGGACAATTCCGAAATGACGGAGACGTGGACCGGGCAATAAACGCCCCTGACCGCGGCAATGTCCAATACGTCAGGGCGGGAGTTAGCCCTCGAGGGATAGTATGTAGGCCCGGTAGGACCCATGACTGTGACCCGAGCCGCATCAGCATACCTGCGTAAGCGGGTCCCGTTTGGGTTCGCCAAGCGGCTCCCCCAATCGGGGTGCTTACAGTTCAGGTCGCCCGCCAGGACTACCCTCCTGTGTGCTCCAAAGACGGCCTCCAGATCGTTCGACAGGAGCTCCGTGTGTGGAGGCTTGTAGGCGGAAACCACGAGTAGACCGCCGAGAGCACCATGGAGCTCGACCGCGGTGCACTCGAGGTTCCGCCGCTGAGGCAGGACAACGCGGTGATGGCGAAGACTCGCCTTCACCGCGATGGCTGTGCCCCCTCCTGCGCGACCCGACCGGTCATCCCGGTGGCACACGTAGTTGGGTAGTCGGAAACGACGATGCGGGGTCAGGTGCGTCTCGCCAAGAAGAAGCACATCGGGCTTGTGACGGGCAACGAACTCTAAGAGCTCAGAATGCCGGGAAGCGAGGCCGTTGGCGTTCCACGCCACGAGCTCGAGGTCTCGCTTGAGGGATTGCCGTGGTTGTCCGTTCATAACAGACCTGTTACACGGCAGGCTTCCACCAAGAGGAGGAACTTGTCCTGGGGCGAGGCTGTTGCCAAGCGTTCCTTGATTTTAAGGAAAGTCTGGGCCACTTTCTGCAAGTCGTAGCTTGCCAGAAAGTCTGAAACGACGGCGAGATCATCGGAAGATGAGGCCGGGGGAGAACGCTTGGCGGCAGCTGCATAGCTGCGGCGGGGCGAGACGGTGGAAGCCTTGGGGGCTGGTACTGGAGCGGGTGGCCGCTCTGGCTTTTGGAGGACGGGCTTGGGTCCAGTGGCAGGCGGTTTAGGCTGGCCCGTGTGCTTGGCCTGGTTCCTAACTTTCTTGCCCGATCTGGGGAATCTAGGCTTGGGTGGCGGCGGCAATGGAGGATCAATTTCCTCGTTGTCCGGCAGCGGGACTTGTGTGTAGTGGGGTATTTCGCGTTCCGGTTCCGGGGGCGCGATGGTGGGTTTGGCCTTTGGAGCTTCGCTCGGGCTCACTGTACTGCTGGGTTTCGGAACCGGAGCAGACCTAGGGGCTGGTTTCCGGACCACAGGTTCAGCGGCTTTGGCCGGTTTTACAGGTTGTCTAGCATCATGTCGAGGCTTAGGCTGGACTGGTTTCTTGAGTTTGTCCAGCTGCTCGCCAACAGCGGAAGCAGCCGGAGCTGCCCCCGAAGTAGTCGGTACCGCAACCTGTTGGCCCCGAGAAGGACCGATGTCCATGGCCGAGGTCCGAGAGGAAGCGGACTCTATGGAATGGTTCCTCTTCGGCTTCTTAGCCGGGCGTCTACGCTGACCAACGGTCACGAAGTCGTCCGACTCGTCCGCCGGGAGGGGAGGTAACGGGTGAGGAAGAGGATCGTCCGTTTCCATCGCTCGAGGCGAATCAGGCGAGTCGCCCGCGTGGGGCAAGGCAGAGCCGAGCGACTCGACACTCGTGCCGTCGCCCGTAGTGGGCATGCTGGCCGAGTGTGGCTGCCGGGCGGAGACTGCAAGGCAGTCCCTGCCAGACGCCAGGGATCTTGGGTCCGGCCGAAGCCGGGTAACCCACGCGACTTCCCTGCTCACGGCAATGCGGGAGGAGCTGGGCTAACGACCAGCTTCGTTAGATACCAGTCCTTACCTAGACTGGTGTCCACTGGTCCCTTTACCCCGGTGGTGTCTCAAGCGGTGCTTACCACTGGTGGGGGCCCGCAAGGATCATTCGGGGCAGTGCTACCTAACAGCCGTGGGCAGGTTAGAGAGAGCACTGATGTTCGGCACTCACCTATGAGCCCAGAGCAGTCCTCTTCTTTCCTGGCCGGTGAGATGGTAGCCGGCGACAGGCGGTCCTAATAAGGACGACTTCTGCCAGCTGCTTCTTCTACCAGCTACTCAATTCACCGGCAGCAACTGGCTCCTGGATCTTCTTTCCTGACGAAAGATGAGTTCCTCGTCCTGGCGGAGAGGCAGGCGAAAGCAGCAGAAGCTTAGTGGCGTCCAGCGCAGAAGCTGAAGAGAAGAGAGAGTCCTTTTCAGTCTGAAGTCTGGAAGCGAAGTGAAGTGGCCGTGTCTCTGAGCAATGCGCTTTCACTTTTCGCCTTTATATGTGCTCCCGAGTTGTGTAATATTACCATGTGTTTTCTGCCTATGGACATGCTCCCTCCATGCTTTCCTATCCTTGGCTAGTCTGATTATTTCCTGATACCCTGATTTCCTATACGATCTGAGGGATCGTATGTCGTCTATCATCTGGTCCCTCCTCCGTCTTCTATTCTGCTTTCCATTTACCAGCTCCTCCAGTGTTGATACCATCACATCACATCGTGTTTGCCGCATACAGTGTTTCAATCAAATTCTCTTCCTGTCCTTGATGGTATCCAACACTTTCCAAGCACCTCCTCATTTGTCACTCTATACTTCCAGGAAATCCTTTCCATCTTTCTCCATGATGCAGTATAACGTCAACAATTAGGTCTTACATAGAACTGGCTACTTCCTTCTGTCGACCGAGACACTCTCGTTCTCCCAACATATACGACGACAACTTATGATTCTTGTCCTTGAAAGAAACATCAGTCATTAAGTAACAACAGTCTTTGAAAATCCACCCAATTCATCTGAATAGTTAGCTGGTTGACGTTAGTGTGCTCAGTACTGTATCTGCATTAATAATCATTTCAGGTTCCATTTTGGACACCTGTTTCCTTATCAAGTCGCCCACGTGCACACGGGTTTATGAAATCAGTCTCTCGCGAAACTAGAACGGTGAGTAGGGTGGGGATTCCGAGAGAATGACATAGTCGCGGGTGCATTCTGAAATCAGTGTCCACTATACAACTATGCAGGCGATATAACTGTAAAATTATAAATTGTATATGTCAAGAAATTAAAGGAAGGCGGTGCATAGTGTGCGAATGAGGGCCTTCTGGCAGGAGAGGAAAGGAAATGATATTCGCGTGGTCCACGGCTGGCCTGTTCGTGTAAAAAATAATAATAATTAAATGAACAAATATACATATCCAAACATCAATTGAATGAGTTCTGTATTATCAGAAACATACAATCTAGAATATATTCTTGTAAAAGTCTTTACAAGTTTATGAAACTGCTCTCCAATGTATAATTTTTATCCCAAAGAACTGATAAAAATCACTGAAATTTCCTTTTCTTCCACTCTATAATAAATTTCTCTCATTTCTTTATTATGTATCTGTCTGTGTGTCAATCTCTCTCTGTCTCTCTTCCTCTGTCTGTCTGTCTGTCTCTCTCTCCCCCCCTTTTTTCATAATTTTCTTATCTTTCTAAATCTTTCCCTCTCAGTTCCCTCCATTCACTCATCCAGTGCTTAATGGAAGTTTGTTTTTATTCGTAGGCCTATACAGTTTATAATACTCAGTTTTGTTCATCAATTAAAAACGAAATCTTACCTGAATTAGTTCAGAAGTTGCTAAAATGTTTTCGGATTGCTACGAACAAAATCCGCACGACAAGGGGGAGTGGAACAATGGAAAACCAAACTAGTACATTCGTCGTACCGTGTAGTGTTATTCATTTCTGAGACGGATGCCATTAGACAACGTTTTCAGCAGGAAATGTCTGCCGAACATGATAACATATTTCGCGCACGCTGCTGTAAAAACCCCTCTGTACCAGGGTTACACATGGCAGGGCAGGAACGCCAGCCGTGTGACAATCGATATGTCAATTTCTCGATATCGCTGTTCGGTGTTCACCTTCGCATTTTCGCTACCAGTTCTTTCACATTTTCATAACTTTATCGACACACACACACACACACACACAAGGAACTTTCCGCTTTTCTCACTCTCTGACGTAATACTTTATCTTCCTTTTTATATTTATATACGGACATGTCGTGCTTCCTATCGGCCAGTTAGGAACCGACAGTGAGCCTTGTCAAGTCACCACCAAGTTAGAGCTGTGCCAAAGTTCGAAATATGAACAGATGTGATTCTCAGACCGATGATAAGTAAGGCGATTTTCCTTTCTTTTCTTGGGCAATTTTATGGCGATCGTGGTACTGGAAAACGCTTTTTAATATTATTTAAAATTATTTTGTAATATTCTCTTGATCGCTGAAAAATTACTTTTAGAAAATTTCCAATTTTGTTTACCAGAAACTATTTATTCAACTTAGTAGCTACAACTTAGTAGAACAAAAAAATAATAATATTTAAAATTACTCAGATTAATTAAAGCTGGTTCAGATTATTTTTTGTGATGTCTGGCGTTGCGAGTGGGTTAAGTATGTGATGCTTGCTACACTTCGTGCCTGAATATTTAATATGGCTGTACCATGAGGTCCGTGAGCTATAGCTTCAGCGTATCCCGAAGTTAATACTGCAATTTCAGAACAACATTTAACCAAAGTTAACAAAATAATGGTTTAGATACAACACATAATTTAACAAACGTCATTCAAAGAAACCCTTGATCGGGGTGAGCACTATCGTAATTAAATGGTAGTCAATCCTACCAAAGCGTTTCATTAACTTGGGCTTCAATAAATCTCACACACATACAAATATATATATCTTACACCTGTCGATTAGAAATGCACATTATTTCTTTTAAAGTTTTGACTACAATTTTAAGAACATTTTCGTGTACCGATTGGCAACGGATAAATTGTGAATTATTTCTTAACACTTTAAATGGGCTTAACGACACCTTTTATATCAATAAGTTTAATCTTTCTTTAGCAGTCTTTCTTTAGAGTGTTAGATGTCTATAGAACGATCAAAAGAACAAAATTGGTCTAGAAACGTCACACTGGTAAACAATCTTCAAAAAAATAAATAATTAATTAAATTTTGTTTTCCAATCTGCTTGTGCGTTTCCTTAGCGGCAAAACTTATGTTTTCATTGTCGTGTGCGTTTGATACTGTCAGTAGTGCCATTCAGTCGATACGTTGATATTACAAAACGTCTCTGCGATATACAAGCAGTCGTGTTTTTCTTTGACATCTTTAAATTCAAAACTATCAGAAATCTACTAGTCGCGTTGTCGTCGATTCTTTAACGCGATTCTCAACCACTTACAATGTTTGTAGACTACACGACTTTTTAATGATGTTCCCTTGTTCTTTTCACAAAACGTTTTACGTAATTTCGTGGCTAAAGAACAAACAAATTAATAAAATTGTATCATCTGATTTTTAATAAAACAGGTGATACAATGTAAATATCCTGAACAGTTCTGTCGAACAAGATGTCGATGTGATTTAGAAAAATTTTGGCTTTACAACATATTCGTAGAAATAAAGTATACGTTTTTTAGATTCACAAATTGTGTTATATAGTTCATAAGCAGTATTATTTGCACAAAAGTTAATATTGTGAAAAAATTGCTTAGCTTAACAGCACTTCAACATCATTCGATATTACAGAAAATGACTCTTTTTGTAATAATTACTGTAATTTTCTTAAGCGAGAAGTCTCAGCACGAAATGCAAAAATTTTAATATTTCCTCTCTAATTCAATTCCACATTATTGTAGACCAGTGGTTTCCAAAGTGGGGTCCGCGACAATGTTTCAGGGGGTCCGCAGACACTTTTAAGAAAAAACAGAATATACCGTAATTTCCTCCGATTTTTAATGCTCTAAAATCTAAATTTTAGAATCTTAAAACAATTAGTAGAAGATTCCAGTATTTTTTTTTCAAACTAATTGTAATTGTAAAAATAATTTCTAACTAATAACTTTAATAATGTCTTTAAATCGTGTCGTGTAGCAGATCTGTTTGTCAGTCGAATTGACTACACCTCTCTCTTACACTACAAGAAGATTCGCTGGCAGAACTTTCAACTGACAGTTCATTAAAATTATACAGTTTTGCAATTACAGGTTGCTGATGTCTGGTTATATGTAATGACTGACTATCCTGAACTTGCAAAAAAAAAAGCTTTGAAGTGTTCGACTGTGTTTCCCTCTACTTATTTATGTGAAACGGCATTCTCTCAGCTCACGTACTTGAAGTCAAAGTTAAGAAATAAACTTGACGTCGAGAGTAACTTAATATTGAAATTATCAGACATTAAACCCAATATTGCAAAGCTAATTGTTCAAACGCAGCTTCATTGTTCACACATTAAACTATGTTTCATATCATTAATATTATAATTTTGCAAGTTTAGAAAATTGGATTTTAATGCATTTTAATTAAAATATAAACGTTTCTATCATATTTACTGTTTTATTTCAGAACTCAGACGGGGTCCGTGATTTTTTAAAATTATTTGGGGGGTCCGCGGACTGAAAAGTTTGGGAACCACTGTTCTAGACGGTTCGCTGGATTCCCCAAAGTTGGCTGCTACACATACTGTATGCAATTCAGTATACATTCTAAAATAATATTTTCGACAATATAGGTTACTTGTTAATGCTCTCAAGATGGACCATACCTTTAGAACAGTAATATAACTGCAATATAAAATTCTTACTTGTTTTAAACTTATGGCAAGAGTCTTCCTTGGTGCCAGATACCTTCATTTTAGATAATTCTTCAGTTCGTCAATAAATTTTGCCTAAAAACGTAATAAATCATTAATAAAATTGAAAAAAAGTATAAATAAAATTGAAAACAAGACGATCTCACTTCCTAAAAAAATTAATAAATAAATAAAACTCGTTTAGCGCATGGCATCGCTTAAAACTTGTACGAAAATAAAATAAATAAAAACAGTTGACTGTAAAAGCGTTTGATTAAAACAGGTTACACACATACACACACATTTTTATTTTAATATAAAGTTATATATTCATTTTAAAATTTATGTTAAAAATACTTTTTTAATATTAATTCTCACCGTGTTAAACAAAAATGGTTCAGAAGTGTATATTAGACGTTACAATAAAACAAATACTTATATATAAACTTTATATTAAATCAAACATACATGTGTGTGTGTGTGTGTGTGTGTGTGTGTGTGTGTGTGTGTGTGTGTGTGTGTGTGTGTGTGTGTGTGTGTGTGTGTGTTATAATAATAAAATTTGCCACACGTTGATAGCGTCACATCTATAACAATTTAAAAAGGTCCCGTAATGATATAACTATTACTGTGGAACTCACCTTTTTTCCGCCGTTCATTTCAAAAATTCTGCTGAAATCGGCGTTGCCAACTCTTCTTCGTAACTCGAAATAGGTTTGTTTATTATATCAAAATCAATTCTATTTTTAAAACTATCGGAAACCAAACATACAGTATTACAGATAATAATGGTTTAATTATCCATTTTTCAAACCCTTTAGTTACACAATAATGTTCCAGATTATTTAAGTCAAATTGCCTGGCTTACTTTATTTATTGCCGGTTGGCTATTCTGTTTATCAACCGGTGATAGCAGTAAAACGATGGTCGATTTCGTTTAATCTCAGGGCGTGTAAATGTCCTTTTGGCTACAGAAAAAAGTATTGAAACACACAAATAAAAGTACAAGCTTTACAATAAATAAACAAATATCATATATTTGAAAAAATATGGACGACTATGGTCACAAACTACGTTCGAAAGAATTAGTGTTCCTAGGTTAAGTTGGTTAATACAGTATTGAATTAATTTACAGTTTTCGCACAAGAAATAACTAGAATAGTGGTTTTAGTGTTAGTTTTAATTGTTCATTATCAAAATAAGTCCACAATTTTAATTAGTGAGTGTGAAATCAGTGTTATTAGTGTAATTCACTTTGTCTGTCTTCGTTACGTGATAATTCAAAAATAGCTTATCCTTAGCGACTGTTGCCTCATCTCAGGTCCAGTTAAAATGTCTTGGGTATAGTTGGTTTTCCTTTTAGTAATTTACCCACTCCTGTGGTCCGCTTGGAACTGCTTTTGGATTATTATTAATAATCTCTGATGCTATATTCAGATTTTTATTAGTTTGTTCGTTTTCTATTACTTTTTTTTTAATCTCAAGCTCTGTAATTTCTTCAGTTTTTACTCATTAATGGTCACTAAAGAACTCCCCAGATTATTTACCTAAATTTGTTGTTGCTAGGGTTAAAATACGAAATTTGATTGGTGGACATGATGAGATATTGTCATTGAAATACATTGTCTTTCTGTACAAAATCGGTCAAATATATTTAAATTGGTCTAATTCCCTTATACTAAATGTGAATCTAAATCTAATAACATCATTGTCTTGCTTTTAACTTGTACAGCAATTTGAAACCAAACAAGGTTACTTTTAATTAACAAATAATGATTTTACGTTTTTACCACCTAATTTTCTTAATAATTAATTTTAAACTACTTATTTCGAATACATTTTTGTTGTGCAGACTAATATCATTAAACCTATTCATATTACATTCATTATTCACTAAACCTTGCTGTTATACCTTAAAATTTACAATTTTCTAGTTTTTTATATAGGCCTAGCAGCTAACATGTCTGAAATCCTATACCTACACTTATTCTAACAAAATGATATTTATGTTGTTACATTAAAACATCTTCTACATAAACAAACTAACATCATTACTTAAAATACAACATTTGTTGGTTTCTAAACCTTATAAAACAGTATAATCCTTTACTTATAGACAAAATACATAATTGCCTTGGTCTAACTTTAGTACAACAGATTATGTATTGTCTATTAGTCTTAAAACTTTACACATAACTTCATGAACATAAATAATTAAATATTACAATATATCTTACCAGTTTTAAAGAATAATAATGAACCTAATACTCATAAATGACCTATGATTATTTTAAAATCATCACATAATAATGCAACTTAATATTTTACATTTTCACAGTTAAACAGTTCGTAATTAACAACACAGTCTCTTACAACAAATCAAATAAAAATTGTTCACACGCAATAAAATGTCAACTAATATAAAACACAATTGTATTACAATTATACCGCCCGATTATAAAACACAACACTTCACTAATAAGCACACAGTATCGCCCGACAGTAAACTCGAACCGCACTGTAATATATCGCAACTATAAGTGAAACTGAACGTCGTCGAGTACTGGTATTTATACCCCCCCCCCCGAAATACTAGATTATTCCATACTGCGCATTAACAATAAAGGAAAACATTAGAGCGTAATTCATTGCGGCCTTGACACAGTTCGCGCGGCTTCTGGCAGTCTAGCTAATGCGTCGAGATTCACGTACGCCACACAGATTCAGCTGGATTCATCAGGAACATTCGATAAACACGTAGATTGTTTTGTAATGTCGTAACACTGCCCTCTTCTTAAGCCTGTTCGTCCCGAACTGGCAAACCGTCTCAGAAGTAATACTTAACCAGGCGATCTAGGTGGACGTCCTTGCGAAAGATAATTCTCCGGTTCTTCGAATTCACTCTCGTGTGATCCGAAACATCAAGTTCCCAGGAATGCGAGCCTCCCGCTCAACCACTAGTTTTGCTGGAATCACTCCTGTTGCGTCATTACTGATGACCTAAACACCACTGGTTAATCCAAGTCTGTTTGGTTCTCGTCAACAACCTCTTGCGTAACTTCATCTTCAGCAACTTTTCCCCCGGGCCCTTCTAACAGCTCAGGAACAAGCAAGAGTCTTGTCTCGACACCCTTACTGGGCTTTCCAATCACTTCTTTTGTCGTTACACTTATTTGTACTTCCTCTGCTAGTTCTTCCTCCATTTCCGCTTGCAATAGGGAGGGTTCCTCTTGACCAGTCCTGTTGACTTTTTCTTCGACTAATGCCACTTGCTTAATCGAATGGTTGGTATATCTTGTCATTTCAGACATGCAAAGCTTTATCTCTCTTGGCCAATCCTTAGGACATTCTCTCTTAAGTCCACAACGAATCCGTAGGCATTCATAATATCCGTGCCAAGAATCACCTCATCGACAATGTCTGCAACGAGCATTTGGTGGCTAAACTCGAGAAGACCCAGGCGTACACGTACGTCTACCTTTCCTAGCACCTTGACGGGGTTTCCAGTCACAGTCTGTATTGTACAAGAGGCTGGCGGTTGCTGACTAAGTCAGGGCGCACAATGGACACTGTTGCGCCTGTGTCAACTGTAAATGATGTTGGTTTACCTTCCGCAAATCCATTAACAATAAAGTTTCCACTAGTCTTATGTAGCGTGGAAACTGTGTGCTGTTCTGAGGCTTTACTTCTCCAATTGTTGCGATCACTCTCTTCTCTCGGTATCTTCTTCTCCCAACAGTCTACCTGTAGATGACTTCCTTGAACTTCTGAATTGTTTGTCCGACAACATTGTTTTTCTGCACCCATCGTAACGGCAATGTGATACTGGGATCTTCTGACTGCAATGTGATGGCACAAACTCATTAATGTAGCGGGACGCTGACTTGGCAGCTTCAAACTCTAGGGCGTGAACAAGAGCTTCTGAGCTATTTCGTTGTTTTGCCATTCGTAACATTTGCTGAAGTTCACAATCTCCGATGCCATCAATAAATGTCTGCACCGTAAACCTTATTCGGAAATCTTCTGGTGCTTCAGGGTAGCCTAATCTAATCAGTCTGCCGATATTTGCTTCAAACTCTTGAAGACTCTCCCCGGAGCGTTGTCGTCTTGTTCTCAACTAAGCCTAGTACACATCTCGCAAATGTTTATCACCGTAGCGTAATTCTAGAGCTTTTATCAACTCGGCATAGATGTTCTGGCTGTCAGGTAGCACTTTCTGTAGTAGTTCTGCCGCGGGTCCCTTTTAATCCAAGAACGAGTGAAACTGCCTTGTCTTTCTCTGTCCAACTATTTGCGCATGCAGCAGTTTCAAATTGGCGGAGGTACGTTGCCCAGTGACTGCTTCCGTCAAAGGTTGGAGCTTTGACATGAACTGTCCCTACTGCAGGCAAAATGACTTTCTCTATTAACTTATTTTCTTGTCTTTTTCTGTCTTTATCATTGGTACAGTCTGTTCAGAAAATTGTTTTGTTTGAATCATCATGCACTGTTCAACTTCACTGTTAATTTGTTCTCTCATGTTTGCCATTGAGTTTTCTACTGCAAATATTTTTGTTAACATAGCTTCTTCCACACTCAAGACAGATTTTTCTACTTCGGCTATTTTATTTGACATGGATTCTTCTACGTCAGATATTCTGGTAATTTGATTGTTAACCTCACCTCGTAATTCACCTACGTCACCACGTAGGAGACCCAATTCTGCGGTAGTATGTTCTTGCATCTGCTTTTGTTTTGAATTAACACTTTGATGTCTTCTGTTTCGCGTTTCCGTTTCTCTGCCTGTCGTCCTTCCAACTCCAGCAACAGTGCTTTTTGTCTTTCTTCTTTTTCCAGCAGTAGAGTTTTCTGTCTCTCTTCCGCTTTCTCATCCTGTCGTTTTTCTGCTTCTTCCGCTTCCTGCCTGCGTTTCTCATCCTGTCGTTTCTCCGTCTGTAACAGCAGCGCCTGTAAATTTTTCATCATCTGATTGGCATCCATTGTTTACCAATTAATTAGAAATTACACAGTCTTGTACGAGTTTCCACTGTTAACGGTTCTATCCCACTTCTGACACCACTGTTACGACGGTTTTACTGATCGTCGTATGGTACAGTGGAAAACAAAATACAAGACACCAATTAAGTCTCTAATCACCAGCTTTAATTTTCACAGTTAAACAGTTCGTAATTAACAAAACAGTTTCTTACAACAAATCAAATAAAAATCGTTCAAACGCAATAAAATGTCAACTAATATAAAACACAATTGTATTACAATTATACCGCCCGATTATAAAACACAACACTTCACTAATTACGACTTGAACGCACACAGTATCGCCCGACAGTAAACTCGAACCGCACTGTAATATATTAATATATCGCAACTATAACTGAAACTGAACGTCGCTGACTACTAGTATTTATACCCCCCCCCGAAATACTATATTATTCCATACTGCGCATTAACAATAAAGGAAAACATTAGAGCGTAATTCATTGCGGCCTTGACACAGTTCGCGCGGCTTCTGGTACAGTCTAGCTAATGCATCGAGAATAACGTACGCCACACAGATTCGGCTGGATTCATCTGGAACATTCGTTAAACACGTAGGTTGTTCTGTAATGTCGTAACAATGATATACACACATTCTGAAGATGACAGTTAATACTGTTTAAATATTGTAATAAAGCATATTATTGAACAAAAGAAACAAATATTAATAATAATTACAATAAGAATAATTGTAAGAAAATATAAATATATGTATATTAAAATAGAATAATGTGTAGAATAAATAAATATATACATATATATATAATATATTATTATGTATAATAATAAACTAATTATATTATTCTAATAATAGAATAGAATAATAAATAAAATAATTTCTGTGTCCTTTTTAACCTGGTAGAGTTCGGTTTTTGAACTATTAAATTATTTATGTTAACATTTTATTATGAATGATGTCACAACAGAAGATATCGAAAGATTTAGCGTTGGCGATAGGAGCATAAATTGGCGCCCAAAAAATGTTTCCAAAATATGTCTTAATGGCTTCCACTTTTACCGTTTTGATAAAGTTGTACGGGGAGTGCAAGAAATTGTATTCACTCGGAATGTAGCATATAAATTGTGTGGGAGGATCACGCACACCATTCTATCGGTCCACATATTGGAACGTGCTCGTTCCATTCTGTTAGACCTAGGTATTCATGCGTTTGTGTGTAATCTCTTGATTTCTGTACCATTCGGTGAAGCCATTCAACCAAGTACTTTGTATCTAATCGCTGTCTATATCAAAATTATTTATCTTTAGAGTAGCCTAGTGAATGAAGTGGCACTGTCACCTTACTAAATTTCAGCTGCGCCTGGCAAACCGTTTGTGCACATTCAACGTACACAGCTTGTCGCTTAAATTTCCGTTTATCACTTAAAATTCCGCACTCTACTTAATTTGGTAATTTATGGTATTGTATCCGTCGTCGTCCCCCCTCACCGCCGACGCACTACTACGTGTACGTACGCTAACGTCGGACTTCGTGTTTCGGAAAATACCGAGCCCATAAAATTTTGCTTGGCATACCTTGTCTTGTTGTTGACGTTTAAATCGCTCAGTCACGCTATTCTCGTGAATACGTCGAACACGGTCAAGTACTCAGCTAGAACGATTTAATCTTAAAAAACATCGTACGTAGTATAACTTGTGTACCTTTTGTATACACACGCGCTCGCTGATTAAACATCCGAGTCAAGCGTTTTCGACCACACAGTCGCCTTCGGTCCATCTGGGAACTCAATACCTTCTTGCCCGTGAGGATAAAGTCATCATCATAACAATATCCGTTTGGTTTTGTTGAGGCCGGTAGTGCTGGTTTACTGACTAAACCTCTCTTTTTCTACTCCGAACACGTAGGTAGGTCTACTGTCTCCTAGAGCAGTGGTTCTCGACCTTTTTAAGTCCGCGACCCACCTTGAAGGATATTACACTTCATGGGATTTATAAGGATGGGCGCCGGCAGAATTACTTGTAGGGGTGTTATTTTCAATCATATTTTTGCTAACGTCGAGAATTTTAAGCCCTGTATTACGCTTAAACAAATTATACATTCTTCATTCAAGGAAGGTAAATATGTAATTCAAAAGACTAATTTACTCTGATAAGCGCATGCTGAAATTAAAATCAAAACAGTTGTTTACTCACCGAACATATCATTAGTTGCTAATGTGGCGGTTGGGGCTGCCTTTTTTCACATAAACTGTGGTACGTTGGGTTCAAGGGTAGTTAATTTATGTCGTAAATCTGAGTGCACATCAAGTCTATTTCTATACTTGCTTTTCACTTGAGTAAATATATAAGTCAAAAGACTAATTTACTCTATTAAGCGCATGCTGAAATTGAAATCGAAACAGTTGTTTAGTTACTCACCGAACATATCATTAGTTACTAATGTGTCTAAAGAGGCGGTTGGGGCTACGGGCTACCTTTATCCACATAAACTGGGATACGTTGGGCTCAAGGGTAGTTAACTTATGTCCTAAATCTGAATGCGCGTCAAGTCTATTTCTGTACTTTCTTTTCACTTGAATCAGAGATGAAAATCGCTTTTCACTCAAATATAAGGTGGAAAACGGCATGAGCAACTTTAATGCCACTTCCGAAAGATCGAGATACTCACCTCTTAATGTTATCCAAAACTTTGTTAAGTCTGAGTCTAAAAATTTAATCTCAATGCCGTAATCACGTCAGACATCACACAGTTGTTCTATTAATTTTTACTGACCACATGTTTGAACTTCAATATACAAAAATGGGTCTCGAATTGAATGCATTGTAAGTTTCCAGAAAGTAACTTTTAATTTGGTTACCGGGAGTTAAACACCAGAGAGATGCCGGTGAAAAGCAATGGTAGAGCGCGAATAACATAAATGTAGAATTTATCCTACATACAAACCGTGTTAAACAATACATCTTAGTTATGTAAAGGGAATAGGTTTCTAAGACATAGTGAATAAATTTCTGAGTTTCACTTCGCGACCCACCAAACGCCCCCCTCGTTACCCAGCAGTGGGTCGCGCCCCATAGGTTGAGAAACGCTGCCTTAAAGTTAGGCAATACACGACACGACTGGGGTTTGCGCGGCTCGCACGAGTCGCGAGTTGCGAGTTATGCAGTGTCCCGAGTCTCAGTTAGGACTCCTGCCACTGGGTCAGTTTGAGTTCTTTATATATTACTTTCCTACTTGTGGAGGGTCTGCAGCGACGCTCGATTGGTGGATTATACCACCGGGGCTAATAAACGGGGTCGCCTCCAGGACTCACCTGGTCGCGGGGTGTATTTACCAAGTCCGGCAATGAGGGAATTGTGGGTCACACTTTCGGACCGAACATAGAATCTACGCGTAACCGAGAGCGGACACCGAGTCCTCTCCTCAAAAGACGAGAAGAGTAGCTCCGGGGGACTTTACACGCAAGCTTACCGGTAAGTCCTCGGTCGAGAACGCGCTGGAGCGCTGATCTATGACATCGAGCAAGGTATCCCCAAACAGGACAGGCATAGGTAATCACGGGCAACACGTACGAGTTAACTATGAGCTTACCAAGCCAGGGGGGTCATTGCCGGATTAGATAGCACGGGCCAGAGTCTACTGAGTTGCGCCGAAGCGCGTTGACGGATGTATTGTGTATGGGTTCGCCAGGTGAGTCGGGAGTCCACGTGGAGCCCAACGTACTTGACGCTATTGGTCCAGGCCACCTCGACGGGGCCTACTTTAAGCGGCCGAGGCCGCTTGCGTTCGCGCGAGAATATTAGTCTACCGCGGCACTCTTGGAAGCATTGACGGCAACTCTCCAGTCATCGGTCCACCCGACATAGCGTCGAGTTGGCGCTGGAGCTTGACTGCCTCATAACTCGCGTTCGGCTCTGAGGCAAAAGCCGCAGTGTCGTCCGCGAACAGCGACAATCTTACTCCAGGAACTCGGGGAGTGTCGTTGACAAACAGCGAGAACAGAAGAGGCCCAAATACACTTCCAGCGGTAAGGGACACCAGCGGTAATACGCCTCTCCGAAAAGAGAACGTGGTCTACTCTCACTCGGAAGCTACGGTCTCGCAGAAAGCTGCCGATCAAGTGAACGTAGCAGTCTGGGAGAAGGACTTCCGTTAGTATGTAAAGGACACACTCGTGCCACACGCGGTCAAAGGCTTTCTCTACGTCTAGGAAGATCGCAGTCGTCTGTTTGCCCTGGCAGCCAGCCTCGGTAATGCATTCCACGAGTCTCATCAGCTGATGAGTCGAGGAGTGCAGCTCACGAAAGCCGAACTGTTCGGGGATCAGCACGTCCAGTCTTTCTAGGTGGTCGCGAATCCTACGCTGGATCAAACGCTCGAAAACCTTGGACGTCGCGGACAAGAGGCTGATGAGTCTGAGGTTTTCCGCGCGAGAAGAATTCTTTCCCGGCTTGGGTATCACTATAACTGTAGCCGTTTTCCATTTCGCCGGAAAGTAGGCCAGCCTGAGACAGATATTGAACAGATCAGAGAGAACTGTATTCCTCGCTCCGGAATGCGGTGGAGTGCGGAATTCATGACTCCGTCAGGGCCAGGCGTCTTCCGGGGCTTGAGCTGAACTATCCTCTCAGAGACCTCCTCCGGAGAGACGGGCTCCGGCTGGATTGTGATACCGGCCGATAGAAAGCGCTCTACCTCGCTGCAGATTCGCTCAGTGAAGGCCGGGTTCTTGGATGGGTTAGGAGCGAACTGACGCTCGAAACTGTCAGCCAAGAACTCTGCCTTCTCGAGGGGGCGTCCAAGGGGTTGACCGCTGGTTCCGACCAGTGCGGGGAGAGGCGTGCGTTTACGCTTTCCCGTTAGGGCACTGGGAATCCGCCAGACATTACGGTTCTCGGCAGGGCCATCCATCTGTGCTACAGCTAAAGTTAGGCAATCCAAACGTATCCTGCTTATAAAACCCCATCTTTGTACAGTAAGATTCACTAGATATGAATCAACCGTTTACGTGCTAACGGCGCAGGTTATGTAATGCGCATGCGTCAACAGAGAAACATCGCTTAGTTTTCTCTGAGACGCTGTGGAGGTTATTGTGTGAGTACTTTTCAAAAAACATCAGCATTCATCAAAAGTGAAGCGTTTAGTTTCATTTCGTTTGAATAAGAACAGCGTAATAGTAATAGATAATGCCTCCTACCACAATGTACAAATAAATCCACCTCCAACATCATTAACAAAAAAAAGACAGACATGATTAACTGGTTAAAAAACCGTTACATTCCTTGTAGTCCATATAAGTTCAAGCCTGAGCTATATGCACTAATTAAACAAAACAAACCAACTTACAAAAATTTTAAAATAGATGCTATTTTGGCAAACCATGGACATTCCGTTTTATGACTTCTACCTTATCAGCCGGATTTTAATCCTATGGAACTGACTTCGGCAACCGTGAAGAAGCGTGTTGAAAGATAAAACGTGCATTTTTCTGTAGACAGTGTCAAAGGAATTTTATTGTATTTCTCCTGCAGACTAGAGATCAATACGTGACGTCATGAAAATTTAAAATGACTACTATCAGCAGTTCACCTTTGCAACCAAACAAGGAATGTGGTAACGTATGCCATTCCACTGCACCCATCACTGTAATACTACACATAAAATACGTTTAACACAGTTTCGGCGTGACTTGACTGTCGCTCACAAGATTTCTTGTAGCGAATAAAAAAACACACTTTAACAAAATTTCAATAAATTACACTTACATAGAATGTACGAACGTTGAATCTAATACGCACACAAAATTACAAGCAAATACGTATGAACAATGTTTTTAGAACCAGTAATACCCCACCAAAACAAGCACGCCCTATCATTCAGTAGACCCCCTGCGCGCCTGCTCCTCAGGCGTCTCGTCAGCAAAACTGATGTGCGTACAGTACGTGAGATCGAACCAAATAAGCGATGCTGTAACAGATCGTTTAGAAAGTAATGTAAGACGAGATAGCAGCAGTGAAGGCAATTTGAGTGATAGTGATAATAGGCTAACGGTGATAACAGTGACGGAAATATTAGTAGGGTGAAGAACTGGCCTAAATAATTATTGAAATTGCATGTAAGTAAATGTGTTCTATGGTACTTAAATAGTTTCAGTCTAATTGTTGCATTAATATTGTCTCTCGTGATGTTTACGGATAGTTTACACCTGTTTGTTTTTTAAACACACACACACACACAGACACACAATCATTTCACGTACGAGGCTGTTATTAATGTTATTTATTCAAACAAATTAAGATGCCAGAGCAATGTGGATCATATTACTACGTTTTTTCGTGAATCCTAACATGTACACAAAGTGTACACATTCCGAAATATACGATTGTTGGTGTCTAGTCTCGACTTTCGAGAAACATTGCAACAGACACAGCACGCGAAGTCACTGTTTACAAAATAATGGCAGTATTAAACATTTTATAACTGTGAAATTTTTATTACATTGTCTCTTTCTGTTGTGTCTGACGCTTGTTTCGTCTTACAAAATGTCCACGTTTACTGTCGTAATCGGAATCAAAACTTACCTACTTCAAAATTTTTAGTAGGTCTATTTAGTAACTTAGTAAAAAAGTAGAGAATTAAATATAAAACGTAGTAAACTGTAAAAACCTTAAAAACAATTAAAAGAACAACAAAAGAATTTTAAAGTTATAAAAATAATTGGTTAGTAAAAAGTTAGGTAACTTAGTAAAAAGTAAGTTACATAAATCTATCCGATCGCGCGAGCGTGTGTGTGTGTGTGTGTGTTTGGTGTTGGTAGGCTGTAAAATTTTGTTTGGTAAAGTATTTAGCAATATAATTAAAAACGTAGCTAATGAATGTACAAAAACAATAAATACATAAAAAACGTTAAAACTTAAAAATAAACAATTGAAAACACTATAAGGATCATAGACAATAGAAAACTAAATAAATAAAGTTATAAATATAATAAACCGAAAATAATTGTGAATCAACAAGGCAGTGTAACTGCTTTATTTCAGCTGTTATAAGCGATATCAGTTTTTAAATTTTAGTACTTTTACAGGGAAAACGTAAATTTAATTATTACCTTTCATCTTTAATTAAAGAAGCGTAACTTTGGCACATTAGGTATAAAAACTTAATCCGTCTCAAAATAGATTACTCATGTCATATGTGCGTCTTATTCACAATTCAGAGAGTAGACCAATATTTTCAACTGCGTTAGTAGACATTTTCCTCTCTCGCGGCTTTCACTGCTCCCGACTTCTCTCCACTACAACCTACGCGCTGCTTCATGTCTGTTTAATTTTACAGTATGTCCTATTCTCTTATGTCCATTTTCTCCATTATGTTCCTCATATGGGAATGGATGATTCTTTACGTATTCATGATTCTCAGCTATTATATCTAAAACATTTCTGTGTCCCAGGTCGTTCCTGTCTCCAATTCTATAATTTTTTGTACCCAGATCAACTCTCACACCCGAGTAAGGCGTTCCGTCGTGTCAGTCGTTCACAGTGGCAACGGTTATGCCTGGTACAACTTACAGTTTCTGTAACTTTGGCACGGAGTACATTTTCTGTACGTGAAATAAGCTGATTCGTCGATGCGCCATACAGGTCTTCTACACGACCTAATACTAAACTGTTCAATAAATGTTTATTTACGTACTACGCTAATTTTACCAAAGGGTTTGTTGTTTTAGTAAAGACTAAAGAGTAAAGACTCTTTATCCTTGGGAATGTTCCGTCACAGTTACTCATGAATATTAATATTACCATGTTTCGCAGCCAAGCAACCAGAAATGTCTCGGTGCAGTAGAGAATATTTCTCAACTTACATTTTTCTTATATCGTTTATTTTATTTATGCTGTAATGTAAGATGACATCTTTACTGTTTCATGACTTTGTTAAATTTTAGATAACTATTAATGTAACCTTTTTCGATAGTTACTTTCTTTGTTACTACAAATATAAGTAGCAAGTAACGAGTTCTTTTTTCTTTAATTTTTATAGCTTTATCCGTACAAATCCTGTCTAGTATAAACCCTCCCCAACGATACCGTTCGGATCCGGCGTTAAACTGTAGGCCTCATATACCTGTGAGAGACTCTATAACACACGCACCACGGGTAAGTTTATATGTGGGGCAGGTACAAACTAGTCGAAAGACTGAAGGACCCAATAATAATCCGTACTAATCTAAACAATTGTAGATACCCATGAGGAAAAACCTGTCGCACCCCTGGCTCTGATACGTCGTAATGTCTGTTACCCACCATTAGGCGAGAAACAGACCGAGTACGATGCCATGCGTGGCGATAACGGATGGAAGTATGCGATCGCGCGCGATCCGCTGACGTACGTCATCGCAACGGAAGGGGCCCCATACAGAATACGATTAAACGGGCCTCCGTCACGTTTGATTAGTATAGTTTCTGTTTTCTAAAAGTAATGTTATCTAGGAGGTATTAAAAGGCGTTAGCTGCCTATTTACTTTTTTAAAAAGCGCAAAAGTTAAGAAGTCGTAGATGGTGGGTTCATTCTATAAACCAAAGGCGTGAGGTGTAGACCACATTCCGTGGCAACGGCAACATATTTCCATGAATCTTCCCTTTTATTATTCTTTTTAAAATCATTTAGTCCTTTGTCTAAAGTATAGGTCTTGATTGAACCTAAAAAACGAAATTTAAAAACTTTACACATTTGTCTAACATTTGTCAAAATATGTATAATATTTAAATGTATATAGCATGTTGTGCAGTATTTATCAATACATGTATCGTAATTTATATTTAACAAAAATCATAGATTTAATTAATAATGTACGGTAGTTCATAAATTGTTAATTAAAAAAACAACAGGAAAAATCTACTCACATAAATTTACCTCAATTATTAATTTTTCTTCGTGTAAATCCATTATGATTCTTGAACGATGCTCGCCAACTGATGCGTTAATGATGCGATGACGGACACCAACTGAGACTCGAGCTATTCGTCCGTCATCGCATCGCATGCCGACGCGCGCTAGTCATCGCAACGTACTTGGTGAGGGGATTCTCATAACGCAACATGGCCATCAGTTTTCATGCGATGACTTGCGTCGTCGCATCGCATGGCATCGTACCCGGTCTGTTTCTCGCTTAGACTATGTGAAGAACTGGAGCCGACTACGCAGTTATCATGAACTAAGTTGAAACGGCTTTGGAGCCATATGTGAACAAAGAGAATACCGTAACTCAATAGAACCTACGCTAGTCGCGTTTAGATGCAGAAGCATCTTCCAGCGGAATGATGGTGACGTAAAAATAATTATAAAAACTGGACTCAGACCGCACAATTTCGATTTAGCAGAATTAGATGAGGTTCTTGAGGGCTGTAAAGGGTTATACTAGGAGAGTTCTTATTAGAAATAATATTAAATTGGAGCCAGGCATAACTGAAAGCTTAAATGAGAAAATCTCCCGGTACAGAAAGGAGTGATGATCCAACTAAACGGAGAGAATGGATCCAACTAGATTTGCAAGAAGAAACCTTGACTATCATCCAAAGGGGAAGAGAAGTGTGGGAAGACCCCGTAGGCGATGGTTGGATGACTTCCATTGAGACTGGAACAGGTTACTAGTCTAAACCTTAAAGGATGACGACGACAGAAGTAGATTAACAAAATTAACGGAGGCCTGTATCAACGAGTGGACGATTGACGCTGGGACTTATGACGATGATGACGACGACGACGATGATGAATCATTATGAAGATCGTCATGATAATGATAACGAGGGCGATGACGATTGGTTTAAAAACGGTTAAACTGTCTTGCGCCGACTTGAAAAAAACTCGCTATTGAAAGCGCCAAGAGGCGCCGAGGAGTCTTGCAACATGCGGCAGACAGTGTCTAGCATTGTAAATAGAGCAAATCCTGGATAAAAGTACCAATACTACATCAGTGTCAATACGAATATTTTAACTTGTAATGAAAGCATTTGTATTTTTCCTTTTTATTTATATTTTTATTTGAACTCAAAACACTCTAAAGACACACAAAAAAGTGATTTACGGTTCAGATAAGTTCGTTTCAGACTTCTAGAAAAATGTACTGAAAACAGTTTTTATACAACACAAACACACACACATTCACTTCTCCCGAGTTTTGTACTTCAGATAAAGACAATATTGGCACAGATTTATAGCTTATTGATTTCAAATTTTTTGTACAATACGTTGATAACACAGTTACAAACCTCATTTCTCCGTGCCTGTTAAGCGTCCTTGGATTTTCTAAAGAACGGGAAAGGTTTTTGTAGCAAATGTAGTTTTCTCAGAATACTTTACACGCGCGCGCACTCACATGTATATAAATGCCAATAACTATGTTTCTCTCCCTTCTACCTCTCTTTTCCTCTTTTTTCTACCTGTCTTTTTCCTAATGGCCTTCTGTCCTTGACTGTTTGTTATAGGTAAGGGTATTTTAGTTTCTGAAACACAGAATTCAACTTCAAAGTAGATGCCATCACTTTGTTACCCCCCCCCCCCCGACACATGACATGGCTGATGATGCTACGAAAGACTTGGTAAAAGTCTTTGTATGCACAGTATACCCTAGGAAATGCTTTCGTATATTCCATTGTGGTCCAACTGTTTTCACCTTGGAAGCCAAATTCTGGTTGCAAACTACGATTGCGGGCCGAGTCAGTGAATCCATTCCACTATGCCCATACATAATGCTTACTCTGTATTAATAAATTATTAAACAGGCTATGAAACGGTTAGTAAATTTTACAGGCATTTTTAAATGACATGTTTTATTAAAGGTCTACTTAAATATTTTACAGAAAGACCTGAAATATTTCTCATTAAGTTTATGCAACTTGTGTGTACAAAAGAATTCGGAATAGCCTTATATTTTTACAAGAGGCAAGATTTAGAGTTACATTTTAAACAACTCACAGGGGTCCTGAACCAAGTTTAAATCGAAGGTCATAGCACCTCAGATTTTTTTCTTTTATTTGATTTTTGGATGTATTTATTGTAACTTAAGACTATTTTTTAAAAAATCACCGAGCCGTTTTTTCAAAACGGTAATTTTAAGTTAAAAATAAATTTTTCACGTATTTTTGAAAAAAATTGATATATTTGTATAATATTTCTCGAAACAGGCACTAAAAATCTTGAAACTAGTTTCACTTAACAATCAAAAGTTATTGTGTGTAATGTTCAATAACAAAAAAAAAATATATGTGTATGACAAATTTTATTTTTTTAGACTGTACGAGTTGCATTATCTTAAGTGACTGAAATAAATAATAATATTTCCAGAACAGTGTGTATACAATTATTAGGCATGTAAATTTACATTACAAGTACAGTGTAAATAATATTTTTAGCTATAATAAATTAAATTATACAAATATTAATGTGTAGAAAACATTAAATATGACAACTATTGTACTACCCCACGGCTTTCAGCAATTTAACCGCATACTCTGGGTTGATGCTTCTAACTTTGTATTTAGACCATGTTTTTTTGAAAATCAGAACGCACAGATCCCATGGCCTGTTCACTAAAGAAACTAAGTCCTCTGTGCATTTTTGAACAGAATAGGCGACATGAAAAAACACTGCATGAACTTTCGGAGTAATATTAATTTTCAAATCGACGTAACTCTTACGAATTGAATTATGTAATCGTCAAACTTTGGATTGAGAACTGTAGCAAAACAAGAATTGACAACATCTTGAAAATCCTTTAAACACTTGACATATTTAAAACAACCAATATTTCATTTTGCGCGCAGCACGTCCACTTTATCCAAGGGGATTTTGCAAAAATGCCTGCAAAAGCAGGAGTTCCGTGAGTTATCTCTTGTGCAACATGGCCCAAGTCAAACTATCTTCTTCAAATTCGATTAACATGTGTTTAAATATAATATTAACTACACCAATCATTAAGTGCAGTTCCGGTGGCGGTATTATATCAATTATTTCAGTGTTTTCATTACCTGAGATAATCGGAGGATATATGCAGTTCTTATAGTTTTTAGCTTTTCCTTTATTACTTTCTGCTTTTTCCCAGGCATCATAATTTTATAAACAATCCCCAATTGTTCTATGTGCACCACATACATTTAGTTTGTCTTTTAATGCAGTACACCGTGTGTAAGGAAAACTGCTTGCATATGACATAACACCTGTTAGCATATTTGCAAGTATCAAGTTTGTGGCAAGAGTTCCTTTAAATTCGTTGATACCTAAAAGTGACCATAGCATTAAAATATTATCATAATTTTCTTGCGTACATGGCGCCAACCCCAGTAAAAATAACTTTTTGACCCCAGAATCCTTAAACTTTTTAGGTGCAACACCTTGGTTATAAGACTAGTGAAGAGGGATATCACTTTCACAATTCGATTTGCCAACTGACTGAACCGAAAGACAGAATTTCAAGAAACCTCCACCACCATCTATCCCAAACTTCAAATGGACTTGCTCAAGTTGCCTATTTCCTTTTACATATTCAATTAATCCCTGTAAATTATTACAGAACACTACAGTTTCTATAACATTATTTTTTAATGCCTGTTGCGAAAATATTATACAAATATATCAGTTTTTTCAAAAATACTTGAAAAACGTATTTTTAACTGTTAAAAATAACCGTTTTGAAAAAACGGCTCGGGTGATTTTTTTTTTTTTTAATTGTCTTAAGTTACAATAAATACATCCAGAAATCAAACAAAAGAAATAAATCTGAGGTGGTTTGACCTTCGATTTAAACTTGGTTCAGGACCACTGTGAACTGTTCAGACATACCTACATTTTAATGAGAACACTGAGGAGAATTCTGACGCATTAAAGATGAAATGTCTTGTGATTTGTATAGTGGCTATTCAAGGTAATGTCTTGCGTGAATCCTGTGATGATTTATTCCTCTTTTAGTTTTAAATATTTTCATTGTATAAAGGACATTTTAATGAAAAAAGGTCATTTTAAATAATAAATTTGTGTTAATGGTTATATTCACAAAAACAGATTAAATTGTTGCACACCACTTATATAGACAATTCCTCATTAGCGCTTTCGAGCCTTTCAAGTCGAGTTTCAAGAATTCCACAGCTCATCATCAGATCGGAATATCGGCTCATCTGATGATGAGCTGAAAGGCTTGAATGTACTAATCGGGAACTGTCTGTATAGTGGTGTGCAACAATTTAATTTCTACTTGAATAAAGACATGTCCACCTACACGGATGGCGACCCTTAGTTACATTTCGTGATTGCCTAGCAGATGCCGTCACCAACCGTGTGTAAGCGAAGTCCATCCTCACTGTTGGGAACGCTGATCTGTTACTAAGTTTGTACAGGGCTTAACCGATACATTCCTAAATATTATTCTAATCGAAATATAGTGTAGAAGCTGTAAATTAAATAATTACCGGCCAAATGCAAACTGCGGTAATCTTTGCATAATTTCCAGTGCAGTCAAATTCTTACAACATTACGATATAATATTCAAGAACAATATCAAAGTAAACTTTGAAATTGACTTTAATGAAGTGAGAACTTCATATACGGCACTATGATGCCCGGCTCACTCCCGTACACCTCGCGCTCCTAGGACAATAAACTGACTGAACTCATCACGAATTAGCCGAAACGAAAAAGTAGTGTTGCCAGGCAGGCAAACCTCTTTTTCCCATACAGCTAGCCAAAATTTCACCACTGCCTCAAATATACGCGCTTTAAGAAAAGCGTAATATTTTAAAGAATGTGAGCAAATTCTAATTGCTTAAATATTATTACAAGAATAACGTAAAAATTACAAATAATTTTATTCTTTAATTAATCTGTTTGACATATGATCACATCTGATGACAAAATGATGACACCAGAGCGCAGCACTACGGTAATTTCTTTCATCATAGTGTATCACGTTACATTATCGTTAACTTCAGCCCCGCCACCAGAGAGCAGCACCAAACAAGATTTGGTGATTTGACAATCAACTTAATTAAAACAATAATCTTTTTAACTTTGTTTTGTAAAAAATTGAATTATTATATTGAGTAAATCATACTGTTATACATTGAAAAAATATTATTTGTCACATATTGTTAGTATGTGTATGTATACTGAAAAAATAATACGACGTGTCTGTCATATGATTTTATTTATGTTCATTGTAAATCTCGATTTCTTGTAATAAAATACTTATAAACCCTACTATGCCCTCGTTTAATCCATTCACTCTTATTTCAATCTTAATTCTTTATAGAAAAATCACTCTTGCTCCAAATACTTAAGAACAACCTTTTATACATTGAATCACTACACTCGTCACTGGATACTGAGGTTGCCACTTCGGCGTGTATCCCATGACATTCCTTTTTTTGTATAAACATTATCACATGTTTCTATCATTATGTCTATGTTTCTAGTCATGAAGAAAGTAATGAAGACTCGGCGGCCGTGCCAGAGGAAGAGAAACAGCAGGGCATATCGGTAGAAGTGAACCCGGCGCAGACCACTGCTGCAGACAGTTCTCCGCAGGAGAAACCCCCCGCTTCTACGGACAAAACGGGAAAAAGTAAAGAAACGCCGGACAGCCCTCAGGACGCTGACCTGACGAACACGCAAATGGAGCCGGCGTTCAAGACCGCCAAGGAGAAAGAGTGCTGGATGCTCTTTCGCCGTATGGCGGACAAAGGTGTTGCCGTTTCTTTCGACACCGTCCTCAGGTAAAAATATATTTCACGTTACTACAAACACAAACACTTACAGATCGAACTGCCAGAATGTTAAACTAAAAAACGTTATTTGCCGAACTTGCTTCTCTCTGATATAGACCTGTGTTTGAATACTGTGCCAAACCAGTTTGTTTGATAGTTTCTACCTATTTACTTATTGTATTCATACTAATTTTATCTTCTACCACAAAAAATCTAAAACATCTCTTCTGGCAATGTTACAGTCATTAATTCGCCACTATAACGCGTTAATTACTTATACAGTAACGAAAGCTTATACAAACTCCGGGTTCTCTTCATATTCCGTCAGTGGCGTGTCTAGGATTTGGTCTGGGAAGGGGGCCTGTCGTATCGGTTTCATGTGAAAGAAAGAATATGTTAAGAATAATCAATATTATAATCTTCAGAGTGGCTAAAAAAGTGTAACAACATCCTGAAATCAATCCCACAAAAGTAATGGTAATAACACAATAAAAATGCATGCCATTGACACGTTGTTTACAAGATACTTATTGTCATTCTACATTTAAAATTGATAACTACAATTTTAATAAAAATAAGGTGAACCAAGAAAGTTTTATACACAATAAAGATAAAATGTTTTAAGAGTTGAATCCGGCTTAATTTTCGTTAACAACTTCTTCCGGGCTCACTGAATTAATTTTTCTATGTTTCGTATTTCAAACGTATCCGGCAAATGCTGTGCCTATCTAAATAATACTTACAAATATAGTTACTACAAAAATAGCGTACACAGCTGAAAAAATAATAAAAAAAACCTAAAAATTAAGAGGCTAACAAAATTCCTTGTAAACTTTTTCAACCCTCTGGGGGTGAAGGCCCGGTCCCTGCCGTCCCTCCCCCTAAATACGCCCCTGTGTTCCGCACTTCTGCCTGCAAACAGATCATCACAAAAGAAGGGCACTTCTCCACTCTTGTGAGGTTTCTACGACCCAAGCTGTGTCTCACTTCTTTTACACCACGTTGACTGGTAAAATATTTTTCCTGAAATTCTCCTGACTGCCACTGTTCGTAAGTATGGATATTCTAGAACCCACTTAAACATATCCTCTTGCTTCTTCATATGACTGTTCATTTACAAGCTCCTGACAATTTTGATCAATCACTCACAAAAGGTGGGCATGCTGTAGACTATAAATTGTTCTGGGTCTACGGTGATTATTTCGACAGCATTTGACAGATATTACCTTTGACAACATAAGTCAAATAACTTCCTAACTTTTAGAAATGTTCAAAGTTCTATTTTCAAAAAACCGGTCAATTTTTTCCATTAATCCATCTCTATCGCCTACAGTTTTTATATATATAATAGGGTTGCTACAGCTAGTGCCGTCTCCCTTCCTTCAACCTGGCTTTCCAATTCTCCCGATGTTCCTATTATCCTTCCTCAAGTCCTATACGTTGCATAGATTCATCCACTTCGTCCCTCCAAGATCTTCTCGGTCTTCCCCTTTTTTCTCCTTCCTAATGGACTCCATTCCGTCACTTTGTTGATCCACCTATTTTGGGCTCTCCGGACATGACCGTACCACACCAATCTTTTTTCTTCGATGTAGTCAATTACACTTCCTTCCGCTTCCATTCTTCTTCTGATTTCCTCGTTTGTTATTCGGTCTGCTCTCGTTATTCCACAGCACCTCCTCCAATATTCCATCTCTGTTGCAAGAATCTTTCTTTCATTCTTTTTGTTAATAACCCATACTTCCGCTGCATACATCATAATGCTTTGGACTATGGTCTGATATATCATTTTTTTAGTGCTTTTCTAATATTTTTGTCCCATATAACACTGTGTAATTGTCTAATCCCTGTTCTAGTCTGCCCTAATCTACTTTTTATTTCCTCTTCCGTTGTGCCTTGTTTACTCAGTGTGCATCCTAGGTACTTGAATTTGTCTGTTCCTCTAATTTTAACATTTTCGTCTACTTCTAAATCTGTTGTTTCTTCATCTCTAATTGCCAGTCTTTTTTATGTTTATTTCCAATTCCATCTTTGTGTATTCTTCATTCAGCTTTCAGACCATGTAGCTTAGATCTTCTTCATCCTGGGCTATAACTACCTGGTCATCGGCGAAGCATAGTGTGTACAGGTGTTCATTTCGTATCGGTATTCCCATTCCATGGCATTTCTGTTTCCACATAGTTAATGCATATTCTAAAAATATCTTAAACAGCGTGCGCGATGTTGGGCAGCCTTGCAATAACCCTTTCGATGTTTTAAACCTACAGACAATTTTGTTACCTACTTTAATTTGTACGTTGTTGTTTTTATATAGATTTTTTACTGCTTGCGTCAGTACTTTCGGTATTTCCAATTGTGACAGAGCTTTAAACATTTCTTGTCTGGGTACTGTATCATATGCTTTTCTAAGGTCGATAAACGCTAGCTGTACTTCCCTGTTCTTCGCTTTTTTCTTTTCTATGATCTGTTGGATTGTATATATCTGGTCCACGCATGATCTCCCGGCTGTAAAACCTGCTTGTTCTTCTCCAATCTTTCCCTCTATATTTTCCTCGATTTTATTTCTTAGCACCCTACCATACAGCCTTCCCATTGTTGCTATGACACTTATGCCTCTATAGTTTTCGCAGGCTTTTCTATTGCCCTTTTTAAATTTTGATGTAATTCGTTCCTCTTTCCATTCCGCCGGTAAATCTTCTCCATTTATAACCTTCTCGAACATTCTTCCTATCATTCTCATAAGTTTTTCGGTTCCGTACTTTATTAGTTCCGCTACTAACCCTCCTGGGCCTGATGCTTTGTTGTTTTTCATTGAGTTTACTGCTTTCCTTATTTCTGCTGCCGTTATAGTAATTCTGTTTTCTGTTTCTGTCTCTATTTCTTCTTCATCGTTATTCAGGAATTCTTGTCTACCCTCCGTAAGTAGGTTTTTATAGTGTGTCTCCCACTCATTGTCTTGTATGTATTGAATATAGGTTTTATCCTTCCTATTCGTTCGTAATGATTTAATTACATTCCATGCTTCTGAACTCCTAGCTCCTCCTATGTATTGGTCTATATTTCTACACCTGTTTTCCCATGCTTCATTTTTCTCTTTGCTGACCATTTCCTTCACTTCCTTGTTCTTCTCTCTGTAATTTCTGTAATCTTCTTCTTTTTTCGTGGACATCCATTTGTTATAGACTATAGTTTTTTCTTTGCTTTTATCTCTTCTATCGTCTCTTCCTTCATGTCCCATTTGTATGTATTATTTCCCTGTTCAGTCTCTCCTAGGGCTTCTAGTGCTGCTTGCAGCATAGCTTCTTTTATGTGTTCATATGTGGTGTTTACTTCTGCATCATACCTAAATTCTATTAACTTTTGATCTAAACGTTGCTTGTATAGGTTCCTTATCGATTCGTCCTGTAATAATTGAATTTTGAATTTTTTTTCCTTACTTATTTGTGTTGCCGTAATTGTCTCTTCTGTCTTTGTTGGCATTTTGGCTCCTGTCCATGGAAATTCCATTTTGCTATCAGTAGTTTATGGTCTGTTCCACACTCCGCTCCTCTCTGAACTCTGACGTCTTTTATTATAATTGTTGTTCTGTTCCTTATTATTACATAGTCAATAATCGACCTCAGCTTTCTTGTTTCCTGTGTCCAAGTTTATTTATGTATGTTTTTGTGTTCAAAGAATCCGTTTGTAATTTTTAAGTCATTTAGTTCACATAACCTTTAAGTCATTAGCCTTTCTCCATTATCATTCAATATCTGTTCTCCAAATCTTCCTACTGTTTTGTCATTTTCCGTCTTCCCGACTCTTCCACTAAGATCACCAGCTATTATGATTTCGTAGTTTTGTTTTATTTTTCTAATTTCATCTTGTAGCGTATTCATAAAGTAATCTTTTTCTGCAGCAGAGCTGTCATCCGTTGGACCATAAACAGCTAGTATTGCTATTTCTCTACCACACAATGTCAGGTTTAGTTTTATTATTCTTTCGTTCACTGGTTCCCATGATTTTATATTTCTTCTGTACCTTTTCTTGATAAGTATTCCTTCGCCGGATTTTGCCCTCTGATCTTTATTTACTCCATTGTACCTTGTATTTCTTCTGTTCCGTTTCCTTTTTTTTTTGTTTCGGTGATGAATAATATGTCCAATTTCATTTTGCTATATTCGTTTAAGATTTCTTTATCCTTTGTATTCCAGCCTTGGATGTTCCATGTTCCGAACTTTAATCTCCTTTCTTTCCTCTTTTTCGTCTTATTTGTGTTTTTCCCTTGGTTGAAGTTATCAATTGTACTTCGACAATCCCCCCCCCCCATAGTTGAGGTGTGATTTCTACCCGGGGATTATGCCTACAGTAAAAAAAAAGAAAACCTATAGTTTTTCTTTTTTTAAAATTAAAGTGCCAAATTTCATAGATATAAGTACTTCTTAATTAATAATGACTTCTTAATAACTTGGATAATAATGGCTTTTATTCCTTTTTAAAATTTATTACTCCACTGCTGTTGCATTTAACTGACTTACTTTAAGTTCTTCTTCCTTGGCAGTTTTGTTTGAATGACCCATGTCAGTCCTGTGATGCTTAGAAAATGAGACACCAAAACACTTATAAAGTATCTTTATTTTAACATTATTTCAACTGTCGAGATGAACTCTACAGCTTCTATTGCAATATGCCCTGTTTTATCATAATTCATATGGCTTGAGTCACAGAAAATATTTAAAAAACAAATTGGAACAAGAAATATACCTATAAACACCAAGAACATGCCTTTCACTGTGATTGTGTAAAAGTAATTTTACTATAAGCAAAATGGTGGATTGTACCATCTAAATTCCAACGGTGGAGCATCATATTAACCAGCTGTCCATGTAAGCTTGTACACATAATGAAACAATAATTTCAATTCTGAAACCTATACCCTTCATACAACCTAATTCATATTCTTTTATGAAAATCCAATGGCGTAGCTAGGCTGTTTGGCGCCCGGGGCAAGGAAATCATCAGCCGCCTCGCCTTCACAATTGAAATGGGACAAAAGACCAAAAATGAAGGCCCATCCAGTGAACAAAGTACTTAATGCAAATGTGTAGATTTTTGTATGAAACCACATCTAGCAAACGTCTTAAGAATATTTTTTAAGTCAAAAATGAGAAATTACATATTATTACCGGTATTCAGTTTGTATACATTTATTAGTAACAAATGTAGACTATAAAAAAATGTAGCAATATAAAAAATGTATAACATAACAACGTTCTAATAAACATGCAAATTCCTTGTAGGTCTAAAGAGCATCATCAAAACAATATCCTGAAGCAACATAAAGTTAAACAAATAACTACATTAAAAGTAATGAAATCACCATTACAGGTTAATGGTTCCATCTTCTATTAATAAACACTTAATATTTATTTTTAATATTTAAAACGAGACATTTTAAAATGTAAATTTCCTGTTCTTAATTTCTGCAAAGTCAGTTATTAAATTATTGTAATCTAAAGACGTAACAATTTAGTTTTCGATTGAAAATATCGCTAGATTTATACCCTGTGGTGAGATACTGTTGGTCGTAGGTAAGATTTAATCAATTTAAGTTTACTAAACGATTTTTCACAAGAAGACACAGACACTGGTAAAGTAAGAAATTTTTTTAAGCTGTTGCTAGTGTTTTGTAGGCTTGATTGAAGAAATGTACTGTAGCAGTCCTGAGGTGTAATGTCCATTTGTTATCCGTTAACTTTTGCCCTTTTTCATGAGAGTATGACGACTTTCAAGTCACTGAACAATTCTTTACTGTTTAGGTCATGTGGATACAGTTTTGCAAACACTGTGAACTTAAAATTGATTTGGGAAAGCTATTCCTTAAAATGTGTAACCAGGGGCGGATTTACGCACAGGCAGACTAGGCACTTGCCTGGGGCGGCAAATTTTGGAGAGCGGCAAAATTTGAGTTAAGAAATGATATTTTTAGATTCAAACAAATTTATAAGTATAAAAGCCAGTTCAATATGAAGGTGCAGTGTTCACTCCTCGTGAAAACCGGAGGGTGAATGTTTTCATTGTTATCATCGATAACCTGGAAATGCAACTTGAAAAAAGAAGGAATGCATACGCAGAAGTAAACCGAAAATTCCAAGCGTTAACTCAAATTAAAGACTTGAGCAATGAAGACCTAAGGAGGGCAGGTGAGAATCTTGTTACAGAATATCCAAATGATTTAGAAAACGCCTTCTTGGATGAAATTATTCATTTTAAATGCTTTCTGGAAGAAGCTACACTAGAGAGTTTTAGTAAAGTGAAGAAGAGAAAAAAAGGAAAAGGCAAATGGACAAAACAAGCGGCACTCCACTGCCAGTTGAGCAGGTTGAGCTACAGCCAACAAAGGAGGATAAGCGGTTAACACCTCTGAGTCATTGCCGCCTCATTCGTAAAGATGATCTTCAGATGGTTTATCCGAACTTAGATATTGCTCTGAGAATGTTTGTGAGTACGGCTGTCTCCAATTGTTCAGCGGAAAGAGCCTTTTCATGGGTAAGAAGAGTAAAAACATATCTCCGCACAAACATGGGAGAGGATCGCTTAAACTCGCTGGCGGTACTGTCAATGGAAGGTGACATGTTAACGTCAATGGATTTTTCTGAAGTTATTGATGTGTTTGCCCAAACAAAATCTCGAAGAAAACTAAATACTTTTGTTATAACTAGATTTTTCCAAGTAATATGTCTTCAGTTTCATTATTTTCATATCAAACATTATTCAGTATTAGTTGCATTATTATTATTTCTGTGCTGTAATCTTTGTATACGATAAACTTAGTTGAGTTGCATATATAGTTTTGTTATAACTAGATTTTTCCAAGTAATATGATTTCAATTTCATTTGTTTCATATCAAACTAACATTATTCAGTATTTGTTGCATTATTATTATTTCTGTGCTGTACTCTTTGAATACGATAAAATTAGTTGAGTTGCATATATAACTGTACCAGTATTCCAGTATTTTCCGTTTGTCATTTAATAAATAATGTATGTACCCATATTTAATGTGATTTTATTTACGTTTCCCATAATTTCTAACTAAAATTAGTTATTTTCTTCTGACAAGTAAATATTTATATTATCAATGTTTATTTATTTTTACATGAAATATAATTCACCTGACAGTCAAAGGAAACGAGGCAGACAATCAAACTGGGGGGAAAGAGGATGTGAAATCGAAGAGGGGAAGGAAGGGGGAATGATGGAGAGGGTGGAGGGGGCGGCATTATCTGCCATGCCTGGGGGCGGCAGTACAGCAAATCCGCCCATGTGTATAACCCCATCATTCACGAACGCCTCAAATTTACAGAGGAACCCAAAGGGCTTAGACTCTTATATGTTAGAGAACAGCTTGAAATTTCAACTGACAGTTTGTCCAAAATTTCTATAGAGAACGTCGCATTTCTTGCTGAACGGTTAATGCAGAATCGTCTGCATACTCACCTGGCATCATGCGCTTCCTTCTTATCCTTTTTGTGATACTGACACTCCATTCATTACATACCTACTCTGCCTTAGAAATTATATTGTCACACAGCTCATTCCTCCAAACTTTTAATTTGTCCGTTAGTTTCTCCAGAAGTGTCAATGCTTGAATAAAGCTTATTCCTTTGGTCTGGAAAATTTTTCTGGATTTTGCACATAGAAGAAAGAATATCTGTCCAGAAAAAGAGCAAGGTCACAAAATTAAAGGTGTCTATCGCATTAATTATTAATGCTGCATCTTCCCTCTTATCAATTGTTTTGGTCGGTGTATCCCTCAGTTTCTCCAATGCAGCGATCACTTCATCCAGCTGAGCGGATATTACTTTCACCACATCGGCTTTTGAACTCCATGTGGTATCACAGTGTCCTTTTAGAGTAATATTTCTAAGTCTTTATGAACACTGCATCTATAACTGAAACAGGAAAAGAAGGTGTTCAGGAAACAGAAAAGACGTTCTACTGTCCCAAAAAATGTCACTGCCTGAACATTTACATGAGCTGCGTGAACTCCAAACAAGTTAGGTGAATGGTTGTCACAGGCAACAAACACAGCTAGTGGATTCAAATCTAATATTCTCTTCTGAACTCCTGAATGGATACCAGCCATTGTTGCTTGATTGTCATACAACCAGAGGCGTACGCAAGGGGGGGTTACCGGGTTTGAACCCCCCCCTTGAATGTTTATACTACTATAAACGACGTCTTCTGTTTTTAAGTGAGCACAGCTTTACGTCGTGAAAGGCAAAGAGACTGAAAGGAAATGAAAAAATACAATTGACACGACCTTGTGGTCGTGATCAATTGATATTTATTAATTGTAAAAATGTGGGATACCGATACTGTATGTATGGTTTAAGAACGAGACGAGTTTCTTGTCAAACGATGGTTAAAACTAAATTCATCTTATTGAATGTTGTTTAGGGAATCGTCGCGATAATGACCGTGGGGTTTGCAGCCTACACTTTGGACAAATTCTGCTGCACTCACTAGCGGCCAGTCCGGTGGTGAGTGCAGCAGAATTTGTCCAAAGTGTACGCTGCAAACCCCACAGTCATTACCGCAACAATTGCCTTAAAAATTATGTATTTTGAACTTATAATTTTTTAGAGCCTAAAATAAAAACGTGTAAATCAAACACAAAAATTTTGAATACTGAAAAACACGTTGCTATGAAACTGTAAATATTTTGTTAACATTATTTAATTTGTCGTATTAAATACTAATTGTTGTACACAGTTTCCGTTCTTAGCTTAATCCTGATGTAAACAAACAAGCATGGCACATCTGAAACACTATTTGCTGCTTGAATATTATACCATAACATGATATAATAATAATGATAATGATAATAATACACAAAATTTTAAATACCGATAATGTCAATTGTAAACAATTTTAATGACCCCCCCCCTTAACAAAATTCTGCGTACGCCATTGCATACAACTGACCTCTCTAATCGCTAAGATTCAATCCATCTCTCTCAAGTTTACTTGTAATAGCTTGTGTGATCCCCTCTGCTGTCTTCACTTCTAAAGGAATAAAATCTATGAAGGCTTCCTTGATATCAACAGAATTACGTTTAATTTCAACAGACCTTATAATCTGAGACATTTTTTCTACATGTGCAGCATCTGGTGTTGTGTCAAATATAATACTTTGCCTTCTTACATGCAGTAATAACATATTTGCGCATTCTTTCTCCTAACAGGCTTATTATTTTATTTTGAATAGTTGGTGAAAGATACGATATACACCCAAATGAGATCTCATGACGGGGTCAATTTAGCCAAATATTTTTAAAAATCGAGAAAGTTTACAAGAGTTTGATCGTTAGTAATTGACTCTCGATGTCTTCTCAGTACCAGATTTTGTTGTGCAAGAGTTTGTACTGTGGTAATGACCCGCTCAAGGATTTATTTCCATGTCTTAGCCGCTTTACTCATTTGTTCCTGAAGTAGATCATCAATAAGTCCCCCTTTGTTTAAAGAACGTTCCAATTCCTTCCATTCCAAAACCCAGAGCGATGAGCAGGACTATTTTCATGATCCTGAATATGGGATTAACTTTCGCCACGACTAAACCCCATTTTCACCATTGAAATGGCTTCTTTGATAGTTTGTTTTTTGTGGAAGTAAAGTGCAACAAAAGCAAAATAGAGATGTTTTAGTTGGAGAGAATCACATCCAAGTGCGATTTACCTTTTCGCCATTTTGCACGGTTTTATAAAACCAATACTTGTTTAAGGATCGTCCAGCTTCATCTTCAGGAAAATGGCTGTCCTTGTTCTGCAACTGACATGTTCCTCTACCATTCACCATTATATCTCGGAAGGATTGAGATATTTCGCTTGGCCAAGCTCCCATATCTTGTAGAGCAGCACCGGGAACACGGTCTACAGTGTTGCTAGTAAAGTTCTGTCCATCGCCTGTAATTTCAAGACTGCACGATGCAACATCAACCATGGTACTAGAACAAACTGAATCTTGCAACTGTACTTTGACACTTTCACAGTTTGAAGTATTCACATCGTTAACTTTACTGTATTTATCAACAGCCTCGTCGCTAACAACATCCATTTTAGGATCAGAAGTTGATTCCTTGTTAATTGTAATATTTTGACACTCATGGTTCGAGTTTCCTTTAATAAAAGACTTCATAAACTCTTTGGAACTTGTTGTAGTTCTTAATTTTTCTTCCCTCCTCTTCCGAAACTGGGCGCCACTGAGTTTACTTCGTTTCTTATGAGCTTCAAATAAAATTAAAAAAATTTCAATAATAGTATTAGTATGATGACATACACGTGATGTATTATAGATATACCCACAAGACACACAAACCACAAACAAACCGCATACTCAAGATACTCATCAATAACTTATGATCAACATGTTCCCTGCGTTGAACCGGGAAGAACTGCATATACGTAGCCTACGTAACGTTTGTTCGTACGTTTACAAATAATATATTCGCCTGTATACGAATAACAGTTAAGATTATCTATACAAAGCTAATACTGTAAGATTATTAGTTCTCCTTTCCAGCACAACTCACTACAGAGTCACTTCAAATCTGTTATAATGAACCGTAATTACGATGCTTGAGCATAAATAGACTAATACTGTTTATCACACAACGTTTATGACAACAGACAAGCTGTCTGGTTATGCTTCTTTTATGAAATGAATAGTCATATCAAAGAAACAAGTTGTTTGTAGTTTTATAAACTGAAAACAATTTTTTCAAGTCTATGCTCACTTTGCTGCCCTCCTGGCTATGCCCCCCGGGGTGGCTGCTCCCTTGGCCCCCCCTAGCTACGCCTCTGTGAAAAGCTTTTAGCTTAGCTGAAAGAACAACAGTCACGAAGAAAAACATGTACTAAGAATAACAAGTAATACGAATCTGAGGTTTAAAAATGAGCAGTTTCAATAAGCTATAAATGAGATAACTGTGGTGATGATCCCATGTGTAAAATGAAAACCAAGTACTTAACATATGGCTGTTTTCCTTCACTGACTCACGATTTTCTTAAATTAGTCACCTCTTCCCTAATCAAAATCTGTCATTGATTAAAGCTGATGTTTTAAAACTCACATTACAATTTATATAGTATTCTGTTCAGCTTTAAAGCTTTTAAATACTGAGCTTTAAAGCAAAACTATTCAACTCCCAGAGCTGCAGAATTCTCTCACTATTTTGAACAAGTTGCATTTATTATTAGTTAAAATCAAATTAATAAATTTTATTTTTATATAGCTGAGAAACACTATGATGAGGTGACCATATGTCGTTACTGTAGTTTTTGCTGTAACTAAGAAAGCAGAAGAAATCAAAATAAAACCTTGACTGCTCTACTATTTCATTATTAATATATATAACAATTATGAAACAGACGATCATTATGGTTTTTTTATTATTATGAATACTATATACTCTAAAAATCCTGAACACTGCATTTTTTTAGTTAAATTTATACCATAATGCATAAATGACAAATAATTTAGTCCTACATCTAAAATACATCCATGTATGTTTCCATGGATATGTATAGGCCTATCTGGAATACTTTACACAAATGTATGTAACTGATAACAATATGTAAAGTTTTTTGGCAAACATGGCTTATAAACTTTTTGAAGGAGGTTATAACTTGTCAGGGATGTTAACAGATATTAACCTTATAAAATTATTAAAGATATAATTAGTAAAATAGTTTACCTTTTTCTTGTCCGTCTGGTGGCCTTTTCTCTATATTTAATTCAACGCGTTTCAGGACATATGCCCCATCATCAGGAATATCCCTTGTTGAAGTTCGTCGATCGTTAAAATATTAAAAACACTGTATATACAATTTTACACATAACAATAAATATAATATAAACATAAAAAACACATAAAATACCCAAATTTGAGACACACGCGATCGCGATGATGGGGCATATGTCCTGAAACGCGTTGAATTAAATATAGAGAAAAGGCCACCAGACGGACAAGAAAAAGGTAAACTATTTTACTAATTACATACTATAAGTGGCCTGGATACCGAAAAACATGGATCTTATTAAAGATACTGATTTCATACTTTAAATACAATCCTCATAATTTGGTGTCCTTTAGTATGATACCTAGCTCGGATTTTCACAAGTTTTTGAAAATTATTATACTCTCCTTCTGCCCTGTTGTCCCAAAATTTTGCTTATTCTGTTTAATATCCACTATATTGTTGCAATTTTTCAAAAATTTTGCACATTTTTTTGGTCCTCAAAACTGAAATTTCCAAACCTGAACACTAAATGTATGAGTATACTTGATAGGATTGCCCAATATCTGCTGAAATGGTTGGAACATCTTAACCAAATGGATGACTGCCGCATCTCCAAAGAACTATTGAATTATAAGCTGAAAGGACGTAGAGGTGTGGGGTGTCTGAAGAAGCGTTAGAATGACCAGCTCTAGTCTATTTGCTTAGGACCAAAACAAACCATATTTTGGTTTAATCGTTGCTGACGATGATAATGATTAACACTGCATGCAGATTGTAGTTGAAATTTTCTATTTGATACTCCATACGGGTTTTTGGGCCCTAGTATCCCATGTTTCAAAAACTGAACAGTATATTCAGGTTTTGGTTAAAAGTATCTTTAATTTGATACAGCATATTTTACAAAATATTCACCCCTAACATTTAAACCCCCTATCTTTCTATTTTTATGTGGATCTATCTAAAAAAACAATGGGTTAAACAACCTCAAAAACCTTTACCTCTGTGTGTAAAGATTTATATCCACTGATGGACACACATGCCATTTTTTATGAAAATCGGTTGACACATTCAAAAGCTATTGTGAGACATACCCCAGACAGCAGACAGGCAAAAGAATGCCAAATGGTTGAGTTAAAACTGAGAACTCATGTCGCTTTTTCACTGAAAAGAAGCTTTTTATCATGCTATCAAATAATCAATACTTTAATAGCAATTGTTAGAATTTCAAATATTTGAATAGAATGTTTACTGATACCTTGAGATCTTATTGATATGGGAATTCAATAATCAAAGAACTTTGTTGTTATTGTAATAAGGCATATTCTAATTGTAATTCACAAGTTAATGTAATTTATTTTGAATGTGTAGCAGATGTTTTACTATTCTGTATTTTACAGAGGCATGCTGACACCAACAGAGTACAGGCTCCACAAAAAGGCACTTTTATCATCATGCTGACAAAAGTCTTTGTCGCAAGATGACGGTGGTGGTGGAAACCCTACATGAAGATAAAAATTAGCATGCACTCTACTGTGCTGTATTACCATAATGGCCTTTTAAAAATGACCAAATATTTAGTGCTTTGGAAGAAACTTACACAACACATTTGGTACAACATAATACTGACTTTGTAAAAAAAAACCAGCACTCACACTATGACCATTAAAATAATAAAAACAACTGATTACTTTGCAACCTGTAAGCCAAGATTTACAGACTACACTTATGAAAATTAAACAATAAATTTGTTTTCAGTTGAAGGCAAATAAATATGTACAATATGTAAAAATTAAGAAAATGTTTCTTTAACTGAACCTAATATGAGGAATATCATCAGGAGTTGTATTTTCATGTTGTTTTGATAGTCTCATAGTTATATTTGGTAACGTGTTGAGCTCAAAGAGAGCACAGGACAAGAAAAAGTTTTGTAACTAAACAGTAGATTCTGATATTAGTTAGGGATATTAAATACTAACTATTTTTTCAGCTCAGTCAACCTCTATTTATAAAACTTTGGGGTGTGCAAATAATATCAGTTAGTCTCCCAGAAGTCTATGGAATTCACAATTTAATACTTATACTAGTTACAGCTAGACATGTTTATGGCCAAGTCAGTTAACAAAAGATGAGCTTTTAAGATATATTTTCAATATCTAAGATATATTTTAAGGTGTGTTTTACTTGGTTGGAATACCATTCTTGCGATGATGGCTCTAGGATTTGCAAGGCACCAGGATTTCTTTTTTTTTGAGAGAGAGATTCCTTAAAATTTGAAATGAGAAAGGGGCATTAAATTAATATGAGTAAGCATCACATTAATATGTTATTGTTTAATGCATTACTAAAGAGAATAAAAACATGAAAAAATTAAATGTACATAATAACTAACAAAAAGTCTCTTCAAAATGTGTTAAGAAAATCTAATATTAAAGTAAGTGTGAGGTCCTAGCCATACCTAGTTCATCTATATGGTAGGGCCGCCTTTTCATTCTTGGATTGTCAGTGTCCTTTGTAAAGAAAGAGATACATTCCCAGTAAGTGCTGAGAATGAAAACTAATGCTACCAACATAGCACATCCATAGTACACTACAGCAACTACACTATGAGCACTTCACAATAATGATAAAATATCTACTGACCAGGGGAAGCAAACACAATTATTTGTGCGACATTTATTTTGTGTTTTTATGAAAATATGTAAAGTATTCAGAAAACGACAAAACATATGTCTGTTTAATAACTATTATCATTTCAGTAAGGATTCATACAAAAAATCGTCCAAACTCACTTTGGACATACAAAACTATGTTATAATCTCAAACAGAAATTTAAGACTAAATGCATAACAAAATGGATGACTTTTACTAAATTCACATTAACATTTAATTAAAATGAAAAAATAAAGACATTCTTGACATATTGGCATATTTACATCAGCTTTTCCAAGTCTGGAAAAAAATTATGATACAATACACACACACACACACTTTTATATTTAAATATAAAATTATAAATTATATACAGAAGTACTGTGATAATGTTTGACTCTACTTGAAGTAGAACATGTGATTTAAAAAATTAATATATAACTTTAGAAAATTATTATTTACAATGAAATATATACTCTTTAAAATTGTTATTTGTTTGAAGAGTATTAATTAATTAGTTATAAGAAATATGTGTTATGACTTAAATACCATTTTATAAATGTATATTCTTTATAATGCCACCAATCACATGTTATAAAAAAGCCAGTTACTTAACTGCACAACAATTTATATTTTTGTACACATTCTATATGCTGAAAGCTGTTCTAATAATAAAACTGTATGTAGTATATATATCATCAGATACAACATTATAGCATAAGAACTGCAATACTGTTTACATGTAATATACAAAACAAAATAAAAAGTAATTACTTGAAAACAAATAAGGCTGTTATAAAACATCTACTTATGCTCCTTTTGCTCTACCAGTTTTTTTATTTTTTATTTTGATTGGAGATCTGTCTAAGTTTACCATAACCCATGAGTACAAGACCATGATATAATTTAATTATTAGTACAGTGTATACAAGGTCATCACCAAGAAGTAGGGTGAGATATCTGACATCACCAGTATGGGCTGGAGATATCTGACATCATCTGATTGAGGAACTTCGCTCTTTGTACCTTACCAGGGCCTTCCCACTTGCAAACATCATAAAATTCACCCCACTTGAGATCACCCTTATCAACAGAGGTCATACTAACAATATTTATTGTCCCATTTGCAATCACCATATTCTCATAACAGTAACTCTTCATGGTCACCAACAAAAAAAACAATTTTAATGAAACTTGAAAAACAAACTTTAAAATACTTGCGCTGCTCTCATAGTCGTTTCTAAATTCCAATCACTATAAACTAATAAATTAAATTAGTATACATTTAAATTAGCTATTAAAATGTTAAGAAAATAGTAAAGAACAAAAATGTGTAAAACAAAGTGTTTTTTTAAATGACATTACACTTTAACCTCAGTGTCTTTACACTTCAGTCAGTGTTTAAACAACTGATATACACTAGAAATCAATTGACAATTTAACATGAGTTGCAGCAACTTAAGTTTAATACTGACACAGAACACAAATTATTATTGATAAAAATAATTAACGTTTAGATTACTCCTTATACTACCTTTCGCTCATTACAGGTTTGTCAGAGGCCGCCGCTGCTAGGAGTTCTGTTTGACACCGACAGCACTGCCGCCGCTTTTGGTGTCAGTGCTGTCGTTCAAAAGATTGTTGTTGTGTTATATATAAACAATATATATATATTCATATGTGTAACACTGTGAGATGTGAAAATGGCCAAGTCAAAGTCAACAAGAATTCAATGAAATGCGAATGACAAAAGTATCAACTATAACTGTATCACTGGCCACTGTGTTGCTATCTACAAATGTGGTGATGTAGATACTGGGCAGGAATTTTTTAATTAGCCAAAGTCAAATTTTTCAGAACTTTTAAATAAATAGAAAAGAAATTGTGGAGTTTCGTCCTTTTGCCCCAGTTATTCTTCTTCCACCATCAAATTGCAGATTCTCCATGAAATCAAAGGCAGTCCTACATCTATCAAAGAGCCATATATGAATCTAATCACAGATAACCCCCTTGCATATGCACGTAGTCCAATGGTGATGCACGACTATCTTCTTTACTGAAAGTTCTGAAAATACATCTTCCCCCTCCAGCAAGCACAAATTTTGTAGTTCCTCCTGTGCGCACAGGAAGATAGTTAGGTTCATTAAATACAAAACAGGAAATACATTTTAAGATTTTTATTGTTGGGCAAATTCACATTGAAATCATAATATGTAATTTATACAACTGAGTCTGATTCCATTTTCTTGTATAACAAACATTATATAAACTGCTGATTGATACAAAATATGGGGAACTTTCATAAATAATGAACACTATTACTTAACTGACATATATATTTTATTTTAGGCAATATTTGTTTACAATCGTTCTATGAAGTCTTCCTGCTCCTCAGTGACCACATCCCAACATTCCAGATTTGCAATTCCATTGAGGGTACCACTTTTGTTCATTCCCCAGGAGTTTTGGGTAATGACTGCAGAAAGCTCTTTCAGGGAGGAAAAATGATATCTTCACACAGGCTCTTTCAGCTTGGGGAATAAGTCAAAGTCTGGTGGGGTCATATCTGGATTGTAAGGTGCATGAGGCGACAATTCCCACTTGTACTTAATCAGCAAAAGGTCACAACAACCTTCCCTAGGTGCAGGTGTGCCATGTCTGTAACGGAACATTATGTAACGAATTATATATTTAGCCAGTGAATCACACAAAAAGCATTTTGTTGACAAAGACAAAGTAAGTCAGAGTTTGGGAGCGGCAGGCAATAAGGTGCCGTGATGGTCAACTGAAAAACAAGTGACGTCAATCCAAAGGAGGGACGGGTGGTGGTGACCGGAAAAAACTGGTTTCACATGCGTATTTGAACTGAATCATGGCGCAGAAACGAAAGCGAAGCGCCTCAGTCTTCAGCTAGCCACCGAACAGTACAGATGTAGTTTACAGTGCGTGTGGACAATCAAGGTAGGCCGAGCAGTTACAGTAGGCCTACCGAGTTTTTTGTACAAAAGTTTTGAAAATGGTAATAAACATGTGAATTAAATCATAACAAAAAATGCAAACATAAATTTGAACTTCTGGAACATTATTATCGATTTTTTGGAAAGTGAATTACGACTTATTGTGCAACAAGCAGGAGACTCCCCGTCAGAAGAGATAACTACAAAACAAGGACATAACCAGTTTCCCACAAATGTAGAAAATTTATTTTTTTAAATAAAATTACTTTTATGTGAGTAAAGAAATAATATCAGACAGAATATGAGATCTCAATAGCATGTGAGAGCGAGTGAAAGAACAAAAGGTTGTAGTAAGCGCTAAAAAAAGTACTGATTTGCCATTGAAGATTTTCTTTTGATTTATTTTGTTTTGAATTATATTTTTTTAAACATTAAAAAAATACGTGTTTTAGTAGAATAAAATCAGATTTCTCATTATAATGTGTTAGCTTAGTTAATTAAGCACTCTACCCGAAACATATTCTCTGTGTCAGTAAGTTCGCCTAAACGGCCCTGGAATTTTTTCTGTAAGCGAGTTTTTGTATACTCATCAAAATTGTTTTCTTCGGGAAAGTGAAATGGTTTCCACATTTCCTCCAAAAAATGTGCTGGTGGCCTTGGCACTTTGGGAATCTTCTGGCTGTTTGAAGGCAAGTCGAAAAGAAAAGAATATAATCAGGGCTTAGTCATTTCGTTTTTTCTTCTTTTTATTTTTTTGAATAGTTACATGTCGTGCAAAATGGGTGGCCCATCCCTGATAGTTTTTGTGCATTTTTCTGCACAATTTTTGTGTGAAGTCATGACAGTACACAGCTGTCACATTTATTTGACATGGAACTTTATCTGTCATGATGATTCGTTGATAATCATAAGCAAAGATTATCATTTGCTGCATCTTTGACTGTGCTTGCCAAAATATTTTGGGTGGTGGGGACACGGACTTCTCAACTTGTTTGACTACGATTTCAGCTCTAGTTAAAAGTTTCTAACTACATTTTTCATCAGTAGCAACAGTTTAAGACATGAATGCTTGCATAACTCTTTCGAGTGAAGGACTTTCACACAGTAGCTATTTTTAACGAATCATTTATGTTTTTACCTTATTTGTTTATTGTTATTCACATAGCTGGATGTCTTGCTACTAATATAGTGGATCTGTTTGTAGATTGTTTCATAAGTACGTGAGATCTGTGGTTAAACATCAGCTCTAAACACCCAAGCAGGGATTTCCAGGCAGGGATATCACTAGCTGCTGGCCATTACCTAGTTTAAATGTTGATTATTTTTGTTATTTTGAATGTTCATCCTCTTCTTTCACAGCACTTAATGAATATTAATTACACTTTCACATGTGAAACTTACTTTTCATTTTGTTTAATTTGTCTCCAAGTCACGTTTATTAACTAATTAGAATTAATATTAGGCATTACCTGTATTAACTTCCCGTCTTGTGACTTATCTGTTTTAATTTCTAAAATGACGCGTTTCGAGGATAAATCCTCATCTTCAGATTTTAATATTACAAAAACATCAAATTCACCCGAACGGGGTCGTCAATTACTTAAAACACATAAAAACACCACACATAATTTTACATTGATATAGTCTCGGCACAGTCCGATGCGCATCGTCTCGTTGCCAACGATTAACTGTTGTACTTTATCCTGTATGACCGTTATCATTGCCCGTGGACACATCGATAACGATGGCCGTGTTGTACAGTAGATTAGATCGAAACGAAACTTTATCATTAAGTAGTTGGTCCGTTTGTAACTTAGAAGCCTTGTATATCTCATATTCCTCCACAGCGTTCATGTATGCACCTTTTTTGCAATTATGAAGCAGTTTAAAGTTTGTGTGGAAGTCTGAGTACTTATGATTATACAGCATTAAATGTTGAGCGTAACTAGATCTTCTTTTCGAGATATCACTTTTGGATAGGTGTTCCTTAAAACGTTCGGCTGATTGTCTGCCTGTTTGTCCTATATAAAATTTGTCGCAGTCATCGCATTCAAGCTTGTGTACTCCAGTTTTCTCTTCATCCGGGATGTGAGTTCTTTGTCCAAACGTTTTTTGATGTTATTTGTGGTTTTGAAAGCCACTGTTATTTTATGTTTCTTTAACCCATTCTTTACAATGACTGGTAGTACATTCGTGTACTCAGTTACTATAAACTTAGTATCTTTTTTAGCTGGGCCGGTTAATCTGCTTTTACTATTGATTTTTACTGAGTGTTTTCTTACTAGCTTGTCTACGATTTCACCGTTATACCCATTAGCGATAGCTATACTTTTGATGATATTAGTCTCTTCTGCTCTGTCTTTTTGCTCAAACGTGTTGAAGGCTGCCATTTTTTGGGAATATGGATGGTACGATTCAGCATGAATAGTGATATTCGTAGTGGTGGGCTTTCTATAAATTTTGAATCTAAATCGGTCATTCACCCTGTTCGGGTGAATTTGATGTTTTTGTAATATTAAAACCTGAAGATGAGAATTTATCCTCGAAACGCGTCGTTTTAGAAATTAAAACAGATAAGTCACAAGACGGGAAGTTAATACAGGTAATGCCTAAATATTAATTCTAATTAGTTAAACTTACTTTGTTTATTTTCCTCGTATGACGTTTCGGCATGATGTTCGCCTTCCTCAGCGAGGTATGATACTGAATGTCTGGAGTTTGTAACGGTTTTTTCTAGTTGGTAGGTTGTGTGGGGGGGGTGGAGGTGGAAGGGGATTGGCGCGGAATTCCGAAGTATTGTATGTTTTGTGTATTATTGTGTCAAAGAGTGCGTGTGATTTAAAGTGTAATTGGTCGTTAAGTATGTTGTTTGGTTGTATTGTGTAGTGTTTGTACATTTAAAACCGCAGTGTTTGTGTAGTGAAAACTTAACACCGCAGAACAATACGAAATATACAAACACTACACAATACAACCAAACAACATACTTAATGACCAATTACACTTTAAATCACACGCACTCTTTGACACAATAATACACAAAACATACAATACTTCGGAATCGTGCCAACCCCCTTCCACCTCCACACCCCCCCCCCACACAACCTACCAACTAGAAAAAACTGTTACAAACTCTGGACATTCAGTATCACACCTTGCGGAGGAAGGCGAACATCACGCCGAAACGTCATAGAAGGAAAATAAACAAAGTAAGTTTCACATGTGAAAGTGTAGTAATTAATATTCGTTGATTATTTTATGTCATGTTCTCTAACATCCTTGGAATAGTAACTGTTAAAAGTAGCAGACACAGTTTCATTTAAATAGATAAAATATGCTCATCAATCAAAGGATTTCATTCATAGTTTTATAACACTTCTAGTCCTCATTTCTTTTTAGTTTTACGCTTGCAAGTATTTACACATATAATACTTGTTCGTATTGTGTCTAAAAGTACATATTAAATTTGTTTCCATTTTGTAAAAGTTCTTCCAATCTTACACTCGCCTTTTGGTTTGTAGTCATATTTGTCATTGGAGCCAATTTTTATGCACTTGGTCAATGTACTCCTGCAATTTTTAACAGTAGTCATCTATTGGTTGCTTCAGATTGTGCATATTATAGCCTACAAATCCAAGCCATGTGTTTGGATCTAACTCTTCTTAGAAATCACATATCATGTGGTTGAATTTCTGACTTGTTTTGCTTTGCAGGAAATAAATTTCTTACTGCCGTGCACAATGATTTTGTATAACTTTAATCTTGTCTCTTTACATGTTTTATGCTCTATTGTTCCATTTATCATGCCTCTGTGTATTCAGATCTCTCCAGATATCTCCCTATATTATGTCCTCTGAGAAAGCTGACATCCAATTCAGCAACTGTGATATCTGCTCTAATGTATGTCCATAAATCATTAGTTTGGAGTGTACTGGGTTCTTTATTTGAAATGCCATAATTTCAGTTTTCTGTGCTGACATTTCTACAAGGTATTCTTTAACTATCTGTTAATGTGTATATGAGGACTGTTTGACAAGACCATGCAAAAGCTGAGAGATGGGCCATCACACTGACATGGTTGGTGTTCATACATCTAGCTTACTTCACATATATGCATCTCACATGTTAAACAGATTCAATGCAAGTGACTGGCAATCACTTCAGCCAGTCAACTTTTGTTACTGCTTGCACGATGGAGAAAAGCAAGTTGTCTCTCTTAAGAACGCTTTTCTTTTTAAGAGGCAAAATAGTGGCAAGTATTAATTATGGTAGGCACCTTTGCTTAAAATAATTTATAAGCTGACTGAGATTTTGCTGCGGTGAAACAAGCACAAGTGACACAGACCTTTCTGGTCACCTTCTGAATTCACCAAGCCAAAAATTATTCAAAAAATCAATGATAAGGTAATGAAGGATAGAAGATTTCTGAAACAGATGGCATCTCATAAGAGCACATGCATCGTATTTTCCACGAATATTTGGATATCCAAAACCTGACAGTAACAGATGTTTCTCATTTGCCTACAATTGTTAAAAAATGTGAAAAGCGAATATTCCAAAGCAAAATTTAAAGTCATTTCACATACATTTTTGCCGTTTTTTTTTTTTTTTTTTTTTTTATAACAGTTAATGAAAATGGAAACATCACTACCAGTCAGAAAGAAAAGACTTGTCAAAACAATTACCACTAAAGAAAGTGAAAATGGTTCCATCAGCAGGAAAGGTTATGGCCACTGTCTTGTGTGACATTCGTGGTAGAGGCTTTATTATTTGGAGAAAGGCAAAAACAATTATTGGAGATAGTGCATCTTCACTGGGTCATTTAAGTAGTGAAATTTAACAAAAAAAAAACACATTTAGTATAAACAATAATGGTCCAGTTCATTCATCTGCAATCTGAAAAGGCACTGCTGTTACAATTGTGCAATAATATTGTTCCCCTCTCTGTATTCTCCAGACTTGGCCCTCTCCGACTCTTTATTTATTCCCAATTATGAAAACATTCCTGCAGGTAAGATATCACCATCAAAGTCTACAGTGACTGACAAAAAAACTTACTTTCCAGAGTTGGACAACAAAAGCTTACTTTATGGAGCATATTACAAAGTAAGAAGACTGTTGGACCAAATGCTTCAATCTTAAAGGATATTATATAGAAAAAATAAATAAAAATAAATGTCGTTTCACACAGACTTGTCAAACAGCCCTCATACAAATCTTTGCAGGCCATCATCATTAGTTTCAATTACTGTTAAATCATCTTTACAATGGATTCACTTTTGATTTTCCCCCAGGACCAGTCGCTATATGATTGTTTTCTTCAACTTGCCTGTCGGACTCAGTCCATAGTTTCTGTTGCCAGTCACTGTAGTTCTTCCATAAGTGGTCCTTAAATGGTTTATTAACAACCACACCTAGAACTTGAAGCTGAGAAGTCATTCCCCCAGGGATTATAACAAGATCAGAGTTCATTTCTGCAATCACATTCTTTATTTTCTCAGTTGTGTGACCATGAAAAGAAATACGAATTGACACGACTCTGCCCAAGTAAAATACCTGGTCAACGTTCCCAAACAATGTTAAGCCCATCGACCATAAATACTTCCATTTTAGAGTCATAGCATTTTTATCTTCAGAACACCATATGGTGGGTCTTCTACCATCGGCAGTTATTCCTAGTGTTACAGTAGTGTGCGATTTTTCATTGCCTGTATATCTAACTATAACCAATTTTACACGCTTTTTGTCCATAGTAACACTTGACGGCATATTGGAGATTGCAAGGGGGTTCAAACCAAAGACAATGGTACCGATCTTGCATTCATATGGAGATAGGTAGCCGATTTACTGGAGACGCACGCATAGCCACAAGCATGTCTTTGGTTTTCAGGGAATCAGATAATCATGTGTTCTGCTGGTTGGGGTTGTAGGGGGTGTCAAACCTAATACAACGGTACCAGTCTCACATTCGTATGGTGATCAGTAGCCAATTTATTAAGGAAACGTGAGGCCACGCGTGGGGAGCTGTCATGCAGTTGGACGGAAAATCTGCACCTGAATCCAGCCAAATGGTTCATCAATTTTCCCTAAAAGGGAATGGATAAAGGATTTTAAGTCATGCGGAAAATCTTTGAACGAATCGGGCCAAATGGATTCGTCGAACTCCTAGGTCGACAGAGTGGGGAGATGTCTAAAGTCTTACGGAAACTTTGCGAACAAAGTCAGCAAAACAAATTTGACCAACTACCTGGTATTAAGGGAGAGTTGGTATAGTGTTTCGTAGAAAATTTTTACGGAATGTGGCGAAATGGATTCAACTCTGTCCCTGTCGCCACGTCTTGACCTTGAACTCATAACACAAGCATGTTGATTCACATGCCAAACCTGTGCAGCTGGCGAATTATACAAAATACAGTACACTTTTGCAGGTACAAATACAAAATTTTTACGTTAGGTGGCGCATATAAGATGGGTAGTTTTCAGGGCATTTTAAGAAAAAAAAATCATCCTCTGATCATATATTCGGGCTAATATGGAATTTAACACAAGCACCTAGAAATAATCTAAAAAAAAAAAGGTTAAAATTGGCTTTTATTTTTCCTTTCTGAACAACGAACAACATGCACAATTCAACACAAATGAGGGTAATAGTTCCGAGTGACTACCTTGTCTCTGACAGCCACAAAACTTGCAAAAACCGGATTTTTTGTGCTTCTACATAAACCACAGGCCAAAACTAGGTGCAGAAGTGAAAAATTTGCACTTTTTATTTGCAAGTTGTGAAAAAATGCATAATTACTTATAGCAATACAGCATTGAAAGAAATGCTCTTTCGAGTTGGTCACTTTTCCAGTGATCTGCACAAAAACCAAGTATTAGTGAAAAACGAGTTCTGCCACAGAAAGGGAGACATGTATAGTAAAAGGCAAGGGGTGGCCCTCGGGCCACCCTGCCTTACTTCGAGATACTTTTTTTAATGTGGATTTCACAAAAAACCGAGAAAGGTTAGTAGTTAGGTTAGTTTGCATGTTAATGTAACGTCAATTTTACCTTATTTATGTTAAAAAAAGTACCTTATTTTGTGTGAATTTTTGCTTCCATACCTAGTTTTAGCCTCTAGTTTACATAGGAACACAAAAAACTCCGTTATTGCAAGTTTCGTGGCTGTCAGAGACAAGGTAGTCACTCGGAACTATTACCCAAATGAGAACAACAGGCTTTGGGAAAAATTTTGCTATTGACAGGGAAGTTACTTGAAGACGGTATGTTACCTGTGTCACCTTCAGTGTAAAGTGATCACATAGGTTCAGCAATATTATTCTTTGAATTATTATAATATTAAACATCTAGTACTTTTTAAACATCATTTGTTTATTATACGAACAATTAACAAAAACAAAAAAATTCAAAACATGTTGCTATGTTGCTTCTAAATAAGAATGGGTGATGTCATAATACTACATATTATGTAGTAGACGTTAGGCAATAAAATCTGATGTTTACATTAATTATGAAAAAAAATCTGAAAAAAATTATGACATTATACTATTATAGTCTGTCACATTCGTTTTGTTTTATAAGCTATTCAGTACACCTACAACTAAACTCAGACTTAGTGCACAATGTTTTATGGATTTTTATGATATGAAAGATTTCATGATTGCAACACCCGGCATATGAATTGATTATTTTTTTCTAACCAAATAATTAGCTTAAATAAATGTCCTAGATTTGTTTACAGATGTAATACAAAAACTATTACTCGTGTTGACAAATTTAGTGAAAACGGTAAATTGCAGTAAAAAATAATCACGTAAGAAATACTGATGCCATTATTACAAATACAGTGGAGTCTCAATTATCCGGTGTATAGTCAGAAACTTGGGTAATCCGCAAATGAAAAAAAAAGTTAATTAACTACTATGTTTACTGGTCAATAAAATACAATAATTTGAAATTTAGTAAATTACAGTTGAAAATAAATGCAGAAGAACAAAAAGGACACTATCAAAAAGAATTTAATAAAGTATATATGAAGATAGTACCAACCAAATGACTAAAAAAAACTTGAGTCATTTTTAAAAAAGGTTGTGTGAAGGTTGTCTGCTTCTGAGTAGAATTCGCTCTTTTCCTCACTGCAATGTCTCTCCATCTTTTTAATGAAATTAAGTCAGGTGCTTGAGCTTTGGTTTACTGATCTACGTATTGCCGTGCCAGTTCCAAGGCAGCCAATCTATCTGCATGTCAAAGTTAAACTTTCTTCATTAGATGAGTCTTTCGATTTGGCATCTAAATTTTTCTCATGAATTGCGCTAATATCTTCATCAACTAAATTCATTTGTTCCTTCATTATTAACCCAATCTTCAATATCTCCTTTATAACAACTTCACACCCATGAATCCTGAGAATTATTTTGTGTACAGTTTCATTCATTTTTTATGTTCATTCAAAAGACAAAAAAAGGTTATGTACTTATACAGTCTGTTATGAGTATATGTGTATTAATAAAAGTCAGATAAAGAAAAAAAGTACCTTGGATAATAATCCGGAACTCAAAAATCAGGATTCATTGTATGTGAATAAAGTTTTGTAAATGAACACAACAGTTTTGAGGGAAAATAAAATATAATTATGAAGTTACTAAATGTACAACAATTTATACATAATAATATTAAAATTTGTGTAATTCATCAACTCAGCCATCCCAATAAGCTTTTTCACCACTAGCGCTTCACATATTTTTTTTCTTTTATAAATAAATATTTACACAAAATAATATAATTAGTAAATGCGATATGCTTTGTACACAAAGATTTACATTACAAAATGGAAGGTACTGTAATGGTTAGTTTGAATGATGGTAGTAGCTATTGCTGAGCGAAGTTGTGATCTTTATGTTTGTTTTGGTTCGCAAAGGAGATTACGTGTTGATCTGCTGTGCACTGATGCCAGCCTTCTCAATGTACATCAGCCGCCTCTCTCGTATCTCTGCCGGATCTATTTCAACTGCACACAAATACATAACGTGTCTCTGAAGCTTGAATACATGTGATAATACAGCACAACAATTAGAATTTATTAACTTAAATAGCCATGTGTAAATCTAATATTTTTATATTATCTTCTCTGTACATGCACACGCGTTCACCTGTATAGAATATTTACACAATTTTGCAAAATTGTTATACTAACACCAATATATACTTGGGGCACATTATTAACATTAAACTTATTGAAGAGAATCAGAAGCAGAAGTACAATGAAATACATTTGACAAAAAGTACCAAAGATGAAATGGAGTTTGCATGTCGTAACATCAGACAACAAGACAAAAGATGGAATAAACATACTATGCACATTTGGACAATATGAGCATAAGAGAAGCCGACCCAAAATATTTTAATTGTCTTGTTGATACATCCTCTTCATTCACTTTTTTTAAATTATTATATATATATACACAAACTTTCAATAGTGAACACTTACTTTTGGTTTTTGTCCTAAACGTTTCGACGTGGTGTCCGTCGAAATAGGTATTTCAAATCCCACTGAGGAAGACGGACACCACGTCGAAACGTTTGGGGCAAAAACCAAAAGTAAGTGTTCACTATTGAAAGTTTGTGTATATATATAACAAAATATTTTGGTAAAACATGCAGGGTCAAAAATGGACGACTAGCACTGGATTGCGAGGAATGGAAGTAAATAGGAAAAGCTTATTCCAACTATGGACAAGTCTGGCTGACTAGAAGTACAAGAAATTATCTGGTACATTTCAACAGTTCATGGAGAGTTTAAAAAACAATTAGGGTGTAAACATTCTGTAAATCAGAAGTTAAAGTTCATTCAACCCCAGTCTCAACTAAAGAAAGTAGTAAATCTGATGATAACATGATGAGTTTTTTGCAAAAGCAGTTCAAAGAATTGAGAGAGCAAAATGTCAAGTTCGAAAGACGTTTTGATAATAATGATGATTGTTTGCGTACAATGTCTAATGAGATGAAACAACGAAATGTTAATATTAATGAGCTAAATGAAAGAATAAGTGATTCACAAAAGAGTATCGATATTAAATTTAATAATATTGAACAACAAAATGTTAAATTTGAAGATAACATTAATAAGCATCTGAATGATATAGACGAACGTTTTAGTACCATGCAAAAACAAATAAAAGAATACAAGTTTACATGGGGGTAGAAAAAGGAGAATAAAGAGAGTGAACTAAACCAGGTAAGCAATCCTGATAGTGGACGAAATAATGCTGTTAGTTTAAGTGCAGATGAAGCAATAGACGACAAGGTAAGTGATGTTGTTAATACAAGTGAAAATAATAGTGATATAACCAATAATAATGGGGATATAGTTGAAAATGGGGTATCTGAGAGTGGTACATTGAATAATAGTAGTGATGATGAGAATATAATGGGAGTAGAGGTTAGTGGTGAGGTAATAAGTGTTAACGAGCTTGAGAGAGAGTGAAAGGAGAGTTTAAGTGAGTATGGGGGCCAGAGGGCAAATTTTCCCTATGGTGTAAGTGACGTTAAGACTTCACAAGTGTTTAATGAGGACAAAGATTCCTCCGGAGGAGACATGTGGTCTCCAAATGGTCCCTTTATGTTTTATGGTGTACCTGGTAAAGCCAGGATGTATTTAGATAATGTTGTAGTGCCCTCTGCGTGGAGTGAGAGAGTTGAATGGGGTTGTGAGAGGTATTATGATATGAGAGAGAGAGAGAGGGGGGGGAGAGAGAGAGAGAGAGAGAGAGAGAGAGAGAGAGAGAGAGAGAGAGAGAGAGAGAGAGAGAGAGAGAGAGAGAGAGAGAGAGATTTTAAGGTTAATAGGGGTTATGAAGAGTTAGTAGAGAGGTTAGAAATTGAGAGAATTGTTAATAATGAGTACTTACCTGGTGACGTAATTAGTACAGTAGCAACAAATGATGATTATATTGATGATAATAAGCACTTACCTGGTGATAAAATGGGTGTAATAGTAGCAGATGATGATAATAATAGTGAAATTATAACCTACCTGGTGATGACAAATAATACTAAGGGCGACTTGACCATATCCAAAGTAGACCTGATATATGATATAATAATGGAGAATAATCCTGTGAATTATTATTATTATGGTATACGAGGGTGGATCAATAAGTACCCGTGTTTGAAGACAGATGGCAGTGCTGAGGGAATTACCATCGTGTGCTACCATCTGTCAAACAACGCCAAAACCAAATTTCAGATGATTCATAGCTCATTGTTGATTTGACAGCTGTTTGTATGTACGTGTTTGTTGTTTTTCAGTAAAATGGAAAAAGAGCAATATCGCTCTGTAATACGCTTTTTATTTTTTGATGGGAAAATGTGCGAAGAAATAAAGGCAAAGTTAGATGCTGTCTATGGGGACCCTTCACCATCCATGACAACAGTAAGATATTGGTTTAATGAATTTAAACGTGGCCGAACATCTGTTTTTGATGAGGAGCAACCAGGCCGCCCAGCAGACATGGTTACTGAGGAAATCATTGAAAAGGTCCAGGATATGATTCTTGTTGATCGTCGAACAAAAGTGCGCAAAGTAGTAGAAGCCGTAGGTGTATCATACGGAACGGTATTTAATATTTTACATGATAGGTTAGGTATGAGAAAGTTGTCTGCCCGATGGGTGCCGCGATTGATGACTGTGGACAACAAGTGGATACGGGTGTCAATTTCGAAGCAGTGTTTGGACCTCTTTAAGCAAAATTCGCAGGAGTTTTGGCATCCAGTCATCACCGTTGATGAAACCTGAATTCATTACTATACGCCAGAGACCAAGCAACAGTCGAGACAATGGGTTTTTTCAGGCGGACCTGCTCCGAAGAAAGCAAAGACGGTCCTCCCATCGGCCGGAAAGGTGATGGCTACGATTTTTTGGGATTCAAAGGGTATAATCCTCATAGACTTTTTGGAAAAAGGATGCACGATCACAGTACTACAGCCGAATTACTGTACCGATTCGACAAGAAATTGAAGGAGACATGGCCCCATTTAAAAAAGAAAAAAGTGCTGTTTCACCATGATAATGCACCAGCTCACTCATCCGGAATCATCGCTGCGAAATTACATGAATTATGTTACGAATTGCTGCCACACCCACCATACTCGCCCGATTTTGCTCCCTGCGACTTTTTTCTATTCCCCAACATGAAAACTTGGCTCGCAGGAAAAAAATTTAGATCAAACAAAGTGGTCATCGCCAACACAGAACCCTATTTTGAAGAGTTGGAGAAATCTTATTTTTTACAATATTAATTGATTTCTTATTTTTTAGCTGGGTTAAATAAATGGCCGGAACGTTGGAAAAAGTGTATCCTCCTATAAAAGGAGATTATGTTGAAAAATTTAAAAAAAATGTAAAAAACTTGCGTTTTCATTCCTAACACGGGTACTTATTGATCCACCCTCATAGTAAATAAAACAGATTTAGATGGGCATTATATTAAAGAAGGTAATATAATGGACTTAATAAAAAATGAATTGTACCGGTATAACATAAGATTAATTTTTGATGATGGAGGTTAGATACATGGATACATGTGAGTGTAATGGTTTTAGAGAATTGGCTAAATAATTTAATGAGTTTTGGTAAACAATGACATTTGATATGACACAGATTGTATATAAATTTGTATTGGCGTTACATGTGTTGTGTATTAGATTAGGTTATGTTGTGATGATAAGGTATCAGAGGATACAGTGTGATGTGTACTCAATGTTAATAATTATGATTGAGTGTATTATGATAATGAGGATTGATTGTTAATAATACTTGACATTTCGGTAATTATGAATTTTATTATGAAATTAAATTAATTTGAGATGGTTTACTTAATTTCAAAATGTGTCTTGGTAATAAATTTGAAAAATTTATTTTGATTTGACTTGTATAATAAATGGGAAATGATTAAAATTTGATGATTAAAATGTTTAATAGAAATTCAGAGTTGAAGTTATAGTGTGACAATTGGAGTATTCAATAGAAAATGAGTACTAAAGTTGTAATGGTTGTAATGTTTATTCAAATTCAGATTTGTAAAGGTTTATTGTAATGTGATGGTGGAAATGTTGATTTTGAGATGTTGTATTTATGAGCTATACAACATGGTTCTATAAAACCTATATAATGTGGTTTGTAATGAGGATTAAATTGTTATAATACGGCTAGTAATGGAGTATGGGAGTACATATTTTGCTGACTATGTATTTTTTATATTGAGTAATTTTCTATTTTGTATAATCATATTTTGTATTGTGTAAAAATAACAATGGTAATCTGAATTGTTAATCGAAGTTGAATATATTTGGATGAGATAATTGAAATCCTGGAAATGAAATCAATAGGGGATTGTATTTGTAATAAGATTGGAAAATTATTGTTTTTATAACTGGAATTAAATTGAGAAAAATTGGTCTCTAATAAGACTTTCAAATATATATTAATGTTACGTATTCTGTTCACAAGAAGGCTATATATATGGTAAAAGAATAAGGCTATATGTGTATTCAAGTATGTAAGATAAGAACAAAAAAAAAGAAAACCAGTACTTTGATAAAAGCAAACCAGTAGTCTAGGAAGAAACCAAATCAGTTAAGGATATGGAACAGTGAAAGGCCATTTGTTAATGTTTTTACTTGATTGTTACAGAGTCCGGGTGGTAGTGTGGAGGCACACTTGTGCTGGCCCACGTGTCAGGGCAGGGTCGCCTAGTGCCTGTCTGGCTTTATGGTATTGGGATCCTGAGGAAGGAAGTCCAGTAAAGTCATGCAGGTGCAGCCACAGCCACCGGATTAGGGGGGTGAGTAACCCATGATTTTAATAAGGAAATAAGGGGGGGCCATGGCGCCATATCGTAGCTGGTCCTCTTAGGTTTAGTCAATGAGAGTTTTTATGTTTTTACATAAAACCTCTCATGGGGGGGGTATTGTAACGGGACAAAATAGGCTGAACCATTGTTTTTAATAATTTCCAGTAATTCAACATATGTAATAATTTTATGAAATCCACTGCTAGGGACGCATGGAAAGTTATAACGCAGTAAGTGACTCATGTCCCAAGTCGAAGAGACATTACCGTATAAGGTGAGGAATTTCTTTAATTAGTCTGACTCACGCTGGGATCATGTTCCAATATTACAACACAGTTCCAGGTTCCAGAAACAACCAGAATCTTCTATGTGTAAAGGCAACGGACGAAGTGGGGATCCGGTGGAACCATGTGGCCGATGCGTAGAAGATACAATTGCCAGCCCCAACTCGAGGCAGTTGACAGAAAACTTTGACACTGTACGGTCGTGTTGTAAAGCGCCCGCGGACAATTAAGGGTAGGCCTACCAATGTTGGTTGTATAAGTATAATACAACAGTTAACAATCTTTAATAATGAGAAAAATGTAATAATGAAGAGTATATAACAGTTTTAAACCGTTTTGTGGAGTGTTTAATAAAAAAGTGCGTTGCATCTGAAGGCATAACAACTGGGATATCATCAGCAGCTAAGTACTCGTAAAAACTAGATCGACTGGCCAAAATTTAATAACAATTTGTCTTTTCTTAAATTCAAAGTCCTAAAGAATAATAAGATCTCGGAGAGAGAGAGAGAGAGAGAGAGAGAGAGAGAGAGAGAGAGAGAGAGAGAGAGAGAGAGAGAGAGAGAGAGAGAGAGAGAGAGAGGGGGGGGGATATAGTGGTGAGAGGGGGAGGGGGGAGGGGAGAGAAGCTACTGGTTTGCGAAGCTTATAATTAATTCTTAATAGTTTTATCTGAATAGTTTCTATGTGCTCTCAATGTTGAGCAATTTAAGAAATGAATTTGATTGGTAATTTTTGAACTACATAAAAAGATAAGAAAACAGATTTCTGTACTACCATAACCATGTGTTAAGAGTAATTCTTACGCCAAAACCTAACCTATTTTCTGTGTCGACATCTGGCCTAATCGAACCTGTGAGTTTTTTTGAATTAAGGGAATTAAAATAGACTAAAATATTTAATGGGAGGAATGTTATGGTTTCGATGTATAACCTAAAAACATCATGGCGACCTTGCATTTGGGATCTTCGGAGATAATAAGGTAAGTCATAAGACAGTTGGTCGGAGTAGGGGTAAGTAGTCGTTTTGTGTATTTATAAAAATTAATACATTTACAATCTGGAAAACTTATTAGACTGATTTTTATGGATAATCAATACCCCACTGTGCACAATAAATTCTATATCACTGAGAACACAGAATAAAGGCACTGATAGAGTATTAATTCATTAACAAACTGAGTATAGTAAAATGTATAATGTTACTAGCATGGTTTAATATAGCCCTATACTTCATAATATCCTATTATTTTCCTAAATTTCTATCTGTAGACATATGAGAGTCATAGAAAACAGTTTATCGTATGATCAAATGCCCTGTCTTTCACAGATGTAAATCTAGAATATGAGATAAAAACTAAGCTAATTCATGTTTAACATAACATAACATCAAATATAATTACCTTGCAACAATATAACAATTATATGCAAAATTTTGTGTTGAGGCCTTGCTTTTTTTCAATAAAAATGTTAGCTACAAACAAACATAATTCAAGACTGAAACGACACGCTTAAATCGCACAAAGTTCTACTTGTGGTAAAGTTTTATTAGTGACACTGTTAAAACGATAAGAGACAGAATTAGTCTGCAAGTGTACAATTATGTCCACTGTCAGAAAAACTTCCCCAAAGACACAAGAACAGTGAAACTGAAGCTTTAATTCCTCAATCTTGAGGTACAAACATAAGGAACAATATTTCGATTCCAGGGAATGGCCATGAAAACCTACTACGAATTGTGTTGAACAGAACTGAATTCAAGCAGAAAAGAGCATACAATTTACTATGATCTTGAGCATAAGAAAAATAATAGTTAAGGGTAAGATTCAATTTCACCATCCCTGACATATTTGCAATCAAGGTATTGCAGACTACTGGAAAAAAGCAGTAATTTTTTTAAACTATACCACACTATTTAGAAATTTCAGAACCAAATACCATTAAACAGAATTCAACTGTCATTTACTTATTAATGAATTTATTATCATTTACAGCCATTTCTGTGTTGTAGATACATAAAGCTTATACAAAAAATTTCTGTTCATTAAGATCTTTATTATCATACAAAAATAGTAAATTATCTGTATCTGTATCTGTATTAGTATCTGTTTCCTTTGTTGCATAATGAACCTTACTGCGATTTTCACAATCTGTGACCTCTTCAACTGGCCACTGTAGATTACTTAGATTTAAAAAGTTTAAATTCTCATGAAAAGAACCGTTATGTGTGCAGAAAAAAGTGACGATAAAAAAGAAAATTTCTGTAACATGTGCGTTCCCAAAAAAAATTCTTTACAACTGGTCCAGAATTGGAGATACTGTTGTCAAATTATAAGGTGTATCCAACAAGGAGATGAGCACATTACAGAAGACAAGGATTAAATACATTATGACTAAGTCTAAAGTAACTATGTGCATAGCTTTCCGAACTGACTTTTTGTAAAACTACAAAGCCAATGTGCCTACATATTAAATAATTTCTTTTGATGAAGAATACAAGAGAAATTCTTCTGACCAAATGTTATATTGACTGGATTTAGTTAAGTTATTATTATTTCTAAAGCTGGAAAGAGTAGCACTATTAGAAATAATCAAATCTGTTTTATGGTTATTGATCAAGGTTCTATACCTTCTTAAATTAATATTTCAGACTACCTAATATTTTACACAGAGTAGTAAGTTTACAATTAACAGGACTTAACAAACATGATTACAGATGTTCATCATGAAGCAGACTTTTAAAGTAGTCTGAAGTTGCATATTTTACTACATAAACATAAGAAAAAAGCCTCAGTTCACTTACATTTCCAAATTGTATTTCTATTACAAGTTAACTGAATCCACAAAAACCATTTTAAAAACTTTTATTTAAATGGTAAATCCTTTCGAAGAATAACGGAAAATAACTGCTGTCCAGATAACGCCTGAAGTGAATTTTGCCGAGTTCAAGAACAGCGACAAGGCCGAGTAGCCAATCTGTCTTCCACTATGTAAATGTAAATCAAACCAAAGTCATCACGAAAGAATTTTCAACACTTGATGTCAACATCAATACATAATCTTGAGCTAAAAGAACAATTTATATTTAGAGATAATAAATTTACAAGATGCTGACACATCATTTTGTTTTCCTTTTATTAGCTTTTCATAGCTGGAGTTTAATCTTTTGACTTTCTAGGTATTCGCTGCGGACCATTATTTTTTTTCTTCAGAGAGACTTTTTGACTACTTTTGTGATAATCTTTTTTCAGTGGTCACAATGTCAACTATTCCTGACAACAACAGAGGGTCAAGACAGGAACGTAAGGACACTGCAGACGTAAAAAAAAAAAAAAAATGTTCACAACTTTTTTTGCCAGGAAAGCCAGCTTATGTTTGTTCAGTTTTATTAATTTTAAAGTTACTACTATGTGTGGAATACTACAACCTATTTTCCGTAACTTCCATGCCAAAATGTGGGTATATGGTGTTAACAAGATATGCCACAAAACCATGTATTTGAATCCAAATTAAAATGTGTTGCATGCATTAAAAACAAAGTCATGTTTGGTGTGTGTGGCAACATGAATTGGCAACATTCATCTGTTGCTAATGAAGAGGGTGTGCACAAACACCACCAATGAATGGTTAGTTCAAGCAATGCCACTCCTATGTTTAAAATTAAATTCTTGGATTTCGTTGTTCATGACGAGTCCGTTACTTAACTAAATATAATTAATTCACTACAGACTCGGAACACAAAGTTTTTTATGGGTAAAAACATAAAAGTTTTACCTTATAGACTGAACCAGTTTTTCCTTTAAAACACTTCTTCAGAGGCTCCCGTTGAGAGAACTGTCCGTCTTGTTGTTGGCGACGGTATCCGATTGACAGTGCTCTCAACGGCAGCCTCTGAAGAAGCGTTTTAAAAGCGAAAACCGGTTCAGGCTATAAGGTAAAACTTTTACGTTTTTACCGATAAAAAACTTTGTGTTCCGAGTCAGTAGTGAATTTATTATATCTAGTCAAAATTAAAGTTCTATTAAAACAATATACTTGACTGAAATATCAATTTAAGAAAATACACAATAATTAATGCTTGATGCCCTTACTTGGTGAAAATCCATTGTAAATTATAGTAAAAAATCAAACCATAAAATAGTTTAAATGATTTTCACTCGTCAATTTATTAAAATTATAAATCCATGACAGCTGTTTTGGCAGCACAGTGCCTTCTTCAGATGGTGTAAGCTGACTAATTTTCGTACAAACAATACAGAATATAAAATATAATACAAGTGCTGTTGTATAGAGAGCGATAGTAATCTCGTGTCAATAAGATTTAATACACATTACACAAACATATAACATAACATAAACCAAGTCCATTTATACAAATTAAGCAGAGGCAAGCTATTTAGATCTAACTGATCATTTAATAATACAGTTAAATATTTGTGTTTATTAATTTCAAGAGTTTCTAATAAATCAAGCTTTGGACCTTTATCAGATAAATGTAAAATTTCAAAATTGTCATTATAACTATGGTCTTTTTCTAACAAGTGATTTGCATAATTTGATTTGCCATCATTATATCTAAAACTATAATTGTGACCATACATTCTTTTTTCGAAAGATCTACCTGTCTGTCTGATATAAACTTTATTACAAGACCCACAGGATAATTTGTATACACCAGACTTTTGCAGTTTATCTGTTTTACTCTTATTATTTTTAATATATTTTCCCAAAGAAGACTGCGTCTTAAAAGCCATATTTACATTCCTTTGTGCGAAATATTTACCAATATTATCAGAAGTAGAACCTATGTAAGTGAGAGTGTGATATCTTTTAATCTGTGTTGAGGGAGGGTAAACTAGTTTTAAAGCTTGTGAATAAAATTTTTTGTTTAACAAGTGATCTATGAGGCTAGGTTGGTAACCATTGTTGACAGCTATTTGTTTAATAATGTTAAGTTCTGATTGGAAATTTGAGTCTGATAACGGAATACTAACTAGTCTGTGGATAAAACTGTGAGAAGCAGCCAATTTTTGTGAGTATGGATGTGTGGAAGTAATGTGTATTGTCATATCTGTATGTGTAGGCTTATGAAAAATACCGAAGTCTAATTTATTATTGCATTTTGTTATTGTAAGGTCTAAAAAATTGATACTATTGTTATCTTCTAATTCTAAGGTAAAGCTAATATTTTTGTGTAAATTGTTCATAAAATTAAGAAAGATCTGTAATTGTCTACGTGTACCTTGAAAAATTGCTAAAATATCGTCCACATATCTATACCAAAAAATAAACAATTTGAAATAAGGGTGTGCTCTAATTTTAGTTTCTATGTAGTCCATAAAGATTTCAGCTGCCAAAGGGCTAAGTGGATTTCCCATTGCAAGCCCTTCTTTGCCAATGTAGATCTTACCACTAAATTCAAAGTAGTTTTGATTAAGGCAAACCTTCAGTAAATTCAAGATATCCTCTCTCATAAAGGGGTTATTACAATTTTCAATTAATAATTTTTCTACAATATCTATTACATCAGTCGGTGGAATACTCGGAAACAAATTTTTCACATCAAATGATAATAAAATAGCTTTGTCTGGGATATGTGAATCTTTAATTCTGTTAATTAAGTCTAGTGAATTTTTAATACTATGTGTAAAATAACCTAACCTAACCTAACCTAATCTAACCTAACCTAACATCTATTTGAAATTTATATGTAAATCTATTTGTATGTAAACAAGACACTTGAATGTTTGAACTCTTTTGAACCCATTGATATTAACCCGACTTTTAAATTTCAAATAGATGTTAAACAGGCTATAAAGAATTGTTCTTTCTTTGATAATCGAGATTTGTATTTTTTATCAGTAATGAATCCTCAGCCACCAAAGCTTTACTCTTTAATTAAATTGCATAAGGATAACCATCCAATTAGACCAGTGGTATCATATGTAACTGCTCCTTCTGTTAAATTATCTAAAAGACTAATTAAGATTATACAAACACAATGCAAATTTCAATCAACACATAGTATTAAAAATTCACTAGACTTAATTAACAGAATTAAAGATTCACATATCCCAGACAAAGCTATTTTATTATCATTTGATGTGAAAAATTTGTTTCCGAGTATTCCACCGACTGATGTAATAGATATTGTAGACAAATTATTAATTGAAAATTGTAATAACCCCTTTATGAGAGAGGATATCTTGAATTTACTGAAGATTTGCCTTAATCAAAACTACTTTGAATTTAATGGTAAGATCTACATTGGCAAAGAAGGGCTTGCAATGGGAAATCCACTTAGCCCTTTGGCAGCTGAAATCTTTATGGACTACACAGAAACTAAAATTAGAGCACACCCTTATTTCAAATGGTTTATTTTTTGGTATAGATATGTGGACGATATTTTAGCAATTTTTCAAGGTACACGTAGACAATTACAGATCTTTCTTAATTTTATTAACAATTTACACAAAAATATTAGCTTTACCTTAGAATTAGAAGATAACAATAGTATCAATTTTTTAGACCTTACAATAACAAAATGCAATAATAAATTAGACTTCGGTATTTTTCATAAGCCTACACATACAGATATGACAATACACATTACTTCCACACATCCATACTCACATAAATTGGCTGCTTTTCACAGTTTTATCCACAGACTAGTTAGTATTCCGTTATCAGACTCAAATTTCCAATCAGAACTTAACATTATTAAACAAATAGCTGTCAACAATGGTTACCAACCTAGCCTCATAGATCACTTGTTAAACAAAAAATTTTATTCACAAGCTTTAAAACTAGTTTACCCTCCCTCAACACAGATTAAAAGATATCACACTCTCACTTACATAGGTTCTGCTTCTGATAATATTGGTAAATATTTCGCACAAAGGAATGTAAATATGGCTTTTAAGACGCAGTCTTCTTTGGGAAAATATATTAAAAATAATAAGAGTAAAACAGATAAACTGCAAAAGTCTGGTGTATACAAATTATCCTGTGGGTCTTGTAATAAAGTTTATATCGGACAGACAGGTAGATCTTTCGAAAAAAGAATGTATGGTCACAATTATAGTTTTAGATATAATGATGGCAAATCAAATTATGCAAATCACTTGTTAGAAAAAGACCATAGTTATAATGACAATTTTGAAATTTTACATTTATCTGATAAAGGTCCAAAGCTTGATTTATTAGAAACCCTTGAAATTAATAAACACAAATATTTAAATGTATTATTAAATGATCAGTTAGATCTAAATAGCTCGCCTCTGCTTAATTTGTATAAATAGACTTGGTTTATGTTATGTTATATGTTTGTGTAATGTGTATTAAATCTTATTGACACGAGATTACTATCGCTCTCTATACAACAGCACTTGTATTATATTTTATATTCTGTATTGTTTGTACGAAAATTAGTCAGCTTACACCATCTGAAGAAGGCACTGTGCTGCCGAAACAGCTGTCATGGATTTATAATTTTAATAAATTGACGAGTGAAAATCACTAAAACTATTTTATGGTTTTATTTTTTACTATAAATACACAATATGTAATTATTTCAATGGGCACAGCCACTGAAGGACTAGTGCAGTCATAGTCAAAATGTCAGGCTCAAGAAAAACCAATGGACCACAGCATAATACCCACAAAATCGAATATAGTGAAAACCGCTTTGTTTTTTAATCTCAGTACAATTTTTTGGCAGTGTTTCCCATTGGCTTCAGCCACTAAACAGCTGAAGGCAGAGCATCAAACATTCATGATGGAGATGATATAACGTCAAATATGGGGTTCAGTTGAATTCACCACCAATACAAATGTACTGAGATTTAATAAGCAAAGCAGAGTACAGCATGTTGTTAATTTTTTTAAATATTTATATAAAAGAAATGGGATGATACGTTTGTATAGCCGATAGATACTGTAGCCTTGTATGGTAAATAAAAATAATAAATAAGTTTTCATAAATTTCTTGACAAATACCATCAGTGGTAAAGATAAACTATGAAAAGTCCGCTCCAACAGCTACTTAGTCTGCTCCAACTAAGTAGATTACCTGTCTACTGCTGTGAGGTGTTATGAATTATGTGAATGAAATAATGAATTATGTGTTGTGGAATTTAATATCATGTAATAAATGTATTATTTATTAACAACACTCTTGAATTTCCAAAAGATATTAACTTTAAATGTCAATAACTGATTTATACATTTTTGTAAGATAAGTCATTATCTTTTTTCAGGGGCGTATTTATGGGGGGGATTGGACCCCCCCCCCAGAGGGTCGAAAAGTTAACAAATTCTGTTAATCTCTTTAATTTTTAGACTGTTTTTTTTTTCAGCTGAGTATGCTAATGTAGTAAGAGCCTTTTTTTAAATATACAAACAGGTTTATCACACAGCATTAAGGATCTGAAATATGAAATTTAGGAAAATCAATTCAGTCAATAAGTATCTTTTAACAAAGTTACAATAATACATATTTTTATTATGTTAATACCATTTACTTTAATGTGACTGATATCACATATTTTCAACCACATTAAATATAATAATGTTGATTGGTCTTAACTTATTTTTTCTTTTGTACGAAGCCGACCCCCCCCCCCAACCGAAATTCTAGATATGCCACTGCTTTTTTAAGCTATAAAAGGACACATGGCTGTTGTACAATGAGCCACACCTGCAAAAATAAATAATTGCCTTCAAAATTATTTATGTGAAGCAACGTTTTAATTTCCTTCTTTAATATGTACGATAATCTTGAAAATATTTTTTCAAACACAAATGTACATTAAACTAAACAAATAACTCACCAAACAAAACATTTAATCAGCTGATTTCTTTCAGTCGCACAGAAAGAATCTAGTTTTTAGATTACTAAAAGAGGCCAAATAAAACTGCAGTCAGCTAAATACACCACAAATCGCTTTAAAGTTAACTTTCTACTTGCCCGTGTGTATCATTTCTAAGGCCATTTCATGACTTTTGCTTGTATGTTTAAGGGCCAGAGTAGTTGTTACCTGTGATCTTAAATCTGGCAGAATAAACAATTTTTTTCAGATAACATTCAATTTGTATTCAGTGTATTTACTTTGTATAAATACATGAAGTATGGAACAATTTCACCGCATGAACTTCGTTATGTCTATTATTAGCACATGATAAACACCTGTAAGTAATATTAGTTCTCAATTTAAGGTTACCACTGATGGTATCGCAATATAGAATGAACATGACATTGGTTTTCAAACAAAACAGTTCGAAATAAAAAGTTAATTTTAATGTAACGCTGTATTTATTAAAATCAACACAATCCAAACCAATTTCCAGGAATGTTAAAAATTATTTTACTACTACTCTTGAATGTATAAAACTATCAAGCACAGACTAGATACAAACTAAACAAAAAAAAAATAAAATAAAATAAAAAAACATAAATAAAATTGAAAAATATTTTACCCTATAAATAATTTGCATATAATAAATTAAAGACCATTTTTCATTCAATTACAAACTTGTATATGTTCTCAGAATGCTTCCATATTCCTGTCTAGTCTTAAATCTGCTAACAAACATTACATATACCTGAACAGAGCCTGTTTTCATGCACTTATCTGTCACTTAATTTCTGTGGTCTCTTACATTATTATGAAATTATTATAAATAGGAAAATCTAGTAAACTAACTAAAAATTCAGCACTGTTTTGCAAGAAACAAGAAACATATATAAAAAAGCAACACTAGTTTGAAATACACTACTATTGTAGTTTCAGAGTCATAATCAGTCTCAGAGAAATATACACAACTTAGTTTTCAGCTCCTTTTTTTGTGCCGTGTATATTTCGCACAGATAATAAAACTGAAGGGTGATGGAGAAATATTTCAATCCAGCATTCCGAGTGGAAAACGGTGAATTTAGTAAGTTTGCTGGCTTTCACTGTAATTCCACTTTACTTAGAAACTGATTAAGAATTGTATTCTCACCTGGAGTGGTGGATGCTTGGAGACTCATCTGAACAGCTCTCTCTAGGTCATTATCGGAATCTGGTGTCTGTAAGCTTAACCGCAGTGCCTGCTGTAATTGTTCCTCTTCGTCAGAATCTACATTACTTGGAACTTCTGGTGCTTTTGGTTCTGAATCCTGGCTCAAGCTCAATCTTAGTGCATCTGCCAGCTGCTTAGCTTCATCGCTATCATCATCATCAGAACCACCTAGTAAGAATACTCAATCACATAAATATAGTTACAAATAACAATGTGCATGCATGCAGGTCACAACAAAAATATACCACAAAAGTATATTAAAACCACAACTATAAAATGTACACAAAATTACCACCGCATTAAAACAAACGAGAAATTGGTTATGAGAACTTCGGCTTGCCGGGCTGTAAGGCCGTGGTCCAAGGTTGTTTTGTGCGAACATTTAGGCATGCCTTCGATGGCCATCTTCAGTGTAAAGCCTGCAAAACACCGATAAAAGTTTCAAAGTCTCATTTCCACACAATGAGACCCGCTCTTGTTGTGTGGAGTGTATGGAGTTCCTTACTCGTGCGACCAGTTGTACATCGGAACTATGAAACGCAGTGTCCATGCCCGCGTTGTTGAACACAGCCATTACTGTTGTTTGAGGCAGCCGGAAAAGTCTGCTATAGTGGAGCATGCACTCGCCAATGCCGACCATTCCATACTCTTTGAAGAGACGAGGCTTCTGTTGTCAATGAGTGCGTATTTCCCCCACCTGCATATGGAGTCTGTCCAGATTCAGAAACATGCATCTATTGTTTAATGAATTGGCGGGGCGAGTCCCTCTCATTGAGAGCTCTTTGGACGCGAGTTATATGGCAAACCAATAAGAATTTGCCTTTCTTCTGATTGGCTAGTGGTGCCAGACACAGTGGCGTAGCTAGGCTTTTTGGCGCCCGGGGCAAGAGATCGACTGCTGCCTCACCTTCAGAATTAAAGGGAGACAAAAGCGCAAAATGAAGGCTCATCCAGTGAACAAAGTACTTAATAAATGCAAATGTATACATTTTTGTATGAAAGCACGTCCAGCAAACGTCTTAAGAATATCTGTTAAGTCAAAATTAAGAAATTACATAATATAATATTACCGATATTCAGTTTCTATACATTTATTATTAACACATGTAGACAATAAAAATGTAGTAATACAAAAAGTTTATAACATAAAAATGTTCTAATAAACATGCAAATTCCTTGTAGGTCTAAAGCGCATCGTCAAAACAATATTCTAAACCAACAAAATGGTAAACAAAGAATTACATGAAAAGTAATAAAATAAATCACTCACCATTACAGCTTAATAGTTCCGTCTTCTATTAATAAACACTTAGTATTTAATAAATATTTAAAACGAGACATTTAAAAAAATAACTTTCAAGGTCTCAATTGCTGCAAAGTGGGTTATTAAATCACTATAATCTAAAGACAAAGTAATGTCGTTTACCCTGTCTTGAGATATTGTTGATCCTAGGTACGATTTAATCAGTTTAAGCTTACTAAACGATCTTTCACAAGAAGACACGGATGGGTACAGTAAGAAAAAAATATTAAAGCTGTTGCTAGTGTTTTGTATGCTTCTAATCTCATTGAAGAAATGTATTGTAGCAGTCCCTGAGGTGTAAAGTCTTTTTGTTCTCCGTTAACTTTTACCTTTTAAATAAAAGTATGACGTATTTCAAGTCACTGAACAATTCTTCACTGTTTACGTCATGTGGATACAGCTTTGCAAGCACTATGCACTTAATATTGATTTGGAAAGCTGTTCCTTAAAATTTATATCCCAATCATTTATGTACGCCTCAAATTTACAGAGGAAGCCAAAGCGTTTTTCTAACTCTTTTATGTTAGAGAAACGGCTTCAAATTTCAACTGACAGTTTGTCCAAATTTCTATTAGAGAACGTCGCATTTCTTGCCGGACGGTTAATGCAGAATCGTATGCATACTCCCCTGGCATTGTGTGCTTCTTCCTTATCCTTTTTGTTATACTGACACTCCATTCATTATATACCTGCTCTGCCTTAGTAACGACATTGTCACACAGCTCACTCCTCTAAACTTTTAATTTGTCCGTTAGGGTCTTCAGAAGTGTCAATGCTTTATTTATCCAAAGCATAACAAGGTATTTTAACACGTTACGCACAAAGTATATTTTTATACGTTAAAAATGTATCCAAGTATTTTTAACAAAGCCAGAAAGTTTCCAGGATTTGGATCATTAGTAATTGACTCTCGATGTCCTATCAGTGTCAGATTTTATTGTCCAAGAGTTTGTACCGTGGCAATGACCCGTTCGAGGATTTCTTTCTATGTCTTAACTGCTTTACTCATTTGTTCCTGAAGTAGATCATCAGTAAGATTCAAGAACGTTCCATTCCAAAAACGTAGAGCGATGAGCAGGACTATTTTCATGATCCTGAATACGGGGATTTAACTTTCGCCTTTTGTGGAAATAAAGTGCAACAAAAGCAAAATACAGATTTTTTATTTGGAGAAAACACATCCAAGTGCGATTTACCTTTTCGCCATTTTGCAAGGTTTTATCAAACCAATACTTGTTTAAGGATCGTCCAGCTTCATCTTCAGGAAAATGGCTGTCCTTGTTCTGCAACTGACTTATTCCTCTATTCACCATTATGTCTCGGAAGGATTGAGATTTCTCGCTTGGCCAAGCTCCCATATCTTGTAGAGCAGCACCGGGAACAGGGTCTACATTGTTGCTAGTAAAGTTCTGTCCATCGCCTGTAATTTCAAGACTGCACGATGCAACATCAACCACGGTACTAGAACAAACTGAATCTTGCAACTGTACTTTGACACTCACAGTTTGAAGTATTCACGTCGTTAACTTTACTGTATTTATCAACGGCCGTGTCGCTAATACCATCCATTTTTTTTTGCAAGTTGATTCCTCGTTAATTGTAATATTTTGACACTCAGGGTTCGATTTTCCTTGAATAAAAGACTTCGTAAACTCTTTGGAACTTGTAGTTCTTAATCATATACTAAGAAAATCTTATATTTCTGTAGTTCTTACGGAATAGTCATATCAATAAACAAGTTGTTTGTAGTTTTATAAACTGAAAATACATTTTTCAAGTCTATCCTCACTTTGCCGCCCGGGGCGGCTGCCCCCTTGGCCCCCCTTCACTACGCCTCTGGCCAGACAACACCTTCGTGCGGACTCCAAAAGTTTATAAATATGGGTGTCCTACTCACAACCACTAGCCATAACCACAGTTCAGTGGTCACTGATGTACTACATATTTCTTAATTTCTTTTACATTATACTGCCTACCCCTGGATTAGTGTGGACCCTCTTGTTAAACTTACTTCTTTCAACTGCCAACTTCTTTCTACATTGGTATTATTTACAACTGTAAATACATTACTTTAAACATACAGTACCCTTCTTCCATACAAATTGTTCACATTTTGTCCTTCTCTTCTACTACATCTTTGTTTCAATCTGAGTGGCCTCTCAGTTTCTATTTCAGATAATACTTTTATTGATTTATGCAGAATCAGTCACATGTTGTCTACCTTAGGTGTCTTACCAAATCCAATATTTATTATAAAATATACACAATATTTCTTTTATTTAACACTTCTCAATATTTTCAAAAATATAAAAACACGGTAATCAACAATTTAGTAAATACTTGGAAACAAATGTACTATTAACACTCATCTTCTCTCTGCTTGTTTATAGAGCCCTCACAAGACAAATGCACAAACACATTTGAATAAAAGCTTAACTAACACTCAAATTAACATTTTATTACTGAACAAATACTTTTAGTCAATTTCATATAACTGTGAATCTTAATATTTCCAACAAATTCTACCATACAGTAATCGTAAACACCAAAGAAAAAACCACATACCTTGCCCTAAACTAAGTCTTATAGCTTTCTGTAGATCGGACTTATCTACAGGTCGTGGTCTATTCTTCTGTACAGCTGGCGTTACCAGCAACATGTCGTCTGCTGCACACTCTGGCAGTTTGCCGCATACTATAAATATGGAATACCCTGTAACAAAGTTAAAGTGGCTTTTTATGGGACAATCTTCTTCAGAACAACTTACATGATAATCCCCCCCCCCATACACACACACATACATACATTTTAAAATAACCACTATGCCACGAAAATTACAATTAACAAGTGCTAAGAAAAGAAATGATCGTTTTTATATACAACAAAAAAAATGAGATGGTCGTTCATTGGTCATTGAAAATATTTGAGAACACAATTTTCAATTTGTTTTCTGTATTTATTTCAATATAATATGAAGAAAAATCGAGAATATAATTTCAAATTACAGTAGTTTACTATTGCTCACTGACACTGTTCCTAAATAGCCATGGATCCAATTCTTGGCAGGATTTTATGTTTGGGGTTTCTTGTAAACATTTTAACTTAAATCACTGGTAGGAAATCAATTTTTATTGCAAGATATAATTTTACACGACAGAAAAAAATAAATACGTCATAGAAAATAGAGCATTGTCAAAGACATGATAAATTTGGGCTAATCTTTATATACATATATAAGGTGGGTTTAAATATATAGAACTCTCTACTACAGATACTATATATTTTATACACACAACACTTGATAAAACAGTAGAGTCCTTATAATTTGAGTCTCAATTATTCAAACCTCTAAGCAATCTAAGCCTTTCAACCAGATGTGGATCCACAGACAGTGGAAATGGGGGAAATCCCTCCTTCCCGAATGGTCACTTCAAATGAAATTTTTTTAAAGCAAATGTTTGCTAAATAAGAAACAAGAAGGCGTCAAAATATAACATCAATATAAGCAGTAGTTACTGTTTCACAAAATTGTTACCAATATTCATATTTATAGACTTTGACTGCTTAATTTTTTGAAAAATTGCGTGGTCTAATCCGCAATTTCAACTGTTGTGTTGAACAGATAACTACTCATCAGAAGTCCTAGAAGACTATTACTGTATTTCTGTCTACATCCATTACCTGACCACATTATTCAGGATTTGAAATCAAGGTTCTCTCCTGATGTACTTGACATTTTGAGGTCGCTAGTACGTTCACCAGAGGCAATAATAAAATTCAATCTTTCAGAATGTTTGAGACCCTTCATAGTGTCATAATTTTCTTAAGTGACAAGAAATAATTGTACAGTATCAATGGAAAACCATATCAGAAAATGGCAAGAAAATCGTAACCATAGTATTGTGTTCTTCAAGTGTGTTGTGATAGTGATATATCCTCTTGATACATTCTTTGTTACAAAAACTCTGCACCATGCTCTTCCTGCAAGCAATGCTCGTTCAGAGATGTCTTCAAAGGTTGTCAATGGACTGAGAAACATACATACGACTTTATACTTCTACATCAATAAACTTATTGTGTTGATAGTAACAAACTGTATAAGTATATTCACTCATTCCTATCGATTACACTTTACACCTTGAAAGAATGATTCAACTTCTTATAATTCACCCCTGAAGCCAACTCCCCACCCCAAATTGCTTGCTGGATCTGTCTCTGCTTTCAACTAATAATAATTTTTATTTATCAGTTATTTTTTAACTTCTAAAAATTTGTTTAATCTTACAAAAAAAAGATCTGATGTATACAACATTTTGTTCGTGAAATAATTTGTGTTGATAATTTTGAAAAGAACTAACATTGTTGTTGTTGTTGTTCTGCCCTTTAAACATTAGGTCTATGGTCTGTTGAGCCCTCTAGCCATGGTGACTCTCCTGCTCCATCACTGCCACAGAGAAAATAGCCAGATGTCAACCACATGCAGAGATGAGCCCCTTGGTAAAAAGGGAATTGTGTTGTGTGTATGTGCAACTTAAGTGGTCCTTTGTTATTTATCTGGCCCAAGCACATCAGATAAGATCACTGTATTATTTTTCCCCAGTGATAGGGGTGGGCAGGTAGACCAGGTTTTGAAAGAAACTAAATGTTAAGTAAGAAATTTATGTTGATCCCAAAAGTTGTGATGTAAAGCCAGTTATTATAATGATACATTACAGCTCTCTTATAGGCTATCAGCCCATAGGCTGGTTGGCAGCAGCTCGCCATTTTCACACTTCTCTGCTTTTCTTTTCAACTCACAATATGATGTGCAGTTCGTATCGATCATAGGCTGTTTCATGTGCTCTAAACGGGGTCATCCTCTCTGATTCTTCCCTTCAATTGTTCCTTCTATTATTCTCTTAACCAACCCATTGTGTCATACTATATGCCCTATAAACTTAGCTCTTCTGCCTTTTGAATTTCGTAGAAAGCTCTTCTCATCCTTCCTCATTCATTATCTTCTCCCTCCAACTTATCTTGAATATTCTTCTGTAGCACCAGGTCTCAAATGCTTGGAGTCTTTTCTTGTCACTTTCTCCAATTGTCCAAAATTCACTCCCATATAGGGCAATACTCCACACCTATGTCTTTAATAGATTAGGCTATTATATAGACCTATGTCTTCCTTATTTTTAGGCTGATAGTGTTTGAAGTGAAGAGGTTTTTCTGTTTGTTGAAAGCAATTTTAGCCTGGTTAATTCTTGTTATAATTTCCTTACTGCTACGTCCGTCACTTGTGATTTTACTTCCTAGATAGTTACATTCTTTAACTACCTGGAGAATATTATTTCCAAGAGTTATTCTGACTGGATCGTCTTCCTTCTGACTACAGACTAGGACTTTGGTCTTTTGTTCATTTATTTTCATACTGAATTCATTCTTCATTACTTGATCCATTGTGTCAAGAATCTTTTGTAGATCTCTGCAGTCACTGCTATGTCATCTGCAAACCTAAGCATGTCCACTTTTCCCCGTGTACATGCTCATTACAGCAATGAGAAAGAAAGCAACGGTGATGAGTGGGTTAACAGTGATGAACAGTTTGAAGTTACAGATCCTGTAACTGTTGAAACAACACAGAAAAACTGATCAATATAGCGAGTGGGTTAACAGTGATGAACAGTCTGAAGTTACAGATCCTGTAACTGTTGAAACAACACTGAAAAACTGATCAATATATAGCAAGTTTTTAAAGAACAAGAAACGGAACACATGCATGCTAAGAAAATTGGTCATAGCAATGGAAATGTGGCATTCTGAAATTGCATTACACTATATAGAGCAACGCTCAGATACTAGCCAGCAGTCAGTCACACATTAAAAATGTTACATGATGTAGCAGAGAGAAGAGGTCCACATTCAGAAGCAAAAGACTCAAAACTTTTATGAATCTGTAAGCAGAGCGTTTATAATGTACTTAATGACAGAAACCTGACTGTTTATTATAAAAACATTTATTTCTGTGGGAACATGGTGCCCCCATTTCCCAGTGAGAAACCACTGCAATCAGCTACCCGAGTACCAGTTGGAAAACTGATGCATGAAGCATAGAGGAAATGCCAGCTGAAGCCGAACATCAGGCTCACAACCTTGGCAATAACTTGGTTGGTGCAAAATGTTGCAGAACATTTTTCACCAACTGAATTTAAGTTTTCACCTGTCTAAACCATGGAGGAAAATTCAGCATTCAGCTACTACTCCAGGTGGTAACCAATACCAGTCCAAGTACCTGAGCAAAGTGTGCAGGCATTCAGATTCTGGGCAGCCGGCACTGAGACATGCTTGTAGATACCGGAAGTTCCTAGAAACTACCAGGGTTTCTGGTGAACACACCAGGGTTTTCAGGAATAGCCTATGCTGAGAACAGACAAGACGTGAAAGTTACAGCCCAAGAAAGAAAACAGCTGAATCAACATTTATTCAGTCCACTGCTGGGCAAAATGAAAAAAAAAAACATATTATTCATCTGATCTTTTGCACTGTTTGTTTCCTGTAGTTCTTACCTGATAGCAATCCTCTATATGATCAAAGTTTCCAATAATCCAAGGTTCTCTTGATCCCATCTAATTCAATTTATTCAGACTCTACTAAACATTCCTTTTGTGTGATTATCACTTACATCACTTAAACAAGTTACTTTTCTATGTTTTACTTTTTATATATTTGTTTTAGTCAGACACAGAAACATACTTCAAAATACTAAAATTCTAGAAATTAAACTATAAATACTGTCATAGATATGGTGTACAAATTACACTCCAAATACAAAAACAATGTATTCATGAAAATCATTCTAATCTCTGTGAATAGCAACTAGTTAGTTTAACATTCATGGACTATACAGCCAAGAAATTTTACACACTTTTAATGATCAAACAAAATGTCAAGTAATCTAAACACCTCTATTTAAAACAATTACCTTCTTGTTGCAACTGAGCCAAGAACATTGTCAGGTACGTGTTAGATATGAGTTCAGGACCTGAGAGTAATGAATTTAAGTTAAACCACTGGTTGCCAAGTCGCCGAATTGTGAACCAATGGTCCCTGTAATTGCATATATACGCTTGCATTTCTCTGTAACACAGACGCGTAAAACATTAAAATCAATCTTGTAATGGGACAAAATTGGGGTAACAAAATTTATATCACAAGTTACAATATTTTATTGTGAAGAAGTAAATCTGATTAAAACTGTAGAAGTAAAGTTTTTTTAGGCGATGCCAAAATAGGGTAACGAGATAACAAGTGATTCTATTTTTAACCAGTGAATCATACAAACGGCACGTGTTTACAACGACACAGCCAGTCTTCAAGCGAAGTGGTGATACTCAGTGAAAACGAAATTTTCAGTGACCAGGACGGGACGTGAGTAGAAATCCGCCGAGAACCAGTTTCAAAGGCGTTGTCAAAACGGAACTGTAACAGAGACGCTAAATAAGCGAGTGCAGTCGCCAAGGAATAGTCGAGCCATACGGTCATATCGTAGGTAGCCCTACGCATTACAATTACGGTAGGCCTACCTAAAATTGGGTTTAAAAATGTAGTGGAATATTAACAAACCTTTATTTTGGGTGTTTTCATAGAAAAGGAACTTTCAACGTAATGTGCAGCAACTGGGAGACCAAGTGCCAGATAAGTAACTAGAAAGGACAAAAACAACTGAACAAAATTATATTGTCAAATCGTTGTTTGAATCATAAAATCCAAATTTATAAAAAATACTGAAATGATGAGATCTCAATAAGGGGGGTAAATAGAGAGAAAGAGAGAGAGAGAGAGAGAGAGAGAGAGAGAGAGAGAGAGAGAGAGAGAGAGAGAGAGAGAGAGAGAGAGAGAGAGAGAGAGAGAGAGAGAGCGTGTGAGAGAAAAGGGGGGTGAGAGAAAGAGAAAAAGAGGAAAGTACTGATTTGTTATTGATGATTTTCTTTTAATTTAATTTGTTGTGAATTATATTTTTTGATCTAAACAATAACAAACACGGTGTTTTAATAGAATAAAATAAGATTTTTGTGCTATAACATATGTTAATTTATTTATTATGCCACAATACCCATAACCTTATCTCTGTATCAATAAGTTCGCCTAGACGACCCTGGAGTTTTTTACATAAGGGAATTCTGTTTATTTACTAAATTGTTTCCTTGGGGAGTATGAATGGTTTCCACATTTACTCCATAAAAAATGTGGTGGCGACCCGGGGACTGGGGGAATCTTCTGTGCAAAGGTAAATCATAAAGTGTAATAAGCAGGGTTAAATTTCTTTTTTTTATTTTACATTTTTTGTACATTTACAATTGGCGACCCTGCCAGGATGCTTGTATAAATTTTTTTTATATAGGTTAGGCCTACGTAATATACAGAGATAGGTTTGGGTATATGGCGTTTGTTGTATTATCGTAGGGGTTATGTCATTTCATAGATATTATCTGTAATGTAAAACATTGTGTTAAATTCTAAAAAAATTTTTATATATTTGTCTATACAATTTATGTAAGTTATATAATTAAAAAAAATGGCAGATGATAAAAATGAAATTAATTTAACTGACTCTGTCATAATGAGCGATTCCGGAATACACTCTACTCCGATGTCTACCAGTAGTAGTAGACCTAATGATGAATTTTAAAGCCATTGTATTGGTATCCACGTCACGGTTATTATTAAATATAATTAAAAAATTATATTTAATACTAATGAAGAAGTAATGAATTTTTTGAGTAACATGCTGAGTAATATTAATGAAAATTCACAAAAACATTTTAATGAACTAAGGAATGAAATGAAACAACAAAATCTTAATTTAAAGGATGAAATTAAAAAACAAAATACTAGTTTAGTAGAACAGTTCGATAAGCGCTTTGATGCTAATGACGAAAAGTGGGAGAAGCGTTTAAATGATAGTGATTCACAAAAACAAATGATCAAATGTTGTGATAATATTATTGAGAAAATGAAGGAACAAACTGAGAAGTGGAACAGAGATGCAGGTAAATTTAACGAGAACAAAGACGACCAGGTAATAGATGATAAGGTAAGTGATGGTGTTAGTATAAATGATAACTATAATAATGATATGACGAATAATAATGGTGACATAGTTGAAAATGTAGTGTTAGAGGGTGATATGTTGAATAATGGTAGTGATGATGAGAGTTTAATGGGAGTAGAGGTTAGTGGTAAGGTAGTAAACGAGTTTGAGAGAGAGTGTGAAGTGAGGTTAAGTGAGTATGAGATGCAGAGGGCAAATTTTCCCTGTGGTATAAGTGGAGTAAGGACTCCACATGTGGTTTATGAGGACAAAGGTTCCTCCAGAGGTTATGTGGGAGACATGGTGTCTCCAAATGGTTCCCTAGTTTTTTGTGATATACCTGGTAAAGCCAGGATGTGTTTTAGTAATTTTGTGGTGCCCTTTGCATGGAGTGAGGTAGTTCAGGGGGGTTGTGATAGGTATTGTGATGAGAGATGGAGAAAGAGAGAGATAGAGATTTTTAATGCTAATAGAGATTATAAAGAGTTCGTGGAGATTTTAGATATTGAGAGAGGGGAGAAAATTGAAAACTTACCTTATAATGAGACTGGAGTAACTGGTGCAGTAGATGATGATGATGATGATGATGATGATATTGTGACTTACCTGGTGGTGACAAGGGCAACTTGACAGTACACGATGTTGATGTATATGATGTAATACTATGGAATAATTCTATTGGTTATTTTGGTATAGTGGATAAAACAAATTTAAATGGTCATTATATTGAAAGAGATAATATAATAGAGTTAAACAAAAATGAAATGTGCATGTACAGTATAAGACTAATTTCTGATGATGGGGGGTTAAACATATGTTGATGAGGGACATTTAATTATTTGAATTTAATGGTTTTAGCACTTGGCTTGATAATATAATGATTTTTGGAGATCAATGACATTTTATGTGAAGCATATTGTATACAATTTTATATTGGGGTTAAATGTATTATGTATTAGGTTATGTTATTATTATTGTAGGGTATCTGAGGATACATTTTGTTGTGTGTATATTGTATTTTGTGTAGTAATGTTTATAATTTTGTTTGAATGATAATTGACATTACTAAATTTTTATTATGTAATTAAATTGATTTGAAATGGTTTTAGATTTGAATTTTGTAATAAATTATAAAGGATTAAAATTTGATAATAGAAAGGTTTAATAGAAAATCAGAGCCGAAGTTACAGTGTGAGATTCAGAGTTGTAATGGTTTATTTTAATATGATGTATTTGTGAGTAGTTATAAAACATGTGTTATATGGTTTGTAATAAGGTAATTGAGATTAAAAGGGGTTCAGCAGTGCATCGCTTTGCACAATTCATGTATCAACTAAATTTTTATTTGGCTTCAAAAGTATTGTAAGGTGAAAGGAAATGTAAAATGGAATCGTTAGAAAAGTGAATTTGTAATGGAATTTGAGTATTTTTTTTGTTTTTTTTTTATATGATTTACAATTGTATTTTGATATATGGTCATATATTTATGTATGGTGATATGATACTTGAGTTGAATAATATGTGTTATGTTAGCATAATGGTACTTCCTTTGTAACATGTAATAATTGTAATAGCATTGTAATATGTTATTTGTGTGTTAAGATACTTAGGATACCACAAATCAGTATTTTGGTCAATGCAAATCAGTACTTCTAGGAGGAACCCAAATCAGTGCAAGGATATGGATTAGTGAAAGGCCATTTGCTAATGTTTTTGCTTTGTTGTTACAGAATCTGTATGGAATTGTGGCGGCGAACCTGTGCTGGCCAGCGAGTCAGGGCAGGGTCGTCAAGTGCCTGTCTGGCTTTACAGTGTTGGGATCCTGATGTAGGAAGTCCAGTAAAGTCACGCAGGTGCAGCCAAAGCCACTGGATTAGGGGGTAAGCACCAAAATTTTTATCAGGAAGTAAGGGGGGTCGTGGCGCCATATCCTCGCTGGTCCTCCTAGGTTTAGGCAATGAGAGTTTTTATGTTTTTTGGACATAAACCTCTCATTGGGGGGGGGGGTCTTGTAACGGGACAAAAATGGGGTAACAAAATTTATATCACAAGTTACAATATTTTATTGTGAAGAAGTAAATCTGATTAAAACTGTAGAAGTAAAGTTTTTTTAGGCGATGCCCAAATAGGGTAACGAGATAACAAGTGATTCTATTTTTAACCAGTGAATCATACAAACGGCATGTGTTTACAATGACAGAGCCAGTCTCCAAGCGAAGTGGTGATACTCAGTAAAAACGGAATTTTCAGTGACCAGGACGGGACGTGAGTAGAAATCCGCCAAGAACCAGTTTCAAAGCCGTTGTCAAAATGGAACTGTAACAGAGACGTTAAATAAGCGAGTGCAGTCGCCAAGGAATAGTCGAGCCATACGGTCATATCGTAGGTAGCCCTACGCATTACAATTACGGTAGGCCTACCTAAAATTGGGTTTAAAAATGTAGTGGAATATTAACAAACCTTTAAATTGAGGGCACAACAAAAGTGATTATGGTGTAAAATTTTGAAACCTTTATTTTGGGTGTTTTCGTAGAAAAGGGACTTTCAACGTAATGTGCAGCAACTGGGAGACCACGTCCCAGATAAGTAACTAGAAAGGACAAAAACAATTGAATAAAATTATTCAAAGTTGGTTTATATTGTCAAATCGTTGTTTAAATCATAAAATCCAAATTTATAAAAAATATTAAAATGATGAGATCTCAATAAGGGGGGTAAATACAGAGAAAAAGAGGAAAGTACTAATTTGTTATTGATGATTACTTTTAATTTTATTTGTTGTGAATTATATTTTTTGATCTAAACAATAACAAACAAGGTGTTTTAATAGAATAAAATAAGATTTTGGTGCTATAATCATGTGTTAATTTAATTATTATGCCACAATACCCATAACCTTATCTTTGTATCAATAAGTTCGCCTAGATGACCCTAGAGTTTTTTACATAAGGGAATTCTGTTTATTTACTAAATTGTTTCCTTAGGGAGTATGAATGGTTTCCACATTTACTCCATAAAAAATGTGGTGGCGACCCGAGGACTGGGGGAATCTTCTGTGCAAAGGTAAGTCGTAAATCGTAAAATGTAATAAGCGGGGTTAAGTTTCTTCTTTTTATTTTTACAATTATTTTAACCGTTACAATCTAATCTACAACATTATTGTTTAAAATCTAATATGTTACTATAATACTCTCTGAACTTACAATAAAGTAAAAATAAATACATAACACAGTAATACACTGTTTTATAACTTACAGGACATCACATATAAACTAGACTTGTTCTAAAATTTATCTGATTCATACTCTTGAAAACTAAACATAAAATTAATTTCCTACAGAGGATCCACTACATCCTCACTTTTTCAATTGCACTGCACTAGCAGTTTTTTAAATCCCTCCTTTACAAAAAAAAGCAAGGTGTAACGGTACGGAATTGTCAGTACCTTCACAAAGGCAAGTACAAATACAGCTGTGCACAAAGTCTCCCACATTTTTAACATTAGAAACCTTTCACCCTGTAAATTTTCTTTGAGGGGTTCAGACAAATGACAGCCACATGGTGATACATCAAAACTAGTGATGTTCCCAGATTTATGCAGTGCACTTTATCATTTTTTTCTTGTGTTATGGCAGCAGTGTGTGGCCTTGATTCTTAAGATCAATATACTGCTGCCTGGAATGCTGTCTTTTAAACAATATGCTCTTTTCATCTTTTCCAATAGTTCTCAGTACTATGCAGCATTGTGTCTATTCTTTGTGAAGAAAATCCATATATACAACACTTCTATTAATCATGAAAACATTGCCGCAAAAATTGCTGCATCGGATTTTTTGCCTTCACTGAACCTGTTTCATCATTTTCAAACCATTGCATATTGGATGACTTAGTTTCAAGAATGTAATGATGTACCCAAGATCAACACCCCTTGAAAGTGGTCATCAGAATGTATCTCTCTTAGCAGCTTGAGAATTCAGAAACCTCTGAGTCCTTACTGATATTTGCATTCAAAATTCAATCAATTTAACTGTCATACAGTGATTTTTTGCACACTTCTATACATCAACTTCTTCACTAACTGTTACTTTTCACTCATCTTGAATACTTTCATAAATGTTTCAACATATTGAGGCATACTTCTCATCCTTATGCATCAGTCACATTTTAAACTTCATCATTAACTTCAGGAAAGAATGTACATGATGTGAATGATTGGGACTTAACAGTGTATCATTACAAAACTGAACAGGTACTATGCACAAAATTACTTCTAGCTTAATATTTTTGCACTTAAACATATTCAATAATTATACATTGTGCAATTACAACAGCAACCCTCTACATTTATTACAATTACTTGTGACAGTACATAAAGACCTATTACAATAATTATGGGATTAAGGGATCACATATTGTATTTTTTTTATAATTATGAATGACCAGGGTTAGGTCAGTTTTACCCATGTCCCAAGAAACAAAGTATATTCAACAAGAGAGGAGTAAAGTCAAGGTCACCGGTGGACGAGCGAAGTTTAAAATTTATAATGGCGGTGTATGTGAACACGAACTATAAATGTGAACTTTCATTGGTCCACAAAGCTATGTCGTCATTCAATATAAGATAAGATATTCAATATTAAACAATGTATATAGTTTTAAGATTCGACTATTATTTGATGATGGAGGTTAATTATTTTATTGTGTTATGAACATTTAATTATGTGGACAGTGTTTTGAAATGGACTGTTTATGACTGATTTTTGGTAAATGATTAATTGGTAATTTGGATTGTATATTTTGTGTATATTAATGTCAACGTATTTGTGTACTTTTGATATTATGAATTTTATGTATTTTTTATGTAAACCAGGTGCGGTAGAATTTTAAGTAATTTAAGGAAGTTGATGAGTTTAAATGATATTATGAGATTTAGATTCTAATGGTTAGTAAATGATTAAACAGGTAATAGATTTGGATATTGAGAGGTATTGTTGTTAGTAGATAAGTGATGAATTTTCTAGTGGTATATTAAGGTGAAATGTTGTAAAGAGGTTTGGGGATAGTGATAAATAAGGGCATTGGAGTTAGTTAAATAGAGTTAATGGGAGTTAGTGAAAATAAGAATGTTGAGATACAGATAATATATAAAGAGGTGTTAGATATTTTAGGGACACAGTAGTTAGTGATTATATGTAGAGGTGAGTAATGTGAATGGTAATTATATATTTGTTGTTGATGATATTTTGTAATAAGGATCCGGTGTAAGGAGTGATCAGCATGCGACGTGGCAAGAGACCAGCGTGCAGCGTTGTGGCAGGCGGAGCAATTTTGGGTTAGAGTGTTTGCCGATATTTGGTGGAGGGCAAATGGTTAGGGATGGATATGGCCAGGTAGGGAACATACATCCTTGTACAAAAATGAGCGGTGCCAGAGGATTTAAATGAGATTAGTGAAGGGGGTTATTATTGAGATATTGGTGTCATAATATGTTAATGGTTAGAAGCGGTTGTTATTAGAAAGAAGGGGGTAGTAAGGTTAGATTGACAAATGCCAAAATAAGATAGAGAATAGTGAGTAATTGAGAGTCACCCAAACTAATAAGGATAAAAGGGTTAGAAAAGGAAAATTCATGGTAGGAAGGTGATGTAACAGAAAGGTGAATAATAAGTTTGAAATTTTTTTTGTATAGAATCTGATATAACAAATGTTAAATAATAAAAGTTAATCGAAAGTTGATAATAAAAATGTTATAAAGTTCTGCTACAAGTTATGTAAATATGAATTAAGTAATGTGAATTGTTCAATGTTAGTGTTCAATGTTTTATAATGTACAATGTTTTATTATGTTTTTATTATGTTGATGGTACAATAGGTCAGTAGGTTACTACAAGGGTAGTAACGATAACAATGTTAAATTTTAAAGAATTAGTAGTGAGACTGATGTTGGTTATTAAGTATATAGTAATGATTCTGTTGCAAAGAAAATTAAACGTAAAGAAAATTGAGTAAAGAAAAATAAATAGTGTTTGCCATAATAGTTATATGTGTTGATTTTATTTGAAGTAAAATAACAGAGATAGTAGTTGTTGTTTGAGAGTAGGATTTGTTTTATGCTTATTATAATAATATGTTTTCTTGTGGTGAGAGAAGTAAGTTGATGTTGACTGGAGTCAGAGAATTTGATAAAAAATATACAGGAGTGTTGGAGAAGTGGAAGGATTTATCTGTCTTAAATCTTGTTTTTTTTTTGTTGTTGTCTGAAAATTGTGAAAATTGTTAGAGTTAAGAAAACCAACGCCTCAAAACACAAACCAATGCATCTAAGGGGAGACATATCAGTTGCGGATATGGAGATAGATAAGGCCACTATGTTAAATTTTATATTACATGTTTCAGAGTTTTGTGGTGTTGTGACCGTGGTCCTGAGCTGGCCGGAGTGTCAGAACAGGAGCGTTCAGTGCCTCATGGCCTTAGGGATCTCTCCGGAGAAGTCCAGTAAGGTCAGACAGGTACGATCAGCACTAGAGGACCAAGGGTAAGTGATTGAAATTCTTTTATATTAACACTACAGGGGGTTGTGGCGACATATCTGAACTGATCCCTTTGGAAACGTGTGAATGAGTCAATGAAAGTTTTTGTGTCTCGACACCAAACCTTTCATTGAGGGGGTTTTGTGACAGTACATAAAGACCTATTACAATAATTATGGGATTAAGGGATCACATGTTGTATTTTTTTTATAATTATGAATGTCAACCAGGGTTAGGTCAGTTTTACCCATGTCCCAAGAAACAAAGCATATTCAACAAGAGAGGAGTAAAGTCAAGGTCACCGGTGGACGACCGAAGTTTAAAATGTATAATGGCGGTGTATGTGAACACGAACTATAAACGTAAACTTTCATTGGTCCACAAAGCTATGTCGTCATTAATAAACGCTGACGACATACAATCAAATGCGTACAAACCAGGGCGGTGGCCGTAAAACAAAAGAGGGTGACGTCATGTACACTACCACGTACACAGAGTAGCGACTAACCCGTTCTCAGTCTTCATTTACAACTCAGAGCACATACACGCTCAATAATGTAGTGGGCAGTTTTGCCACAAAAATGTAAAATTTGTTTAAAAAATGTAGCCACACAAGCAATTAATATCAGTGGACAACAAATGTAATCATAATAAATTCAGTGCACTCAGAAAAGACAGAGAAAAGTTCGGCCGAACATCCGCCAGCCAGCATGGGAGTCTTCTGAGGAGCGTCTTCACCACATCAGTTTCAGGAAAGCCCTTATTAAATTATTCTAAATTATATAAAGTAAAATGAGCTCAAAATATAATTAATACCAAAATGTAATCAGTATCAGGGTATGAAAGGTTTGGGTGAGTGTGTGAGAGTGAAAGTTGGCCAGCTTTTAATAAACAATATCTGAGGCGTTAGTTTGCGTTGAAACCTATATTAATTATTAATGTCAAAGAAACAAGTAATTTGAAAATCTAACTGCAGTAAAACGTTTGTTTAAAGAGTTATTTTACAAGGAAAACAAGGCTATGTAGAAATGAAAGCATGGCAAGAAGGCGGAAGTCATGAAGCCGCCATCTTGGTAATTGTCGATTGAGTAATGACTCTCATTATCTGTAATAAGATGTACGGTGGATATTAATTGAGTACAATAAAATACATAAAATAATTATCAAAAGTATGCTGAAAGTAGAGTCAGTTAACATACTATTAAATAAATCACTACAGAAATATATAGGTTAGACAAATATGTATAATATATCTGCCATCAACTCAGTGATACCACAGTTTTAACTATACTGCTGCAATTTGAAAAAAAAATCATTTATCTTTGATTGAACAAGGGAAGAAGGAACAAGGGAACAACACACAGGGTGATTCAAGATTGCATGGCAATCTCTCGAAGCTGATTCTAGAGCTAAAAATAATTTTAGAAGTCCATATAAACATAGGTCCAAAAACAGTCCGTTAGCAAGTTACGGCTTGCGAACCAGTTCCCCCTGATTTCTGCTCCCATGGTAAAATGACGCCATACTGAAATTCTTGGGGTATAAAGTGAAGGGTAAATTTTGTGGTTTCTTATAGTTTCTGATATGAAAAATTGTATAAAAGAGGTCTCAGAGCTCTATCTCAATTAGTTTCTAAGAAAAACTGTGTAAAACACAAAAAATTTGAGTTCATAAACAGACATTTTTAGATTTGGATAAAATAACTTCGTTAATTTGCCAATAAACAAATAGAAATTTCTAACTAACTTTGTAGAGAATTTAATTATGAGAAAATTGATGTGTACAATGTCTATTAAAAATAAGTACAAATTTGAGAAATTTGACTTTAATTAACAACACAGACCAAAATGCACCAGAAAAGTGTTATAATTTACAAGAAATAGCATTGTAAACTTTCAAAACACCCATACTTGGGCAGAAGAAAACCCACATCAGACTGCTACAAGACATGACCAACATACTTTTTCATTTAATGAGTGGTGCAGTCTTCTTGGTGATAATCTCTTAGCCTCTTTTTTCTTACCACCAAGACTTAATGGAAGACAATATTTACACATTTTTTGCAAATGAATCTGATGGAACTCTTGGAAGATATTCCACTTGCAGACAGAATGCAGATGTGGTTTTTGAATGACGAAGCATCTGCTCACTACTGTCAAGATTTGATTTATCATTTAAATAATACATTCAGGAAGCAATGGATTGGTTGAAATGGACCAGTAAAATGGCCACCTCTATCTCTTGATCGCACCCCAGCAGACATTTTCTTTGGGGTTGGATAAAGTCGTTAGTTTATTCCGTTCATATTGGCACGCAAGAAGAATTGAGACATTGCATAATAGAATATGGAGCTACTGTTAAGAATAATCCTGATGCTATAAGACGTGCCCGGCTAGTATGGATTTGTCGAGCTAAATTCTGCATTCAACAAAATGGCCACATTGACCAACTGCTTTGAACGAACATTTGCAGCTTTATCAATTTAATGATATTGATATTTAATCATCTGAATGAAAAATTTCAATAAGTTTTCAATTACTTTTTAATTACACTTGTTGTGAAAACATTTACGAAAAACTTAGTTCTGTTTGAAATTTAACACTTTTATGGCACATTTTGGTCTGTTTTGGATGTACTTATGTTTAATAGACATTGTACACATCAATTTTCTCATAATTAAATTCTCTACAAAGTTAGTTAGACATTTCTATTTGTTTATTGGCAAATTAACAAAGTTATTTTACCCCAAATCTAAAAAAGTGTATTTTTCGACTCCATGTTTTGTGTTTTACAGGTTTTCTTAGAAACTAATTGAAATAGAGCTCTGGGACCTCTTTTATTCAATTTTCAAATCAGAAACCATAAGAAACCGCCAAATTTACCCTTCACTTTATGCCCCAAGAATTTCAGTATAGCATCATTTTACCACGTGAGCAGAAATCATGAGGAACTGGTTCGCGAACCGTAACTCGCTAATGAATCATTTTCGGACCTATGTTTATATAGACTTTTTTCTTATTTTTAGCTATGGAATCAGGTCCCGAGAGATTGCCGTACAATTTTGAATCACCCTATATTTGCCAAAATTAAGAGGCTATATTTTAGAGAACATTAAGAACAAATTACAGCTGAAACCAGGATCTTCCTGTTATGGATATGCGTTATTATATTTGCAAAAATATAGGTAAATTCTAAGGCTCAAAAGATCCAGAGTTTGAACAACTTGAATGAGCCACTTATTTTTACACACATTTTATAAAATGGCTGTTTCTTAGTTATCTTTATCAACTCTTTGTTTGTTATCAAACTAATGTCAGTTTGTAATAAGCAGACTTACATGCCTTTTATATCATCAACAGTGTTAGCAACTCATAGCAGCACAGTTTTATAGTTTAACAGGCTGACACTGGTGTTAATATATTATCCACACATTTCTTATTAATCACAAATAGTTGTGCACATCAAACTATTGACAATAAAGTCATTTAATATATTTTACACTGATAAACATAAAAGTGTGGAAAATCTTTGGTGCAATACTCTCATAATACTATCTCTACGTGATACATACAACCAATAGGCCCACCACATTTTATTATCTTACATTTTAAACAAAGAATAATTCTGATTTTTTTAACAAATATCAAAACAGAACGAAGATAAAAACAGTTGTGATATTTTTAGATCACTCACTTATGAATATATCAATGAACACGAGAGAGGCAAAATCAGTTGAATAATGTACGTAAATTTAGAAGCTTATCTAATACAAATTTCATGTGTATTTGTTCAGTGTGGGAGAGAAGACTCTGAAAGTTCTGTTAACTGATCCAAAATACCCGTGATTCAAAAATCCAATGCAAATAACAGAAATCCCACTGACAATTATAAACATCTTTACTCAGTATAAACAACATTCCCAATTGCAGACTTGTTTTCACAAAGTGGTAAACAAAATTCACTTTAATGTGTGCATTTCTTTAGAAGAAAAAATAAACAACAATTTAAATTTTCATCTGACTTCAAGCGTTCTGAGTTGCGTCGATTACTTAAATAATGATCGACTGGCATTAATGCCAATATTATTCAAGAAAGCAGTTTATGCTTTTAGAATCATTTCATAAGTAATCAGCATTTTTTATATTTAAAAGCGTTTTAGCTCTTTTCTGCACAAACAATACAATATTTTCATTCTTTAACATTACTATAAAAATGAAATCCTTAAATTCGTAGTGACATTTGTGTGTCACAGTTGTGTGTTTGGCATCAGCAAAAATTATCCTGAAGATGACAATAAACATTGTCAAAACGTCAACATAAATAAGTTAAAATTTGTGTTATATTTTTGACTGATCCTCACAAACCTTCCACCAAAAAATTTATAAAACTTAAAACATTTTTATAATTCAAAAAGTTTTAAATAATAATGAAGACTTACATAACACTTATGGTCACAAAGTAAAACATTTTGAAATTTTCAAGAAACTTGACTAAAAACTTTCAGTAAATCTGAAAATGATATTTTCAAACAGAGTTTATGAAAATGAACTCTTAAATACTTATGGTTAGTTGAATGATCTATACCCCTAATTGCAACAGTAAGTTTCTCAATGCAATTGAAAGTTGCGATTGTAAACTGAATATTATTATATTATACTATTACTGCTTTCGGTTTCATAGTGATGCATTGTTGGTTGCATTTAAATGTTCATTCTGACTGAACAGTAGTAGGGATTAGTTTAGTAGGGATGGAGATAGTCAAAATTTAAAATTACACAATTTGCTAAATATACTATTAAAAGGAGAATTAAGGAGGGTTTAAACTGTGGATTACGATCAAACTCTTTTAGCCATAAACAGAAAACCTGAAAAATACATTTAGGGTCTTTGTAGAAGCTAGTGTATTGATATGTTTCACTCAGTTTGTTATCAACACGCATTTCACTTCTAATTAAGGCTACTGTCAATAATTATGAGCAAAATGTGTATAACTTCAACTTCTACAAACATTATCTTTCATACTTATACATTTATTTATGGTACTCATGTTTTTTGTAGAAAAATTAAATAGACATCACTGAAGAAAGTACGAAAACAATTCTAAACAACCTAGATAATTTATTTGGAATTTCTCTTCACGTAGAGGTCACAGTACACAAAGCAATCCCAAACACTTGTTCTATGTGAAACATAACAATATACTTAACTTACAAATACCATTTAGGCATTTAATTATTAGACTGTTGACCGCTTGCTAATCTGTATTACTGTTAATTATATTTCCTGGGGTAGAGAGGGGGCAATGTTTGTATTTCAAGCGGCTAACGAACACAGGGACCAACTATCACCTGGGATAAGGTGATCCCCTCTATCAAGTGTCAATGGCCTCCTTGGAGGGCAGATGAGCGGACAGAGGATAGGGCACCCTATTGTCCTACGGGTATTGTTCACTCCTAAAGGCGGAGGAACAGGTATACGTCAACAGCATAAGATGCAGAAGGGAAGGGGAAACCACTGCATTAAAGATCTGTTTAAGATATCCCTAGTATCAGCAGCTCTATGATGGATGTGTCTCTTGTACATTCCAGAGGTAAAACGGTCCCCTGTTCTGATATCCGGGTGGAGACTACTCGAGAAGTTAGTCCAGTTAAAGACAATGAACAACTGAAGGGAAGAATCACAGAGGTAGATCCCGTTTAGACTACAAGAAACAGCTTATGATTGATATGAACTGCACATCATATTGTGAGCTGAAAAAAAGCAGAGAAGCATGAAGAATGGCGAGCTGCTGCCAACCATCCTATGGGCTGCTAACCTAGAAGAAGAGAATAATATTTCCCTGAGTAGCTCATTGCTGTCTGAAGTATACATTTGTCACTTTCTACATTCACCACCAACATGACAAACCGGTTACATGAGTAAAGAGAAATTACTTAATTCTCTTTCAAGTAATTTCCATTCTTGCAGCAAAATATCAGTTGGGATCTCCCAAATCAATCTCTCCTATCTGTTTAAACTCTTATCTGTAAACCTATCAACAGGACCCAGACACAACAGGTTTTTTAGAAGATATGAACTACACGATATTGTTTTTATGAGAAATTTGATGCAGGAAGTGTACTGCTGAGATTTTCCTTCCTGTTTCACATTTTGTAATGCTTCAGAAGTCTAATTCATATACATGCACTCGCCCACACATAGATCACATAATCCTATGTCTAAAAATACTATTAACCAAACCCATTATATTACTAATCTATCTTACAAATTGAAGACGATGGCTAATTGCTCCAGTGTTTTGACAAAATGGAAGCGCTCAAAAGTTCAGCTACACCTTTAAAAGAAATGTAAAGCTACAAGTACAATTACTAACAGCATTACTAATCACAGAATTCAGTTGTGTAGTCAAATGAAACCTTTTAATTTATATAATATTTTGCACCAATTGTGTAAGCATAACTTACGCTGGATTTTTCTGTGCCTGAACAGCTCGAGGTTCGGTGCTATTGTAAGGAATCAGTTCTAGGCCCCACACCTTTAGAGCGCTACTAATAACTTGTACTGAAAAGTATCCGCTATCATCCATGTTACCAGATGGTTGCTGTAAACAGACAGTTGATGGTGACAATTAGAATTTAGCATTTAGCACAGATACTTATACAGCACTTCAGAACTTTTCAAGTATTAGTATTGACAGTGTGTATATTCACAAAGAAAAAAACATCCCTACATATTAGATATTTCCACTAAAAAAAAAAAAAAAAAACTACTGCGATATAACAAACTTTTGAGACTAAGTATCAACTGACTTTTGCAAGCAGTTTATTCTTAACAATTCTCAAGATATTCTTTAAGTACTGCAAAACAGTTGTTAACCTTGCCTACCATTTAATACTTTCAAAGCAATATTTTGGCACTAAAACCACCAGTACAACTTTACATGGCTAAAATTAGACAAAAATGTTTCACATTAAGAGCTATAAGATATAAATCAAACAGTAATACAAAGTAAAACTTACAACCAGGTTTCAGATGTACTAAATTTTTCAACTGAAGCATAGGGTATATACTTGCTTAACACTTTCAGCGCCAGGACGAATTTTGTTAACTTTTTTTGTGGACCAGCCACTTTCCGGAATAGTTTCATCAGTGCACCAATATATTTTTTTACTGAAACTACTTCAAAATGAATTAAAATGAGTTAATATAAGTTTAAAAACATTTTTTATCGCCAAGTGCAAGGTGATAAAAATCCTCAAGGTGATTTTTACCTCAATCCAATCCAAAACGAATGGGGAAATAAAAACAGGAATATACCGGAAGCCCACACAGACAGATTTGGTTATCCCTTATAACTCAAACCATCCTTATAATTACAAACTGGCAGCCTTCAGCCTACTTAATTATAAACTAGACAAAACAGAATATATAAAAGAAATAGCCAATAAATAACAATAAAAACAATAGCCAGAAATAATGGATATAACCAATACTTAATAGACAATTAAATAACGAGGATGAAGAATAAAAACAATAGGCCTACAACTAACAACTCCTCGGAATCCATTAGCAACAAAACAAAAACAAACTTCCTTTCACTCCACTACACAGACGAAAATTCCTTAAAAAAGGAAGCATTTTCAAAAAATTTGGCTTCAATCCAGCCTAAAAAATAAAAAGGCACAACTTAAACAAGAATACACAAATTATACCAAAAGAAGAAGCCAAAGGCGTTTATATGATTACTTGTAATGCAGGGGAAGAAGTTTGCAATAAGAAGTACATCGGCTATACCGACCGCACCTTTCGTAAGATTCAATGCTGCAAAAAATCACCGTAAACCTTCGTCAGTTGTGGCGCAACACCTAAAAAGCCACCCACAACACAACATCAATTTCAACACTTCACTAGAAGTATTAAGGTATAGCTCAAACAAAGAAGCATCAAAAATATACGAGCAATACCATATTTACAAATACAAACGAGGAGCCGGTGAAAAAACACTGCTTAATAGAAAACAGGACTATAGGGATTTGGTTACGTTTAAAATATTAGATTACCTCGAAGAGTACGCACAAAGGTCGCGCGTCGGGTAGTTTTATCGTTAGTCGGCTTCCGTATGACGTGCGGGCAACAAATGCTGGCCAGCCACAATTATTTAAATCGTCCGTTCGAATTCGGTTTTCGTGTAATGTTAACATTGTTTTAAAAATTTTTAAGTGTTGTGTTTTTATGTGTTTTTAAGTGTTATGTTTTATATACCTGTGTCGACGACGCTCACCTGAGTAGAAAAAATTTTTTATATATGCAAGTTTACTAAATGATTCCGACTGAAGATGGAACACAACTGTTCCGAAATGCATCTCGGATGAAAAACTAAGAAAATCACCGACTGGAATACCTAGAGGTGTACTTGTAAGTATGTACTAAAAATCCTTTATAAGTTATATACAGTGTTTGAAACATGACCACTTCGTGTGTATGAAACTGATACACATTGTGCTGAAAGTGTTAATTGTGGTATTCATGGTATTTGCTTCATTTGCAAAATATGATGTGAGATCCATCCTTTTATATATTTTAGAAAATCTTTAAAAAAATAAAATTTAATAAATTTTCTTTTGATATATTTATGAAAATAAAAACATAAATTGAGAAAAAAGAAATAATGAAATGTTTGTAGGAAATAAAATTTTTAAATAAATTTATTATTTAAAAAAAAAATTAATTACCTGTGCTGTGATGTCACAAACAAAAACGACATCAACAAGAAACCCAAGTTAGCAAAACTGAGAAGCATCAGTGCTTCAACTAATGCCTAGAACCATTAGAACCTAAAGTATAAAAGTAAAAAGGATATTCTAATGAAATTTTCTAAAACAGCAGCTACACCACATTCCTGTATGCATTTTAGGGCATGGATGTCAATAAAAAGGGAAGAAAAGAAATTAACACATTAGATAAAAACTGAATTTTTGTATAAGATCAGGGACAGCAAGAAGGAGGTGCAAATACCTGGACGGCATGCCAAAGAACAGATTACCAGTGGCAGCCTTGAGACATACGCCTAATTTGATAAACCACGATGAGACGGGTTCTGGAACAGGTCAAGTATGGCCTAATCCTTGAAGCAGAAAAAAAGAAACAAAACAAAAGTTCAATGTAAGGAGCAAAACTAGTTATAATGCAGCAGTACAGCCAAGCTTCTCTTCTGGGCAGGGGGGTCCTAGAAACAAGTTTAGATTTTTGTGAATAAACTTGGAAATTAAAAATAAAAGAACACGTTACTACTATTATTCTGATGCAATAAAAAATGTAAGTGTGGAAAGACAAGAATTACACTAACAGACATACAAAATTTAGCAAAGTCATGAGACGAGAAAGGCATCATCTCACATTACAATAAATAAAATGAATAACACAAGGAAACTGGCATAAATTTTATCAATTTTTCTGCAGGTACAATAGTGTTATATGTATATATGGATTTAGCAGTACTTTTCCATAAATATTTGCAATAAATGGAATTAAACCAGTTCTCTCATTTTACCAAAGAAACGAATAAGAGATATCCTTAAATGGGCAGTATAGTCCCTCAAAAACAAAGACTTCAAAATCGTGCTACAGGGTGCGCAAATATGTGGTTGGCTGCACATTTTGTTAGTGTTGCCATAAACATACATACATCCTCAGCGTTACAGCCCAGTCCGGGCCCTGGCCTCCAAAACAAATCGTCCCCACTGGTCTCTACTCCCGGCCAATGCCCACCATTTTGCTGCACCCAGCCTCACTGCCTCCTTACCAACCTGGTCCAGCCATCTTGTACGTGGTCTTCCCCTCCTTCTCCTTCCCATCGGCAAATAATTCATGATTTTTTTTGGGGATTCTATCCTACACCATTCTTTGCACATGTCCGGCCCAACGCAATCTGTTAATTTGTATGAACTGCACAATCGGAAGACCTTTAAACCTTTTGTACAACTCTCGTTTATGCAGTTGCCTCCAAATCTCGTTTTCTTTCACAGGGCCATAGATTCTCCTCAGTACCTTCCTCTCAAACATGGCTAGTTTCTGCTCATCTAGTTTTTTTAGCACCCAGCATTCCGAGCCATACGTCAGAACTGGTCTGATCAAGGTCTTGTAGAGTGTGCCTTTTGTCTCTTTACTTACTAATTTTGATTTAAAATGTTTCACTAGTCCATAGTAACATCTATTAGCAGAAGTGTTGCCATAAAAATCAACTTAAATAATACTGCAACTAGTGTCTTTCCCATATTTTGGCCCTATGCGACTTTTCTTCTTCCTTCGCAAGAATGAGAAATCACAAAAGTCAGTCAGTTTGAAAACACATAAAAATATCTAAAGCCAGCTCCAGATATTACCAAAAAGTACGTCCCACGAACATTTTGAAGACTCAATAATATTGACAAAAGTGAGTTAAATCCAATCGGGATTACTCTAAGGGGAAATACAAATATATGGGAATAAACAAAATATTTTCCATGTTAAAAAATTACATTAACTTTTGCTAAAATGTCAATATCTGCTGTGTTTTGCTCTTCATCAGATCTCATTCTATTGCTGAACGGTGACTTGTTTTCTATTAACATTTAGCTACCGGTACTACTAAGTATTCAAGTTATCTAAGTATGAAACCTTTTTAACCACATTACTATTATTAAACCATGATAATATGTGGACTATACAATATCGTGTTTTCTATATTTATTGTTTTATTAGTGGTCCACAGGCATATACAGACCTTAACAGTCAAAATGCTGCTTTGTCAATGTACAATGATGGACCATGTCCAAGAGTTTTCATACATTAATACCGACTAATCCATCATTTCTAAGTATAGAATCAGACACTCACTTAAAATATTTACTTCCTGTTCCAAATTATTTTGAAAACATCTTAATTTTTTTTTAAACACTTTTAATCTGTTATTTTTTTCCATCTGTGACATAATGTAATAATACATAGGCCTATTATAAATATTTGGCTTGCAGTACAGTTGATTTATTTATGTTTTGCCCATATATTACTAGTAAACAACAAAAATCACTATACATCAAAATGTAATTAATGACGCAAGTTTTCTTCTATTAATGATAGCAGTTAACACTCATTTAAAAATAAAAGTAAAAACATACAATTATTTTAAAAATAATTATAACAGATATAAATGATGTAGAATATGTAAAACTAAATATAATTGTGTAAATTAAAAAGATTGTGAGTCCACACACACACACACACACACACACACACACACACACACACACACACACACACACACACACACACACACACACACACACACACACACACACACACACACATTTAAATCACACAGAAATGCAATACAACATTATGATACTTGTTTTAGTGACTTGTTTTAAAAATATAAAAAAAACACAATGCTAAGCAAAGTCATTATGGTACTTGAAATCAAATAGCAGAAAATAAATAACAGAAACAACTCCCATATGCCAAGTAATGTGAACCTACTCAAAGAAATATTTCAGCAGCATAAAAAAGTTTAAACATCAATTACTGTTTACAAAAGCACAAGCTGTAAAAAACGACTGTAAATTACAGTTAACATACTGATTATCTTAAATACATTATTTCACTTCTTAACAACATCTGTTCCTTAACGTTTATTATAAAAACCGTATGCACTTTTCCTTTTACCTCTAGGAATCGTCTGTAATCATCACTGTCAACTCCAGATTCTGCCATTCGAATACGTTCTTCGTCATCCATTTGTTGGGCAAGTGTAGCTAAATCAACAGGTGTAAAGTATGGGCCCTGCAGCAATGCATTGAGGCAGTGCTGAGCACACAGCGAACCCTCTTGCTGAAAAATCATAAAATATAATACACTATCTTACTACATAAAAATATTTCAAGAATAGAGTATAAAATTATATGGTAATGAAAACTATAAGGGGGTTGACTCCATCTAGATATTTGTAGCCTATTGTGAATGAGAGAAAATGATAACTGGGAGAATTTAAAAAAAACTCTGTGCTTGGAAGGGCCAGCAATGTTAAATGAAACTATGACAGTATTACTTTTATTTCATAGAATGCATATTTTTAACTCTACCAGCCAGAGGCAGGCAATGAGGAAAGGGGAAAACAGAAATGTAGCACTGGCAATATGGCTTTGAAGGACTGGAAGGAATAAAATGGGACAGAACACTTCTTTGATTTATAAAGAGGAGAAAAGGAAGTTGGATTCGACATATTCTGAGGGAAAATTATTTGACATATAATTATATAATTGATATAAAATACAGAAAATAGGACAGTGAATTAAAAATACACATGTGAACTAGAGGTGGGAGGATATACCTATAACAGGTATTTTGGAACGATTTTTTTGTGGAACAGATATAACAGTGACCGAAAAGTTGAAATACCTGTTCTGATTCAACAAGAACTGAAAGTCGAAATACCTGTTCCAATTACTCATGGCCTCACGGTTCTGAGTCGCAGGACCCCCCCCCCCCACCACCACCACCACACAACTAACGGTGACAAGTAAACGAGTACTACAAGTATAAGGAGTATTACGGGTACACAAGTAACAACAAGTAAACGAGTACTATAAGTATTAGAAATATTACGGGTACACAAGTAACAACAAGTAAACGAGTACTACAGGTATTAGGAGTATTACGAGTACATGAGTACGAAGCCACTTTTTGGTGCTGAATACTTCATTCTGTGCATGTGCCAATTGCATACAATGAAGCAACACAGCGAGTTTCAGAATATCTCTATGCCAAAGAGACCAAGCTGTTTTCAATAAATGAAAATAATTCATCCTGATGTTACATTTATTCTCGTGTGTTATGCACATATGTAATACAGATTTTAATAACAAATTATATATTATACTAGTCACCAACTTGGTAAATTTTAAAAAAGCAAATTATATTGTGTTATAACCTACAGAGTGGCTATTTAATATTAAATCTGTCAGTTTGTTTACTCCTAGTGAAAACTTAAATTAGTATTCCCAAACAGAGATAGGTCTATAAATTCTCTTGTTTCTTATTTTCTTTTAAACAGTAACAGCTTAATAAAGTCACAGTATTAAGTAACATTGTTAATACCTTTAGTTTCAATGTATTTCTTATAACAAATTATATAATACAGGTATGTGTACAATAGATTATATAGTAACAGGTATTTGTACGTGTTATTTTTTTGGAACAGTTTTGTTCGTACCTGTCATTTACAAATACTAGTTTAGCACACCTCTAATGGAAACATGTGTAACTGTGCACACACACACACACACACACACACACACACACACACACACACACACACACACACACACACACACACACACACACACACACACACACACACACACACACACATTTCAATCAACAAGAACTCAACTAAACATTAGAGTAACTGTCTAATTCACTTGTCTTAAAGTGTCATAAAATGAAATAATAAACAAATTGTATGTACTGACGGAATGTGTACCACCATCATCGTCTCATGCTTTTCCCTATCCCCTGTTCTCATAATACCACATAAACATAATGGCTTTCCAGAGCTTGATTCTATGTTTATCAGTCTATGTATTTAACATAAAAGCTATAATTATTGTACAACCTGTTAATGGTTCTTACTTTTGACATGACATTTAATAATAGAAAGTGTGTGTGGGGGGGGGGAGAAAGACAGACAGACAGAGGAGAGGGGGAGAAAGAGAGAGAGATGTTTACAGCTAACTGCAATCAAAACATTGGATGTGGAATGGATACAGTTACTGATAAAGTATGATTCAACAATGTTGTAATGATCCATTAAGTTTGTTCTTATGTAGTAACAATTAACACGGGGTCAAATGTAGCACTTATCGATGTTATACAATCTCTTAAGTCTTTTGCCATAATTATTACTTTCATATTGTAGTTTAATAAGGTATAACTTTTGAGCTGAAAAGTAATTAAGTATAAATGACATGGAATTTCTAAGCAAATAAAAGAGTGTTACCTCCATTTACAACAATATTCTTTTCTTTTTGTAATTCATACCTCATTTTGCTCAACAACTCAAGAGATTTTATTTTACTCATGTTTCTAATTAGGAATTATAGGAAGCTAAAGTTTTACCTCTAGGCACTTAACTCCCTCTAAGCAGTTAAGACTTAGCCCATCTTCATAAATTTTTGTTTGTGTATGCTAAGTGTAACTTTAATAATTTCCCTAACAATGCTAATATTTTAGTATTTACTGAAGGTATAGTATGAAAATTGGCATATATTTCTTACACATAGCTGTAAAATGGTACAACCGGTATCTCAATATAGCTATATGTACATCCAACAACACTATGGATATTTGTAGGCCTATAACCATATAAGCTATTTGTGTATTTTCACAAACTATGGTGAATAGTTGGCTGTCACTTACTTCTGTCCAATAGTAATAATCATCTGATGTTTTCTTACTCATTTAGCCCTTCCTTGATGAAAAACCCAATTTTGACAAACCAGCTGAACGTGCTTTGTTTTATTTATCTTTGTCATAAATCATTTATCACACACACACAATATTTTTATCTTTTTGGTACTTTTACAGACAGAATACTCCTTTCATAACTCAATAAATACTGAAGTATCCTTCCAACAACATAAAACAGTACTGTATGTTTATTAGATTCTGACCATTGTGAATTAATGACAGGGGAATATGCTTATGCAACTTCACTATATGTGCTTGTGCATTGAGAACAAACCGCAAATAGTACTGATACTTCTATGTATCAATACTGAGTGGCACCAAAACTAATTACAGCGAAATATGTGATACAGGATAATGAAAGTAAACCAAGTAATGTAGTTTATGAACACTATACCATTTCTAAATAATTTAACTTGGTTTAAAACATGATACCAAGTTTTTGTGTACACCGCATAAGAACGATTTATTGCTCATTTGCTGTTTTCGTGTTTACTAACACAAGGTTTGGTAATAAACGTCTGCACACTTGGCGGTAAAAACATTACTATTTATGTCAACTATGAAACTTCCGGGACACACTTTCTTTAAATACGAAAATTATTAGATACATCAGAAAATTGCGTTCAATAAGAGAGAGTGAAGGTCGTCACATTGCGAAACAACAATCGACATCTTTAATACAATGACAGTTACGGCGTGAAAACTCCAAATACGGTATGTTTAACAATAATTTTAGGTTATAACACAACCTTAAAAAGCACCAAACTACCAATGTTACAGAACACAAAACACAATTCTAACGGCACAGAGAAACATAAACTTAACAATTCGCGAAATAAATATAGTAAAACAATTGTACCTTTTCGTGAAACACTGCTTCCATTTTCAGTAGTTTTTGAAAACACCACTCTACACTACTCTACCATTTTCGTCTGATTACGTCACGAGTCTCTCGTTTCAATGTCGCAATTTTGCCATATTAAAATATCCCTCGATATCCCGAAATTCCCCATGATTCATTATCATATTTGTATTTGTAGATTTTTCTCCGTTAAATTACATTTATTTAGTAGCTTTGTATCCTTACTCTCATTAAATAGTACTAAATGTTTTGTTTTATCTTAACTTACAAGTCAAATAACTTATAAGTTTTCGGTTGAATAAATAGACGAAAAAATAAAGATTGTAATCTGAATAAATACCTAATAGACTTTTCAGCATTAATTTATAGAAACATAATATTTACGCTCCTTATAATTTTTTAGTTTTAAAGTAATTTGGGGGCAGAAGTGTGAGGATGCACGGGAACAGATATTCCGTATTCATGCTTTTAAGATAAAGGTTAAAGAGGGTGAATGTCAAACGTAATGAAAAAGCGCGGGAATCGTAACGTACATATATTTCACGTGTATGCACTCATTCATAAATTATAACAACTTGTTGATTTCATGTGAAATATTTTTACTAAAATGTTAAGAAAAGTTTAATTTTTTTTATAGAAAAATATAATATAAACATATATATTGTATAATAATTAAATATGTACTTAAACTTTTCTTACTTATAATATGCAATAATTTTTTAAATGTGAGTCTTATTTCTCAATATCTAAAAAACTGGAATATTTATAAACAACCGATTATGATTATCCTGTTGACAAAACTAATTTCGTTCCCTATTTTATGTGCTTTATGTTTTTCCACTAATATTAACTCTATTTTACACACTTATCTGTTTTTTCACAAACGTCAAATTTATGATGTGGCAAATCAAAATGTCATCCCATCTAGATTTCCGGATCTTTTGGATTGTTAGGAGCACAGATTTTTTTTAAGTTGTTCTTCCCATAATCAGTTGTCTGTTATGATTCTTTCCCCCTTTCTATTGTAGGGTAAACTGACATTAAACCCACACCTGCAGTGAAAATCATTTATGAAGAGAAAATATTAATTATGAGAGAAGATTTATTGTTTATTTTATCAATTCAAAAATTTTATTCTGTAAAAAGTATATTTAATTATATTTTAAATTAATTTGTGTCGTGATATCTTACAGAATTTCCTATATTTATAAATACTTTTTGCTATTATAAATTATTATATAGTTACCAAAACAATCAATTAACTCAGTAAAAAATATGTTAATTAACCTGTGATAAAATTAATTTTAACTATGATGTGTGAAAATTTATTAATAAGACTTTGAGAAAATACCAATTTACATATCACTGTTCACTTACAATACACATTTGCAGATCACCTACAAATTATAAGTATGCTGTAAATTTAATATATTCTGTCACATTTTGTTTCCAATTAAAGTAAAATTTTTTTATACTTGTGTATATGTTATTAAATTATGTTATTCGCAGAATCAATAAAATAACTTTGTTCATGAATAATTAAATACATTTTCTCATAATTAACCTGTGATAAAATTAATTTTAACAATGATGTGTGAAAATTTATTAATAAGACTTTGAGAAAATACCAATTTACATATCACTGTTCACTTACAATACACATTTGCAGATCACCTACAAATTATAAGTATGCTGTAAATTTAATATATTTTGTCACATTTTGTTTCTAATTAAAGTAAAATTTCTTATACTTGTGTATATGTTATTAAATTATGTTATTCGCAGAATCAATAAAATAACTTTGTTCATGAATAATTAAATAAATTTTCTCAGAATTATATTCCCTACAATATTTTTATATTTAATAACAGATTACACTATTACATCATTGTATTTAGAAAAATATGAATCACCTTGTAAGTAATCGAACACAGCCCAACGGCCTGAAATTTCCAATTTAATTACGTTTTTTTTCAAAATGTTCACACATTTCACTAATTTCTTGGAAACTACCAAGAATAGAGCTGCAAGACCCTGTTTTACTTCCATGTTCCATCAGGAAATGGAGGTACTGTATGGTGATCGCGAAAAAAATCGTGTTCGAGATAATGGCTGATTCTGATTGTACTACCCTCAAAACATGAAGAAAAATCATTTACTGAAACGCACGTTCGCGCGCGCGCGCGTGTGTGTGTGTGTGTGTAGAATTTTTTCTATGGCGAACGATAACTGTCACAAATTCAAACAGAATCAAATAATTTTTTGCATATGTGCCTGAGTTGTAGAGGACTCAAGGCCTATTGATTTTAGTGAAGATCGGGTAAGGGAAGGGGCAGTTTACCTGCAACATTTTGTTTTAGCAAGACTAAAGTACTTAATTTTGATAAATGAAGCATCCTGAAAAGAAGGTCATAATAATCCACTGTAGAAAAGTAGATGAAATATCTATAAATGAAAAGGGTAGTTGAAGGGGAAGGGGTATTTTTTTATGTGTACTACGTTATCGGTAACTAAGAAGTAGTTTGTTGTTCAAAATTCCTTCCTGGGCTGTTGGCCGTGGTCCAATGTTTTCTGCTAAACCAAACGTTTCGGCAGTGTCATCGAATGCCATCACCAGTAAAAATTGAGTGTGCTAATGTGAGGTGGTATATGTTATAGTGACCACACTACTATGGTTAAGGCTGAGGAAAGAAGTAGTTTCAATGGAAAATTTAATTTTGAAAATGATTTTAAATATAAATCTTAGAACATGGATGTTACATATGATTCTCCATACTGATATTTTTAATGTTGTTATGCTTCATGTTTTTTATCTTTTTGTTTTATAGAGAAACATTAACTTTGTCTCTTAATTTGTGTTCCAAGAATTTTTATATTGTATCATTTTACTCGCAGGTCAGAAATGTGGGTGCAATTTTTTTACCTGGGCATAGCTAATGTACAGAACATTTCTGGGCTGACACTTTTTCTTTATTTTTAGCTGTAGATGCACCACCTGAAACATCACTGTTTCCTCACTGAATACCCTGTACCTTTTCATCTATAAGATCTGTCCACCTCCTAGACATTCCATCTAGGAGCAGATGTCCTCTTTTACTTCTCATTAGGCCCAGCCTTGTCGTTGGTATACCCAGCCTTGTCTGTCTGCCTGTCTACACACACACACACACACACACACATACACACACACACACACACACACACACACACACACACACACACACACACACACACACACACACACACACACACACATTGCATAAATATTTGACAATTTTCTTGCATATTTATAAAGTCTTTATTTTATTATCAGACTTTTCTTATCCAAGTATTTATTTCTTTTCGTAACATACCACATATGAATATTTTGTTGATACATTTATTGGCTGCCATAATCATCACAGAGAAATTCAAAAAATGTTATGTCCATAAATATAATCGTATAATTATTGTAAGCAATATAACATTTTTTGAATTACTCTAACGCAATGTATACATTTTTGTAATAAGACAAACATTCACATTATGTATGAATGTATGGAGAAACATTTACAATAAGCCTTGGTTGATGTCCTGGGCAAAAGGGTGTGAATGTTATAAGACAATATTGTTATTAGGATAAATACTGCATGGGGGGGGGAGGATTTAACGTAGTTTAAGACGTACAACGGTACAAATTGCTTAATTTGTGTTGCAAATTTAATTTGAGTGTATATAAAATTCATATAACATTTTTGTAGTTGTGTGTTAATTATTAATGGAGTTTGGGTTCCAATCATAATAAGAGTAGTCCTTTTATAAATCATAACATGTTTTCATTACTTTATTCAAACGAAATTATAAGAAAAAAAATATAATAATAATATTTACTTCGCCATAAAATATTCATTAGCAATTGTTTCAATGTTTCTTTGTTGCCGTACATTCATCATAAAATAAATCTTATATCTTATATTAGCAAAACTCTATGTTAAACATTTCTTCGTTACACTATAAATTCTTGACTGCTCAGTCTGACTGTGTGCTTTATAAGTTTGTTCTTATTTACATTATTATTCTGTGCTTGGCATACATCTTAATGCTTTATAAAATTTTAACTGGACTAATCGAATCGCTAGTATTCCAACTACTATACTACTACTATATTTCCAACTACTTTACTTTATACACTGTAAATGAAAATTTAAATTTATTAAATCAATTGTTAATTCTCCAAGCAATGATTCAAATTCTTTAAATTAATTGGTCATCATTAAAGAAAATTCTTACTGAAGTTAAATTACATTCTCTTATCTCTATCTACATATGACATAAATTTTGTTTATTTTTGAAGTTTTAAAAATTCTTTTCAATGTCTTTATTTTTTCATAATTGGTTATTTCTTTATTTCTTTATTAATTGGTTATTTGTCACCTCAATTCTGCAGATTATACCCGTGTCCTCCGGTGATCTGTCGGTCCTCTCCTACTGGATTTCCTCTTGCGTTTTCCGGTTCCACTGATCGTCCTCCAGTCACTTGTCCTTCATGGTTCCATCTGCTGGCTGTAGAATGAAATGATATGTTCCTCTGCATCGGCTGCTATTGTTCTAGTAACCGTATCTATTGCTCTGCATATCGTTCGTCTGCTCGATGTGCTCTCACCATGATAATCTCTGTAGCTTTTATAATTACAGTTATAATTATCGTTATCATAGTTATCGCTCGTCCGGTACTTACCATGCGTATAGTTAATATTATAATTATCACAATTTTGCGTAGTGTTTCGTATAGATGGTTTATTACTATGTTTCTCATTACAGTGATAATTACTGTGTGTTAATTGTTTTACACGTATTTTTTTCTTATGTGATTTCATACTGTGTGTGTAACCTGCAACTTGAATATTCCTATCAATAAGGTATGCTTGCTTAATGTTTACTTTGCTTTCTTCCTTAATGTTAATTATTTCTCTATGATTATCATTATTAATTAAGAACATATTTTCTTTCGTATCTTCAATTATTACGGTTTCTTCCCATATCATCATTTCACATACTTGTTCTGTTTGTTTATTAATTATTTCACATATATTTTCTCCAATAGTTTCAATACGTGAATTGGTATCAACCATCATTTTTATTAATTGTGCATTACTGTCGACTATGCTTTGCTTCAATTCTACGTTGTCTTGTTTCAACTATAGGTTATCGATTTTTAACTCTTCTACCCTCTCCATATTTGTATGGGCCTTGTTTAAAATTTTCAGTCTGTTGTTCTAGTTTAGTATTAAAATTTTCAGTTTGTTTATCTATCATCTCACCTATATTTTCTGTTAATTCGTCGAATTTAGCATTCAAATTTTCGGTTTGCTTATCTATAATTTCTATCTGTTTCTCAATTATTTCATCTACCCAAGCATACATCATAGTTTGAAGTGCTTCCATATTCCAGCTTTCTGGTGTTGCCATCATGAATACGATGTATTTAAATTTATTTTTAAACTTATTATTATTATACAACCGTTCGCTATTTTTTTATTGATTTATTTTTTTATTATTGACTATTTTTATACTCTAATTACGATTACACCTGTTATCTTATACACCAATGTATTGTGGGTCCCAGTTGTGTTATTATACACAACAAAATAAACAACATACAAATATTCATACATAAACATCAATTATTATACATAACATCCTATGCACACATTTAACAACAGAGCATACATTTATTCATTAAATGTAGGCGTGTCGGGCCTTACGTTAACGGGCGACAAAATGTAACAAATACAAATCTATTTGTATTTGAGGAGCCCCACGTTCTTGGGATGCCTAAATGTAACAAATTCAAATTGCTTAATTTGTGTTGCAAATTTAATTTGAGTGTGTATAAAATTCATATAACATTTTTGTAGTTGCGTGTTAATTATTAATGGAGTTTGGGTTGTAATCATAATAAGAGTAGTCCTTTTATAGATCGTAACATGTTTTCATTACTTTATTCAAACGAAATTATAAGAAAAAAAATATAATAATAATATTTACTTCGCCATAAAATATTGATTATCAATTGTTTCAATGTTTCTTTGTTTATTCATCATAAAATAAATCTTATATCTTATATTAGCAAAACTCTATGTTAAACATTTCTTTGTTACAATATAAATTCTCGACTACTCAGTCTGACTGTGTGCTTTATAAGTTTGTTCTTATTTACATTATTATTTTGTGCTTGGCATACATCTTAATGCTTTATAAAATTTTAACTGGACTAATCGAATCGTTGCGCGTTGTGCGCATAACGAATTGTGTGAAGATAATTAACACTGTGCCAATTAACAGATTCACTGTAAGTCATTTATATTAGCGTGCAAACTGCAATAACTTTTAGTAACTAATTATTTTACTATTAAATAAATTTGAATAGTATTTATTCGGCTGACAAAGTAATTAGCTATGCAGTCACATGCAGTTGAAAACACGTGGTTTGGAAAGGTCTAAAAACCAGAAATTCATGTTCAGCGGCACGTGGTAGATTTTATCGTACAATCTAGAACGTTTTAAATTGTAAAAATGACGTCATGTGGGTAGATATATAAAAGCACTGATGCGTCAGGAGAGTTAGCCAGTCTTCCATATGGCAGTCTCTAATAAGGAGTCTCTCGTAGTCTCTGGGAAGTCGGAGTGTATCGTCGAGGGAATGGCTGAATTAGACCACTAAATCAGACACAGCGTTTGAGATCTTCAATGACTGATGGCTGGCAAACAACAGCAGCAGCAGCAACTGGCATCAGAAGCAACTTGGACGGACACAACACCTACGAGAAATCCCTGAGATCGACATCCCACCTTAGGAGGACAACGGCCAGTGTGAAAACGTAGGAGCAGACTGCAAGATCGTCCGGACTGATCCAACTTAGCGCAGCAAATCCAAGAAAGTGGAATTAGAAAAACCCTTTATAAAGTATAAAACAATTAAAGTCTCTTTTTAGTTTGGTAACGGTCAAATATTTCAAAGTTAGGCCTATATATTTACAAACTCATAGTTTTCAAAGATAAACAGTAGCCTATACGTTTTATATAAAAATATCGGTATGGAGAACTATACATGACTTCCATGTTCTAAGATTTATATTTAAAATCATTTACGAAATGAAATGTTTCCATAGAAACTACTTCTTTCCACTTTTTGCTTCAGCCTTAACCACAGTCCTGTGGTCACTAATGTATACCACCACACGTTATCGCACTCGATTTTCACTGACGATGGCAGTCGACGGCACTGCCAAAACGTCTGGTTTTGCAGAAAACATTGGACTACGGCCAAACAGCCCGGGAAGGAATTTTAACAACAAACTACTTACTTTGTTGCCGATAACGTAGTACACATATAAAAATTATCCCCTCCCCCTTCAACTATAATTTTCATTTATAGAAAATTACCCCCACCCTGTTCAACTAGCCTCTTCATTTATAGATATTTCATCTACTTTTCTACAGTCGATTACTAAGATCTTCTTATCAAGATACTTTATTTATCAAAATTAAGTACTTTACTCTTGTTACAACAAAAAATGTTTCAGGTAAACTATCCTTTCCCCGTAACCGATCTTCACCAAAATCAATAGGCCTTGAGTCTTCTAAAACTCAGGCAAATATTATAATATTCCTCTTGTACCCGTAGTATCGTAATGGTATAATAATTTACGCGTGTTATTCCTTGTATATGTTAATTTGTAATAAATAGTTGTAAATAGTGTATCAGCTGATCGTGGAATATTTATGTTGTGTGTTTACGAATGTGATTTAAATATATAAGTAAAAGAATTGAATTATTCTGCCTTGGTTTCTGAATCAGAATTATAATTATTCCAGTTTAGTAGTTAGAACTCCAAAATCAATTCAAAAAATCGCCGTCGAGTCATCCCAAACAATTTTCCAGTCACCTTCGATATTAGGCTTTAACCTATTATTTGAGGTTAATCTTGGTTTTGCAGTTTGCGTACTTCCAATGACTCCCCGAATTCTTCTTATCCTTGTTAATTATAAAATGAATGCTGATAATATATTACGTTCCTGAAATAATAACGCATGGATATGATTTAATAAAATAATGGTTTAATCTCTGTAACATAAATTCAAATTATTGGAAAATTCCATTCGATACATACGGTTGTCACAATCGATATTTATCTCAGGATTAATAATTAAATAATTTTAATATATTTCGTGGGAATTCTTGTGGCTGCTACGAAAAGTTCCTTTACATGATAATTAATAATAGAGAGTACCTTTACAAACAATATATTACTTATAATCTAAAAATTTACAAAAATTATATATTAAGTAACATACAAAGTTTGACGATATTCAATACGCTTCGTAAAAGCATGTAGGTTAGAGTGACGTTAACATCATGGCTACTATATTGTCCATCTCAGAAAATAATGAAATTTATTAATGTGTCCAAATAAATGTTTCCTTGTAATCACTGTTCGCTTAGATATTGAATTTGTTTTCACTTAAAATGTTTACTAGTGATTAGTGTTAGTGTAAATTGTTATATTGTCTAGTGGTTGTTCCTTGTTGGATAAAAATATTGTCAAATTATACTTTACACATCTAGACGATATTGCTGAAGGTTTCCTGGTTTATTCTAGATAATTTCTTGCTTGTGTGTGTTACTTGTTCATGAAAATTGTAGTGGAGGGATTATTATCTTCGATGATGGTCATTCAGATCTTCTTTCACAAACGGGTTATCTATTTTTATATTTTTATTTTAATTACATCTAGACACGCACTATTCAACTGTTTTTCATCACAATTAACAATTAAGTGTTATTTCTTCTTTTTTAGTCACTGAACTCATACAAACTTCTTAAATTTTGATTGGCCATTTATGTACAGGTTAAATGTTATAGGATCAACACCCATTACCTACTTTATATTTTATAAATTACCTTTAATAGATAATTTTATTATTATACTCTAATGATACATGCAATGTTTATACAATTATTAATTAGATAATTATAAACAATTTGATACTAAACATGCCTCAGTTTATAACTGTAAAACCTTATTAATTTGAATTTCTATGATATGTGGTGGAACAATTTGTTATGGTTTATTGTAATTTCTACTTTGACTACCTGAGATAAATATATTTACATAAATTAACTGGTAACATAAACTATTATAACATATAACAAAAACTCTTAATAATAATAATTGTTTTTAACAACCTTAATTATTTCATACTTTTAAACTATTGTCTGTATTATAATAATAAATTTCTGTCTAATAATAATAATAAAACACTTTTCATACAAAAATAATTAACACTGTTTAACAGTAGTCTGTGTCACTATTTATATTATGTCACTCATATCACTGTAAGGTTTGTGTCCCTTTTTCTATCCTTAATTATATGCCTAACAATTTTTCGTTAATACAACTTTATTATATGGATAGGTACTCTTTATTGGGTTTGGTTGTTATTCAGGGTAAGTTGATTATTTAGGCTTACTAGGTTTATTTATTTAATTTTGTCTGTTTACTGCCCTATTCTACTGGGTTATTTCTGGGTTTCTTAATAATATTAAATAAGTCAAACCAACTAGGTTTCCTTTAATTTGCTTTCAATTATTATTTCTTGTTTCTTCTCTGGATCGGATTCCACTATTATTTACTATTCTTTTGTAACATTTTGTTTCATTACAAATTGCCTCCCTTCAGAAGTAATTATTTCTGAACACTTCGTTAGGTGTGAGGACATAATTACTTATGTTATTTTTTCCTTTTCTTCCTCGTGATATTTTTTCATGGATTGTTTTTTATAATCTTCTGAATTGCTACTATTAGGCTAGTATATGGTGATTGGCTATGCTCAATTATATCATTTAACAACATTTTATTAATTTCAGCTCTAACCGCCTCCTTCAATGAATATGGTATAGGATAGCATTTTCTGTGGAATTCTGCTGGTTTTTTAAATTGTATTCTACACTGATAGTTTTTTACTTTTCCTGGTTTTTCTGAAAATACATGTTTATACTTCTTATATATTATAATGAGATCTTCTACTTGTTTTACTGTCAAATTACTTGTGCCTTGGTGTTTAAACTCTCCTGTAATTTACTGTTCCACAGGTCTTCATTTGTTATATTATAGATTATTTTTCTGCATTGGGTGTCATTCTTTAAAAAATTTAATTCCCTAACTTGGTGATGGGTACGGTTCAGAGGGGCACCATCGCTTCCTATTAACTCTGCCGTCCACATAACACCTTCTGAGTTCAAGGATATCTTCTCCTTGCTCAAATCAATAATGGCTGAGTATTTCCTCAGCATATCGCATCCGATTAATAATTCGAATGGTAGGCCGATTGTGACCAAACATATAATATTAATTGTAACACCTTTGCTTTCTAGTTCCAATGACACTTGTTTTCTCAGTGTTTTATTTTGACGCCCAGTGGCACCTATTAAAATAACATTATTGACAGGTAAGGTAGGTATTATATTTTTACTTTGTTTCTGTATTCTCTCCAGTTCAGCGTCGTTAATAAGTGATACATTTGCACCAGTATCTATCATTATTCGTGTAGGAATTCCTTCAATTTGAGCGGTTATGTATAAGATTTCATTATGCTGGTTGATTCTACTTGTCACCGTTTCCTCCAACAGTTCTTCTCGAAGATTTTTCAAATAATAATTGTAAATAATAGTAAGATTTTGACTATCTGTCCTTAAACTTTGGTTGTTGTTATACTTCAAAATTCTTTTATTTTCCATAATTAGCTTTTCATAATTAGTTGGTAGTAATTTGTTATTAATATTTTTTTGAATTTGGTGGTCTTTGTACCCAGTAGTTAGTAGCAGTAAGGGGTCGCGAGGGTTTATTACTGCCTCACTCCGTTTAAATTAAGGCTATCATGATTATTTTCCGGGCATGACTGTTGATTTGCCTGGAATGGTGTGCTGGTTCCTGGTTGTTCAACCTCTCGGTTGTCTAATTGTTCACTTACCCTTGATTCTCAGAAGTCCTCCTGGCTTCTACTTCTTACTCGGTTATAATGGTGACTGATCCCTCTGGGATTTCCTCTTTGATCATAACTGTTATTAAAACTGTTCCTCCGAGGTTGATGGTATCTCCAGTAATCTCCTTCTTCTGCACTAATATAATTTATTCTTGGTCTGTACGGACGATTATTATTATAATTACCCTGGTTATTATTATTGGTATTAACTCCTGAGTTATTTCTAAAATTATTATAATTTTGGTTTGTTCGGTAGTTATTATAATTATTATTAATTCTATTACCCGGATGGTAATTTTGATTGGGCCTGTTGTTACTATTATGGTTAATTAGATTTCGATTGAAGTTTGTTGGTTGGTTATTATTTGGAGTAAAATTTTGGTTGGAACTACGATCGTTGCCATTAAAGTTATAACTATTCCGGTTATTCATGTTATTATAGTGATTAGGATTCATACCATGGTTATTATTTCTTGAACCGCACTGATCAGTTCGTTGTCTGCTTCTTTTGTAGTAACCCTCATGTTCATAATTTTCTAATAAGTCAGCCATTGCGTGGACCGTTTTAATCTGGCTTCCCAGGCTTGCTCTGGCAATTCCTGTGTCATAATGGTATGCCATTTTAGTTACTAGGGATTCTTCTGGTATTCTTGGCTCTAGGTGTCTCGCCAAACATACCTTTCCCCAGAAGTAAGTAGTTGGAGATGTACCTCTATTTCCATCATATCTTCCCTGACAAATGTTGTCCCTTATAATATTTTGTATAGCTTCGGACCAATATTTTTCTTTAAACAGTTTTTTAAATTGAGCGTAGTCCACTATCTCATTCCTGGTTGCTGTCCACCAGTTGTCCGTAATCTCCCTAAAATGCTCATCCAACATCTCTCTAATCGAGCTCCAGATAGTTATTCGATGTTTATTAAAATGTTCCTCGATTCTGGCCAGGAATTCCATGGGGTTTCTACGATAATTTTTGAAATTAATCCCTTCTCTGGTTTCATTTGTGGAAACATGAGTAATATTATTTGGTCTGGTTCTAATTAACTCAATTTCTTCTTGATTTTGGCGTACTTGACCAGTTAAATTGTTCACCGTAGTGTTAATATTGTTACACCTTTCTCCGGTTTGTTTCTGTAAATTCAATAAATTTTCTTGTTCCTTTTGTATTCCTTCTATTTGAATACGACTGTTTTCTTGGACCTGGTCTATTCTGGTATTTATCACTGCTTTATTTTGTATAATGGTTTCATTAGCTTTTCTTAATCTCTCATTAATATCAGCTGTTTCTTGCTTCCTTTCCTCATCGATTTTGTCCATCTTCTGGTTAATTGTATCATTGACCTGTTCAATTCTACCATTAATTCTTCTTAAATTCTCTTCATTGATTTGTCTGAACTCTTCCTTCATTTGGTTATTATTTTCACTTATAGTTTGCCTTAAGGTTTCATTAGTACTTTCTTTAATACTATCAATTTTTTCATTGGTTTGTCTATTGCTTTCCTTAATGCTGTCTATTTTGTCATTCATTAGTTTATTATTTTCATCTGTATTCCTGTTAATACTGTCTATTTTCTCGTTTGTACTGTCCATCCTCTCATTCATTTGTTTTATTAAATTTTCACTCATTTTCTCATTTTGTATTCTTGAGTTCTCGTTAATCTCTTCCTTCATACCATCTATTTTCTCGTTTGTTTGTCTGTTATCTTCCTTGATACTATCAATTTTTTCATTTGTTTGTCTGTGATGTTCCTTGATGCTCTTCAAATCTTCCTTCGTTTGCTTGTTTTGTTCCTCCATTTGTTTTAATAAGTTTTGACTCAAAATTTCATTTTGTTTCTTTGAGTTTTCACTGAATTCTTCCTTGATGCTCTTCAAATCTTCCTTCATTTCTTCCTTCTGCTTCTTAAAATTGTCATTCGTTTCTTCCTTATTTCTGTCCATTTTTTCACTCATACTATTCATTAACTCCATTAGTTTTATAAGATTCGGGTCTCCTCTATCTTCCTTTCTTGCTACTGTCTCCACATCCTCCACCGATGTTACTTCTTTCTCTTCCATCCTGACTTCCTTCTCTGCCTCCTTCGTCCGTCTCAGTGATGACGCCCTTTTATGCATCTTTATTTTATTTTATTTGTTTTTGAACTTATAGCAGTCGCCAGCTAAAAATTAGGAAATTAATTTGCTTGTTTCAATTTCTTCACCTAATATTCCCTAATTTCAGCCTCACTAGTTGGTGCGCCAATAATATTACTCTTACACCCGTAGTATCTTAATGGTATAGTAATTTGCCCGTGTTATTCCTTGTATATGTTAATTTGTAATAAATAGTTGTAAATAGTGTATCAGCTGATCGTGGAATATCTATGCTGTGTGTTTACGAATGTGATTTAAATATATAAGTAAAAGAATTGAATTATTCTGCCTTGGTTTCTGAATCAGAATTATAATTATTCCAGTTCAGTAGTTAGAACTCCAAAATCAATTCAAAAAATCGCCATCGAGTCATCCCAAACAATTTTCCAGTCACCTTCGATATTAGGCTTTAACCTATTATTTGAGGTTAATCTTGGTTTTGCAGTTTGCGTACTTCCAATGACTCCCCGAATTCTTCTTATCCTTGTTAATTATAAAATGAATGCTGATAATATATTACGTTCCTGAAATAATAACGCATGGATATGATTTAATAAAATAATGGTTTAATCTCTGTAACATAAATTCAAATTATTGGAAAATTCCATTCGATACATACAGTTGTCACAATCGATATTTATCTCAGGATTAATAATTAAATAATTTTAATATATTTCGTGGGAATTCTTGTGGCTGCTACGAAAAGTTCCTTTACATGATAATTAATAATAGAGAGTACCTTTACAAACAATATATTACTTATAATCTAAAAATTTACAAAAATTATATATTAAGTAACATACAAAGTTTGACGATATTCAATACGCTTCGTAAAAGCATGTAGGTTAGAGTGACGTTAACATCATGGCTACTATATTGTCCATCTCAGAAAATAATGAAATTTATTAATGTGTCCAAATAAATGTTTCCTTGTAATCACTGTTCGCTTAGATATTGAATTTGTTTTCACTTAAAATGTTTACTAGTGATTAGTGTTAGTGTAAATTGTTATATTGTCTAGTGGTTGTTCCTTGTTGGATAAAAATATTGTCAAATTATACTTTACACATCTAGACGATATTGCTGAAGGTTTCCTGGTTTATTCTAGATAATTTCTTGCTTGTGTGTGTTACTTGTTCATGAAAATTGTAGTGGAGGGATTATTATCTTCGATGATGGTCATTCAGATCTTCTTTCACAAACGGGTTATCTATTTTTATATTTTTATTTTAATTACATCTAGACACGCACTATTCAACTGTTTTTCATCACAATTAACAATTAAGTGTTATTTCTTCTTTTTTAGTCACTGAACTCATACAAACTTCTTAAATTTTGATTGGCCATTTATGTACAGGTTAAATGTTATAGGATCAACACCCATTACCTACTTTATATTTTATAAATTACCTTTAATAGATAATTTTATTATTATACTCTAATGATACATGCAATGTTTATACAATTATTAATTAGATAATTATAAACAATTTGATACTAAACATGCCTCAGTTTATAACTGTAAAACCTTATTAATTTGAATTTCTATGATATGTGGTGGAACAATTTGTTATGGTTTATTGTAATTTCTACTTTGACTACCTGAGATAAATATATTTACATAAATTAACTGGTAACATAAACTATTATAACATATAACAAAAACTCTTAATAATAATAATTGTTTTTAACAACCTTAATTATTTCATACTTTTAAACTATTGTCTGTATGATAATAATAAATTTCTGTCTAATAATAATAATAAAACACTTTTCATACAAAAATAATTAACACTGTTTAACAGTAGTCTGTGTCACTATTTATATTATGTCACTCATATCACTGTAAGGTTTGTGTCCCTTTTTCTATCCTTAATTATATGCCTAACAATTTTTCGTTAATACAACTTTATTATATGGATAGGTACTCTTTATTGGGTTTGGTTGTTATTCAGGGTACGTTGATTATTTAGGCTTACTAGGTTTATTTATTTAATTTTGTCTGTTTACTGCCCTATTCTACGAGGTTATTTCTGGGTTTCTTAATAATATTAAATAAGTCAAACCAACTAGGTTTCCTTTAATTTGCTTTCAATTATTATTTCTTGTTTCTTCTCTGGATCAGATTCCACTATTATTTACTATTCTTTTGTAACATTTTGTTTCGTTACAATATGTAAAAAATTATTTGATTCTGTTTGAATTTACGGCAGTTATTGTTCGTCATGAAAAATTTCTCTTGTTACAACATAAAATATTGCTGGTAAACTACCCCTTTCCCTTAACCGATCTTCACCAAAATCAACAGGCCTTGAGTTCTCTATAATTTAGGGATGTATGCAAACAATTATTTGATTATGTTTAAATTTACGGCAGTTGTCGTTCGTCATAGAAAAAATTAACCTTTTTATCACATAAAACGTTGCCAGTAAACTACCCCTTCCTCTTAACTGATCTTCACCAAAATCAATAGGTCTTGAGTCCTCTACAATTCAGGGATGCACGCAAAACATTATTTGATTTTGTTTGAATGTGCGGCAGTTATCGTTCATCATAGAAACAATTAGTCTTGTTAAAACATTAAATGTGGCCGGTAGACTACCCCTTTCCCTTAACCGATCTTCACCAAAATCAACAGGCCTTCAGCTGTTTGTAATTCAGGAACGTGTGCAAAACATTATTTGATTCTGTTTGAATTTACGGCAGTTATCGTTCGTCATAGAAAAAAATTACCCTTGTTAAAACATAAAATGTTGCCGGTAAACTACCCCTTTCCCTTAACCGATCTTTACCAAAATCAATAGACCTTGAGTCCTCTATAATTCCGGGGTGTATGCAAAAAATTATTCGATTCTGTTTGAATTTGTGGCTGTTATCGTTTGCCATAGAAAAAAATTACCCTTTATAAAAAATGAATTGCAGGTAAACTACCCCTTTCCCTTAACCGATCTTCACCAAAAACAATAGGTCTTGAGTACTCTAAAATTCAGGACTGTATGCAAAAAATTATTTGATTCTGTGTGAATTTGCGGCTGTTACCGTTTGCCATAGAAAAAGAATCTACAGACACACACACACACACACACACACACACACACACACACACACACACACACACACACACACACACACACACACACACACACACACACACACACACACACACACACACACACACACACACACACACACACACACACACACACACACACACACACACACACACACACACTTCGAAAAATGACTTTTTTTCATGTTTTGAGAGTAGTACAATCAGAATCTGCAATTATCTCGAACACGATTTTTATGCCATCACCATACTTCCATTTCCTTATGGAACATGGAAGTAAAATGAATAAACAATAAATGTATTAATACGCCCAATCACAAATGTATTTCTGCAAGTGCAGTCAGTTTCAAACCTGTTACCTTGCAATATATACGTATACTCTGCAACGGAAATTTTAATTGTTTGTGGAATGTATCAGGGAGTAAAGCATATCGCCAATTTCTATTCGCGATTTTTTATTTTTATAGGTCTGAATGAATTAATTCTGAAAAATTACTTATTCTGAACAATGAGTTAAAAACTTTGTTGATTTAATCAGCAAAATAAACGAAGTTTCCGCCCGCTTGAACTTGTGTACAGCGGCTCGTAGAATTACGATAGACAACACAGCTCGTGGTGCGGTACTGTAGCCATCATTTTAAGCATGGGTTTCCTGTGTACGTTGTTTGCGGAATAAAGGGCAGAAATAATGTTAGTTTTGTTGTTGTGATTAGTATGGTGAGTGAATGTGACATCGGATTATGCAGAAGTTGAAGTGACTTATACCTGTACGTCTAAGGAGCCTTGAGCAGAATACGAAGCAGGTAGCGTTGACTCTTGTTGGCCTAAAGTTACAAACGTGAAAAGGCTACGGTACTGTGGAAGACCGCGAACACCGTTGTGATCCTGCAACTGAAGAAGCCGCAAAATCTTCCTGCAAGCTACCTTCCCATATCATTCTTGCCAGCACTGGGCATTCGACTACTTTTCAGCTAGTTCTCATTCGTTACCAAACTAGAACCCCACTAACAGGCGTTGTCCTGTTGGACGTGAGCAAAGCCTTCGACAAAGTGTGGCACGAAGGCTTGCTTACAAACTGGCCTATACGGCAGTACCTCTGAAATAATAATATCATACGGTCGTATTTAAGCGACCAAGCTTTCAGGACGAGTGTCGATGGGGTTCACCCCGTCGCCGCACGTTTTCCTCAAGGATCTGCCCTCGGCCAGTTCTGTACCTCGTGTAGTCGAACGACCTACCCAGAATCACGCTGTTGCACCCTGCGCTCCGCTGACGACGCGATGCTCCATTATAGCTCACGACCCCGCGGAAGGCGAGCGTAACGATGTAATCCCGGCTAGACATTCTTCCGTACTGCCTGCGGAAGTGGCACGTAGCTATCAACACAGATAAGTCCGAAGCGATAAGTCCACTTCCGTATGCCAGTAGGCCTACCTCTCTTTGTAGGCGAGAACCCACCAAGTACCTGGCCGTCCGGCTAGACCGACGTCTCAACTTCAACGCCCGATGTCAGAGCCAAAATCCGTGGTACAACCGCCTGGCTGTCCACACCAAGATATCATGTACATGCTAGTTTTACGGGCAGGAATCAAATACGCTGTTCCCTCATGTCGGCCTCTCGTGTCCGCCGCCAAAAGGCGTAGGCTGGCGACATTCCACAACCGTACGCTCCGGTTTCTCTCTCCGGAGGATTTCATCTTCTGATCCCTAGCAACTAATTTGTTCGCAGAGGCTGTAGAATTCTGCTTCCCGCACATCCGTCACCTGAAAACAGTATTGTGGACAACGCGCCGCCTTCGGGTGCTTCACGGCCTACCATAAGGCATATATTTAATGTGAATCCCCAATTAAACTTCTGTCGTCTGGCACAAGGCATACGACATACTATGGCGGCGGCTTCCCGACACCTGCCTAGCATAAGGATTTAGCAACAGACAGAACAGAAACAGCTCGAGCTGTGCTGTGCTGTTGCCTTGCCTTAGCATGGAAAACCGCGAGGTGTAAATCCTTGAGAAAACCATCCTCCTCGGCGTGGCAGTACAACGATCCGGGCGACGCCATCCCTATCGTCCACGCCGATGCTCCTCTACGCACTTGGAGGTGAATCCTTAAGGGTTCCGCAGACCTATACCTCAGGAGTGGAGTCAGGCCGGACACACAAATCCTTACTACTTGTACAAAGGGGACCCTGGCGCTGCGAACGTATGACCTCACCGCACTACAAGAAGTAACGTTCATCGGTCTGCGACCCTGACAACACACTCATATCAGGGTGCTTCTGCCAACATGAAGATGCTACGTTAACGTCACTAAGTAGCCTATGCCTACCGCGAACAGAAACAAAGAACATTTTGATTTGCCTACAAAGTTTCAGCCAGTTAAATAAGTCATTACTCGTGGCTTCCAGAAAGAAAACAACCTCTGTTTTTGAACTGTCTGGTGAACTTGATTAAATGGCTGGAGTAGCCTACTCTTGTGGCAAAACATGCCGCATTTTGCTACAGTTCATTAATTCTTGCAGCGGACCACTTTGTTTACAGGCATAAACATTTTATCAGTTGAAGAACACGCGGTTTTCAAACCTTTTGTAATCTTAAAGACAAGGAAAATGCCAAGGCATAGGCCTACTCCAGCCTATCAGTGGATAAGAATAAAATTAAATTACAGATAAGAGCGAGTTTGAACTACAGTATTAAATTATTGTTTTACTCAGTAGTTTAAACTTCTTTCAGTATGTCACAGTCATAACAGAAATATAATTAATTACGTCTATTTGTTAGTCTTATTTGTATTGCTGGCATATTTCACAGATCAAAGCTGCATCATCAGAGACGATGGAAGAATTACAAACTAATTTGTGTGTGTGTGGGGGGGGAGTAGTATTGCTAATTTACTATTGCTAAATTATTAATTTATTATCGCATTAATTATAATGCTGTGTTTGGTGTTTATTTGTGTCTACTTGGTTATTCGTCTATTGTTTTTTATGACTTTTGTGTAAACAAAGATTCTATTTCAAAGACTTTGCTACAGTCCATTTCTTGATCCATATATAATACATTTAATATTTATAATAACTTTACCTCAAGATGTTTTTCCCTTATTTGGAACATGTTTCGGGAAACTGATTGTTCCCATCCTCAGCCTTCTTGATTTTGAATCTTGTGGAGTACTTTGTGTTGGTTGGTTGTTGTTATGGTTTCCTGTTGGTTTTTGGTATTTTAAACTGGTATTCTTGTGTGTGACTGTGGTGTATATATTAGTATTTTGTGTATTTTCGATGTTGAGTGCTTTAAAAATTGTGTCATGTTATAAAGATTTTATAATATGTCCATTTTTTCACCCTTTTACTATTGCCCTTAATCAGTCTGACGAATTTAAATAAATAAATAGGTTTAAACTTTATCAAGGAATGGTAATTGTTAAAATAAAATAATTTCGTTGCCAGGCAAACAATAAAATTAAAAATGTTTGCATTTTAATTTAAATCGTTGACGAGTGAAGATGTACTGTTCCTGGCCGGCAAGTAGGCTATATCATCTCCATTATGTAATGTTTACGTTTCCAAAGTTTTATTATTATGATTACCGGTATCAAAAGGCAGGCAGACAGGACACACACACACACACACACACACACACACACACACACACACACACACACACACACACACACACAATTCGCGTTATTTCTGGCTTCACTCATGTTTATTTGTTTACGTTTGCACGCATTTTAAGTGAAAAGTTCCGTAATCCACACCAACACAACGCATGCAAGCGGGAAAGGTGTCAAACTTGGACAGAGATTTGCTTCCTGTGGATCGCTGGCCAGTGTAGCTGCACGTGTTTACAGAGGAACGGTTCACAGACAGACATTTCGTCTTTAGGGTGTGAAACCTCTGCAAGTGCTCAGGGTTCATGTGAGCGACTCTGGAGCGCTGCATTCTTTTCCGCGTGTAGTTTGTTCTGTGAAACTTACCTTGTGTAGATTCGCAGCTTTACTCTGAGCAGCGCTTCATAGCGAATGTTGAAAGTCTTTGTCAAAGTTGGGCCCTCATACACACAATAACCTGCGCTGATCTTTTGATTACGGCGATCATAATATTAGAACTTTGGAAACTTGAGCACTACTTAATAGAGATTAAAAGTTATTTTTAATCAGATTTTATACCACTATGCGAATTGTGAAGACAATAAATTATTTAATGTAATCAGTGTCTTAAAAAATTTATAAAATCTATGTACTTACTTCTATTGTGATAGGAACTAATGTGTGTTTGTATAAACTGTTACTGTTACTTACATAAAATGGAAAATATATGAATGTTTGCAACCTCTGGAAAATGTTTTGCCATCCTGGCAAAATTTTGCCCTCACCCCGATAGCTAATTCGGGTTTTGGGGTATGGGTTTTATAGAGATGGTATACGGTAATTCGCCTTCACACCAGGTACTGGACACAGTGAATGTGGACGAGCTTCCAATAGAACTAATTCTTTGTACCTTCAGCCATGACTGGTTTACCCTCCTTTCAGCAGAATATTCACATTATGTTTAGCCCGTTATGCGCACCTACTTTATCTGACTGGACAATCCAGTCACCCAAAACTGTACCTTAAAACAGAATGCTGTTCTCTATTCTCTCGAACCAGTAACATTTTCTTCTATGGACTCAGCGCGTTCCTAGTCTAGTCCTTCGTAAACTCAAACACTGATTCACCACTGGCACTGAGTTTTTGATCTTCATCCATAAAGCCACTACTGGCATAAACCAACCCACTCTTACGTTGCTAAAACAATTATGAGCTGGGCTGTTAGGCCGTGGTATTATGGTATTCAAGACGTTTTTCGGCCTCTTTAACGGAGGTCATCTTCAGTAGTAAAAGGACGTGACTGATGTTCACCAAATAACCCCAGTGCTCAGGCGAACATCAGCCACGTCCTTTTACCACTGAAGATGGCCTCCGTTGGTGAGGCCGAAACGTATGGTTTGAATATCATAAGCTGCGGCCTAGCAACCCGTCTTAGCAACGTTGACGCCCGCCGTGAAACCCGTAGAACAGTGCAACTTACTCTCAGTTCCAAACATCCAGTCTTTTCATTAACCGGACTTTTAAGGAAATAAACTCAAGCTAGTAAACTAGAATCACCCCGCCTAGGCTGCACAACGTCTTAAAACTTCACTCAGAGGCAGAGTTAACTGTTGCTTCCAACTTGCCAGTCACACGCTCCCTACTAATTTAGCATTTGCCAAGCCATCTTGAAGCCAGTCCTAATTTCGCACGCACTCTCCCCAAACACAGTCCTATCAATCGTTTCTTCTGACACTTTGCTCCTAGTACTGAACATCATCTTAAACATTAGATAAGTGCGTGAGGTTACAACCAATCCAACAAATATGAACACCACATCACAAGGAACAGGAGATTTAATCTTTCACTGACTCACATCCCACTTCACATAACACATTCAATTCACGCCTAATGTTAACTCTTTTCAGGTTGTCCCTTATCTCAGTCATGGCCTGTTTCCTGATTATTGAACATCATTAATATGTTAATGGGCTTCAAAAACCAAATGAGTTTAAGAGGCAAGACACAATGACAGCTTACAGTTCCACCCGTTAATTGGAACCTTAAAAATTGCAATGTCTGTGGGCTCTAAAATAGATGGCCACTCTGTTTATCTGATGTCTGACTGTCTATCTTTCTTTCTCTTCCTTTAAGGGCTGTAAGCGTGAGGAGCTTGGGCTGGTTAAAGAAATGAAAACGTGCCAGGCGGATTCACTAGGGGAAGATGGACGGATTAGCTTTCTTGGGACGAGATAAACATGTTTGGAAGGGCGATATAGAAAAGGATTTTTGGGGCTACATGTGAGAATAGCCAGAAGTGAATGAATTTTAACCACGAACCATATGTTAATTGTGGTTGATAAACAGTCAATGGCAACCCAGTTTGTACAAATCAATGAGGCCGAACATATCGGTCATGTGCAGGAGAGTGAACCAGAAAAGAAAACCATGACGGGGGCATCCAGGGCCAAACTTATCTGGTTGTATGGCGTTGAAGATGATCTGTGGAACCTGGGTGTTTGAGATTGAATGATGTTGGCAAGGAACTGTGACTATCGCCATGTTATAGAGTAGGGCAAAGCTCAACGCTCACGTAGAACTGTATCACTAGAGAAGAAAGAGTTCACAGTAATATTCCATACTTCTTATTAATATACTTTTTACTGTTTTCGGTTTTGAAAAACATTTTTCAGCGGATGTACAGTTTGATACCATCATTGATAACAAACATTCTTAAACACTTCATTTTTAAAGTCAAATCCTTTTTAAACAAAATGTTTTCGTAGAATAAACGCTGACAAACCCATTGACCATTCACCATTGATTAGGCCTATACCCCTTCTCCTTTTGCAATTGAAACGGGTATGAAATTATATTAAGCGTCCTAATAATCTTTTCCATGTTATTAATGAAATCTGTTTGTGTTTTCTTTTTCTTTTCAAAGATCGAAGTTATTTAAGAACATGGTTAATTTTACATCCAGAATGTAAGCCCCCCTCCCCGCCAGAACAAGGCGTCCACTATATTGAAATATGGGACTGAATAGTGAATTTGACCAGACGTCCTACTTTAGGTAACGTGTCCCGCTGTCCCCAACTTTTCCCGTGGGACGCTTAATATTTCCCTTTGAAGGGAAAGGAATTATTAACACTGAAAATGTTTATAAGGACGTGTCGCATATTTGCGGCCGATCGCTGGTGCGTTATCGAAAATTGGAACCGGTGAGTTTCCATAGAAACTACTTCTTTGTTGTCAATAACGTAGTACACATATAAAAATTCGCTTATGAATACGACTACATTTAACTTATAATCTGTACATTGGTAAATGAAGAATGAATTCATTGATTGGTGAATGAACATAAATATATATATTTTTTAGATTTATGGAAGCATTTTCAATGCCTTTCTCTGTGCAATGCCTGTAAATATTTTTTTCTGAAGACACAATATAAGTTTAGTAAATGGCCTTACATAACGTGCAGACTACAGTTTCAAGTTGTTTACATTCAAAATATGATTGATATAAAATTTATTTTACTCGTAATGCGCACTTCTGTAACGAAAAACTGATTTGAAACTGAAAAAATTGCTGTACCATTCTAAAAAATATAATTAAAATATTTTTAACTGTGAACAGCGTATTTCGAGGATTTAGAAATATTAGTATAGGCAATATTTCAGAATAATTCATATCAGCTATCTATAAACATCCTCATTGATATTAATTTCATCGATGCGACTTCTGATACAAAACGTTTTAAGGAAGAGTTGAATGAGAATAATTTAGAAAGTAGTAGGCACGAGGTAAAATTTTTAAACACTTTTTGAGATTTTAAAATGTTCAATAGGACTACGTAAACTTTGTACTCAGAACGCAATAATTAATTTGCATAAAAAAACTCATTCGCGCTTATTAATGTGCTACACAATTATTTGTGTTCTAAATTTTAGAGATTCTCAAACATCTTACCCTTGTGACCTCCTTTGTAACCAACTGAGGAAATCGCCGCGCCTAGACTTGATACGCGTATTTTGCACTTATGTGTACGCCTATGCATATTTTAACGCCCAGCAAGGAAATTAAAAAACATAATTCACTTTAGAACGGTTTAAACTAAATATAGGCTATCTTAAAACACAAAATTATAATAATGGTACTCATAACATAAATATTTATAACATAATATTTTAAATGAATGATATTACATGTTATGATATGTGTATTATTCACATGTATTATGATACTATACATTTTTTATGATACGTGTATTATTCACATGTATTATGATACTATACATTTGTTATGATATGTGTATTATTCACATGTATTATGACTCTACATTTGTTATGATACGTGTATTATTCACGTCTATTATGATACTATACATTTGTTATGATACGTGTATTATTCACATGTATTATGATACTATACATTTGTTATGATATGTGTATTATTCACATGTATTATGGTACTACACATTTGTTATGATATGTGTATTATTCACATGTATTTGGTACTATAGATTTGTTATGATATGTGTATTATTCACATGTATTATGACTCTACATTTGTTATGATATGTGTATTATTCACATGTATTATGATACTATACATTTGTTATGATATGTGTATTATTCACATGTATTATGATACTGTACATTTGTTATGATATGTGTATTATTCACATGTATTATGATACTATACATTTTTTTAATTCTGTTCATTAAACTAGTTGACGTCTAGCCAGTGTTGGAGAGAAGGGGGCTTTCGTGAGGGTTAAATAAAAAGAAAATTACAAAAATTAAAGAGATGTGCTGGTAAAATATTGTCATCTCAGTGTCATTAAATAATAATTAATTAATTACGTGAGTGTAAAAAATATGATTTGTGGTAAGCAATAGTCGTTTTATGAATAGGAAATCGCTTCGCGTAAACATTGTTATTATAGTCTGGTAATTGAATGGGCGGTTTAAATTTTTTATCCTAGTATTGAGATTTGGGTCCAAATGGGGGTGTGATGCGAATATATGCTTTCATAGAAGAGAAATGTACCAGCCTCTCCACCCCAACTCCACTCTCATCTACACGTCGGTGGGCCCTGTTACGCCGAGCAATCCACTTCAAGGTTGTGGTAACCAATCCCTTCGGCGGAGTGGATCGGTAAGCAAACGAGAGATGGGGGTTCTGTCAGGACAGCCTGGGGGTATCCTGGGTCCTGGCCGGGCAGGATGGTACACATCGGCAGCAGGGTGTGCATCTAGTGTGGAGGCGGAGGAGGCTATAGTAGCCCAACGGCTGCACATATGGGCTGAATCAGTTAGCCTACTGCGACCGGGCAGAGAGAGCTCGTCAGCTGAGGTGAAAGCAACTCTCTAGGGGAAGAGCATCCCGAAATCAAAGTTCCTGGTCCTCCAGGTTGGGGGTTGGATCGGAGAATTCACATAGCCCATCTGTAAAACTTTTATGTGCAGAAACCTGTCAGCTTCTTTCGCCAGCCAGTTTTTACCGGGACAACTGGCGGAGGCTGTTAAAGGAGGCCTTGACTCAGTAATGGGTTGTTGCGCCGCTGAAGAAGAAGTATTCAGATTATGTTCTCTTAACGAGTATAACACTGCGGACTCATAGCCTTAGACCTGCGGCTTAACATTCAGCCCGCAATGTATCCAGCTTGGTTTACGATATTTATAATGTAGTAATTTATTCCATAGTAACCTAAACAATTTATACGTCAAACGGTATTTTGGATGCTGTACAGACGTGTTTATACGGTTATACTTATTGTTGTTTTTACGGTCATATCAATTACCATCTGTATTTAATTTCCCTATTTTTACTTCCATGTTCCGTAAGAAAATGGAAGTAAGGTGATGGCGAAAAAATCATGTTCGAGATAAGGGCTGATTCTGATTGGACAACCCTTAAAAGTGTCATTTTCCGAAAAGTGTCTGTGTGTAGAATGTTTTCTATGGCCAACGATAACTGCCGAAAATTTAAACAGAATCTAGTAATTTTTTGCATGTGTGCCCTAGTTGTAGAGGACTCAAGGCCTATTGATTTTGGTGAAGATCGGTTAAGGGGGAGGGGTAGTTTACGTGCAACGTTTTACGTTTTAACAAGAGTAAAGTACTTATTTTTTATAAATAAAGTATCCTGAAAAGAAGGTCATAATCATCCACTGTAGAAAGGTTGATGAATATCTATAAATGAAAAGGGTAGATGAAAGGGGAGGGGGTAATTTTTTTACGTTTGTTATTGATTTAATGAGTTTGACGAAATTAAATTAAAATGCATTTAAACTTTTTCAAACAATGGTAATTGTTAAAAATAAAATAATTTTGTTGCAAGGGAATAAAATTATAATTTTTTATTTTAATTTAAATCATCTATGCGTAAAGATCCGCAACCACGGCCCAGCAGAGCAAAAAATAATTTGTGGCCTTTTAATTACATAATTATATAAATATGTAATTAATGCGTGATTATCTGTGTAGTTCAGTTTCTTTATAAGAATAAAGTGCCTAATTTTTATAGATAAAGTGACTATAACATTATATTAAACGACTACACCATAATAACAGAAATATTGAAAACAGTTTGAGGGTGGAGGATATTTTTTTAGAAATTATCGAACCGAATTCAAGTAAATGATTTTAAATAGAAATCCTAGAACATGGAAGTCATGTATGGTTCTCCATGCCGATATTTACGTTTAGTGCTTTAGCTTAATACTATTTCGAAGACAAAACAACAATATAAATCTTAAAAAATGTGTCCCTTACGCTGTACATATGTATGTGTAGACCCGATATAAAATGCGGCTGTCGTAATGCTTCGTTTACAAATGTTCTACAAACTCGACCAGTGAACTAATTAACTTCAACAAACATTTTGAAATGCTCGTTTTGAAGGTCTCTAATGCCCATTTTATCTAAATCTTTGAATTATTTCTGTAACAAAACAAGCATGGGCGTATACAATATTTCATCTTGAAGAGGGTTGAACAACAATTGGTATTATGGTCTCCTAACAACATATTTGAGGGTGTATACAATTAATTAATATTGCTTCTTATAAGTAATATTTAGACCCACTTTAAAGGATAATAAAATAATTTTCATGTTAAGCTATTATGTTTTTCAGCTGAGTGGAAATTTGAGGGGGGGGTTGAACCACTTCCAAAACCCCTTCTGCCTACGCCTATGAAAACACATGTACCGAATTAATTCCATTTGCTGCAAATTGTTACAAACACGTACAAAATAAGATGAATTTTTAAAAAATTAGTACAAAAAAGATTTTTTTTAAATTAGTACAAAAAAGATAACATAGTCAGCGGCTGCAGAAGGTGGGAGAAAATTTCTGCCAGTTTTATGGAAGAAATTTTATTTCTTTTTGTTTTGTTTTGTTTTATTTATTTATGGAAGTCAGCCAATTTGTTTTTGTTTATTCTATTTAAATTGTAATATGTTGTATTGATTATTTCATGACTTAATTAGATATGTTTAATAAAATTAACCCTAATGTTTCCAAACTTACCTTCTTGATTATATCAAAGCACATAACAAGTTCATTTCCATTTAATTTTTGTAATTTTATTCACAATAATTTAATCATCTCCCTAGATTTTTTAAAATAATTTCTTAATAAAAGTAGGTCAAGTTAATATTGCGATACTCGAAAAGTTTCTGCATCCCCATTTTGAATTTTATCGCGCCCAGATATTCTGTTTGAGAACAGATGTACAAATTATCCGTGTAGCTATGTAGTCGCCATCTGTTGGACACAAATACAATTAAATTTCCTCCGTCAAGTTGTGCTGTTCCACGCTATATGGCGGTGGTAGACGGCTTCGTGGCACATCTAGACGTCGTTAAAGATTATTTTGTTTTAACGTGCGATTAAATTTTTGTTTATAAGCTACTACACGTTGTAGTAAATTTTAATTTTCCTTAACAAATTTTAATTCCGGTTACAAATACAGTCCAGGCCCAGAAACGTGAAACATAAAAATGTTGGACCGTTTCGTAAAGAACATGTATCAAAGCGATTCTTTTACTCATGTCCTAACTGGAATTAACTTTTCTAATTAAATTTAATTAACACATGTAACGAATAAAAATGAAATTCTACGATCGTAAATGTAACCAACTGTGTACTCAGTCGTCTATGAAATGTTATGCAAAATATGCTGACTGTTTACAGTAATATAAGTACAGTTTGTATATGTTATACAGCAACATATTCTTTGTGTGTGTGTGCGTGCGCGCGCATGTAAACACTCATCAATGAAAGAATTTTTTACAGAAACTTCTGTTATACAGTAGTATTCCCTTAATCAGACATCCGTCGAAGCACCGGTTAGAAAGGTAGCAATATAGTTCAACTCACTATAGCAGCAGTCGACAACCCTGCCCCGGCGAACCAATTTGTAATTTTTAAGCGACCAATTTATAAACAAGAAATTAATTATAAATAAAAATTAATACATGCAGTGCCAAGTCTCACATTAAATTGCACGTTTCAAATTTTACTTTTTACTTTCATGTTCCATAAGGAAATGAAAGTATGGTGATGGCGAAAAAAATCGTGTTCGAGATAATTGCAGATTCTGATTGTACTACCCTCAAACATGAAAAAAAGTCATTTTTCGAAAAGTGTGTGTGTGTGTGTGTGTGTGTGTGTGTGTGTGTGTGTGTGTGTGTGTGTGTGTGTGTGTGTGTGTGTGTGTGTGTGTGTAGATTTTTTTATATGGCAAACGATAAGAGCCGCAAATTCAAACAGAATCAAATAATGTTTCGCATACAGCCCTGAATTGTTGAGTACTCAAGGTCTGTTGATTTTGGTGACGATCGGTTAAGAGAAAAGGGTAGTTTACCTGCGCGTTTTATGTTTTAACAAGGGTAATTTTTACTTCTTTCTATGACGAACGATAACTGCCGTAAATTCAAACAGAATCAAATACGTTTTTGCACACCTTACTAAATTACCTGTACTCAAGGTCTGTTGATTTTGCTGAAGATCGATTAAGAGAAAAGGGTAGTTTACCTGCAACATTTTATGTTTTAAAAGGGTATTACTTCCATATTCCATAAGGAAATGGAAGTATGGTGATGGCAAAAAAAAATCGTGGTCGAGATTATTGCAGATTCTGATTGTACTACCCTTAAAACATGAAAAAAAGTCATTTTTCGAAAAGTGTCTGTGTGTGTATGTCTGTCTGTGTGTCTGTCTGTAGATTTTTTTCTATGGAAAACGATAACAGCCGCAAATTCAAACAGAATCAAATAATTTTTTTGCATACAGCTCTGAATTGTAGAGTTCTCAAGACCTTTTCTTTTTGGTGAAGATCGGTTAAGGGAAAGGGGTAGTTTACCTGCAACGATTTATGTTTTAACAAGGGTATTTTCTATGACAAACGATAACAGCCGCAAATTCAAACAAAACAAATAATTTTTTGCATACAGCTCTGAATTGTAGAGTTATCAAGACCTATTGTTTTTGGTGAAGATCGGTTAAGGGAAAGGGGTAGTTTACCTGCAACGATTTATGTTTTAACAAGGGTATTTTCTATGACAAACGATAACAGCCGCAAATTCAAACAAAACAAATAATTTTTTGCATACAGCTCTGAATTGTAGAGTTCTCAAAACCTATTGTTTTTGGTGAATATCGGTTAAGAGAAAGGGGTAGTTTACCTGCAAAAGTTTATGTTTTAACAAAGGTAATTTTTTCTCTGACGAACGATAACTGCCGTACATTCAAATATTGTTTTGCATACATTCCTCAATTGTAAAAGACTGAAGGTAATTTTTTTTTACGAATGATAACTGCCGTAAATTCAATCAGAATCAAATAATGTTTTGCATACCGTCCTGAGATATAGAGAACTCAATGTTTGTTGATTTTGGTGAAGATCTGGTACGGGAAAGGGGTAGTTTACCTGCAAAATTTTATGTTTTAACAAGAGTAATTGTTTCTATGACGAACGATAACTGTCGTACATTCAAACAGAATCAAATAATTTTGTGCATACCTTCCTAAATTGTAGATAACTCAAGGTCTGTTGATTTTGTTGAAGATCTGTTAAGGGAAATGGGTAGTTTACCTGCCACTTTTAATGTTTTAACAAGAGTAATTGTAGTTGTTTTGTTGGTTCATCCTCTTCATTCACGCAGTTAATATTAGTGATAAATTGTAACTTTCTTGTGAACACTTACGTTTCTTAATGTCCTCGTACGTTTCGGTGTGCTGTTCACCTTCTTCAGCGAGGTTTAAATACAGAATGTCTTGAAACAGTTGTAACGGATTTTTTCACAGGTTGGTGGAATGTGGGGGGGGTGGAAGGGGGTTGGCGCTAGGATTCAAAGTATGGTTTGGTTTCTGTATGATTGTGTCAAATAGTACATGTACATTTCGCCTTTCGGGTAGGGGGAAAGGGTAGTTTACCTGAAACATTTTTTGTTGTAACAAGAATAAAGTACGGTCATTAATTTTTATAAATAAAGTATCCTGATAAGAAGATATTAATAATCCACTGTAGAAACGTAGATGAAATATCTATAAATGAAGAGGCTAGTTGAACGGGGTGGGGGTAATTTTCTATAAACGAAAATTATAGTTGAAGGGGGAGGAGATAATTTTTTTTATATATGTACTACGTTATCGGCAACAAAGAAGTAGTTTGTTTCCCGTAACCGATCTTCACCAAAATCAATAGGCCTTGAGTCCTCTACAATTCAGGAACATATGTAAAAAATTATTTCATTCTGTTTCAATTTACGGCAGTTATTGATCGTCATAAAAAATGACTCTTGTTAAAACATAAAACGTTGCAGGTAAACTACCCCTTTCTCTTAACCGATCTTCACCAGAATCAATAAGCCTTGAGTCCTCTACAATTTAGGGGTGTATGCAAAACATTATTGGATTCTGTTTGAATGTGCGCCAGTTATCGTTTGTCATAGAAAACATTACACTTGTTAAAACATAAAACGTTACAGGTAAACTACCCCTTTCGTACGTGGTTGTACGACCATTGAAAACGTGGTCGCACTGGACGCCCAAAAAATGCAACAACTCCCGATGCGGCAGCCATCTTGCACAACGTTTTTTCACACCAAGTTCTTGAGTTAAAGTGTGATGCACACGCTCATATCAGATGCCTATGATTTCAGGCAAACGCTAAAACGTTTTTAACAGAGAATTCATCACAACACGTTGTTTGACTTTGTGCATTTTAGAAACAAGCGCGACAGGAAATTTTCAAACAGCTGGTAAAAAGTGAATAAATTTGACAGATATATCTAGAAATTAACAGGTGTTCACGAGAAATATACGTCTTGCAGCACACGAAAGATTTTAATTCTACCTCTGAGCTATAGATCTAGCTCCGCGAACTTTTCAACTGACCCTCGTAAATTACGAGAATTAATTTATACAATTTAAGAAAGCAATTTCAAAATATCAAAGTATTTTTGTGTATTTTAACGATTTATATATTTTCGTTATTATTAATGTGTAGGTTATTTTCATTTTGTTCATTATCGGAACAAATAAACGTAATATCTACAATATCATTATAGACCGAATACATACGGTGACTCTAATATCCATACGTGCTTGAATTGTCTATGAAGGTTCGGGTTAAATTTTATCATGTATCGACTCAGGCACGTCTTTTATAGACAACATCGAAACGTTTGGTATTACAGTACTGTGACCCGATAATTTTAATGACGCTCTACGTAATTCCCAAAACGAGATCGTTTCTCAACAATTTGATTATGTAATTATCGTTTTTTACTTTTTGTTAATGACTCCTTTAATTATTTAGCAATTTTACATTCTCTGGTAAAACTTATTTATTTTTTTTATATTGTTGTTGTTTAGTAACATATTGTTTGTGTTTATATTAACGTGGTTCTAACCTGTTTCAAGAATTTTCCTTTTTTGATCAACGAAATATTTCTATATTTTCACGATGTTTGTAAAGTAATTAATCTATGCCATAATTATTAAAATTATTATAATTTTAATGAAACTAAAAGCCTCTGCCATAGTACTGTGGTTGTACTGACGTACATCTTGGCAGTTTTTGAAGCTCTTACACTGAAGGTGGCCTCCAGAGGTGTGGCCGAAATGTCTGGTCGAGTGATTAACACCTTTCGGCATGAAGACTGCTACACACAGGCCTTACAGCTTGGATAGTAATAATTCTAAAAATTATGACGCCGACCGTGAAAACCTAACACTGAATCTATGCTATTTTTATTTCTTATTTAAAATATTTGTGTTTATTAGTGAAATAGAAATTACCGTCTGGCTTCCGCATTTTTCTCTCCTCGTTGTGCATCGCTTACTTTACACGTTCATCATGAAGAAAATTGCAGCTCGGATGTGATTTAAAATTGTCATTCACATTTTTAACACTCAATTTAATTAGATTTGCCTTAGTGGTAACTACACCGGTTTTTATTTGGTTGAGCATCTTCCATTGTTTTCCGCTCCAGCTGCGCACGAGGTAGATCTTGTTTTAGCGGGCAATTCTCTGGACGTTCAATATCTACGTGTTTTTTCGATGTCTCGAAGGAAAATTTCCTTGGGTTTCTGAAGTCTCCTGGTTGTCTCTTATGTCCCGGAAAGGAGGTATCTCTCGTTGAAAACTTGCTTAAAGTTTTTCACTGTATTGTGTTTTAAACCGACTACTAGACGTTCCCAGACCAGCTGCTTAGAGAAGATCCTCTGCAGAACAATTACATTGGAAATATCTCAAAGCGAATTAGATTGCAGAATCTCTAAATATTGAACTCTACTAACTTTTCTTCCAACTTTAAATTCATAAGAACGTTTTTTTAGCGCTCCCTATTATCTTTTAAACGCCCAATTTGGGAACCAGTGACAGCAGGAAATCATGTTTTTTTCTCAGCAATAGTACCGCTGTTATCACTGTAGAGAACAGCTGACTGGCGTTTGATTAGCCGCACCTGTTGAATTGTCAGCTTCCTTTTAAGGAAGCGAATGCACTTTTCTTACTACCGACATGTGGCCTGAAAGGCGCGGTAAACCGTAATTTGTGGATGATTGATGATACCGAACAAACATATGGTTTGAGGAAATTAAAAGACGATTATTTATACCCCAAAGTAATGACGGAAAATAAATAAATGTAGAAATAAAATGAAAATTAAACAAAATAAAAAATTAAAATGTGAAAAGACCAAGCAATTTCAAATACAGAAAGTCTATGCTACCTAGCTCAATGGCCACATACTTTCCAAGTCGGCTTGTCTTAAACTTGGAAAATGAGACGACAGATCACAAAAGAATAAATATCTCTACATTTTGAGTTACAGCCAAATTACAAGAGAGTTAAAAACATGGTGAAACGCATAACGAATGCTTAGTTCACGAACTACAAATAAAGCATATTACAAAAGAAGATTAACAAGGTATGCCTAAGCTACTTAGGAAGTATATTTACGAAGACTGACGAAATGGAGAACTTGTCTGTACAAGGGAAAGTATAGGCTAGAAAAATTAAAGCTTCCTTCCATTGAATTGTGCCCATAGACTTAGGAAGCAACGGAACTTTTCATACAAACGGTTCTGGGTTCTGGAAAGAATAAGTGAATATTGAAACCTCCTTAGTACCACAAACCTTAACGTAGATAAAACGGTCAGAAGAGGATAAAACTTAGTTGCTTTCATGTTATTTCTGAAATCTAGTTGGTCTAATTCACCACGCTGGCCAGACGAATCGGCGAGTTTCACTTCAGTCACCAATTCTGGAACAGGCGCTGTTGGCACCCGATCATTCCTAGACGTATGCTGTCTCGTTAACCATGGACCTCGCCGGATACTTCGTCTCGTCTGTACCACATACGAAAGGCAAACTATCTGGAAGGCATTTCCCGGTACACCGTCTCGGGAATCGTCCGATGACTGACTAACAAGCGCACACCGTCTTATTCTATAAGTCCCCAAGAATAAAATTTGTTTTGGGGAATAGATAAAAATACCTGTCGTTATCCAAACAGCTGCATCATTGAAGTGGATCTTAGCAGTAATTGAGTAGACCTACCTGAAAAATTCAAAAATATGGAATTCTATGGGATGATCAATTCTTTTCCTTAACGTATTCTGGACATAGAAGAAAGCCCGTTCATGAGTAAAGATGGATTCTTCTTTTTTGAAGTATGAAATACAATTGCAATGTAAGAGATTGTAAGGCGTTCTAAATGAGGTAGACAGGTAGACTCACCGTCACACAAACATTCAACCAGCTGCTTACTTTCACAAGAAATGCGCGTATACACTGTTTCACTGGAGTCAACCTCGCAATGGCCAGTTCAAAATTAATGTAGAAAATTCAGTTTTATATAAAGTTTCTGTAATCTCTGCTTTCCACCTTAAAATAAGTAAAAAGACATATAATTAAAGAAACAAGTGTACCAGTGTAATGAATAGAACACGAACAATCGACTAATCAGTTTTATTAGAAATTTTATTTAAAATTTTAACCTCAAATATGGCACATACATTCTGTGCTGTCAGAAGTAAATTTTCTTTAAATTTCACAAAAATTCATTCAGTTCTTTTAAAGTTATTACAGACTTTAAAAATTTTGCTGCATTCTGTGAATTTCATCTTATTTTCTCAACATACGTACAAATTCTAGATATTTCTAACTCGTGTAGATCGTAGAAAAATTTACATAAAAAAATATTTTATCTTCTTGTTTTGATCCAATAGGCAGAGGCCACAATATTTTAAAAAACTGTAGCAACATTTAAAAAAAATATATTTATATATTTGTTCATAAAAAATAAAACTAAAGTAGTTTCCAATAATTGACTATGGTAAAAAAACTCGGGAGCACTCTGTTATGCCCAGAAAAAAATAAAAATTGCACATCCCAGAGAATTCCCTGTTCCGGGCAGGCGTACTCCACTATAGGTCTAACTGAGCTTTTATGGAATAGTACATGGACGAGGGGGATAACTGACTGGAGGGCAAGAACAGATAGAAAATTGAGAGTAGGCCAATAGACGGTAGACGGAGAATGTGCAAGTACACCGAGAGTACGATAGACCGTCATCAAGAGGAGATGACATTTTACGGTTTGCTCACAACAGTTAGGCGGAGAATGTGCAAGTACACCGAGAGTACGATAGACCGTCATCAAGAGGAGATGACATTTTACGGTTTGCTCACAACAGTTAGGCGGAGAATGTGCAAGTACACCGAGAGTACGATAGACCGTCATCAAGAGGAGATGACATTTTACGGTTTGCTCACAACAGTTAGGCGGAGAATGTGCAAGTACACCGAGAGTACGATAGACCGCCATCAAGAGGAGATGACATTTTACGGTTTGCTCACAACAGTTAGGCGGAGAATGTGCAAGTACACCGAGAGTACGATAGACCGTCATCAAGAGGAGATGACATTTTACGGTTTGCTCACAACAGTTAGGCGGAGAATGTGCAAGTACACCGAGAGTACGATAGACCGTCATCAAGAGGAGATGACATTTTACGGTTTGCTCACAACAGTTAGGCGGAGAATGTGCAAGTACACCGAGAGTACGATAGACCGTCATCAAGAGGAGATGACATTTTACGGTTTGCTCACAACAGTTAGGTCAACAGTTTGGAAAGCGTAAGCTAAAGACAGATAGAACAGTTCGAGACAGGCCTGGTTTATGACTGCACTGAGCAAATATGGGCTAGTACGACGACGATGATGATGATGACGAATTTTCTTATCGTAAATACTTTTCTATTGTTACCGTTGGAACAAGGGGAGTCCAGTCTATGGAAAAGCAATCCCACCGAGTCTCTGTTGCATAAAACCGTATGGCGCAGGAAGACAGAACCCGTTTTCAGACTAGCAAAAAACACAAACGCGATTATGTAAAGCGTACGTCTAATTACATAATTCATGTCAGATCAGACACGATATATACATCAGTATAATGGTACAGCCAACGTAATACGTTGATTGCAGGCCTACGTGTTGTGTTTTTCTGCGATTTAGGTAATCTCGGTTTGATACCGGTTTTTAAATTGTGCAGGATGGTGTACATGAGCAAACTGGTTTAGATCATTCGGTTGCTGCTTAAAAACTGAACAGTTTAGATCGTCACTTTTTTGTGTGTCACCTTGCAAGGTACATTACATATGTGTACAGTACATAACCATACAAGTATTATGATTACTGTATTGAAGACACAATTACTATTCTTTCTGCGACTCGGTACGTTTCTGAAGTAGGTTCACCATTAATCTGTCTTTCGATCATAACATTTTATTAAAAGAGAATCGAATATAAACAAAAAAACAATCCAGAAGATGAACCCAACAATCAAAAGCTCAAAAAATATACAAATAAAGTTTTGTATACGCAATTCCAGAAATAGCTAATTTATTCAGTCAGCCTACATAATTAATTAATAATTTAATTACTAATTTTCAATTTAATTATTCAGTAATTTTATTATCGTCGCCGTCACTTCACGGTGTAGGCTTATAGCCTGTTCCGTCTTCACTGCAGCCATCTCTTCCACGGCCTACCCACAGATCTTCTGCTAGCTGGTTTGTAAGGCTAGTAATAACTCAATGAAATACATCCGGCTGCTTCTGAAGATTCTGAGTATTCAAAAAATTTCCCCAATACAGGTTACCAGCCTATAGTAGGCAGGTGATGGGAATGCCACCTCAAGACATCCTGCCATGCCCGATTTTCTATCGGAGTTTACTCTTCTAGGTCAGTTGCTTTCTATAATTGTTAATGACTTTTAATATACAATCAACACCTATGGCAGTCCAACCACTGCAGAGTGAACTGCTCCCTACTTCTGTAGGCCTACTGATAAGAACAAACCTTGTTTACTTCACTGTTGACAGAGCTCTAACAGGTCGTCCACCAGCCTTGTCGCCGTGGACTCTGTGCTTCCTGGCACCCAGTTTGCCAGATTTCTTCACCATAAGCAACCTTATTATCTTGTCAAAACTTAATTCCGTTTCTTATTCTTAGTAAGTCCAATTTGTTCACATGTGTTTTAAAAATATTTAATAACAGGATTGTTTTACAATAGTTATATACGCCCGTCAGTTGATAATTTTTACAAATTGTAAATGTTCTTTACAAATTACTAACTGTAAAACGGAAACTGAATCTTAAAGTAAAGCAAGCAATTCGATTAGATTAAATTAAGTTGTTGGACAACTGGCCGATTTGACTAGTCTCTTGAGATTAATCAGCAATATTACAGAAGAGAACAGAGTAGGCTATATAAACAATGGTGAAGTATAACGTTTTTACTTAGCAGAGTAAGTCTGGTATTCTTGCTTGTATTAATCTAGTTGCTGACTACAATGTGAAGACATATGGAAGCTTTTCATTAAAGTATATAATCAATTTTATGTGTGGTTTAACCAACCACTGTCCCACACAGTTTGCTTAGTAACAAATTAAATAACTGTTTTTACTTTTTAGATTTTAAAAGTAACGTAAAAGCCTGACGTATCCCTGGGTTTGATTTCGGAGTGTCCGTCTCCTAGCCTTTGGGAATCTATCCCATACCATACAAGGCAGTATAGGGCCTGCTTATTTTATGGCGGCACTTACTCGCCACGTCACAGCATTATTGTGTGGATTTTAGCTGGTGTGACCACACCCTGTTAATGCTTCCGCCTCGGTTCGGGACTGCTTATTTGGCGTAGCCTTATTCGCAATTCTCCATCATATCTGACGGAACTTCCGCTATCCACCACCTGCAACCTGCCCAGTAGCTGAGGGTCGCCTCATTTAATTATTTAATGCCAAATTATTCCTAGTATCTTAATTAAAACGGTAGAGTCTTCTTCTGATAGTTCCTATCCCTTTCGGATGTTGGATATCATTCAGACTATTTTAACTTTCTGTACTGCTGCACGGAATGAGTCGGTTGTATTCATGTCCTTAAATTTCTCAGCCATGAGATTCTCGGTCGCCCAACTCTTCTGTTTTCAAGTACTTTTCCCTGTAGTATGGACTGCAATAAGTAAAATATCTATCAATTTCTCATGAGATGCCCCAGATACTGAAGCTTTCTTATCTTCAATGTGTTAACAACTTCACTTTCTTTCTTCATCTTTCTAAGAACTTCAACTTTAGTTATATGTGCTGTCCATGAAATGTTCAGTATTCTACGGTAAAGCCACATTTCGAAAGATTCTAATTTTTAAGTTGTGGCTTCAATCTAAGTCCGAGATTCTACACCGTAGAAGAGGACCGAGAATACGTAGCAGCGAAAAGTCTCATCTTTGTGTTTATTATTAAATCGTGACTTTTGAATAAACTGCTCGTTCTAGTGTACACTGCTCTTGCCTTTTCAATTCTGCTCTTTATTTCTTGAGAGTGGTCTCATTGTTCATTGACTATAGTACCAAGATATGTAAATTTGCTGACACGTTCAATAAGGGTGCAGTCTGTGATCTTGTTCTTAGATACAATTATTAGCTTCGTTTTATTAACATTGATATCTAGACTATATCTACGGCTGCTTTCTGTCACTCTATTCATTAGTTGTTGCAGCCCCTCTAAGCTATCTGCGAATATGACGGTATCATCCGCAACGGTAGAGTAAAAGACAGGAAAATATAGGAGAATTGTACCATACTGAAGAACATAGTTATTTGTGGGACGGAAGCTTGGAGATCGAAAAAGTCGGCTATGCAGAGAACAGAAGAGGTAGATTTGGATGTCTTGAAAAGATCTACTAGCAAAATACGACTAGATATCATATCCGGTGCAGTAACGGTACCCTATAATTGTTGTTTGTGGCTAGTTACGAGCAAATTTTGCAGGCAGCGATAGTGTCATACAGGCACATGTATACGAGACTTGTTTCGAACACTTAGGCTAACTGCTTGGTCTGAACATCCCGTTGTTGACAGACAGTAAATTTAAGTGTAGGATGCCATGCGATATGTTCTCGCCATCTAATATTTCATCACTACTTCTGTAAGTACCAATTGATGATTGGTTACCAATTAATTTATAAATTTCCGCGGTTTGAATTTTAAGTTATTTAAGATAACTGAAACCTTCGGTTAATGTATTATTAACAAAAAGGGATATCGATTAGTTTTTGTGTATTCTTATGTGATAAAGACTCTCTCTCCCTCTTCCCCTCCCTTCTGCCTCTCAGCGTCGGGTTGTAGGGAGCTTCCGTCCATCGTCTCCATCTATTCCTGTCCATGCATATAGCCTTCATTTCCCGTAAAATCTTCCCGCGGTCCTGTCCCAATGTACGACTGACTTGTCATATCCTTGGTTGTCATATGACGTCACGGTTATGTGACCACAGTCTATAGTGGACCGTGAAGGAAGAAGGATCGCACTCTCCAAGTATAGGAACAGGAGACCAGTTCTCCGGAAGTAACGGGGCCGCCATCGTTGTTCTAATCACGCTCATGTTGTAAGATGATTTAGAGATAAAATGAGAGCTTCGGAATGCGGATTGCTTTAATAAATAAGAGACTGGACAAAAATAAAAATATAATAATATAACACGTAAAAATATCGAAGTATCGATACATTTATAAAAACAGTGTTAGTTTTGTGATTGGATGGCACTTTCTGTAAAAAAAAAAGTAAAAGGAAATTAGACCAGGGCACATACCCAATACGTAGTGCCTATTTGAAACTTTTTTCACCAACTTTGTCAGTACTTATTGCCACACTGCTAAGTACTTCGTTCTTGACGAGGCCTTTCGGTGTCTCCACCATCTTAAGGTCTTAAACGAAGATGGTGGAGATACCGAAAGGCCTCGTCAAGAACGAAGTATTTAGCAGTGTGGCAATAAGTAGTGACAAAGTTGATTTAAGATGGCTGTTAATATAACTAACAAAACTTGAAACTTTTTTTTGTTATTTCCTGTGCCCATGTAATTTAAAAAAATGTGTATTGTGACAACTGGTGTTCCGGAATATTTCCTTTTTTTAATTGTGCCACCAATTATTAATTTTATACGCTGTAAAAAAATTTTAAAATATAATTATCATAGGATTTAAGGAAACTATAACAGGCTATTGAGCGACGCCAGTTAATATTGTACGGACCATGTCTGACGAAAAATTAATTGCAGATTGGGGTAAAAGTAGTGCAGGAATGGAACCGTCAAGAACCAAATAGTAAGGAATGCTCACAAAGAACAGGACGATACAATTTTAGAAGGGCGCTGAGTGAGAGAGAACTAGGAGAAAAGTATGCCCTAAACAGAGAAGAATAAATTTTGGAGTTTGGAACTGGACAACACATAGATACAAAGTTGTGACAATAATCTTGGCGAAAGATTACAACCCTAGAGGCAGAAGAAAAGTTGGTAGACCTAAGTAAAGGTGGACTGTGGAATAGGAACATGCCGATAAAGCCAAAAACCGTTAAGAAGAAGACGATGATGATGAATTGGACAAGAAGAAGGAGAAAGTGGATACAAATATTGGAGGAAGCCAATGTTCAATCGGGCTGATGTGTGTGTGTTACAGAGAGAGAGAGGGGGGAGAGGGAGAGAGAATTCAGATGTACTTTTACAGGTTCCCACAGAACTTATAACATTTCTCAAGAAGCTATGTTACAGCAACAGGTGTTGTGTTACGGTGTATTATACGCAAGATAGCAGTCACCAAGAACCACGAAGTGTAACGTAATTATGTCTAATATGCGGTTACTACGCTGGGTAACGCGGTTAATCCGTTGTTCGTGTGTGTACGCTTCGGTATTGTCAGATTATGTTGTCATCTGTCAGTTTTCTCTGTGACAAAGCGTTTCAGTCGACAGTGGCTGCAGGGATTGCTCTCTTTTTTTTTGTCCATTACCATGTATGAAAAACAGGCAGCGGTGTTGCCCTTCGAACCGTCTTTTTCATAATTTCCGAGTTATAAGCTAAATTCGATAAAAACAAGATATGTTCTCAACATGGTGTATTGTTTTTGTGTTCCGGCGTACCGTGTGAAAGGTCGCTCTGACGCAGGTGTCTCCCGTGTTATGACATGGAAAAAATAACATAAATTTTCAGTTACGTATTAGTTAACCTTGCCCTGTACCTGATAAACATGTTTTGTATGTGATGACGCGATCGCATGAACAAGAGGTTTATGAACTGTAAACACTGGGTCCTAATCAGAACAAATTATGTAAAGTGGCGGAAAACAAGAGGCGTTGTGAGATTACAAATTAAAAATAAATTAAAAACCAATAAACTGTGCACAAAGTAGTGACTAATGAAAATTGTGTCCCCCCCCCCCATCTTGACTTTAGCCTGCTTTCTATCTTATCCTGGCTTCAGCCACTTCCTTTAGTTCTGCGTACGATCTGTCTGTCCTAAAACGACAAAAAATAACAGTCTTCTTCGCCTTATTTACCATCCTATATCGTATCTTTGACGAATACGTTTTTTACAAAACATCCTAGTTTATTTTGTAAATACTCTTGCCTTTAAACATGACTTTACATCTCTCTCTCTCTCTCTCTCTCTCTCTCTCTCTCTTCTATACCTTCACTCCTTTCTCTTTTTTCTATCTTCAGTTGCCTGACCAGCCCACTTCGTCAGCAATCTTCATGTACCCAAGCCTCATCCTTCCCTTCACTTCGTCCTATTTACGGCACCCTCCATTACCAAAGTCGTTAATCGTGTGTGTCACACACTACCATCTGTTATCTCAGACGGTAACGGTCACCTACAAAATATGTCTTAACGTTCACGGTTTTTGGCCTTCAATATATCTCAGTCTCCTCTGATTTACTTCAAAACCTTTCCGACCTTTCGATTCGGTTTTCTTTTCCGATTAGGTTACTATTCCATTTTTACGGTCATGACTGTATACATTAGGAACACAAAAACTCTGCACACTTTCTGAAACTACACAAACACCTGTTCTTCTTTACCAGAAGCTAGGTTTCTTAGCCTGTATGCAGTGCTCCAGTCGAAGCATTTTGCAAATTTTTTAAAAATTTTAAAGTAATTTTTTTACTATTATTAGATATGGCAGCTGATCGCTGCGATATTTACTCCGATATTTTTCTTCTTAGGTTCCGTGACTTGGTATTAATCGTCGTGAATCTCAGTATACGAATATAGATCTAAGTCTGAATCTAAATCTGTCCATTTGTTATTCTGCAACTCATAATGTTGTCACCAGCTACGCATCATACTCAGTGATATTACCTACATTACTCAACAATATTATTATTTAACGCAAATATCACTAGCCTTATACCTTACAGAATAACAGTTAGATAACAATGAAAACTGTTATTAACAACAGATTACACTTTACTTTTTTTTTGCACACTCGTTGTTTAGGAAATTACTGCGATTTCTGTTAATATAAAATTGAATATTTTAATATTACGAACCGAACAAAAGAACTTGCTATACTTAAATCGTCAAAAGAAAACATTGATGTTTAGACATTACTTACCACCCCAAAATCGATAGTGTCTTACCTTCTAACGAGCTCCAATGAGAACGTTGACGCTTGGTAGAAGGCGGGGGCACCTTTATGCTATGAATCAATCATCACAGACGTGAGCACGGGAGGGACCTTGGCTCCCCACTAGTTTACAAAAAAAGCCAAATTCGGAAAAATTAAAAGATGAGAAAAAACAGTGAAAAAATGATGTGTTATTAAAAAAAAAATACACTAATATAAAAGTACATGTAAGAGTGATTTCAGTCTAAACAGGGGCGTAGTGATAAGCCCCGCTGGAAACTATGTACAATTTTTCAATAAATATAGTCAATAAATATTATTTAAGGCTTTTGTTTATTCCATTCCTTCTTTTTTTATGTTAATTTTATAGACTGTTTTACTGATTGTATTTCACATCCCCCGGTATAGTGTTTCCCCCATTGTAATCGCCTCCTGCTCACGCCTATGTCAATCATCTGAGTGAACAGAGTACATTACTAACAGTTAAAACTGCCTCGGTCAAAAGGATGACAGTCGGAAGCATTTGATGTAATAATGTACTCTTAATTGCGCGGCTCTTCCCTACACTGTCTCTGTGCACCAATTAGACTGCACCGTTAAGAAGATGAGATTACCGTTTTCAGTCCGCGTTACCACAACTAGTATTCATCCACAGCAGCTTATCAGTTTCCGACCTGTCATTTCGTCGTCATTCTGCTGTCGGCGTAGCCGTCGTTTAATGATATGCAGAAACATGTCAACAACGTAAGCACACTGATGACTTGCTTTGATGACGACTGCCATCCTTTTGGCAGAGAGGCAGTGTTAAGTTGGTGAGGTTATACACTGAATGCGTACTGTTATTGGTGTTTCCAGCCATTTTTTACACGTTTCGTTAAAAGTTCTCAGGTTTCCCGCAGTCCAATCGAACCGCCGTAGAATTAGTTGACAGGCCGTACGGATAAATATAGTTTGCAATATGAGAACAAATTTTTGTAGTAATCAATACTCGTAAGAGGATAAGAGGAGGTAACGAACGGTGAGTAGAATAATTGAAGACGGCAGTGGAAAGAAAGACGGCAACTCATAATAGGGTTAAAGTCGAAGAAGAAGAAGAAACTCTTATAACTAAGAGTGTGAAAGGGCTGCTACACACACTAAGAGTAAGAAACGTTTAGGAAAGACGTAAACATTTCGGAAAGCGTGTAAAATTCTATAGCACGTGTAGTGAAAGGATTCGGTTATTAATATTGTATTCCACGAGGAGCTAGTAAAGCAAACCATTTTATTAAAAATACGAAAATTTTGTATAAAATTATATGATTTGGTTACATCAGTTGACAAAATGATAATGATGCCAATAACAATATAAAGTGTGTAAATAGTGGATGCTAGTATTAATAGAATACGGAAACTACAAAATGTTAAATCGAATTTGACAACAACATGCAGGTGAGAGGACAACAAGAGCCGCAGACATACGATTAATTAGTAGATTGTTCGAGTGAGGATTACTCAAGACAGCACGGCGTGCAGAATACTTGGAGATAAATAATGACGCGTATCTAACGGTCACGCAAACATAAATTTCATCTGTACTGTAATAAGTTTAACACGTTGCACGAGTCTAGCGCTGTCCACATTAATTGTTATTATTATTATATTACTTAACGCAAATATTACTATCTTATAACTTAGGATAAATGTTAGATGAGGTTGAAGAAGACTGTTAAAGTTACAACAGATGACTTTTTTGCACACTTTTGTTTAGATAATTAATGCGATTTCTGTTAGAAATTTTAATATTTTAATAATGTGAGCCAAGTAAACCTAAAAAAATTACTTAAATTATGTCTGCGTAAACTTTTATGTACTCAGTTAGCTGCCGCAAATTAAACAAAACATTATTTACATCTGACTGATACAACGTCCTCAAAAATTAATGCGATTCCTCAAGATCGTCCCACTCGACACTAAAGAGCATGAAGTTCTATCCGTAGTCTCCAATATTGATGCGTTCAGTGTTTTACTTCCATGTTCCGTAAGGAAATTGAAGTATGGTGATCGCGAAAAAAATCGTGTTCGAGATAAGGGCTGATTCTGATTGTACTACCCTCAAAACATGAATAAAAGTCATTTTCCAAAAAGTCTCTGTGTCTGTGTGTGTGTCTCTGTGTAGAATGTTTTCTATGGTGAACGATAACTGCCGCAAACTCAAACAGAATCAAATAATTTTTGGTATATTTGCCCAAGTTGAAGAGAACTCAAGGCCTATTGATTTTGGTGAAGATCGGTTAAGAGGGAGGGGTAGTTTACCCGCAACATTTTACGTTTCAATAAGAGTAAAGTATTTAAAATTTCATTTAAACTTTTCCAAGCAATGATAATTGTTAAAAATAAAATAATTTTGTTGTCAGGCAACCAGGTTGTTCGATTAGGAGGGAGGGGTAGTTTACCTGCATTGTTTTCTGTTTTAACAAGAGTAAAGTACTTAATTTTAATATTAATACATATTAAGAGTAAAGTCGTATTTATACACTGTAAAATGGTAAATGAGATAATTATAAATGGAGTGGATAGTTGAAGGGGGAGGGGGTGATTTTTTGAAAATTGCTATGACAAAATCAAGTAAAGTACGAATATTTAATTTTGAAGGATAAGATACCTTATAAATTACATATGACAAAACTATTACTCAATAAAGTGTAAATATCATTAATGGCGGGGATCGGTTGAGGTGGAGGGATGATTATCTGCGTAGTTCAGTTTCTTTATACGAATAAAGTACCTAGTAAAATGACTCGAAAATAACATTATACATTATGTATTAAACGACTACCCCATAATAACAGAAATTTACAATAAATGGCAGGCCAGTCACAAGATGGCGGGAGTCATGAGGCCGGAACAGGAGAAATCCTATCTATCAAGTGTTGATGATAATAATGATAATGACGATGATATTTTGCTTAAATCAAATATGTAACTCTAAACACACGATCAGTAAGAAGTGTATCGATGCGATCATATGTAAAATAATAATTAATTAATTAAGTTATTGGTTATAATCACAAACAGAATTAACACTGTTGCACACCACTAGAGAAAAATTATACCAATTAGCGCTTTCAAGCTTCACAGCTCATCATCAGATCGGAATTAACAATCAATTGATGCTTGTATTTATTCAATCAGATTGTCAATTCCGATCTGATGATGAGCTGTGAAGCTTGAAAGCACTAATCGGAATAATTTTTCTACAGTGGTGTGCAACAGTGTTGATTCTATTTAAAAATAATAACACACGTCTACTTAACAAAGATTAATTACGCAGTCAGTAGTTTCAACAAATGCCATTTGGCGAGTGTACCGTACGTGTTATGAAAGTGTTGCGTGTGTTTGCGTCTGTTAAATGTTAACGGTAAGTGCGCGCAGCGGATCACATTAATATCAAAGTGTCATGCGTGATGATGCAACGACTATTATAAACTAGACCGGGACAGGCGGCGACCCGGTTACCGCTCCGGACTCAGCCGGTGGTTTCATTAACTCGGAGAAATGTCTCTTCATACGCACACGACGAGTTGGCTTTGTCAACAACCGCTACCGGTTTACCTTTCTCTAGATCACAGTTAATTCGTTCTACCAGAAGCTTTTTCTATTTTTAAGAAAACGAGGTGGAAGAAACATCGGGATAGTATATAGTATAAAAACACAACAAATTGCAGAACAAATGTAAATTAATTGGTGCTGTGCCAACATGTATCTAACATTACTGTTAATATGTACCAATTACTGGGGTTTGGCTGTAATCGTAATAAGAGTTGTCATTTATTGAATTTTAACAAGTTTTCATCAATTTATTCAAAAAAAAAAAAGCATTTTTAAAAATCTCATTTACTTCGTCATAAACCTTCATTACTGTTTGCTTAACGTTCAATCGTTGCAGTACATTTATCATAAATGAATCTTATATCTTACAGTAACAAAACTATATTCTAAGTCTTTACTTGTTAATCTTAAAATTTCGACTGCTCAGTCTGATTGTGTGCTTTTACTGCAGTTTTGTTTTATTTTCTTTACATAACTTCAAACTACGTTACCGTATGCATTGCATACCCTCTTAATCATTTATTGCTTTACAAACTTTAAATAAAATTTAAATTTACTAAATCAATTGTTAATCATCAAAGCAAAGATTTATTGACTTTAAATTAATTTTTAATCATCAAAGAAAATTCTTATTGAATTTAAATTAGATTCTCTTATCTCTATCTACATTTTACATAACTTTTATTTATTTTTAAATTTTAAAGTGTCTTTTCAATGTCTTTATTCTCTCATTTACAAATTATAAATTTATTATTTGTCACCTCGATTGTGTAGATCGTACCCATGTCCTCCGTTGATCTGTAGGTCCTCTTCTAATGGAGTTCCCTGCACGTTCCTCCGGTTCCACTCGTCGTCCTCCAGTTAATCGTCCCTCATGGTCCCATCTGGTTGCTGTAGTGTAGAGTGATATGTTGTTCTACACTCACTCCTGTTGTTCTAGTAGACGCCTCTATTGTTCTGCCTAGAGTTCCTCTGCCTGATGTGACGTCGTCGCTTGTCTTGAGTGATGAACCTTTTTGGGTGTAGACATTGTCGAGTATGTTCTATAATTTGTAATCAAACTAAGAGTTATTGTTTGATACTTAGATGAACATATCGTCAATCTGATTTTGTAGTTCAATTAACAAAATTTACAAATCGCGTCGATGCTGAACATAGCGTCCCGCCGCTTCTGAAGACTGATTGAGAGTAATTTGGCTTCATTCGTGCCCTTATTTATATTCGAGCATCTTACTGCACCTGCTGGGCCAGAATTCAGCATGTCAGGAATTGTTTGGTGGCGTCAGTTTCCCCACTATCGTCCAATTTCATATTTTCGCACATTTCTGCCAATTGCAATGTCTAATGTGGATTACAAGGTGTTCTGACGGTGTCTGATTTAATTACACATGTTCAGTGTAATTACCATCGTAATCGCATAATCCGTGTAATTACTACGCTCTTAAAATCGCACTGAATTCGCACTGCACGTCCTATTCACGCCGAATTCGCACTGCACATGTGTCTTATTTTTATACATATTTAGAAGTCTTTGCAATTTTTCTACCATTTATGGTTTTCTTATAATTAAATAAAAACTATAATTTAACATCTACTTGGGGTGAGATTGCAAACTTTCAGGCTTGAACAGGCCTCACGTACACACTCTATTTACTACTGTACACACTCTCAGCGACAATCGCGTGATCGTGCAGGTCGATTCCTGCGTATAAACTCAGCTTTCAATCTCACACCTGCTTATTTATTACATATTTCTAAATTTAATCTAAATATTTATTTTATCTAATACATGCACATTACAGCATATGCTTGTATTGTCGCAAGTAGTGGTTCCCAAAGTGGGGTACGCGACAATATTTCAAGGAGTCCCTTGTAAGAAAAATTAGAATATACCGTAATTTTCACCGATTTGTTATGCTCTAAAATCTAAATTTTAGAATCTTAAAACAATTAGTAGAAGATTCCAGTATTTGTTGTTCAAACTAATTGTAATTGTAAAAGTAATTTCAAACTAATGGCTTTAATGTCTTTAAATCATGTCGTGTAGCAGATCTGTTTTTCAGCCGAACTGACTAGACCCCTCTCGTACACTACAAAAAGAAGATTCATTGGCAGACTTTCAACTGACAGTTCATTAAAATTACAGTTTTCGCAATTACAGTTAGCTGACTTCTGATTATATGATTGTAATGACCGACTATTCTGAACTCGCAAAAAAAGCTTTGAAGCATTTAACTGTGTTTCCCTCTACTTATTTGTGTGAAACCGCATTCTCCCTGCTCACGTACTTGAAGACAAAGTTAAGAAATACACTTGATGTCAAGAGCGACTTAATATTGAAATTATCAGACATTAAACACAATATTGCAGAGCTAATTGTTCAAATGCAGCTTCATTGTTCACATTAAACTATGTTTTATATCATTATTATTATAATTTCCAAGATAAGAGAATTTTGATTTTAATACATTTTAATTAAAATATAAGAGTTTCTATATTATTTACTGTTTGTTTTATTTCATAACTTAGACGGGGTCCGTGAATTTTTAAATTATTTGAGGGGGTCCGTGGACAGAAAAGTTTAGGAACCACTGGTATATAGTTTAACACACACACACACACACACACACACACACACACACACACACACACACACACACACACACACACACACACACACACACACACACATTCACATGCTTGTACATGATTAGTGAAAGAAGACCAGAATTCTTCGCAGCCTCAGTACAGTAGCAGTTACATAAATTATTCACCAATCACTCTTGAGCTAGATTTAAACTCTCTAGAACTGTGAATCCTAAACTTGATATCCGCTCTTTCAGAATTTCCCGATATACTGCGGCAATTTCCCTGAATACTTCCTGTTCCTTGGTCCTCAATTCGTAGACCCATCGGCAGCTGCCCTCCATAGGGACCGTTTTTGTGCCTTCCGCTTCATTTCTCGAAGGATTTACAAGGACTTGTGTTCGTTATTCTATTTGTATACTGGAGCATAGTCTTTCTATGAGTCTCTTCTCCTTGTCGTAACTTTCAATTGTTATTTATATCCTTCAATTGTAACTGTGTTTGCATACCCTATAATGCAGCCAACGAATTCCCGGTTTCGCTCTACAAGTTTTCCATATTTATCTTCCTACACGTCTTCTCCTTCTTCTTCTTCCTTCTGTTCTCCTGAAACTGGAGCTTGGGGGCTTCCAATTTCTTTCCTTCCGAAGACAGTCTCTTAATCACTACATGATTTCTTCCTTTTTTTATTTCGTCCATATAATACTACCTGGGGCTTTCCTTTCTACTACTGAATTCCCTCGATCAGTTTGAATGGCGAAGCAGGTGACCGACCGTGCTGCTTCTCCTTTCCACAGTGGTTTCAAACTGAATCCTTCTTACATTCACTCTCCATCGTCAGTCACTCTTCTTGCCAACAGTATACTTAACGCCCTCCTCCAGAACAACGTCTCAAAGCTTTTTTACTTCATGTACCCAATCTAAAAGTTGTTCATTACTAGAGCTAGGAATTTTAAGTGCAAAATTTTGGTAAAAAAGGTGCAAAAAAGATGCTTTAATTTAGCTGAAAAATGTGCAAAAAAGGTGCAAATTTCAAATGTAAATATTCATACAAACAGTACCAAAACCAATTACATCACATATAAGGACTCAAAATTCACTCATGTACTAAAAAGTCTGCCTAAAACAAGTCCCAGAACACAATGTTATTAAAGTCACAAGTCCAGAAAAAGTACCCCATCTAGTGAGAATTGGGGAAGTTGGAAGAGGAAGGCCTGTAATTTCAACATAATTTTGTATCCTAGCAGGAACCTTCTTCAGCAATTTCTTAATCCAAGACAGAAATTCATTTGCACATGAATATTGTAGCATGACAGAAAATCCATCTTATTATAAGACCAAAAGGGAAGCAAAAATAGAGTATAACATAGATTATTAAAAAACCAAACTGGGAAAAAAAGAAAAAGTATTATAATAATTAATCAAGAATAAAAGTAAAATGAAATCCGAAATTAAAAGAAGTTAAGTTCATTAAAACCAACTTAAGTGATAATCCAACTTATATAGTGTATATATATATTGTAATAAAATAATAACTTCTGTGTGTTTGTAGTAGAAACTGTCAAATAGCGTTATGCTGTTGAAGAGATATATGTGTAGTTTCACCAAAATGTTTTAAAACAAAAATTGTTGCTTGTTGAAGAAACATAAAAAAAAAATTGTGTTTAAAAAAAATTTATAATTAAAAAAATATTTTCTTTTTATTAATTAATTAATTAAAATCAATTAATTAATGTTGTTTTGCGAAGTTTTAAAACGTGTATCAATCCTCTAAGAAATTTTTTTGAGGTTCTTGTATTTTCTAATAAACTACAACCACTCATAAGATTGTCTCCAGGACAATCGATATTTGTTTACTTTTCCGTTTTGGAGGTTATCTCCCTTTGTATGTGGTAAAATTCTGGTAGTTTGCTACTAATATTATATTAATTATAATTTATTATATTAATGAAAGAAAGAACTAATTTGAAGCGAAAAGTATAAAAGTTTTATTAAATAATTGAAAATTAGACTCTTTTCGATTATAAAATCGACTCTCAGGGTATCGAAACAGTTACAAGGTTTGATATATATAATATTCAGAAAGGTTCTTTGAACAGCTAATTATGATCAAAGTCAGAGAAATCGGGCCAATATTACATACGTTACAACAAGTTAATTACTAATACTAAGTACATACATTAAAAAAAAATCAATTGGAATAAAATAATTTGTTGTCACCAACACAGCTGACGGGAACAAGAAGTGACGAATGAAAATGGTGCCGTCAAAATGTCCTTAGTATATGCGACGTTCCAAAATTGATATTTTCTGGTAGTATTCACGTCCTGGCGTCTGCAAATCTTGCTTCTGATGTTGTGTAGTGTCTTGAGTGAAGTTTCTGTGTTGTATTTAGTATATCTGTGTAGTTATAAGTTCGTTCACTTTTTATGATTCAGGCACTAATGTATGGTTATTTGGTATACTGTTTTCTTGTGTTTTATAGTGTTTTTTCGGTGTAGTTATGTGCTGTCCAGTGTTATTTAGTCTTTATCAATTGATTTTGTCACTATGTGGACGTTCCAGAATGATTTTATTCGCCACTCGCGATTTCACAAAAACGTATCGTTCACTTACTCGCCATTACCGTTTTTAGTTAGGTTAGCTCGGTTATAATCCGCTCGTCAAGTTCACCGTACAAATTCCAATAATCAACTATCTTATTTCCTCCAGTTTCGACTAAACTCTTAGCCAATATAATATTATCCTTTACATTGTTCAAATATAATTTTGCATCCTGTGCATATTTCGAAATACATTATATAACTGCCTAAACTTTGGTTATTTATCAATTTTATTTGCTAGATGTAATTTAAATTAATCCTTCAGTTCATTCGGCGTATTTTAAGATTGAATACTGCCGTTTTATAATGTTTTCTGTCTAAAATTAGTAATTTTACTTTCATTTTGTATTGATAAAAAATTAAAAATTAACTTCCTGTCATTATGCAAATTCAGCCATTTTTCAGTTATATTTATTATTAATAATCTCATATTGTATTAAAAGGTTTATATTCCCTTATTTTCTTGTAATTAATTGAATTGGTTAACTTCTAAAATATTATTTTGGAATATATGACTTCCCTCTCCAAATTTCTGAGTTTTGTCATTTTCATTTTTATTTATAATTCTGAATATAATTTTATAAAGTCTTTCTAAGTGGTATGTGTAACTATATGGCTTCATCTCAGGTTTATTTTATCTAAAACCCTTTTGTTTAATTGCATTTAAATGATTAATTTCTCTGTTTTGATGAAGTTTGGTTTTCATTCTTTGGCCTAGATTTTTTAACAAGTTTTTTCTTACAAAATATTTTTACAAACAATAAATGATGTGTGATACCCTCTCTGACTTTTAAATATGGTATTATAAACTAAACATTTTTTCAAATAACACAACAATAATTAGTATTGGTTACAATACAATGAACAGTTAAACAAATAAGGAATATTTTCAAATAAATGGTTGTCTTCAACATTCAGACATTTTTTTACAATTAATACTTATTTCTAACATTGAAATATTGTTCACAAAAAAGGTTTTTTACCAACTAACATCTTAATTACTTATTACTATTAACACCAGTAATAAATATATTTACAGGTATGATGTTAGTTGTTGAAAATTTAAATAAATGTCTATATCTAATACATTTTAAAAATCCTTACCCTATATTTACAAAAACCTTATATCTATATTCTTATTTGCTAACTACTATACTAAGTTGTATTATGCAGTTTTATAAACTGTCCTTTAAAATATTGTATTTGGGGAATTGTACCCTGTCATAGTATATTTAAATCTGTTTTTTCTCATTATATAAAACAAAATGTCACTTTAAACAGATTTGTATCTTGTTATTATTCAAAATAACATATTCACATGGTACAACTTTTAAGTCACTGAAAGTTGCATATTTCATTGTATTCAATGTTTGTGATTGCCAAGAATGAAACACAAGGTTTATTTTCTATAATACCCAAAACTAGCACTGGTTCACTTTACACTTTTATTTCGTTATTTCTAAATGGTCGTGTAGTCTTATTAACATAATAAATTGGTTAGTGTTACAATGGAGATTTGTTCCTTGGGTACTATATTATTGATTCATCTTGGTTCACTGGCAACTCTTACTTTACACACTTTTCTCTCTTAATTTTATGTACATGTTGTTATTGTCCATTACTATTTCGTTATACTTTTATTGGTATTTTACTATTTATTTTGGGATATGGGGATTTGGGTGTCTTTTATAAGAGCATAACATCTTCCTCAGGATGCTGCCTTCTTCTTCTTTCTCCTGTCTTCTTGGACTGGTATCTTCTCCATCTTCTTCTTGATGCCATCGGGTTTCTTGGGATTTCTTCATCTTCTTCGGGTTTCTTGGGATTTCTTCATCTTCTTCGGAATTTTAGAAATACATCACCTGTATTGGTGGATCTGGTCTTATTCAGGGTTTCTTTTCCATTTGTTTACCCTCGTTGTGGGTTTAGTCATACTTTATTGTTTCTTTATATCCTCCTTACCTTCCTGGGTTATAATTTGAAAACCTTGGGTTATTAGACTGGTTTTGGATGACTCATCACTAGTAACTCATTTTATTTGAACTTGTATTTTTTAAATAATAATGATTGCTTTCCACAGTTGCTATGAATTAATTTTTATATTAAACTTAATGCTTTCTTCCAGATTTAAATGTTATAATTTTATTATTCTAATGACCAAATTCCATTCATTATTTTGCATATATCTGTCACGTTACAATATATATATATATATATATATATATATATATATATATATATTGTAACGTCTCGCGGGTAATGATCGGATAGTATCGTTTGATCTTATCGTCACTCTTGCGATCGTCACAGAATTCGTTATAATTTATGTTTAAAGTTCCAAAAAAAGAAATCGAGAGTGTGTGATTATACTGATTTTTCCCTTAGATTTGATTTGGGAGAATTCAATGAAGTTGTTTGACCTTAGTTAGGAGAGAGAGTGCAAAAAGTATTATCCTCTTGGCATACAATTACTTAATTTAAATTTCTCCGCTCATGAAACCAGCTGATTTTGACGTTTACAAACAAATTGGAGGTTAAATTAACACCAATGGTATATAATATTTTCTGGTTGTCTGTCCTCTTCTTTGTCTCCTGACAATCTGTAAACAACTACACTACCCTCTACTGAAAATAATACACATTTTATTCAAATAACAAAGTATTCATTGTATTTATTTAATAAATACAATGTTTTTTATCTTCTCCCAATACAGAAAGTTATAATCGATTCTCACTGTCAACACAACATTAGTTCGATCTTATTTTGTAAACATAGAATGTATAACAAATATTTTTATCTTTTATAAAATATAAAACAATAAAGAATTAATTTATTAATTTCCCAGGGTTATTTTTGAGTTCTTTGTACTATGAGACTGTCAGAAATGAATAATTCAATACTGTACCAAGCTTTACATTAATTAATAGATTATATTTAGTATGTAGTTCCGAGTGTATCCGCCAGATCGCAGGTCACGTTCCTTCACTATACACAAAAATTATTTAATGTCGGCCTGCAATTTACAAGAATCCGTTATGCAGATTTTTTGGTTAACAAAAAATAATAAAGTTTGTGTCACCTCTTTTCCTGAAGTGTTAAATATATGGTGCTGTTTCTAGTGTTAGAAGTTATAGTTGAGTTGTAATTTAGTTAAATTTACTTGGATACGATCTCACCAAAATATCGATGTGCAGTAAGACTAGGCCTGGAACTGGTAGTTGGATTTTTTCAAAGTTTCATCAAATTAAGGTCCTGAATGGTTATACTTGAAGGAGTTCTAATATAAGGTGGACATCACTCGTCAATTTTATTAAATTTCGCACTAGTTATTCCAAAAGTATTCATTAATTTTCTCAAATTTAAATAGGCGTTACACTTTTTTAAAACGTTCACTTCCCAATCGTTTTAACAATTACAATCTTGTTAGTTGGTTACTCGTAGTAACCAAGATTTTTTTATGGTTTTTTATTGGTGAATCTATATACTTTTTAGTATATAGGCTATTATTAATTATTATAAATTTATTTCTTCTTTTTAGAAAAATAATCCTTTTTAAATTTTGTTCATAATCCAATTTAATTTATTTAAAGTACTTCTTTATATTTTCCCTTAAGCTTGTACACTGGTAATTTTACACTTTAATCTCTTTTAATTTGATTTATTTATAATTTATCCTTTACTGAATGTATCCTTACTCTAGACTATTTTTCCTATGCCATCTTTCTAACATAGTAGTATTTTATATTATTATTATTTTATATTTAACCCTGGGTTATCTTATATTTAAACACAATTATTATATTAAACACAAAAATTATACCTAGGTACAAGACCTTTGTGGCCTACACAATAAAAATTACACAAAATACAAAAAAAATACAAAATTTGTTAGCAGCAATATAGTTCACTGCTACAATTGATTGTTTTGTCATCTACAGTATAAATCTGTAAGATGCTCTTTTTAAAAGTTTACACTGTCACTATGTACACTATATCTCACTTTGTACACTATATTTCACGTTGTTATTGTTTACAGAATTTTGTGGTACAAAGTTTTTGATAGCTAGGTACATAATACCCATTTCTGACTTTTAGAGTGGGGTGATTGTGTTATCATATTTGGGCATGGGTTATGTAATGTTACAGGTAGAATAGGAGCAGTTAAGAAAAAACCATATATAAACCAAAACCACCGAATAAAAATATAACTAGTAAGCACATAAAAACAAAACCCCCCAAAAAGTATAACACAGAAAGGTACAATACAGTAGAAAAAAAAATATAATATGTAAATTAAATATAAGTAAAAAGATTAGATGTATGATGGAAAGTGTACCAAGACAATTTAGTTTGATTGTGAAAAAGTGACAAACAATAATTCCATTTAAGTGATGTTCCTTATTCCCCAATGACTAGATAAAATGGCTAGAAATCAAATTTAGGAATATAGTGAATAGTGAGGGTAAATCCCTAAATTAAACCAAAAACAGCAAAAGACTGCATAATAATTGATTTTAATAAACTGTTTAAATAAAAACAGATGTGTTTTGTTTATGGTAGCAGTTCATTGAACTCAAAGCCTTGAATGCTTGAGATTAAGTTTTTTTTTTTTTTTAATATAATATCTTTATTATATTTTAATGATGTCAATTAATAATAAACACTGTTGTAATTTAGTAAGGGCAATTTAGTTAAGATTTTATTAGAATTGTATGTCAGAAAGGGTATTAGCAAGCTGAAATAGTAGTAAACTTTATAATTGAACTAACGTAAAAAAAATATAGGCAAATGGTACCTCTCACCAACATTATAATTAGTAAATAAGTTAATGAAATTAATTTAAAGAATGAAAATTGTTGAATGTAAATCACTAACCATGTATAATAACTGTAACAACACTTAGTGAAGATAATTAAGGAATGTATAAGATATTATTAGTAAAAATGCAAGTGTAATAACACTGTAGTCTAAAGAAAAGCCTAAATTGAAGATAGTATTCAAATTAGCTAACCAAATCATCAAATTACTGAGAATTAAAGAACTCAAACCATAATAAGTCAATCAATGATCTTGTTCAATGATAATTAGAATCTAACATAAATTGTCAACCATTTAATGTGGAAAGAAATAAAGTAGGTAAGGCTTTTTTTCTAATAAAGTATGTAAATATGACTTTTTGGGTTAAAAAATACTATAAAATATATCATGTGTGGTATTAAATGATGCAGAATTAAATAAGGAATTTGATTATGTAATTAGCATTTAATAAGAATAAATAATAAGCAAAATGTAATTTATAATATAAGGTAAAAATCAATTCTTTGGTACAACATCAAATTTCAGGCCTAAGTGTCAGCTGATTCAAAACAATGAAAATTTACTAATAAATCAGCCAGGAACTTTTGTATGATGAAGAAAAAACGAGAGTTGATTGATAAACGTCGAGATGAACACATCAGAACGATCTCACACAAATTGAAAAAGATAGAAAATATAATTTGGACAAGAACTAAACCTATAAAAAAAGAGAAATTTAAAATATGAGTTACTAACACTGAAATCAAATAAAATCAATTCAGCTATTATCCTTACGAAGATTGAAGGTAATCAAGATATTAGAACAGTCCAGGTATTAATCAGAAATTATTTAATGTGAATATCAGCACAACGTTATGGACGAGCTATTTGAACGAGGACACTTATGAATACTTATCACCGAACTAAACAACGGATCATTGATACGGAATCATCACTCTAAGACGAAGAAACTGATCACTACTACTATGATGAGGAACACATAAAGAATTTATTTGGAGGAGAATCGACTGGGATCTTGGTGTAACTTCATAGCAAGGAAGCGGCCATCTTGTTTAATCTCAGACCGGCTCCAGTCAGCTGTGGTGACGTCAGCCTATGCAGAACTGTTGGTTCGAATAATTTAATTTTGAATAACATTTTTATAATAAACCTTATTTCTATTTTGTCATTAAGAACTTATTAATTGTAAGTATTGTACCTTTTTAGCATTACCCTTTCTCTGACTTTTAATAACAGCTAAAAGAACCTCTAATTCAATGTTAATAATTTATATAAAGAAAACCATTTGCCCTGAGATATGAGTTCGAGCTGTGGATTAGCAGTTCGATTCAAAGTCGATTAACCGAAATTAGATTAATAAATTTATATAATATTCTAATTTTGAGTTTTATTTCTTGGTGATCATATATTTAGAAGAATTTCAGGTAACATTTGAAAACTGGACTCCAAGGAAGAAGAAAATAACCTCGCAAAGGAGTACAATCACGGAATAGCTGAATACCACTAATCGATTATTACATTTCATAATCTATTTAACGCTGGAACCAAATTATTGGTATTATAACACAATAAATCAACTAAATTAGTAATTAAAAGATTTAAGGACTAATATAATAAATAAATAATAATTAATAAATTAATAAATAATAAAAAAATAAAAGGAAAAAAAATTTTTTATTTTCAAACCAAATTTTTTTTACAAAGTTATACTATAATTTTTGTAACCCCGAAACTCAAATACCACGGATCGTTACAATATTCATCTTTTAGTGCCTCACAAACTCGCTGCAATGCATGTGCAATGCAGGTCACATGTTTTGGATTAGAATACATAGGTTTCAGGTTAGCAATAGCCAATTACATGTAAGGAGCTTGGTCCGTAAGTACTAGCCACACTCGATCATATTCTATTCCTTCAGGCCACAACACAATACATGCGTTGTTAAACTTCGCATCACATTGTCTGTTTTGTTCAGAAAGTATGTTTTCAACAGCATGGGTTTTACTTGCTGTCCATTTAGGGGTGCTACTAAAATGTTTAGAACATATCTCATCTGCCTATCAGTGGTTTCATCTAGTATAAAATATAGTAGATGCGGTGATGCCGCACAGGTTCGGTGTTCCTTGTTTAATTATTATAGGAATAAAATGCGGCAAAGGAGCCAAAAAAAGGTAAAAAGGTGATGACATTGAGAAAAGGTGCTTTCATTGAAAAAAAGTGCAAAAAGGTGCAACCAAAACACAGTTAGGAGTGTTTATTTAATGTTTTCTTTGCAAGACAAGCAAATTTGGGCTTTTTAATAGCAAAAAAAAATAAGGTGCAGCACCTAAAATTCCTAGCTCTATTCATTACTGCAACTGTTTTTATTTGACATTCCAATTCAGGAGTGTACAGAATGAAGCCTTTTGGCTTCAGTTCCAGCCGCGTTATTCTAAATGTTAAATCTTTAGCTAACTATAGTCATTGCAATTAATTTATATCTTTCCACCGGAAACTATAGAAAACTTTTAAATTAAACGCACTGTGGGACGTGAGTTTCATCAACATACGCTACAAACAAAAATAAAAATTATATCTTTTCCTTTTTTATTCTTTCAAAAGTTCTAGTATTGCCCCGGGCCTATTCTGGCCACAATTCAATCTTTTGAATGGTCGGCCGAAGCCTCTATTCCCTTTAGGTTTGTAATTAAAGCCATTTTTAGAACTACTGTTTGTGGCATTCCGTCAAAGGTGGTCTTTCCTGTTTTGTTTGTGTCGATCTACTCTTTCTATTAATGAGAATGTAGGTAAACCGTTTATAGTCTAATGTTCATTAAGGGTACTACTACGTCTCATAATGCTCTTAGAGTAGTTAATAATTGCAATTCACAAGTTGCAACGGCCGTAATTTCATAAGAATGAATCCTCGTGTTCTTATGAGTATTCTTCATGCTACTATGCCTCATATTGTCTAAGATGCCTCTGCTGTTTAAGATTTATGTCTCTGTGACTGTGAAAATTAATATAATTCCCGAGGCAATTAAAATATTGTATTTGTTCCAGCACATAGCCAACGACCACAGTTCAAAACATTTGCGTGTTCCTATACATTATTCGTTCCGTTCCTACAAAAAACAGCAGCGAAAATTGTTTTGTATAAATTGCGAGCAACCCTCGATGCACATCGTACGCCAGTTAGTCAATTCGCTTTTCTACCCTTTTGCAGAAAGAAGGTGTTCGCCGAAAGCAAATACACATTAATTGTACAACAAGTAATAAATCCAGCTTTGTGCTGACAACTCCTACCTTTCTACCGTATCGTCCGGGCGTGAGTCAGATATGATTTATTGTACAATACGTATAGCGGCTAGCTACTATTCACAACACGCACAAACGTAAATAAATTGAAAACAAAACATTGCAAATTAAATGTCAATTAGCTCTTTATTCTGATTCATATGTATAGTAGTTATAATCTGTTTTTGGTTCTAGATTACCTTTATTGATTCTATTGATCATTATAGGCCTACCTTGGTTTGAAGTGACTTGTATTAGGAGGTAAGCATAGACACTTCAAATTGAATACATGTTCTTGTCCATGACTTACGCACAAACGCGTTCTATATCGGACAAACAGTTCGGGATTCCTACACACGTTACACCGAAGACGTCAAAGGCATTAAAAATGCATTCAAATTCCACTTTCACCACCCATATACAACACATACGTTCGCAGACGCCAACACAGATCTACAAATTGTACACAGTATGAACAAGATCAAAGTACTAAACACATCAGAACAATTCGAAATATACAAACATTACATAAATCAAGCTCATCGGGGTACATACCACTAGGAACACAGCACACATCGGGACTAGTTTCACACTAACGATGTGTCGAATGTTATAAAACGCGACTGTGCGTAAGTAAAAAAAGTTTCTACTGGTCACGTTATTGTAATAGTGACAGTGATAAAACTAGAATGAAGACATACCAGCAACACCTAATTACAAAAGTTGTACTTAATTTCATGTTATAAGTTATTTTTATTCCATTCGTTAATTCCATGGCGCTATGGTCCTTGCAAACTCTCAGACTCCTCAACAAGGTATTCCACTCTTCCCAATTACAAAAGTTGTACTTAATTTCATGTTATAAGTTATTTTTATTCCATTCGTTAATTCCATGGCGCTATGGTCCTTGCAAACTCTCAGACTCCTCAACAAGGTATTCCACTCTTCCCAATTACAAAAGTTGTACTTAATTTCATGTTATAAGTTATTTTTATTCCATTCGTTAATTCCATGGCGCTATGGTCCTTGCAAACTCTCAGACTCCTCAACAAGGTATTCCACTCTTCCCAATTACAAAAGTTGTACTTAATTTCATGTTATAAGTTATTTTTATTCCATTCGTTAATTCCATGGCGCTATGGTCCTTGCAAACTCTCAGACTCCTCAACAAGGTATTCCACTCTTCCCAATTACAAAAGTTGTACTTAATTTCATGTTATAAGTTATTTTTATTCCATTCGTTAATTCCATGGCGCTATGGTCCTTGCAAACTCTCAGACTCCTCAACAAGGTATTCCACTCTTCCCAATTACAAAAGTTGTACTTAATTTCATGTTATAAGTTATTTTTATTCCATTCGTTAATTCCATGGCGCTATGGTCCTTGCAAACTCTCAGACTCCTCAACAAGGTATTCCACTCTTCCCAATTACAAAAGTTGTACTTAATTTCATGTTATAAGTTATTTTTATTCCATTCGTTAATTCCATGGCGCTATGGTCCTTGCAAACTCTCAGACTCCTCAACAAGGTATTCCACTCTTCCCGTTGTCTCTACCTTCTAACTCCTAGTTGTCTGAGGTCGCTCTCCATCTTATTAGTGGCCTTCCTCTAAGGTGTCTCCCATCAGGTTGCTCATCAAAAAACGTTTTCGGGAATCTTCCGTCCTCCGTTCTTTGAACACACCCAAGCCATTTAATCCTATTCCACTTAACATTTCCCTCCAAATTTCTTGCAGTCATTATACAAATTTCTTGGTTATTCCTAATCCTGCAGTTATCCCCCTCCTTCACTTGTCCGTAGATTCTTCGCAATATTTTACATCCCCAAACATTAATTCTTTTTTCTTGATTGATAGACATTTCCCATGACTCCGAGCCATACATAACATCTGGATTCAGGATTGTTTTTTAAATTACTTCTTTCCGTTTTATTGAGAATGTGTTTGCTGAGCAGAGGCTGTAAAGCATAATAACTTCTATTACCTGCCAAAATCCTAGCATTTATATCTTTCTCTGTTTCATTTTGTACACTAATAATAATTCTTTTGTACACGTAAATAGTTCTAGAGGATCGTTATGAATACTTGTCCTCATATACTTTGAACTGGAGCAATTGATGTCAAGTACCAACCTTTCTGGGCCTTGTACCAATTCTTGTATTACTGGCAATTCTATTTATTTAAATTACGGCAACGTTATCAGAATATGCCATTATTCGAACAAGTATGTTGTTACTGTGCATTTGGGTTGACTGGTTGACTGACGCCTTCCTTACAACTACTTCCAAGGTTATATTAATAAAAAAAATAATTTAAAAAATTAAAAATACGACTGCCAAAAAAATAAAAAATAAAATAAATTGATCAAAAAACTAAATAAAAAAAACTAAATAAAAATAATATTTAGTAAAAATCACAAAATCTAAATAAAGTCGATTTAAAAAGCCAAAAACAAGGTATTGAAATTCAGCTCTGATCAGATTTAACGAAAATGTTATGAATGATTAAACGCATAGTAATTTTATTAGATTTAAATTACTTTTCGATGATGAATATATATCAATGCATCATATAAAGACTACAATTATGAAAAATATTGCTGATAAAATTTTGCTCTTCAATTTTAATTTTCAATGCAGTCGGGGGCTGTTTAATGAAAAGAACAAATCTATTTAGAAACAGCCCCCGACTGCATTGAAAATTAGAAATTGAAGAGCAAAATTTTATCAGCAATATTTTTTATAATTGTAGTCTTCATATGATGCATTGATATATATTCAACATCGAAAAGTAATTTAAATCTAATAAAATTACTATGCGTTTAATCGTTCATAACATTTTCGTTAAATCTGATCAGAGCTGAATTTCAGTACCTTGTTTTTGGCTTTTTAAATCGACTTTATTTAGATTTTGTGATTTTTACTAAATATTATTTTTATTTAGTTTTTTTAACAATTCATTTTTTATTTATTCATTTATTTTTTTGGCAGTCGTGTTTTTTAATATTTTAATTATTTTTTTTGTTTTATTCTTTTTTGTGTTTAAAAAGAGTATAATGGGAATGTGCAGTGTGTGCGTGCGTGTGTGCGTGCGTATGTGTGAAGTGCAAAAAAAATTTCAATTTTTACACAGTTTTATTTAGAAACTTTATTATGTACATAGTATAATTAGCGTATGAACTTATAAACTTATAAATATAGTATAACTTTATTTTATATATACTATTATATAACTAGTATAATACAAACATTTCGATAAATTGTTTTATAAATTATATAATTAAAGAAATAATTTCGTTTATTAGAAATGATAAAGAAAAAGCTTTGGTCTACAGATTTCTGAGTCGATTTAATTCCTCAAGTGAGTTTTTATCGTGCGGTTCATGCAACAATTTTCGTGGATCCAGACAACTTATTGGTAATCCCTCTAATGTTTTCACACGACTTAGTGCGACGTAGGCCTGACCCTTGGCAAAAATATTACTACTCAAATCAATGACTGCTTTGTCTAAAGTAGTGCCTTGGAGTTTATGTACTGTTACAGCCCAACACAATATTATTGGCAGCATACGTCGTTCTACTTTGCCCTGGCCTCGCAAAGCATCATATTCAACAGTGGTGGGCTCTATCTTTACTCCAATACCAGCAGTATTTTCCCTAATTGATCTGTCATCAAATTCTACAAATACGGCTTGTGGAAGCTCACCAGGTTGAAGCTGATCTCGACGTAGTGCAGGCCACTCAATTTTTCGAATGATGCCGATTGTTCCGTTGACCAGACCATGATTAACATTAATGTTTTTTCGCAACATTACCCTAGATCCGACTCCGATTACTAAAGAGTTTGGAATACCTCCAGTTTTGTTTGGATCCGTTGGTATGAAGTCTTTCTTTAACTTTTGTCCGTAATTCTTAGCTTCGACAGACACATCCACCGCTGCAATATCGTAAACTTTAGATGATGTTTTCAACTTTTCAGTCATCATAGCATTATATTCTTCTACCTGTTTAGTGGTTGGGAAAGTACGCAGACACTCGCCATCAGCAAACTCATCTGTCAAAGGAACTCTTCGACGATCTAAAATTTCTAGCTGCTGCATGGTGAGTTGGCCGACTCGTAAATTATTTAGAATGTCTATAAAAGTAGTGTCGTTAGCTTGCTGCATATTTTGAGGTAATTCACAGAAGCTAAACAGTGTCCACAAATTAATTTCAGCTGATAAGTAATGAGGCTGGTTGAAGCAGTAGGTACCACCAACTGCTTTTAGATCGCCAAACAAAATAATATTGATACCCCCGAAGAGAGCATCAGTCATTTTAAGCTGTTGCAACCTTAAGTGAATATTTCTTAGGGTAGTATAGGGTACCATTGAGATTTCGTCAATGATTAGCCAATTAATATGCTTCCACCTTAGCCGTTCCCTTTGAAGACGCTCACCAGTAAGAGGGCGAAGAGCTGTCACCTTGCCTTTTTCGATAGGAAGGGCAAAAGTAGAGTGCAAAGTGCTACCTCCAATCAATCTTGCAGCGACACCTGTGGGTGCTGCTACCGTAACAGCTCTGCTTGCAGGTAAATGAGAAAGACGACGAATCTGTTCTACAATAAATTTCAGAGTAAAGGTTTTGCCGGTGCCTGCTCCTCCAGTAACGAACACACTTATGGCTCAGTATTATTTTCACTTGGAAGCAATCTGTCTGAAATCATTTTGAACAATTGGCGCTGCTGAAAATTCATTAAGTTTACTGCTGCGGCATATTGTTGATCCGTCATTTCATGTATTTCAGGTTCACCATCTTCGTTAGCTAAAGCAATTTCATTATTATGTTCTTCAATAAGGTTTTGTTCGAAAATTTCACGCATATTATTTTCGACCACGTCAGCATCTAAATTAACTTCATTAGCTAGGTTTTCTGCTACAATTCTAGCTACAGCTTGCTGAATCTCTTCCTCCCACCTAGCCATTTCCTCCACTTTGTTTCCACCTTGCATTGGTCGTAACAAACTTTGTTTTGCTACGAACGCTTGTTTTGCACTGTTATACCTCTCCATCAATTCAGATTCAGAGCGGAAAGGAATGTGCGTGACTACAAGAGAATAATAATATGCTTCCGGATCTGAGTTTGGTGTGTAATACCTAGTTCGTAAGACAGCTGGGCGCTTACGCTTTTTCATTTTTCCCTGATTATCAAGAAGAGTGATACATCTCTCAGAGGCATTTTCTTCTGGAGCCTGTTCGTAAGCATCAGCATCCTGATCATCTTGTGAGAATCTGTTGTGCGTCATAGGCTCATACCAGACTCGCTTGCAAACTTAATTCTTCGAGCGCGTGAGGCCTGGCAACGTAGCAGTCAAAAATATTTCTGTATGGCTCGTTTGCATTATCATCAATTCTCAACATCCGGTACCTTAACTCAGGAAAGCAAGTATTAACAAAGATCACTTTTCGTGAGGAATCCCTACTGTATGATATTATTTCGTGATACCTACTATATGGGATATTATTGGCGGCGCTAGTGGAAGGTATTCTGTAAAGCTCACTGCAGATGGCGCTCGCGATTTAAGACCACGCTCACTAATACTATGTTAGCGCGCTATTGTGTGAGAGTAAAGATGTGCAATCCGTGAGAAACAGAGAACAGCTGATCTGAAAGTTTTTTTTTTTTTTTTTTTCGCTCTGTGCTTTGCGGTTGTGCGTCGCAGAGACGAACCGCACGGTAACTGAGTTCCGAGCTACTACCTTCTGGAGCTCCTGCCTCGTGGCCCTGCCCAAGTAGGGCGCGTGCTCTATAGCAGGCCGATTCTCGGCTGTTGTGCTAGCCTACGCTAGCGCAGTATACACCGAGGGCGTTTCCACGAATCACCTGGGCGTATACGGTACCTTCTGTAACGAGCAGAAAATTTTCAAATTTTCACCTCGGCAGAGTACGTTCACACGAGGCAGTGTCAACGACTTATAGTTGGCGCAATAAATAAGGAGTAATGAGAAGATGTCAGTGAGGCGTCGCTGACTTGACAATAGAAACACATTAAGTTCGATCCAACTATAGAAATTGGTGGCGTAAGATGACAGGGAAAGTTTCGTCTAGAATTATTGCTCTCCGCAGCTGTAACAAAGTAAGCCAGGACATTCACACCCGTACCGAGAATTGTAGCAGATGTTGACCATGTTACGTCAGTATACGATAAACGACAAAAACGAGTGAAACTACATATTTCAATGGAACGGATACACTGCACCTTAAGAAACAATACAGTAAGGTAGGCCTGACAAAGACTAAAGTCATGTTACGCAGCTGGAGTTATCGTCTAATTGACAGACAAGAATTTACGAAGGGAAAGTTGGGGTGACTTCACCAGCCGGCAGATGTTCAAAATTGTTAATAGCCAGAAAAAAGGGGTTAGAACTTGGAACAATGCGCCAGGAAGACTGAAAGTACAGATAATGGGAATCTATAGAAACACAGAGTTTACTCAGACAATAGGCTGATCGACAAGTGTCTAATAGCCATGGTTTCGTCGAAACGGGTCAACGTTCGTCAGAGCAAAAATCGGGGAGACCTAAGAACCTATCAGATGCCCCCAGCCAGCGAGAAATTTGGTGTTGAGGAGTGTTTCCATAGCAACTGAAACGAAGGACCTATCGGGAGAACTATGACGTAGAATCTTGACATGGTGGGACAGTATTTTCCAAGAAAACTAAAAACTGACCAATCTCGAAATGAAGTAGGCGTGAAGCGCGCCAGAGACAAAATTTTGAGTAGGGACGAATTAATAAAACTATCTGCCCAAGACAGAGGACAGCAGTGATACTCAATTTTTAGACAGTCTACACTCAATTTTGAAACAGTAATACTCAATTTTCGACAGTTTTACTAAAGTTTTCAGACAGTTTTACATTCGTATTTTCAAGTAGTTTAACTTCAAGTGCGAGAGACGGTATATCATAAACTTTCAACAGTTTACGCTAGTTATTCGGAGTTAGTATTATTCAAATTTCAGAAGAGTACATTAATCGTGCGGAATATTAACTCGAGTCCGGAAGTTAGAACGTTAACCAGTAACTTAAAAGACTTAGTAATACATTCATGTCACGGTAGTGAGACTAAACCGAAGTGCGATGTAACGGACTTAGTTAAAATTATACAAAGTAAACAATCAGACCGTTACACCAACTGACATCATCACTTAACGATATACTAGACAGTTGAACTTAATACAGTGTACTACATATTATTAACAACATAATGAACACGAGACATTAAACAAACTAATAAATAATGCGAATGTTTAATGAAGCAGCGACAAGTGGAACTAGACATGTATATTCACATTAAAACGAACTCACAGCATACACAGTAAGATGAAACATTTGATTGAACACTGAATTTCAATTATTCATATATACAAACGCCTACGCGAGTGATCGGAAGAGTAAGTGTTAAGTGATTGTGATAAAGCAGCATCCGACGGAATGTGTCTGCGAGCCATCTTCATCTCTGGAACTCGACTTCAACAACAACTAATGGATATTCAATAACCAAGTAACCATTATTATAATTATTTCTAATTAGTAACTTCTACTGACCTGGTTTCTTTCAAAGAATTCACACCTGAGAAAATTATTAAGAAAAGTAATGAATAAATCTGAATAAAAGTAATTAATGAATGTATTAACAAAAGCTTATTTGGGATTTAATGAACGCATTAAATAAGTAGAATATTGACTTGTTATATTGTTTGATTTATATATGTATGTATGTTTTCTTTGTTTCCAGCATATATTGAAACATGTATTTGTTATTATAAAATATGTATGTATTTCAGGTACAGCGACGTATCATATGTACTATTATAATGTATTGTGAATAATAATTAAACTAATACTTTACGTTGATCATAAGTATGCGTTCATTATTGCCAAATACAACCTAAATATCAACCTGAATTTTGAAGGAATACAAATAGATTTCAAGAGTCTCATATGTGTAAATAAAGTAAACGAATTGATAACGTTAATCTATTAAATGATATCACGTATGTGTTGATGAGAATCAGAAAGTTATACATAATGTTAAATGGCTGTTTCACACACGGCATGAAAGTAATCAATTAAAGCAAGTAAATACATATTATCTATTGCACATGAATTTATATAGAATTCACTATATAAACCGTATATCAACACGTTGGTATAGATAATCAGAGTAATAAATAAGATTCAATTATACACATACATGTGAGAGATCGATAATTTATATGCTTAATAGCAAACACAATTACATAATTAATTACCACAAGTGTAATTTTACATTTACACACATTTGATAAATTCATATAATTTACCACTAATCAGTTATAAAGTTATAAAATGGCGCCCATTCGCACGGCATGATACGTATTAACAAAGATTGTTAACACGGACAGCTTTGGTAAAGAACAGGCAGTAGAAGTAGTAGATAAAGTAGTGTCATAGAAATAGAAGTAAGATAAGTGTTATTAGTGTAAGTCAGTTTGAATGATTACGCGTAGGAGGGAAAAAATGGCGAGCAATTCCGACAGCGTAGAATTCGACATTAATAACCAATTAGGTACAGTAAATACAGAAGACAATACTACACCTAGCGAACCAAGTAGCGTTGTGGAGAGTCCAGAAGATAGGGCGCGAGGACAGACATCGAAACTAGAAGATGGAACTCTACAAATGTTGATGGAGTTCATCCGTCAACAGAACGAAAAACAAGAAGAGAATCTTAACAGAAAACAAGAAGAACGAAGCAAGAAACTAGAAGAAAATATTAAATTAATTAGTGAGAAATTAGATAAACAGAAGGAAGAACAAGAAGAAAACAGTAAATTAATTAATGAAAAACTCGACCAGTATAAGGAAGAGATTACACAAATAAGGTCTGAGATACGTGAAAGCCAGCAGACATGGGAAAGAAAGGTCGACGAACTACAGAAGAAGCAAGATGATATCGTGAGAGACTTGAGAGAAGAAGCCAACAAGAAGTACGTAGAAATACAAGAAACACGTGAAAACGATCGTCAAGAATGGATGGCGGCGGTACACACTACCCAGACGACCGTTAAAAAGATTAATCACAAGTTCGATGTTCACGTCAAGGATTACAATAAGAAACGCGAAGAACTCAAGGCCGAGATACACGATACCATACTGCAGAAACAACAGGAGCAAGAAGGAACAAATAATAATATTATACAGAAGTTGGAAGAAGTTGACGGTAGACAACGTTCAACAGAACAGAAGTTGGACGAGACTACGAAAGAGAAGACAACGAGGATCGAACAGTTAAAAGGACATTTAACTAAAGTGAAACAAAAACCAGGAAAGACTGCAGCGACAGTTAATGGAAGGTGAGTGTGGTATATTAAATCGAATTAACGGGCCTAACCACAATGACCTTAAATACAATGGCACGGACAGATTCCCTATGGAATTCCTCAAGGAATTGTCCGAAATACAAGAGTTATACTACCCCGCTGACAATATCAAGTGGATTGGTAGACATCTGGAGTTAGAAGCAGGAATTTGGTGGCGAGTGATACGTAACCAAATATCAAATTTCGAAGAATTCAAGGAAGCGTTCTCTCTGAAATATTGGGGCCAAGAACGACAAGACAGTATCCGGGACCATTTGGAATATGGCAGGTTTGATTGGCGTGGACCAGTTACTGCTATTCAGTATATTGAACGTATCTTATTGGAGAGTCGGCAGTTAACACCCACTCTGACTGACAATCAGCTTATACGTAAGATATCTCGTCACTTTGGGCGTGAGATTCAGCTCGCGGTGGTCACAAGAGGAATTGTGACAATCCCAAGCTTCGAATCTCTGATCATAGAGTATACACAGATTCAACCGAGAAATAATAGAGAGTTGAACTATGTTACGGCAAACGAGGGAAGAAATGCCTATAAGGAAAGTGAAAACGGTCTGAACAAAGGAGGTGGAGTGCAGAAGAAACCTTGGGGTGACAGACCGGCCATAAATACCCAACACCGTAATGCGGACCGACGCGCAGTCAACACAATAGAGTTTACAAACACGGCTGCCAGCACATCGGGCACTCAACCCAAAAGGAACCGTCAACAACAAGAAGAAGAAAAAAAAATCCCTCCACTCATTAACGGAGATAGCCGACAAAACAAATGACTACCAGACGAATATAATCCTACCGGACTTACGAAGCGATTTATTATGTAATGATGATGAAGAGATTTCCCAACGAATAATAAGGTGCCCAGAGATAAATATCAAGTTCAACAATAAGGTTAGTGTACAAGCGTTGCTCGATACTGGATCCGTTATTGCCGGATTATCCGAGTCGTGGTTTCACCAAAACCAACATAACATTACACCTTATGAAATATTACCGATGTCTAACACATTAATAGTTAGCGCAGTTGGTAATAAATCAAAGCTAATCAGAAAACAAATATTATGTGATATCTATATTGAAGAAATTAAATATGAATGTGTTTTTCTCATAATACCAGATTTGATAAAACCTTGCATATTAGGAACCAATTTTCTTCAAGAAACAGGATGTCTCATTGACATGGGAAGAAGGATCGTCGAGTTAAGAAGAGAGGATGACGAAGCGACGTACACAGTGCCAATGATGCATATAAAAGTGGTGGACGTAGAAGAATAAGAGGAGATCATCAGAAACATTGACAAGAAGATAGAAAGTATTGAATGCGGAGATAAAGGAACGTTGGAAAGATTAAGGGAAATTCTGGTAAGGAATAGGAGTTTATTCAGAGAATGCCCCGGAAGAATCGGAGGGTATGTTCACGAGTTCCAAGTCACCGACCAGACACCGTACTTCCAGAGAGGATGGCCTGTCCCATTAGCGTATAAAGGGAAGGTAGATAATGAGATTAGGAAAATGTTGCGGTATGGGGTCATTGAGAGATGCAACAGCGCATATATCAACCCACTTGTTACTGTAATTAAGAAGGACGGTAGCGTACGATTGTGTTTGGATGCGAGGAAGGTGAACAGCGTGACTATCCCAGACTACGAGGGTGCTCCTCCGATAAACGACATTTTGGCGAGATGAAATATTTATCCACCGTAGACTTAACTAGCAGTTTCTGGCAAGTACCACTGAAGCTGGAGTGCCGGAACTTCACCGCTTTTATGTACGACGGCAAGTGCTATCGTTTTACAGTGACACCATTCGGACTGAGTACCAGTTCTGCTGCACTGACCAGGGGATTGGACGCAGTATTAGAAGATGAAGTTAAAGAAAATACCATTATTTATGTCGACGATTGCCTGTGTTATTCAGAAGATTTAGAAACGCATTTGTTACATTTAGATTCATTATTATCCAATTTAAGAAGGGCAAATTTAACCATCAATTTGGAAAAGTCGCAATTCTTCAGACAAGAAATCGCGTACCTTGGGTATCGATTAACGACGCAAGGAATACGAGCAACGGACGAGAAGATCGAGGCCATTATGAAGTTCCCTACACCTCGGAACCAAAAACAATTAAAAGGTTTCCTGGGTTTGACAAATTTCTACAATCGTTTTACAGACAAATACGCTGAAACCACTACTTGAATTGTTACGGAAGGGACAGAAATTTACCTGGACACATGAATTAAATGAATGTTTTCAGCAGGTTAAAAGGTTATTCGTGGAAACAGTCATCTTAAAGTTTCCCCGAATAAATCAAAGATATTATATGCAGTGTGACGCCAGCAACTTTGCATATGGCGGACAACTATATCAACTAGACGAGGAAGGAAAGATTGGAGTAATAGCTTTTACCAGCAAGACGTTCAAGGGTGCAGAAGTAAATTATTACACTACGGAGAAGGAGTTTTTATGTATTGTACGATGTCTTGAGAGGTTCCGTATATACATACTAGGACAACCGTTAACTATCATTACTGATAATAAGGCACTGACTTTTATGAATAAATGTCACTTAAACAACTCGCGAATTACACGCTGGATCCTAAGTATCCAGGAGTACAAATTCGACATTGTCCATTGTAAAGGTAAGGACAATGTTATTGCTGATCTTCTAAGCAGAAATCCAGAAGATGCCACGCTAGAAGAAATTGGTGACAATATTTCCGAATACTTAATTAACCACCTGACAATCAAAATGGATAAGAAGATAAGCAAAATCCTAATGGATATTGGAAAGTACCAAATTCAAGATAATAAGCTTAAGAATGTTATTGATAAGATTAGGGAAGAGTGTATAGATAAGGAATTAAATAAATTTTATAGATTCGTCGATGAGAAATTGTACAGATTACGTAGGAGGGAATGGAAACTGTACATACCGAACAGTGTGTCCGGCGAAATAATTGCTGAAATACACCGTATGTATGGTCATCCCGGTGCTAAGAGATGTATTAAATTATTGCAAGAGTATTTTACCATAGACGGTATGTTGAAAAGGGTGAAAAATTACGTACGGGCTTGCGACACTTGTCAACGGAAGAAAGATTCCGGCAACAAAAATTTGTTCGGAGGAACGGAAGCCATTATACCGTTACGCAAGGGTGACCTAGTGAGCGCCGATTACTATGGCCCGCTACCTGCTTCGTCCGCCGGCGTAAGATATTTGTTTGTTATGGTTGACAACTTTACCAAATACGTACGACTTTTCACACTTCGAAGGGCAACCACCGCAGCTACACTGAGAAGAATACACCAGTATTGTAAAGAACTGGGGTCTCCTAGAGTAATTATCACGGACAACGGAACGCAATTTTCATCTAAAAAATGGTTAGATGGATTAACTGAACTGAATATTCAACCGAGATTTACCGCAATAAGGAACCCTTGTGCGAATCTGGCTGAAAGAATCAACAGACAGCTTGGGAACTTATTTAGGATCTTTGTCGGTGATCAACATACAAGGTGGTCGCGTTACGTACCAATCGTTGAGAGTTGTATTAACGAAACGTACCACGAGACGATAGAAGTAACACCGTACGAGGCACAGCTCGGGAAGAAACCTACCAGAGCGTGGGAAAAATACATAAACAAGGACATGCTTCTAGTTAAAGGAGTGGACCATAACCAAATATTTATCAAAATGAAGGAGAAAAGGGAAAACAAGCGGAATTATGTAATGAAATCAAGACCATTACAAAATTCAAAATTGGTGAGAAGGTGTTAATCAGAACATATCATCAATCGGACGCGGTCCAGAAAAGAATTGAAAAATTTTGCGAACTGTACTGCGGACCATATAAAGTGCATCAAATTCTCGGAGAAGCTACTTATCTACTCGTCGATTGCGATGATGACAAGAAGCTCCGCGGAAAATTCAATGCCAGACAATTGAAAAAATACCATGAACCAGAAAATTGAAGATGAAGGAAGAGGAAGAAATTGAAGAACATGTCATAAGAAGCTAGCTGATGCTGATGAATCATCTGCGTTAGGGTAATTGACGCGTTGATATCATTCAAGCTGGCTTAACCAAGAAAATTATGTACTTTAATTGTCAAACATAACATAAAAGTGTATTTAGTTAATTAAGCACTAATTAAATGTTAGATAATAAGATAAATTAACATTTAGTGTGTCATTTTATAAAAATATTGCAGTGAATGCAAAGGACATTTAATTGCTATCACTTGATTCACATAGTGATAAGATACTAGGACAAAGTGAAAAAAAAGGGGACACTTAAAATCAAATAAGTGATATTATTCAAAGAACTCGATCGTAAATGAACTTTAGTAAAGTGAGCGTATATAATTAATAGGCTAGGATTGTAAATGATGCTAGAATGAAGTAGGTAAATCATTAAAACAAAATGTATTACGTGTATGTAAATTATTAAAATAATTACAACTAAAGTAGCGAACGTGTTAATTAACAATTTAAATTTTTATAACATCTTAAAAGATTTTATTGGTAAGATCATTAGTAATGCACAGAAGTTATATGTATAGGAGATTTTTTTTTGATGTCATGTAAAGTGTTACACTGAACCAATTGATTATTTGATAATATCTTGTGAATATGATATTTTAGAAAGTAAAATTTTATTCAATTGATTAAATTATTTAATTGCTCATTAAATTTATGATTTGTCTTATAATTATAAGGATAAGGTATTTATATGTAAATACGAAAATGTGAAATGCGTTCAGCTATCCCAAATAGCTAGCAATAAATTCAGAGAACCGAGTAAAACCAAAAGGAAGTGTACCACTTGTAATGTAAGCTTTTAAGAATAGGTTATCATGTATTGCCCTCCCCTTTTGAAGAAGATGAACACGGCGAGGCGACGTACAGGGCGCAGAATTTAGATTTGAGTTATTCCCTGAGGTCACATCGTCAAATCTAAATTGAGGACACTGTAACGAGCAGAAAATTTTAAAATTTTCAAATTTTCACCTCGGCAGAGTACGTTCACACGAGGCAGTGTCAACGACTTATAGTTGGCGCAATAAATAAGGAGTAATGAGAAGATGTCAGTGAGGCGTCGCTGACTTGACAATAGAAACACATTAAGTTCGATCCAACTATAGAAATTGGTGGCGTAAGATGACAGGGAAAGTTTCGTCTAGAATTATTGCTCTCCGCAGCTGTAACAAAGTAAGCCAGGACATTCACACCCGTACCGAGAATTGTAGCAGATGTTGACCATGTTACGTCAGTATACGATAAACGACAAAAACGAGTGAAACTACATATTTCAATGGAACGGATACACTGCACCTTAAGAAACAATACAGTAAGGTAGGCCTGACAAAGACTAAAGTCATGTTACGCAGCTGGAGTTATCGTCTAATTGACAGACAAGAATTTACGAAGGGAAAGTTGGGGTGACTTCACCAGCCGGCAGATGTTCAAAATTGTTAATAGCCAGAAAAAAGGGGTTAGAACTTGGAACAATGCGCCAGGAAGACTGAAAGTACAGATAATGGGAATCTATAGAAACACAGAGTTTACTCAGACAATAGGCTGATCGACAAGTGTCTAATAGCCATGGTTTCGTCGAAACGGGTCAACGTTCGTCAGAGCAAAAATCGGGGAGACCTAAGAACCTATCAGATGCCCCCAGCCAGCGAGAAATTTGGTGTTTAAAACTATCTGCCCAAGACAGAGGACAGCAGTGATACTCAATTTTTAGACAGTCTACACTCAATTTTTGAAACAGTAATACTCAATTTTCGACAGTTTTACTAAAGTTTTCAGACAGTTTTTACATTCGTATTTTCAAGTAGTTTAACTTCAAGTGCGAGAGACGGTATATCATAAACTTTCAACAGTTTACGCTAGTTATTCGGAGTTAGTATTATTCAAATTTCAGAAGAGTACATTAATCGTGCGGAATATTAACTCGAGTCCGGAAGTTAGAACGTTAACCAGTAACTTAAAAGACTTAGTAATACATTCATGTCACGGTAGTGAGACTAAACCGAAGTGCGATGTAACGGACTTAGTTAAAATTATACAAAGTAAACAATCAGACCGTTACACCAACTGACATCATCACTTAACGATATACTAGACAGTTGAACTTAATACAGTGTACTACATATTATTAACAACATAATGAACACGAGACATTAAACAAACTAATAAATAATGCGAATGTTTAATGAAGCAGCGACAAGTGGAACTAGACATGTATATTCACATTAAAACGAACTCACAGCATACACAGTAAGATGAAACATTTGATTGAACACTGAATTTCAATTATTCATATATACAAACGCCTACGCGAGTGATCGGAAGAGTAAGTGTTAAGTGATTGTGATAAAGCAGCATCCGACGGAATGTGTCTGCGAGCCATCTTCATCTCTGGAACTCGACTTCAACAACAACTAATGGATATTCAATAACCAAGTAACCATTATTATAATTATTTCTAATTAGTAACTTCTACTGACCTGGTTTCTTTCAAAGAATTCACACCTGAGAAAATTATTAAGAAAAGTAATGAATAAATCTGAATAAAAGTAATTAATAAATGTATTAACAAAAGCTTATTTGGGATTTAATGAACGCATTAAATAAGTAGAATATTGACTTGTTATATTGTTTGATTTATATATGTATGTATGTTTTCTTTGTTTCCAGCATATATTGAAACATGTATTTGTTATTATAAAATATGTATGTATTTCAGGTACAGCGACGTATCATATGTACTATTATAATGTATTGTGAATAATAATTAAACTAATACTTTACGTTGATCATAAGTATGCGTTCATTATTGCCAAATACAACCTAAATATCAACCTGAATTTTGAAGGAATACAAATAGATTTCAAGAGTCTCATATGTGTAAATAAAGTAAATGAATTGATAACGTTAATCTATTAAATGATATCACGTATGTGTTGATGAGAATCAGAAAGTTATACATAATGTTAAATGGCTGTTTCACACACGGCATGAAAGTAATCAATTAAAGCAAGTAAATACATATTATCTATTGCACATGAATTTATATAGAATTCACTATATAAACCGTATATCAACACGTTGGTATAGATAATCAGAGTAATAAATAAGATTCAATTATACACATACATGTGAGAGATCGATAATTTATATGCTTAATAGCAAACACAATTACATAATTAATTACCACAAGTGTAATTTTACATTTACACACATTTGATAAATTCATATAATTTACCACTAATCAGTTATAAAGTTATACTTCCCAGCCCAGTCACTAGAGGATTGCCTGGGAACCTCGCCGCACGTGCATAAAATTTGCGTGCAAGCCGCCTGAAAGTGTCGTCTAAGGAGCGGACGCCAAGTCCTCTCCTTAGAAGGCGAGATGAGAAGCGACGGGGGACTTTGGCCGCTAGCCGAAGCCCCCTGTCGAGGACGCTCTGCAACTTCTTTTTATGCATTGCGGCGAGGTAACCCCAGACCGGGCAGGCGTAGGTAATGACCGGCAGCAGATACGCGCCGACGATCATCCTACCCAATTTCCTGGTCATGGCTGAGCTGATCAGGAGTGGAAACAGTGCGCACAGGCGAGTGGATGCTCGCTTAAGAACTGTCTGTGCGTGGGTACGCCAGGTGAGCCGACGGTCAAGGTGTAAGACGAGGTACTTGACCTCGTTGGACCAGCGCAAGTACGTTCTGCCGATACGTAGTTGCCTAACGGGGTTCTTCCGTCGCTTAGAGAATTCGACGGCTACACTCTTGGTAGCGTTGAGTTGCACTCTCCAATTCTCGGTCCAGTCCACGAGCGTGTCGAGCTGGCGCTGCAGTCGTAGGACGGCCCTTTCCTCATGACGATCGGCCGTAAATACGGCCGTGTCGTCAGCGAAGAGGGCCATCTGGACTCCAGGCTGTCTCGGCAAGTCGTTGACGTAGATCGAGAACAGAAGGGGGCCTAGAACACTACCTTGAGGGACGCCGGCTGTGATTCGTCTCTCGGAAGAGACAGAATCGCCAACTCTCACGCAGAAGGTCCTCTCCGTCAGAAAGCTAGCAACCAGATGGAGGTAGCAGTCCGGGAGCTGGACTTCCCTAAGTTTGAATAACAGGCCATCATGCCATACGCTGTCGAAGGCTTTCTCAACATCTAAGAAACAGCCAACGGTCCGTTCTCTCCGACACCCGGCTTCCGTGATGCTTTCCACCAGTCTCATCAGTTGATGAGTGGTTGAATGCCCCACACGAAAGCCGAACTGTTCGGGGACCAGCACGTCAAAGTTGGTTAGATGTTCTCGTACACGACGCTGTACGAGGCGCTCAAAAACCTTGGACGTAGCGGAGAGTAGGCTGATAGGCCGGAGGTTTTCCGAGCGGGTGGTATCCTTTCCCTGCTTCGGGATCACGATAACCGTCGCCTTTCTCCATTTCTTGGGAAAGTAGGCCAGTCTAAGACACGCGTTGAACAAGTCAGTCAAGAATTGAACTCCAGGCTCGGGAAGAAGTCGTAGAGCGGTGTTGGTAACACCGTCCGGGCCTGGAGCCTTTCTTGGCTGAAGTTCAGCGAGCCGATCTGAGACCTCTTCCAAAGAGATGGGTTCGGGCTCCGCCGTGATCGGAAGAGACAGAAAGTCTTCCACAGCCATCTCGACTTGTTCGTCGAAGTCCCAGTCCATGGGCGGGTTGGGAGCGAACTGACGCTCGAAACACAAGCCCAAGTACTCGGCCTTCTCCTCCGGGCGACCCAGGAGTCGACCGAACGGTCCAACAATGGCGGGAAGTGGAGGTCGGCGCCTCCGTCCCGTCAATGCGGTAGGTATTCTGTACGGGTGAGATTGCGGGTCCGCATCCCCCGTTCGGGCCACGTCGAGTTCCCAACAGCTACGTCGGAACGCCTTCAGACTGCCGCGCAGTCGTCCGGTGAGCCGATTGTATGCTGCCTTATCGGCCGGATCACGGGTCCTCTGCCAACGTTTCCGGAAGTAATTCCTCTCGCGAGCGAGAAGAGAGACAGGGATGCGTTGGTAGTCAGGCGTGAAGCAAGCTCGCGTACGTGAAGACACGCCTATAGCCGAGATGATTGCCTCTTCGATTCCCGCAACTGCTTCGTCTAGGAGGCGAACGGAATCGAGTGGGGCCGCTGGCGGCAATCTACGGCACAAGGCCGGGCCGTAGCGATCCCAATCGATAACCTTCTTCTTGTCAGAACGTGCATAGGCGTGCTGGGTAGCGACTTGGACCAAGATAGGGTTGTGGTCGGATGTCAGCTCCGTAAGTGAGAATACCTCGACCGAACAGACAACTCCTTGAGTCACCGCGATATCCAGAACATCGGGAGCCGCGTTAGGCCTTGACGGAAAGAACGTGGGTTGCGCTGGACCAAACACCATCGCCCGGCGCGATTCAACAAAACTGAGCAAGCGCCTCCCGTTCGGAGTAGTCAGGCGACTATTCCAAACGCGATGCTTGCAATTCAGATCGCCGGCCAAAATTACCCTTCGATGGGAATCGAAGATGACGTCCAGGTCGCCGACAAGGAGTTCAGCTTGTGGGGGCTTGTAAGCTGAAACCACGAGGACGCCGCCAAGAGCTCCGTGGACCTCAATGGCGGTGGCCTCTAGGTTGGTAAGCTGCGGCAAAGCGACACGATGATGACCTATGGAGGTCCTCACCGCGATCGCCGTGCCGCCTCCTCGTCGGCCAACTCGGTCATCCCGATAGACCACGTAATTTGGTAATCGAAACCGGTTCGCCGGGGTCAGGTGGGTTTCCCCGAGGAGAAGTACGTCGGGTTTGAACCGAGCCAGGAATTCAAGAAGGTCGGAATGCTTGGAACCGATGTTGTTAGCATTCCAGGCTACGAGCGAGAGATCTCGTCTAAGGGCTCGGTTCATAGAAGACCTATGACTTCGCAGGCTTCCACCAAGAGCATAAATCTCTCAGTTGGGTCGGCAGTTTCCAGGCGGTCTCGGATGGACCTGAAGGTAGATGCGACTTTCTTGAGGTCGTAGCCAGACAGAAAGTCGCGGACGAACTGTGCGTCATCGGAAATGACGGACTGGGCGGTTTGCCTGGAAACTGAGGCCGCGTAAGAGCGACCAGATTTAACGGCAGATCGGGTCGTGGTGGAAGCCACAGGACCAGGGCCAGACGGTTTTGAATCAGCGGCAGGAAAAGTACGCTGTTGCGCTTCGTCGGACTTATACCGGGAAGCAGGACTTTTCTTGGGCTGTGGGCAGGCAGGAGCTCGGGGCCGAGCATCCGGTGTGGTTACCCCTTTGTTCCTGGGTTTTGTGATGCCTGCTCGCGGAAATCGCGGAGGTGGCAAGGGTGGCGAGGCTGCCTCTGGTACAGAGGCGGGAGTAGGAGGTTCCGCGGAGGTGGAGGGTTCATTCTCCGGCTCCAAAACCGAGATGACGGCTACTGGGCGTGTCTCTGCTTCGGAAGGAGACGCGGTACGTTTGGTTGCCTTTGCAGGGGCTGGAGGTGGAGCCGGAGAGGGCGCGCGCCGTGCTGGTTGTGCCTGAGGTTGAGGCCTTGCCTGAGTTTTAGGCTGTCTCTGGGGTTGGGGCTGCATAGCTGGCTGCCTTGGCTTCGGGAGGGGCCCCTGCGGCCTTTGCTTCCGCAGGAGCTCCGCCTTATAGACCGGGCAGTTTACATTACTTGCTGCATGGCCTTGGCCACAATTAATACAGCGGAATTTGGTCTTGTCTGCCACAGTGCAGGCCTGGGTTGAATGTCCCAGAGAACATCGTAGACAGGCCGGGGCATTGCGGCAGACGTCGGTGTGATGGCCGAACCTCTGGCACCGGTGGCACTGCGCGAGCTTGCCCTGGGGACGACTGTTTTCCACCCTGACGCGGAAGCCAAACAGCCGCGTCAGTTGGAATATTTTGTCAGCTGCCTCGCCCTTCTCGAGCTGGAGACGGACGAGCGGGAGAGGTACTCGGGTTTTTGAGTGCGTGAACAGGCGGAAAATTGCCTGCACTGGGTACCCGAGGTCACGGAGTTCCATGAGGATCTCCTGGGGATCTGTATGCGCGTCAAGCCCTCGCAAAATTACAGACAAGGGCTTGACTCGCTTAGGAGAAAAGGTATGGTATTGGAGGCTGTGCGCCTGCAGGAAAGCCTCGACCAAGAGATGGTCCTCGAGCTGGCGGACGACAATCTTGACCGTATCACCGCCAAGCAGCTTCAGGTCAAGCTTGTCGGCCGACAGGCCGTGGGCCGCGATCAGCCGTCTGTATAAGGCGGCGACATTGGACACGCTATGGACATACAGGGGCGGCGCGCGACCAACAGCGGCAGCAGCCGGAGCTGCTGTCGAAGCAGTCGGAACCGCGGCCTGTTGGCCCTGAGAAGGTCCGATGTCCATGGCCGAGGTACTAGAGGAAGCGGTTGGGTGGGTCCTCTTGGGCTTCTTAGCCGGGCGATTACGCCGACCAATGGTCGCGAACTCGCCCGACTCGTCAGCCGGAAGAGGACGAAGCGGGTTGGGGAGAGGATCATCCGTCTCCATCGCCCGAGGCGATTCAGGCGAGTCGCCCAGATGGGGCAGCAAGGCAGGGCCGAGCGACTCGGCACTTGAGCCGTTGCCTGTGGAAGGCATGCTGGCCAGGTGCGACGGCTGCCGGGCAGAGACTGCTAGGCAGTCACTGCCAGACGCCAGGGATCTCGGGTCCGGCCGAAGCCGGATTACCCGCGCGTCTTCCTTGCTCACGACGATGCGGGAGGAGCTGGGCTAACGACCAGCTTCGTTGAATACCAGTCCTTACCGAGACTGGTGTCCACTGGCCCCTTTACCCCGGCGATATCCTAGCTCGCTTACCACTGGTGGGGGCTTGCAAGGATCGTCCGGGGCAGCGCTACCTAACAGTCGTGAGCAAGTTAGGGTTTATGCACTGATGCGGCACTCACCAGGTGAGCCCAGAGCAATCCTCTTGTATTCTCCGCCAGCAGATGTTATCCGGCGCAGGTGGTCCTTAAAAGGTCAACTTCGGCCAGCTACCACTTGTACCGGCTACTAAATTCACCGGCAGCAGCTGGCGCCTTGGTCCTTGATTCCCACGAAGAGAAGGTGGTAGTTTGCCTCGTCCAGCGACGAGGTGGCCGAAACAGCAAGCTGTAGAACGTCCAGCGAAGAGAGCTGAAAAGAGCAGTCCTGTTCAGTCCGAAGCTGGAGCAGAAGTGTCGTCAAGTGTTCAGAGCTGTTGGGTTGTGCGTCGTGAGACGACCCAATGGTATCCTAGTACCGAGCCTCCGGTAGGGGCTCCTGCCTAGTGGTCCTGTCCAGACGGAATATTGATTAGTTAATTTTTATTGGTCGCTACAACGACATGCTCGTACTAGGTCGACTAGTACAGTATTTGTCGAGGCCGTTTCCTAGAATCACCTGGACGTGTTCGGTACTTGCCAAGGCCAGCTATGAGTGGGTTTGTCTGGGTCCTCGCAGCTCGGACGTAAAATTTACGTGCAAGTCGCCTTGCGGTGTCATCCAAGGAGCGGACACCGAGTCCTCTTCTCAGGAGACGAGAAGAAAACCGATAGGGGACTTTGGCCGCTAGCCGAAGCCCTCTATCGAGAACGCTTTGCAACCTTCTTTTATGAACGGTTGCGAGGTAACCCCAGACGGGAAGAGCGTAGGTAATGATCGGCAACAGGTACGCGTTGACGATCAACTTACCCAGCTTGCGGGTCATAGCCTTGTTGGCAAGTATCGGAAACAGTTGCGCGAGACGAGCGGACGCTTTCTTTCGCATCGTCTCAGCGTGGGCACGCCAGGTGAGCCGACGATCAAGGTGGACACCGAGGTACTTAACTTCCCTCGACCAGGGCAGGTACGTTCTACCGAGTCTCACTCGGCCTCGTGGTTCTTTCCGGCGCTTCGTGAATAGCACCGCGGAGCTCTTGGTTTCGTTGACGGCAACTTTCCAGCTTTCCGTCCACGTCGAATACGCATCGAGTGCGCGCTGAAGTCGTGGGATAGCAAAGTCTGCGTTCCGATCGGCGGTATAGACCGCCGTGTCGTCGGCAAACAAGGCCATCTGGACTCCAGGCTCTCTGGGTGCGTCGTTGACATACACGGAGAACAGGAGAGGCCCTAGCACGCTACCTTGAGGTACCCCGGCTGTGATACGTCTCTCGGAAGAGACGTGGTCGTCTATTCGCACGCAGAAAGTCCTCTCCGTCAGAAAGCTAGCAATCAAGCGAAGGTAGCAATCTGGGAGCTGGATTTCCCGGAGCTTGAACAAGAGCCCGTCGTGCCAGACACTATCAAAGGCCTTTTCCAGATCTAGGAAACAGGCGACAGTCTGCTCTTTCCGACACCCGGCGTCCGTGATGTATTCCACCAGTCTCATCAGTTGATGAGTGGTGGAATGCCCCGCACGAAAGCCGAACTGTTCGGGGACCAGTACATCGAAATTTCTTAGATGATCTAGTACTCTCCGTTGTACGAGACGTTCGAGGACCTTTGACGTGGCTGACAGTAGACTAATGGGCCGGAGGTTGCCGGGACGGGAAGCGTCCTTTCCCTGCTTCGGGATCACTATGACCGTCGCCTTACGCCATTTCTGGGGAAAATACGCCAGTCTAAGACACGCGTTGAACAGCGCGACCAAGAAAAGTACTCCTCGCTCCGGGAGTCGAGTAAGAGCGGCGTTCGAGACGCCGTCCGGGCCAGGAGCTTTTCTCGGCACGAGTTCAACGAGCCGATCTGTGACCTCTTCCCTAGTAATGGGTTCGGGCTCCGAAGTGATCGGAAGAGATAGAAAGTCTTCCACTTCGTTCTCAACTTCTTCGTCGAAGTCCCAGTCCATGGGCGGGTTAGGTGCGAACTGTCGCTCAAAACACGCGCCCAAGTACTCGGCCTTCGCCTCCGGGCGAGCCAGGATTTGACCGAAAGGTCCAGCAATGGCCGGGATGCGAGGCCGGCGCCTCTTCCCTACCAACGCCGAAGGTATCCGGTAAGGGCTACTTTCGTCCGATCCGTCCCCTGCTTGGGCCACGGCGAGTTCCCAACAGCGTCTCCGGTAGGCCTGCATTTCACGACGTAAAATGCCGGTCGCCCGGTTGTACGCTGCCTTGTCGGCCGGATCACGGGTCCGCTGCCAACGTCTCCGGAGGCGATTTCTCTCGCAAGCGAGAGCACTCGTCTCCTCAGGGATCCGCTGCCAAGTGTCGTCAGCCGTCTCCGTCTATCTATATATTGTGACGGCAGCGGTAAGCGACCATCTCCTCTCCGGTACCAGCGGTGGACACAGCGAGCCAATCCAACAACGTGCTCGGAGCGAGCCAACCAGCGATCCCGGTTAGTTAATAAAACCCGGGCAGGCAGAAAATTTTGCGCACTCTTCATCGCCACGCCATCGGACGCACTTCATCTTCTCTCCTCTCTCCGACGACATCGAGGCGGAGTGAGCCGGAAGGAACAGCCGAAGAATAGAACCGCCGCCGTTCTTGCGTCTTCGCACTCCCGTTCTGCGCCAGCGATGGGCTTCGCTGGGCCGGCAGCCGACTCTACAACCGATGCCGGAAGAAGATGAGGACTGCAGTACGCCACGAACAGCGGGCGCAGCCGCCGAACATCTCAACGCGACAGGACCAAATTCAGGTTTCTCGCCACCAGGTCCTTTTTAGGCCACCAAAAACACTAGAGTGTACGATTGGCGCCATTTGTCATGCGGCAAGCCTTTTGTCCGGTGACAATATATACATATATATTGTAGCATGACAGATAATCCACACAAATACATTACTCAATGATCATTAATAAAGCTCTAATATATGGAATATCCAGATGAGAATTAATTAAAATGCACTGTTTAATAAGATATTCAAAAGAAAGGTTGAATAAAGAAAATTTCTGCAAATAATATAATATAATACAAATTTAAAAACCCAGAAGACTAAAAATAATAATAACAAAATTACCCAGGTAAGATAGAAGCAGGCAATTAATATACCCCGTCAAAGAAACCAGACCAGAAGAAACAAAGGCATACACGGCGAAAAACTACAGAAGAAGGAAGAAAGAAGAACAATTAAAACTCAAAGAAGACAGAAGAACAATCAAAGCTACTGAAGACAGAAGAAAGAAGAAAGAAGAATAATTAAAACTAGAGAAGAAAGAAGAACTAATTAAAACTACTACTACTGAAGAATGAAGAAAGAAGAACAATCAAAGATACAGAAGACAGAAGAAGGAAGAATAATTAAAACTACTATTACTGAAGAAAGAAGAAAGAAGAATAATTAAAACTACTATTACTGAAGAAAGAAGAAAGAAGAATAATTAAAACTACTACTACTGAAGACAGAAGAAAGAAGAACAATCAAAGCTACTGAAGAAAGAAGAAAGAAGAACAAACTAAATCTACTGAAGAAAGAAGAAGGAAGAATAATTAAAACTACTACTACTGAAGAAAGAAGAATAACCAAAACTGCCACTACTGAAGAAGGAAGAAAGAAGAACAATCAAAAATACTGAAGAATGAAGAAAGAAGAACCATCAAAGATACAGAAGACAGAAGAAAGAAGAATAATTAAAACTACTATTACTGAAGAAAGAAGAAAGAAGAACAATCAAAAATACTGAAGAATGAAGAAAGAAGAACCATCAAAGATACAGAAGACAGAAGAAAGAAGAATAATTAAAACTACTATTACTGAAGAAAGAAGAAAGAAGAACAAACTAAATCTAATGAAGAAAGAAGAACAATCAAAGCTACTGAAGAATGAAGAAAGAAGAACAATCAAAGATACTGAAGACAGAAGAAACCAGACTAATTAAAACTAAAGAAGAAAGAAGAACTAATTAAAACTACTACTACTGAAGAAAGAAGAAGGAAGACTAATTAAAACTACTACTACTGAAGAAAGAAGAATAACCAAAACTACCACTACTGAAGAAAGAAGAAGGAAGAATAATTAAAACTACTATTACTGAAGAAAGAAGAAAGAAGAACAAACTAAATCTAAGGAAGAAAGAAGAACAATCAAAGCTACTGAAGACTGAAGAAAGAAGAACAATTAAAACTACTATTACTGAAGAGAGAAGAAAGAAGAATAATTAAAACCAAAGAAGAAAGAAGACTAATTAAAACTACTATTACTGAAGAAGGAAGAAAGAAGAACTAATTAAAACTACTATTACTGAAGAAAGAAGAAAGAAGAACAATCAAAGCTACTGAAGAATGAAGAAAGAAGAACAATCAAAGATACATAAGACAGAAGAAGGAAGAATAATTAAAACTAGAGAAGAAAGAAGACTAATTAAAACTACCAATACTGAAGAAGGAAGAAAGAAGAACAATCAAAGCTACTGAAGAAAGAAGAACAAACTAAATCTACTGAAGAAAGAAGAAGGAAGAATAATTAAAACTACTACTACAGAAGAAAGAAGAAAGAAGACTAATTAAAACTACCAATACTGAAGAAGGAAGAAAGAAGAACAATCAAAGCTACTGAAGACAGAAGAAAGAAGAACAATCAAAGCTACTGAAGACAGAAGAAAGAAGAACAATCAAAGCTACTGAAGAAGGAAGAAAGAAGAATAATTAAGACGATCCATATAAAACAAAAACCCCATAGGGAAAGAACCCCCAAAAAACCCCAAAATCAATGAATGCCCAAAGAGAAAGTATAACACCCTAAAAAACCATATCACTGTAAAACTGACAAAAACTAAAAGTGTTAGTAGTATTAAATATTAGTGCATTCAAAAAGTTATTATTTAGTTTGTATAGACAAGTCTTCACAGTTCCCCCATGGTTGAATATTTCACATTAAAAGCTAGAAAAAGACTAGTAAATATATTGATAATTCACCATAGACAAGTGCAAGTGATCAAATTATAAATAATAAACTTTAAAAGGGTGCATGAGTAGCAGTACAAAGTAACAAACTTTAAGTTTTGTGAACGGTGTCTACTTTGATAATGAAGTAGTAATTTTACTAATAAAAAGCTACTAAAACTGTATGAACATTCCATAGAATGGAATATAACTTAGATAGCCAGGGTTATACTTTAAGAGGGGGCATAAATCTTATAAAATGGGGAATTACAGAACTAACTGTTTATGATGAAGTTGTAGAAGGTATTAACAATTATATATGGATCCAAATGTTGGGTTCCAATTAAATATAGCATTTAGATAAGTAAGGGTTAGTCATAAGAAATATTAGTATTATAATTGTTATTTTATTGTTCATGTTAATTTAGGAATGCATTATCTAAAATTAGATATCATTCCAATGTTGTAGAAATACTTTTTATTATGTTATTAGGTGATATACCAAAACAATGTTATTAAGAACACCAGTTTTATATATCTGGGTGTTATATTTTAATTGTATAATCTATAATTACTGTTATGCCAGATCAGAGAACTAATTTTTAATCAAATATATCAGAGTCAGAAGTCAGAGAAGGAAATAAAATAATTACATTAGTAAAACATTCTGCAAATAGCCACAATTCAAATCTAGGCAATATAATAAAGTTAAAATGCAGAATAATTAATAAACCTAATCTTATAAACCAGTCAAACTGACAATATTTAGGCAAGATACACCCAACATATTAAATACTATGTAAATAAGGCTTTCTAAAGATATGGTCATTCTATGAGTAAAATTATTTATTTGTATAATGAAATACCATTTGAAACTGAAATAGATTCACTAACATTATCATAAGGGGAGTCATATACAACTGAATTGTATGAAAAAACCATCATTAATATACTAAATTGCCATAAAATAAGTGAGAATTGACAATTATAACAATTTCAGATTTTATAGAATAATAATTATATTAGGTAAAATGGCTATTATTTACTTAGAAGACAGGAAGTATAAATTTAGGCCGACCTTCCCAAAAAATATAAGAAATATGATTTTCTGATAAAACTTTGTAATACTAACTTAATTACTATCAAAATAAGTAGAATAGAATAGTGAAAACGAATATGTATTTTATATTTCAAACAGTTAACTAATAACGAATTTATTTTATGAACATAATGTACATTTTTAAAGTGTATCGGAAGTTATGGCAATTTTAAACAATGTCTGAGATATATTATATAGGCTAAGATTTTCATGAGATGAAGGAAATACAGACAGTTCATTATTATACATTGAAGAGAGCACTTGACGTGAATATTTGATAAAACCAACCTTAATGGCGGTTACGTATAACAAGAGTTCGGAATCAGTTTTGTGTAAAAATTAAATTTTTAACTATTCTAATCATTGTGAAGTGGTGAAGTTGCCCTACGAACTACATAACACCAATAAACAGAACCACATATAACTATTTAAATGAAATAACACTGGAATCACACCAAATACCAAGTGAATATTCGAGGTTAAAAGGACACACATAAACACCAATTGATATACTTAATTAACAACATTTTAACACCAAGTGAATTAGTCCATCTTACTACAGTGATATTAAACTATACACCAGAAGATAATATACGATTGCGAAGAAGATTTAACCGCAGAAGGGACATATTTATTCCACAAATACTTTGTCAGTGTTAGAAGGCGAACTCCGCGCATGCGTCAGACGGCCATTTTTGATCTGATCTCATCATCTCAACCAGACGACTGTTTGCTGAACTGTGGTGAATAAAAATTATATATAAACTTTTATTATTAATAATTACCATTATATTGTTTAATTTTAATACATTTTTAGAATTGTAAGTGTTATACTTTCTGACCCTGACCTTCTCTGGCTTTTTATATAATTAACCGTTCAAAGAACCTACTATTTTTATAATACCAATGTAAAATTCATATATCGACCGGCCCTGAACGAGTCGATACGGCATTGTAACATCAATATTTTTATCAACCAAAATTTATTATTCTGTTTAATAAACGATTGTTATCTAGTAATTTGAAGTTCATTCCTCTTATAAAAGGACATAATAGTTAATTCTTCAAGAAAACTGAATAACCTTTAAAGGCGGTATATGCGAACTACAACCTTTCAAGAGTAAGAAGAAGAGAGCCGTTTGCGCCTAATTTGAAGTTAACTGGATTGTCTTTTTAACAGATTTACAAAAGGGAAGATTATTACTAGAATACACACTATACCATCATACTCATAATTACAATCAACAACCTCAATTTATTTCTAAATTTGAAGAATATAAACATTGAAAACATTTTTCCAGAATTTATTTTTTATTATAAATATAAATTTTAAATTTATATCACATTTTAAATTGCTGCAACAGCAACAGACACCTAGAATATTTGATAACCACATAATCCAGGAACATTACCAAATCGACGTTTCCCAGAGCGGAACGTCACTACTACACATACGCACAATAAAAATTATTCTGGGTAATACTATACCAGAACACCATTACAATTACGATTATAGTATGGTTGTATTACAAGGCGAAGATCAACAGTGAGAGATTAGAAAATAAGAAGATATTAGCTACGTACTACACATATTATAAATTAAGCTATATTTTGCAATATCGTTTTATTACAAAATCAGCTAGCACAACCAGTGGGACTTACAGGAGAGCACAATCAACATACACAGATATTTATCACTTATTATCCGCACCACTCACAGTATTATTACTATATATATATATATATATATATATATATATATATATATATATATACATATTGGTTTGCTATATATATTTCTCTCTGCCTCCGTTTCTCACGGATAGCACATCTATACTCTTACACAATAGCGCGCTACTATAATATTAGTGAGCGTGGTCTTAAATCGCGAGCGCTATCTGGAGTGAACTTTACAGAATACCTTCCACTAGCGCCACCTGATCGACCAATAAACGAACAAAAAAAAAATCCTTAGAACCGATCACTTGTATTCACTTCCGGTCAAAACCGGAAGTCAACTCACGGTGATATATAGCCTATGACACTTCTGGTGAAGTAAGAAAGCCATCGAACATCAAAATCGGTAAAGCCGTTAAAAAGTTATAGTGGAACAAACATACATACATACATACATACATACATACATACATACATACATACATACATACATACCCTACCACTGAAAACATAACACTCCTTTTTATTTTTGGCAGTCGTGTAAAAAGGACCTTTACCTCTGGAAGTAGAGGATACCCCTGACTAAGCTTATTTGATACTGAAAGTTGTTGTGACAGCTGATTTTGAATACCAGTCACACATTTGGTGTTTTCTAGAAACACTTTGACTAAATTTATCAGCTCGTTATTGTATCCTACTTCTTCATACAGTTAATTGTGTTCTTATTTAAGTCGACATCCCAGTGTCCCATTTAGCGTGGTACTCCAGGATCTCATCAATACCGTAATTTATCAACACTCTTGTGCCAGTGTGTTACTAAATATTATTTCTTTTGGATATTCGTTCGGGAGATGTCCAACTTATTAGTCATTGTTATTATAGAGGAACATGTTGGAAAGTGTCCAACTTTCGTATGTGTTCAAAATGGGAGAATCCACTGTAATTTATTTGACACCCGAATACAGGAGTAAATAACATTATGCAGCACCACTTATGAGAGTTTTGGGACCATTTTACGAGTTTGACACTCTCGTATCAATCCCCTCCGATCCCCTATATGGCTGTCCACATTACTTCACACACACTTACACATATACTCTTTTCTACTAGGTGCCTCCACCTTCTCCGCCTCAGGCCCGCACTCGCGTGCATCTCCACATTCCAAATATCAAACTGGCTGAAGGGGGTTCGTCCCCAAAACAGCCTGGGACTTGTCCCCATGGACGAGCCTCAGAAAACACGAAAAGAACCACTTTACGGCAAGTATGTTGATTTAAATAGATTGGTTTAAATTACCAATTGAATATTTTTGAAGAACCGTGTTTATGAAATCCGTGGAATACTGAATCTTATATTTTTGCGGTTGATGAAATCTTAAACATGTTTGTTCGTAACATAATTTTTGTTAATGTTTCATCGTCCAGTTATTATTTTCTATTGTTACCAGGATATCTTAATTCTACTGTGAAAAACTATTGAGTTTAAAGGAATCGACTGAGTAGACAGAGGAAAAGCGTCAGATAAACGGAGAAAATTTTATGACGCTATTAAGATCCTTCAGGACAAAATGTGTCAATAACAGTCCGAGGATGTTTTGTCCCGACTTGTATAAACTGTGGACGTCAGACTTCGATTTAAACTGATATACGTAAGTGAATTTGACAGCAAATTGTGTCGATAACAAACACGTGAGAAGGGTAAAACACAACAAAGGCAGGTGAGTAACAATGGAAAGCACCGTTACACTACAGCTAATTATCCGCTGACGCTCGCTTACGTAAGTGAACCGCGGTGTAAATAATTTATGTAAACAGTTTACGTCAGTAACGTAATGTACGCGAAGTAGTTACGACCCTTTTTGTTCTCACCGGCGAAATCAATAGTCGTTGTATCATAGCACAGGATGTTGCTAGTGTGCTATACTTCTCATCAACGGTTATCTTTAAAAGTAAGCCGTTTTCTATAAACCACGGTAAGGAACGACGTGATTCGAAGGGGTCTCCGCGTTCCTACCTTGTCTGCCTTTGTCCGGTCGTTGGCTGTAACTCTCTTTGCTAGAGCCTCGACCTCCACCTTCCCATACCTAAGAACTATCAGCGCGTCAGAACCACCACCGCCCAAACGGGTCAAGTGCTCTCGGGTGCTTCTCGATGACCCGCCATAAAGCCATCCTCTTTAAAAACAAAAACATTAGTCCTTAGCCCGGAGTTCACTAAAATAAAACTGTCCTTCTCTCCTTCCCGACCACCTCCTAGTACGCTGAGTCAGCTGCTTGTTGCCGTTACCTTGATCATCGGCACGGAGGCTCTCTGCCTCGCGGGGAGCGACCGACGCCTCAAAGCGTCTGCTGGCTGGACTTGAGACGGGCAACACCTGTTGCTCGAAACGGTACCAGCGGTAGTACTACAAAAATCAAAAAGTTTTCTTTCTTCCCCGCCTTCTCAGTTAACTGGTTGGCGGTTTCCTTCTCCAGTTTTAGGTAACCAGTCGATTATGTACCAGCAACATGTTTATCTAATGGCAGCCATTGGACTCGATCCAGATGCTACAGACAAGGGGTGCAAAGACACCCCGCACACATAATGCAATGCAATGCAATAAACCACGGTATTACTATTCACGGCTATCTATGTGTGTTACTATCTTCATGTTTTCCCATCCCGTTCCAATCCTGGCCAGCCTGTTAATGTTTTTCCTGACGCTCGCAGAACGGAACGGTTTCGAAACATTCTATAATTCTCTTTAGCCATTTTTGTTTCGATTCACAGTGGAGCCTGACAGACCGAACGTCAAATACACCAAATAATAATCCAAATACACCAAAAGAAGAAAATTATACAAAATTTGTCAAGCGTAACAAAAAACGCAGATACATATGAAACACTAGTAAAAAAATTGTAATATAAATTACCAGGGAAATTACTAATAATAAAATTACCATTGAAATTATATATGTATATATATATAACGGATCTTTACAGCTGTCGCCGTTTCTCCGTCCCCAACTTCCACTGTAACCTATCGTAGCATGTAAGTTCTTCTAAATTTCTTGCAACCATTGCTTCCGCTACGTCATCTCGCCAACTCCTCCGTGGACGTCCTCTTTTTCTCCTCACCGGTGGTATCCATTCCAATATTTTGCGGGGCCATCTATCATCTTCCAGTCTCTTCACATGCCCAAATCAAGTCAATTGTCTCCTTTCTATTTCCTCTATTATTGTCCTGTCAATGTTCATCTCGGCTCTAATAGTCTCATTTCTAACCCTGTCTAATTTTGATCTTCTACAACTCCTCCTGAAGAAGTCCATTTCCGCTGCCATCAGTGTTTTCTTATTTACGTTTGAAACGTTCCAAACTTCTGCTCCATAAAGGATTACACTTCGCACCATGCTATTATATATATGTTTCTTTGTATTTCTGGTTATACTTCTTTCCCATAGAAGCGAATTCAGCGTTCTTATAACGGTTCGCCCCTTGTTAACACGTTCTTCAATTTCATCTTTGCTGCTTCCCTGTTTGTTGAAAATAACGCCTAAGTATATACTTTTTTCAACACCTCTTATCCTGTCCACATCCAATTTTAAGTCCTTAACTTCTTCATTGCCCACTATCAGGTACTCACATTTTGCCATGTTCATCGTCAAACCAGCTGCGTCATACCATTGAAATTAAATAATTTAAATTATAAAAACGGAAATCAATTATGGCAATATATAGCTTAATAATGAAAAAAAGTCCAAGAGTAAGTATCTTTCAGGCGAAAGAATAGTATAGAAGAAGATAACGTTAATTTTGCTAAGATAATACTGTCGAGTTAGGCTATATTGAAGTTTTAGATTCATAAAGATGTATTTTAAATGTTTATTCGTTCATATGTTAATTAAAAAAAATATTCTTTCATAAGTAAAATAAATTAAGAGTAACAGCACAGTTAAAAAATTTCTAAAACTTGTATGTATTCTATTTGCTAATTTCCAAATCCTTTACGATATCTTCATACTTCATTTTATGAAGTGTATATCTTCATTTGGAGTTAAACAGCACTAATCATGTTTAATAAGCAATAATCATGTTTTTACTTTCGCATTTAATGGGTCCTCTCATCTTTCATTAATTTTTCTAACCCAAACTTTTCAACAGCTCCTCGTACTTTGTATTCGTTGTTTCTTGATAAGTTCCAATCACCAATGAACTACGTTTTCTTTTTACAATCATCTATTGAATTTGTTCATTGGTGTAGGTTGCCATATTTTGTCTTTTATAAAACCAGCATCGTCCGATTTCCCATGTCACCCGATAAATGATTCAGTAATCATCGCTTCAGTCATTTCCGTACTGACTTTATCTTCTATCACTCATTAATAAAATAATTATGCCAAATACTTCATTTTTGTTTCAAGATTTTGTAATTTTTCACATCCGTTTATGATCCTAACAGCCCCAGTATATAGTTTAAAATATTTTCTAGTATCCCCAGACATTTCCCAACTATACGGAATTTCGAGACAGGGGAATATTTCATCTTCGGCATGGTTAATGTTTGAAACATCGCTACATTGATCCAGTGCTGACTGAGGATAATCTGAGGATTTACAATGCAGTGGTATCCCTATTGCCTTTGCATTCCTTTGGTCATTTTAATGAAACTCCCCTTTGGAGAAGAAGATTCCTGTATCCTGTACTGTTTGCTCATCCTGTAATGTTAGTGGCTCACCGACACTTCAGGATGTTTCCTGCTTCAAGGACAAGACGTTACCACTTGCGTCTGTCTATGAGCCATAGGTGTTGCGGAGCCTGTAATCTGGCGGCGTGTGAGGCGATGACCGAGCCGCGAATCTGGCATGGTGGGGAGCTTAGCTGATTATGGTACCAATTTGAACGAATGTTTCTTATGGCACTGTCCATACACGAACACACAAACTCAAGAAAGCGAGAGTTACAGTGTATGCAATGTAAATGACATGATTTGCAGTGTTTAATCCGTTTAACCGTATAAAATTCTGTTTGTGTGGATGACAGGACCTGCCACTTGTCATCTAAAGTTGTCAAAACTTTCTCTGCGTCCAACAACATACTAGCTTTGTGACGATTTCTTAATACTTGCAATTTTTTCACAAGTTTTCCTTTTTTCATTTTAATTATCAGATCAAAAATTTTATCTCTGAGCAAATGTAATATGGCACAGATTGTTTTATCCAGTCTTTTAATCCGTTTTCCTTTTAGATAACAATATTTTAATAAAATTTTCTATTGACATGTTAGTGTTTATGCCTAAATGAATCCAATAACAGTAGGCCCATGATCTGTATTGTTTCTTATTAATATGTTGGTTTATAAAATATTCATAAAATGAATGTCTTTCTTCATCATTAAACAGTCTTTTTAAAACTTCATGGAGCATTTATAAAAAATTACTGTTCCTAGTCAGTAGTGATATATTTATAATCAATGGACAACAAAATCCAGGAATTCAAATTACATTAAGGTACTACATGATATTGAAATTTTTATTATTAAATAGAATAATATAATAAATGTTAAAATATGATTACGTTAAGGTAATATTTATTATTAAGAAAAACCGTTACAAGAAAAATCGCTACATGTGCCAACCAACTAAATTTCTTATAAAACCGCCAATATCTCGAAAACGAAAAAGCCGATTTTATTGAAACAAAAGCAAAATAAAATTTGGAATTTTCTATAATTTTCACTCGCTGACACCATATAGCTATCTCTCATAAAACGAAAGTTTGTCGCATGCCGAAAATTTCACTACATGAAAATTAAAAAAGAAACTTCATGACGTGGCATACACAGACGCAAGTGACGTTACCCCGATGGCGCTTACCCGTCCTCTGAGGAGACTTCGGCACTGACATTGGTGAGTCCTTATACCGTGAGTCATTCGGTTCGCAGGAAATTCTTATGCGTCACTTGTAGACTGTCATTTGAATGGTGCACATAATCTGTTCCTAACCCCTTTGCAGGATTTACTTATAATACAACACAATGTTTGCAATACAGTAGTTGGGATTACATACAATGTGAAATAGTGTCAGTTATATATAGAATTTTTAATGATATACAATGACATTAATGTAAACCAGTAGTTTCATTTATGAATGTTCTGATGAAGTCGAGACTCAGGATAACAGGCTTGACGATCTATTCCGGCTTCAGTTACTCACACAGCTTAATCGGTCTTCCAACACTTCATAATATGAGTTTATAAATACGAATTAGTTAGATGACTCACGTCTGTCATTCTGTTCAAACGGTCTTCCTATTTATATATATATTCAAAGATTTTATAGTAAATAAAGAGTCTCCCAAGCTTACTGGCATATTTTAATTCCGTTGTCTACCTCATGCAACCCTTGACAGCTCGCAGGAACTAAGCGTCTAATGGGTTTACCCGATAATAGAGAACAAAGTTTCCACGATTGTACTTCAATACATCGCTTCTTTCTCTTTTAATGTGCATAACGTTCGTGTTCCTATAGCTCTAACAAGAAAAGAATAATCAGTATAGAAATACGTACTTTATTGACGTCAACCTTCAGTAAAGTTGGATAATTTAGTGTCTTTAAAATATTAAAATAATTTAGTAGTTTCGATTAACATAATTCTTTAAAGCTTCGTATAACAATGTAATATTTGCAATATGCAAAAAAGTAACTAGTTTTTCGTTAGCGCAATTTGACTCTACCCATCCAAGACAAGGAATGCGATAAAATGGAAAATAGAAATTGTATTTATTTAATGGCAAATTTAATAGAAGTAGGGGCGAGGGTTAGGTGTCTTACCAAACTATTTAATTTTTCTCAAACTGCGCTCTTAGAAATCTACTTTAAGGATTATGTTATAAAAAGTTTAATATTACGAAAACTACTAACGTAATTGTGAGATTACATTATAATTTCAATATTCAGAATTATCTCTGCTTACGCTATTGGCCGACTACATTATTTTCATTATTTTTAAAGAAATGTGCTTTCAACTGTAGTACAGCTATAATTTGCACATATATATATATATATATATATATATATATATATTGCGACGATACAAATAAATATTTTCGCATAGGATAATTATGTATGTTTACATTATGCACAAGTCTATATTGGAGGTGTAGAAAAATTATTTATTTATAACACAAGTAAATAATTGTTTATATGATATATTTAAATTAAACAAAATGTCATGTATAGTATTTTATTTGTTTTCAAAGAGTTTATATAGTTCAGTTTTGGTAGGTTTTACTTGAAACGCAGAATTCCTTTACACGCGGCGTGAAATCACTCGCTCCGTCGCTGTTACGCTCCGCTCTACAATGATCGCCGGTCTCCTCTCTCACTCTCGCTCTCTCCGCTGGGGTTCGCCGAACAGTTGATAACACTGATGCAGATTTTACACACGAATTGTCACTTTCCTAATCGTTTGTTTCTCGCTCGCAATTGGTTATTATTAATTATTGTTACTCAGGGTGATAATGAAGGATATTATTTAAAAGCGGTGTATATTGCTTACACCATCCGGCTACTCTTGAAGTGTTCCGCGTTAATAAGGATTTATCACGGTAGATAAATCTCCCTAAGCGGAAAATCTTCCACTAACACGTAATAGCACTAGAATATTTTATAACTGGTAGTTCACCCGCTTGGTTCTAATCGACAAACTCGAAAAGAGTCCCAAGACTTAGAGTTGCTCTAGATTAAACCAGTTCGAACAAGAAAAACTCTTGACGAAGAGCACACGTTCACTAGGCAACGGCTTCCGATGAACTCCCCCGAAGTACACCTGACAACCGACGGATTTGACTGAATTTAGGGGCTTCTGATTGGTCAATCGACTGTCTACGTGGTAGATTGGACAACAGATAGACGCGCTGCAGGCGAATCTTTGTATAAATCTGCGAGTGCCTGCTTAGATTTTATCTAGAATTTTTATTACTCTTCAATTGATAAGAGTCAAAAGTTGAGTTTTCAATTACTAAAAACCACATTTAAAAAATAGCTGAGACCAACAGAGTATATAGAAATTGTAGCTATTTTCATAAATCATTCACTGTCCAAGTCTCATGCCGATCGGATAACAAACGCGGAAGATATAAAACGAAGGTTCACCACACGCGAACGCACGCACATATTCACAAACAAAGTACATGACATTATAGAGCAAAAATTTACAAAGAATTTTGTATAACACAAGTCCTTATCCATCACTAAATACAAAACTTATAGCTAATTGATAAAAATTGCATAAATCAATCGAGGGGCTTCTGTCAAAAACCTACTTTGTCCAAAAAATCAAAAATTTAGATTTTGTCATATTACTGTAGCCAGTTCATTGTTCTATTTACCGTGTAGTTCAGTTTCTTCAATAACCTAACTATCCGTCACAATTCATTAAGGTAAAAAGCTAATTTCTGGAAAAACCTACTATGTCCACTCGTTTCCTAGCAAAAACTAAACTAGTCCAGGACAAGTTTAGTTTTTGCCGGAAAACCTACAGATGGCGTGAGTGTCGTGTCTGCTGTTTATAAAAATATAACCTCATTGTTGTACTTGTATAGTAGTTCGTTGTTATGGATGTGGAATCAGATCAAAAGTGGCCACTCAAAAAGCCCCGAAAAGAAAGAAAATCATGCGAAATAAAAGAAAAAAAGTACATGGAGAAGAACATATAAACCATGTTGGCAAAACAGTACCAAAAGTTGTTACTGGAGAAGATTGCAGGTACGTTAAACTTAACCTAATTTATAATAAACTTACATTAAGAACAGTATTTACATGAAAATGTAAATAACGTTTTCATAATAAAATTATGCAAATAATGCGTTATTTTTAAGAATATCAGTTTGGTTGAAAAATAATCATGGTAACAATCATAAAGCCATTTAGGTTATCAGAAGCTACGTAAAAAAGTTATATTAGTGTTCAATCTTATTAATTTAGTATTTCTGATTGACAAATCACGTGTGTGTCATCGTGACTTGCTGCACACATTATATTTCATTATTACACAGGCTTGATAGTTTTTTGCATTGTATGTAGGCTATAAATGTGCAGTGTTATTCTGACTTCTGGCAATTGATAGAAAACAGTCAAAAGTGGTGATATGGCTTAGAGAATGATACCCACAAGTATAAGAATATTTAGGAATATTATAAAATAGTAGGCCTATGTTTTTTTTTATAATTTTGGAAGCATGACGCAAAGAATCAGTGACATTAATATATAGTCCTGCTTAGGCTTATATTTACTGTAAAATCGGGGACTACAAAATTATTATAAATAGTAACAGTGCTATTAGTTTAGTACTGGTACTGGTTTAGTTCATTTTCTGATATTTTACTAGGATTACTGATGGTAAAAGTACTACTAGCATATTCCAGTAAAAGTATGACCTTGTAATGTTTTAGTACTAATGTGAAGTGGAATTTCTTTTGTTTCAGGTGTACCAGGTTTCATTGTTTTAACAAGATATCAAATATGCAGAGACAGGAAATTTTAGCAAAATTTTTGCAGATGAATTGTAAAAATTAACAAGATTCCCATTTGTGTGGTCTAATAGCAATACAACTGGTGAAAAGAAGGCGTTCGAGAAATCCTAATCCACAAGCACTTGATAGACGTGATCACTGTGCCTCATTTCGTTATAAAGTAAGGTTTGGGTCTCAGGAGACTGAGGTATGTTTTAAAGCATTTCTTAGCATTCATGGCATTAGTAAATGGAGAGTGCGACGATTGCAGCAAAGCCTTGTAAATACGAGCCAAGCCCCGACAGACTGTCGTGGTAAGCACAACAATCGTCCAAAACAGTATCCAGAAGTTGTGATAAATCTCGTTGACAATCACATCAGGTCCTTCCCTGCAAGGAAATCTCATTATTCCTTAAGACACAATCCAGATAAGAGATACTTACCTGAAGATTTGTCTGTGACTAAAATGCACTCTCTTTTTTTGAACAGTATCACATAAATGTACCGTGCAAGATTTACTGGGGTGTGTTAAAAAAATATATCATTTGGTTACCCTCGTTCTGATACTTGCTCTTATTGTGACTCTATGGAGTTAAAAATAAAAACTGCTATGACGGATGAACAAAAACAGCAGCTTCGCAATGAAAAAACATTACACTTAAAAAAAGCTGAAGCTTTTAAAGAAGACAAAAAGGCATACAAAGCAAAGGCTAAAATGGGTGAAATATTGTGTCTTAGCTTTGATTTTATGCAAAATCTGCCACTCCCATATATAAAAACAAATGCAGTTTTTTATGCGAGGCAGTTATGGCAGTTTGTGTTTGGAATACATGATTCAGGATCTGAAGTTGTGACTATTTACTCATACTGTGAACATAAAGCTAAGAAAGGATCAAATGAAGTCACATCCATGCTTCTTGATTATTTAAAAAACATTTCACCAGAAGGGCGTCCAAGTGAGCTGGTACTTATTAGTGACGGATGTCCAGGGCAAAATAAAAATATGACTATGGTGCGGTTCCTGTACACACTCATTCATGTTTTTAAATTGTTTGAAAAAATAACGTACCTGTTCCGCGTACGAGGTCATTTATATTTACCAAACGATTACGATTTCTCTCTTATTGAAATTAAAAAAAGAAGACTGCCGTGTGCAAAAGTTCCAGAGGATTGGGATAGAGTTATTTTGAGTGCTAGGCAGAAACCATCCCCATTTAATTAAGAAACCTAAGTACTTTTTGATGTTAAAAATATAAAAAAAAGTACAGAAGCATATTTTTTGAAAACGCCCAAACCTGCGCTGAAACTTATAAATATACGAATGTTACAGTTCAATAGAAACGACCCATTTGTCAAATGCAGACACTCATACTGTGGGCCTTGGCAAACAAGCATAGTAAGGAATAAAAAGGAGTTGTCTGAAGTTTTGGCTCTTGATTGTTTATACACAGATCCTCCACGTATAGCACCAGCGAAACTTAAAGATATTAAAAGCCTGATTCCGTACTTGGGAAATCCGGAAAGTGTTAATTTTTACAGAAAGTTATTTGAAGATCAAAGTGGTGGAAATGAAGTGGTAACAGATCAAACACTTGATTTTGATTTGGATAATGATGACAATAGTAGTGGATGTGAAGATTAAACGATGAAATACTGAATATCTTGTTATTATTACATACTTTTTTTATTTTTTCTATTATATTTTTTATTTTTGACAATAGCAGTGGTAGTGATCAGAAAAAGGACAAATAGTGGAACGTTATTACTACTATATTTAATCATTTTCTATAATTATTATTTTTATTGTTCCAAGTTTTAAAAAAATAACAATAAATCATTTCAAATATTTCTTCTTGTTAATTTTATTACATTTCATAGAATTTATGTATCATATGATAGGGGTTTTCATCAAATTTCTGTTAAAAACCTACTATGTCCAAGTTTTTTTATTTTTTTTCTGCTTTTATATAAATATTTATTTATTGCTATTCCTGCCAGGTATTTATTCACTTAAAAAAAACCTATCAAAAAATTTTGAGTTCATTTAAATAAACACAAACAATGTCAGGATGTTTTTTCACGTTGTTGAAAAGTCTTATTTTTGGACAAAGCAGGTTTTTGACAAAAGCCCCTCAATCTAAAACATGCTAAAGTCCGTGATCCATGCTCTGATATTCTTATTATAGATCATCTTCCTGTGTTTTGTTGCAATATATATAATATTTAAAATTTATATTTACTTTACCTCAAGATGTTATTTTCCCTTATTTGGAACATGTTTTGGGACCCTTAGTGTTCCCATCATCAGCCTTCCTTATTTTGAATCGTATGGAGTACCTGTGTACTGGTTGGCTGTTGTTATGGCTTCCCATTGGTTTTTGGTTTTTTAAATTCTTATTATTGTGTGTGATTGTGGTGTATATATTAGTATTTTGTGTATTTTCGATGTTCACTGCTTTGAAAATTGTATCATGTTTTGTACTGATTTGTATTTGTTCAGGTATTAGTTTGTTTTGTGTTTGTATATTTGTAAATTTTCCCAAATGTTCATTATGGTGCCTTTGTGTGGTATGTGTTTTATTAGTGTCATGAGTGTCATGTTGGTTATGTCTAGGAATTCATGTCCAGTGTTTATTGCATGTGTAGACAAATTAGATTTATATATTTCTGGTTTTTTGTATGCGTGTTCCAAATAAGGAAAAATAACATTTGAGGTAAAGTAAATATAAAATTTAAATATATTATATACATCAAGAAATAGACTGTAGCAAAAAGTGTTTGAATATATATATATATATATATATATATATATTGTAAATGTTCTTAATGTTCTTCAAATATTAACTACTCTTGTAAGTAAAATTATATTTTATTTGCAGAAGTAGTTAGTATTTGGAGAACATTTACACTACAGAAAGCTGCAAGAAATATTTAAGAGTTACTTACAAAAATAATTATTTATATATATATATATAATTTCCTGAGACATACTCGAGACCTGTGGTCAATAATACAGTAATTGTGTTGAGTAATAATTAATCGCATTTCATTACACATATTTGGAAAGTAACGAGACAGAATCGAGATACAAATCGTTCAAGTTCTCGATATGTTTACACATTCGTGAGTGCAGTCATGTATAGACACATAAACGGATGCATGCAATAGTTGAAAATAATAAAATTATTGTTTTTAAGTTATTATCAATGTTGTACAGACGTCGTCGTTCGCCTTGTTTATCACCTTTAAAGTGACGGACGTGCGTCTAGCTGTCAGTGTACGTGAGACTGGACACGCACGTAAGGCTGATGTAACGTGTTTGTGTGGGACAAAGGTCTGGTGTAATTAGTGGAACGGTGATCACTTACATAACTGCTGTTAAACAACAACGAAAATGGGTCAGAATTGTACACAGGCAAACTGTTTTATGTAAACCAGTACACATACAAAGGATCAGAATAAGTGGCATAGTTATTAAAGTAGAGATTGCAGTAACCCTATGTTTTATATTAAATACAGAAAGATACAGACAGGCGCGCGCGCAATCGATACGGGAAGTCACCTTTTTAAATATGACTACTTACCTATTACCTTATTGCATTGTTCTGGTACATTGTTTGCTAAATTAGTTAAACCGATTATAAATCATTATAACATTCATACAATTTAAGATTTAAATTCAAACTTGGCCAATGTTTAACAGGGTTGAAACAGAAGAAGAAGAAGAGAAGAAAATAAAATGAAGAAGACAGTTCTTGACTACAAAATATTTCAGAATGCTTTTGAGCGATCCTTATGCCTCCGAAAAGTGGTCCTTCGATTTCTAAGAAATGGAATAGAATTTAACTCTCACTTTTTATGGTTTCAGAAGTTTTCATTTTTTATAAGAAACAATTTTTAGGCATACGTATGCGTATAATTTACTCACAGGATATAACGGACGGCGTAAGTCGATACATACGGTAAAGGGGTAAATTAAAAATATAGTGTCTTATGTCATTCTTGTGGTTTCTGGGGGTAACGGAATATAATTTTATCATTTTCGTTTATTCCTCTAATAGCTAAATAGTTTGAGGAGTTGTCTGTTTGGCGGGGGTCAGTGGAAGCCTCACAACCAATTTTTAATATGCTTTGAAATTTCTGCGCTAGGAACAACATTGTTAAAATTTTATTACTGTACTCAACCTTCAGTTACAAATTTTTATGTCAGTGAATGCCAGTACTGTATAAACTTTATACATTTTATTTATGCAATAAAATTAATTATGTTCATGTTAACAAATTTTAAAATTAAATTTAGTTCTTTGCCTAAAACTAAAACTTGGTATTAGTAGGGGGAAAATAAGGGTTCTGACCCACAAAGGAATGCCGCCTTTCTTAAAAAACATAAAAAACGATAAAAAACAAGATCAAAGAGATGCCGCCGTTCCCGCGGTCCAAGATTTTTTCCCACGCTCTCCCCACCACCCTGGACCCGCAGTATCCGCGAATTTTCGCGAAAATAATTTTTTATATGCAGCCTTTCGCGAGCCTAAATCACTTTCACTTTCTAATTTCCGCGAATATAATTTTTTATATGCCGCCTTTCGCGAGCCTAGATCACTTTCACTTTCTACTGGACCACAGCATCCGCGACTTTTTCGCTGATCTGTGTCAAGATCCGCGACTTTTTCGCGTATCTGGACCACAGCATCCGCGAATATAATTTTTTATTTTTTTATATGCCGCCTTTCGCGAGCTTAGATCACTTTCACTTTCTATCACTTGATGCATTATTAAATATATGATCGGGGAGTACCAACCTTGCATGAGTTCAAATTTGTTATAATGTATATTAAATCTATATGATCAGGTTTACCAACCTATGGTGGGGGGGTTCCGACTTGATGAATTATAGTGTATATATTAAATATATGATCAGGGTTACCAACCTTGCATGAGTTCAAATTTGTTGTGTGTTATAATGTATATTAAATCTATATGATCAAGTTTACCAACCTATGTATGGGTTCAAACTTGATATGTGTGTGTATTATAGTGTATATTAAAATATATGATCAGGGTTACCAATCCTGCATTATTGTGTGTGTGTATAGAACAGATCTGCCAACATTTTTCTTCGGTGGGAAATTCAAACTATATTATAGTAAATTGTTGACGACGACTTCGATATCAACTCTCTCTCCCCTCCTCTCTCTTTGTCTCTAGACACAGTTGTCATCAGTTTTACATAAGCGTCGTGCTACTTATGGATTATTGTAATTAGCGATACTAAAATGTAATCACCAGGAAATATATATTTATCACCTATCTCGTGGCGTCCTTTTTTGACACATGACAGTCATTGACTACGATTTAGAAATGAATATACTGCCAAGTCTGTGTGTGTGTGTGTGGTAAAGTGTTACGCATAAAAAAATCTCCTTGAAATAAGGTATTTTCAAAAGTTTTGTGTACACACACATTGTATAATAATTTTCGTAATTGTAAGATACAACCTGCAAATTATTAAAATGTCTCTCTCACACATTTCTGATTACTATACAAATAATTGGATCCATATTCGAAGGTTTATAACGAAATAAATTAAAATATACCATAATTTGTTTTAAATAATTAAATATATATATTTACAACACTGTACACAAACATAAAATATATAGTTTACAAACCGCTATAATACAATTATTCAAAAATATATATATATCACAAACATTGTTATATATAAAATATTAATAATAATATTGTTTTAAATGATTAAATATATATTTACAGCACTGTACACAAACTTAAAATATAGTTTACAAACCGTTATAATACAATTATTCAAAATACATTTTACATTGATTAAATATACATATATCACAAACAAACATTGTTATATAAAATAAATATTAATAATAATTTTTGACATTGTAAGATTTTTAAATAATAATTTCACGGCTGTAGATACAGTTCACAAGGAAGTTTATCTGTAACATAACAATACAGTCGATATTAGAATCACTGATACGATAATATTCAATTATCACACACACACACAGTTAGTGGAAAGAATCAAATGCGTTAAGTAAGTAAACTTTTTCAAGTATATGTCATTTTTCATAAGTTAATGTACTTTCAAATAATTTCTAATCAAACCAAACCAAATATTATTCACTGGAAATTTGTAAATACTACTTAGAATCAATGATACATTTATCGCATAAAGGTAATGTACTTTCAAATAATTTCTAATCGAACCAACTATTATTCAACGAAACTAAATAGAATCAATGATACATTTATCATGTACATACAAATTCAATTATTAAAGTGTTAAGTACAGAGAGTTGAAACTACACACACGCACACACATCAATAAATTGTTTGTTAACACGATTGCTACTTACGACGTTAGGACTCAATCTCTACTTGTGTTGTTTGATTTCTCGTCCCTCGATACACTAAATGTAGTTCTTTAGGTTTGATATGTCTGAGCTCCTCATTCGTGAAGACACCTGCATACCTCTTGGGAAGATAGACACGATACTGACGGTCGCCATCCTCCAACGTAGCAAGCACAGAGTTCCCATATTTTGTGTCCACATTTGTTAAGACCATGATGGGATATTTTTTATTCACTGTCAATTCTGAACATCGTTTGTACTCGATAGCACTTACAGCATTAAACTTTACAAGAAACGACATTATTAGAAGACACTAGTGAACACGTCTGTATCAAACCAGAGAGAACCAAACAATGACAGAATATTCGTCACAAAAGGACAGTAGAATGTGATAGTGGTGGTGGTGGTAACGTCGGTGTCCCACTTTGCATGTATGAACATGTCCCACAGACGAAATTAGAGACACCAAAAATATAACAATGTCATTAGGAAAGTCCATTTTCATAAGAAAATAGTCACTGCTTACAGCTATGCATGTATGTACATGTCCACAACAGAATGAGAGAGAGATATAAATGTCATCATTCGCTGTGACCTACTTTCTAAATTTGTTACATTAAAAATGTTTGTTTAAAGCAAAAATCATGAATCATCCATTCCCGAATAGCATGCACCTTATAGTTGGCACAACGGTCAGAAGAATTGAAATGTCTAAGACATTCTGTTCCATGAATTATATACGGTATGTTTTTAGGACAACCAAAGTCATCGAGATTGATGATATTATTGTGTATTATCTTTGATTGCAAAAAACGTTTTTTCTCAAAACCCTTCACAAACACATATTTATATATACGTGTATGTGATGTTAACAATGAAACAAGATTGTCGTATGGTGTCTCTCCTTCGCTCCATCTAAGTCTATGATAATTTGTTGTTAACCAGTGGTTTGTCCTAACGTATTTGGGATTCGTAACGGATGTAGCAGGCGGTGTCAAAATCCAATGTCTACCAGCAAATCTCAGAACGTCCATGATTGACAGTTCCTTCACAATATATTTTCCGTTGTCGTCGAAAAAGCACTGGAAGTCGATTATAACCGCAGTGTTATCCATAATACTGTAAGACAAAGAAACCACACACATTACAAACTCTATATATATTATGTTTAAACATACAAATATCGTTGAGATATTAATATGTGAACTTTCGTTTACAGACGTCTGGACTGAAGCACCGAGAGACATCAACTGACGAAAGAAACAAGTGTTGAGGAGGGTTACTATACATGGAGACGAATTTTTTTAGTAGGTGGGGAGGTGTCGTCGTCGTCGTTCTCCATGTTGATGCGTTGTCGTATTCGATAATGACCGTATGCAAGTGTATCATAACCATTGTCTAATATATAACGCTTATCATCATACGGTGACAACGCTTGCTTATTTACACGCATCGTGTACAGCGTATGATGATCGCTACGTAAACAAAGCGCACTGGTAGAAAACTGACAATGATCAATGAGACACTTGCGATACATATCGTGTCGCAGACTCCTCTTAATTGCAACTCGAGGCACACCTTTACATACACGTTTTTGACACTCTTGGGTGGGATCTTCGTGGGCCACAAGGAACGAATAACATTTCGCACGGAGACCCACGAATTCTCTAATAGGACGACCACACGTTTCATCCTTGAACAGACCGACAACCTTTTTGTTCTTAAGGCTATAACAAGGATGAGACGTAGGGTAATCCGATGTGTCAAAAACGTGTAGGTCCTTCTTCATGTCTGCATACAAGTCTGATGTTTGAATGCTATACATCAGACTGTCTGTATCTGTCATTAATAATTTAACGTTGCGGCCGTACTTGGCGACAGCATAACGATAATGAAAGTCGTACATTATCGTTTTGCTAACGTCAAGCACCGTGAAGCCGCCATACACGGGACGGGAAAGAACAATGGATTTTTTACGGAGTGAGAGCCCCACCAGATCGTTCGTATAACGAATCATACGTTTTAGCCTAGGTGTGGAAACTAGTTTTTGAAGCCGTCGTTCATTCGAGACTAGTTCAAAGTCTATATGTTTCCGTACGTTCTCCAGCGACTTACCGTATACGGCGTTGTTCATCAGTTTGAAAAGGTCTTTTTCAAAGCTGTTGACGGCTGTTTGCCTCTTGCGGGTGTTGAAATCGATAAACGGTTTCAACCAAGCGCTTTGCTTAAAACACAACACCCTATGAGTCGCTTTCAGCTCTAAGCCAAGACTTAAATACAATTTCAAATTTCGATAATGGAGAACGTAATTTTGTTTGTCCTCCAAAGTTGTTAACAACTTCTCTACGGATGACCCTGATTCGTTATACGATGATCTGTATATACTCTCGTGTAAACGTTTGGAAAAGGGAGAAAGGATATTGGGTGTTACGCGCTGGCGCACAGGTGCAAGTGGGTAGTCGGAATGCAGGTCGTGTAAGGTATCGGGATAGTGTAGGTCGACTTCGAGGATGTACCCGATGTCGGAATCATCACTCACATTACGTACGTCCAAGGACTCGATTTCGTTACGATCGAGCCATCGGAAGTCTGCGTAAGGGAGTGGTTGCGACATGGCTGCACCGTATAAATTATTACAGTCTGTATACAAAATGAAGGAGGCGGTTTCGATACATCGTACTGATCTGGAATCAGAGGATTGTTAGCGACTGCGTGACGGTTGGATATCATCGCGCAGCCTCCGCGGACCCCAGACTCAAGGAACAGATGCATATTTATCTCTGTTAACAGCTCTAATTCGACCCCTGTCATTTTTAGCATCGCGTTCCAAGCGAGTCCGGGAAGCGAGTAAAAATGACACGGGTCCAAGCAGTAATCGCGTAAGGCCATGTCTCGGAAACTTTCAAAGACATCGGCCAGCAGCATTACGTCTGTCAACAAATACAAATCGTGGTAATCGCCAAACGTACGCAGATTGAATGCACTCCACACGTTTTGTGCATGCTCGTAATCTGCGTCCGAAATAGCCGATTCCAACAACCGGTTATCAAAGTGTTCACGAGCGGGTAGACTTGATTCGTTGAACCGATCAATGCTGTCAACGTACTCGTAAGGGTATACTCCCTTGCGTACGAGCAGATTGGTCTGTTCGTCGAAACCCCGTCTAAGCATTTCCTCTCTGAGCAAAGGAAATTGGCTCCCGGACGTGGACAGATTGGTAACGAGTGTGTCCAGAGAGCGATTAAGAAATTGAAAAGAGTCTACGAAACGCAAGGGACCCAGGGAGAACGACACGTAACGCTCACTGGATGTTGCAATGCAGGATACGTGTTGGTCCTTATATTTTCCTAAACCCAGCATTAAATGGTGACAGTCGTAGCCACGAAGGTTGTGAAAGAAGACGGGGATATGACGAGGCATCTTGTAGCTTAGATTACAGCTATTGTGGGCTGCTCCCAAGAATTTCCCCGTAAGATGACAATGATTGCGTACCTTGTCATCGTCTGTCAAAGGGCGCTCACACAAATGACAAACGGTGGCGTTAGTGAACGCAACATTGTCATCATCGGACATAATTATTTGCACGTTATGTCGTACTACCTTCATCATATCCTCGGCGTCTTTCATCAACCACGAGAAGAAAGTGTCTACAACGTTTTCACCTCGATAAACTTTAGCCTCTCTCCAGAGTCTGTGTGTATGATCCACGATAGCATAGGAGAAACCTGACGGAATATGCATCGCTTCGTATGATGTGGACGATACAGGAGGAGAAGTTATTTTCTGACGGGCACCGTTGCTATCAACTGAGTAGAATTCGCCTAACTCGTGCACTGTCGTCGGGACGTTGTTACCAGGTGAACACGATTGAAGCGGAGTGATGAGAGACTCGAAGTCGGCGTAGACGGTAAAGGGTACTTTAAGACAGTGCGCGTAATTTTTAAATGACATAAACTTCTCCTCCTCTGTGGGCATTTTGGTTTTCTGCTCGCCGTGAGGTGTGCAGTAGGGGAGATGATCGGACAGACCATGTTCTGTGGAGAAACGATGCAGGCAGTAGTCGCAGTAAAATGATTTATTGCTACATTTTGTAAGGGATGATAACAATCTATTAATGCTACTGATAAGACAGTAGTGTTTTCGGCTATTTGTATCGGACAGAAGTAAAAGATTAACATGATGTAATCTGTCCTTATTGGGGGTAATTCTTAACGGATAAACCTCATTTTTTGATTCGTTTCTGATATTGTCGTCTATATCATAGCCGAAAACGTTTATAGAAATATTGGGATTCTGTGTTTCAAATTTAGAAAGTGAATTTATAGAAACAGGGTACTCGATACCGGACATATTTATTGTGTTTTTGAATAAGAGGTATTTTGAAACACGGTCTTTATGCTTTTGTTGAGGGTGTATGTGAGCTAGTACGGACCATAGAAAACACATTTCATCTTGGGAGTTATTGATGTTGACTACTGCCTTGGTGAGTGCAAGTTTTCGCGGGGTTGGAAGGTAGGAGGATGCTGCTAGAGGTCGGTACCGTCCAACAACTAGTTCCAGCTTCAGTACAGCATCCACCGACCATCCGCTCCCGTCACGGGTAAAATTGGATATGCTATTCATGATTTTATCGTAGGATTCATCGAGTAGACAGTTCAACTCGTCGTTGTCGTCCGTGAGCAACGTACGACAACGTCCGTGGAAGACGGCGTCTTTGGTTACCTCTTTTTCTTCGCCGCTGTCACCATCTAACATAGTTTTAGTGAAACGTATCCTGCACGCAATATGCCATTTGATACTGCGTAAACGTGCTTGTTCTGCCAGAATATCCTTGCACAATAAAGGTCGCACCTCGGTCATTATCGGTACTATATCTTGATCTTCTTCTTCTGTGTACACAGGCAGGTAATTAAAAGTTGTGAGACATCCTCTAATACTACTGTTTCGCACAATATAAAATCGTGTCATATCTGAAACAATAGAAACACATGTATTAGCTAATAGGAATGATGAATAACACACATTCATGTTTGTGGTAAATAAACAGATAGTACACGTTAGTAATACGTTAGTTTATTGCAAACTGTGAAGATGGCAGCTACTCATGATTTTAGCATTGAAAGTGAAAGAAGAAAATCGTTCAAGTATTGGGAAGTAACGTTTGTCAGTCCCGACGAGTTAGCGTTTGCTGGGTTTTACTACTATCCGCTAAATTATGATGTTTGTGGACATAGTATGTCATTCATAGACGATAGAGTTAAATGCTTTTGTTGCGGAATTGAATTAGTTCATTGGAGAGAAGGTGACATACCTATGGTGGAACATGAAAAATTTTCTCCGTCATGTCAATTTCTAAACGATGTCAAGAGACAATACATTGGGGAGAAGGTGACAAACCTATGTCAGAACATAAAAAATTTTCTCCGTCATATCAATTTCTAAACAACGTCAAGAGACTATCTTGTATAGGTTAGACAGAGTTAATTCATATCAAACAAATTTGGTTTGTTGCATAATTATAGAGAGAGAGACAATTGGTATTTAAAAAAATTTTTACCTTGTTGAGGATGTCCCTGTTCCTGCTGATGTTGTTCTGGATTCTGTTGAAGGTCAGCCATGATGATATTCAGATGTGTGAATGAATACTGAAAAACAAAGAAACTGTTATAGATATATATAGTATTTTTAACGCCGGTATTATGTTAGTGTATCTTAAACCATGAACAACGCACGCAAGACTATAGCTCTAGAGCTACACAGAGCAGCGAGAAGGAATTTCGTTAGGCGCGCGGTTGAATTGAAGGGTCTACACGACTTGTACCAGGCGGATCTTGTGGAGATGATACCATACGCTCGAGTGAACAAAGGGTACAAGTACATGATGACAGTGATCAATGCGTTTAGCAAGTACGCGTACGCTGTACCATTGAAAACAAAGACAGGAAAAGAAGTAAAGCATGCACTAGAGCCTATACTAACTGCTAATCGAATGAAATATTTACAGACAGACAACGGGAAGGAGTATTACAACAGCACAGTACAAGCGTTGCTAAAAAAGTATAATGTGAAACATTACTCAACCTACAGTGAGAAAAAAGCTTCCATAGTGGAACGTTTTAATCGCACACTGAAGACACACATGTATCGAGCTTTCAGTGAACAAGGACACTACCGCTGGTTGGATCTACTACCTACATTACTGAAATCGTACAACAATACAACACACAGAACCATTGGTATGAAACCGAGTGAAGTGAATGACGCCAACGAACATATAGTGTTGGAACGAATAAGGAAGAACACAGCGCCTAAAATCAGTCCAACGAAACCACCCAAATTTAAAGTCGGTGACCGTGTTCGTATAAGTAAGCACAAAATGACGTTCGCCAAAGGTTATACGCCGAATTGGACTAACGAAATATTCACTGTGGATAAAGTATAATCCACTACTATCCCCGTCACTTATCTGCTAAAAGATCATCTAAACAAAGTGTTGAAAGGTGGTTTTTACGAGCACGAGATTAGGAAGTCCAAAGTCGGCGACGTATACCTAGTGGAAAAGGTGTTACAACGCAAAGGTGACAGAGTGCGTGTTCGTTGGCTCGGTTTCGATGGTAAACACGATGCGTGGATACATAAGAAAGATCTAATATAAAAAAGGTGACAGCACGTGATGAAAACAGTATGCTTTCGGTATTCACAAAGATGAAGATTGTACAGCAAGCAAACAAATTACCAATAAAGGATATGGACTTTTTGGCTGGTGACGAAGGTAGTGCTAAGCGTAAACATGGCCCGCTATTACCGAACAGTATTCGCTGTATCGTTACAGGCCCAAGTTCCTGTGGGAAATCAAATGTGCTATTCAACCTACTGTTTGATGTCAACGGACTACGTTTCCGCAACGTATACGTGTTTTCAAAATCATTATTTCAACCAAAATACAGAATGCTAGAAACAGTGATGAAATCACTCGCTGATGAAGGTTTAGGTTATCATGCATACAGCGAGAACGAAGAAGTCCCGCTACCGAGTGAAATCACTGGTCTCGACTCTGTTATCGTTTTCGATGACGTATCGTGTGAAAGACAAAACAATATTCGAAAGTATTTTGCTATGGGGAGACATAGCGGTGTGGACACATTCTATCTATGTCAGACATATAGCCAGATACCGAAACAATTGGTACGTGACAACGCTAACTTGTTGATATTGTTCAAACAAGACGATCTAAATTTACGACATGCATACAATGATCACGTTAACATAGATATGAAATATGATGCTTTCAAAGACGTCTGCATGGAAGCGTGGAAGGATCGTTATGGATTTCTAGTCATAGACAAAGACTCGTCAATAAATGAAGGTAGATATAGAATCGGCTTTGATCGATTCATAATTGTTTCCGACGAAGTATAAAAGTGGTTGCACTGTAGTAATGTAATCAGTCCTCTTGCTAACACACGATGGCAATGAATAAGGAGGAACGACTCGCGTATGATATAGACACGATAAGCGACAACATAAGGAAAATATATCATGCATTACAACACGGTATCAGAGAAAGCGACGAGGCGTTTAGAAAAAATTACAGACCGATTCTGGAACCGTTAGAAGTTATTTCACGAAAGTTAAGTGGTGACATGATGGAGGAGGAGGAGGAGGAGGAGCAGATAAAACAAGAAGAGCCTACACAACACGTAATAACAGAAAACGAAAGTGGCACGCAGAGTCATAACGCTTCTCATTTCAGTGACAATAGCGCATGGAACCCTAACGCTTCACATTTCAGCGAGGATTCATTAGCAAACAAATATATGCGTTTGTGTGAATCGACGGACTGTAAACGGATTATAGATCGCATGTATGGTGTTCGATACGAAGGTGGTAAATTTATGATAGGTGATTCAAATGTAAAAATCGATGATAACGACAACTTTCATGTCAAAGGAAAAATTTACGAGGGTACACCTGGTCTGTATGAACTTTTGTTTATGAAACTACCGAAAAAATACAATAATGATGATATGAGGAAATATAAGTCTATACTACTAGCAACCAACGGACACAAACAAAAATATAAACACAATATGCAAATAAACAGTAACAGTGGCGTCAAGTACCGACTAGTAATATCTAAATTGTTTGCACGAAAACGTACAGGGAGTGGCTATATGGAGATGAAACCGAACACTGCAATCGATTACGTGCATTGGGATGATCCTAACGAGTTGGTTAATAGATTGAGACTGTTAATGGCGTCTCAAAATAGCGGCCATACTGGTCATAGGAATGAAATCGTTTCGATATTGGAAGAATTACGTGAAACTGGCATTATCATATAAAAGCAGACGCACCGTTCTATAACCATCAGTTCTTCTTCATAAATATGAGTGTAGACAAGTTCGGTAGACACGACAGCGCTGTAAGAGTGCGAAAAGAAACTCATCGAAGTCTGCGTGAGGATATCGGTTTAGGAGTGACTAACGACGGTCACTTTGATGTGAAAAACAAAAAGATATGCAACTTGGGTGATCCTGAAGAGTTGCACGATGTTGTTTCTTTACAGTACGTAAAGGACACATGCTTACAGTACAAGAACGATGCTACCGTAGACGCAAAAGATCATCGAATAATAAGGCTAAACGATCCGCTTAAATCAAGAGATGCAGTCACAAAACGATACGTAGACGAGAAGAGTTTGAAAAAAGATCGTGCAGGTAACGTAATCGTTAATGACTGTCGACTAACGCGTGTGCAAGCGCCTGTTGACTTCAAAGACGCAGTGAATTTGGAATTTTTACATGCACACACAATCAGTTTGCAAAACGATACTTTCTACGCTGCCGGAAGAAAAATTACGAATATAGCGAACGGTGTCAATGACAAAGACGCAGTCACTGTACGACAAATGCACGAATTAAAATTACATATAAAGACCGAATTGTACAAGGTCACTCAGGTATTTCACGCTCATATAATCAATCTAATAAAGTTTGTCTATAAATATCAAGACAGCACGACACAGCGTTCAGTCCTGTCTGAATATATTGAAGAGGTGGGGCGTTTAATAGACGTTCTCGATACAGAAACGGAAATCAAGGATTGGAGATCTGTTTACAAGAATGCACGTACTTCGTAAGAAAAGAAGAATGGGGCGTGGTGTAATTGGAAAAATACTTAAAAACACTGTGCCCGCTATCGTTTCGTCAGTACCTACTTTGATTAATCGAGCGGTGGACGCATTACCAGTAGAATTACACCTACCGGGCTACCGATTCTGTGGACCTGGAACAAAACTCAAAGAGAGATTGGCGCGTGGCGAGCGCGGAATCAACGAGTTGGTCGAAGCCTGTCGCGAACACGATATCGCTTACGCTAAGTACAAGGACAACGAACGAAGACGCGTAGCGGATCGTGTGCTAGCCGGCAAGGCGTGGGATCGAGTGAAAGCTTTGAATTCAGGCATCAGCGAAAGAGCGTACGCGGCGGCCGTAGCGGCAGCGATGAAGGCGAAATCGGCAGTGGGTGGAGGGAGCTCGCGTAGTGGTTGCAGAAAAAACAAGAAGAAGAAGGGTTCAGGAATTAAACGTCAATCCGTGAACAAACGCAAAACGACCTGCAAACGCAAAACAGTCCCAAGACATAAACGTAACAATAAAAAAATAGCGTCAGGTCTATACCTACGTCCTTACAGACAAAAAAACTAATTTGCATACCAGTGCGTGCATTGTCTGACAGTGATTTGTATGTGTACGCAAAACTTTTGAAAATACCTTATTTCAGAGGAGTTTTTATGCGTAACACTTTACCACACACACGACCATGGAAGAATGAGAGTGCAGTTGTTAATCTAGACAGTGCAGAAGGACCTGGTACGCACTGGGTTTGCTACAAGAAGCGAAACAAACAAGTTTACTACTATGATGCGTATGGTAATATGCAGCCACCTCTTGAGCTGACACAGTATTTTGGAACCGACACTGACATTTACTACAATTACGAACGTGAACAGCCACCACACACAGTCATCTGCGGGCATTTATGTTTGGACTTCTTAACGCGCGAGTGATCAGTAAGCGACAAGATGTCTTCGCTGTCGGTCACCTTAACAGGTACGAATGCTGCTGCTCTTGTATGTGACTTTTTCCCGCCTCTCGAACTAACAAACGGCGAATGGTATGTAGGTCTATTGGACTTTACTACATACAACAGTATACCGAACGTGATTGAAGGAAAAAACAACGTGTTTCCAGTACTACGAGACGGAACAACGTGGGACTTGATAACTTTACCTACAGGTGCTTATGAAATCGGTGACATAGAAGCCTTCCTCAAAAAGCGGTTAGGAGACTCAAAGATTAGTCTACGTCCTAACAACAATACACTGAAATGTGAGCTGACTTGTGCACTGGATATTGACTTTCAACAAACAGTGTACGGTATCGGTGATATGTTGGGTTTCAAGGGAAAGCGTCTGCTTGAAGCGAATAAAACTCACACGTCTGACGCCACAGTTAACATTATAAAAGTGAACAGTATACTGATAAGGTGTAATATAGCGCAAGGATCATACAAGAACGGTAAAACCGAGCACACACTGCACTCGTTCTATCCGTCAGTCGAACCAGGATTCAAAATAATTGAATCGCCTACAAACGGCATATACCTACCTGTGAATGTGAGTCGTTTGGACAACATAACATTATCTTTACATGATCAGGACGGTGACGTAATAGATTTTCGCGGAGAAGTCATCACTGTGCGTTTACATCTAAAACGACTATAGACATGGGTTTGTACTTTGTTTCTTCGCCACCGCTGCTACCACAGTCGTCGTCAGTAATAAAAGAAGAAGAAAGATCAGTTAGGAAACGCATCAGTACTCGTTCGAAACTGAAACGATTAACATCAGTTAACCGCCGTTTCCTGATTTCACTAGGTTTTGTTGTTGTAAACAAGTAACATGGCGAGTGGAATATTATCAGTGGAGCAGCAACCGTTCTTTGAAGACAGTATCACACACTTTTCATTTCACTCACACGCACCGTACGCAACAACAAGATATGGAAACAATGATGAAATACGTGTGCCAATACAACAACAGGACGTCTTTACACTGCCGTCAGAAAGTTTCCTCTACATCGAAGGCAAGTTGGTTAAAAAAAACCCTAGTGCGGCTGCAGATACTGCACTGAATGTGGAACTGGTGAACAATGCTATAGCATTTCTCTTTGAAGAGATTCGTTACGAGTTGGCCGGTGTGGCAGTGGACCATACCAGAAACGTCGGTGTTACGTCAACTATTAAAACTTTTCTATCACTCAACAACAACGCACGTAACGCAATGGAAAACGCAGGTTGGGTGGCACCGACCACGAACATATTAAAAGTGAATGATGACGGCGAATTCAATTTTTGTATACCACTGAAAATGCTAATGGGATTCGCAGAAGACTATATACGCATCGTGCTGAACGTGAAACAAGAACTTATACTCCTACGCGCTTCTACCGACATAAATGCTATGGTTTTAGTAAGCGGACAAACGACTGCTAATTGTGTTCTTGAACTAGATAAAGTTTACTGGAAAATGCCTTATGTACATGTAGCTAATGTGTACAGATTACCACTGTTACGACTCATAGAGAAAGACCACCCGATAACTATGCCTTTTAGGACCTGGGAGTTGCACGAGTATCCTGCCTTACCACAGACTAAAAGACAGAATTGGATTGTCAAGACCTCGAGTCAGCTGGAAAAACCACGCTTTGTTGTGTTAGCGTTTCAGACAGCAAGAAAAAATGTACTGACAGCACACGCTGATGAATTCGATCACTGTAACGTGATCAATGCGAGACTGTTTCTAAACGACAAGTATTATCCTTACGATAATTTAAACTTGGATATTGGGAAAGACCGTTTTGCATTATTGTACAATATGTACACCAGTTTTCAAAGTTCGTATTACCACCGTTTAGACGGCAGCCCAGTACTGACACCGGAATTATTCAAATCAAAAGCCCCGCTGGTTGTTTTCGATTGTAGCAAGCAAGACGAAACACTTAAGTCTTCAGCAGTTGATGTACGTTTAGAATTTGAATCGTCAATGAATTTTCCTAGACAGACAACCGCCTACTGTATGATACTACATGATTCGCTTGTAGAATATACACCATTGTCCAACACAGTACATAGACGTGTTTAAGTCTTATTTTATACATATTTTGTAAATACTAGTTTTAAATATACATATATTTTCATCATATTTGTAACATTATAATATTGGAGCTATGTGTGTGTATGTATTTTTAATTGTAAAACTAGTTTAGATATATTTTAATACTTGTAACAATATAATCTTGGAACTGTGTATGTTTTTTTTTTAAATTGTAAATATTAGTTTAGATATATTTTCATACTTGTAACAATATAATCTTGGAGCTGTGTATGTATTTTTAATTGTAAAACTGTTTAATATAATCTTGGAGCTGTGTGTATGTATTTTAATAAATGTATATATATATTACACACACTTTATTATTATTTGTATAACCCACTCCATAATAATTTGATCATACACGCGCACACACACATGTATTAAATTCAATAATGCGTTTGATAATGTTTTAATGCAAATAATTTTAGGAAAGTCTACATTCCGCATTCATAAGGAGATAGTCACTGCTTACAGCTATGTATGTCCACAACAGAATTAGAGAGAGATATAAATGTCATCATACGCTGTGACCTACTTTCTAAATTTGTTACATTAAAAACGTTTGTTTAAAGCAATTTTTCAGAAAATTTGTAACAGACATAATAATTTGATCATACACACACACATGTATTAAATTCAATAACACGCTTGATAATGCAAATAAGTTTTACGTTTAAATAAAAATCTGCACATACATTAAAATTAAAATTAAAATTAAATAAAATCTGTACAACTTACCAAAAAAACTAGTATGTGCGTTGTCTACACTGAAGGCGTACAAACAGTCTTTCAACTATTAAAAAAAGATGTAGAGATTTCACGATGTATCAGCACACGTTGGTGAGAAATTGCCACTATAAAAATACGGTAAGAATATATTTTCAGAAATTGTAATTTGATCATACACACACGCGTACACACACACATGTATTAAATTCAATAAATAATGCACTTGATAATTTTTACGTTTAAATAAAATCTATACACTTACCAAAAGAAGATGTGTATACTGGAAGACAGTATCAGCCAAACTAGTATGTGCGTTGTCTACACTGAAGACGTACAAACAGTCTTTCAAAAGAAGATGTGTATACTGAAAGACACGTAATACGTGCAGTACAAGTCGACAAATAAGAAATTGCCGCTAACTTACTTAGCGTATATATAGTGTACTCTGTAGTGGGGAAAGCACGTGTGTGTGTGTGTGTGTGTGTGTGTGTGTGTGTGTGTCCGTTTTTAGAGTAATTACTGTAAGCGGTGTTAATGCTTGACAGGTGTCAAATTAGAAAGTAGAGTTGTCCGTTTTTAGAGTAAATACTTTATAATCCTAATTACTGCTAATGACTAGCAGGTGTGAAATTAGAATGTAGGACGTCGTACACAAGGTTAATGACCTCTGGTTTAATTTAGCGAATAATAACTATATCTAATTCAGTATCGTTGTGTGTGTGTGTGTGTGTGTGTGTGTGTGTGTGTGTGTGTGTGTGTGTGTGTGTGTGTGTGTGTGTGTGTGTGTGTGTGTGTGTGTGTGTGTGTGTGTGTGTGTGCATAGACTTGTTTCGCTGTCAACGTACTCCGAATATGCATGCAATTATTTGTATAGTAATCAGAAATGTGTGTGAGAGAGACATTTTAATAATTTGTAGGTTGTATCTTACAATCATGAAAATTATTATTTAAACTGATAATTGTTTTATTAAAATCTTACAATGACGAAATATTATTATTTCATTGTTTACGATATATATTTAATGCAAAAAATGAATTTTTAAAATTACAATCGTCTGTATTTAAGTTCGTGTACACACATACAAATCGTTTGAATAAGGGAAATCTTCGAATATGCATCCAATTATTTGTATAGTAATCAGAAATGTGTGAGAGAGACATTTTAATAATTTGCAGGTTGTATCTTACAATTACGAAAATTATTATACAATGTGTGTGTACACAAAACTTTTGAAAATACCTTATTTCAAGGAGATTTTTTTATGCGTAACACTTTACCACACACACACACAGACTTGGCAGTATATTCATTTCTAAATCGTAGTCAATGACTGTCATGTGTCAAAAAAGGACGCCACGAGATAGGTGATAAATATATATTTCCTGGTGATTACATTTTAGTATCGCTAATTACAATAATCCATAAGTAGCACGACGCTTATGTAAAACTGATGACAACTGTGTCTAGAGACAAAGAGAGAGGAGGGGAGAGAGAGTTGATATCGAAGTCGTCGTCAACAATTTACTATAATATAGTTTGAATTTCCCACCGAAGAAAAATGTTGGCAGATCTGTTCTATACACACACACAATAATGCAGGATTGGTAACCATGATCATATATTTTAATATACACTATAATACACACACATATCAAGTTTGAACCCATACATCGGTTGGTAAACCTGATCATATAGATTTAATATACATTATAACACACAACAAATTTGAACTCATGCAAGGTTGGTAACCCTGATCATATATTTAATATATACACTATAATTCATCAAGTCGGAACCCCCCCACCATAGGTTGGTAAACCTGATCATATAGATTTAATATACATTATAACAAATTTGAACTCATGCAAGGTTGGTACTCCCCGATCATATATTTAATAATGCATCAAGTGATAGAAAGTGAAAGTGATCTAAGCTCGCGAAAGGCGGCATATAAAAAAATAAAAAATTATATTCGCGGATGCTGTGGTCCAGATACGCGAAAAAGTCGCGGATCTTGACACAGATCAGCGAAAAAGTCGCGGATGCTGTGGTCCAGTAGAAAGTGAAAGTGATCTAGGCTCGCGAAAGGCGGCATATAAAAAATTATATTCGCGGAAATTAGAAAGTGAAAGTGATTTAGGCTCGCGAAAGGCTGCATATAAAAAATTATTTTCGCGAAAATTCGCGGATACTGCGGGTCCAGGGTGGTGGGGAGAGCGTGGGAAAAAATCTTGGACCGCGGGAACGGCGGCATCTCTTTGATCTTGTTTTTTATCGTTTTTTATGTTTTGTAAGAAAGGCGGCATTCCTTTGTGGGTCAGAACCCTTATTTTCCCCCTACTGGTATTTAATAAAGACTTCTGGTACATTTATTTACAAAATGTGTTGATTATTTAAAAAACATAGTAATACTTTTGTGAATACTTTATGAATATCTACTTACAAATTTACGGTTCGAATTAAGAATTTTGTTTTGTATAAATGTATGTAGACTATTAAAAGATTCTAGTTTGGGTCCTGTAACATTTGGCAATGGACATTGCATTTGGATTATGTTCTAAAGAAGCTACTTTACTGTATACTTAGGCATCAAACAGACCGGGTACGATTCCATGCGGCGCGACGAGGCAAGTAATCGCATGAAAACTGATGGCCACGTTGCGTTATGTGAGTCCCCACCATGGATGTTAATATAAATGGATGTTAGTATATAAACATCCATGGTCCCCACACCAAGTACGTTGCGATGACTAACGCGCGTCGGCATGCGATGCGATGACGGACGAATAGCTGGAGTCTCAGTTGGTGTCCGTCAGCGCATCATTCAAGCATCAGTTGGCGAGCATCATTCAAGAATCATCATGGATTTACACGAAGAAAAATTAATAATTGAGGTAAATTTATGTAAGTAGATTTTTCCTGTTTTTTTTTTTTTAATTAACAATTTATGAACTACCGGTAGACCTACATTATTAATTAAATCTATGATTTTTGTTAAATATAAATTATTATACATATTTTGATAAATACTGCACAACATGCATACATTTAAATATTGTACATATTTTGATAAATGTCAGACAAATGTGTAAAGTTCTTAGATTTTGTTTTTTAGGTTTAATCAAGTAACTTACCTATACTTTAGACAAAGGACTAAATGATTATAATAAAAGAATAATAAAAGGGAAGATTCATGGAAATATGTTGCCGTTGCCAAGGAACCTCACGCCTTCGGTTTATAGAATGAACCCACCATTTACGACTTCTTAACTTTTGCGCTTTTTAAAAAGTAAATAGGCAGCTAACGCCTTTTTCTGCCTCCTAGATAACATTACTTTCAGAAAACAGAAACTATACTAATCAAACGTGACGGAGCCCCGCTTAATCGTATTCTGTATGGGGCCCTTCCGTTGCGATGACGTATGTCAGCGGATCGCACACTTCCATCCGTTATCGCGACGCATGGAATCGTACTCGGTCTGTTTCTCGCCTTAGCCTTATATAAATATCTGTTAATTCCGTTACATCTAATTTTTAGATTTAAATTTTTTGAATAATTTAGTGTTATTTTTAATTTAAAAATTTAATTTAATTTTTCAATAGTACAGTTTAATTTAATTAATATTGTTACGACGGTCTACTGATCGTCGTATGGTACAGTGGAAAACAAAATACAAGACACCAGTTACGTCATTAATCACCAGCTTTAATTATCACAATTAAACAGTTTGTTATTAACAATACAGTCTCTTACAATAAATCAAATAGAAATTGTTCACACGCTATAAAAATGTCCACTAATAGAGTATCTCACAATTATAAAACACGTAATACTTCGCCACAATATTTCGAACCGCACTGTGTAAATCGCCACTTGAACGCACTGTGTATCGCCCGACAATAACTCTGAACTATAATACTACGAACCGCATTCCAATAAATTGCAACTCAAAACTGACTGAGCGTCGCTGCGCACTTGTATTTATACCCCGCCGAGGCTCCAGAATATTCGCTACTGCACGTCAAGAATGCTACTAGAAAACACCAGAACATAATTGGTTGCGGCCTTACACACAGCAGGCGCGGACCGGTGAGTCCGGAACAATCTCGCAACACATGTCGAGAATGACGTACGCACACAACATTATAGCCGGATTCCAGTGGATCGTTCGAGAAACAAGTAGATTGTTCTGTATTTTTACATATTAAATACACTGTACAGAATGCGATGCTATTTATATCGGACAATGTGGCCGTGCTCTGAAACATCGCATTTCTGAACATAAGAAGGCGATTTTAACCAATACGTCTAATATAGGTTTTGCAGATCATTGCTTACAACACAATCACTTCATAGACACAAAAAACATAACACTACTCCGCAACATACAAAAAGGTAAAAAAATGGATTTGTTAGAAATTTTAGAAATTAAAAAAGCAATAAAAAATAACAAAAATTTAACCAATGAACAGACTGAATTTTGCGTATCCCCTTTATTAAAATCTGTTATTTAGTTTAGTTTATTTTATATTATTTTGAATGTTCATCATTATTTTAAATTTTGCATTCAGTTTATATTTAGTTCAGTTAATTTTATATTTTGCATTCATGATTGTATTTAGTTTTTAAAGACACCTGACCTTCCCTTGTCTCATGCACACACTCCCCCCCTCGCCATCACAACACAGATGTTCCAGATACGCCCTAAACAGATGTTCACCACCTACACTCCACTAACATCCTGTGTTCAGTATTTCATTCTCTCACTCTTTGACAATGGCTTAGTTAGTCGAAACAACTGTCAGAGTTAATTAAAAAATTTGTGAAACTTACCAAGTATTTTATATATTTTACAAAACCTTTGTATTAATATGTTTCACCAAGTGCCCAACGAGTCATCAATTAACATAATTAACATGTTAAAACTGTATGTATGTATGTATGTATGCATGATGAAGCTGTTCAACCAATATGTAAGTTAATTCATAATAACAAATGCATACAATGATTCAAAATAGATAGACAAGCACAATAACAATAAACACTACAAAGAATCAAAATCAATGTTATTAACATATTTAATAAACTGTCTAACATATTTTGAAGTCAATTCACTTCTATTTGGAGGCCATCGTCCACCACTCCTTAGTACACTATTTTTGAAAACCCGTCTTTCTTCATTCAACATATTGCACTCATATAGCAAATGTTCCACTGTTTGGTCACTGTCGTTGCAGACACATATTGGATCATCTTTTATTCTGAAACGATAGTAGTAGGCTCTAAACCTGCCATGACCAGTCACCATTGTGGTAAAATTAGGAGACAGTGCAAACCTTGAGGACAGTCTATACTTCACACTAGGGAAAAACAACTTAGTCAGCATTCCATTTGATGTTTGTTCCCACTCACTTTGCCACTCCATTAGACTTACCTCACGGAATTTGTTAATCATTGCACTTTTTGGTATTCGTTCATAGCAAACCATACTGCTACTGGACGCAGCTTCTTTAGCCAGATTGTCAGCCAGTTCATTACCATAAATACCCACATGTGCCCTAACCCAACCAAAATCAATTGACCAGTTGTCCGCCTTTAAACTTCTTAACTTATTCCTTATTTCTTCTATCAAGTAGTTATGATTCCTCGAGCTCCTAAGTGAGTCCAGAGTTACTCTGCTGTCGGTGTAAACAGCTGCCGTTCTGAGATTAGTTATAATAGAATTTAATTCAGCTATCTTTTCCAGGGCCTTCAAGACTGCCAATTGCTCAGCCTGATTATTAGAGCACCCAACTTATACTGCATCTCATATTTGAGCTCACCATTAACAAACAAGGCTATACCCGACCCAACCCCATTGTTGTGCTTACTGCCATCTGTATATGCTTATACTTTCATGGCTCGAGTTTATAATAACTGTATCTGCCGGATGAGGCCATTCCTTGAACGGAATTACTGTGGCCATCAAAATATTAGCACCATCACAACCTCTAGCAACTCTGTAAGCACTAACGATCTCTCTCAACTTTATTATTATTGGAGTCAGTCCTGTCAAAATACACAAAGCTTCATGCGACACTGTACGAAAAGCCTTCGCAATTTTAATATTGATGAGACGTTGCACTGTTTTGAACTTCATCTGGTTACTTTTCCTCTCTAATGCGTCTATCCATACGGGTGCTCCATATGATAAAAGGGGCAGAATTGCCCCCTTATATATTGTTTTAAGTGCGTCATGTCCCAACTCCCAGTTTAATTTTGCAGATCTTGATAGCATATGAATCAGTTTTGTACACCTCTCGACCACATACTGGATATGCTCATTAAAATTGAATTTTGTGTCAATAATGAAACCCAAATATTTTAACTTATTAACTTGTTGAAGTTTCTTAGAATTAACGTAAATGCTTAATTCTGAATTCTGAAGTCTTTTACGAGAAATCAAGAGTATTTTTGATTTTTGTTCGTTAAAAGAAACTTTGTTATTAATAGCCTACTTTGAAATTTTGACCATCTCTAAATTGGCATAATTTTCAGCTTCTAAGAAAGACTTTCCACTTGTTAACACAATTAAATCATCTGCAAAAGCTATAACGTTTGTACGTTTAGTGAAGTCTAAATTGAGCAACGAGTTATACTGTATGTTCCAAAATCCTGGCCCACAACAAGAACCCTGAGGACAACCTTTACTGACATCCCTCTCCATTGATGTATTGTGAGTAGATAGAACTGCCGTTCGTCCACTAAAGTAACTTGTGAGAGACAATACAAGTTCCTAGGACACTCGAATTGTTTAAGAGTATTCAAAATACACGGCCACCACGCTGCATCGAAAGCGCCCTGGACATCAAGACTAACGAGAACAACAACCCCTTTATCCACCAAACATCTTTCAACAAATTCCTTAACTGCCATAGCTGCATCCACTGTACTTTTCTGGGGTGTAAATCCATACTGATTAGACTGCATTAAATCTTTAGAAAACACGTGGTGCATAATTCTGTTTGTAAGTAGTTTTTCCAATACTTTCGCTCCTATATTCAATAAACTGATAGGGCGAAACTTCGAAACTTCAGTACTGTTCTCCCTGCCCGGCTTAACTATTGGTACTATTTTTGCTCTTTTCCATAACTTAGGAAAGACACCTCTTCTCAGACACTCATTATAGATTGCTGTTACAAACCGAGGAAATTTCATAAAAACCCGCAATAAAATGCCACTTGTTATTCCATCCTCACCAGGACACTTCTGAGGGTTCATGTTTTCCAAAACTCGCAAAACTTCTTCCTGTGAAAACTCTCTGTCATCTTGTACACTTATTGGATCCTTAATCTGATTCCTAATGTGCCTATGATACTCATTATCCATTATGCCGTCATCCACGGGAATAAAGCATTCCAACATACAATTCATAGTACCTTCCAAATCAGCTGTGAAGGAGCCATCCGGTTTTTGCAAAGTTGTTAAAGTGGAACACTTTCTCATTTTTCCAGCTGCCAAGCGATAAACCGCATTCCAGGGATTCACTGATGTTAAATTACAATATTGTTTCCAAGAATGTATTTTTTCTCTTCTAATACTTGATTGATACTTCTTCTTTTCCCCAAGGTACCTAGTACATTTTCCGACATTCTTACAGGACATTGTCGTTTCTAGTCCTTTGGTATCTACTTCTTAATGCATTAATTCTTTTACGCATGACTGTGAGTGTATCTGACCACCACGGAACCGATCTGCCTCCAACAATCTTCTGTAATGTTGTACGCTTCTTCAAAGACTTGTCACATGCTGTCTTTATGGTATCTTCAAATTTTTTCTCGACTTGATCCATATCTTGTACCTCCGAAACCTTATACTGTAATACAATGTACAGACTTCCTAAATCATTATTGCACGTAGAAACATAAAATTTTTTAAGTATTTCTTGAAACAAATTCCGATCAAAAGCTTCATAGTTACCTTCCTTGAAGACATATCGCAACCCCCTGATACTGAAATTCCGCAATATCATAATTTACATGTACTATATTGAAAGTAATAATTCTATGGTCCGAACAGCTCTCTTCTTCACTGATTTTCCAGTCCTTAACTAGAGAAACCAGCTGATTATTAACTATAGTTAAATCAATATTACTTTTACCATTCCGTGATTCAAAAGTTGTAAAATGACTTTCATCATTCATTAAAAACAGTTGGTTTCACATCAAAAATTCTTGTATCGCCCTACCTCTTCTATTGGTTAACAAATCATGCCACATTGTTGACCTGGCGTTACTATCGACAGCAATCAAAACGCCACTTCCCATTACAAAACTGAGAACACTTTCAATTTTATTAATATTAATTCCGACAGCATCATGCATGCTAAAATACATGCTCGCCAAAAAGAAGTTTTGGGCACCATAAATTAAATGCAAAACGACAGTATCTTCATTTGATAGTTGGTTTATCATTAAACATGTAATTCGATCATTCATAATTACAACTGCGGCTCTCTGTTTACCCGTATCAGCAGTAAACGTTCTACAATTCCTTGGTATCCCGACAACGTTATTTAAAATAACATATAACATATTTGAAATAAACAAAACGTCCACCCTTTGTTGTCGTATTATATCAACAATGTTATCTGTTGCCTGGCTGGAATGCTGTAAATTAATCTGCATGCATCGAATTACGTTGTTCTTATCTAGATGTGTTGACCTTGCATTAGCAGTCCCTAGAAATGGCATTAATAATCAATGTTCTGTTTATAGTTCCTTATCAGTTGTTGCAAACAGAAACAGCTCTTATCGAAGGACGAATGACACTCATTAACCTTATTATCCATTATACGCTTATTGTAATTAATACAATTGATACATTTAAACTCATTAGTTGATGCTTTACATTCACTCATCTTATGGTCTCCATCACACACGGGGCATGTAAGATCCCCTCTGCACTCCTGAGCTTTATGGTTATACCCACTACATTTAAAACATCGCTTAGCAACCAGATAATCATCTACGTTGCATAATTGCCACCCGATTTTTAACCTATTACTTAAAAGCTTTTGTCGTGTTTGGGAACTAACTTCAACTACAAGATTCCTTATCTGTCGTTTATTTTTAAAAAGAAGCTTAGGTCGCAAGTATTCTTCATGTAGATTTAATTCAAAGTTTTGGATTATAATAATATCCCGATCATTTTATATGGAAATATCATCCGGTATATTGTACACAATCATTTCGAGATTACGTAGATTAGGGACCGATGCTTCCAAAATACTTCCTTATGCCTCATTAATACCATTGGTAATAATGTCAATATCATTTTTACTACCAGATTCTATAACAACTCTACCGTCCCTACACGACCTTACAGCCCCTATCCGACTTTCATTTGTATTCGATTAATTTTTGATTTTAAAACACCTTTAACTGATTCAGCCGATTCGTTAAATTTAGATTTAACGACAACTTTAAATTTCTTATTTGAACCCTTCTCCCTACTACGCGCAACGTCAGAGTAAAGCTTTGGAGTTTGACCAACAGGTGGCGTAGGCTGTACACACGCACCGACAATTCCTTCATAAAAGATACTCTTTCCGTTTCCATTTTCTTAACCTCACATTCCAAAACGTTAATTGTCTTCCCTTTCTCTTCCAAAACATTCATAACATCTGCAAAAACTTTTCTAAGCGTACTCACCGACTCCAAGATGACTTTCCTTAAATCATTCCGTAAATTACCACTCTTCTCCGTCACACTCACTAGGTTTTCAAGAGCACAAGCAAACACAGCATTCACATCGTCCCCCATTTTTCACTCGTCGTGTGTGTGTGTGTGTGTCGAGGCACTAAAACTCACATGTTAAGCTGCCAATGCACTATCAATATTTTTGCACAATATAAATATTGTGCAATAGTATTGACAGTGTATGGGTTAGATTGAAGGTCTAAAATGGGTTGCACAATACATTGTATGAATTCAAAAATGTTTGAAATATATTTCATAAACTAGAAAATATTGCGTATTGTATGGGCGATATTGCACCATATCGGCTTATTTCGGTTTTTTGGTCTCTACCTATCGGCTCGTGATTGAAGTTTATCGGTTTATCGTGATTGAAGTTTACCTGCCTTATGGAACGTTAAAAGTAAAGATTACAGTAATAGGACAAAAAAAAGAACATTATGATGAGTTACTAAAAAAATATAATGAGAATATCCTAATGCAGGTTAAAAGGAACTGATTAAGAAAATTAATTCATTGCGAACAAACTTCAGAAAAGAGTTAAAAAGAATAAATTTTTCAGAAAAAAGTGGAGCAGGAGAAGACGAAGTGGCAGAACCAACGTTATGATACTATGAAGAAATTATGTTTCTGGTTGATTAAGAGGGACCCGCTGACTCAGTAAGCACCATGACCTAGGATATAGAGGAATCATTGCAATTACCACACAACTTGCCTCGATATCAATCAACATGTTCACCCGAAGAAGTTCAGGAGTCAAGTAAGGTTATACAATAATATCGCACTGTGTAGGGGCACCAGCCAATATTATTGTGCAGTATATTGTGCAATAATATTGATATGTATGGGCAGATTTTCGTACCTACACAAGCACCCGCGCACACGTTCAGCACACATTATTTCTCCTCGTGTTTACGTTTACATGTACACAGCAACCGGCACAAACCGGTGCAGGGGCAGTGCGTGACGGTCGTTTATCGCATGGACGTTAATTACGGTGTAACTAAATTAGTGCTGAATTTGTCTTGTTAAACTGTTCTAAATGCAGTTTAGCACGAAGCGCAAAAATTAGGACAGTTGCCCCGTTCCACGTGGGTTTTTGATTATGTCGTTGGAAACGGCCTTACTATTATCAGAAAAAAATTGTTACGAGGTTTCGGAAATTTTCGTACCGGTATTGCTTCCATAGTGGGAATAGAAACTTTTTGACTTTGTCAACAAAATTATTTATTTTATTCAAATGTATAAATTAATGTCATCAGTTTACAGTATTATCGATATACCGGTATACCGACATGTAAGTAATATATACAATTTATATTGTAGGCCTATAACTGAAAGAAATATCTCACATACAGATGCTTATAATGTTTCAAAATGTATGGAAGTACCTTGTGTATAGGGAATTCAGGGTAATATGAGCAATGTGGGGAATATGAGTTTTGTGTTGGCCACGCTATTTGGATTGTTATTGTGCAGTGCTGAAAGTGACGCCACGTTAGATCTTACCTCTGCTTTGTCAAACGTATTTTAAGCTAAGTGGTCATTTAAACTCATTACAAATTTGTCTCCATAGTTATTCAAGGGTCTAAATAATTAAGATTTAATTATCAATATATTACTGGTGTACAAAATAATTAATATTCTACCGTAAATACTATTTCAAGAAAGCGGCCGCCATATGTTCGGTCGAGGGCAGTGCAGGTTATGTGCGTATGTCTTAGCTCTACACTCGGGGGAATATGAGCATCTTATTTCACTTACGGAATACTATGGCCGATGAGCGGGATAATTTCAAAACTGTGTAAAAATTGTCTGTACAAGGCATTCGTGTAAGTTCTACACTACCAATAGTTAAGAGAGTAACAACTGGACAGGGGAGAAAGCAAGGAACTTCTAAGGAACTCACGTCAGCTGGCTCAATTAAAGAAATTAAAATAAAAAAGACGAAAGAAGGAAGAAATTTTTAAAACAATTCTATCAACAGACTTCTATCTTTCTGGAAAATAATTACAGAGGATAAGGATGCCTCATTCCCAGTTTGCAATGGTCAATATTCAATTAAAATAACAGTAGGGAAAGTGGGTACAGCGTGCAGAGTTTGTGGCGGTTTTGTATGTGATTATTATGGATAATTTTATATTTATCATCAATTAATATTTAAAAAAGTTACATTATGCTTGATTTTTATTGTAATAAAATTATTAATTGATTTTTACTTCTGAACGTTTCAAATTAATTGTAACTTTTGAAGATTGTTTTAGCGCTCTACGAACTCTTGTTAAATATTTACTCCTTTTTGTATTACAGACGTTTTTGCTTTTTGCTTAAGTTTTAAATACAATAACGATTTTTTATATGGAGTATTTTACAACAAAAACGTGTTTTTTAACAAGTTGTTGTGTTTTATTAATTTATTTTGAGTTGCTCATATTCCCCACATATAGAGGAAATATGAGCAGACATTGTCAAACTTATACTTTCCTAATTTTTTTTCATATTTCTTATTGAAACTTAAAAAAATATTTTGTACATTGATAGCAGACAAATCCATTATATTACTTTCAAAAATTTGAGATTAAATAAAGTTTTAATTACCTTCAAAGACTATATTGCTCATATTCCTCCGAATTCCTTTGTATACACATGCATTAGTGCTTGGATTGTTTAGTTGAAGAAAGGAGTGTGTTTCGTGTTCAGAAATTCAGGAAAGCTTTCATATCAAATATGTAGGAGTTATACTATAGAGAGAATATATATAGAGAACGCGTCTGTGAAAGCTCCACTAATACGCAGCAGATGTGAGTTTGGAATTATATGGTCGGGTTGAGCGCATAAAATTCTGTTGAGACAATTCAGAAATTATTTGTAAGACTAATTTTGGGGAAACAGCAAGAACATTCGCAGCAGTGTTGTGTAAACTTAGGATTCCCTTTAAGATTCTAAGATTTTTTTCACATATAAATTTCTCAAATTTTTTATATCCAGAAGCAGAAAATACTTATAAGAAAAGAATTAAGAAACTTTCATGATTTTAAGATTCTACGACCATATAGAACTTTTTTCACTAGCACAAATCTTTTATCTTCAACTTTCTGGCACCAATATAATTTAATTAATTATCTGGGAATATTAAACATTTAAGTAATAAATTTAAAATTTTGAAGAGTGTAAGAAATTGACTTTCATATTTACGTGATGTAGAAGAACTATTGAGAATTTAAAGACAGTTATATCATTATATCCTTTTACGTTTTAAATGTCTAATTTTAAGTAGAGTTTCTTTTTGTTTCAGTTGCACATTGTGTAGAACAGTATAAATTTAATTGCAAATTAGTTTGTATTTTACAAAATAACATTGGCCTGTGTCAGCTTTATATTGTATTTTCGCCATTCCAAGAACCTCTTTCCTTCTGTTTTCGTTAATATATATCTATGATGGAACTCGGTGAGGCAGAAGCCTTAAGGAACCTATTATTTTCTCCATACGCAATTTTGGTTTAGCAATTTTTAAGGTTTCGTTGTAGTGCATTAAGACACTAGGTCGGTTTCTCGTAAAGTCATCGTGATGATTTCTGTTCTGTTATTCAATGTGACTATGCTAAGTTGTATGTGCAATGTAATGGATTAAAACGACGACGACGCTGATGATGATGATGATGATGATGATGATTATTATTATTATTATTATTATTATTTAGTAGTAGTAGTAGTAGCAGTAGTAGTAGTAGTAGTTGTTGTTCTAACATGGGTGGATCCAGGCCATGGAAGCGATCCAGTCTGTCCTCTTGTTCCGCGCAGAGGCGTGGATGTCTCTGAACAGTGGGCGGATGCTCTGAACTAGAAGTTATACAGACAGAGATTGGCCCAGATGCAGAGGAAGGGAGCGTTGAGGGTATTTCTCCTTACCGCACCATCTCCGAACCAGTTGTTATGGTGATCGCTGGTGTTATCCATATTGATCTTTTTGCCAAGGAGCGGAGGAGATATCCACCTCAGATAGCTGAGATCAGCAAGGAGGTTGCAAACCAACAAGAGAAATGGTGATCAAATAAGTGAGGCCGTGTATGGAGAGAAAGCATGGGGAGGTCGGTTTCTACCTGGCCCAGCTTTTGAACGGTCAATGATATTTCCGATCTTACCTTCATAAGATTGGAAAAGGCCTTGTCTGCAGGCTGCTAGTACTGCGCGGATGTATCGTGTGGCGCGGAGTACACCTTCTTCAACTGTGGTAGGTAGGTCACTACTGCATGAGACTGAACTCTGCGTCTCTGATGGAGGGAATAAAGTATGAATGAGTGTGTTTGTGCTAGTGTCGTTAGTTTGTCAAGGCCAGCGATTCATAACCCTGTTCACAGTAAAATTGGGATCCACTCACAAAGGCGATCATACGTTACAGACTTTGTAATTTTATAGCAGTCTGGTTTTCACCGTTGCGGAATTAAGTGCGTTCAAAGACGTATTATTGGTTTTGTGATTTTTAGTACTTTTCGAATAATTGTGTTATAGTAACATTAAAAATGTTTAAACTATAGTTTAGGATTAGTGTACTTGTAGTTACTTTCAGTCAGTAAGTAAACTATCATGTTATTTGTTTATTTGTAGGTGTCTATTCACAATGTCTCTTCAAGTGTCATCGAAAGAAAGAAAAAGAAGTTTCGTTGTTCACAGTGAAGGTCTCGAAATAATTAGTAATATAACTGAAAAATGTGATGAAGAAAGCTAACGAAACCATACCCACTGAATCAAGCAAGCAACGAGCTGAGTATTACTGTAATAAATAGATAAATACTTGAGAAAGCAAAGAAAAACTCTCCACACCGGCAAAAAACTAACACATGCGAGAAAAGGAAACTTTTTCTTGATGATTCTAATGTGTGTAGTTAAGAAATATTGTTCAGGATTTTTATAAAAATCAAAACATTGTACCCAATTTTAATAAACTCCTACTTATCGCGGAATGGGTAAATAATCCATTACCCATAGGGCGCTAACACATTAACGCGAGCTCTAAAAAGTGTGGGATTGAAGTGGAAGAAACGTAAAAGTAAAAGAAAAGTGTTAATTGAAAAACCAGAAATTGTAATGATGCCTTGTAAGTACCTTGTGCAAATTAAAAGTTTTCGGGAATCTGGGAGAAACATATTTTTTTTTAGATGAGAGGAAAGTGGGTGTTGATTGGGTTTAGATAATGTAATGTGAATCGGTATTTCTCAGTAGCAGTCGTTTGTTTAGAACCACTTCATATGCGAGTGTCTACGCTCACTCTTCAAGTCACATTCCTCTGAGGGACATACAGTTCAGTCTAAAGAAGTAGAAAAGGTGGGTCCCTGGTCGCGGATATTGGAATGATAGAGCTAACAAAATCCTCTGATCCATGGTAAGAGGGGAAGACGTCTGGAACTGAGTAGCACATTATGGGGAGAGCATCATTCGGACGAAGAAGTGAGACTTGGAACATGTGTAAGCCTGTAAAGTAGATCAAAGAAGATGTAAGGCCACGGACCAGGAAAATGGCCGAGTCTGAAGTAGTGTGGTAAACGGTCCCAGGCTAGTGCTCGAAGAGGAATTTTAGTGGATATTCTATTTCAGATGGGAGTCCACATTGCGCAGCTAAATTCATTTTTATTTTTCCTAAAAGTAGTAGTAGTGATAGTGGTAGTAGTAGTAGTGGTGGTGGTGGTGGTAGTAGTAGTGGTAGTACACTGTATTCTATTTCGGATGGGAGTCCACATTGCGCAGCTAAATTCATTTTTCTTTTTATTAAAAGTAGTAGTAGTAGTAGTAGTAGTAGTAGTAGTAGTAGTAGTGATAGTGGTAGTGGTGGTGGTGGTGGTAGTAGTGGTAGTATTCTATTTCGGATGGGAGTCCTACACTGCGTAACTAAATTCATTTTTCCTTCTCCTTAAAATAGTAGTAGGTCTAGTAGTGGTGGTGATGGTGGTGGTAGTAGTAGTAGTAGTAGTAGTAGTGGTGGTGGTAGTAGTAGTAGTAGTAGTAGTAGTAGTAGTAGTAGTAGTAGTAGTAGTAGTGGTAGTAGTAGTAGTAGTAGTGGGTGGTGGTGGTGGTGGTAGTATTCTATTTCGGATGGGAGTCGCACACTGCGTAACTAAATTCATTTTTCCTTCTCCTTAAAATAGTAGTAGGTCTAGTAGTGGTGGTGGTGGTGGTGGTGGTGGTGGTAGTATTAGTAGTATTAGCAGTAGCAGCAACAATAGTAGTGGTGGTGTTATATTTGCAATTGTTAATTCATAATATAGGATGAAATTCTAGGATATATATTATATGTATATAATATATTATATATTATATATTATAGGATAGCTTGTTAAGGTTTTCTGCTTATTTGTCTCGAGTAGGTTTACTACAGTTTTTATTAACATATAAGTTAATATCTGACAGAGGAATTTGTTCGTCATGTGGGTGCACGCACAATTTAGTCTAACGGTATGAGCTACACTGATTATTATTCTTAATAATTTATTTTACACTAAGTACTGTAATGTTTAGTTAAATGTTTAGTACTCACTAAGAAAGTTCTCAGTTTTAACTCAATGGTTTGGAATTTGTTTGTCTGTCTGTCTTTTGAGCTATATCTCACGATAACGTTTGAGCGTATCAACCGATTTTTGTAAATCTTGACATGCGTGTCCAACTCCTTACCCTACGGAACCCTAATGCTTTTACGATAGATCCTACCCAAAAGTAGGGGGGCGGGAGGTAAAATGTGAGGGGATTAACATTGTGGAAAAGTCGCAAAAACACTTGAGGAGTATCAAATTAAAGAAAATATTAACCAAAAAATGAATTTAATACTCATTTTTTAAATTTCAAAATTTTGGGTTGCCAGACAGGGAGTGGAAATTTTGATAAAGTCGCAAAAAATTCATGTAAGGTACCAGATTAAAAGTAATTTTAACTGAAGTCCGAATGAAGCGTTAAGTTTTGGGAGTTTATAAATTTTTGGGCGCCAGGGTCACGGAGTAAGTCAAAAATTCGATAAAATATCAAATTCCATGTGGGGTGTCAACTTAAAGAGAATTTTAACCCAAATCTGAATATAGTGTACGGTTTTGGAAATTTAAAAATTTTTGAACCCAAAGGTCCAAAAAAGAGATTAAAATTTAGAAAAATTGAAAAATTCAGCCAAGTGTCAGACTAAAGAGATTTCTAACTCAAATCCGAAATGTTTGGAAGTTTTAACGCTTAATTTTGTATAATTGTGTGCTCTATAGCAGGGGATAAATAATAATAATAATAATGTAATTTGAAATTTCGTAAATTTTCTGATAATTAAAAAATAGTCTAATATCAAAATTTCTTCTTCTTCTTCTTCTTCTTCTTCTTCTTCTTCTTCTTCTTCTTCAGCGGTGCGACAACCCATCACTACTCTGCGTTCACTGTTTAGTTGATAGCACGGGCCTTATGAGGGGTCGTCGCGCTACTACCTGCCCTAACTACATCGACTAACGTTCATCGTCACTCTCTAATGCTTCATTGATGTTACTAAATCATACGTAGCAAAGCCTTATTATTAAAATAAAACGCATATGAACTAAAATAAAATAAGCTTTATCTTAAGTTGCATTGATTTATATTGGTATGTTTTTACTGAAATTCAAGTCAATGGTACTGGTCTCGTCAAGTTGTCTGTCTGTCTATATGTGTGTGTATGTGTGTCTGTGGTTACGCCCACAGAGCAATGTTTGAATTTTTGATTTTTAACACTTATTTACCCAAAACCCATTAAAAAGGCTGAAAACCCGATTTCGATTTTGGTTAAAATTGCATACGTTAGAGCCCGAAGGGTGCCAAACGATATGGCATAAAGCTTATTTCCATAAAAAAGTGTGTTACAAAAAAAATGAGAACATATAGACTTATTTTTTTAACCAGGCCATGTTACATTAGCTTACACTTCGGTAGTTATAAGGGACCAACTGTTATACCTACAGCGTTGATTTGAAATGATTTCCCACATATCAACCATGCAGAATCTCATAACTGTATTTTTATGGGTGTTTAAATACAGAGTGTTCCAGAAACCATGGGTCCTATTACCGATTTTGGAAAAATTCAAATGTAAACATAAGTCATGTTGTGTATCATTTTACAAGTCTTAAACCCTAAATAGTTTGCCGAAAGAAAATTTAAATTATCTTTTTCCGTTCCAATATGGTGGCCAAAAAAGTCTTGAAATAGGTGTTTGGTGGAATTTTCCACATGTATCGTTTAAATAATACGGTAATGGGAGAAGGTTTGTGCCAGATTGCTGGAACCACTTATGGTTATTATGTGATAATGTCACGTGTCAAAACATATTGTTACAACCTTTGTAATTGATGTAATAATTGGATTTTACTTTAAGCATAGGAGAGTTTTCTTATAGCAAACATTTTTAAAAGTTGCAACCTCAGTATGAGGGTGATAAAACGTCAAGGTTGTTGGACCTGGCTGGTGCTGAATCATCGCGTCCGGTCACCACCTGTGCCTTGGTATTTCGGTATTTCCTCACCGTTCATACCATAACAAAACATTGTTAATGCTCATTGCTCAGTTTCTGGCGGAAAGTCAACCTGTTCATTTCTGTTGTATTGGTTGCGTTTTATGTGACTTTCATTACTTAGTACCGTAGTGTTTAGTATATTGTTTTAGTTTAGTGTTTATTTGTTATTTAAAGTTTTGAGTTACAGACATACTTTGTTACAAGACATACTGAGTTACAAAGTATATTTTGAAGTACACAGTGTTTGTGTTAACATCTTTAATATGATTATTAAATATAAATATTATTGGTGTTAGTTTGAAGTATACTTTGTACACAGTTAACTAAGTTTTTCTAATTGTTTTTCTAAGTTGAAGCTATGAACTCTCGCAAGAAAGGTAAACCTAATAAAAGTGGTGATAGGGTAACTGTGTTGAAAGTTTACGAATATTTTAAAAAGTGTTACCCAAACGAAAGTGTGCGATTTTTAGTTAACAAAACTTAGGAGGCCACCGGTACAAGTGAATGTTCTATATACAGGATAAGAAAAGAAGGACTAACTGGAAACATTAAGACACCACGAAAGATTCGAAAAAAATAGAATACAAGACCAGTAGACGACAGAAGTACGACGGATTCGTCATCACTGCTATTAGAAGAATTGTCCATTCCTTCTTTTCGGAAAATATCCCTCCAACGCTGACAGCGGTTTTGGCCAAGATCAATGAGGACCCGACGCTTCCAGATTTAAAAAGGACAACACTGTGGAAAATTCTCACAGAAAACAGATTTTGCTTTGAAGAAAGAAAAAAAAGCCCTTCTTTTGGAAAGAAACGACATTATTTTGTGGCGGCATTCATACCTTAGGAAAATGAGAAAGTTTAGGAGAGAAAAGAAACCAATAGTTTTTCTTGATGAAACTTGGGTTAACGTTGGCCTAACGACAAGTAAAGTATGGCAGGATACAACTATAAATACACCAATGGATGCTTTTATGGCTGGACTTACTACAGGGTTAAAAGAACCTACTGAAAGGGGACCGCGCTTCGTTATTGTCCATGCTGGAGGTGAAAGAGGTTTTGTTAAAGATGGAAAAACAGTATTTTTAGCAAAGAAAGGCACATAAGATCATCACGATGAAATGAATAGTGCCCGTTTGAAAATTGGTTTGAAGAGAATCTATTGCCAAACCTTGAACCTGAAACTGTGATAGTAATGGATAATGCCCCCTATCACAGTAGAAAAAAGGAATCAATCCCAAACACTAAGTCGTTAAAAGACGATATAAAAAATTGGCTACGAGAAAAAATATAGATTTCCCGGAAGACAGCCTGAAGAAGGAACTATTAGAAGAAGTTTCGAAAGTTAAACACTTATATGTGTCCTACGTTGTAGACGAAAAAGCCAAAGACCATGGGTTCACAGTGTTGCGTCTCCCTCCGTATCACTGTGAACTAAACCCCATAGAACTTGTTTGGAGTCAAGTGAAGAGGCATGTGGGGATGCATAATACTAAATTTAAGAACAATCTCATGACTCCATTAATTGAAAACGCTTTTGATACCGTGTCAGAACAACAATGGAAAAATTATTGTAAACATGTAGAGAAAGTGGAAGAAAACATGTGGGAGGCAGACAACCTTCAAGACGATATCGACCCTTTTATAATACAACTTACGGGATCGTCAAGTGAAGAGTCAAGTGGAAGTGACGATGAGTTGTCCTCTACTGGCAGTGCCATGTCCGGAGTGACTTCTCTCGAGTAAAATCGGTTAGTTTTTGTAGATAAGCAATATAAATAACTTAAGGAAAAAATCTTTTAGTTCCAAATTAGCAATATACAGCATCTCTTCCCGAAAATCTTCTCTTAATATAATGTCATTTAACCGTTACAAATTAAATATTTTTTTCTGTAATTCTTGCAATAAATAATGTATAAAACTGAATAATTTTCTTTGATTAGAAAAAAACCATTAAAATTACAGTAAATTGGAACAAAACAATTATTTTTGATTTTGGTACGAAAATTGTAAATTATTGAAATGATCAAGTATGTGGAAAAAACCTAATGTGTCAAGAGACACATAAACAGAATTATGAACAATTATTATCTTGCTACAAATTACATTTTTTTTTTTTTGAAACGTTTATATTTATCAACTTAAATACAGTAAATAAAGATTGTTTCACTCACTGAGAATAGTTTACAATTATACTAATTTATAACCCTTAAGCGCCGAGTGAAGTTTCGATGTGACAGCGTGAGTCGATGTTTTTATACGGGCGAGTAGTACAAGGTCTCCGTTTGAATAGCATGGCCATTGCCTGCCCGTGCTATCAACTAAACAGTGAACGCAGAATAGTCAAGGCCTCCTTTAGCAGCCTCCGCCAGTGTCCCGGTCAAGTGCAGCTGTTCTCCAGTTCCGGGCCCCAAGGATATGGCACCCATCATAGTTGACACCTTCTTCCCAACGTACTGTAGTTTGGGTCTACCAACTCTCCTGGCCCCATAGATCTGTTCTGTTAGTGCCTTCCTTTCTGGGTATTCTGGGTATTTCATTCTCCATCATTCTGATCACATGTCCAGCCTACCTGAGTCTACCAAGTTTTATAATTTTCACAATATCTGGTTCATTCAGAAGAGTGTTCATGTTCAATTCTTGGTCGGTCCTTTTCCTCCATTCACCTCCCACACATATTGGACCAAAAATACTGAGGAGGATTTTGCGTTCATGAACCAATATCAAAATGTACCTAACAATAAGTGTACTGCGTTTAAAATAGTGAGCGAGTTCTGCAGCTCAGGGAACATACTAGTTATCTTGCCGTAATGAGAGGAGGGCATTGCAGTGCGAGTGGATATTGTTTCATTGTAATCCGCAATTATGTTGTATTTTGTTCCGTTCTGTTCCGGTAGACGCTCTCATCATGATTTTGCGTGCGTATACATGTTATTTGTAACTTTATACAGTAGCCTGTGATCACGCTAACATATAACCAACCAACTGAGAGAGATTTAGTTACTCCCTTCCCCCTTATTAGTCGAACTTATTTATGTCCCCAACGTCGTATCATAAAGCGCACTTGATTTGTGTTTCGTGTTTGTATAAAGTCGAAAATTTTATTTTTTACTATAAAACAAGCCTGATTAGCGTGCTTACGCATCAAAGCTCGAATCCAAAGAGAGATTGTATGTATATATATATATATATATATATATATATATATATAGTATATTGCAACGGTACAACCATTAACGGTACTGTGCATTGCCAAAATAATTTAAATAAATAATAAAAATAAATAAATAAATATGGATTAATAAACATGATTCAGATTGCATAAGCTGTATCGTAGTTAAAAATAGGGAGCGTAGAATTCATGCATGGACACGAATTCCTGGCACACCTGTCGCTAGCGTTTTGTACACGCGTATTTTGTTTGTGTGTGTGAAGCCTGTCCGTTACTGAAATGTAACCAACCCTTTTCAAGTAGAATAGTTTTTATGTTTTATTTTAATTATAAGAAAAATATGTACGATATGGTAAAACAAAAGACACCAAAGTGTATAGAAATTAAAGGTAAACAAAGGGTTAAAAGACCGTGCCAATGTGACGAAAAGTGCAATTACTATACGTAAAAAGTGAATAGCTATTTTTCTAATTACAATAAAGAAGTGTAATTTACGTATAGTAAACATATAAAAATTAGTGATCGATTGAGCATCGAGTGGTGTGAAACAGACTTCGTAATTCGCGAAGATAGGCGAAAATAGTGAATTGAACCAGAGTGGGGGGGAAAAGACGCTTCGACAAAATCTGACAAGTGAAATATTGTTCAGACCTGAGCTTTTGCACGACCTGACTATAAATACCAGGTCGCGCTAATAAAGTTTCTTCTTCTCGATTCAACCGTTGCCACAGGAGGCTATGTTAGTCGACGACGCTATTTTAAATCTATAGTAAGAGTCACAGGACAAACTAGAAGTCCAACCAGAGCAGCAGAGCACATACGATGAGGTTTATGGACACACCTGCAGCATATGATGTGAGGCGTGACGACTATTAAACAGCACATGCAGTGGAATCCGACCAGAGGACCAGGAGGACACGGACTGAGGACCAAAGGAGGATGTACGGATGATTAACCACGTCAAACGAGGTGATGAAAACCCATTGTAATTACAGACATTTGAAAGACTCTAATTAAAGTTAGAATGAAAGACATTCAACCAGTATTAAAATAACTAAATTATACATAAATGTAAAAGAAGAGTAAAATTTAAAATAATATCTCTTGTATAAAATTTAGTAATTGAGAGTAACGTAAATGATAAGAGAAATATTTGACTTTTGAGTTAACGTAATTAATAAAGTCTTTGTTGATAAAAGAGAATGCAATGCAGTAGAAAGTTTTAAAACCAATTAATATTAAAGAAATTTGAATACAAGTAAATTCATTATTGAAGCAAAGTAATCAGCAATTGCAAAAGATGACCACACAATGAATAAGCCGAGAGGAAAAATATTTAATTAATTAAAATTAGATAATAAGATTTATGTATAACCTGTTGTATGTAATTTGTTAGCTATACGTTGTGTACGAAAGAGTCGTACAAACGATATAATAATGGGTACTATTTCAATATGCGAAATGAAAGATTTTGTTTAATAAAAAAATAAATAATGGAACAATTTTAAACTTAAATAACGTATCATCTTCTTATTACGATTACACCCATGAATTCAATACATTATGTAATTTGTTATGTTATATAAATTGGATAATTATATATATATATATATATATTGTAGAGATTCTAAAGCTTCGTGTATTAATATTAAAAGTCCCACTGTTGTTGGTATCAATTCTGTATAGTTTTTAGTAGTACTCGCTTAGTGATTATGGTCGCGAACACGCTAATAAACCGTACCGAATCTTGCTGTTGTCTGATAGTCCTTACCTGTCCTTACTCACTGGTTTTTTCTTCCCGATAGGCGCCAAATTGTTTTCAAAACAAAACAATTAAAAGTTTGCTTGGTGTCGTTTTTCCGTGCGATGTTAACAAATTCAAATTACCCACGCGGACTGGCGGGAATACGAATCTCGCTTGTCATTCGTCGTGTTGCCAACATAAATTTTTGGCAATGAATCCCGTTCACCGCTAAAGTACACACACTATATGATAAATTTCAAAATAAAAACAAAGGACAATTATTAATGATTCGTATTTGTTTATTAGTGTTTAAAATTCGCTAATTGTTGATAACTCAGATACAATAGAAATTATTATAATAACAGTTTCGCTCCGGCAACAAATTAATTTTCACTCAGCGGATGGCAAAGGTGACAGCAATTGTGTGAAGCCATAATGGCCGCTAGTATTTCTTATTTACACAAGTTATTCTCCCAATGAGTTCTTTGGATTACGAAAAAAGTTAATTAACAAGATGTTAATAAAGTACACCACCTTACATTAATGGTATTTAATTACTAAAAAGGTTTACATAAAATTCAACTCTTGGTGTTCAAAAGTGTGTGTCAATATTATAGGCTTGTACATAGGTTGAGGGCAAAGTAGTGGGGAAGAAGCCCAAAGGAAGACCAAGAACTGCATACTTCCGCAGCACACTGAGTGTCGTGAATAGTGGGTCATATGGAGAAATGAAGAATATCGCAAGGGATAGAGTGACGTGGCTACAGCGACAAGGCATTGCCTTTAGGAGTTAAAAAAACATAGGTTATTTTACAGTTACATGCAGTTTGAATATGATCTATTAATCCTTGAAAGAATTTAGTGTTCGGAGTTCAGAGTGAGAGTTATTGTTTGTGAAAAAAGTTAATCAGTTTTAGTTCGTAATTATTGGTAATTTAATTTATACTTAACAAAACCATGTTGTTTTTGTTATGGGTCATCAATATTTCTCCCAGGTTGTGTTTGTACTTTCGTTAATTTTCAATGGTATGGTTTCCCTTCTTCATCTGGCATCTGTTTCTTATTATTCGAGTTTCATCTATTTTGTATTGTTAAAATTTTGTTTATGGTTATCATTTGGTTTACTGGAACTATGTTCGACTTCTGGTATTCATTTTCATTTCATTTGGATCTTATTTTCTTCTTTATTAGACTTTTATAGATACGAATTCAGTATAGCGTCTGTCCCGCTGGATAGTTAATAATGGAACTAACGTTTTATAACGGTCAAAATTATAATAATGTTTTGTTGTTATGGCAACCGCTTCCACTCTTATTGGTTAAATACATTTGAACCTATTGTTATAAATCCTGGGTTTCTGTTTAAAATGAATAAATATTTTATAATGACTATTGTTCCTTGGTGACCTTACCAATATATGAAATATTAACATAGATGTCCCTATTTTCTTTCAAAGATCAATTTGACATCTCACAAGGCTGGTCTAGGTCATGTATTAATGTTTTTAGACAAAATTGCTACTGCTATGTTATTACATATTTCACTTATTTATACTGTTTGTTACATTTCTGACATATTATTATTGTTAGTTAATGGTAATCAAATAATTTACTTGGTCTTACCATTCTCTTATAATAATTAATTGTTTACAATTGGTTTTCTGAAGTTAGACAGTTAGGTATTTTATAGGCCTAAGCTGTAACAGTCTAGAATTTCTTATTTTGCTCTATTTAAACATTATTTATTAACTCCATACGTTCTGCTTATTGTCATTTGGTACTTATTGGCTTTTGAATTACTTTTGAAGCTGTTTTACAATCTATTAGTGTTATTATACCTTTACAAAATTATTTCTTATCTGACATTTTTTTTTCTTTTCTATTTATATACTAATGATTAATCTTGTGCTGGTTAAGTTTATATTATTGCTAGCTTATGCCTACTCCCCTCTCTTACACACTTTTTTAATACTTAATTCTACTAACAAAACATAACATAAAAATGAGTTTATGGTCTGTCTATTGTTCAGCCATATTCCTTCTTATTAATTACAATTGTTCTATTGTATGTTATTACATGAAATTAACATACTCATCATCTCTTTATAATATCATTGCCTAAATAAAAAATACAAACATATTAACTTGATGTCATGCCTTCTTGGCTGATACTCCAATAAACACCAAACAAATAGATTGACTTTCATAAAACTAACAAACTGTTTAGCATACATTAATATCATTTTTCTCAGTTCAGTTTCTTGCATTCAATTTAACTTAACTCTTCCTAACTGACTAAGTAATGTACGTTATTGTTATTGATGTCTCTATGAATCAACATTAATTGTTACAAAGACATAGGGAGCTTCTGTAACTAATAACAAAACTGATAATCCTTCTACTCATTTAAAATCATAATTGGGAATTATTATGATTATTATCCCAACATTGTTATTTACCCTTTTTTTGTTGTGTACACTTATGTTTGCACTGAAAGGACTCATTAATCTACACAGCCCTGTCTATTTGATTAATTATTATTATTCTTCACTTATCACTTCACTTTACCATTAAATATTGTTTACTGTTATTTCTTATGGACTACAATACATTAGTTTGTAAGAAATACTGTATTGTACGTCTGGGTTTAATATAGGGGTTTATCCCTTTCATTTTATGGGTTTGTTTTATTGTTACTAATGTTTTCTATTCTTAAGATTATAAATTATTTATCTTACTTTCTACTCATCACTTCACTGTTTATGGTTGTCACTCCCTACCTATCTCTCACTCTTGGATGTTTATCGGGTTTTAAAACACAGTTTTATAGTCATTTTTCTATACTTTATGTTCTACTTTTTATCTCACTATATGGTTATTAATAATACATATATTCTATTAACAAATGTTTTCCCTTATTTACTATGGGTAGTGTACTTTTTGTTTGCTTTCTTATTTGTATTTTGGTATTATTTGTTTACCTTTGATTATTCTTTTGTTTTCATTTGTCCTATCACTGGGATTGGGGCTTGTTTCTACCTACTCACTTACCATATCTATTGGGTTATTTTTTGTTAAATCGCATTGTACTATTGTTTTCAAGTTTTGCTTCGTTGCTTGCTACATTTCTCTTATCAGAGGTTACCTTTATTATTACCTTTATATGTTTGATCGTATAATTATGTTAAATACCCATTCCTTTATCTCTGACTCATCCCTTTTAATTTATAGTGTTAATCATTTAGTATTTTATTCTTATCATGTTGCTTCACAAATGTATGTTGAAGATATGTACCCTTACAATATATTGTATGTTTTTATCGCCTTGTAGTGCTGCTAACATTGTCGCTCCCCTGTCCCCACTTCACATAAGCAAAACACATTATATAATAGGCCTACATTAAGTGATCTCGTGATTTTGGATGGGGTTAATGCATTTCTCGAGAACTGACTAAGTCAACGTCCTCTACTATAGAAGTATCTAAAACAGTAGAAGTTTCAGATGTCGGATTAAAGAGCTTTCTGATTAGCCAATAAAAATTAGTTCCTCGATTGGGATCATGTGTTTGGTTATCATCGTCATCTCCTCTTCCGTCTACCTAGAATTTTTCTTCTTTCGTCTTTGTATCTTCTTGCCTGTAGTGGCAACCTAGTTTCTCAGTTAATCTCCAGTCTTTCATGCTGTGTCATACAGTTATACAGAGAGGGCCATAAATCACTTGAAAAAACATACTTTTTCTTAACGTCTAGAGAGAAACGCTTTTATGAGGTTTTGTCTGGTAATTCAGACGCAATTTTAAATAGTTTTTATCAAGGCATCGACACTTTTTGTCAAGGCTCGAAATTTTTTCAGGATCTATATTCAGAGAGTAAAGGGAGGGGCTACCTTATTTGGAAGTTAATTGTTTATAATACTTGATCTTTATTCCCAGAGTACGGTAGTACCAGTGTTTCAACACAATAAACCGTATACTAATAAATACATCAATTTGCAAACATTTACATCCCGTATGACGTTTAGAAAATATTCTTAAACACGATATGCGTACTGGAATTGTGTACTCTATCTCGTTTTTACAGCAGCCATTCCGTTTTTTGACACTCAGACCGCATCTCACTGTTCTTTGTTTCTTCCCTTACTCTTTCTAGCTACATCATAGTTCCAGGTCTTCCTAGTTGTGTTACAGACTATAGGCCTATTCCCAAGGTTTTACTTTTACACACTGCCTTTTTACAATCTACAGTATCCGATCTTATAAATTTGGTGAACCATCGTATTTATCCCTCTTAAATTATGTCTCTTAGTGTCTTTATAATATGTTTATGGCCCGGTTGAAAAAGATGACGAATGGAGATTAAGATATAACTAGGAGATAGATGAGCTATTGAAGCGTGAGGACATTCTAAGATTCGTAAAGGCTCAACGAATACAATAGCTACGTTACCTAGAGCGGATAGGTGGTCAGTGTATCCCAAAGAAAATCCTGAGGGCGCACGTCTATAAAAGCAGAAAGAGGGATCGACGTAGGATGAGATGATTGGATGATGTGCTGGATAATCTAAGAAGAATGGATGTGAGGGGTTACAGTGAGATGGCAATGGGTAAGAGACATTGGAGAAGATTGGTGTTGGAAGCCAGGGCTCACGTTTGGCTGTAGTGCTAAAACAGAAGAAGAAGAAGAAGAAGAAGAAGAAGAAGAAGAAGAAGAAGAAGAAGAAGAAGAAGAAGAAGAAGAAGAAGAAGAAGTGTCTTTATATTTACTTTTCTCCTCACCTTCTTGTTTCCAATTCGGACTGTCGCCGTTTTTAACTTCCACAGCATTCAATGGCGATCATTTCTATCCTATAAAGCCTGTCGTTTTACACCCAAACTTTGGTACTACCTGTAGGAGTTGGGACGTATTTCTTTTTTTTTTTTTAATTATTCTTGTCTGTTTCTACTTTTCTTCTGTAATTAGAAGAACTTTGTTAAGTGCGTAAAATATTCTTTGCGATACGTGTTTATAATGTAACCATGACTCCAGTTCTGTCCGTAATCATTTTCACGCCTCTTCCTTGTAGCGGTCTGTTCTACACTGTAAGGTACTTTTTAGAGAATCTTATGTTGGTTCATTCGGTATAAATTATCTTCATTCCTCAATTCTTTGCTGACGACTCGCTATCAACACATGGTAACAGGCTTAGTTTACATGGTAATCAGACGACGTGTAACTTCGTATTTAGCTCAGCCAGCAGTCCACTGAACATCAGCCACGTAACCTGAAGATCAATTAATTACGTCTTAAGCAATCGTACAAGAGAAATTTGATTTGAAGTATAATTTCACACTTTATAGCAACACAAAGTTCATTACGCGCGTATATTCAATCAAACATGTCCTAACGTTTGACTTTGACAGACAGGGTGCCAGCGCTAACGCAATATATGTGTTAATCAGTTAATCGAACGATAACAACGAAAATCGCTCACGTGTACCAGCCATGTGTCATTACGTGATAGAGTGCTGTTCCATTGTTCTTATCCAACCACAAGGCGGGGGCGACGGTGGCAACCCTGGGCAACGCCGTTTCTTAGTTAACGCCCCCCCCCCCTTTGGCGACATCGTTCTGCTGACTGACGTAATTACAGTCAAACAATACCACACTGTCAGTCACCCCGCTGGATACATATTCCTCTGTTGCACACGGACAGTGTCAATCTTTAGTGACTTCAAATACATAACAAACGAAATATAAAATTTCTGTTCACGTTAGCACTTTAAACATTAAAAATCGGTATGGAGAACCATAGATGACTTCAATGGTCTAAGATTTATATTTAAAATCATTTACTTGAATTCGGTTCGATATTTTCTAAACAAATATCTCCCACCCTCAAACTATTTTCACTATTTACAGATACGTTTGTAATTATGGGGTAGTGGTTTAACATATTGTTATTTTCGAATCACTTTATCTACAAAAATTAGGTACTTTATTCTTCTAAAGTAACTGAACTATGCAGATAATCAGCCCTCCTCCTCAACCGATTCCTACCACTAATGATATTTACACTTTCATAGAGTAGTAGTGTTATCATATGTAATTGCTAAGGTGTCTTATCCTTCGAAATTAAATACTTGTACTTTACTCGATATCAGCAAAGTAATTTTCAAAAAAAGTCCCCCTTCCCCCTTCAACTACCCTCTCCATTTATAGATATCTCATTTACCATTTTACAGTGGATTAAAATGACTTTATTTTCGGGGCACATATTTATCAAAATTAAGTACTTTACTCTTGTTAAAACACAAAACAATGCAGGTAAACACTTCCCCCTTTACCGAACAACCCCATTTTTGATATTTAAACTTTTATTGAGTAGTAGTTTCGTTATATGTAATTACTAAGGTATCTCCTTCAAAATGAAGTAGTTTATTCGACGTCAGAAAGGCAATTTTCAAAAAATTACTCCCTCCCCCTTCAACTACCATTTTCGTTTATAGAAAATTACATCCTCCCCCTTCAACTGATCTTTTCATTTATAGATATTTCATCTAATTTTCTACAGTGGATTATTATGACCTTCTTTTCAGGAGACTTTATTTATCAAAATTAAGTACTTTACTCTTGTTAAAACGTAAAACGTTGTAGGTAAACTACCCTCACCCTTAACCGATCTTCACCAAAATAAATAGCCCTTGAGTGTTCTACAATTTGGGTTCATACGCAAAAAAGTATTTGATTCTGTTTGAATTTGCAGCAGTTATCGTTCGCCATAAAAAAAATATCTACATATAAACACACAGACACTTTTCGGAAAATGACTTTTCTTCATGTTTTGAGGGTAGTACGATCAGAATCAGCCCTTATCTTGAACACGCTGTTCTTCGCGATCACGATACTTCCAATTTCTTACGGAACATGGAAGTAAAATGAATAAAAACGGAATAATATTACATGCAACAGAAGCGACCAAGAAAGGCTTGGATGACGTTAGTTTATAAGAACTTAAGAAAGTTTTAAAGGCAACAAAACGTTAGGAAAGTAATTGGGGCCCGGTGGTGTAAAGTTGCGATCTATTAAAGTAGGTGGTAGTTTTCTATACCTCAGACTTCTGCATAGCTATAGGCAGTATCTGTTGAAAAAGTTGCAAAATACTGTACTCAAGTACTGTAGAATAGGTCAGGGGTCGTCTTCACATAAAGAAGTAAATAAAAATAAATTCTAACGTTACACACGAATGACGCTGGTAGTTTCAGCATATAAAACCTATGCTATGATGCAAAGAACAATGTAAAAAACTATAAATAAAAATATCACCTAACTAGAACAAATAGGGTTAGAAAAAGAAAGATCTACAATGAACGTCAGTTTTGTATTAGGATACATCAACTTATCGAGAATCGCAGCAAATAAAGTAAAGGCACTTAGATTTTATTGTTTTTGAAAAAATATCCGATAAAGTTAAATGACAAATCTTGTTGACCATAATGGAGAAACAATTGAATGTCTACCGCAATTGTATTAGCCCATTTAAATTAGCAATAAAAAACGCTAATAAAGGTACAGAAATAATCTTAAACACTAAAGATAAATAAATTAGTTTCTTAAAAACTGAAAACAGTGAGTCAGCGAATGCCTCGTCGAAGACCCACTGATGTCTTCCAGATCCAGATTTTATCCAGTTTCACGTACCACAATACTAAACTAAATCACTAAATCGTCCCGACATCTTGGAATAGGGCATTGCCGTCGGTTTTAAGTTTCTATGCTTTCAGTCTACCACAAATATTTAATAATCTGCCGTCCTCTCTACTAGTTAGTATACCTTCTGCTAATTTCTGTTGAATTTTGTAACATTCGCGAATGGTTGCACCTATTCTAGTTCGGTTGCTTTCTACAGCTGACTTTGAATGTCTCCCACCGGCGCATGGGAACAAGTGGAAGTTGTGATCATGTTGTCGTCCATGTCACACAAAACACTGTTTATTCTTTACGTATATATTTACAAAAGCCCGCATCAGCCACTGTATGGGCGGCCAACGGCACTTCTGTGTGCATAAGAAAAAACCTTTTGAACCGCATAGACATTTTGTCAACCCTAGATCATTTTGAAATAATAAGGCTTACCAAAATATTTCGAACAGACTTTTTTTTCCGTAAACGAAATGGAACGGTGCTTCTCCGTTAGTTCATGTATGTGTATCAGGCTTGCCTGTTGTGCTCCTTTATCGCGCTTCTTTTCGCCTGCTGATGTAGCTTTTCCTCCATAGGCATACTCTCTGCTGTAAAACTTGGTTGTCCATTCACTCGTGTTTTTCCATATTTATAACAAAGTTTTATAATTGAACTAAGTCAGATGAATATAATTTTAAAGAACAAAAAATATGTAGGTATTGTTTAAATTTGAAATATAATGGTTCTCCAGCATTAATTCCGCATAAACTGTGTCGTTAAAATCAGGGAAATTTTTAAAGAAAAGGAAAAACTACTTTGAAACAGGTATCAAACAGAAGTATAGATCTGTGGTTCATTAACGACAAGTTACTCGACGATTTTTAGAACTAAGTACTTAGAACTTAAAATCTCAAAAAAATATCTGATTTGAGGGCAGACAAATTTAAAACATGAGAAAGGGAGAACACAGTAAGAGAATTCTTTAGTACGAAACTGCAGTCATAGGTCTACATTGTACTGCATTCTTATGAGTTTCAAGGCATAAAAATAAGGTCGAAACTAGAAAGATAATATTAACCTCTACAAAGCTGATAACCGTTTGTACTAAGGCTCATGTGTACTACTAACAAACTACATAACCCCCAATGTACGCTTTCACAAAATAATCCCAACCAAAAACTACCGAATAATAATAACAATTCAGATTCTGCATTATACAGCGAAAATCGACATAGTTTAAAATGGATGAGGATAAGATGAACTGAGCAGATGCAGTGGCGAGTGACAAATGGTGAAGCCTTCCCATTAATTTCTTTAATTCAGATTATGCAGTAATACTACAATAACGTGTACAGCTAAACTAATTAGACACGAAACGGTTGTCTGTTGCGCTGTGACAAAAGATCTCATTGCGTGTGCGTAGCTTTGATGCGTTATTTCTGGACCAATCATTTTGTGTTCATAACAGCGGCATGGATGGTGTGTAACATGATTGTGTGGCATGATTGGTCACCTCACACCCCACTTCCTGCACTGCCTTCCCTACAACCACTACGATTTGCGCAAACCGTTCCATGTCTTGTTATTTGATCTGTAAGAGAAGTTGGGCCTATGTGAGTGATATTTTTGGAACGCTAACAGCCGATTATGTCCGTCTTTCTAGCATGACCTCAAAGTCGGAATGTCTAGTAGTCCCTTCCACGTTAAAACTCAGTACAGGCTGTCTTGCGTGAGCGGGGCGGGAGGTATTTAAATCTTTAATAGATAATGTAAGTTAAATTAATTCAAATAGGTGAGAGGACTATGGTCATCTTAGGAGGGGTTTGGAGCTCCTGAAGAAGCTAGGAATTCGAGTACCATTAGATTCGTCTCTCCTGGTGCAGACCTCAAAGTCCAGTGTTGTTGTTGAGAGGTTAGCCCGTGTGATTCGCACACTCAATCCGATAAATACGGCAATTTGTTTTGGCATTCTCATCTGAGCTAGACCCACTGCGTAATTTTAAACTAGTAAGATCCTTGAGCTGCAGAACTCGCTCACTATTTTAGTGAACGACGTCACTATGGAAATACGTCGATTATTAGAAAATTTTAATATTAGATAACTTTCCACTTCTTAGAAAAATCACGACACAACATTTGCTTACGGGCTTACCAAAAATCCATAAAAATGACATTCCCATTAGGCCATTAGTTAACTTTACAACGGCGCCATGCTGCAGAGCCACAAAAATACTACAGAAAATTATTAAAAATAATACAACACTTCATAATAATCATAGCGTTATAAATAGTTCTGACTTCGTAAGTAAAATTAAAGACGTTAAGTTGAAACCACAATACAAGATAGCCTCCTTCGATATAGTAAGTCTGTATACAAAGGTACCCGTTAATGAGACTGTTAAAATATTAAAAACAAACTTAATGGCCAACGCCACATTAAGCCCACAGGCCGTAAATGATCTAATTATGTTGCTTAAAGAAATATTGCGCCAAAATTATTTCACTTTCAACGATACATACTACAACCAAAAGCAAGGCCTGAGCATGGGTTCTCCTCTAAGCGGGATACTTTCTGACCTTTATCTTAATTTTTTCGAAAGTGAATATTTATTTTCTAGTAATAATAAATACCGTAAAAACATCGTTTCCTATTACAGGTATGTCGATGACACGTTTATCGTCTTTGATGGCACATTAAGACAAATTGAGCTTCTGAAAAACTACTTGAACAGTGTTAACAAACACATACAATTTACACTTGAAACAGAGGAGAATAACCAACTGAACTTTCTTGACCTGACCATAATTAAATCTCAGAACTCTTTCAAATTTAAAATTTACAGAAAGCCCACTACCACTGACACCACAATACACGCTCATTCGTATCACCCGTGGTTCCAGAAAATGGCGACATACAATACATTTGTCCATAGACTTCTTACTGTACCCTTAGAGCAAGATTCCTTCATTGACGAAGTTAACACTTAAAAACACATCGCCATATCCAACGGTTATAACGCTAGTATAATAGATAAACTTATCTGCAGGCGCAAAAACAAAACTCAAATTCCGAACAGCGCGGTGCATAATACTGACAGATATATATCGGTAGAGTACACACCTTTGTTACCTTTGTTTTTGTACACATTATAAAAAACCAATTTAAGGAATACAATATCGCAGTTACCTTTAGGACAAAAAATAACATTGAAAATGCACTGCACCCCAAGATACACAGAAGCGTAATGACGTTTACAAAATTGTGTGTGATGATTGCGACATGTTTTACATCGGCCAGACGGGGAGACGTTTTGAAGAGAGGTTTAAGGAACACCTGCCCATGAAGAATGTGATAAACAGTAAATCGACTTACGCGCAACACCTGATTGATTGTGATCAGTTACACTAACTTCTCTGTTAATCTTTAACCCATACACTTTTGTAAGAAGGGCCGATATATGAGTGCATTAGAAGAGTATGAGATATATAAAGCGGCCAAGTCACAGAAAGAGTGCCTGTTGAACGATATGGTGTCGTTCAAATCCTTCGATACTGTGATACAAAAACTGACACAGACATGAAGAGTACGACCAACTTATCTCTGCTTTGGACTTTATACGGCCAGTGCATGTTTACTTTCTCGACGATGCGCATCGTCCCCTCTCGCGCAGTATGAGTGTTTAAATTCAGTATTTTTTATGTTTTATGTGTGTGTTTTTATGAATTGAGGAGCTCGACCCGAGTGAGCACCTGAAGATGGGACCTTGATCCCGAAACGCGTCGTGCATAGCGACCAAGTAAGTTGCATGAAGGATTATCAGGTATCTAACCTATTTAAAATTAACCATTGCAACTTGGTGACCATACACACAATGAATACGACACAACAGATCACTCTACTATTTTTTTTAGTAAAATAACAATTGTAAAGCAGACAATCATACAATAAACAATCCATTTTTTTTTTAGTTAAAGACTAGTTATCCATATTTTGGTTAAAATTCCTTTTAATTTGATATCTAACATGGATAGTTGCAATTTTCGCATTTTTGACCCCCTCATATTTTTCTCTACAGCCCCTTTATTTTCGGGGACCAATCACAAAAACAATAGGGTTGTGCAGGATAATTTTTATTATTATACAACAGTTACTTTATACGAACTATAAAAATGAAGCTTTCTGCTGCTGATTTATTGCTTCAGTTTTTATATCAAAGCTTTTGGTCTCCCACTCAAAAACCGTCCACCAGGTGCCACTGACAGAACGGTGGGCCACAACAGGCACAACATTTGTGGTAATCCACGTGATAGATAATCATAGTTTTAATGTATACGTTGGCCTTGTATGTGTACGTATTTAATATTAGCTTAATATGAAATCATGAAATGATGCTTTTGATATTAACTTCTTAAAACTATTTATTGTGGAAAACGGACTAATTCAGTCACTAACTTCAAATATTGAATCATAACATGGTTTCTTTGTAAGAACCATTTTTCTTTTTTGGTAGAGAAATTCTTCTTTGGCCTTATTTGTATTGTAAGATTTTACTTTTTTTTTTATCTTACAATGTAAGTCTGAATTTTTGCGTTTTGTTGTGCAGCGGTACGTAACTAATAAATTTAATTTTAAAACATGATTTACTAATGAAAACTATTTTTCATTATAAACATTCATCGCTTAAAATATACGCATCTAGGCTGGACCAATAATGTGTCAGGACAATTACGTGTATTATTTTCTTCCATCTGTCTGGTGTTTTCGATGGCTTGATTTTACGTGTACGTGCAATACAAGTCTTGGTTTCATAGACGTAAACCTCAGATCACTCACACGCCAATGTATTTAACGTTTTGAATAGTAACGTGTATACTTTACACTGTAATCATAATTCAAAATTAAAATATATAAAGTTTTTATTCTCAGCACTTTGTACTTACAAGTGAAAACTTTGGTTATTTTTTAATCGAAAGCGATACTGGTAAAGACATTTGAAATTCTTACCTCTACTTCACTGCTAATATAAAATTCCTAAGTGAGTATTGCTAAACTCATTTATAGTCTAACGGATATCATCAGGGTTGTGTAATGTGGTTATCGATCGATTCTGAAATATTCCACTCGCGGTACACGCACGTATTCATGGGACGATCGCCTTATTGATTTTCAAAAAACGTCTGTGCTGCGATGCATATGTATAGGCTACAGACATAATAATGCAGTTACCAAAATTGTCGAACCCGCTCTTATCTGACATCCGCCTGACGCGACAGTCGCGAGATCCGCGTTCCGAAAGCAAAACATTATGCAGAACGCTTAGAAATATTTATAGGCGATCGCATCACCTAACGAGATTAACCATCTACTGTACACGTACGATCCGAATATTGACAGTTGTCATTTCCGTTGCCATTTATTATATTTAAGCGGTTTCAGTACAGCTCCTTCGAACCGTCTTCTGCGCCCTAGTTTCTAAGCCTTTTTATTCATACAACTGAACTTTTATTTCTCTCTTTTTACGCTTTTAGAGAGTTTTATTACACCTCTTGCTTGATGTTCTCCCGATCGTCTATCTGATGGTCTCCAATTACAGTTACTAATTACAGTTTTTTGTGACACTCTGTCAGGATTCATTACTTGCGTGTATCCGGCCCACAGCCAGTGGCGTATCTAGAATTTGGCCGGAGGGGGGTCCGGTCGAGTCGGCTTCATACAAACAAAAGAAAAAGTAAGTTAAGACTAATCTACATTACTATCTTTAAAATAGTTGAAAAACGTGTGATAACATCGTGAAATCGATCCCATTAAAGTAAACGTAATAACACATTACAAATACCCAATGAAACATTGTCAGAAGATACTTATTGACTGAATTGATTTTCCTACATTTCATATTTCAAATGTGTACGCAAATGCTGTGTAATAAAACTGTATATTTAAAAAGGTGTTACTATTATATTATCATAAACAGCTGAAAAAGTAATAAAATAGCCTAAACATTAAGACATTAACGAAATTCGTCAACTTTTTTGGACCATCTGGAAGGGACCGGTTCCGTCCCCCCCCCCCCGTAAATACACCCCTCCCAACAGCAAGTTTTTATTATCTTTTTTTTTCAGGTTAAATAAATGTTGACTACATCCATTATTTCTTTTATTGTATCATTTTTTTAATCCTTCATAACACTTCAGTTCTGTAAAATCTTCGGCAATACATTATCTCAATCGCTCTGAACCACTGTTTCATTTTTTTTTTTAATTTAGTGTCTACTCCACAAAGCTGGACTACTATTTATGAATAAGCTATTTCAGTGCAACTTGTAGTTAAACCGCCGAGAGAATGTATTTTAAGCAAAACGATGAAGAGAAAATAATTTTGTCATTTAGCATATTTAAATTCCTTATTAGTATTTAAATAACAACGAGTTTCTGCCTATATTATTTACTAGAGTGTTTGTGCAGTTCTGTCACAGTTTTCTGGTTGTTTACATTTTCGTATAATACTTACGCACATTTTATGTTATTTAGGGTAACCAACCTAAATGCCCTAAAAAAGTTAAGGGCGACTACCCTTCTTTTGTGTTACACATTAGAAATATAATTTATGTTGACTGTATTTATCAACGTCTCACTTACTCTGTAAAACCAAAAATTAAACATATCAATTTGTCTTAATTGATATCGTATCCCCAACTCTTATCAATTTCGACATCACCGAAAAATAAAGAAGTGTCGAAGAAAAACATGGTATTTCTGAAATATTTTGCTATATCAGATAGAAACCACTTTAAGTTACATAAAAGCTATGACCTGAAAACGCAGCTTAGATGAATTAATTGAAATATTCTGTTCATGGTCATCAAACTGTTACTATAGTATAGTATTTCGGGCAGTTTTCCTGAAATTTTATTATAAAAATGATTTGCCAACCTAACATGAAGTCCAAACTAGAATATTATAAAAATTTGTTAATGCAATAAAAGCCGATTTTGAAAATCAAAATACTATTAATTACAAAGCAGCAGGGGTGCAGAATATGTCCAAACGCGCGAACGTGTTTCGGGGGAAATTTGGCCTGCCCGGGGAAATTTTTATCAGTGACGAAAAATAGAAATCACGACGAAAATATCAACTGATGTATACACATCATTTTTAGAATTATTAACTAATAAAAAATTAGAATAATTAATCTTTAAAATACGTTTTGAAAAGAAACATTCATCCTAATGAGAACAAAGGTAGCAACATCATTCCTCGCGAGCAATGAGTCATAGAATCAAGTTGCGACAGGCAAGGGACTGAACGATAAGGCGCAATATTTTTATGTATGTTCTCAAAATAAAACAGTATAAATTTGTATTTTAATAATTACCGTATTTAGTGAGTAATATTTTTAGCATGTCTCTTAGATTAAGCCTGACACATTTATTTTATTTCAATGCCCTCTTCAGTGATCATCTTCCCTTGCAGCCATCACGTTACAGCCAATATTAGCCTATTGTGTTTGTTGAGTTGTGATTATTAATGTGTTTCTTGTTCATAAGATAATTTGTTTAGTAGGTTAAGAGTCCGGAACCTGTTACTTCTCTTTTTATCATTCATCACATAAAATAAATTTTTTGGCAAAGCGTAATAAACGCGTGCGTTAATTTTGGGGAAATTTCCCACCGAGAAAATTGTGTTCGTGGGAAATTTCAGGAGTCTGAACATTTTCTGCACCCCTGCAAAGCAGTACCAATATTGTTACACTATTGTACTGATTGTTTCTGTGCTCCATATGTTTAAGCTTCCTTTTATCTCACTTTAATGTCCCTGAACAGTATGTTTTTTCTTATTTAAGAGTAAAAAGAAAATAACATTTGAACGTAACTACTTTACTGCAAATACGTTTACATCTTGCCTGTAAGTAGATACAAATTTAATTTTTTTAAAGTACTTCTCTAAAAGGTCACATCTCTAAAAGTACGTCTCTAAAGGTAAACAAACTGGTTACATCGTCTTTTACAGCAGTGTTGCCCATTTTCGCGATAAATCTTGATAAATCTTTGCTTAAGCATTGATAGCTTCCCAAAGGCGAAGGTCTTTAATTGAACCCCTTAAGTGACATAAAATACATTCATCACGTTAATGTTAGCTTTATTAACTAGTTAAACTTATATTTTTATTTGCTACCTTCTTGTAAAAAATCTTAATTCTGAACTTGACCTATTTTAAAAATTGTGATCACAGTATGAAACTTTACATAAATTTAAATATAGTCATATTTTCTGAACATAAAATTAAAACAAATCTTAAAACTGCCCGTTCGTTTTTTAATAGAAGACAGTCACAATCTTGTAGCATGACTAGAAGTTAAATTCTCTTAAAAAGTCTAATGTCTACGACAGGCCCGCCCAGAGGTATTCCGGGCCCCTGGGCAAACCAGATCCCCCCCCCCAAACGAGGCAACTGTCTCTTCCCCGAAAATGCGAGTATATGTGGTTTTACATACACGATTATATATATGTATGAATATATTATATATATTCTTTATATATTATACACACACACACACACACACACACAAAACATAATATTTCGGACATAGCCAGTAAAGAAGAAGAAGAAGAATTAGATGCGAACGGTGATGGGCAGCAACAGCGGCACCGCGCCGGTCTAGTGCTTCGGTTCGGAGTATCTGTTTCCAAATCAATTAGCGATGTAATTTAATAAAGACAACATTGATCACATGATCAAACGAAAATATCTTGACTATAAAAAGGTGTCAATACTCTACTTATCTTTTTTGTTTATATATAAAAAATATAATGAAAAGTAGTTTTAAAAATCTACAGAAAATTATATGTAAATCGTTTTAAAAAATATCCGAACCTCCTGTCCCGGGACCCCCCCGCCAGAGACTGGGCCCCGTGGTAATGCCCCCTTGTCCCCCCTGGGCTGGCCTGGTATACGATCTCCTTTACAAGCGACGCTGTAAAAAGCACGTAGGCACCACTGTTAGTGCCTTTGTGAACAGACACTAAGAGTTAACGACCCTACTAATTGAGGCCAACTAGCTATCTCTTGCCATTATTTTATCGTAATGAGTCTAATAATATTAGTAGTAATGATATTATAATATTATAATTTTTGTTTTAATCATAATTGCAATATTATTATTAATTTTGTTTTAACCGTTTATCTGATTTCCGAAATGATCTGCATATCCCTTAGCAATCACTTGCAATCCCTTTGGATCCGAGGGCCATTTTTTAAATATTACTATCCTTAGAATATTTTATAACATTAAAAAACAAAAAAAAATTGGTAACAATAATAATTTTTCGCTATTTTTATTGTTGGGCTCTCCCCTTAAAATATTTAATGCAGTCAGGAATAATATTCATGATTGCAGAGTAAATCAAAGTTGCAGTTACCGCGTTGCAGCTTTGTAAACAGAAATGTTAACATTCCTGTACATATTTCTTCATATGTTTCCAAGGAGATGAACGAGTTTTTAAATTACTGACAGCTCTGAAATAATAAAAGCGTGTTTCAAGGTAAAGCATATTTTTACATCTTAACTGTTATATAATAACAAGGTAACACTGCTTGCAGCTGGTAAGTCAGTTTCTCGATTTCTTATTTCTCACACGATTCAGTGTGTAACATACAGGGCCGCCGCTAGGGTGCTTGCCGCCCGTGTGCAGGTTTTGGCTTTGCCACCCTCCTGAATATACTTTTCACATCCCTACTTTCCCACACTATTTAATATTATTTTAATTAAAAATTGATATAGAGATAAATAGTAAAATTGACAAAAAATAAATATATTTTTCAAAACTTATTTAGCTGAGTACCTTACATGATGTAAGTGGAAGATGTGCTCGTAGAAATGTTGAATACATTTTAAAAATATAATAGTTTGTTTGCGCGGTCGTCTTTTCAGAGTTTTTATAACATTATAGTTTATTGAAAGAGCGTTTTCGCGCTTTGGTTTCAGAAATTATTTTAATAACATTGCTCAAATTGATTGCCTCACACATTTCATGTTCTGTGGATTGAGTAGCTGGGGCTGATAATCTTTCTTGACTCGTGAAAGACCGTAAATGGTTTTTTATAATTTTTAGTTTAGAAAACAAACGTTCGCCTGTTGCCACTGTAACCGGCAATGTGAGAAATATTCGAATAACAATGGTTAGACTTGAAAAATATGGAGATAAATTATTTTTAAAAATATACTCACGTATGTAACTTGCACACTTCTTGAAGTTAAATGGGGTTGAATTGCTTTTATCTCTTGAAATAAGTCATTGCGGTTTACATCTTCATTCTCATCAGTTTTTGGACGCTTAGTTTTACTTTCACTAGTGTCAGCTAAAAAGGTTTCTAACGCACCACTTAACTTCTGTTGTTCAATTTTCCCCTTTCTTTTTTGTTTATATTGAAAGCCCTACAACCGTTTCGTTTTTCTGTCAGATATTTTGATGATGTTACGAATGTAAACCGTATATACGTCATGTCTCAGAATTATACCGCCAGACCGTGACCAAAACCAAGACCGTACTTGAAAACGCCTTAAGCAAAACTAAAAAATGTCTGTTACTGCTTACAAACTGCGGTTGTTTTGAATACAAGTTGACAGTCCTAAAGGCGCCCATTCGTCAAAACAAAACATAAATATCTTATCGTATTGGGTAGGTACTTTATAATTTGCCAGCATCGACATGCACGCGCCTGTCTACAAAACCACAAAGAGACCGCAGCTGTAACTCAGATATAAATGTCGCGAAACAATACCTATACGCTTTCTTGGCAGTCAAAAAAAGGCTGATGCCAGTACACTGCGGCAATGCTAACAAAACAAATATCAAGAAAAACTCAATAAACGTTAATGTCATATATCTAAACTTAGTCGGTATTAATTGTTTTAATTGATTTTGCAATATCTGCTGATGAATTTGGCAGTCTACGGCCGCCCCTTTGGTATGACCGCCCGTGTGCGGCACCAAAGGATGTATGACAGCGGCGGCCCTGGTAACATAACGTGAATCATGTGTTTTGACTTTAATTAACATTAATGGACTGAAATATCGAATTATGATTTCTGTGATTTGTATCGATACGCAAGGCTGGATAAGTACTCTCGTTCAAGCAGATAATTTCAATTCAAGGGACGTAAGATTCAATTTTCCTTTTACCTCCATTTACCTCACAATAAAAATGTTGACGATTTCGATCAGTAGACTGTGCGAGGCAATAGGGAAGTCTGTCACCAGCGATTGACGTCGTGTCCCAAGCTTCAATTAAGACCTCCGCCACAGGGCATGTAGTCTGCTTTCGATTCAATGCTAACAAGTTAACTATTGTGTGTTCACTGTGGTCTGCTCCAAGAATCCATTGACGCAGGTTGATAGAAGACTTGTCACGGCAACGACCATGTCTTCTGTAAAACCTACGGTGCAGGACTTTTATGGCGGTATTCAGAGAAGTGACTCCAAGGGTATTTCGACTACTGAGGTCAGAAGCGAGAAAGCGTGTCTTAGAGGCCCACGTAGTGCCCCCAGCTGTGAAGTTCTTTTCGTGAATATGGCCAAGTAGCTTCAGAAAGATAGCGTATGGAACCATCCGATGTCACATAACCATCCACAATGAATTTTATCTAGGCGATGGATCATCGAACTGTTTTGTAACAAGAAACGCAGTGCTAATAAGCGATTGGTCATTATTCGGGCTGCATAAGTGGAATGAGTCCGCCAAGCGAACCGACGGTCAAGGTAGATCACCAACACGAAGTACAGAAATGACTTTAATGCTAAGCTGTACATGGATTTCTGTGGACCAATCAAATGAATAATAGACCATGAGATAGTAACAACTCGACTAACTCATTCTTTGTAACCGTTTCAATCTTTAATCTTTTTTGAACCGAAACATTTTTTTGTTAATAATATCTACAATATAGTCGGTACGATAATTGTTATTTAACAGTTGCCGTATGTTTCAAATACAGCATCGGTAACAAAAGCCCGTCTATCATCTGGTACAAACAGGCGTGTGTGTGTGTGTGTGTGTGTGTGTGTGTGTGTGTGTGTGTGTGTGTGTGTGTGTGTGTGTGTGTGTCCTTGTTTTTACAAGAATATATTTATACAGTTTTTATATTTTACACTATTGAAGCTGGCTAAATACATAAATATATTCTTGTAAAATACCAGTATTACTTACTAATATTGTTACGATGGTCTCACTGGTCGTCGTATGGTACAGTGGAAATAAAAAATAGAGACACCAATGAAATCACTAATTACCACCTTTAATGACTAAAAATAACAATTGAAATCAAAAAGATACTCTCATACAGTAAATCAAGTTAAATCTGCCCACACACAATTATAATGTCCTAGAGTTCCGCACTAATTATAACACAATAATCACCTTACACAACAACCACTTGATCTGCCCTGAATAAATCGCCACTTATAACTCTCTGACAAAGCCAGCCGCTGTTGCTTAAATACGTAGCTCAAGTGTTCCAGAAAAATGTTCCATAATTTGCGTCGTTATCAAGCACTTGAGAAGGCTAGAGGGAACTTGAATGCGGCCTTGACAGAGACACGCGCCTCCTCGGCTAGCCGAGAAACGTGTAACACGACACTCTCGACTGTTCGAGAGCGTTCCGCCGTTACACTGTGTGTGTGTGTGTGTGTGTGTGTGTGTGTGTGTGTGTGTGTGTGTGTGTGTGTGTGTGTGTGTGTGTGTGTGTGTGTGTGTGTGTGTGTGTGTGTGTGTGTGTGTGTGTGTGTGTGTGTGTGTGTGTGTGTGTGTGTTAAAACGTTCTCTGGTTATCTTTCGATCCCCAGTCTCTCTGTTCTGGTCTCTTTGCAAATATATTTATGTTATATTTCAAATATCTCTCCCCTATTTCAATGATGCTTCCTTGCGCCTTGCTTGTAGCTCAAGCTTCGTTTGGACCTCCCTACATTCTTCTCTTAATAGAATTAATGTTGATACTTGTTTGGATTTTATTTGTTTTCAACGGGGTTAAAGACCCTAATATTTCTCAATTTAATTCATTTCCTATTTTACTTTACTTGTTGCGTGTCGCGATCATCCTGGGGACCCGTTTCGAAAATAAGTTTCCGTTTCTTTTACTTTCTTTACTTTACCTTTCGGTACTTGTTTGCTACACCAGGTTGCTGCAATTGACTATATTTACATTCTACGGCGTTGAGTACTCGATATGTACACGATCAAGAACCCGAAATTTTGCTAAGAATTCTCTTACTAAACAGAATACACAAGGCTAAAAGCTAGTGTAGCATATTTATTTTAAGACCGACTTACGGTAATACAGCAGTTTTGCTCTGCATTTGTACAGTTATATTTAGGCGCTACATATGAGTTGTTATGGCATCGCATTAGGTGTTATTAAATTATGCCAGTGTACAAATAAATTGCAGTGATATGGTTTTAAACTGCATAACAGCAAAGTTTGCTCTAGTTTATGTAGGCGAAACGTGACTTGTATTATTAGACTATTCTGGTTGATAGTAGCCCTTGAGTGTCAAGTGCTTACAACTTACACACATGCACACAAACACATCGACTTCCTTTCATTTTTATTGAAGTAAATTATGTACTATATATTGTACTGCTGTTAAAATGCAACACAGTACATAAGAGGAAAATAATAAATTTTAAAAGAAAAAATATATAAATTTATTAGAATTGTAACATATGTTTGAAAATGTAAACAAAAACATTGTATCGACTCACCCATCAACATAGAGGTAGATGCCTATATGAGATAAAACAGTATAAAGATATATGTTATGAAAAGAATATATGAAATTTGAAATGAATATTATAATAAGAGGAAATAGTAAGAGAATGATCATATTATAAATACAAACTAGAATTCAGAATATTAGAAATAAAATAAATATATTTAATAAGAAGTAGAAAAGTTATATAAGTTTTTAAGAGGTATATGATAAAAAGATGTAACGAAGGTAGGGAATTATCAATGTGGCAAATATGTAAATTGTTAGAGATTGTTTTGGAGAGTGATGAAGAAAAAATGTATTAGTCTAATTTAATACCAAATACTATAAAGATGAAAGAGAGGAATTATGTAAAAGGAGTCTAAATTTATATCTAAGGAAAGTAACATGAGTAGTCTAATTTAATATTGAATACTATAAAGATGAAACTGAGGAATTATGTAAATAGAGTCTAATTTTTAATTCAATCAGAGTCACATTAAGAATATTAAATTATAATAACTGTTGTACATGGTAAAAGTAATGTAACTTGGAAAAGAAAATAAAGCAAAGGATTTTGAATAGTGATTCCAGAGTTTGATTATAATATCGAATAAATAAATAATAATACAAAAAATATAACAATATCCTGAATAGAACGACGACAGAAGAGGAAAATCTTGGACTGGAGAAGAGTTTCAGTGGCCCTAACGAATAATTAAGTGTTCAAAGGAGACATCGGTGTTGCAGTAATCTTGGAGAGCGGTATCCAGCGGTAAGAGCAATAAGAGATTCGTGTGAAGAAACAGATTGCCAAGCTGAATATTGCTGTTGAAGAAAGGTAAACAACAACCAGAAGTGAACCCGTGGCAGCTAGCAGAATTCAGAGACGGTTAAGTTACACTAATACGTTAGTTATTTTTTTTACATGGTTAATTACCAAAGTACTACCCATTAACTGAATCTGGGTTGGTTTAAAGAAAAGAATTTAATAGATATAATCGTAAATACGATCAAATAACTTAATAATCATTAACCCTGAGAAAAAGAGTTTCTTTACATGTACTGGTAAATAAAAAAATATAATAACAGTAGGTACAGATCTTTATTACAATACCTGTAATAAAAAAATAAACCAGTACAAAATACATATGCTGTAAATATGCAATATTCCTACTTTGTTCCTCCGACTTCACTGCTTTGCTCACCTGTGTTAGTTTACTGGCCTAATACAACATAAATACATAGCCTATATTTAGTACAAAGAACTTAACAAATATTCTGTGTTTTAGTACCTTTGTAGTACACAACAGTTTATAACAGTTTAATGTAACAGAGTAATATACATTCGTTGCGAAACGACGATTGTGTTTCGCAAACAAGCAAATGGGCCACAATAGAAATAAATGTTTTTTTATACGTATATTAGCATGTTGGTGGAAGGGCAGTTGAGGGTAAATATGTGAGAATGTGAGAGAAGTAGTGGGTATGTTACAGAGAGAGAGAGAGAGAGAGAGAGAGAGAGAGAGAGAGAGAGAGAGAGAGAGAGAGAGAGAGAGAGAGAGAGAGAGAGAGAGTGGAGTGTATGTAGGCTACTTAAATTTGTCCATATGTGAAGGGCAAAAGTGCGTGTGCGTGTACGCCATCTGAATAATGACCGAGTCAGAATGCCATATCCTATAACATCACATTTCCTGTGCTTCAAGGTTTCCCCTTTCTCTGTTCTAATTGTCCACGTCTCACATTCATATGCGAGTAGAGCCACGCTATGTTCAAATCTTCAGAATCTGATATGTCACTCTTCAGGAACCTCTTTCTTGTTTCCAGGGCTATTTATTTAGAAGGCGGTTCTTTCCATTTACTGTTAAATGCAACTTTAGTCTGTTCGATCCTACTCAAAATTTATCTCTTATTTTTTCCGTCTTTTGTGATTTTACTGCCTAAGTAGGTGAACTCTCTAAAGTCATCTATGTTTTTCCCGTTCAGCAATATGTATTCATGCTGGACTGTCCGTGTTTACTACAGACCATCACTTTGGTTTTGTTAACATTTATTCTGAAATTGCACTCTTTGCTTAAAACCTAATCCATTATTGTAACTGTTCACTCAAACTCCTGTTCACTTGCACCTATAATTACAATGTCGTCTCCAAATCTTAACATGTTAATTCTCTCTCCTTGCAATTTTACTCCAACAGCCGTTTGCCCATTTACTTTGTTTAGAGCCTCTTACACACACACACACACACACACATACACATATATATAAGTTATATATTCAAACACTTTTTGCTACAGTCCATTTCCTGATGTACGCGTATATATTATATTTAATTTTTATAATGAATTTACCTCAAGGAAAGAAATATATTGAGGTAAATTCATTATAAAAATTAAATATAATATATATATAGATATAAATTACAATGTAGCATGCAGGAGAGAGAATGCAACCCTGCCTTACACCTTTTCGAATGTTTGCTTCCTCTTCTGTTTTTCCAAAATTTATCAGCGCTGTCTCATTTTTATACAGCCGCCAAATTATTTGTCAACCCAGAAAATCTATCCTTGTGTCTTTCACTACTCTAAACATTTTTCCCAATTAACATTATCAAACACTTTCTCTGTATCCACAAACCCAAGGTATATTTGCTTCCATTTCTCCATTCTCCTCTCTAACGCCACTCTCAGAGCCAATATCGCTTCTCTCGTCCCTCCTTCTCGTCGAAACCCAAACCGGTCCTCCGTGAACATTTCTTCTATTTTCCTTTCTATTCTTCTATGAATGATCATTGTTAGGTGTTGCTACAAACAAGAAATATTTCAGTCCAAGTATTTAAAATCTATTGTTTATTGTGTTGCCTTTCAAGGGGGCTCATGATTCATATCCACTCCGGAGAAAACGATAAATTCTTGTCTGAGATCTAGATTTTCAACTGAAATCTGTCATTAATCTGTTTTATATAAAAGAATTTGTAATTTGTCTTTGTGTTTACGACAACTGTCGTTTATAATCTGATTATAAAATTAGATTTTGTGGTATCTTTACATAGTACCCTTCTGTCTACCTTTTTAGCGCCCAGAGCTTCATTGCCATCGAACCACTGTGTAGATGTCAATAGGTTAGGTATTCATGCAGATGACGCTTGAATTTACATATGAACCAATCAACCGTATCATCGGATATGTTTTTTTGCACGTCACAGATTCTAAGTTAGATTTCCATGTTACCTCTTCCATTTTTAAAATAAATTATTTCACATTTCGTCATATAGAAGGACAGACATTGCCTCTTCGGTTCTACGGTTGTCATTGTCATCAGTATTAAATAGCAATTAACGTGCCTATTGAATGTTAATCGGTAGACACACAGTACCGTCGCCATCTAACAACAATATGTTATTTACATTACATAAGAGTGTTGATAAGAGATTATCTTTCCGCATGATGTATAGTGCTTTTATAAGCTAATTAGACAAGCTACTTGAAATATTGCCAGAGACTATTGTCCGATACTAACATATTTCTATGATACTATATCATACTATACTATGATATTTCATCTCATAACAAGCATTGACGTGAGTATAGTTACCATAAAGGTTTTAAAAAACTTAATAAATATTTACTACTACTACTACTACTACTACTACTACTACTACTACTACTACCACCACCACCACTACTACAGTACTACTACTACTACTATTACTTGGGCATTGTAATGCCTTACGCCTATTGGTTTCCAGGCTCAGCAGTCTTGCATCGGTAGGTGCAGGCTGTCATCGTACCTCACCCCCTTCATGAAAATCGGTAAACAAGGTTTAAGGAGTAACTTACTTATAATAATTAATTAACTTAATTAATAATTCCAACGAAAATATGTTGAAATAAAAACCTTATCAAATAGGATGGTTCAGATACGTTGATCCAAATTCATTACGATGAGCCGTTATTTATTTTTACTTAAAACGGTTATTATTTTTATTCCATCGTTTTAAATGACCGAAATGCCCCAAAAGACGTTCCTTCTGGGGGACTCTTCCATCTACACTACTGGCGCTCTCATTCAGAAATCTATTTATAACACTTTCAACCACTCTTCAGGTCGTTTATTCAGCTTCATGTTTCCTCAGTCATATAATACAATACTTTTAAATACTACATTTATTATTATTTTTTTTTAGATAATTATTTTGATCATAAGATCAAGTTCATGGATCCTATTATTTCCTATCTCTCATTCTGTTGTTACTGGAGTTCATATTCATTGTTTGAGCAAATTTCTATATACTTTTACAATGTCAAGCGTTGATTTTGTTTGTTTGTACGTTGATTTTGTATCTTCTGTATTTTAAATATTATATTAGTGTTTTGTTTTAAAATTATTATTATTTCTTTCCGTGATGTTTTCTATTTCAAGGTTCAGGAAGGAAGGAATTTTTTAGTTCTTTACCAATTATTGCATTGTCGAGACTAAGCTTTCTTCTTCTTACTTGGTTTGGATATACATTACAATATTTTATAATTTTTAATTTATTACTTTATACAGCTTTTTTACATTTACAAACTAATTTAAATACAGTTCTTTCTCAGTGACTAACATTATTTTGTTGTTTTACAATTACCAGTACCTTATAAAATTTATTATAATGCCAGTTTTATATAAAGCCTGTGATCACTTGATTAGGCATGTTTTTTTAATTCTGTTTTACCAATTACTTTAACATTTAATAAATTATAATTTACAGAATATGGAGTTTACAATTTTTCACATATAGTTTGAAGCTATTAATCTACAGCTTTTATATATACATTCGTTACTCTTAAACATAACCAATACTAATATTTTAAGTAATTTTATTCAATTTCTAACTATGAACCCAATATGGCTGACAGTCTTATTGCTTCTTTAAAAACAGGCGTTTATAATTTTTAAAAATTTACTTATTTTGTTAGGGATTATGTACTGTTGAAATCACAGCAGTACTATATAAATATATATGTAAATCTTCGTGTGGTATTTAAAACTTTTTGCCTCCATTCTTCCCTTTTAATAGCTATCGTGCTTCACTGTGTATCGTAATATTTTGCACAATCCATAAAGTATTTCAGCCACCCGAATATATTGCATCAGACTAGAGGATTACGATTACTGCATTTGAATCTTATCGGTCATTGTTAACTGGCAATACATTGTGACCGATAACGCCGAAATGCATTATACTGGTTTATTTTCTGTTACTATAGGTAACACCTATAGATAGGTGTGTAACTACAGCAAAAACACTTATAAACCTTAGGGAATGTATATTACAAAAAATTTGCCGGATTTTTCTAACACCATGATGAGCAATTAGTCACGTTGGAACTAACATTTTAATAAGATTTATGAGCAATTTGTCTGAATATAAATATTAGTAAAACTGAACTGAACAACATTGACTGCTGAAAAACTTAACAAATTCCTTAAAATATTAGAAATTGAATTTTCTGGGAATTTTTAACAGTTGTTGGACATCAAGCAATGAAAAATTAAGAATAATTTTCCAGGCCGTATGTGAAGTAAAATAAAATAAAAAATAAGTAGGCTATATGTGTAGGCTTATAAATAAGCGTATGCGGGTATGTAATATATGTACTTGCGTAGAAAATTGCTATTTCACATTTCGTTTTTAGTAATTATGCTTTTCTAAGTAAATTTTACCTTATTAAAGTTTCAATTCTTGAGGAATTTAGCAGAGGAATATGGCTTGGTGCTATCTCGACAAAAAACAAAAGTAACGGCTTTTAGAAGGAAATATGCATTAACGACAAAGATGGAAACTTCTTGGAGCAGGTGTCCAGTTTTAATTATCTTGAATGCGAAATATCTCCTGCAGTTGATTGCGATGTCGAAAATAAACTTAATAAATTTAAGCATATATGTGGGGCAATCAAAAGAACCTTAAAATACAAAACTAGAAAAGTAACTAAGCTTAAGTTTTATAAGACTGTGGCTATACCGGTGGCGCTGTATGGAAGTGAGTCATGTGTACTTTCACAGAGAGACAGAGGGAAGGTTACATCAGCAGAAATGAAATTTCTCAGGTTAGTCAAACGATGCACTTTACGAGACAGAATAAGTAATGCACAGATAAGGCGATAATTACGAATTTTTAAATTACAGGTAGATTTACGGAATACAAGGCCAACTGGTGTAAGCACTTGGGAAGAAAGTAGCAAGATCGCCTTCCCAAACTTGCTTTGAATGATAAACCCACAGGGTATCGTAGTGTGGTTCGTCCGACGACGAGATGGTTTCCGGAACAAGCAGTGCAGCCTATCCGTGAAGTGGAGATGATGATTATGATGATGATGATGATGATGAAGTTTAAATAAAGTGAAGTAACTGTTACAAACTTATTGTAATTAGTAAATACGTTTTACCGCGTTGCATTACAGACTTTAGTTTGTATTTTTAATTTTAATTTTGTATGTTTTTTAACACCGCCCGTATATACGCACATGTGAATAAATAATTTTTTATATTTCCAAAACAATCCTAGAATTTCTAAATTTGTTCTAATTTTTAGTTTTTGTCGATACGGAATGCGTATTGATTCGGTTTGATCCCTCGTTGAATTTCGCTTTTTTCCCGAAAGATTTTCTACAAAGAATTCCATTGTAGGGCATCAAGGAGAAATCAGCGTGAAGATGAAAAGATATTGATCTGCCGCAGGCTCGCAGAAACCCTTTGGGATAATCAAAATTTAGGACGGGACTAAACCCAAAACAACACACCAAGAGACACACAAACATATATCACATCTCATACATTTATACAACGGTAATTTTATTATAAGTTTTAAGTGGGAGGTCTAGACAGCCTTATCAGCACTATTTATTTTTACTACTTATATAAATTTATGAATGTATTTTGTATTTTATACTTCTATACTTTTTTAAAACACTTTGAAGTCTTGACTACATTTTATGTTCGAAAACGTATTTTTATAAAGAGAAAAATAACGATATTATTATTTATTATTATTATTATTATTATTATTATTATTATTATTATTATTATTATTACGTATTATTATTATTATTATGTCTGGTGGTACACCTGTCTGATTAAATTATCGTGACTCCACTTTCAAAGTGGAAGCGTCATTCTATGATTACAGGGACCTAGACAGATGACCACATGCCGGCTCGGTAGTCGTGGATGAGTATCCTTACGTTCGCAAGGATGGACAGAGGGAGACAATTACATTACATTATTAATAGCAGTATTATTATAATACTGTTGTTATTACAGCATAAAATATATAGTATATAATTGTAACAACAAATATATTGTAATACAAAATATTAAATCGATCCGCTAATTTAAAAAAACGGTGGTTTATTTGAGGTATAATTCTACAAGAACACGTGATGTTCATGTGCGTTCAGCTCAACGCAAAAATAAGGAAATAAGATTAGACTTAATTCGTTAATAATTTGTTTAGTATTAACGGTGATAAGATTAGCAGTTTGACTCACAGTGCTTAGGCGTCTACAAAAATTATCTCGGTCCAAGATATTACAGACCTAAATTTGGAAAGAGATTGTGTCCAGAAGGTCAAGTAAAGACCGGCTGCTGAAATCGAGCGAGACAGACGAGTCTGTACCGTTTGACTTTGACCTGTTCTATTCACGAGAGCCGTATGTGATGATGCATGCACATATTGCACATACAGCGCTCAAGTTACCACATACGGAATTGTTTTAAATTCATCTACCGTTAAAGTTATGAATCGACGGATCGTCACGTGATTTGTACGTGGATATTATTCCTATTACGACAATTTACCCTCGCCTGTGTGGATGAACATTATTTGAACGAGCGAAGCGAGCCCTCAGTGTTAATTCAACCGTTTGGGATTTATCTGTCTTTCTATCTACCTTTTGGAGAACGTCGCACGATAACGTTTTAATGCATTAACCGATATTCGTAAAACTTTAAAATTGCCATGCATCTCCATTTTATCTCACAGAGTCCTATAATTTTGAGATCGATCCCCCCATAGAGCCAAAAAAAAAATAGAGGAGCGAAAGGCAAAACCGTGAGAGGTCAAAATTTTGAAAAAAACGCAAAAATCTGTGTATGATATGGAAAGGAAAATTGCAACCAAAATCTGAATGTAGCGTTTGGTTTTGTAAATTTCAAAATTTAAGAACATCAGGATCTAAAAAGTGGGACGAAATTTTTATAAAATCGCAAAAATCTTGTGTGGTATCAAATTAACGAGACTTTTAACAAAAATCTGAATATAGTGTACAGTTTTTTGTAAAGTCAAAGTTTTACGATACCAGGACTAAAAAACGAATGAAACATTTGAAAAAACTCTAAAATTCAGCCAAGTGTCAGACTAAAGGGAATTTGTATCAAAATCCGAATGTAGTTATGCTATGAAACTGTTTAAGTTTAGAGTTACCACAGGCCAAAAACAGAACACAAGTTTTAACAATTTTCTAAAAGTCTATGAAAGGGGATCAAGTTATGATGACTTTTATTCAAAATTAAACTCGGTATTTTTAATAATTTGACAGAATTAATATTTTCAACATTTCTTGCAAATTCTGGATCGCACCAGAAAGGCTGTAAGCTATGTTTACAAAAAAAAAGAGCTATATTTTGTTACTAAATAATAAACCTCTGCTGAACAGTCCCTAAAGGACCAAGGCATACCGCGCGGCTTTTGTGTTTAGTGTGACGGTTGCATGGCCATGAAAACCCGTCGCCATCATATTTTGTTATTAGTTATGTATATTTGCAAAAATTAGGCCTTTATGATGTAAGCGTATGTATATATGTATATATCTGTGGAACACATATAAACTTAAAAGCTAGGATTAAATTATTTACCATTTATGTATTACCTATAGTTATAAATTTAAATACAAAACCCAATGCGATAGTTTGGAACTAAGTTGATTATATGTCGTATTATATGCTTTACGTAACAATTGTTATTTTACTAAAAAAAATCGGTATGGAGAACCATACATGACTTCCATATTTTAAGATTTATATTTAAAATCATTTTCGAAATGAAATATTACCATAGAAACTACTTCTTTCTACTTACTGCTTCAGCCTTAACCACAGTACTGTGGTCACTAACGTATACCACCTCACGTTATCGCACTCGATTTTCACTGATGATGGCAGTTGATGGCATTGCCAAAATGTCTGGTTTTGTAGAAAACATTGGACTACGGCCAAATATCCCGGGAAGGAATTTTAACAAAAACTACTTCTTTGTTGCCGATAACGTTGTACACATATATATCAGTGGCGAAGTTACATGGAGGCAATTGAGGCAATGCCTACCCTAACAAATTCTGTAGAATAAAAATTATAAATACGTATGAACTACATAACGTAAAGATTATACATTGTTACTGCGACTGTCAAATTTATTAAACCGAAACGTGCTTTATTGAGCGACAGCTAGATGGTGACAGGTGAGATTCGGCATAGTTCGTTTAAAGCGAATGAGGCAACCTGAACTTGCCTCAGCGTTTTTTGTACATCGTATGTAAGCAATGTAGTGGTGTGATAGGGAAGTGTAGGGAGGGGGGATTGTCCCGCGCTGTACACATAGAGCGTTGAGGCATGCCTCACTTCTGTGGTCCAAACAGTTAAGTTAAAGCGCCTGTGTTGTTTCTAAGTGTTTATTTTATGCGGTTATTAAAAGTGTCACTGTTATTCCGCTGAACTAACAGATGATCAAGATTGTTATTTGAATTATTTGTAACATTAAACATATATATAGAAACTAATCAAGTTTAAAAATTTGAAGTTCAATCAGTTGTATTATTGTGTATGACTAATACAAGGATTGTTCAATAGACACACGTATAGAGCTGTAAAGCATTTTTTATTCAACGATTTTAAAAGAAGTCTCCAATAACATTAAGACATGAGTTCCACTGTTGCGCTAACCTGTAGATTCCCTGCTAGTAAAATTCTTACGGCTGTTTGTGGAACCATTCGGTTACAGCAAACTCTACCTCAGCGTCCGATTTAACCCACCGTCCTTTTAGTGATTTCTTAAAAAAAATTTAAGATAAGATTTTTGCCTACCCATTCATTAACTACTAGCTTCGCCAGTAAGCAAACTGATGTCCATTTTTTCGGCTTGCACGCGTTATGTTGGTGTGGGTTTCGGCACTTTCCATTTAAAAAGCGTGCAAACGTAAGAAAATAAACATGAGTGAGGCCAGAAATAACGTGAATTGTGTGTGTGTGTGTGTGTGTGTGTGTGTGTGTGTGTGTGTGTGTGTGTGTGTGTGTGTGTGTGTGTGTGTGTGTGTGTGTGTGTGTGTGTGTGTGTGTGTGTGTTACCTGCCTTTTTATTGCCGTATTAAATGAAAAATATTATATTACATTAAAATGAAAAAATTTTAATTTTATTGCCTGGCAACAAAATTATTTTATTTTTAACAATTACCATTGTTTCAAAAAGTTTAAATAAATTTTCAAGTACTTTACTCTTGTTAAAACGTAAAAGGTTGCAGGTAAACTACCCCTTCCCCTTAACCGAGCTTCACCAAAATCTAAAGTCCTTGAGACCTCTACAATTCAGGGACGTATGCAAAACATTATTTGATTCTGTTTGAATTTGCGGCTGTTATCGTTGCCATAGCAAATACGCTTGATAAAAAAACGTTGCAGGTAAACTACCCCTTCCCCTTAACCGATCTTCACCAAAAACAAAAGGTCTTGAGTACTCTACAAATCAGGACTGTATGCAAAACATTATTTGATTCTGTTTGAATTTGCGGCTGTTATCGTTTGCCATAGAAAATACCCTTGTTAAAAAAACGTTGAAGGTAAACTACCCCTTTCCCTCAACCGATTTTCACCAGAAACAATAGGTCTTGAGAACTCTACAATTTAGGGCTGTATGCAAATAATCTTTTGATTCTGTTTGAATTTGCGGCTGTTATCGTTTGCCATAGGAAATACCCTTGTTAAAACATAAAACGTTACAGGTAAACTACCCCTTTCCCTTAACCGATCTTCACCAAAAACAATAGGTCTTGAGAACTCTACAATTCAGGGCTGTATACGAAACATTATTTAATTCTGTTTGAATTTGCGTCTGTTTTTTTCATGTTTTGAGTGTAGTACAATCAGAATCTGCAATAATCTCGAACACGATTTTTTTTTGCCATCACCATACTTCCATTCCTTAAGAAATATGGAAGTAAATATCGGTATGGAGAACCATACATGACTTCCATATTCTAAGATTTATTTTTAAAATCATTTTCGAAATGAAATATTACCATAGAAACTACTTCTTTCTACTTACTGCTTCAGCCTTAACCACAGTACTGTGGTCACTAACATATACCACCTCATGTTATCACACTCGATTTTCACTGATGATGGAAGTCAATGGCATTGCCGAAACGTCTGGTTTTGTAGAAAACATTGGACTAAGGCCAAATATCCAGAGAAGGAATTTTAACAAAAACTACTTTTTTGTTGCCTATAACGTTGTACACACACACACACATATATATATATATATATATATATATATATATATATATATATATATAAAATATGCATAAAATTAATGGCTTGTATAAGTTAATGATTGATCTCCATTAAATAGTGCTCAAGTTTCCAAAGTTTTAATATTATGATGTCCGTAATTAAAACATCAGAGCAGGTTTAGTGTGTATGAGGGTTCACCGTGGACAAAAATTTTCAACATTTCCTATTGAGCGTTGCTTAGAATAAATCTGCGAATCTACAGTGTACGTTTCACAGAACAAACACGCGGAAAAGAAGGAGCGCTCCGAAGTCACTCATGGACCCTCAGCATCTTGCAGAGGGTTCATTCCCTAAAGACGAAAAGTCTGTCTATGAATCGTTCCTCTGTAAACACGTGCAGTTACACTGCTCAGCGATCCACAGGAAGCAAATCGCTATCCACGCTGGACACTTTTTCGGCTTGCATGCGTTATGTTGGTGTGGGTTCGGCACTTTCCATTTAAAAACCGTGCAAATGTAAGAAAATAAACATGAATGAGGCCAGAAATAACGCGAATTGTGTGTGTGTGTGTGTGTGTGTGTGTGTGTGTGTGTGTGTGTGTGTGTGTGTGTGTGTGTGTGTGTGTGTGTGTGTGTGTGTGTGTGTGTGTGTGTGTGTGTGTGTGTGTGTGTGTGTGTGTGTGTGTGTGTGTGTGTGTGTGTGTGTGTGTGTGTGTCTTCCCTGCCTTTTTATTGCGGTAGTGATAATGATAAAATGGAAACGTAAACAGTACATAACTGAGATATGCTTGCCTGCCACGCACGATATATTTTCTCTTATACATGACTAGCAGAATACCCGTGCTTCGCTACGGAGTTTCACGTTGTACGTAATGAAAATGTTAGTTTAATTAATTAAGTTTAAGTAAAGTAGGCTTCTTAAAAATAAATAGCTGTTCCCCACAACTTCGTTCGCGTGGTCTTCAATTTAATGCGATAATATATTTAGAACAGAATCTATTCTATTGGGTTGCCATAGTAACCAGATCTAATAGTTTTTTAAGACCGCAAAGGACCCCCAAGAGGATCGTATCGAAAATAAACACCTGTCCTATGTTGGTTCTCCCGTTGCGTAAAATATTTGTGCCAAGTTTGGTTGAAATCGGTCCAATGGTTTAGGTGGAGACGTGGAAGACCCCAAAGGATCGTATCGAAAAAAAACACTTGTCCTATGTTGGTTCTCCCTTTGCGTAAAATATTTGTGCCAAGTTTGGTTGAAATCGGTCCAGTGGTTTAGGAGGCGAAGTGGAAGACCCCAAAGAACCCCCAAAAGGACCCCATCGAAAAAACACCTATCCTATGTTGGTTCTCCCGTTGTGTAAAATATTTGTGCCAAGTTTGGTTGAAATCGGTACAGTGGTTTAGGAGGAGATGTGGAAGAAACCTTCGCGGACGTGCGCACAACAACTCACCGAAGTTTCATCGCAATCGGATGAATGGTATAGGAACGCATACGGGACAAACAAAGAAACATTCATTTTTATATATAAGATGTAAACTATACCACTTACTTGACATAAACCGTGGTAGCTAAGCTAATGTACAACATATATGTATTAATTATACACATAAATGTTCCTCGATAGACACTCTATCTATTGGCGAAAACTTGAATAAAATCCGTTCAGTACTTCCTGAGATTATCGATTTCAAACACAGAGAGAAAACGCACCGACTTTACTTTATACTATGTACAGATTTACATTAAAATGAAAAAATTATAATTTTATTGCCTGGCAACAAAATTATTTTATTTTTAACAATTACCATTGTTTGAAAAAGTTTAAATGAATTTTCATGTACTTTACTCTTGTTAAAACGTAAAAGGTTGCAGGTAAACTACCCCTTCCCCTTAACCGATCTGCACCAAAATCAAAAGGCCTTGAGTCCTCTACAATTAAGTGACGTATGCAAAACATTATTTGATTCTGTTTGAATATGCGGCAGTTACCGTTCGTCATAGAAAATACGCTTGATAAAAAAAGCGTTGTAGGTAAACTACCCCTTCCCCTTAACCGATCTTCACCAAAAACAATAGGTCTTGAGTACTCTACAAATCACGGCTGTATGCAAAACATTATTTGATTCTGTTTGAATTTGCGGCTGTTATCGTTTGCCATAGAAAATACCCTTGATAAAAAACGCTGCAGGTAAACTACCCCTTTCCCTTAACCGATCTTCACCAAAAACCATAGGTCTTGAGAACTCTACAATTCAGGGCTGTATACGAAACATTATTTAATTTTGTTTGAATTTGCGGCTGTTATCGTATGCCAAAAAAAAAATTTCCCTTGATAAAAAAAAACCGTTGCAGGTAAACTACCCCTTTCCCTCAACCGATCTTTACCAAAAACAATAGGTCTTGAGAACTCTACAATTCAGGGCTGTATACGAAACATTATTTAATTTTGTTTGAATTTGCGGCTGTTATCGTATGCCAAAAAAAAATTTCCCTTGATAAAAAACAACCGTTGCAGGTAAACTACCCCTTTCCCTCAACCGATCTTCACCAAAAACAATAGGTCGTGAGTACTCTACAAATCAGGGCTGTATGCAAAAAATTATTTGATTCTGTTTGAATTTGCGGCAGTTATCGTTTGCCATAGAAAAAAAATCTACAGACACACACAGACACACAGACAGACACACACACAGACACTTTTCGGTAAACGACTTTTTTTCATGTTTTGAGTGTAGTAGAATCAGAATCTGCAATAATCTCGAACACGATTTTTTTTGCCATCACCATACTTCCATTCCTTAAGGAATATGGAAGTAAAAACAGTCGAATAATCGCGGTCTTTATAATTTTTCTGATACTTTAAAAATGAAAATATACTTGACTTCTAATATTGAAATTTACCTAATAATAAACGTATTTACTTATAAATAGTGAATGAGCTCTGCAGCTAAGAGAGCTTACTAGTTTGCATAGCTGTTACAGGTAGATCTAGAACCATGCGCCATACGCCAGATGTATAGGGCCGCCACTCTTGACTGCTGGGAGCTATGACCGTTTCCTTGTTATCATCATATGGTGTTATGGTGTTCTCTGTATGGCAGGTATCCAGACACTATTGCCGTCTCGATCTGTGCCTATTCCCCCCTTCATTATTCATCTCTTCGTAAGATACCCTACGTTTTATGTCATCCAAGAGCTTAAATCTTCCCTTCATCGCTTCTCTCATTCCACCGTTCCTTCAAACGCCGTTGTTAGTAGTCCATTTCCCCTCAAAATATATGAAATCCAGTTTCCCTTCCTCATCTGTATCCCAGACGCATTCTTCCTTCCTTGATTCCTCTTCATCGCTTATCTTATTCATCACCCTCACTGCTTCCATATTTACGATTCCAACACCTCAATCGTATCTCTATGCCCTTTTTTATTGCCCATATCTTTGGCCCATAATGTAGCATATATAGCAGAAGCTGTGCTCTCAGAGGATCAGTTTGAATTCGACGAAGAATCGAGGAACCATATAACCAATATTAGCCCTAAAATTATTTATAGAGAAAAGGATACAGAGGAAATCATAGCAGCATTCATAGCATCCATAGGTACAGAGAAAGTTTTTGCCTGTGTAAAATGGGATAAAAGTTTGAGGCTCTGAAGGGTGTAGAAATAGACTATAGAGGCCGATGAGTAACATGGAATCTTTACAAACTAAACATATGTTATTGATGGAACAAGAAGACGTGGTGAATCGGAAAGGCATCCGACAAGGATGTGTTTTATCGCCCATTATCTTTAACCTGTATACAGAAGAGACACTTAAAAATGTCAGGGAAGAATAACACGGTGTAATAAATACGTGGTGAAAGGATAGATATATTAAGACATGCTGACGATATTACTAGCTGAGAGCGAAGAGGGTCTTGAGACCATGTTAATTAGGATGGATAAGATTATGACGGAAGTACGTATAGGTAGACCTATACAGTATGAAAATAAATCTAAAACAAAGGTAATGGCCTGCGACAAACAACAATAAGTTAAAATACGAATTAGCGTGGGTAATGAACCTCTTGAACAAGTAGATTCATTCGCTTGTGTAGGAAGTAAGTTAACTAAAGATGGCCAGAGTTATGTAGAAGTAGAAAGAGAATTGCCCAAATAAAAAGCGACTTCAACAAAAAGAAAAAAATCTTAACTTTCAAAAGTAACAGTCTTGAAATTAATAAAAGATTTCTTAAATCATGCATGTGGAGTATAGCCTTATATGGTTGAGAAACGCAAACCCTAGGGAAGGGATGAGAAAGCGAGGAAGCCGTAGTCATTTGTGATATGGTGCTACAGGCGCATGCTAAAAATTAAACGGCCTGATAAGATGACAAATGAGGAAGTTCTTAGAAGAATGGGTGAGAAGGGAAGCATGTGGAAATCCATTGTAAACAGAAGAGTCCAGCTTAATGGGCATTTAATTAGATATGAGGAACTCCTGAAAACAATAATAGACGGACGTGTGAAAGAGGAAAGATCTAGGGAGAAGACCCACGATTACGACGTATGGAACAGATTAAGAAAGACGTAAGATGCAAGAGCTATGACGAGATGTAAAGAAAGGCGGAAAAAGATGAAAGTGGATAAATGCTACTAACTGAAGTGCTGCCAACCAATCTTCGGATTGGTCACCAGAGAAGAAGAAGGATCTCTGACCTATAAAGTAAATCTTCATCAGTCCCTTCCTTAGGTCCAAGTTAATTCTACTACACAAAATGCCTTCATTCTTTTTCGAACAATCTTGTTTTTCCTTCATTTAATTTCATTCCGAACAACCCCTTCTAATTTTAGTAACACTCTTTGCATACTTACTGCCTCGCCTCATACTCTTAAAGCACTATGTCATCAGCGAATCGTAAATAATTTATTTTTATTCCCGAAATCAAAATAATTACAATGTTGAAATTGTTCCTATTACAATGTTGTTTTATACTTTTACTCAATCGAATTTACTGTTTATTATATGTACTAAACATAGAGAAAAGTCAACAACAAAGAACGTCCTTGTCCCTCTCCCCTTCCAAGGAATAAAAAATTAATACTAATTAAAACCAATATAAATCTTTTGGGTGAGCTGTTTGTGTTAAAAGTTCATTAAAGTTTTTACTAGCCGTGAAAAATGAATGACAGATTACTTAGAAAGAATTAATTACCTAGAAATAATGACAGATTCCAGACTGGCCAATGAAGTCTGGAAAGACAAACCTATAGGACACAAGTGTGTGTGTAGACCCAGGAAGAGATAGCTGGAGGATTTTTTAAGGCGGAACAGGCAGCACCTTGCCTATGCCATGTTTTGTAAAAGAAGAAGAAGATGATGATGATGAAAAATTAATGAGGCTTCGGGAAAAATATATGTATCTTGTGGTCCCTAACAAAAATCGACAATTAACAAAACAAATGTTAGTCAAAGATAATTTACCTGCCAACGTATTTACAGGGGTTCAAATCGTATAATACAAATGATATAGGCCTACTTTTGCTTACCCAGAGCGCCTACTTGAAAGTCCACTGAAGGTAAATTCGCCACTAATACGTGTATGTGCTAACCGACCTCTCTCTACGTGAAATTAATTCCTCGAATCTGTATTGGAAATGTTACGAGGTTGTTTCTTTAGAAATAACAGACAACAAACAAGGTGAACAAAAACCGCTCTTATTACGAGCGTAGTCAAAAATCGGTTTACATAATGTACAGGAATTGTCTTATGCTTACGTAACGTGTTTGCCGATAAAACGCGAAAACCTTTGCAGAAATCACTGATAATTAGCATTGTATTGCCAGGCGTGTTGCAACTGTGTGTGCGTTTACGTTTGACATTTAACTTTATCGATGTTTTTTTTACGCGTAAATACGCGTCAGTTTCCAATCAATGGTAAACAGGCGTATGAAAAAGTGGCATTTCCATTCGTTTCGAATTATACACTGTCAAAGTTTCGCAAGTGGCACAGTATGTCATCACACACAATAAGCGGGTAGGACGTTAAGCAGATACAAGAGAAAAAAGTCTCTCCCTGAACTTGAGCAGTGAGGCTCCATACCTGACTTTTTTATCTTATCACCGCCACGAAATCAAGGTATACTTCCAGGATTGGGTACTAGGATCTCATGCCGAATGGAAGAGAAAGACCACAAATGTTATTTGTTGATAATCCCAATGAGTGGCATAACTCAAGGGGGTGGCCAAGAAGATCCCCCCAGAGCTATTAAAAATTTCAGTGAACTTCCATAATCAATTGACTAGGCCTATTTCTAAGCCAGTTTCGAGTGTTAAAATAAGGCTTGTAAATAATTATTTGGTAAGAATATTGAACGTTCTCATTTTTCCTGAGGAAAATGGGGAGTCCAACCTTTAAACTAGTCTCAGCTCCCCCCCAAAAGCTATCTCATCCCACCAGGAACTAGTCTCACTCCCGCCCCCAAGGAGCAGCTTCTATTACGCCAGTGGTCCCAATAGGCCAAAGATGCAGGATTCACAGTCACGCTTTGATTTGATTAGCGCACGATGCACTTACATGTAAGAAGGAGTAACTGAATACGTGCTTGAATGCTTCTGAAAGATTGTTTGAGATAAGACAAATTTAGTCTGATATTCCAACAACATTATTTGCTTACCATAATGGGGAATCGTTCCGTTTAATAGAACTGTAACAAGGCGTAATCTTACTCCAGACTCTGTCGCCATTAACAGTCTATTGAGCATGCGAAATACTACCTCACCGTGAGAAACAAACACACAAAACAGAGTAAGAAATTAAAACAAACAGATAAAGTACGTTTAGTAGTGTACACAAAGAGCAACACTTCCCATATACGTATGTAACACAGCTTGCCATCATGTAACAAGCCGCTTTGCTTAAACACACAAGACAGAGTAAGAAATTAAAACAAACAGATAAAGTACGTTTAGTAGTGTACACAAAGAGCAACACTTCCCATATACGTATGTAACACAGCTTGCCATCATGTAACAAGCCGCTTTGCTTAAACACACAAGACAGAGTAAGAAATTAAAACAAACAGATAAAGTACGTTTAGTAGTGTACACAAAGAGCAACACTTCCCATATACGTATGTAACACAGCTTGCCATCATGTAACAAGCCGCTTTGCTTAAACACACAAGACAGAGTAAGAAATTAAAACAAACAGATAAAGTACGTTTAGTAGTATACACAAAGAGCAACACTTCCCATATACGTATGTAACACAGCTTGCCATCATGTAACAAGCCGCTTTGCTTAAACACACAAGACAGAGTAAGGAATTAAAACAAACAGATAAAGTACGTTTAGTAGTGTACACAAAGAGCAACACTTCCCATATACGTATGTAACACAGCTTGCCATCATGTAACAAGCCGCTTTGCTTAAACACACAAGACAGAGTAAGCAATTAAAACAAACAGATAAAGTACGTTTAGTAGTGTACACAAAGAGCAACACTTCCCATATACGTATGTAACACAGCTTGCCATCATGTAACAAGCCGCTTTGCTTAAACACACAAGACAGAGTAAGCAATTAAAACAAACAGATAAAGTACGTTTAGTAGTGTACACAAAGAGCAACACTTCCCATATACGTATGTAACACAGCTTGCCATCATGTAACAAGCCGCTTTGCTTAAACACACAAGACAGAGTAAGCAATTAAAACAAACAGATAAAGTACGTTTAGTAGTGTACACAAAGAGCAACACTTCCCATATACGTATGTAACACAGCTTGCCATCATGTAACAAGCCGCTTTGCTTAAACACACAAGACAGAGAAAGCAATTAAAACAAACAGATAAAGTACGTTTAGTAGTGTACACAAAGAGCAACACTTCCCATATACGTATGTAACACAGCTTGCCATCATGTAACAAGCCGCTTTGCTTAAACACACAAGACAGAGTAAGGAATTAAAACAAACAGATAAAGTACGTTTAGTAGTGTACACAAAGAGCAACACTTCCCATATACGTATGTAACACAGCTTGCCATCATGTAACAAGCCGCTTTGCTTAAACACACAAGACAGAGTAAGCAATTAAAACAAACAGATAAAGTACGTTTAGTAGTGTACACAAAGAGCAACACTTCCCATATACGTATGTAACACAGCTTGCCATCATGTAACAAGCCGCTTTGCTTAAACACACAAGACAGAGTAAGCAATTAAAACAAACAGATAAAGTACGTTTAGTAGTGTACACAAAGAGCAACACTTCCCATATGCGTATGTAACACAGCTTGCCATCATGTAACAAGCCGCTTTGCTTAAACACACAAGACAGAGTAAGCAATTAAAACAAACAGATAAAGTACGTTTAGTAGTGTACACAAAGAGCAACACTTCCCATATACGTATGTAACACAGCTTGCCATCATGTAACAAGCCGCTTTGCTTAAACACACAAGACAGAGTAAGCAATTAAAACAAACAGATAAAGTACGTTTAGTAGTGTACACAAAGAGCAACACTTCCCATATACGTATGTAACACAGCTTGCCATCATGTAACAAGCCGCTTTGCTTAAACACACAAGACAGAGTAAGCAATTAAAACAAACAGATAAAGTACGTTTAGTAGTGTACACAAAGAGCAACACTTCCCATATACGTATGTAACACAGCTTGCCATCATGTAACAAGCCGCTTTGCTTAAACACACAAGACAGAGTAAGGAATTAAAACAAACAGATAAAGTACGTTTAGTAGTGTACACAAAGAGCAACACTTCCCATATACGTATGTAACACAGCTTGCCATCATGTAACAAGCCGCTTTGCTTAAACACACAAGACAGAGTAAGCAATTAAAACAAACAGATAAAGTACGTTTAGTAGTGTACACAAAGAGCAACACTTCCCATATACGTATGTAACACAGCTTGCCATCATGTAACAAGCCGCTTTGCTTAAACACACAAGACAGAGTAAGCAATTAAAACAAACAGATAAAGTACGTTTAGTAGTGTACACAAAGAGCAACACTTCCCATATACGTATGTAACACAGCTTGCCATCATGTAACAAGCCGCTTTGCTTAAACACACAAGACAGAGTAAGCAATTAAAACAAACAGATAAAGTACGTTTAGTAGTGTACACAAAGAGCAACACTTCCAATATACGTATGTAACACAGCTTGCCATCATGTAACAAGCCGCTTTGCTTAAACACACAAGACAGAGTAAGCAATTAAAACAAACAGATAAAGTACGTTTAGTAGTGTACACAAAGTGCAACACTTCCCATATACGTATGTAACACAGCTTGCCATCATGTAACAAGCCGCTTTGCTTAAACACACAAGACAGAGTAAGCAATTAAAACAAACAGATAAAGTACGTTTAGTAGTGTACACAAAGAGCAACACTTCCCATATACGTATGTAACACAGCTTGCCATCATGTAACAAGCCGCTTTGCTTAAACACACAAGACAGAGTAAGCAATTAAAACAAACAGATAAAGTACGTTTAGTAGTGTACACAAAGAGCAACACTTCCCATATACGTATGTAACACAGCTTGCCATCATGTAACAAGCCGCTTTGCTTAAACACACAAGACAGAGTAAGCAATTAAAACAAACAGATAAAGTACGTTTAGTAGTGTACACAAAGAGCAACACTTCCCATATACGTATGTAACACAGCTTGCCATCATGTAACAAGCCGCTTTGCTTAAACACACAAGACAGAGTAAGCAATTAAAACAAACAGATAAAGTACGTTTAGTAGTGTACACAAAGAGCAACATTCCCATATACGTTGTAACAGTACATATGACACCACATCCGCCTAAGTACTGAAAATTAATTTAAAGGCCACCACTAGTAAAAATACATTAAAAGGTCTAGAATACCACCAAGTATACTAAAGAAAAGTACCATAAGTTTAAATAAGTGAAGCATCATTGAAAGGAATTCACTAGTAAATGCACCAATAAAGAAGAAAAGAAGAATAAAGACGAGACGACCGACATACTATACCCAATAGATCAGTGAGAAGGACACAAGACAATAAAAGAAGAAAGAAGAAGAATTAGTGAGAAGGACAAGAACAAAAGAAGAAAGAAGATCAGTGAGAAGGACACAAGACAATAAAAGAAGAAAGAAGAATCAGGGAGAAGAATACAACAATGACAACTTCAAGAAAGAAGAAGGAAGAAACAGTGTGAAGAAGACAAGTGAAAACCACATCATGTATAAAAATGAACAATAGTGAGAAGGAGATCAGTGAAGAAAGAAGAAGGAAGATATCCAGACCAAACACAAGAACAAGGGAAGGAAATTGAAGTATAACAAACTAACATAAAACTTTGAAAGAATAATTGTATTAAGAAGAAGGAAGAAATGTTAATTAATTACATGATTTAAATCCCTAAGCTGTATGGTAAAGTCAACACTGACAACAACTCATTTAATGAATACATTCATTGTCTATGTGAAACACGTTTTTGTAAGTAAGGACTAAATATTGTAAATAAAGAGTCACAAGCAAACTGAATGAGAACAAGATGATAGCTAAATGATGTGTAGTTATAGAATAAACAGAGGAATAAATCCCAAAATAGTGAATGACCAGTTGTACAGTGGGAATGATGTTCATACAAACCCACTAATTAACAACAAATAAGATAATACAGGAGTAAACTAAATGTGAACTATTGATAACCAATAACCAATGTACAAACATGGAATGAAAACCAGTCGAATAGACTAAGATAGAAATACACAGCCATAAACAACACATTACTGTTCACTGAACCTATAACATAACCTAATCTGGGCATCCAGTTTCCAGTAAAACTTGATAAAAACTAAATCAAACCAATGTTAAACCAAAATGTAATGAGCTAGGAAGTAAATAGAGCATATAAGGAATGTTTTGTACACGATAGCTATATTTATGTAATACAAATATGACAAAATGTTTGTAATGGCAAAGAGACATTATGCAACCAAAATCATGTTATAAACACATTATACAAAGATAGTAACTCAACTAACGACCTGATGTCAGACAGAATACTGTCCATATGAGCAATTGCAACCAAAATAACCATTTTAATAGTCTATATAAATGTAATTATAACTAAACCATTGTGACAGTTAGCTGCAAGTAAAGTTTACAGCAACCAAACCTAGCTAATAACAGAAGCAAATGCAGAGTGAACTGCATCACAATAACGATAAGGTCATAGTGACTATTTCAATTATCAATTAGAAAGTAATACAAATAAAATGTCTATGATACCAAGCATACTACCAGGTAACGCCATATAGGCATAACAAGCCTAATTCATAAGTGATAATTAAGGCATTAAACCAATAATGTAGGGAAAAAGAACACTGCCAGTAGTGACTTAACCCATCGATATGTAATTACAACATGTTAAAATTCAATTAAATACTCTTATTATTAGGTAATAAGAAAAACCAAAATGTAAGACAATAAGTTTAAGTATGAATCTATGAAAACGGACATAGTGTTAATATTAAGACATAGTTTTAAGGGAAAATTGTACAGTAGCTTAAGAACGAGATATTACCATAGAAAATAAAATAAAAACCATAAAATATTGATAATTAATGGCTTAATGGACACTAAGCATAAATGCTAAGTGCTAAGTCAGCTAACCCTAATCAGAAATATATGATGAGGGGATTCAAATTAATCGTCTTTGAAAATCATGAACAATGAGAGTAAGCACAATATTCTCAGTACAATTATAAGGAAGATATTAGACTTTTAAAAATAATTGTATTATGCTTAGCCCTTCCGCGTGGGTGTGTGAACCAGAATTTCTTAGTCTTGTTCCCAAAGACTGACGCTGATGAGAGCGTCTGTTTTGACGAAGTCTACCGTAAATAAACGAATTGAAATAAACTGACCAATCAGAGCTTATAAAAAATCCGAAATTCATCATTCCGACAGAGGAACCAGGGACAGTCTTTCAACAACAACGAAGCGAACTGCATGCTCGCCGACGCTTCAGAAAAACGTGCTTTTGACAGCAACCAAGCGTCAACTATATTAACCTCAAACTGAGATATAGGTTACCTACATTGAAGAATCAGTGCAGTATATTTACAAGTGTACTCTATTCGGAGTTCATGCGCATAGGAGTGGGTGCAGTGTAGTGATGAAATTTAAATAATTAATTAATAAATTTTAATTAATTAAAAAGTGTTAATAATAAAAAAGTGTAACCCTTCGAACGACAAGAGACGCAAGTATTCATAACCACAAATATAATGTCATGATTAGTTTATAAGAAAAATAACTGAACGATAAAAGCGATTCAAATTGACCTATAGAAATAATTAAATTCCCTATTCTTAACAGAAGGGAGCTGATAAATACAAATGAACAATGTCGAAATTGAACGTTCTGAGTAATGACAGTTTTAACTATTTGTATACTATAAATATCTAGAATAAGTAAAGACATTGTAATATCAATGAAAAGTATATATGCTCTTATGCTATCAGCAGATGGGAGTATGAAATATTTTGTTACTAGATTCAATTAGGAGTTTCGCCGGAGTGCGATAACAACAATAAATGAGTTACCTTTACCTGAAATAGGAATATCCAATTTTTCAGATGATCGTAGTACCTGATACTGGATTATCACAATTGCTATTAATTAATAATAAATAATTCACTACTTTTAACCAAACAAGGTTGCACTAACAATATATAAAGCATATGCCTAACTATGAACAGTAGTTCATATTTTATCTTGTTTCATTAATAACCAATGAATTCTTATTTTATATGTTTCTTCTAACCGTAGCTATTATTTCAAATGAGTGTATTTTGCAGTCTAAAAGAACCTACTACTTTTATTATTATAATAATTAATAACATTGCAAGTCGAATCATACGACACAACCTATATGTTTGTCAACACACATTGTATTACTAACCAGAGGCAGTCATGCCAACTCGAGCTCATCATTTGTTTTAGAGTCCATGTTCACTTTTAAAATATTAATTGTTAACTAAAAAGAAGAGCAAAACGCCTTATTGTATTGAATTTCACTGTGTGCTATTTGAATAAATTACCATTATTATTTTTACCAGTGAAAGAGTTGACTTTTATTGTATCAGTAAATACAGCTTAGAGGAGAAGAACGAGGCGGTTGGTACCATGCTGAGAATGCGAATTATTCAAATTGAGTGATTCCATGTTTTGTTTACAACCGCACAAACCTATATATTTACAATATTATAAAGTAATATTATACATGAGTTATTACGAATGCCATGTCTATGTTTATGTATGTTAGTATATAGGAAGAAAACAACTGAACTCCTCACAACAGCTGATCAACAAAGAGTCGACGGAACGTCAAGTGGAATAATCCTAACAGTGAATATAATACATAAAATTAAACTATTTAAACAGATAGCTAATACGACGAAAGAAGTGTAAGTAACCGGCTTATTCAATCCTGGATTCAACAATAGGTTGAATTGAGGGGAATAAGTCACTAAACGGTTAAATAATAATAAAATCTGATATTGAATAATAACAATTAGCCGAGAGCAAGACCCATTTCCAGTAAATTTAACCCTGAGACTACTACTAATAATAATAAATATAAACAAATATAAACAGAGACGGATCTCGTCGACTAACAAATTGGCGCACAACTTTCGAGCGAAATTAGGCGGAAAAATATTCAACCTAATTTACAAAATAAACAGCAACCTAATTTTCGAGGCAGCTGTAATACACAGGACCAAAAATGCAACGGAGAGCAACCTCTAAGAGACGTGCGGCGGAAGCAGATAAAGAAATAGACATGGATGAGAAGGAGGCGACGCCGGTCGAAGATCTAGAAGAAATATTACCTCCTATAGAACCCAGCCGACCTGTACAACAAGAGGAACAAATTGAGAAACCCACACAAACGGGAGACGCCAACTTCTTGGAAATACTAAGGGCGATAAATAAAAAAATGGAAGACAGCCAGAAGAATAACGAATCGTTAGCAAAAAATATTGAATTATTAAAAGAAGAATTGAAGGAAGACGGCCAGAAGAATATTGCATTATTGAAAGAAGATTTTAACGAGAAATTAAATAAGAATATGGAGTCGATTCATAAGAAGATGGATGACAATCAGAAAAATAATGAATCATTAACAAAAAATATCGAATCGTTGAAGGAGGATTTCAAAGGGGAATTAAACAAGAAAACGGAGGGGACAAATAAAATCATAGCTTCATTGAAGGAAGACACCCAAGAGTTGAGCAAGAAGATTGATGACAGCATCGAAGATAGTAATAAGAAGATCGAAATTATCAGCCAGAGACTCGAAGACAGTCACGAAAAATTGAATACGAAAATAAGAGAGGAAGTAACCGAAGTCAGACGGGAAATTTCTGAAATCGGCGAGAGGTGTGAAGAGAACCAGCAAGAAATACAGAGAACGAAAGAGACACTTCAAACCCTAGTAAATAACATCGAAGAATCCCATTTAAATAAATTCGAAGTCTTGACAAAGAAACAAGAAGGCTTGGGGACGAGATGTGAAGAAATCACCGCCACCGTGAATGATGTTCGGGAGCAGGTACACACTGACAAGGAGAAGATGGCTGAACTTCAACGGCGAGAACTCAATAATCCAAGTGACTGGAATAACGAACGTAGAGAATCGTGAACTGATAAATTTCCAACATTATAAAAGGAATCCCATGGAGTTCATCGAAAGAGTGGAAGAAAATATCGCCCGTACACGCGAAACTAGATGGTCTACTATCAGAAACATGTTAGACGAGTACTTTAAGGACGTGCGCGATAATTGGTGGACGGCTACCCGACATGATATACAGAATTATGCGGAGTTCAAGGCGCTGTTTAAAACGAAATACTGGTCCGAATCGGCACAGAACATAGTGCGGGACGACATCTGCAACGGGAAGTATGACCGCAGTAAAGGGGCGTCACTCACCGCATACTTCTTGGGCAAAGTGTGTATGGCCAGAAATCTTGAGCCGAAGATACCTGAAGAATGCCTCGTCACTAAATTGGCGTATCATTTCGAAGAGGGCGTGGCCAGAGCGAGACTGAACGGACAAATAAGAACAATCCAAACTATGTCCGCGCTATTAGAAAACTATGAGCAGGAGAAGTATTATCGGAGGAGTCGGCAGGGACCAGACCCATACTTTGATAGAAACGGTCAGGCCGGATACCGAAACAATTATCGAGGTAATTATAATAATTCAAACCGAGATAATGCTGACCAGAATCCGAGGCCAAATAGTAACGGGAATAATCATCCGCCAGATAGGAATAGCACGAATTATAGGCCAAATTATAATAATCATTATAATCATCCAGAATAAGTGAAGGCCACCATCACTTGAAGGAGTAGAGAGGCAGAAGACCAAGGAGAGTAACAAGAGAGAAGGATATTATTATGGAAAGAAGAGAAAGAGAAAAATGTTTATTAAATGGACAATGTAACCCCAAGAATATCTATAAAATCAGATATTAACTATTGATGTATCGTTATTATGTTATCACATTGTATTGTAACTATCAAATATTGTATACCCCAATAAACCAACAACAAGAGAGAAGGATATTCTTATGGAAAGAAGAAAGAGAAAAATGTTTATTAAGTGAATATTGTATATAAAAGAAGAAATTTTATTAATCAAATATTATATTAAATACTGAACGAAAAATGTTTGTCAAATGAATATTGTATGTAAAACGAGAAAAAGAAAGACTAATATCTAATAACTAAACCATAACCAAAACAAGCAACTAGTGAACGCACTTAAGATATTTTAAACAATGTTTACTATCACTTTGAAAAAATTGTGTACTATCCAAAATAAAATGTTAATAAATATGACATTTGCTAGAGGAGAAAGGAAGACCATTAATGAGAATATTATGTAGAGAAGATAGTGAGAGGGAGAATTGACCAAGAAAAAGAAGAAAAAACCAATCAATGCGAAGAACAATGTTGTCACGATAAGGAGAGAAGAAAAAATGAAGAATATTTACACATGCTATTTGTCTACAACCTTAACTAATGAAGATCTGCAGAAGTGAAGAAGGAATCCAGAAGAAAGTGTATAATAAAATATAAAAGGCAAGAAAGTGAATAAACCCAAGAATGTTTATTATTATTAGTCGAAAGAGACTGCTTATGAGTATTATTATTTGATGAATTGACTGTAGAAAAGTTCCAGCAATCATTTAACTGGGCAGGGATGAGGTACCCCTGATCTCAGAAGGAGTGTAGTTATGAACGACGGAGTTAGGTAAGCCATAGAGCCCACCCGAATCGATTCCAGCTACCAAGTTAGGGAAAAAATGTTAGGGAAATTAAATATTTAAGGGAAAAAACACGACAGCCAAGAATATAATGAAACAAGATTCCAAGAGTATGAAGGAGAATATAGTGAACTGAAGACAAGTGTAAGAGTAAATACAAAATATCAAAACATTATATGTGACTTAAGAGTGAAATAAAAATTGATAATTTCTTCAATCATAAAACGAAGATATCAGAAATGATCAATTCTAATAAGGAGGCAATATGTAACAGTACATATGACACCACATCCGCCCAAGTACTGAAAATTAATTTAAAGGCCACCACTAGTAAAAATACATTAAAAGGTCTAGAATACCACCAAGTATACTAAAGAAAAGTACCATAAGTTTAAATAAGTGAAGCATCATTGAAAGGAATTCACTAGTAAATGCACCAATAAAGAAGAAAAGAAGAATAAAGACGAGACGACCGACATACTATACCCAATAGATCAGTGAGAAGGACACAAGACAATAAAAGAAGAAAGAAGAAGAATTAGTGAGAAGGACAAGAACAAAAGAAGAAAGAAGATCAGTGAGAAGGACACAAGACAATAAAAGAAGAAAGAAGAATCAGGGAGAAGAATACAACAATGACAACTTCAAGAAAGAAGAAGGAAGAAACAGTGTGAAGAAGACAAGTGAAAACCACATCATGTATAAAAATGAACAATAGTGAGAAGGAGATCAGTGAAGAAAGAAGAAGGAAGATATCCAGACCAAACACAAGAACAAGGGAAGGAAATTGAAGTATAACAAACTAACATAAAACTTTGAAAGAATAATTGTATTAAGAAGAAGGAAGAAATGTTAATTAATTACATGATTTAAATCCCTAAGCTGTATGGTAAAGTCAACACTGACAACAACTCATTTAATGAATACATTCATTGTCTATGTGAAACACGTTTTTGTAAGTAAGGACTAAATATTGTAAATAAAGAGTCACAAGCAAACTGAATGAGAACAAGATGATAGCTAAATGATGTGTAGTTATAGAATAAACAGAGGAATAAATCCCAAAATAGTGAATGACCAGTTGTACAGTGGGAATGATGTTCATACAAACCCACTAATTAACAACAAATAAGATAATACAGGAGTAAACTAAATGTGAACTATTGATAACCAATAACCAATGTACAAACATGGAATGAAAACCAGTCGAATAGACTAAGATAGAAATACACAGCCATAAACAACACATTACTGTTCACTGAACCTATAACATAACCTAATCTGGGCATCCAGTTTCCAGTAAAACTTGATAAAAACTAAATCAAACCAATGTTAAACCAAAATGTAATGAGCTAGGAAGTAAATAGAGCATATAAGGAATGTTTTGTACACGATAGCTATATTTATGTAATACAAATATGACAAAATGTTTGTAATGGCAAAGAGACATTATGCAACCAAAATCATGTTATAAACACATTATACAAAGATAGTAACTCAACTAACGACCTGATGTCAGACAGAATACTGTCCATATGAGCAATTGCAACCAAAATAACCATTTTAATAGTCTATATAAATGTAATTATAACTAAACCATTGTGACAGTTAGCTGCAAGTAAAGTTTACAGCAACCAAACCTAGCTAATAACAGAAGCAAATGCAGAGTGAACTGCATCACAATAACGATAAGGTCATAGTGACTATTTCAATTATCAATTAGAAAGTAATACAAATAAAATGTCTATGATACCAAGCATACTACCAGGTAACGCCATATAGGCATAACAAGCCTAATTCATAAGTGATAATTAAGGCATTAAACCAATAATGTAGGGAAAAAGAACACTGCCAGTAGTGACTTAACCCATCGATATGTAATTACAACATGTTAAAATTCAATTAAATACTCTTATTATTAGGTAATAAGAAAAACCAAAATGTAAGACAATAAGTTTAAGTATGAATCTATGAAAACGGACATAGTGTTAATATTAAGACATAGTTTTAAGGGAAAATTGTACAGTAGCTTAAGAACGAGATATTACCATAGAAAATAAAATAAAAACAATAAAATATTGATAATTAATGGCTTAATGGACACTAAGCATAAATGCTAAGTGCTAAGTCAGCTAACCCTAATCAGAAATATATGATGAGGGGATTCAAATTAATCGTCTTTGAAAATCATGAACAATGAGAGTAAGCACAATATTCTCAGTACAATTATAAGGAAGATATTAGACTTTTAAAAATAATTGTATTATGCTTAGCCCTTCCGCGTGGGTGTGTGAACCAGAATTTCTTAGTCTTGTTCCCAAAGACTGACGCTGATGAGAGCGTCTGTTTTGACGAAGTCTACCGTAAATAAACGAATTGAAATAAACTGACCAATCAGAGCTTATAAAAAATCCGAAATTCATCATTCCGACAGAGGAACCAGGGACAGTCTTTCAACAACAACGAAGCGAACTGCATGCTCGCCGACGCTTCAGAAAAACGTGCTTTTGACAGCAACCAAGCGTCAACTATATTAACCTCAAACTGAGATATAGGTTACCTACATTGAAGAATCAGTGCAGTATATTTACAAGTGTACTCTATTCGGAGTTCATGCGCATAGGAGTGGGTGCAGTGTAGTGATGAAATTTAAATAATTAATTAATAAATTTTAATTAATTAAAAAGTGTTAATAATAAAAAAGTGTAACCCTTCGAACGACAAGAGACGCAAGTATTCATAACCACAAATATAATGTCATGATTAGTTTATAAGAAAAATAACTGAACGATAAAAGCGATTCAAATTGACCTATAGAAATAATTAAATTCCCTATTCTTAACAGAAGGGAGCTGATAAATACAAATGAACAATGTCGAAATTGAACGTTCTGAGTAATGACAGTTTTAACTATTTGTATACTATAAATATCTAGAATAAGTAAAGACATTGTAATATCAATGAAAAGTATATATGCTCTTATGCTATCAGCAGATGGGAGTATGAAATATTTTGTTACTAGATTCAATTAGGAGTTTCGCCGGAGTGCGATAACTACAATAAATGAGTTACCTTTACCTGAAATAGGAATATCCAATTTTTCAGATGATCGTAGTACCTGATACTGGATTATCACAATTGCTATTAATTAATAATAAATAATTCACTACTTTTAACCAAACAAGGTTGCACTAACAATATATAAAGCATATGCCTAACTATGAACAGTAGTTCATATTTTCTCTTGTTTCATTAATAACCAATGAATTCTTATTTTATATGTTTCTTCTAACCGTAGCTATTATTTCAAATGAGTGTATTTTGCAGTCTAAAAGAACCTACTACTTTTATTATTATAATAATTAATAACATTGCAAGTCGAATCATACGACACAACCTATATGTTTGTCAACACACATTGTATTACTAACCAGAGGCAGTCATGCCAACTCGAGCTCATCATTTGTTTTAGAGTCCATGTTCACTTTTAAAATATTAATTGTTAACTAAAAAGAAGAGCAAAACGCCTTATTGTATTGAATTTCACTGTGTGCTATTTGAATAAATTACCATTATTATTTTTACCAGTGAAAGAGTTGACTTTTATTGTATCAGTAAATACAGCTTAGAGGAGAAGAACGAGGCGGTTGGTACCATGCTGAGAATGCGAATTATTCAAATTGAGTGATTCCATGTTTTGTTTACAACCGCACAAACCTATATATTTACAATATTATAAAGTAATATTATACATGAGTTATTACGAATGCCATGTCTATGTTTATGTATGTTAGTATATAGGAAGAAAACAATTGAACTCCTCACAACAGCTGATCAACAAAGAGTCGACGGAACTTCAAGTGGAATAATCCTAACAGTGAATATAATACATAAAATTAAACTATTTAAACAGATAGCTAATACGACGAAAGAAGTGTAAGTAACCGGCTTATTCAATCCTGGATTCAACAATAGGTTGAATTGAGGGAAATAAGTCACTAAACAGTTAAATAATAATAAAATCTGATATTGAATAATAACAATTAGCCGAGAGCAAGACCCATTTCCAGTAAATTTAACCCTGAGACTACTACTAATAATAATAAATATAAACAAATATAAACAGAGACGGATCTCGTCGACTAACAACGTATGTAACACAGCTTGCCATCATGTAACAAGCCGCTTTGCTTAAACACACAAGACAGAGTAAGCAATTAAAACAAACAGATAAAGTACGTTTAGTAGTGTACACAAAGAGCAACACTTCCCATATACGTATGTAACACAGCTTGCCATCATGTAACAAGCCGCTTTGCTTAAACACACAAGACAGAGTAAGCAATTAAAACAAACAGATAAAGTACGTTTAGTAGTGTACACAAAGAGCAACACTTCCCATATACGTATGTAACACAGCTTGCCATCATGTAACAAGCCGCTTTGCTTAAACACACAAGACAGAGTAAGCAATTAAAACAAACAGATAAAGTACGTTTAGTAGTGTACACAAAGAGCAACACTTCCCATATACGTATGTAACACAGCTTGCCATCATGTAACAAGCCGCTTTGCTTAAACACACAAGACAGAGTAAGCAATTAAAACAAACAGATAAAGTACGTTTAGTAGTGTACACAAAGAGCAACACTTCCCATATACGTATGTAACACAGCTTGCCATCATGTAACAAGCCGCTTTGCTTAAACACACAAGACAGAGTAAGCAATTAAAACAAACAGATAAAGTACGTTTAGTAGTGTACACAAAGAGCAACACTTCCCATATACGTATGTAACACAGCTTGCCATCATGTAACAAGCCGCTTTGCTTAAACACACAAGACAGAGTAAGCAATTAAAACAAACAGATAAAGTACGTTTAGTAGTGTACACAAAGAGCAACACTTCCCATATACGTATGTAACACAGCTTGCCATCATGTAACAAGCCGCTTTGCTTAAACACACAAGACAGAGTAAGCAATTAAAACAAACAGATAAAGTACGTTTAGTAGTGTACACAAAGAGCAACACTTCCCATATACGTATGTAACACAGCTTGCCATCATGTAACAAGCCGCTTTGCTTAAACACACAAGACAGAGTAAGCAATTAAAACAAACAGATAAAGTACGTTTAGTAGTGTACACAAAGAGCAACACTTCCCATATACGTATGTAACACAGCTTGCCATCATGTAACAAGCCGCTTTGCTTAAACACACAAGACAGAGTAAGCAATTAAAACAAACAGATAAAGTACGTTTAGTAGTGTACACAAAGAGCAACACTTCCCATATACGTATGTAACACAGCTTGCCATCATGTAACAAGCCGCTTTGCTTAAACACACAAGACAGAGTAAGCAATTAAAACAAACAGATAAAGTACGTTTAGTAGTGTACACAAAGAGCAACACTTCCCATATACGTATGTAACACAGCTTGCCATCATGTAACAAGCCGCTTTGCTTAAACACATAAAACGCTTGCATAATGAAGGAAGTTAAATTCGTCTGAAAAACATTGCACCGTTAATTAGTTAATATGTTTTCTCCTTCGGTTTTCCAAGGTCGGTTAGAAAAGCTTATTGGTCGACAATGTTATGGCTGCAGTCCAGCCCTACATTGGTTTCAGTCCTAAACGTTACTACGCGATTAAATTTTAGAAGGAAAACAAAATGTATTAATTCAGACGTTTAAAAGACAGTTTTCGTTAACACTAAATGTTTTCCTCCAGTTCGTCCCCACCCTTTTTCCTACGCTGGCCTCACACAACAGTTGTCCGGACCAGCCCATGAATTTTCGTCACACTTATCCTTAAATACATAAGATCATACAGTAAAATAATTGAGTGTATTAACAATACATAAAATAATAACATTCGACCGTAACATTTTGCAAGTAATAATAGGCCTATTACAGTTATACCAATTCAGTATTTGAAAGGTAGTACCTTTCTACCGTGTTGACTAAGCACTGGTCTTCACAAGTTCCCAGGGTTGGATGAAGTGCCAACCCTCCCAAAGGAGCCCGCAGCCTCTTTCCAGCCAAGACCGTACTGCGTGGTGAAGTGCTACATCCTGTAAGAGGTGACTCTGTTGATGCAGAACAGTACGGATGTAGACTGGACGGTCGATAAATATTCCTGTGGAGGGCAGCAGTAACCACCAATACCAACTTAAGGCATACGGTATGTCTTACCGTACCGTGGACAGGTATATCTTTGAAATGATCGTGGACCGGTATATCTTTGAAATGACCGTGGACAGGTATATCTTTGAAATGATCGTGGACCGGTATATCTTTGAAATGATCGTGGACCGGTATATCTTTGAAATGATCGTGGACCGGTATATCTTTGAAATGATCGTGGACCGGTATATCTTTGAAATGATCGTGGACCGGTATATCTTTGAATGATCGTGGACCGGTATATCTTTGAAATACTACAGGTGTGAATCTAGTTGGATTTAGTCGGCTGTACTATTGCATTCTATTGTTATTGGATTATATCTTGATGTTACCTTGCAGTTGGATGTTGGAACATCAAAGGCTGATGTGGTGTGAAGATGATGATGCTGATGATGATGATTATAGTTCAGTAATTCATTTCGAAAAATTTTAATAATTAGGAGTATACGTCGATAAGAATAGTCCGGAAGAATAAAACGCTAAATTAATCAAAGCGGAAAAAGTAAGTTTATTCAATTCATTCTGGTAGTATAAAACACCTCTAACGTGACAAAACCAAAAATAGGTAGAGCAACATCTAAGTCTGTTTTGTACCTACGGACCAGAAGCAGTTTGCGAACGCAGAAAACAAAGGCTCACGGCTGCAGAAATGGATTATCTGAGCAGAAGCAAATGGGTAGAGTAAAAAACAAAAGAGGAAATAAGGGGTGAAATGAAGGGGTGAGAGAGACAGTGGCCGGCAGAATCGAAAAAATCACCAAGAGGTTTGGACATTTATTAGAGCTTCTGGAAGGACGGTGGCCAAAGAAAAAGTTTTAGTAGAAATCACCGGAGAAAAAAGAAAACTCGAGAGATCTCGCGGATCTAGGAAATACTTTAGAGCTATCGATGACCGTACATGAAGAGAATGCTTTGAAGAGAGAGGCCTGGTGAAGAAGGGTGACAATATGTTATATTGCTACTAACAGTTAATTATACATTAAAATCTAATTGTATTCGTAATTCAAATTTTGTTAAAAACAGTTAGGCCCTAATTCAGTAATTCTATTTATCCGTCTCCAAGCACCGAATTTGAAATTGTCAACTCTCTTCAACTGTTTGTTACTTTTACGAAATCTACTGATATTCTTATGATTTGAGCAAAATAGTTTTGAAGTTTCCTAACTTAGTTGCGTTGCCAATACATTTTTGTGTTTAGTTTCCAAGTATGCTTCGCTGTTTCTCCGCGGATGGGTTTGTTTCTGATATAACTGTATTAGTAAGGATGGGGTCAGCCGTACGACTCAGAGACGAGTCACAGAGGATGCCTCGTCCTAGAATAGTGTTGGGTGGCTTAAAACGTCATAAAGAAAACGGGAATTGAAAAGACGAGATTGTAAAAGACCAACTGCACTACATGCACAGCACATAAGAAAGATTTGTACGCGTACACTGTTGCAACTATATGTACAAACTCAACTACTTCACTGCGAGGTTAGGTTAGGTATCCACCAAAAGTGAACGAGCAGATCGATTCCAGTGTAACGCTAAAATGTAGCTAATTTATTTGTACGGTTTGGCGCGTTACTTTGAATTTAGTGTTGTAATTTACGATAGCTGTTGTAAATTTAACAACAAATTTGAATTCCGTTATCATTTTATCATACTACTGTCTTAGAGAAATTTCGATTTTAAAATTGTGTCAAATAAAAACGCGCTGACCTATCACGATAATGTATTACCCTTGCACGTACCTTAAGTTACAAATTTGTATCTTTGTTTAAAAAGAAAGTTATTATCACTTTTTAAAACAACTAATTAAGGTCAAACTTTGCATTGTTTTAAATGTCTTTTATCTCTGCTATATACCATATTGCGTTCAAAAATTTTATTAGATGAATACATTCTATCAATTTTAATTTGATTACGAAATTTTGTAATTTGAAACAAATGTACAGATCACTCAGGGCAATCACTATTTAACATTATATCACGGCCAGACTTTGTACGGTGCGAACCCAGAACCCAAGCTCCAAAAGTACGGAGGAGCGGTTATATTTCCAAACCAAAGACAGTCGCTAATTTAAATATCAATCAGGCTGGCCAGAGTGCATGAAAATGTGTCTGGGAATGATAATACTATCCTGCTGTCTTGGACATGATTAGGTAGTGGGGTCCAGAAGATCTTTTCTGCTTGCCACAGGATCCTATGCTCTTTGACCTGGCAAACATCACTTTTTCGAGATCCCCTCTGGACAACATCCGTTCGTTCCCACACGGACACTGAAGAACAATGCAAGATCGTATGGTCTGGAAAGACTCCATCCATGGACGTCACTGAATAGTATAGGACAGAGATTTTACTATTCTCCTGGCAACACAGTGATCTCAACTGTTTTAGTCGATTTCAGCGCCCCCCTCCTCCTCCTAATGGATTTGTTCCGGGAGGTTGAGTAGGAGAAAACAGCTATCTTCCGGCCTGAGTCTCTTGTAGACTCTTTTCCCCTCTGTTTACTGCTAAACGTTAGTGGACTAATTGGCACCTTCAACGCGATAGCAACCGTCACTTTGCTTTGCATAGTTACTGAATCAGCTGCAACAACGTACTTATTATCGTCAGTAAACCTTGTAGAATTATTACGCGTTATGTAAACAGTAATATAAAACTGCGATATGGATGCAGCAATTTGAAAATGAGCAATAATTACTGCAATCATGTTACACTGTGTAAGCCATGTTGTATTTATAACGTCAATTACACTCCAGCTGGGTAACATTGTATGTACTTTGTCACTGGAATAACAAACGAACCACACTCAACTTTTGCCAATTAAGTTAAATCCGGTAATTTGTACTCGTGCTCTTATGAGCAGTTTTTAATCAGTTAATATCTTCGTTTGTTGCTGTTGAGAACATTCTTCGCAGCAACTGTTCTCGGGTAATAAATTAAAATGCTCGGGTAGGGGTCTGTATTTTTGTTCGGGTCAATCTTCGAAAATACCGAGCGGATTTTCACTATTCCCTACACCAGCAGTCGGCAAACCTGCGCCCGTCGATAATGTTGACGCGCCCGTGAACCAATTTGTAATTTTATTTTATTTTGAACGAAGGAACGCATCCGCATTGTACCTGCTTCGAAGCACTGTATTATAAAATAGTACCAGCCATTTACCGAACCGCGCTACGTCCTCCTCCAATACGATTGTCGAGCTTGTCGCCCAGAGCCTGTAAACACATTTCTCCCCAAACGAGAAACTTGATTTTTTGAAGTTTTACATTTCTGTGCACTTTATGAATATAACTATACTGTTATTGTGGTATGTTCATTAATTTATTTTTATTAAAATTGTTTTCTTTTTTAACCATTTTTTTGTTTAAAGTTTTGTTAGTTTTAATGTGCGCGTGCATGATGACAAATTGTTGATGACCTACTCCTAATGTGAAAAATTTTCACATATGAAAAACACTGCAAAGTTTTTTTTTATTCGTTGTTCCACGTCGCTAAATGTAAGCGCAAGGGTATTATAAAGCGACATTTGATGTTTGTAACGTCCGGCTATTGAACTCCGCACCTTTCTATTTACCATTGATTGGGTGAGGAGGGATGGACCCATCGAATGTTCCTCAGGTATTGTAACGTGGCGACTACTTTTTTTCTTCTTTCTTTATCCAAAGATAGTGTTAAAGTATTTATAGAAAAAAATATTTTATTTAAAAATTAAAATTGTTTTTTTTTCTAAGTATTTAATTATTTATTTATTAATTATTCGTATTTTACTTTATTTTTGTTTTATCTTCGTTGTCCGAATTAATTAATTCGGGATTAAACTGTTAAAAATTATTAGTCAAAGCTTATTTGGTTTCCATCAGTTCGGTAAAATTGTATTTAAAGAATTGTTTTGAGGAAGTTCGGTTCGATTGTGGAATCGACTCGTAGAGTTATCTGCTTGTTCACTCTTTCTCGAAGACGTTCCAATCACCAACGTGTGTTCTTCCTTCCTTTGATACCTAAAATCCTTTAAACTAAATTTATTTACCAAATAAAACTCAATTCAGTAGTAATTAATTCTTTTTATTTAATTATACGACTCTTGAGTCGAAAGTATCGTTTCCCGGATCGACTCTTTACCTCGGGTCGATTTTCACAAAGTTTATTTTTTACTAATTCTTATTATATTGATTTTCAGGTTCTTTTTTAACTGCTACCAAAAGTCAGAAATGCATTTAAGAAGTAGGTACAATACTTACAAATAATTATGAATCTTACTTACTAATACTTAAATAGTTGATTTTGTTTAAAAATATAAATTAATAGTTATTTAATTCGTTTAACCAGAGTTCATAAACATGGCGTCGTTTGGCCTCGTTTGAAACGATGACGAACTGTTTTAAAGATGGCCGCCTGCGTTCCAACTCGATTAATACGAATGTTTTTCCGTCATTTTTTCATTTAAATAAATGAATTTGTTTTAAGTGTTCGCTGTAATAATAGTTATTTATTATTTTTCATTCACTGTTATGTTGTTTAAAAGTGTCTGTGAAGTTATTCTTGGTGTTATGTGGTCGTTAATAGTGTCTTTAGAATATGGTTATTCTTAACATATTTAGTTGAAACAATTTCACTTTATTTTAAATTTATACTTTACTTATTACTTGTTCTTTTCTTATTTGATGCTTGTTGATTTATATTGTCTTCATTTTTTAATAACGTCTTGGTTTATATAATTATTTCTTCTTTTTGACACACTCGGAATTTATACTTGGTTGAACTTTTTGTTCTTCGCTTCACAGAGTTGACCTGCTCGCATTTAATTCTAACAATCAATTAAATTGTTTTCTTATTCTTTCAAACGGTCTTGACTAAATTTTACTAATTCCTTATTGATCAGTTCACCTAGTATTACGGTTCAGTTCATAGATTGGGTCACATGACTAGTATTATTTCAAATAAATGATTTTTTCACCTTCCAGTATAAATTACTCCCTAACTATTACCTAGTTTTACTTATTTTAATTTATATAATGGTTTTCCTTATTTTTTTACAAACAATTTGATGCCTGATATGACCTGTGTGTGTGACCTAATAAGTATTTTTTGTGATTTACAAAATCATGTTTTTATGGGCCATTTAGTCATTTGAATTTCAAAAAATCATGCTATAATTCCTTAAACTAATTACTACATTGTGATTACTATAAAAAAGAAAATCTATCTAACAATTCTGGCTTACTTTCACTAATTCACAGTGGTTTGACTTTTTGTTAACTAATTTTGATACTATTCTTAATGTTTAACATCCGCCTAGGCCTTATTGTTTCTTTAATTCCTTGTTTTGTTCTTTTACAATCATTATTTGTCCTGTTAATTTAAAGTCTTATGATTAATTACAAATTTTCTCTGTAATTCTACTACATTGTATTAAAATTTATTATACCCTTATTCTATTTCTTCATTAACAAACTTTATAAACGATTTAACTTCATGCCATGTTTCCATGACTGATATTCTAACAAATATTCAACATTTAAATTAACTTTCAACAACTATAAATACTGTTTAACATACCATAACATTTTCTTATTTCTGCAGTTTACCATAATTAGTTATATGACCAATCCTAAAACACTAGTATTGGCCTATTGCTTGGTATACTGCCTTAACTTTACCAACTGTATTGTTTTTTATTACTTTGTTACCTTCTGTTGAATTTTTTAAGTTATACTCTTCATTACATTCTATAACCTTATTTTAACAAACAAAAGATGTATTCTTATTTTAACAAACAAAAGATATATTATTATATTAACTCACTGTCATGCCCATGTGACTATGATCCTAATGAACATTTGCATAACTAAATTATTTTTTTCCAATTAAACTATATAATGGTTCAACACATAGTAACCATGTCTCCTTTCAGCCCATTTTGCTGTGTTTTAATTATTGATCATTCTTTTTGTATGATAAACGGTTGCCCTTTCACTTAAATATATTCCTGTTTCTATAGTAGTAAGGAATTGGGAACATAAACAATTATTATTAACTTTGTTATTCATACTCATAATATTATCACTTGTTTTGTGATCGTTGTTTATAAAACACTTAGTTTGCTATGAGCTTTCACCACATATTTGTGGTGATTTTATGGTGATGATTTATCAACTCACCTAAACACTGACACTAATTTTCTCAATCCTGTTGGATTGATTATTACTTATTATTATCCACTGGTTTATGCTCGTTATCACTGCACTCTTATCATTTAATCTTATATACTGCAACGATACAGCCATATGCTGTATTGAGCATTGATTTAAATAAATCTAAAATTTGTTTAATTAATATAAGTTTGGGGTAAATGGACAGGTCTGGGATTGTAAAAATGTTTCGTTGTTATACTAGGGGAGAAATTAACCTGTTTCAACAGGCAAGGAATACCTGCTCGATTGTATGTGTGTTACGCGTGTATCTTGTGTGTGTTAGTCATGGCCCCCACAGGGGGGGGGCTGACGGGGCTCTATCCTGGGGGCCCGGGATTAGGGGGGGCCCGGCGTGGTGGGTCGGATAGCTAAGTGAGATGAACAGAAGACAAAAAGCGACTTCTTTATAAAATACTAGCTTTTTCCCGCGGCTTCACCCGCGTGGACATGAATACGCTTTAATTTCATTATTGTCAGTGGAATAATTAATTAACCCTTTCGCCGCGTAATTCGACTGTAGTCGAATAAATTTGTCTCCGTCCGCTGAGCAATTTGCCTATAGTCCACATCGTTTAAAAAACGTCTCCGTTTGCTGCGGTATTCGACAACATTGTCCGTATGGTATGACATCGTTAGAAAGCGACTGTGAAAGAACTTGATACAGTCGATGCTTCAGTTGCAGACCCTATCGAAAACTCTGATGTAAAATACGATGACCCTGGTACTTGGCCCCGAGTAATCTCAAATAACCTGCGACAAGAGATAGTACAAACTATCAGCTTTCAAGAATTCCAAAAGATTTATAAGGAATTGACAAGAGATGTTAATGGTAGAGAATTTCAAGATTCTTTGCTCTATACGAAAACGAAAGATAAAAGAACAAGAGAACATTTTCCACGAGAATGGTTAACATGGAGTGCATCAAAAGAAACTCTTTACTGTCTACCATGTCATATTTTTTGCGACCCAAGTAACAAAAACTTAAGCAGTTTAGCCCAAGATGGATTTTCGCCTAGAAATGAACCTTGGAAAAAGTTGTATGATATTTTGCCTCCTCACGATAATAGTGCTGAACATAGGAAACAATATTTGGCTTGGAAATTACTTTTGCAGTCATTAAAAGGACATGGAATCGATAAAAACTTACAACTGCAAATGCAATGTGAGACAGCTAAGTGGAGAGGACTTCTGCAACGGATTGTAGACGTAACGTTATTTTTATCATCTAGAGGTTTAGCTTTTCAAGGAGAGAACACAAAGATTGGAGATGTTCATAATGGGAATTTTTTAGGAATTTTAGAGTTGATTGGAAAGTACGATGAAGTGACACGACAACATCTCGCCAAAGTTCAACAAAATCAGGTGGAAGGTAAAAGTATGAAAGGACATGCACATTATTTGTCGTGGTATTCTCAAAATGAGTCTATTGGCCGTTGTGCAGACAAAGTTCTCCAAACCATTCTTGACCAAAGAAGAGACGCAATTTTCTACGGAATAATAGTAGATGCAACACCAGATATTTCTCACAGTGAACAAAACGTCCTAATTCTCAGATACATATCCCAAAACCAAGACTCAAACGAATTCGAAGTAAATGAATGTTTCATTGAGTTCATGAATTTTACTGGAAAAACTGGAGAAAAAATAACTGAAGAAATACTTGCAACTCTGGAAAAAAACAATATACCTCTCCATGATTGCCGTTCGCAAGGCTACAATAATGGCGCAAATATGTGTGGCGAAATAAATGGCGTTAAGTCCCGCATCTTAGAAAAGAACAAATGTGCCTTGTTCTCTCCCTGCGGAGCACATTCATTGAATCGCGTAGGAGTCAACGCTGCAAAGCTCAACCCAGATGTTATAACGTTTTTCGGGAATATAGAAAACTTCTACTCTTTGATCCCTCACAGTCCTGCACGCTGGGAAGTACTGAAAAAACACGTAACATTATCTCTTCAAAGTCTTTCAGAAACAAGGTGGAGTGAAAAAATTCAAGCTGTGCGCCCAATTGTTAAACATTATCCCGGCATACTTGCTGTGTTAGATGTCATTCTTGGAGAGATGGCTACAGGATTAACTCCTTCAGCACTGAACACAACTAAAGGCCTAAAAAAATATTTCAGATCTTATAAAGGTCTGCTAATGACAGTGTTTTGGCACAAAATATTAGCAAGTATTGACAACAAGAACGTTGTCATACAAAGTAAAGGAATATCTCTTGATGTCGAGACCGCACTTATAAGAGACTTAGTGCAAGAGATGCAGCACTTACGTGACTCGTCGAAAAGTGTTGTTCAAGAAGCAAAAGTAGTTGCTGAAGCAGTAGGAGTGCAACCTCAATTTCCCGAAAACCGAAAAATTTCTATAGAACCTGAACAAGATTTCAGAATTTCTGTAGTTTACCCAGTATTGGATTTTATTATCAATGATTTAATGACACGATTTGAAGCAGCAGATACCATATGTGAATTATTCTCACCCATTTTGAGCTTCCAGAACTTAGACGATAGTCAACTTACTGCAAAAGCAGCAAAACTTGTAAATACATATGAGAAAGATTTGTCAGAAGACTTTCTGCACGAAATCCTTCACCTTAAAAGTATTCACAAGACAGTTTTCGGTACTGAAAGAACCCCAATTAGACTTCTGAACGCAATTTACGACAAAAAACTGCAAGGTATATTTGCCAATGTCTGTCTCGCCATTAAACTGTTTTGTACAGTACCAGTTACTGTTTCTTCAGCTGAAAGATCGTTCAGCAGACTGGCAAATTCATTGAAAACATGGCAAAGAAGCACAACTAGTCAAGAGCGACTTAATCATCTAGCAATATTGTGCATCGAAAATGATTTAGCTAAGCAAGTTGATTTTACTGAAGTTATTGAAAAATTTGCGTCGACAAAAGCTAGAAAATATACTTTGAGATAATTTTTTATGTTATTGTAAGTTTTTATTATGTAAATCCATATAGTTTTTTAAATAAATATAAATACTACTTTTGTGTCATCATTTAAACTGACTTATTTTATCCTAAATCCTGTAGAACATTACGCTGCCCTTAAACTTAGCGGTAGGTAGGGGGGCCTGCCAAAGATCCTGGCCTGGGGGCCCGCTTCAGGATGTGGGGGCCATGGTGTTAGTGATGCATTTACAGACAGGAATCTCAGCTACCCTCCCCAAGTAATTACTAAAATAATTATTTTAATTCACCGTGTGAAAACTAATTAGTGTATAAACAAACAAAAGGCACCAAAGTGTGTGTAAATTTTATAGTTATCCACAGTAAGAAAATGACGTTAATAGGACACACTACGCGAAGACAGTGCGAAATAAACTTGCCAAAAATACACAAATTACCCTAAGACGCTCAAATTAATGCAGTGAGTGCTTAATCAAATTAGCTATGATTTGTGCTATCTCGATTCCGTGCAAAACATTGCCATTTGCAAAAAATTGCAAATATATGAAAAAGTTCGGGAGTGGGGGCTAGCATGTGATCTGCAGGTCTCGACAAGATGATTTCGGAACCAACAGGTGCAGAATCTCGAAATGGTATAAATTAAGGGTTCGACTGAAAACTCTTCTCTCCATTTCAAGACACAGTTGCAGTCGGACACGCTGTAAGTCGGCAGAACAGTTTTATTTTATTATAAGCCTCATCTATGAACGAATAAAGACGTTCAGTAATTATGTTTACGATATTTCGGGAAACGTAAAGTACCGGGACCGTTTAAGTCAGCAGAGTATCTACGGAGAAGCTACAAGAGCGACGCGGGATGCTGGACGTTAGGAGATGCTTTTTAGACGCCTAACCGACGACTGAGATCCACCTTGCAGCAGATAGTAATTCTCTGGGACGGACCACACACTGCTGGAGAACGACGCTGGACTCTGGATATATCCAGGACCACGCCAAGCCAGGAGTAACGGAAACCCAACTCTGGACAACGCTGGACCCCGTCAATAAGTCATAAGGTCATCAAAACTCGAGGTGACATGCATAATGCATTTATAAATGATTTTTTTAAAAAAGATCTCATAAAGACTATATAAAAAGACAATGAATTAAAACAAAAAAAGTTTATAATTGGAAATAATGTGTTAGAATCTTAGATAAATGTTTAGTCGTGAGAATGGACGATCGCATATAGAGAAATATCGAAAAAAAGTGTTTAAATTTGAGATAGAATATTTTTGTTTATCAAAGTAAATAATTGAAATGATTTGATATTTGCATTTTATAGAAAAGAATAATTTAAATTTTGAATATTAAACAAATTCCAGTCTAAGAGTAATGAATATAATTTTAAATTTATTTTTTTGAAACATTGGTATAGACTGAGCAAGCTGAGGTCAGATCTGAAGTAAATGAATTCAATTAAAATTACATTTAAATTTTATTTTGTTATAGTAAATCAAATTGAATAAATGTCTAGATTAAAATTATTAACATGTCTAGATGTAAGAGTGTTTTAAATGTGTGTAACACCGTATAGTTTAAGAGATAAACACTTAATAATGAGTGATATCTTGATCGAAGATTATTAACAATGTTTTATTATTTATAATGTTTGATAAAAAAATAAATATGAATTTTTAACTAGTCATAAATCTACTACTCTTATTATAGTTACACCTGGTATCGTTATAATTACTTACAACCTGCATATATAATTTGTGTTGTTATATAATTTTGTCGCCCGTTAACTTGGGGCTCGACACGCTTACATTTAATCATATGTATCGTTGTATAGAATTGTCGTCCCAAAGAACGTGGGGCTATACAAATTAAAATACATTTAAATTTGTTCACATTTTATGTATATATACCGTTGTAATACATTATTTTTGTTTATATATTATGGTACATTACTCGATTTACTAAATGCATTGTACTTCATTGTCATTTATTATTGTTTTAGTTTCAATTATTTTTTTATAGGTCTTTTTTATTTTTGAGTTTTTACATTTATTTAGTCTTCCTATTTTGTTACATTACAGTATATATGCGCCCTCGTAAATTCAAAGGTAGCCTATGACTGCTCTACACCATATGTAAAAGAATGTTTAGTGCATGAAACCTACGACATCTATGACAAAAGTGATCCGAGTGATGAACTTTTTAGTAAAGCAAGTCCAAATATCGAGGAGAAAACGGATTAATATTGTCTAGAAGAAAATCTTATAAAGCCTCGGTTTAATGAGCCTATCGCTGATAATTCAAAATTGTTCCCGCAAGAAGCTTGCTCAAGTCGCTAGAATGTAGTTCTACGTATTTAATGAGTCTTCAACAATCAAAATTTATTCATTTGGCTAACATCTACAAGTTCTTGACCGACTGAGAAAAGCGGAAAACAAACTTTATAAATGGTGTTTGGAGATGCTGTTCAGGGATGTTGCAAATTATCAGACTGTGAAATGGGACAGTTTTCTGGAAAGCATGGTGTCATGAGTATACCATGTTGTTGTGTGTTGGATTTAAGACGGCGTTGTATGTCGAGTTGAACTTGAGTTGTTTGTCCATCAATTTGTTTCTGTATATTGATTTTCTGTTCATATACCAACTGCGTGTTATAACCGCAAACAACAACCCGTAACAAATACCCGTAACAACTGTACCTGTAAGTGTAATTCCAGCGAATTGAATCACGGTATCTGGAAAACCCGTTAATTCTTAAAGTAAACCGTTAAGTCTGTAATTACAAACCGGCTTCAAGACAAGTAATGTAATTTATATTATAATGCAGAATAAAATGGAAATGTGATTTGAATGTAACAGTAAAGAATGTTATATAATTACATAATAATAAACAAAGCGTGGCCTCTCAAAGTCTGAGAGTCTTTCACATAGCGTGGATACGTTGACGGCGTTCACGGGAATATAGGGGATATATTTTTACATACGTTTCATTTGTGATTCGCACCCCATCACTCCCTTACTACGCTGCGAGTTAGAACCTCTAAGTGAGAATTGAATAGCTTACACTGTGTTTGACTCAGTCCTCGTTTTTTTACACATTTGAATTGTGAAGAGCAGTGATAAAATCAATTTTTATTCGGGAAATATTCATCAACAATGTAAAAAGTTCCTTTTACTTTTTTTATTCCGGCTGTACAATGTTTACACATTTTCTGGAACCAAAGATTACAGAATGTATTGAATTCTCATCTTCCACTGCTGCTTGTTCATCCAAAGATCTCCAATTTCTCTTTCCCTCAGTATAGTCTGAATTTTTTCTATCCAGGTGATAAGTGGTCTTCCTCTTTTCCTTCTTCCTGGTGGGGTCCATTCCATAACTCTCCTTAGCAATCTTTCCTGTGCCATTCTTTTTATGCGTCCATACCATTGTAATGTTTTCCTTTTACTTTCATCCATGTAAATAATAAACTAGGAAAATTAACATTTAAAATAAACAGTTTCCCAGGGGTTCACGCCTTGTAGTACGGGTTAGCAAGCCCGGCGCGCCAAGATGAACTTTGCTTCACTTGGTCTTAGATAAGGTCCTTTACTTTAGCTATCCTGTCAGTTTCTCTTGGCCAAGTCCTTGTTTTTCCAATCCCGACGCTATTAGATTATTCTAGAGTTAGAGGTATTTATTTCCCCCCCTATCCTTGATTTTAAAATGGTTAACGGTCTCGAAGGCGGAAGAGGAAAGAGCTTCTGCGGAGAGGGTGGAAGAGCCTAGGAGGTAGGTCTTCCAATGAAACCCAGAGCACGTCCAGATGCTCCAAGGCGGCAGACCCACCACTGGATTTATCTCGCGCAGCGCTCGAGGCGCGGCCGAGGGAATTATATGTTTCTGGGAAGTTTCAAAAAGCTTCGGATCGGATTGGTTTTAATGGATCCTGTTACTTATCCGGAGCATGGTAAAATAAATAGTCTAAAAAAACGCCCACGAAAAACAACAAATGTCAGGAAGAAGTAGTTTTTCATTAGAAAACACTTCAAGGATAAAGCTTAAAACTAATTATTTTTTTGTACCGCTTAAATACATTAGGGGAAGTAAGTAGGTAGGCCGCTAATTTGAGCCTTTTAGCAGTATCGCCACCATATCGATCTACCGTCTATAGAAAACCCATACATTCGGTCATGTACAGGGATCATAAAAATCATCATCATCATCTTCTTAACTGATTTAGGGTTTAGCGGCCTGTTCCTATTCCACAGTTCACCTTTTCTTAGGCCTACCAACTTTTCTTCTGCCTCTAAGGTTGTAATCTTTCGCTGTCTTCGGTATTCTACTTTCTTCCATTCTATCTATGTGTTGTATCCATTTTCTGTTGTATTATTTAATCCTTTCATTAACTGAAAAAATATCTAAATCACTTCTTATCTCCTCATTTCTTATATGATCTCTTATCTCGGTATTAAAATCCACCGAAATAAAAGCTTGAAAACCATTCTCTTCGCGGATGACCAAGCTATATTCGCCACTTCAGAAGACTATCTTCAGCGAACGATATATATCTTACATATAACAGGAAAAGAATATAACTGTAACATATCTGAATCAAAGACAAAAGTAATGGCCTTTATAGAAGATGAACCGTTTCGCACCAAATTATACATAGACAACACATGCATAGAACAAGTAAGACATTTCAGCTATCTTGGACGTGACATTACTTATGATCAAGATCATAAATATTCATTTATTTTTTATAAATTTTGGCTAAATACTTCGCAGTTCATATAAATGGCGCTGCCAAATAAAAAAGGTTTACAACAAAAGAGACTACGCGGTTTAATAAACCGCTACCGTTATCGAAAGCGACTAGTCTAGATGTGGAATTACTTCACTCTCTCAATAAACCCACAACAACACAGAAAAAACTATCAGCAGGATTCTGCATATGGAGTAGAGCGATAAACGACGTTCGCTCGCCAACAAAAGGACATCAACCTTATGTTGAGAAATATCAAAAAACAGTTGAAAGCAGTTTGACGCGTGATTTGCTCACACCGTGGTGATCGCCTGTCGATAAACGGGACAAAATTAGAACCGCTTATTCCCAGAAAACCTTGAAACATGAGATTACGTAACTGGCAATCTAAATATCTAACTGTGATAGTCATGTGAGTTAAGAAAAACGGAATTCAAGTAAAACGAACGCGTAAATTTAGTGTCTGTTGGCGAGAAACACTCAAGCAGCAGATTTTCTGCGCAATCCGCGTGTGTTGTCGGCACCGTATTACTCTAACAAAAGCATCTGGAAAGTTCAGTTCCCTAGTGTGGAATCCCGACCGGGGAGCAGAGTTCCCCCCTGTGTCCCGCTTACCAAGTTTCTCCGGGCCTTCAAACTCGAATCTTGAGTTGATAAATTTCAAACAGATGCCTTTATGTAGACTTTAAACGCACACCCTAAACCAATGTAACACTGAAGTCATTTGAAATATTTTATTTGCGAATAATTTTTTCTCTTAATTTGAAATTAGAGATAATTACATTATAGAAGTAATATATTTAAAAATACAGGTTTAATCTACAAAAATTTAAACATATATTTACTGAAATTAAAAATTAAATATTAAATTGAATTTGAATATTTAATCTATAATAATAATTATTGTTATTATTTTTATTATGATTATTATATACATCAAGTTGTTTATTACAAGCAGAATGGTCACTGTTGCACACCACTATATAAAATTTATCCCGATTAGCGCTTTCAAGCTTTACAGCTCATCGTCAGATCAGAATTCTGATCTGACGATGAGCTGTGAAGCTTGAAAGCGCTAATCGGGATAATTTTTATATAGTGGTGTGCAACAGTGATCATTCTGCTTGTGATTTCAACCACTAACACAACTTTCTTCATTAAAGTTGTTTATTCTTACTTCGACATGTTTGGTGCTGGTGTTGGCGGTGAGCGTACTGCATAATGTTCGAAACACATCCAACTACAGTATCTGAATAGTACTTTAATATCAATTGTTAATACATCAAGAAATATCGGTATGGAGAACCATACATGACTTCCATATTCTAAGTTACATTGCCCAGCGATCCACAGGAAGCAAATTGATGTCCATTTTTTCGGCTTGCACGCGTTATGTTGGTGTGGGTTTCGGCACTTTCCATTTAAAAAGCGTGCAAATGTAAGAAAATAAACATGAGTGAGGCCAGAAATAACGTGAATTGTGTGTGTGTGTGTCTTACCTGCCTTTTTATTGCTGTAGGCATAATAATAAAATGGAAACGTAAACATTACATAACTGAGATATGCTTACCTGCCACGAACGATATATTATTTTATACATGGAGGAGTTCAGTGACATACACACGTACAGAAGTCATCTTCAAAAATACTAGAAGTCGTCCACGCTTTTATGTTGGCAGTGTAACTTACAGGAAGTTTTTTGATGTTTTTAAAACATCTAGGATGCAAACTTTCCCCGATAACTAAAAGTTTCCTTTTTTCGGTTCCCGTCATGTTCGCACAAACAAAAACTGTAACTCTTTGTTTAGAGAGCTTCCCACCAACACACTTTTCATTTTTATTAAATTTGAAAATCTTATCTGGAGTTAATTTATAAAAAATTCCGGCTTCATGTCCATTAAAGATGTCTTCATCTTTATATGATCGTCTAATTTCTGGCCAAGTGTTACGCACCCAATCGCCTGTAACGTTCAGATCTACGCATTTTGCCTCACCACAAATTTTTGCAAAGGAAATCGAGTGTCGGGCCTTAAATCGATCTAGCCATCCGTTGGAGCACGTAAAATGGCTGGCGCCGGCAGTCCTGTTACAGTGCTTATCGCTTGCATACAATGTATGTCTGTAGCCATGGGCTAGCGCGCGCGCGCACATATATACGTTTATATGAAATTATTTGACATATATCTGAGAAATATTTGACGCTATAACAGAGTAGTACAATATTTAGTGACGTTAAAACCGGGAATTTTTATAATGTTAAAGATATCAGTTTGACCGGACTTATGACAAAATAACGCTACACCCGAGTTGACGTAACAGCCGAGGCCGTAATAACCAAGTTCCACTGTATATATAAAGATATTAACTCAAACATAATTTACATTAAAATGAAAAAATTATAATTTTATTGCCTGGCAACAAAATTATTTTATTTTTAACAATTACCATTGTTTCAAAAAGTTTAAATAAATTTTCAAGTACTTTACTCTTGTTAAAACGTAAAAGGTTGCAGGTAAACTACCCCTTCCCCTTAACCGATCTTCACCAAAATCGAAAGTCCTTGAGACCTCTACAATTCAGGGACGTATGCAAAAATTATTTGATTCTGTTTGAATTTGCGGCTGTTATCGTTTGCCATAGAAAATACGCTTGATAAAAAACGTTGCAGGTAAACTACCCCTTCCCCTTAACCGATCTTCACCAAAAACAATAGATCTTGAGTACTCTACAAATCAGGGCTGTATGCAAAACATTATTTGATTCTGTTTGAATTTGCGGCTGTTATCGTTTGCCATAGAAAATACCCTTGTTAAAACAACGTTGCAGGTAAACTACCCCTTTCCCTTAACCGATCTTCACCAAAAACAATAGGTCTTGAGAACTCTACAATTTAGAGCTGTATGCAAATAATCTTTTGATTCTGTTTGAATTTGCGGCTGTTATCGTTTGCCATAGGAAATACCCTTGTTAAAACATAAAACGTTACAGGTAAACTACCCCTTTCCCTTAACCGATCTTCACCAAAAACAATAGGTCTTGAGAAATCTTCAATTCAGGGCTGTATGCGAAACATTATTTGATTCTGTTTGAATTTGTGGCTGTTATCGTTTGCCAAAAAAAAAAAGTCCCTTGATAAAATAAAACCGTTGCAGGTAAACTACCCCTTTCCCTCAACCGATCTTCACCAAAAACAATAGGTCGCGAGTACTCTACACATCAGGGCTGTATGCAAAAAATCATTTGATTCTGTTTGAATTTGCGGCAGTTATCGTTTTCCATAGGAAAAAATCTACAGACAGACACACAGACACACACACAGGCACTTTTCGGAAAACGACTTTTTTTCATGTTTTGAGTGTAGTAGAATCAGAATCTGCAATAATCTCGAACACGATTTTTTTTGCCATCACCATACTTCCATTCCTTAAGGAATATGTAAGTAAAATATCGGTATGGAGAACCATACATGACTTCCATATTCTAAGATTTATATTTAAAATCATTTTCGAAATGAAATATTACCATAGAAACTACTTCTTTCTACTTACTGCTTCAGCCTTAACCACAGTACTGTGGTCACTAACATATACCACCTCACGTTATCGCACTCGATTTTCACTGATGATGGAAGTCGATGGCATTGCCGAAACGTCTGGCTTTGTAGAAAACATTGGACTACGGCCAAATATCCCGGGAAGGAATTTTAACAAAAACTACTTCTTTGTTGCCGATAACGTTGTACACATATATATATAAAATATGCATAAAATTAATGGCTTGTATAAGTTAATGATTGATCTCCATTAAGTAGTGCTCAAGTTTCCAAAGTTTTAATATTATGATGTCCGTAATTAAAACATCAGAGCAGGTTTAGTGTGTATGAGGGTACACCGTGGACAAAAATTTTCAACATTTCCTATTGAGCGTTGATTTGAATAAAGCTGTGAATCTACAGTGTACGTTTCACAGAACAAACACGCGGAAAAGAAGGAGCGCTCCGAAGTCACTCATGGACCCTCAGCATCTTGCAGAGGGTTCATTCCCTAAAGACGAAAAGTCTGTCTATGAATCGTTCCTCTGTAAACACGTGCAGTTACACTGCCCAGCGATACACAGGAAGCAAATCGCTATCCACGCTGGACACTTTTTCGGCTTGCATGCGTTATGTTGGTATGGGTTCGGCACTTTCCATTTAAAAACCGTGCAAATGTAAGAAAATAAACATGAATGAGGCCAGAAATAACGCGAATTGTGTGTGTGTGTGTGTGTGTGTGTGTGTGTGTGTGTGTGTGTGTGTGTGTGTGTGTGTGTGTGTGTGTGTGTGTGTGTGTGTGTGTGTGTGTGTGTGTGTGTGTGTGTGTGTGTGTGTGTGTGTGTGTGTGTGTGTGTGTGTGTGTGTGTGTGTGTGTGTGTGTGTGTGTGTGTGTGTGTGTGTGTGTGTGTGTGTGTGTGTGTGTGTGTGTGTGTGTGTGTGTGTGTGTGTGTGTGTGTGTGTGTGTGTGTGTGTGTGTGTGTGTGTGTGTGTTCCCTGCCTTTTCATTGCGGTAGTCATAATAATAAAATGGAAACGTAAACAGTACATAACTGAGAAAAAATACATAAATGAAAAAAATATAATTTTATTGCCTGGCAACAAAATTATTTTATTTTTAACAATTACCATTGTTTCAAAAAGTTTAAATAAATTTTCAAGTACTTTACTCTTGTTAAAACGTAAAAGGTTGCAGGTAAACTACCCCTTCCCCTTAACCGATCTTCACCAAAATCAAAATTCCTTGAGTCCTCTACAATTCAGGGACGTATGCAAAACATTATTTGATTCTGTTTGAATTTGCGGCAGTTATCGTTTGCCATAGAAAATACGCTTGATAAAAAACGTTGCAGGTAAACTACCCCTTTCCCTCAACCGATCTTTACCAAAAACAATAGGTCTTGAGAACTCTACAATTCAGGGCTGTATGCAAAACATTATTTGATTCTGTTTGAATTTGCGGCTGTTGTCGTTTGCCATAGGAAATACCCTTGTTAAAACATAAAACGTTACAGGTAAACTACCCCTTTCCCTTAACCGATCTTCACCAAAAACAATAGGTCTTGAGAACTCTACAATTCAGGGCTGTATGCAAAACATTATTTGATTCTGTTTGAATTTGCGGCTGTTATCGTGTGCCAAAAAAAAAAAAATTTCCCTTGATAAAAAAAAACCGTTGCAGGTAAACTACCCCTTTCCCTCAACCGATCTTCACCAAAAACAATAGGTCGCGAGTCCTCTACAAATCAGGGCTGTATGCAAAAAATTATTTGATTCTGTTCGAATTTGCGGCAGTTATCGTTTGCCATAGAAAAAAAATCTACAGACAGACACACAGACAGACAGACACACAGACACTTTTCGGAAAACGACTTTTTTTCACGTTTTGAGTGTAGTAGAATCAGAATCTGCAATAATCTCGAACACGATTTTTTTTGCCATCACCATACTTCCATTCCTTAAGGAATATGGAAGTAAAATTACTGTACCAAGATAAAAATATCGGTATGGAGAACCATACATGACTTCCATATTCTAAGATTTATATTTAAAATCATTTTCGAAATGAAATATTACCATAGAAACTACTTCTTTCTACTTACTGCTTCAGCCTTAACCACAGTACTGTGGTCACTAACGTATACCACCTCACGTTATCGCACTCGATTTTCACTGATGATGGAAGTCGATGGCATTGCCGAAATGTCTGGTTTTGTAGAAAACATTGGACTACGGCCAAATATCCCGGGAAGGAATTTTAACAAAAACTACTTCTTTGTTGCCGATAACGTTGTACACATATATATCAGTGGCGAAGTTACATGGAGGCAATTGAGGCAATGCCTACCCTAACAAATTCTGTAGAATAAAAATTATAAATACGTATGAACTACATAACGTAAAGATTATACATTGTTACTGTGACTGTCAAATTTATTAAACCGAAACGTGCTTTATTGAGCGACCGCTAGATGGTGACAGGTGAGATTCGGCATAGTTCGTTTAAAGCGAATGAGGCAACCTGAACTTGCCTCAGCGTTTTTTGTATACATCGTATGTAAGCAATGTAGAGGTGTGATAGGGAAGTGTAGGGAGGGGGGATTGTCCCGCGCTGTACACATAGAGCGTTGAGGCATGCCTCACTTCTGTGGTCCAAACAGTTAAGTTAAAGCGCCTGTGTTGTTTCTAAGTGTTTATTTTATGCGGTTATTAAAAGTGTCACTGTTATTCCGCTGAACTAACAGATGATCAAGATTGTTATTTGAATTATTTGTAACATTAAACATATATATAGAAACTAACCAAGTTTAAAAATTTGAAGTTTAATCAGTTGTATTATCGTGTATGACTAATACAAGGATTGTTCAATAGACACACGTATAGAGCTGAAAAGCAATTTTTATTCAACGATTTTAAAAGAAGTCTCCAATAACATTAAGACATGAGTTCCACTGTTGCGCTAACCTGTAGATTCCCTGCTAGTAAAATTCTTACGGCTGTTTGTGGAACCATTCGGTTACAGCAAACTCTACCTCAGCGTCCGATTTGACCCACCGTCCTTTTAGTGATTCCTTAAAAAAAATTTAAGATAAGATTTTTGCCTACCCATTCATTAACTACTAGCTTCGCCAGTAAGCAAATTGATGTCCATTTTTTCGGCTTGCACGCGTTATGTTGGTGTGGGTTTCGGCACTTTCCATTTAAAAAGCGTGCAAACGTAAGAAAATAAACACGAGTGAGGCCAGAAATAACGTGAATTGTGTGTTTGTGTCTTACCTGCCTTTTTATTGCCGTATTAAATGAAAAATATTATATTACATTAAAATTAAAAAATTTTAATTTTATTGCCTGGCAACAAAATTATTTTATTTTTAACAATTACCATTGTTTCAAAAAGTTTAAATAAATTTGCAAGTACTTTACTCTTGTTAAAACCTAAAAGGTTGCAGGTAAACTACCCCTTCCCCTTAACCGATCTTCACCAAAATCGAACGTCCTTGAGACCTCTACAATTCAGGGATGTATGCAAAAAATTATTTGATTCTGTTCGAATTTGCGGCTGTTATCGTTTGCCATAGAAAATACGCTTGATAAAAAAACGGTGCAGGTAAACTACCCCTTCCCCTTAACCGATCTTCACCAAAAACAATAGGTCTTGAGTACTCTACAAATCAGGGCTGTATGCAAAACATTATTTGATTCTGTTTGAATTTGCGGCTGTTATCGTTTGCCATAGAAAATACCCTTGTTAAAAAAACGTTGCAAGTAAACTACCCCTTTCCCTTAACCGATCTTCACCAAAAACAATAGGTCTTGAGAAATCTACAATTTAGGGCTGTATACGAAACATTATTTAAGTCTGTTTGAATTTGCGGCTGTTATCGTTTGCCAAAAAAAAAAAATTTCCCTTGATAAAAAAAACCGTGCAGGTAAACTACCCCTTCCCCTCAACCGATCTTCACCAAAAACAATAGGTCGCGAGTACTCTACAAATCAGGGCTGTATGCAAAAAATTATTTGATTCTGTTTGAATTTGCGGCAGTTATCGTTTGCCATAGAAAATACGCTTGATAAAAAACGTTGCAGGTAAACTACCCCTTCCCCTCAACTGATCTTCACCACAAACAATAGGTCTTGAGTACTCTACAAGTCAGGGCTGTATGCAGAAAATTATTTGATTCTGTTTGAATTTGCGGCTGTTATCGTTTGCCATAGAAAATACCCTTGTTAAAAAAACGTTGTAGGTAAACTACCCCTTTCCCTTAACCGATCTTCACCAAAAACAACAGGTCTTGAGAACTCTACAATTTAGGGCTGTATGCAAATAATATTTTGATTCTGTTTGAATTTGCGGCTGTTATCGTTTGCCATAAGAAATACCCTTGTTAAAACATAAAACGTTACAAGTAAACTACCCCTTTCCCTTAACCGATCTTCACCAAAAACAAAAGGTCTTGAGAACTCTACAATTCAGGGCTGTATACGAAACATTATTTGATTCTGTTTGAACTTGCGGCTGTTATCGTTTGCCAAAAAAAAAAAATTTCCCTTGATAAAAAAAACCGTGCAGGTAAACTACCCCTTCCCCTCAACCGATCTTCACCAAAAACAATAGGTCGCGAGTACTCTACAAATCAGGGCTGTATGCAAAAAATTATTTGATTCTGTTTGAATTTGCGGCAGTTATCGTTTGCCATATAAAATACGCTAGATAAAAAACGTTGCAGGTAAACTGCCCCTTCCCCTCAACTGATCTTCAACAAAAAGGATAGGTCTTGAGTACTCTACAAATCAGGGTTGTATGCAGAAAATTATTTGATTCTGTTTGAATTTTCGGCTGTTATCGTTTGCCATAGAAAATACCCTTGTTAAAAAAACGTTGTTGGTAAACTACCCCTTTCCCTTAACCGATCTTCACCAAAAACAACAGGTCTTGAGAACTCTACAATTTTGGGCTGTATGCAAATAATATTTTGATTCTGTTTGAATTTGCGGCTGTTATCGTTTGCCATAAGAAATACCCTTGTTAAAACATAAAACGTTACAAGTAAACTACCCCTTTCCCTTAACCGATCTTCACCAAAAACAAAAGGTCTTGAGAACTCTACAATTCAGGGCTGTATACGAAACATTATTTGATTCTGTTTGAATTTGCGGCTGTTATCGTTTGCCAAAAAAAAAAATTTCCCTTGATAAAAAAAACCGTGCAGGTAAACTACCCCTTCCCCTCAACCGATCTTCACCAAAAACAATAGGTCGTGAGTACTCTACAAATCAGGGCTGTATGCAAACAATTATTTGATTCTGTTTGAATTTGCGGCAGTTATCGTTTGCCATAGAAAATACGCTTGATAAAAAACGTTGCAGGTAAACTGCCCCTTCCCCTCAACTGATCTTCACCAAAAAGAATAGGTCTTGAGTACTCTACAAATCAGGGTTGTATGCAGAAAATTATTTGATTCTGTTTGAATTTGCGGCTGTTATCGTTTGCCATAGAAAATACCCTTGTTAAAAAAACGTTGTAGGTAAACTACCCCTTTCCCTTAACCGATCTTCACCAAAAACAACAGGTCTTGAGAACTCTACAATTTAGGGCTGTATGCAAATAATATTTTGATTCTGTTTGAATTTGCGGCTGTTATCGTTTGCCATAAGAAATACCCTTGTTAAAACATAAAACGTTACAAGTAAACTACCCCTTTCCCTTAACCGATCTTCACCAAAAACAAAAGGTCTTGAGAACTCTACAATTCAGGGCTGTATACGAAACATTATTTGATTCTGTTTGAATTTGCGGCTGTTATCGTTTGCCAAAAAAAAAAATTTCCCTTGATAAAAAAAACCGTGCAGGTAAACTACCCCTTCCCCTCAACCGATCTTCACCAAAAACAATAGGTCGCGAGTACTCTACAAATCAGGGCTGTATGCAAACAATTATTTGATTCTGTTTGAATTTGCGGCAGTTATCGTTTGCCATAGAAAATACGCTTGATAAAAAACGTTGCAGGTAAACTGCCCCTTCCCCTCAACTGATCTTCACCAAAAAGAATAGGTCTTGAGTACTCTACAAATCAGGGTTGTATGCAGAAAATTATTTGATTCTGTTTGAATTTGCGGCTGTTATCGTTTGCCATAGAAAATACCCTTGTTAAAAAAACGTTGTAGGTAAACTACCCCTTTCCCTTAACCGATCTTCACCAAAAACAATAGGTCTTGAGAACTCTACAATTTAGGGCTGTATGCAAATAATCTTTTCATTCTGTTTGAATTTGCGGCTGTTATCGTTTGCCATATGAAATACCCTTGTTAAAACATAAAACGTTACAAGTAAACTACCTACCCCTTTCCCTTAACCGATCTTCACCAAAAACAAAAGGTCTTGAGAACTCTACAATTCAGGGCTGTATACGAAACATTATTTGATTCTGTTTGAATTTGGGGCTGTTATCGTTTGCCAAAAAAAAAAAATTTCCCTTGATAAAAAAAAACCGTTGCCGGTAAACTACCCCTTTCCCTCAACCGATCTTCACCAAAAGCAATAGGTCGCGAGTCCTCTACAAATCAGGGCTGTATGCAAAAAATTGTTTGATCCTGTTTGAATTTGCGGCAGTTATCGTTTGCCATAGAAAAAAAATCTACAGACACACAGACACACACACACACAGACACTTTTCGGAAAACGACTTTTTTTTATGTTTTGAGTGTAGTAGAATCAGAATCTGCAATAATCTCGAACACGATTTTTTTTTGCCATCACCATACTTCCATTCCTTAAGGAAATATGGAAGTAAAAATAAATAAATTTATGTATTTATCTGAAAATAACAAGATATAGACTATTTTATAATTGACGAGACTATACAATACTTGTGTGCAAAACTATGTAAAAAATTTATTTAAAAAAAAGATCTTTCATACTCTGTGACTTCAATTTCATTACTTTAAAAACAGACACATCCCGATTGTCGTTTATAATATAGGGAACATTTTTTATAAATCTCCTTGTTCTATTTTCACAGAAAATATGGAAAGGTTGTATCAAATATAAAAAATTAATAACTATAAATTATAGTGGTGTGTTATACATTATAATCTAAAAATCAAAGTATGGTTAAAATTAAAATAAATCAACACAAATTGTATTCATTTACTAAATTATTTATTTTATTAAACCATTTGTGTTTTCCCAATACATATTACAATGCATACAAAATTATACATAGGCCTATATACTATACTACAGAATTGTATAAACAAATATATTGTTGAATGTTATTTTGTTCCTTACAAAAGTGCCTATGTATCATGTCCTAATACTGGATCTCTCAATAACTGACCTTATCGTAAAATATATACAGATATTAAACGCAATTAAAACTATGGTAAAATTTTGAATAAATACACAGATTGTATTCATTAAGATATTTATTTCATTAAAATTGTTTACTGTATTTCATAATACACATAGGAGTCCATAAAGGCTGGTTAAAGATAACGTTTGTTCTCCATCAATTAATGCTCAAGTTTCCAAAGTTCTAATATTATGATCGCCTTAATCAAAACATCAGAGCAGGTTATTGTGTGTATGAGGGTCCAACGTGGACAAAGACTTTCAACATTCACTATGAAGCGTTGCTCAGAGTAAAGCTGCGAATCTACAGTGTACGTTTCACAGAACAGGTAAACGCGGAAAAGAAGGAGCGCTCCAGAGTCGCTCGCACGAACCCTGAGCACTTGCAGAGGGTTCACTCCCTAAAGACGAAACGTCTGTCTGTGAACCGTTACACTGTATACGCGTGCAGTTACACTGGCCAGCGATCCACAGGAAGCGAATCACCGTCCACGCTGGGCACCATTTCCGCTTGCACGCGTGGATGTCGTTGTATGGATTACGGAACTTTTCATTTAAAATGCGTGCAAACACAAGCAAATAAACGTGAGTTGGGCCAGAAATAACACGATTGTGTGCGTGTATATGAGTGTCCTGCCTGCCTTTTGATACCGGTAATCATAACAATACAACTTTGGAAACGTAAACATTAAATAATGGAGATGATATACTTGCTAGCAGGAACTTCATCTTCACGCATCGACGAATTAAATTAAAATGAAAACTAGTTTAATCGCCTAGTAACGGGTTTATTTTATTTTTAACAATTACCATTGTTTAACCCAGTTTAAATGTATTTTTATTTAAATTCGTCAAAGTTATTCTTCCGAGATGATTGATATTTCTCGTTCTATGTGTGTGAACCATAATATAATAGAACGTCTGATTAGGTCGAGCTGGTAGGTGCAACTGCCTGAAACTTCCTTGACGGAGACCCAATCTTAATGAAAATTGGACCCGCTGATTTCTTATTATATGAACTGAAGATTTAATTGTTTTAACTGCATTCAAAACAAATTCGTTGCCATGCTAACCACAAATCTAATCTGCTACATATTCCCAGACATTACACAAATTTACTAACATACTTTATCCAAGGAAAACTTTAGTAATAATATTTTAATACACTTTATTAAGGCAGACAATCTGATTACAATATTCACTGTAAACGTTATACTACACGTTAATACGAAATTGTAAATATCATTTACAACATATTATTTATTGTAAATGTTACAGGGTAATTTAAAATATTCCATATTAACACCGAACACTATTTCCATAGGTTAATTTAATGTTCCATTTTAACGTTCCATTTTTTCTATAACATTCGTTAATTTCTAAAAAAAAAAAAACCATCAGCAGACACACTTTTTGAGAAACTTCTTTACAGAAATAATCTGTGTCATGAAGAAAGCACAAAATTGTTAATTAAAATACTTTAAACTAAAAAAATCATTTTACTGTAGAAATCATACGAAGAAGAAATCACAGAAATATTGGTACTCTCCCAATAACCGTACCTACACTACATTTTCGATGTTTTGATTATGCGATAATATCGGTATACAACGATATGAAGAAGCAGAAGTGTCCCAATTTTAAATTATTTTATTGCTTAACAAGTACCAGTTAACTCAAAAACGTTAGGTTCCTTATTTTAAGTGTTACTGTGTTACAAGCATTAAACGCATTAAACATAAGCATACACATTAAACGTTATGTTTTCCTCAACCATGGCTTCTATTTATTTCAGCAGCAAAAACCAAAAACCGTTGTCACCTAACCTCACAAATAAAACACATGTTTTCGTTTGGCATTAAGAAATAGGACAATTTACAATTAGAAAACTTCTTCTTTTCCACATCGTAATATATCGATACAATCGCATATTAAAAACATCGAAAATGTACTGCAGGAACGGATAAAGGCACAGTTCCGATGCCGCTAAATAGCATTTGTTTATTTACTTGTTACTATGGTAATTAATTCTGGTCTTCATGGTGTTGTCGACGCGTCAACAAAAGGGCATAATTAGAAGGACCTAAATCCTGCGAACGGGGCAGAAAATCACATTCCAAGCTAAACAGTATTTTTTGCCTTGTGTCAGAGGTTACCTGTGCAAAATTTGGTGGTAATCGGTGTAACGATGTGGATTTGTATTCAATACAAAGAAACAAATTCTCAGACTTTGAGTTTTATATATGTATATATAAATTGTTAACAACACCCAGGTCATCTTATAATAATTTTTTAATGTTTAACATTTGAGCATAAGTATAAATTATAGTTAAAAAAATTAGTATAATTTTAATTGTACATAGTGCCTACTGATGTTTTCTGCTCCACTTCATTATCCATCGCTGTGATGTGGTACCACCAGTACATCCCATTAACGTCTAGGCACAGAATTTTTAAGCGCCCGGCTCTTCGTCCTCTGGAAATTCAGAGGTAAAGCATACATTTGAAAACATTGCCTGTACAAGAACTGCTTATGTTACGTAGTCCTTAACCTTTTGGCCGTCACCATGCGTTTTCACTTGGCTTGTCGAATACCAGCGTCCCAAACTTTGTTCAAATGATTTAAACAAGCAGCCCAACAAAATTCACGTCGTGCAACCGCTAAAAATACTAATCAAATAAATCAATGACGATATAATCAACATCAACTCACAAATGTTTACAAACGTTAACAACGACATTATTCACAGTACGCTAATGGGTAATGAAACAGATCTTACGGTACTGGAATCAAAATGCATCAGGAGCCATTGAACAGTGTTAAAGTCACTGTATGGCGTGCAATTTTGTCCTTTGGAATAACTGATCCATACTACGTCTTTTAAGACGATGACTATTCTGTTACTGGGCATATCACTTCAATATGTCCGAATAGTTAACGAATTTTTGTCCGCTCAGATAGCAGACAAACTTGATATCAGTCTTTACACGTCAACAGGGTGGGGCAGCCAGTCATACGACTAAGCGATCGATGAATGCACTTTAACAGACCACGATATCTCGGTATATGCTGGCATTCCGTGGCTCACGAGTTCGCCAGACCTGAATAATTTGATTATTTCTTGTTTCCGTATTCGAAGAGTAAGGTGTAGTGATCCGTTCCTCAAGGAACATGTAACAGATAATTCGTAACAAAGTTGCTGTACACGCTAATCATGTAGAGGAAATCACTAAATCAGTGGTTACTACAGCATTAAAACAATATATACATCAGAATATAGTAGCTAAAATAATTAAAACTAAGTACATATATGTAACTTTCCCTATTTTCAAGTCTTGACAGTCCAGTATAATCAGGACAATAGCATTAGTCAGTAGTCTAATTAGCTTAATATATTTAATGTAACATTATATCAGAGACAGAATTTGTATTGCATTTTGCTTGTCCTCAACAGACAGGTTTGAGTTACAGATATTATGTTTGGATTCCCTATGAAAACCTATTCTCATATGCTTTACCTTCAAAAGTAAATAAAACAATCAGAGAAGAATGCCTATGAAACTATAAAGTGTAAGCAGCAGGAATATTACTATATTGTTAGGTGGATAACAAGAATCATTAACGTACTGGAATAGTGAAGTTCAGACTAGGGAAAGTTAGTAAACATTTGTATCTGATTAAAGTTAGCGTTAATGACCAAAAATCTGACTAAATAATTTGCCCAGTATAGGCAGAATTGGTGGAAACATCTTTGCCGAATGGATGACTGCCGCATCCCCAAACAACTATGGAACTATAAGCCGAAGAGACGGAGAGGTGTGGGACGTCCGAGGAAGCGCTGGGGTGAACAGTTCTAGACTTTGTCTGTTCGAGACCGGAATAAACCACATTTAGTTTCATCCTTGCAGATGATGATGATGATGATGATAATTAAAATTACTATAAATTGTATTGTTAATTTTTCATTTGGTTTACAGGTGTTATGGCTCTGATCCATTAATGGATGCCTTCTGCAGCTAGATTTCGGTTACATCTGCGGCAGTCCTTAATCAGCGATTGCGATGATCTTCACCACTATCGCTGGAAAGATTAAGACAACCGTTAGAAAGATTAAGACAAGTAGAAGTATTACGGATGTTCACCCAAAAACTGGCTGAAGAACTTATCGAAACCTGGATCACTGTCTTAACACCCGGAAAACCAATACAGAAACTTCTTCTTTGAACTTTTGTTAGTAAGTAAATTTTTTTTTCATAGACGGAATTCCGGCCTGCCGAAAAACTTTCAACTTGTAGGATCAGATACTCTTTTATAGCGGTTACAATAAGTTAGTCGATTTGTTTAGTTTAAAGCCTCCAGAAACTCGCCCTGTCTAATGCGTAACGTACGATTAGGAATTTTGGGAGACCTGATCAACAAAAAACTACTCAGGGTTTCTGTTGTCATTTGGCCATCGGGAACCTACGTAAACCTATATAAACTCGTTGTCAAATTTAACAATGATTTTATACAAACCTGAAAACAGGATTGGCACCGTTTCGAAATTACCTCCTCCGCCTTCACCACTTGATCTGTAACCCCGTTTTACCCGGAGCCGGACGCCTAGACAAACGCTGTTTAAACCGACTGAGTCTGGACTGTGGTAAAATCTGAACACATTCGAGTCTAATCAACTCAATACACACGAGAGAGTGACAGCCAGATACAAGAAATGAACGACTCGAATAACTGTGCCAGCTTTGTATGTATTTGCATTTGTATAACTACAGATTATGCAATGGAAAACGTTTATCATTATTAAAAAGGGCGGCGACAACGTAAACGTATAATATAGCGGACTTACATTGTTTACAGAGGACGACCACGTGAATCCGGTTCACGTGTTTATCGTCAACGGTATCAACCATTGTGTAGAGAAAGTCAATGGCTCTTTGCCTGCAGACCGGCAACACGTCTATTATACGTATAATATCTCGTCGATTGCGAAACACACTGCGTTTAACAAACACATCTTCATTATTATTGCTATCATCATTACTGTCGTTGTTATTGTCATCATTATTATTATTACAGTCACTATTATTATTCTTGTTGTTGTTTTTTTTATTATGTACAAGTCCTGGCCGTTTCCAAGAATTATTTATCGCGGTGCGTACATGTGACGACAACAGAACGAGGAATATGTACGCGTTTATGTAAAGCCGCGTCCAGACGTACGAACCGCACGGTGTGCACACGGTGCGCGCACCGTGTGCACACCGTACGTCGTAATTTTTTGTTTCGGCGCACGGTGTGCGAGTTTCTGAGATCCAGAAATTCTGGCGTACCAACCAGGAACCAGTCTTGCAATTACTATGGAGTAGGAAGGAGCTCTCCTCGTGTGCAGTGGTGCTGCCGCCGTCATCGGTTATATCTGCGAATACCTCTGCAAGTTTTAAGTTTATCATGTAATTTGTAAATTTGTCATCGATATCTAGGAATAAAAGTACTATTATGCAAAAAATAAATGAGGCTGTTATATTTATAAGTAGTTATATAAATTAATTACAATTATTTAATAAATTTCCAGATGAAATTAAAAATATTCAATATAATAATAGAAAAATTTTTGAAAAGGAAGCTCAAAGAAGCTATATTGGTGTAGAGTTGTTTTGTGATAAAATTTGTAATATCAGAATATATGGCGAAGTTACTGTGTTACTGCTTGTAGGATGCCAAATTATAATTTATGGATTTTAAGTATGTTGACTGTATAAACAATTTTAAATTTATATAGATAGATATTTTATATTTATATTTGTATTTTATATCTTATTTTTATTATAGGTTATTCAGTTTTAAGTTAGTTATAAGCACCAGACCTGCGCACAGATAGCTCGACTATCTCTGCAAGATGCACATGTGTGTATACTTTATGTTCTGGTTGAATAAATATAAATATATATGAATAATATATATGAAATGTGTACCGTGTCCATTCTTTTGCGAGGGGTATCCCTGTCTTCCAAGAACTTCATCGAGGTATACACTTGCGAAGTACCTATAGAAAAATAATACGATTGTTATTATTATTTTGTTATCGTTATAACACTAATAATAGGTAAAAAATGCGAAGCAAAATAATTCAAAATGAAAAGATCAAATCAAGTACCTATGTAGCTGTCAGTATTATTTATACATAGACACATAGCTAGGTAAATAAAAATAAAATGCCGGAAAATATCGGAAGCAATATAAAACGAACCTAGTATTTATAGATTGATACTTAAATAAATGAAAATAAAATGAAAGGTACTAGTTTACAAAAAGAAATTTACCTGTTCCAGTTCCTGTGGAATTCTTTACTTTCCCCTTCTCTCTTCTGTAAGATGAAAGTAAATAAATCATTTTCTTTTTACACTCCTCCGCAGGCCGCAACATCTTATCACCAATGTCCTTCCACGCGTCACTTTTTTTATTTTATTAAAATGTTGTGGATCTGAAGGTTTCCACAATAATGGATATTGTTTATAAATTTCGATCAACTCGAGAACTTTATCTTCTGACCACTCCATAACACTAAAAAGAAACTAGAATGAAAAACAATAGAAAGAAAACACAAATTAGTTCGCGAGGGGGAACGGTACGTGTGCGCCGCACTGTCCAGACATCAACTACCTGTCCACACATGACACACGAACCGCTTTGTGTTCGCGGGAAAAACCGACAAAATCTGGATCGTGGCGCACGGTGTGCGAACGGTGCGCGCACCGTGTGCAACGTGTATGTCGCGCTGTCCAGACGGGGGAATTTCATGTACGCGCACGGTGTGCACACCGTGCGGTGCGTACGTCTGGACGCGGCTTAACAGTGAGGATCTCTAGAGGCAACGCTCTCTCCCTGCGCGCCGTATGCGAGATTATAATCAGCTGTCCGCGTAGGAAACACGCATCGCCATCCGATACAATTAAACACGCTCTTTCAGTAGGATTCTGTATAAATCGTTCATTACACAGCGTTTAATTATTATTAAAAACCATTACTAATTTCTTCCGTTTTAACCGTCACTAATTTTGTATCGTTTGTTAGTAAAGAATTTGCGTTAATACGGGGTAGTCTTCGTATAATTTTGTACTTACCTGTAACGTGTTTTCAGCGTTTTTCTGTTTCCTGGGTGGAGCTGGTCGTGTCCACTACGTTCCAGGACTAGTTTTGACGTCGGACGTAGGCGCGGCTTTTCGCATATCTATTATGTAGGGTTGGCTACAACAAGCCACGAGATGGAAACGATAACGAAATACTGACCGAAAAATAAAGAAGCGTAAAAAACATATCATCATATAATTTAATGTCGAAACATATTCTGAGATATGCAGACTATTATTAAATACTTCAAGAAGAAAACAAAAAAAGAGACGCAATTGAAATATTATAAAGTACTGCATATTCCTCAACTACCATATGGTAGTGAAACTTGAATTATAAAAACAAGATATATCTAGAATACAAGGAGCAGAATTAACATTCTTGAGGACTATAAAGAGTCACGTGGAGGTAAATTGCCACACCGTTTCAAGAATCTAGAGCTATAGGCGTATTGCCACACCGGCCAAGCTAGTAGAAAAGTGTTAGTCACAAGGAAAGGTCTCGAGTAAATTGCCACACCATGACTGCCTAGGAAGATGGACTGTTCGTATGTGCTGTTTGCGTTATACTACCGTTATCTGCCGTTCAAAAGAGTTATCACCTGATTCAGTTTTAGATATTGCATTACTATATCCTGCTAAAACATTCCTTTAGATTTAATACCTCACACATATTTTCACAAAGTAAGCAACAAAAGTTGATAATGCCATCGTTTAAAAATAACATTTTAAACTGCGAAGTATTTAAAAAGGTCATTGCTGTTAAAAAGAAATTCAGGACACTTAGCATATAATTTTATAAATATATTCAATTATAATTAACTTCTGTATACAGACAAAGTATTAGTTTTCGTGTCCAAAAGTTAGTAAAATTGATTAATTATTTAATAAATTATTCAAGAGTTGAAAAACTTTTAATCTAACCTAACAAAACCTAAAACACATTGTCAAAATTTATTCTTTAATTTATTTGGTACATTGAACATTTGTTTGGCAGATATGATCAAAAATGAAATTTTTACTGCAACAATATTCTTTTTGCCAAATTATAGCAAATGTCCATCATTACTTACAAAACATGTATTCTCAGAAATTCTACTGGAAAGCAAATGAAACAGCTCATACAATAAGGGTTTACTTTATTAATGGTCAACACATACCAGTTATCAAGGTAATTTACCTCCCGGCGCGGTTGTGGTGTGGCAGTTTACTCACGTTCATCCCTTGCGATCTGATCCTTTTCCTACTTCCTTAACGGCGTGCCAATTCGGATATTTTTCTAAACACTGAAACGGTATGGAAATCACCTTCAGCCTAAAGGATCGTAGCAGGAGAGATGTTATCAGAAATACTCATGACTAGGCATAGCTGAAAGATTAAATGATGAAATGTCGAGGGACAAAACTGAGTGGCGGTTACAAGTGGAGACAATGGACTTAACTAGATTTCCAAGTGTCTATCGTCCAAGAGAAAAGAGAAGTGTGCGAAGACCCCGTAAACGATGATTGGATGAATTCCATTGAGACAAGCACAGGATATTAGTCCAAGCCGTAAACGATGACGACGAAGGCGACGACGATATTTTGAGATCTTCAAAAGTCTAGAAATATAGCTTCCAACATGCTCCCTCACATACATATGTGCATATGCAGTTTTACTTTTCGTCTGTCGTCGCCTCTCACATTCTAGCTTTTATACCACTTGCGGTCTTTGCAGTCTCGATGTTCCAGTCCTCTGTCTTCAAAAGCAATATTTACGTATTTCTGTGGTCCAACTTTTCCGCGGTCTATCTCTTTTTCTTCTTTATGGGCAAACCCACCAATTATTCATTTAGGTCACCTTTCGTTAGCCTTTCTGTATATGGATGCGGGTCGTAGGTGTTGGATAGTGAAGGGCACCTGCAGGGTAACCACCCAATTACGCAAGTGCGAGTAAGGGGTGATCGAACAACAGGTCGTGGACCGATGCGACAGATTCAGCAGGCTGTAGAAGGATGATCAATCGCGTGATCATACCTAGTAAAAACCACCCAATTAACCAAGTTTGATACAGTCAATGACAAACCTGTGACATGGCAAGTAAGTGCCACCATTCAATTAAGCACTGCCCGATATGGGACAGAATCCCAAACGCTAAGGGAAGGAAATTTTAATAGAAAACTGTAGGTAGATCAGGCTCTGGAAGAGATGGGTAAATCAGCTGGTCTAGAGGACAGAAGTACTGAAATCAAATTACTTGATCCTTCCGGTCTAGTGGATGGGGGGACTGGGTTTGTTGTCCGTCACTCCGAGAAGATCTATATATCAAAATATCCTAGTACGCGCATTTAAAAGAAACAAATAAAAACTTTCTTAGTATGTGAATCTCCTGACGCAACTTATTTTTTCAGACTGTTTAATAAATAAATAATAAAAATATTATTGTAGTTGGAGGACTTTATGTTTTGCCTGTTTTAGTTGTTACATCTTAAAAGTAGATGTTACGATATTAATAGTAGGCTATGCACTTTTGTAACTGAAATATAATTTATTCAAAACTCGATATTTAGTTTGTTTTTTGGACAATTGTAATACTGATTCTACTTCTTTAATACTTTCATATCCTTAATGAAACCAGTCAGTTCACATCGAAATGTCCCATTACCACAGGCGTTGGACAAGGAGATGTACTGTCCTTTTTACTCTTTGACTTAGGCTCAGAAGCAGTAATCAACAATTAGGGGAGCGGTAATGCAAAATTAGGGATATATAGGAATAAAAACCAAATTCTTGCTTATGCTAATGATGTAGCCGCTATGAGTAGGAATAACAATTCTTTGAAAGAAGCTGTAATTAACATAGATAGCAAGGCAATGGAGCGAAGTCTAAAGATAAATTGATAATAAAACCAATTACATGGAAATAACTAGAACATGATGTAATAGATAAACTCGCAATGATAATGAATTTGAACACGCAAGTGAATTTTCCTACCTAGGCTCACAAATAAACTGCACTAACACCACGAACAATGATATCCAGGAGAGAATCCTTAGTAGTAACCGGTTTCACTACGCTTACTAGAATGATGTCGAAAGCACTAAACAAATCATTAAAATTAAAAATATACACAAGCATAATTAGATCCATTGTAACATATGAATGTCAGGCCTGGGTATAAACGCAAAAGGCGAACAGTATCTAAGAATGTTCAAACGAAAAATACTGAGAAGCATTTTTGGACCAGTACAAAATAACAAAGGCTCATAAAGAATCTGACGGAATCATGAACAAATAATCTAATACACGAAACTGATGTAATGAGGTTTATAAAGAGTAGAAGGATAGCCTGGCTGGAACACACAATGAGGATGAAACTACACAGAATTCCCAGAAAGTTTCTAGAATGGACAGCAGTAGGTAGGAGATCAAGAGGGAGGCCAAGGAAGAGATGGATCCGGGAAGTTGAGGAGGATGTGAGGAATATGGTAACAAGAAGTTGGAGAAAACTGTGTAATGAGAGGGCTGAATGAAAAAAAAATCGTTGTAGAGGCTGAAACTGACACTGGGTTGTAACGCCAGTAGAAGAAGATATCCCGAAACACACCTTCTCGTTTCGATTTTTTACTTGACCTACTTACAAATTTTCCTTTAAAAATATTCATAAGAATATTTTCATATTCATATTTAAATTCATATATTGTAACATGACATAATATAGCACAAAACTTACTAGTATAATTAATGGAAGAAAGGCCGAAAACTGAAGGAAAATAAAAGGTTATAACATGAAGAATGATAGCACAACACTACTAACTAAAAAATGACTAAGACCATGACAAGGAATAAACCTAATAGATTGGATAAGGTGAGATAAAAAACAATAATACAACCCACAATATGACTAAAATTATGAGAGCCCAAATAGTAACTAAAATGATGTATATAAAATAAAGGTACAAAATTAGACAGGCAATAAATAATATGTAATCTATAGAAAATACACAGGTAATTTATATGTAATCTGTAATCTATAGAAAAGATAAAAGAAAGGGAAAGGTAAAATCAAAGATATGAATATAATATACAATGTTAAATAATAAGCTATCAAAAGCCACTAAAATAAAACGAACCTGATTAACAATAGTTATTACTAAAGAGGTGATAAGTGAATAAAAAGTGATAATCAATAAAAAAACCAGTATAGGACCCAGTGATAGTAGAATAAACACATAAACACTTGTTAAAGAAAGTGAAGTGTAGTTAACTATAAAATAATAAACTGGTAATAACAAACTATAAGTAATATAGCAACCCAGTTATAATAATTTGTTAGTATAGTATAAGTAGAATAAAAGATAAATTTTGTTATTGTTAAGGAATGTTATAAAGTTACTTAAAAAAACACTTAGAAAATAAATATAAATAGTAATATGTTAGATTGAAAACAGAGAGGAGTTAGACACTATTTTCTCTTAAATGAGTTTATAAGGGAATGATAGTGCATAGTTAATGTTCAAATTTGTTATAGAGTTCTTTGATGATAAATAACCAAAGTAGTATTAGATGGCAAATTATGTTAAAACAAAACCATTAAAACATGTAAAAAATTCAGATACAGGCATGGACCTATAAAGAGGTATTAAATAATTATATAATGTTATGTGATGATGAAAAAAACAATCAAATGTTATGAGTTAAGTTAGTTTGTTTCAGTAATAATGTTTTGTGACCTAATAAATTAACATAAATAACTATAAACAATTGTTAAAAGTGTAGGGTAGGTGAATTATGAAATCTAGGCATTAGGCTTAGAACTGATGAACAGAATTTTGTGAATCTTAAGATAAAACAATAGCCAATAATAAAATAAAGTGTATAATTTGTTTAGGTATCAAAGTAAAAGTGTAGGGTACAAAACTGGATAGATAATAATTAGTTTAAATGTAATTAACTAAAGAAACACCAAACTGAAAAATTAGTAATCTGTTACAAATTGACCAAAGGTAACTATGAGTGGTATCAAATTAATCTGTAAACAAAAAGCGAAATAATGGTATTATTGTATTTTATATTACAAATAGTATAAGGAAGTTATAATACTTTAAAAGATATTAATAATTTTAAATATAAAAACGTTAGTTTGATATAACAATGTTATAAATTATCAGCCAATGGGAATTAGTTTTTTACAGAGAGTTCCCATGACAACCAAACCTTGTTACATAGGAAACCGTTAATAAATCATCATTCCATTATTGAAGTTTGAGTAGGGTGGATGTATGAAGCCCACTAAGATATAAAAAGAAGCAAATCAGCCTATTTTATCTAAAACATTGATTAAGAAGATACAATAAATAACCATAATAAAACTAATAGTGAGAATTAAATCAATTCAACCAGGAATTAAGAAATAATCTGTAAAAATTGCTGAAGAAGACCCAGTGAAGAATTAACAACCTACAGAAGGAAAAATAGACGAACACCTAACTGAACCTTGAAACTAACATCCGCCAGTAGGACTGATGGAATTTAAACACCATAACTGGACCATTAATGAAAATTGAACCTGGAATTCACGGAACTACACCAGAAGGGACAAGCAGCAGTATTCCAGAGAAGTGTTACCCAGGATAAGCAGAGACGAAGGAGCGTTAAGTATATTTTAAATACTTCACCGAAAAAACACCAGACAATCCACAATAATTGAGTAAAACTTTTCACTTCACTAATCACTTTAATAAACTTTTGGAACTTAATTTTATTTCACAAATACCTCTACTAGAATAAATATATCACTCCAATTTGAAATTTTTCTGAATCTGCTTTAAAAACGGAAGGTTTGCTAAGCATCAATAACCCATAAGGAACTAAATTCCCACAGCGGTAATTTACTATTATTATTTAAGTATATCACCTGTTCAATAATATTTATAAGGTATATTGTAAGATTTTGTACTTTTATTAGTCTGTAAAACAACATTTTCTTTAGTCAAAAGAACTTTCCCCTGAGATTTAAATTAAACGAAATTGTCAACTGTATCTCCACCATAAGAGCAGCAAGCGGACAGAATTGCCAACCGCGAAAAAGTAAACATGCCGGCGCAAGATTAGGCATTATATTTTGAAAAAATTGTAATTATCAAACCATATCAATAACTGTTAATAATACTACGTACACACTTTAAACTGTATGTTGATTTTATTCAACGTAATATAAAAGTTTGAGAAATAAAAATATAGAATAAATAAATTTGACGAAGTCGATTTACTAATCAGTGTTGGTCAACCAGACGGCGAGGCAGTAAATTCGAATTGAACGGCCGAACTGGTGAGTTCGTTACGACATCGTAAGTATTTATACAAACTTAAATACTGGAAACAACGAACGGTATATTACAATATTCGTGCTTTTCAAAACACGTTTATTTTAATAGTTTTTGAACTTATATTATTGGTTCACGTGTTGATATTCAGAACTGGTGATATACGTATTCTCATATTGTTATAACGATTGATGGATTTAAAAAGAGACGTTACATCTATAGAATACGGTAGGCTGACCTGGCTTATTGCTGTGATACGGCGAAGTGGACAAGTGTTCTCACGAGAGAATTCGCTGGAGAATGGCTGGGAAGCAATATCTTGCATAATGATAATGATCATGGTGATTATACCGCTGGAAATTCTGTGTTTAACTGTGTAGCGAGGATAATTACAAAACACACTGTCTAATTCTATTTAACACAATTACAGAACATCATGTTTAATTCCAATTAACAAAAACTTTTAATTTAAATACGAATAACGTTTATCAGTTTGTATGCCTGTCTTTAGTGAAGATATTCAACAACGTATCCCTAAATTTGTTACCTGCATCATAATTTGCAGCATTCATAATCTTTTTATTAATATTTTTTATAAAAGATTGGTCATAAATGAAATTTGAAATAAATAAAATAAGTAGTACCAACTAAAGTCTCCAATAAAATGTAACAAGTCGAAAGTTCTTGTTAATGGTGCCCTTGTACTAGCAATTTCCACAATATTACTTTGTGTTTGTTTTTATTGTTGTCAAAGTAGTTTTTGTGTATAGGAAACTATAATTATACTCGAAAAAAAGATACTTATTTTTCGTAAGAAGTTATTTGTATTTCAGTTTAAAATTTGTTTCTTAAAGAGAGATTCAATCTATTTCAAAAATAATATCACAAAAACAAAGTTTTCCAGTAAAATGGAGAAAATTTCAACCATAAGACTTCATACCCAAAACCGCAGAAGAAATATAACATTGGAATAACATTTCTAGAAGGAACAGTCTAATTGGGTCACCATGGACGTCACAGTCTAACTGGGTCACCATGGACGTCACGCTTTAACCTACAAATCCTAAAAACTTTCGAAATGACTAAGTTGAAATTTTTCTTAATCCATCATAGGACGAAACATGCATAATAAAAACAATAATAATAATAACAACTATTATTATTTGTGTGTGTTTGTGTGAGAGAGAGAGAGAGAGAGAGAGAGAGAGAGAAGAGAGAGAGAGAGAGAGAGAGAGAGAGAAGAGAGAGAGAGAGAGAGAGAGAGAGAGAGAGAGAGAGAGAGAAGAGAGAGAGAGAGAGAGAGAGAGAAAGTAATAACAAAACAATGTAGCAAAAATAAATAACAATTATTATGTCTGACATAATATTTTCTACTTCATGTGTCTTAGACAATATTGCAATGAGGTCTAGTAAAACACTGTGTCTGCTTGTTTGAAAGAAAATATTTTATTCAAAATACGTATACAATTCAGGGACGAAACCGCTGTGGAAAGTTTTAAATCAGTACGGAAGTATGAATAACCACACATCGTAACGTTTGGGTAAGAAACGTTACGTTCTTAGTAAACAATTAAAAAATTGCTGTACTCTATTCGTTCAGTGATTACTGAATTACGTATTACTAGTTCTTATTGTATTATTTTCTTACGTTACTTATTGTATTACTATAATACGTGTTACTGTATTACTGGATTCCTATAGCATGCATTACTTTGAAAATCGTCTGTTAATCAGCCTGATTTCTCTATTCAGTGATGGCAACGTGACATATTTTCTGTTTTTTCTAGATACGTTGAAACCACTCAGAATAAAAAAATATATATACCAAATCATTCTTAAGAGATGAAAAATGCATTATATCAACAACTAAAAAGATATATGTCATAAAATATTGCTTTTACTTAAAAGTAGAAACCAACAAAATAAAAAAAATCACGATTATTCTAATAATTTACACACTTCTGTACTGTATTAGGTTCGTACTTTATGACTGTTTTATACACTACTGTATTACGATATACAGAAACTATTTCTTAGCTTTTCTTCGTGATTTTTTCTTACCCCTCTATTGCCGTGTTCACATTACTCCTAATTAAGTACACCACCCATCGGTATTTTCTTATAAGGTCTTCCTTCAAATATCTTTATTCAGGTATATTTTAATCACAATCCGTATATTCAGAGTAAAATTAAATGGAACGCCGAGCTATTTAGGCAAACATAGAGAGTAGTATACAAGAAAAGTAAAGATTTCAGATGACGCAACGCTCTAGGGAAGGCTAGAGTTAGAATGATAGATTGATAATATGAAAAATGGTTTTTAAAGAAGGAATGTAAAGCTCACCTCATTTAGTACAAGCTTGTCGAGGTGACAGTAATGGGATGTGGGACAGAAATAAAAAAAAGCAGAAGAGAGTAAAAGAGATAAATAAAGTAAGAGATAGCAGATACATAGAACCAGAAAGATTGAGATAGAAATAAAGAGAAATAGAGGCACACAGACAGGAAGACATAGTTATTCTTGATCGATTCTACGGATTGATATCATGTTACAGAAGCGTGGATAGTATATTAATAAACAAAAGTAACAGATTATTTAATAATTAAAAAAATACCGATTAAAATAAGTAAGAGATTGCCAATCAACAGCGAATATAGTATAGCAGATAAACATGGCAGTTCAAAAACTGCTTTGCAAATAGACATGTTGTCTGTATTGGAGGATGTTGCAAATAGACAGAAATTAGAGTTTTGGAAAGTCAGGAAAATGATGAAGTAGCGCCGAAGAAACGAAAACAACTAAGTAGATGAGTAAACGAAAACGTTTCATAATATTTTGATATTGCTCGCAGAAGCAATGTAGGCCTACACATTGTAGTCTCCCATTATTGGATAGCTCAAGTAGTTATCCGAAATAAATTACAACATAAAAGTTATAGAGCACTGAGCAAGTAATAAAAAATTCAAACTTCTTTTGCCACTTCCGTTTTCTTACTAGCAACTAAGAAACTCGAAGTATGCATCCCAGCCTTCTTTGTAATGTGTATGCAATAACAGATACACGATCGTCAGAAGACTAGGTTTCAACGTTTCGTAAAAGTGCAGTAAAAATGATGTGTACAATCTACAATAAACTCACATGCACGTATATGTTCATGTCTGTGTGTGTGTGCGCGCGCGCACGCGTCTGTCTGTCTCTCTCTGTCTGGTCTGGCTGTCTATCTATGTTTGTCTACATAGTTAAATTGCATTCTCAAGTTCCTTACGTTATATTATCAAACACATACAATAGACAATAGCTACAAAATAGAAACTATGTAAAAATTAGAAAATAAAACAAAATATAAAAAGGAAATTAATAAAGATAATATAAAATACACATTTTCTTATTATGGAAATGTAACACAAAAACTAATTAATGAAGGGAACACTCTTAAAAAATTCCTGTAACACAGATAACATATTTTTTTTTACAAAATCGTAATAAAACTAAAACCGACATTCACAGCGAAAGTGGAATATACAAAACAAAATGCCCAGGTTGTAACAAATGTTACATAGGAAAGACGAAGGAAAAACAATATGATAAACCTCCATCAACTCCACAATATATTTTTAAAACCTCATGTCTAAAAGCTAGTTACCCACAGTTTTGGTAGTTACACGTTCGAAACTAACCCAAACAAAGTTTGAAACGCCTAAACTAATAAAAATATACAAAAAGGTCAAAAAATGAACATATGGGAAATCTCAGAATATATAAACATAGCAACAATAATTCATTAACTTGACACTCAATTAAAATCAAAACATGATGATACATTTAAAATCCTAAATATTATTAAAAACTAACCTAACAATTAGAACATAAACATTAAAATATTCAATGTAACCTTTAAATTATTGATTCGATAAAAAATCTCACAACAATCATACTATTTAAATCGAAATGCAAATCGATTATTCATAACGTCAGTTATAGCTTCCGATGATGCAGCTTTTATCTGCAAAACATATGTAAAACAAAGTAATAATGTAATCTAGTCGCAGAAGAAATGTCATAATTATGTTGAATATAATTTGTTTAAAAATTATCGCAAAAGTAATGTATGATTTATGATTCACGTAACATACATTTTTATGTAATTACATTCTTACATAAAAACAAATTTTGACGTTTGAAATTTTACGTCAGACAATCAAATTTTTAGGTTTGTTTAGACAATAAAAATGAGTATTGCTGTATTAATAATACATCAGCAGGAGCAACATTTGCCATCAGCGAATGGCAGCCGCCAGTCTATCTCGAGATATTCTTGTCCACCTCAGTGTAGCACAGTACTTAACCAAATAATTCCCACATCTTGTATAGGATCTTTGTCGGATTCATTATGCCCGTTGGCGTCCAACCCAATTTTCGACACATATCTCACAATGTCCTACCCCGTCTCAAATATTTTCTTCTATTTCAAGCATTTCTTTTAAAAATTTCCTTAAATCATCAGACTAAAAATTAATGCCTGGAACACGTAAGAAAAAAAAATACAAAACTAAACAAAATTAACTTAATACGTATATTGAATTATTTCCAAAATAGGCCTAAGCTAAATATGCATTTTGGTAATAATGTTTTTGCATCTCAATACTACCGTTCCGTAATTCGAGACCGTCTGTACATATGATATTTAATTTTACTTATGAATTTAAATTAAACTTATTTATTCAAAAACGCGTGCGTGCGCGCGTTCATGTAGACTATAGTTTAATACTTAAACAAATGCAAGTGCATAAACAGCCTTAGTATACACAGTGAGCATCAGTAGCATTTCTTCTCTTTTTCTACAAACAAAAGGTTGGCCAAATGTTATGTGTGGAGCGTTGCTTTATATGGTGCAGAGACATGGACACTGAGGAAAGAGGATGAGAAAAGATTAGAAGCATTTGAGAAGTGAGTTTGCCGGGCAATGGAAAAAGTGAGGTGGGTTGATAAAGTAAGGAATGATGAAGTTTTAAGAAAAATAGGGGAAGAGAGAAGAATCTTGAAGGTAGTAGAAAATAGGAAAAGGAATTGGTTAGGTCATTGTTTAAGAAGAGACTGCTTGCTTACAGCTGCCATGTAGGGTGTCATAGAAGGAGAAAAAAGAAGAGGGCTTAGAAGAATGAAGTTAATAGATAGCATTAAAATCAGAGGTTGTTACGAAGAAACGAAAATACTGGCATGCGATAGGACAGCTTGGAGAGCTTTTGCCATTTGAAGACCTGCCTTAGGGCAGAACACCAAATTTCTATTAACAGTATCTAGTTTTAGATCCATGCTTTTTGGTATCCAGGCCACTTATATATATATATATATATATATATATATATATATATATATATATATATAGTAAAACAGTTTTACCTTTTTCTTTTCCGTCTGGTGGCCTTTATCCTTTACGAAACTCTACGCGCTTCGGGACATATGTCCCATCATCAGGAATATCCCTTGGTGAAGTTCGTCAATAGTTAAAATATTAAAAAAACCTTTTTTTACAACTTTACACATCACAATAAATATAAATATAAACACAAAAAAACACATAAAAACCCCCAAACGTGAGAACACACGCGATATCGCTGGTGCGTACCACGAATTACTGTAGTCGACTGCTGTGCTCATGTTGTGCTCATGTCAAGGTCCATAGTGCGCGACCTATAACAACATGAGCACAGGAGTCGACTACAGTAATTCGTGGTGCGCACCAGCGATATCGCGTGTGTTCTCACGTTTGGGGGTTTTTTATGTGTTTTTTGTGTTTATATTTATATTTATTGTGATGTGTAAAGTTGTATAAAAAGTTGTTTTTAATATTTTAACTATTGACGAACTTCACCAAGGGATATTCCTGATGAAACGCGAATATGTCCCGAAACGCGTAGAGTTTCTTAAAGGATAAAGGCCACCAGACGAAAAAGAAAAAGGTAAAACTGTTTTACTATTTATATAACAGTATCTGCTGACACGCTCGCATGAATTGTGACGTTGTAGGCATTTATTATTAAATACTGGACATCATTTTATACTAAACATAAGTGAGAAAATCACCTGACATGCAGATTATACGTAAGGTGAAAAAACAAAATTTTTCGGCATAGTAAAACACACGTACACAACACAAACTATAAACATAAGCTGACATTTGGGGGAATAAAAATAATACATGTAGCCACCATTCAAGCCGTTTTTTCTTCAAACCTGGGTACTTGATCCGCGGGGCGTATTTACGGGGGAGGACGAACGGGACCGGACTCACCCAGAGGGTCGAGAAAAGTTGACGGATTTTGTTAATCTCTTAGTTTTTTGAGTATTTCATTATTTTTTATACTATATAGGCTAATATAGTAGTAACTCTTTTTTGAGTTAGAAACAGATTTATTACTCAGAATTTGCGTATAGGTTTGAAACATGAATGTAGGAACATCAGTTCAGTCAACAAGTATCTTCTAACAGTGATTCAATAACGTGTCTTTGTAGTGTGTTATTGGCGTTTACTTTAATGGGATCGACTTCAGGATGTTACCACACGTTTCTCTACCACTTTAAAGATAGCAATTTTGATTAGTCTTCACTCGTATCTTCTTTTGCATGAATCCGACTCGGCCGGACCCCCCCCCCCAGACCAAATTCTAGAAACACCCTTGTTTGATCGTCATATTAAAAAGGAAAATTTAGGATAACCTTTAAAAAGAGATAAACGAGTTTCGCATGCTTGGTTTTCTTTTTAGTTTCGAATAAACGTAATAGATTGATCATTAGTCCTTGTTTTTACGATTGGCCTCATACTGTTTTTGACTAATCTGAACAAAAGAAAAAGAAATTGTAATTTTAACTTCACTATTCATATTTGGTTGTAACGAATACTAGGTTATTTGTTGCAACGAACTTCAACTCAGTTTTTATGATATATAGAAAAAATCAACTAGGAGAGATAAATCCAGATATCAATAAATTTATGCGCGTGTGGTGAAGAAATTGTTTACCAGATAATTATAACTTTACAAACAAGTGGTTATGTAATGACAGAAATCAAACAAGTAAATGTCATAAAATAACGCGACAGTGGGTGCACAGAAAACATTGCGACAGCTATAACCGCGGTTCGCTTCTCGTACCTTAATAAGCAAATTTTTCTGTGGAAGTCACATGATATACACTTTTAATAAAAAATAACAAGCAAATGTTTGTAACTTACCATACTTGCAAATTGTTTGATTTTTCTTCACACTTTATTTGTCGTGATATCGAAACTTGCGTGGCCGAATTGGTGTCTTTGTATAAAGATTAAAACTTCACACGAGTCCAGCGACCTAGACTAGACTAAGATAAACGAAATAAACGAATCGACTCGGATTTTCAGAAAACATCCAACTTTCTTAAATCCCTCTGGAAATATGAAAACAAAAGTAGACCGTACATTTGTACAGTATTTTCTTAGAAACGTTTTACCGTCCATTACGTCTCCGCAGGTTTTCCTTCCATTCCTTAATGAGCAATTCTGTATTTATTTAAATGTGATCTGGCGTTGTCTTTTTCCGTCACAGTTTCTGCCTCTTCTGTAATTCCTACAACTTGATAAACGGTGCTAACGACGGACGGTCTCTGTCTACAATGAATACGACCTGGCGTTATATTTGTTCATCCTCGTCACAGTTACTGTCTCTCCTGTAATTCCTTCTTCTTCTTCTTCTTCTCTTCTTCTTCTTCTTCTTCTTCTTCTTCTTCTTCTTCTTCTTCTTCTTCTTCTTCTTATCTTCAAGGGTTAGGTTATATAAACCTGTTCCGGGACGCATCTCATCCTCGGACGACTCACGTCTTTTCTATCAATAGCTTTATAGTTCAGTGCCGCTTTCGGCAATCCATCCTCTGTCATCCTTTCCAGATGATCCCACCATTGTTTTCTGTAAATTGAAATAATTTCATTTATGTCCTTTACTTCGAATTCTGCTCTGATATCTTCATTACTTATTCTATATTGCAATGTACAATGCATTTCAGCACTCTGAATCTTGCCGCATTCCTTTTTTGCCATGACCCACCCCTCACTCGCATATGTCAATGTGGGTATTGCAGTTGTCTTATAAAATTTAATCCTTGTGCTGTGTCTTGTTTTATTTCTAAAATTTATATGAATCGTACCACAAATATTCCTAAATTTATTTATCTTCTCTCTTATATCATATTCAGATTCATAGCTTACTACACAGCCGAGAATTTGAAACGAGGTATACCTCCAGTATCCCTCGAGATTAAAACCTCATTATACTTCTCCGAAGAGACCCTCATCCGATCTGCACCCGACTGGCAAACCATATGCGCTTCCCAAAGACACAAATGTCCGTACAAGACACAACGTTGCCCCCGCGGGAGCCCCGTGAGGGTGCCGTATCGGTGCCCAGGCAAGCGAACGATGAGGGCCAACCAACGCACACGAGTCAGGTACAGGCTCCGGGTGCGAAGGTTACACAGACCCGAAACCCCAGTGAAACCCGGTCGCGCTCCCCAACGCTGTTCGCACGTTTTATTCCGATCATCAGCCCTGATACCGAAAATTGGATAACCTCTCGCCTCGTACGACATTGAGCGCCAGGGAGAGGGTCTGGGAAGGAAATGAGGCCACCAGTAGTCAGTGGTATAAGCCCAACTCACAACCTCCCTGGGGAAAGCCTCAGGTCCACCTGGCAGGATTCAGCCAGCCACGCGACGATACACAGTGAACGGCCCTCTCTCACCAGAACAGGGTCGCCGCGTTGAGGCTTCGCTTACTACTAGGGTTCACTGTACATCATGTTCCCTAGGACCGCTGGGGCAGGGGTGGTTTCCTAGTGCGGTCACTTGCCAGGGATGGGGCAGCCCTGGTCCCCGTTGCCAGACACTCACCTTAGTCAGGTGTCAATCGGTCCTAATCCATGCGAAATATCGGTTCACTCCAGGGCCAACGGGTGTCAGGTGGGGGAAGGCAGAGATCGAAACCACCGAAAATGGCGGTATAGGTCCGTTTCGCACCCCCTCTCGGGGGTCGAAACCCACTCAGGTTCCCACCCTCAGGGGGGTGTTAAGTTAACAGCAGAATCTCACAATATCTTTCATCGTTTATCAGTTGACGGTCACTATTAAACTGAGGATAACTTCTAACGTCAAGTGGCTTACTGCCTACTGACGGATATGATCAGCAACACCCAAAACTCTTACACTTTGAAACAATAATGGCAACAGTAGACATGTTCCACATACCGGAACTGCGTCATACTCATCATCCTGAATTCTAACTAAGATTTATTAGTAACATAGTAACATTAACAAAAGGATTGCAGATATCCACAATTAAAACAAAGGTGATGGCTTCTTGTGGAACTGATCCCGTGCGGGAAAAAATTGTTATAGACGATACTGTCCTGGAACAAATTAGCAGTTTTGAATAACTGGGCTACAGCGTGTCTTATAATGCAAGCAACGACGTGGTGAATACGTTGCATAACTTTAACCTTACGTGCAGGATCATCAGGCGAACCCTTAAGTCAGCAAGTAAAGGAACACGCCTAAAATTCTACAAGGTGATGGCTCTTCCCACACTTCTTTATGGGTCTGAGAATTGGACTTTAACGAAAGCCCAGGCCAGTCGCATCCAAGCGGCTGAAATGAGGTTTCTCAGGCACGCGGCAGGGTATACTCTCCATGATCATAGAAGAAACACAGATGTACGGCAGGAACTGAATATTATGAGTATACTCGACAGGATCGCCCAGTATCGGCTGAATTGTGGGAACATCTTTGCCGAACGGATGACTGCCGCATCCCCAAACAACTATGGAACTATAAGCCGAGGGGACGGAGAAGTGTGGGACGTCCGAGGAAGCGCTGGAGTGACCAGCTGTAATATTTGCCTATTTGAGACCGGAACAAGCCATTCTTGGTTTAAACCGTGAGGATGATGATGATGATTAACAATAAATTGTCATTACAGCTGTTAATATATAGAAGGATTTCGTGTTGTTTAGATTTTAAAATTAGTCGTATATATCTGTCTCGAACAAGTTAGTTGCATCCATCAAGTTTACGACTTGAAATTTAATTATATTTTATTATGGCCCGACGAACAGGTGCTGTGCACAGTTAACATCAGCATTAATCGCTGTGCACACATTTATGAAGGCAATAAAACAAAGTCGTTACGGTGAGGTTTAATGATTAGTCTTAATGCCAACTATTTTGCGCTGGCAAGTTGTTAATTATCCGATCTGCGCGGCGTGTGTTTGTGTATTTGCTGTTGTGAAACTTGGCCCATGAATCACCTCCGAGGTAATTCTACCTCTTCAGACGTAATGTATACCTATTGCTGTAAGGCACGGCAGAAATCCTGTCCATATAAAATGCAAGTGTCAGGCAAGTGTACGTATGAACGGTTTACAAAATCTGAAGTTAAAAACATTAGAGTGAAACAGCATTTGTACACTGACGGAAACTTTTTAACTACACTGTAGTTAAAATTAAACAATCCACAAATATCGTAGTTACCATTATCGTGGTTGCGTTGAGACGACGCACAACTAGGAACCATAGATATAGTTGAAAATGACAAATAATTAGTCTGACGAGTTTACAGGATCGAGAAATAACGGAAAAGAATATTTTCCTTTACACTTTTATCATCATTCCGGGACTGGTTTTGTTATCTCAGTGCATATATAGACCTGACGATAGAAATTGAACACTGAGCTTGAGATGCGCAGTGGACAAACACCTCGTTTCGAGGCTAACAAAATTTTCATTTATTTCGCACATGCGCCCAACAGTGTTGTACAGTGTTTCAAAGTGTGAACATCGGTTGCAACAAGGCTGGCGAGAACAATAGAAGCTTGTGTGTGACAGAGAGAGAATTAGTGAGTAAAGTGAGACAGTGAACTGTTATCGGGTTATCTCGTCTCACTCCTCTCTAGACAACTTGAGTGGGGGGTAATTCACTCGCTGTGTCTGCGCAGCTCAGCAACCAAGAAAGGTTGTCACATTTCTACCTATGGTGTGCGTCTGACCAGACACTCTCACAGATATATATGTATATATATTTATATGTATTTATTTGTTTATTTATTTATTTGTTTATTTATTTATTTATTTATATAGATATATATGACCTACAGTTTAATGCCGGCTTCCATCTGCCAAGTGTAGAGGTACTGTGGGCAGAGATGCACCTGCTGGTTTCTCCAAGCCTTGCGAGTGGGAAAAGTGATCGTATTAAAAAGTAGATATTATTTTATCCACGTCGGAAATAGAACCCAAGCCGCGTGGTGTAGCGTACCAATACACAACCGACCAAAACGCGGCCGCATTCCGGAAAGAAACAATAATAATTATTATTTTAAACCATTCTGACTAAGAAACACCTTCTGCTTAATTCCATTCATCAAAGGACACGTTGACTGCTCTTGTATCGATTTCTGAAGCATACAATTGACTAAAGTGTAACAGAGGAATGAAACAGAGTTCGAGCCGTCCAGGGAAGTCAAAAGGACATTTAGGTCAGAAATATTTCACTATTTGAGAAAAACGTACACATATGTTTTTCTCCAGAATGTTCTCTTAGAAACGGTAATTGATTTGTATAGAAAATATTTAATAGCACTTCTGGGGCAGCTGTATTGAGCAGAAGTCACGAGCCGGTATATATAATAATTTTATCATTCTTTGTCCCAGTGATTTTGTTACTTATTATTTTATTATTATATGTATTCCTTCAGCAGGTATGTTAGCCATAGAGCCAATGTTTAGAGATCTTGCAAGACAAGAACTTTTGCAAAACAGCGGGATAAAAAAAATGGTAAATGAAAAAAAGTTGGAATACAAATAGCTGCATATGCCCACGATATACAACCATAGCCCAATCAGATCCGGTTGCATTTGTATCCTCATGGCAGCTCTCGTGTACCTTATTTCTGGAACCATCTTCGTGGAAATGGGGAGCAGAGACCTCAGTTTTATTGGGCGGAGCACTTGTACTACTTGGTCACATTGTAGTCTCTGCTCCCCACTCCTCAGTTTTATTGGGCGGAGCACTTGTACTACTTGGTCACATTGTAGAGTGGGCAGGCCATGTCGAGACAATGGACAATGGTAGTATACGAAGAATAGTCTTAATATGAAAGTGGAGGCATAAGATCAAAAGACCGGTTAAGCTGAAGATGGTAAGTTATTGACGTGGACACGGAGGGATGCTGGCAATGCGAGGATTGAAGTCCATCGCTACCACTAAAGTGGTGTGAGGGAGAGGTCAGGGGACGCCAAAGCCACAGTCCGATTTCGCCACAGGAGATGGAGGAACAATTTTCCCTGTTTATTTAATCTTTGCGATCGAAATCTGTTACATAGAGTAACGTCGTAGAAAATTACTGGGCATTACGATGAGACAACGAAAGGCAGGCGTAACCAAACGCACGGAGCTACGCTGCATTTACATAACAGTCGCCGATCGCAAATTATGATGATTTTGCGCAAACCTATTTCAGAAAGGCGAAATTACATAACCCTCCCCGCGCCGAGTTGTTCATTATCTAAGAGCGTACGCTTGCTGTTACGCGAAATTATTACTTCGGGGCGCGTTAATTCCACAGGGTTTTATAAAAATGCCGAGCAAAAAAAAAAAAAAGAAGGTTAATAAAAGTTATTTTCCGGTTTGTCAGCAGTAGCAGCAGTAGTCGTTGTCAGCGTGTGGGTGCGAGCGCGCGAGCGCGCGGGCGCGTTCGTGTGACTTACATAAACGCGCGAGCGACCGCGGCGCGCAAAGTTGACTCAACCGCTTGCGTCAAAACGTTTATGTAACACGCTCGGTTCGAGCCGGCCGGTACTTATTGACTCACGTTCTGTTCTGCTCACCTTGTTTACAGTATACAAAGTTAGAAGCGGTTGACGTTGTGTAACAATAAATAATGTTTTACTCATTTGAAAAACAAATAATCGTATGTCCTATTATGCCCCATGTCTAACAACACCGGAAAATCTTGATGTGTTTCTATCAAGAAAGTTAGGAAACGAACCCTCACAAAACACTGAGAGTGCTCTGTGTCATATTTCCTGCCCGTCAGTCATTCTCTCACATTTTTCTCACTCTCTCGTATCTGTCTCTCTCTCTCTCTCTCTCTCTCTCTCTCTCTGAATCTGTTCTGTTGTTATGTGAACTAGTGTAAAATAGTGTAAATCATTATAAACATTATTCCTATGAATGTATGTACTCGTACTTGTGTGTGTGTGTGTGTGTGTGTGTGTGTGTGTGTGTGTGTGTGTGTGTGTGTGTGTGTGTGTGTGTGTGTGTGTGTGTGTGTGTGTGTGTGTGTGTGTGTGTGTGTGTGTGTGTGTGTTCATTGTAACTTTCTATTCGCTTATAGTCAGTGACGTAAGTAGGAGGCTTTCCTGGGGAGGGGAGAGATGAGAAAAGTTAATGGGGTGGGATAAGACTATCTTGAAGGTTAGATTACCCAATTTCCTCAGGACAAATGACATATGAAAGATTCTTCCCATACAGTAATTTATGAAATTTAATTACGAAAATTGTGTTACTGGTTGTAATCAGAAACAGAATTATCACTGTTACACACTACTATAGAAAAATTATTCCGATTAGCTCTTTCAAGCTTCACAGCTCTTCGTCAGATCGGAAATGCCGACGGATCATATGACGGATTTCCGATCTGACGATGAGCTGTGAAGCTTGAAAGCGCTAATCGGAATAATTTTTCTGTAGTGGTGTGCAACAGTGATAATTCTATTTATGAAATTATTTATAAGCATTATTTTAACACACGCCACATAGAAATAGGCCGTCATAGAAATAGGCCAACGTCAAGTGTTTATGGAGTTTTGCTGAAAATTTTTAATAGCTCTGGGGGAGACTGGTCCCCTGTTCCCCCTTGCAGTTACGCCACCGTTTGCAGTTAACAGATTTGATTGAAGTTGTGAAACGTTGATACCAAAAAATATTATGAACAGCTGTATGACGTTCACATCGCGTTCAAACAGACTTAACTTCAGGTTTTAACCTTATGGATTACTGAAATATTATAGTTACAGTTATGATTAAAAGATTTTATTAAATATTTTTTTAAATTTCACTCGTCGAGAGTCATAAAAATTAGTTTTATTACTAAGCAACAATCTAAGACTATGACTACCAAAGGCAGCAGTTAGGTCCAAAATAACTAAATCAAAATAATTATTAACAATCAAACATTAGACCAACTAAATCACTTTGATTAACTACGTAATATTAGAAGTTTTGTTAGATCGTAGAAAATAGATAGTAAAGGTGATAAACATTAAAGCTGGAAATACATTGCTATCACGTCACGTGAACTCACGTGAGATCAGGACTTGCCTTAATCCGTGAAATCGTAGTGCAGAGACACACTTATGTCACGTCACGTCACTTCATGTTAACGTGAACTCATGTGAACACGCGTGAAGTCGTGTAAACACTTCATGAAGGCAAATAAAATTCTACTTAATTAAAAAATCAGTTAACATAAGAAGGAGCAGGGTACACTATATAAACTTAGAAAGACAAGAAAAACGTAACTTTCAGAATCTAATACAAGATTTAAAGTACAAAATACAAGAAGATCCAGCTAAATTTCAAATGTATTTCAGACTGAATAAGGAAGAATTTGATTATTTACATAATCTTATTAAAGATGATAGGCCTACACAAAGAAATAACACCCATGTCCAAAATGCTATAAGCTCTCAAGGGAGATTATTAGCCGTATGTTTAAGGTAAGCGTGAAAAAGCGAAAACAAAGGCTTGGCATCTTAATTGATTATATTTTAAAGCAACATATAATTGTTAAAATTTAGTTTTTTTTAAAGCAAAAATTTGTTTAACATCTGGAAACATGAAATTACTGATCAGTGGTTATAAAACACAAACACATTTTTTAATTAAAAAAAGAAACATACTGTAATTTACATATCATTAATCTTCGTGCAGTCTCACTTTTTTTATTACAACTCCTCCATTTTCCCGTACTTGTCGACCTCACGCCTCACAAAAGCGTGGTTGAACGGAAAATGTCTTTAACGTGAGGCGTGAAATGGCCGGCTATATCACGTGACATCACGTGATATACATGACGTGAGACAGTGTGTCTCCAAGCAATTTAACTCAAGCTGAAAACCCACTCTCACATTTTTACTATCACGTGAGCTCACGTGACGTGGCAGCAATGTGTTTCCAGCTTAAGTGATACGTGGAATGATTAATGGAACGCTTAACAACAAAGTGCGACTAGATACTTAAATTACGTTTCACAGTACCAAAACTAAATAGGCCTATAAGAGGGTGGCTGGCTCTGTTTTACTGTACTGTAGTTAGGAGTGGTTTATGAGCACTACAAAACTTGAACACACGGTACACTAGGTGAAGTTGATACGAGGCGCGAAAGGACACACAGGGGCTGACAGAAATAGAACTCAAAATATTCGTTATAATAAAATATATCCGAATCATCCAAGGGGAAGAGAATTGTAGGAAGACTCCGTAAGCGATGGTTGGATGACTTCCAGCCTGTTGAGACTGGAACAGGCTACTAGCCTAAGCCGTAAAGGATGACGACGACGATTAATTAAATAAATGCGTTTACAATATTATCATAAGGGAAGGAATTCATCATGTATTATTATATATTAGCAAGGAATAGTCCCTAATTGGCCTGTTCCGGGACCCATCTCTTCCTCGGTCTGCCGATGTCTCTCCTCCAATCGGCTGGTATGCTAAGACTGCTACTGGTAATTTTCAGGTGGCATGCGATTTAAACGTTCACACCATCCCCTCTTATACTTCTTGATGCTCTTGTTTGAAGACTGGATCCCTAGCTGCTGTCTGATTGCCTCGTTCCGTTTCTTGTCTAAGAGAGAGTAGCCCTGAACACTTCGCAAGAACTTTAATTTCTGTAGCCTGAGCCTTACAAAATCAACGAAAAATAAAAGATCACAAGTAATAACGATAAACGTACGTAGAACGTAGGAGTAACGAAAGATTATAGACTTTATAAGCAAGCTCTAGATTAAAAAACAACAGGAAGAACTACCAAAGAAAAGGTAGTCACATACTTGAAGATGAATAGACTAATACGTACCATCACCATGTAGCGAAGATAATGGTGATGATTATGATGATCCTGACTAAGCAACACAAGTCACTCTAATCACTTATTACGTATTGTCAAGTACTTATTGTATTAATTATGTATGCATATCATCATAGCAAAATTTTTACCTGCCTGTAGGAAAATCACAAAGAATCTTTATTATTCACATCGACTCAGAAAAAGGTTATCTTCTCTATATATTCAGTACGATATTTCATGAGGCACGTAAATTATAAGTGATTTTTTTAATTTATGTTTTGAACAATACATATTGCTAATAAATAATTTTACAAAATATAATTCTAGTTAAACTTTCTAACCAATAACATTTTTAAAATCACGGATTGTAAAATCCTCGTTAAACAGTGCTGAAATTCGTGGATACAGAATGAACTGGATCCGGATCCACGAAGGGGGAAATGAAGCAACACAACAATCAGAACAGAGTGACTGGTCTCGCTCTTCTCTCGGTATATCGCAGTACTCGTGTAGATGTAGATATTGAGGTGAACCCGTTCTTAACGCCCTAAAGTGGGGATACACTTTTTAAATATTATATTAAGTTAGTTTATATTATATAAGGTAGGATTATATTAAACAATAATAATTATTATTTCTGTGTCCTACAGAAATGTTGTTAGGAGATGAGTGGCTATAACATTTATCACCTTCACTTGACGTTGAAAAGCCTCCAGGTGGTCTAGTGGCTAGCGCGGGCGATTGATGCGTTGGGGGGACCGGATTCAATTCCCGGCGGAGGCTCCGTACGGCGTGCACTCAGCGTCGTGAGGCAGAACTGAGTAGGCGCTGAGATAACAGCGCCGCCCCCTGGCTGTGAATACCGCAACTAGCGGCTGGCGGCGCGTTGTACTAGCCATGCAACCGTCACACTAACACAAAAAAAGCCGCGCGGTACGCGTTGGTCCTTAACGGACTGTTGATGAGCAGAGGTTTTTTTTTTACTTGACATTGAAACCCTCCCTAAAAGAAATTCTGCTTATAAAGAAGATTATATAATGTAAGCGAATAATAGGTTAAGTTGAATACCCACTTGGACAATGGAAGATAGAAGACAAATTTTCAGATAACGGAAATCTGATCTGATTAAGTCAACAAAAGCATAAATAAATTCAAATTAAATTTAAAAAAATCAGTTTATTATCGTAGAATGTCCTATTTATACGATCATTTACACAAAACAGGCATTTATCATCGAGTAAACAACAGCTGATATTTTACGAAAGGGTGTTTCGAAACCAAAAGATCACGCGTCTGAAACGTCTGGTCGGTGTTCGGAAATCAAGGACACCGATCGTGTTATACATAGACACGGGTGCGGGTTTACCCTTGACTTCGTTGTATACGGAATGAAATGTATTTCTGTTTGTTTCGTAAAATCGAATTTAGGTCACAATAGCCTGCATTCGGTATGTATTTTACTGTTAATAATGCGAGAATATTACCATAGCACGTGGCAACGATAAAAAACGAAAGTAAGCCAGAACTGCACTTGTTGTATGGTGCAGGCGCACGTTTGATAAACACGTGTTACAAACGGATACAGATACAGTATTTGTTTGTGGTCGTTCTCAAGATAAATATTGAGAACAGATCTCTGGCAGTGACTTACTGTGTACTATTGTCATTCCGTGACCGTTTCGCCTGTCAGCTGTAAACAATAAGCTGATTTGTACAACACAATTGTAAGCAGAAATTATATAAAAGAAGGAACAACAGGGAGATATGAAGAGGGTCATTATACAAGAGGACTTTGTCGCCGGTACTCGTTAACGTAATATTAAGTTGAGTGGAAGAGCTAGAGGAATTAGCGTTGCTTATATTAACAGAACGAAACACATGTTGTAACCTTCTCAAGTGACAAAGTGGCATTGACGAGAGACAGAAGATTTGTTGCAGGATGTGATGTAAAAGCTAACATGGGAAGCAGAAATCAGACTACTGACGATAAACCAAACTAAGACAAGTACACGATATGATTAAGGCCAGATAAAAATATGAAGAGAGGTCTACGAAAAGTAGCCAGTTTTGAATACCTAGGAGTAGCGGTGGACGAGGAAAGTCCAGAACGTATAGAGTCGGGTAATTTTTTTAAAGTGTGTTCTTCATACCTATTCAACGACGATTTAAAAACTGCACGGAGGGGGTAAAAATAAATAGTATAAATGTATATAAGATAATAAATATATAATTGTGTGGTGTGTGTGTGTAGGGTTATATCGATTTTTGAACAAAATTTAAATCCGTTTCTCGCATCCCAGCTTCCATACTTTACGATCTTTCCAATCGCCTTCCTTCAGATGTCTCTGTATCATTGAATTCCTTATACCTTCTATCCAAGTCTTTCGTGGCCTCCCTCTTTTCCTTCTTTCGGGAGGGATAGATTCTACGTTTGCATTTTGCAGACGATCATGTAATTAGAGCGAAGACGAGGAAAACGTCTGTTACATACTGAGGACGTTGGACGAAGAATACCAGAGATGAGGACTAATGATAAATACAAATGAGACTGAGTATATTGTTGTCGGAAATATATGCAGGGATATACTGTTGAGACGGGTAGTTGTGAAGAGAGTCGATTCGTACAAACACTTTGTTGTCACGGTGACAAAAGACGCCATAGTTGTAGTAGAAATAAAAAATCGTATGTAAGACAAGGGAAAATAAAGACGATACAATTGTATTCCTCTTTATGGAGCAATCGAATAAGGCCCGAAACAAAATTTAACATATATAAGACAATAGTAGACAATAAGGCATCGTATGGGTGAACTACAGAACATATGAGAAGAAGATTATGAGCCATGTAAATGGGCTATTGGAAAATGTGCTGTAGACTTACATTGAAGGATAGGATTAAAAATGAAGAAATAAGAGAAATAATAAATATCTATGTGTACCAGTATAAATGACAAAATTGTTGCGAAAAGGTTAAGATGAAGATACTGATATAGAGCCAAAATCTATATACTAAATTATGTTGATGCAGTCCGTGAAAGATGTGGTAGGCTGTCCAGAAACGCCAAGAATGACAAAAGTCATGTCAGTAACTCGTAGGTAAAATATTTTTCCTTTCACCTATTTTGGTGAACAAAGCAGTACTTAACATTTAGAATGGAGCAAGTATTTTGAGTGTTCGATCGTTCAATTTTGAGTGCTTGATCATGACCTTAAAATCAAAGCCAAGATATTTCGGGCTCGAAGTATTTCCGTTCGACTTAAAAATAACAAATGTGTAGACAGATGTGAAGTATTCAAGGTTGTTAGGCTGTGATCGGTTTTTACAAGTCCCCTGCCAAACATTTCGCCTACGCCGACGGCAGCCATCTTCAGCGGCGTAACGGACGAGGTAGTGAAGTCCGTTCAAAGCTCACAGCAACAACAGCACAGGTCATGGCAGGGGAACGGATTGTTGCTTCCTGTCTACGGTCTAAATGGACTTCACGACCTCGTCCCTTACGCCGCTGAAGATGACTGCCGTGAGCGTAACCTAAACGTTAGCAGAAATTTGTAAACAAATAGCTACAGCATAATAGCCTGGAATGTTTTACAGTGTACTGACTTCGGCCATGAATTCGTTACTACACACACACACACAAACATCATTCTCCGTTTCAGGCTCTCGTAATGTTACGTTTGGAACATGACCATAAACATCGTCAACAGCTGTGAATCAACTCTTGAGACATTTCAACGACATTCACAACTCTTGAGAAAAATGGCATAACACATGATTCTGGACAGTGGAAAAAATCAAGACTCGATCCGTAGTCTAAAAAGAAAAAAGAAAAATAACTTACCTTGCGAATAATTTCTCCTAAGTAATGAAAAATATCATCTTTTGCAGCTCATAATCAGTGGATAAACCCCCAGTTGGAAAGAAAAAGTTGTCATGGCTACGTAACATTCGAAGGTCTAATAAGAACTGCCGAAAAAAAATCGCCACTGTAGAGACAGACCAGTGAAGAAGAAGAAGAAGAAGAAGAAGAAGAAGAAGAAGAAGAAGAAGAAGAAGAAGCAGAAGCAGAAGAAGAAGAAGAAGAAGAAGAAGAAGAAGAAGAAGAAGAAGAAGAAGAAGAAGAAGAAGAAGAGTAACTGCGTCGTGAGGCGCCAGGTTAGTATTAACAAAAGAAACAATTACATTCCGTAGCAACCGCGGTGATAGGTCAGGTAAACGCGGGACTGCGATACTGTAACGCATGACTGAGCACGAAATATTTTCACGATGAATTTACTGCGGTATTCACCGACCAAGATTGCGTTCATTTTTTGAGCGCATGCCTGACGAGACCCTCACAAACAACGGATCTTCGTGATACTGCTGGCCCCTTTCTCTTACGGCGAGTGGAACAGAAAAAATACGTGGTTAATTTGCTTTAATCGATTTCTTGCCTTTACTCTGCCTAATTCGTCAACGATACGTATTGAAAATTCTGAGCTGCTAAATGACATATAACTTTTCAAAAGACAGAATATGAACACCCATAGATAGGTCTACGTATTATGGTATATATTATGGAGTCACGTTATGTTCAAGAGACGATCACATAAGAAATGAGGATGTCAGAAGAGAATAGAAGGTACTCTTAGTTAGTGATGTGGTAACATCATATAGAGACAAATGGAAACATAATTACATACGATGGATAGAATCGGCATTCCGTGGCTAACCTATGTTTGTATCAGTCTCTTGGTGAAAGTGGTAGAAGAGATGTTAGAGCAGGTGCCGTATGACATCAGACCGTAACTAGGGGATGTTACTTGATATATGGTGATGCTGATGCTGATGCTGATGCTGCTGATAATGATGATGCTTATAACGATGATAGTGAAAGTGACGATGATTAATACAATGTGAATATAAAAGTATTTATAAAAAGCAAAAAAATATACATCACTCAGAAAATATCATAATATTATATGTTAGATATTTAAAAATATAACTTATCGTTTTCCACCCATTATTTATTTATAACTGTTTTATTTTAGTCTTCTTATTATAAAGGTATATATTTGAACTATATATTGCCTCATATTTGAAAGCGGTTAATATTATAATAAAAACTTAAAAAAATGTTCTGGCTTATTACTAACTTTCCTAATTGTTTGCAAGCAGTGGCGGTAGATCAGCTGAAAAACGTTTAGAATTCGGTCTTAAGAGTTACAAATTGTCTTGCGTTTTTGTTTTGCAATAAGAGAATTAAAACATTTAGACAACAAATCTGTTAACAAATAAGCACCTTAATATAGAGATTAGCAACCCTTTGTTCTGTGTGGATCACTTCGTGAAAGAAAGAGTTTGACATAGAGAAATTAGGAGAAGACCCGTATCAAAGTAGAATAAATGTTGGCAAATGGCGAAAAGTATCAAGTACTATTTCGATTGAAAAGAAATTAAGTTCCGAGTTATTAAGGAAAAAGATGGAGAAAAGCAAGTTACCACAAGAAATGGTACCTATATGAAGGTTAATTAATATGACATATCATAGGACATAATGACTTTATTGTAAACATTATAAAATTCAAGGGGTATTAGGAAGATACTAGAAAGATAAGGACAAGAAAGATCTAGTAAAACGTATTTGGAAGATGTTAAGATAAGTATGCGATGTTGTAATGTGAGAATTACATTCAAATGAAAAGAACAGATGAAGGGGGCGAGTGGTTGCAGAGATAAGGCGTTGCCTTTAGATTATTAGCCACTATGGACACGTTACTCGTATTGCATGTACTGTATGTATATTATTGTTACAGCTGACACATACATAGAACTTGAATTACAGTTTAAAATTAATAATCCAATCACTTGTATCCAACAATTCTTTCAGCTTACGATAGTCCAACACGCGCCAAATAATATTTATTTAACAGTGTTCCACTACATAATACAAGTCACCAAATGCAGGTGTCCGCGCACAATAATTCACATCTATCACTTACAGTAAACGCACTCCGAATCACACTCTTAACTGACTAACCCCATTCCATTGCATTGTGTGTGCGGGGTATCTTTGCACCCGTGGCAGGAATGCAGCACGTGAGTTGAGCCCAACGGCTGCCAGAAGATAAATTTAGTATTTGTTCAATCGACGGGTGGCCTAAAAACTGGAAAGAAAACCGCCAACATGGTCAGCCGCTGGATAGCGGGGGAGAAAGAAACATGTTTTTGTGACACTGCTGCGGAGCCGATTCAGGCAACAGATGTTGCCTGTCTCAAACTCAGCAAGCAGATGCCGCTAGGCGTCAGTCGCTCTCCGCGAGACAGAGAGCCTCCGTGGCGGTGACTAAGGTGACAGCGACAAGCAGCTGAAACAGCGTGCTAGGAGACGGTTAAGGATGGAAAGAAGGACAGTTTTCAAAGGTGAACTCTGAGTCTGTGGACTGAAGTTACTGCGATGATGGCTTTATGGCGGGTCATCAAGAATCGCCCGAGTGTGTTTGATCCGAATCGGTAGTGGAGGTTCTGTGGCGCTGATGTTTCGCAGGTATGGGAAGGATGAGGTCGCAGCTGCGGCAGAGAGAGTTACAGCTAACGACCGGACAAAATGACTAACTCCGCTTCCGAACCCTGTACTTTATACCACGGCTATGTGGCGTAGTAGCCTATATGACAAAACCGACCTGGGTGCCAGTAGAATTATCGACCGACATCTGGAAGGCGCGTCTGGAAAGTTGTACAGAGTGCGTAATTCTGCCGCCCACACAGCGCGTGCAAAGCGCCAAGTAGCCACACGTGTTCGCTACCTGTTCAGCGTAGGTATGTATACATGTCCGTGCGTGCGTATGAGCGCGCCTGCAAATGATAACCGACGTTCACTTATTCTAAACATATTAAAGACCTTCTAAAAAGAAAGATGCGTGCGTGCATGGTCTTTTACATACATTTATCGTTCAGTTCAACGAGTATATGTTACAAGCAGATTGTTCGTTACAACAATTGACATTACTGTTAGACGAGAACTAATGTTGATAAACAACGATAATTAGCAAAGTTGTTCCACTGGAATTGACAATAGTAAACAACTTACAAAAAGATGCAAGAGAAAATAACATTAACATTTAAAAAACTTAAAAAAAAAACATTACAAAAACAGGAAAACTGTTTAATTAATATATGGAGTCATATGAGAACAGAAGGAAGTTATGCAAATGGACATATTTTCTAAGAAATTGTAAATAAGGCGTCTAGGAAATCAATAAGAAGGCGCATACAGGGAAAAACTACAGACATCAGTGGTAGCACCTATTTACAAGGAAATAGCTCAGACACTTGCAATAACTGTATTTGTATAACTAGCATTATCAATTGTGTACTCCTGTAATGTGAACAAAAAAAGTATAACGACCTCGTTCATAAACTTTCGTGACTTCACGTTTCTTTTGCTTTTGTTGATTTTTAAGCCAAATTCTTCTTAGAATTCAGAAACCAAAATTTTCTAATTATAAAGGCATAATATCATATCATAATATCATAATTTGAAAGTAAAAACTATCAATAAATTAGAAAACAAAATAAAACTCACTAACCAAACACCTAATAAACACTAAATAACATCAATAAATCAATATATTAATAATATTCATAAAAGCTAATATTTTTCTTGCATATGTATTTTATATAATTATTAAAAATAAAAAAACTTTTTACAAGAATAGATTTATATAAAAAAATGACCTTATGGGAAAATTTAGAAATATTTAAATATAAATCAAGTAATAAATTAATACAAGAACAAATAATTCAGATTAATACAAAAATTTATAATATTTTCAAAATTACTAATTTAATAAAATAATAAATATTTATATTATATTTTACAAATAATTATATAACATATTTTATAACTGTTGCACATATTTTACAATATTATATAACAATTTATTTTAAACATTTTTTTATTTATTAATTTTATATCTGATGATGATGTGAAATACTATCGACACATTGTAATTCACAAAATAATAAAAATATATGTTCTTGTAAAAGTTTTTTTATTATTAATAATAATATAAAATATTAATAATAATATAAAACATACTACCTTTAATCTTTACGGAAATAGGTCTATAACTGGAAAGCTATAAGTAAACTATTTAAAGATACAAATTTGAAAATATCTTTAATAATATTTAATTTTAATTTGGAGATTTGGAGATAATAAGATAAAACAGGTTATTTTTAATTTTTAAAAAAACCTAAAAATAAATCGAACGTTCTCAACAAAAATGGAATATACAATATAGAAGGTCCGGATTGCAATACATTTTACGCAAGGTCAGACGAAGAAAAAGCTACTCTATAGGTTCCTTCAACATGCATTTTTAAAACCGAAATTTAAAAGTCTAATTTAGCCACGCAAACATACATAAACTCACTCATCAATTTCCAGATATCCAGGAAACGTTAAATTAATTAAAACAATTCAAAACGGTAACAAAATGAATATTTTGGAAAATCTCAATTTTACAACCACGGTATTATTAATTTTTAACAATAATAATAATAATAATAATATGATAATATTAATAATTAACCGTATGAAAAACAAATCTAAATAAAAAAGCAAGATGATTTATTTAAAATTATAAATTTATTAAAATATAGAAAATACAAACATTAAACAATCAAAATTTTGAATCGATATAAAATTAATTATTCGTTAATTTATATTGTAATCGAACAAATCAATTATTTGTTAATTCATAAAGAAACGTCTGATGGTACAGTGCTATTCTGTGAAACGTGCGTCAGGTGAAAATAATAAGATAATAATTTAATAAAATGTACTTGTAGAAGTATTTATTATTTGACAAAATATATATTTTGTAGAAACCCTACAAGAAACAATGAGGAGTTACCTACAAAGAAAACCTAAATAAAGAAGAACATGTTTTCAGGGCGATAGTATTACGTAATGTCCCGTAGAATATATACGAAATCAAAACATAACTTAATTGCAGTTAACCGTCTTAGAAGTATTTCTTCTCTGATGAAAAGTTCATAAATTACTAAGTATTCAATCTATTCCATAAAAATTGTCTTAAGCTTTACCTTAAACATTGAGGAAATCAGCATGCGTGGAAACATTGTTGTTACCGGTAGTTTGTGTAACTTGCGTTTCTAGTAGGTACAGCACAGTTCTATAAGCTTCATTTCTCAAACCTATTTTCGCAATAGGAAGAAGCATATTCATTGTTCAGCAAAGTTGCGGGTACATCACGACACTTGAATGAGAATATGTATAAATTCGAATCAGGTTGAAACCCTAATCCTTGACGAGCATAGAATCATCAGTTTCTCTAATTTTGGAAATTCCAGAATAGACTTTGTACATTCATCATAATCATCACCACTCCAAGGATTAGGCCCTAGACCTGTTCCGGAACCCACCTCCTCCTCGGTCTACCGACATCTCTCTTCCCAGTAGGGCGATAACCCAAGGCAGCCACGGGAAGACGGATATCAGTAATGCTGTTCAAGTGTTCACACCATCTCCTTCTGTGATCTTCAATCTTCTGGTGCAACGATACAGTGTTTAATTCGCGTCTAATATCCTCGTTCCTTTTCCGATCCAGGAGAGAACAACCTTGCGCCCCTCTTAGAAAGTTAATTTCAGCTGCCTGAATCCTATGTACGTCCCTTTTACCAAGAGTTAATGTCTCACTAGCATACAGGGATGTGGGGAAAGCCACAGTTTTGTACAATTTCATTCGAGTATCCTTCCGTGTTTTATTTTTCGGGTGCCTATGAATCGTTCCACAGATGCGTCTAAATTTCGTCAGCTTACTATCCCAACAATATCGGTTGCATATATCACAACCTAGGTAATTAAAATGACTAACCTAATCCAAAATCTCAATATTCACGACCATCTTAGTTCTTATAGGATACCTGCCCTTAAATGCCATCGTTTTAGATTTTGTAGCAGAGATCTGTAGCCCATAGTCTAGCATGATGCTATTGAACGTAAATATCGCCCTTTGTAACTGGTTTTCTGTTTTCTGTATCTATTTACTTTGTACATTTACATTAAAATTCGACATGGATGTGCTACTGTAGGATCGGAATGGCTGAACTGATTTAGATAAACCAAACGCCAGATGATTAGTCTTTTATAAAGATCGTTCTAAGATAAATAAATTCGAAAAAAAAATTTAAAAAGACGGAAAAATAGAACCTTACAATTTTTAGTTAGACTCCATGTTGTTATTTTTCAAATATATTGTAGCATTTTGTGAATACAAGAACAGTTTGATGCTTGTCTGATTAAAATTTGTTGTTTCAGTTGTTTGTTTCATTTGTCGGTGTGGTTCCGATGATACAGACGTTGAAGCAATCTCCACAGATCAAAAGCATCGCTTTTGTTTTGCTTGTGCGGAGTTGGGTATCAGGGGCGCCCATCCATTGCGCCCGATTTAATATCTAACCCAAATGTTTTCCGCTTTAGTACACACAAACCTATCGACTGCGCTCGAAGTGACATTCAGTTACACACATATGTCCGCATGGACATGCACATGCCCTCGCTCTGAGTCCGTCTCTGATGGACCAAGAAGACCTGGCAACTTTTTTTTTAAACTATAAAAATTAAATGGAAAACAATAAAGCATGAATAAAAATATAGGAAAATAATAAAAATGTATCGTGCACGGGTGCTGCATTGCTGGTTAGTAAGCGGGATCTCCAAAGTTCTACCAGGGACCTAGTACTGTAGAGTAGGTATAGCGCAGTCTTCCTACCCAGGGATACTGGTCTCTAGCATTAACGTTCATTAGGATAAGAAGAAGGTTTCTTTCAAGGGTATCTCATCAATGGTACGATGAGGTTTCACTTATTTATCTTTTTTTATCTTCTTCTTCTTCTTCTTCTTCTTCTTCTTCGGGCTGTGACCTTACGATCCGTTGCGCACCCCCTTGGTCCAACCATTTTTACTTTGGTCTTGCAATATTCTGCCGTCCTTTCGGATTATAAACCAAAATTTGTTTTGGTATCCTGTTTCTATACATCCTTTCAACATGGTCTGTCCAGTCCTGTGTGTATTTCTTTATCCTTTTGTTTACATTGTATATTCTCAAGATGTTCCTTAATCATCATTTCTTAGCCGGTCCCTCCGTGATACTCCTAGTACTGATCGTAAAAATCTCATTTCATTAGCCTGTATCCGGCTTTGGGTCTTTGCGTTCAGTGTCCAAGTCTCACTGCCATAAAGGCCGCATGGCACTGCCATCACTTTATAAAATTTCAAAATCTCCTTCTTTCCATTCTTCTGACCTTTCCATTCAGTGTTCTTGCCGTTCCACACACGTGATTAAACTTCTCTATTTTTTTTTTTTGCTCGCATCTCTATCTCTCCAACATAAGACAAGTCACATCCAAGGAACCTGAATGAATTCACTTGCTCACTTAGTTGATCATTCAGTACTAGTTTACACCGTTGCGTTGCGTTGCGTTAGGTAGTGGGGCGTCTTTGCACCCATGGCTATATTACAGCTTCCGGGACGTGTCCGATGGCTGTCAGAAGAAAACAGTGCTGGACTTTCACAAAGAAGGTTACCTAATAATCGGGAGGGACACGCCAACCAGCTAACTGAGAACGCGGCGGAAATTTTTCTCAATGTTATTTATATAGGTTCCGGGTCATGGTAACACTGCCGCCGGTCTCGGGGCGAACGGCAGATGCCGCACGCGCCCGGCCCGGCAGGCAGGCGCCTTGTAGCGCCGGTCGTTCCCCGCGAGGCAGGGAACCTCCGTGTCTGTGGCATACGGTAACAGCGCCAAGCAGTTTGCAAATCAACATACTTGGGGAAGGTATCAAACTGAAGAGGAAGATAACAAGGAAATCGAATTGCTTAGGAACCTAAGTTACACCAAACAGAATTACGGGGGGTCGTCTAAGATCGCCCGAGGGCGTTTGACGCGTATAGCGGGAGGTGGTTCTGACGTGCTGATAGTACGGAGGTAAGGAAAGGACGAGGTCGCTGCAGAGGCAAAAAGAGTTTCGGCAAGCGACCGGACGAAATCAGCGAGGGTAGGAACTCGAAGGTCTCCACGAATAACATTATTTCTCACAAACCATGGAGACCCCGACAAGGATCGGAGGGTACGGGCCTGGAAGGCTTCCAGCCTACACTTGTTAGTGGTCGACAAAAGCGACCACCATGCGGGAGCAGCATAGGTCAATACTGACCGGAGAAACAAGAGATAGATGGTGACTTTAGTGCGCATAGCCAGGCGGTTGCGGCACGAGAGCATGGGAAATATTTTGGCTCGGACGCCTCGAGCTTTATTGAGGGTGTCAGTCACGTGGCCGTTGAAGCTAAGGCGCTGGTCTAGCCGAACGCCCAAATACTTCACCGACTTATGCCAGGCAATAGGCCTCCCTTCGAGGGAGAGGGGCTGGCACCGGGAAGTGGACTTACTGGTGAAGCAGATCGCCTCGGATTTCTCCGCGTTGATCATCACCCGCCACTTCCGTATCCAGTCCGGAAGCTGATTCAACTGACGCTGCAGCTTTGTACTCGCTAATCGCGGGGACAGGGAGCTGCAGTAATACATTGCGTCGTCAGCGAATAGAGATAACGTGACTCCAGGAATAACAGGCAGGTCGTTCGTGTACACTAGGTACAGAACGGGGCCGAGGACAGATCCCTGCTGAAAGCCAGCGGCGACGGGTCGAACTGATGAACAGGACCCTTCGACGCTAACCCTGAAGGTACGATCACTGAGGTAGGACCGCAAGAAATGCACAATGGACGGTGGGATGGGGGAGTGAGCGAGTTTGTAGAGAAGACCTTCGTGCTAGACTTTGTCGAAGGCCTTACTCACGTCCAACAAGACAGCGCCCGTAGACTCTTTCTTGTTGGCGGCGTCGGACAATGCTGTGACAACTCGGACGAGTTGTAAAGTTGTCGAGTGCTCTCTACGGAACCCGAACTGTTCGCTCCGAATAAAATTATCCAACAGTGGCCAGATGTGGGCGAGTAGGAGACGCTCAAACACCTTTGAGAGTACTGGCAACAACGATATGGGACGATAGCTGCCTGCAAGCATTCTAGGCTTGCCGGGCTTGGGAATCATACAGATGTTGGCATTTTTCCACAGGCGGGGGAAGTATTGCAGCCGGAGACTAGAGTTAAACAGATCCAGGACCAATTCAACGCCCGAGGCCGGGAGATATTGCAAAGCTGCGGCCCCGATCCGATCAGGACCAGGGCCGCGACGGCGGTTCAAACGACAGATAGACGAAACTAGTTCGTCCCTGTCGAAGAGAGCGGAAGGGTCAGGCGGAGGGCGGGAAAAATATCCAGATAGGAAATCCCGAACCACTACCGAGTGGGCAGGGTCCGAGACGCCTCTATGAACGGTGAATTGAGTCTCCATGCAGTCGGCGAAGACCTCAGCCTTGCCTTCCGATGAAGAAACAATCCCATTCGGGGTATCCAATGGGTTGCGAGTACGCTTCTCGCGAGTAAGCGACTCGTCGCTCTCCAGATGGAGGCGTGGTCGACTTCAAGGGACTCAAGATATGAGTCCTACTGATCAGAGTTTACGTCCCGCAGAAGTTGCTGGACGTAAAGAGACTGGGCCTGAAACCGTCGTTTGACGGCGGGATCTCGGGTTCGTTGCCATCTGCGGCGGAGCTTGCGCCGAAGCCAGATGGCGTGGATAGCTTCCGGATGAAGGGCCGATTTGCGATTGTTCACCTCAACGTTGTATGTGTGTCGATCCATGACACCTTGGACCAACTCCTGAAGATGAGTGGCACGGAGATCCAGATCGTCACGAGTGGCGATCGGGTCCGCTGGGACAGATGGTAACCTTCGAGAGAGCTCGTCGTGATAGGAGCGCCAATTGACCCTCCTAGCAGGACCAGCGGGAAGTCGGGGTGAAGCGGACACATCTAGAACAGTTATTAGCAGGGGATTGTGATCAGACGAGAGGTCTGACACTGCCGAGACCTGGATGTTATGGGCCACGTTCCTGACTACAACACATCAAGAACGTCCGGTCGTTGACCGGCATAGGGGTAGTGGGTAGGATCATCAGGGCCGATGACGTGCGTATCCGGGTCGTCTAAGACGAACCGACGGAGTGAGTTGCCGTAGGCGTTGGTAGCCCTACTGTTCCAAGAAGGATGTTTGGCGTTGAAGTCGCCGGCTGGAATCGTCGAGATTGGATGGTCGAGGAGAGCATTCCACTCCTCTGGCGAGGGCGGCGGGCTCAGGCGAGGCCGGAGATACACGGAAACTCCGAGTCGCCTGCGTCCACCGCCACCGCACAACCTTCGATGAGTCGAGTAGTGAGGGGGGTAGTGGCCTATGGGACATCCGCCTGTGGACCAGAATCGCCGTACCCCCAGACGGGGGATGGCGCGGCTGCAGGGGACGATCCTGACGATAACAAGTGTAGGCAGGAAGTGAGAATCGATGGTAGGGGGCTAGATGGGTTTCGGAGATAAGCACGACATCAGCGTCGTACTCCACGACGAAAGCCGCCAGCTCAGATTGACGAGAGGAAACGCCATCGGCGTTCCAAGCGACGATCCGCAGGGATCTAGCCATTGAGGGGGAGGAGAGGGAAGAGAGCAGAGAGGGATTGGAAAACTAACATGAGCACAGTCGAGGTGTCAGAAGCAGACCTGATGCTTTCTACAAGTGTAGTGGCCCAAGCCGTCAGGGGGTCCGCTGGAGCCCGAGAAAGTTCCCGGGACCCGCGCGGACGTTCCTGAGGAACTTCGGCCAAGACTACAGATGGCGCTGGGTTAGCGGACTGAACTGTGGTCTCCTCACGCGGAGGTTGGGCGATGACAGGGGCGGGAGAGTCCCGCTGAGTTTGGGCAGGTCGAGCCTGCTGATGTCGTCGGCCGGGAGTCCGGCGACGAGAGCGCTTTTTGGTAGCCTTGCGGGCGGAAGTGGATGTCGATGATGGCTTGGCAGCGACAGCTGCATAGGACGGGCCGGACGCTCCTCCTCAAAAGCGACAGGAGTCGCTGCCGGGGCCTTGACAGATGAACCGGAGAGAGGAGGGAAGGCCTCTCGCCGATTAGGGGCAGGGCCAGATACACGACGCTGCGCGCCAGGGCGCGCAGATCGCTGCTGTCTTTCAGCCTCGATGTACTTGGTACAACCCCGGTAACTAGCCGGATGGGCGCCCTTGCAGTTGCAGCAGTACGGGACAAAACCCGACACACGAGGCTTATCACAGCCACGGTAAGGGTCCCCGCACCGCACGCAACGTGGGGGCGCATGACAGAAAAGGGAAGAGTGCCCGAAGCCCTGACAATTGAAACACTGAGCAGGGCCTGCTAGTTTACACCTTCACACAACTGGGGGTTGCGCGGCCCGCGCGAAGCGCGGTTCGCGAGTAGTGCAGTGTCCCGAGTCTCAGAAAGGACTCCTGCCACTGGGTCTGGTTGAGTTCTTTTTATACTTTTATCTAATTATGGGGGGGGGTCTGAAACGACCTGCGATTGGTGGATTATACCACCGGGACTAGCAAACGAGGTCGCTTCCAGGACTCACCTGGTCGCGGGGTGTATTTACCAAGTCCGGCAATGAGGGAATTGTGGGTCACTCTGTCGGAACGAACATAGAATCGTCGCGCCAGGCGTCTCACGGTGTCATCAAGAGAGCGGACACCGAGTCCTCTCCTCAAAAGACTAGAAGAGTACCTCCGGGGGACTTTGCACGCGAGCTTCAGTCCCCGGTCGAGTACGCGCTGGAGCGTGATTCTATGACCACGAGCCAGGTATCCCCAAACAGGACAGGCGTAGGTAATCACCGGCAACACGTATGTGTTGACTATGAGCTTACCTAGCCGGGGGGTCATTGCCGGATTAGAAAGCACGGGCCAGAGTCTACTGAGTTGCGCCGAAGCGCGTTGTCTGATGTAGTTTGTATGGGTTCGCCAGGTGAGTCGGGAATCCACGTGGAGCCCGAGGTACTTGACGCTGTTGGTACAGGGCACCTCGACGGGGCCTACTTTAAGCGGCCGAGGCCGCTTACGTTTGCGCGAGAATATTACCGCGGCGCTCTTGGAAGCGTTAACGGCAACTCTCCAGTCATCGGTCCACCCGACATACGCGTCGAGTTGGCGCTGGAGCTTAACTGCCGCATAACTCGCGTTCGGCTCTGAGGCAAAAGCCGCAGTGTCGTCCGCGAACAGCGACAATTTCACTCCAGGAACTCGGGGCGTGTCGTTGACAAACAACGAGAACAGGAGAGGCCCAAGGACACTTCCCTGAGGGACGCCGGCGGTAATACGCCTCTCCGAAGAGAGAGCGTGGTCTACTCTCACTCGGAAGCTACGGTCTCGCAGAAAGCTGCCGATCAAGTGAACGTAGCAGTCTGGGAGAAGGACTTCCGTGAGTTTGTACAGGACACCCTCGTGCCACACGCGGTCAAAGGCTTTCTCTACGTCTAGGAAGATCGCAGCCGTCTGTTTGCCCTGGCAGCCAGCCTCGGTTATGCATTCCACGAGTCTCATCAGCTGATGAGTCGAGGAGTGCAGCTCACGAAAGCCGAACTGTTCGGGGATCAGCACGTCTAGTCTTTCTAGATGGTCGCGGATCCTACGCTGGATCAGACGCTCAAAAACCTTGGACGTCGCGGACAAGAGGCTGATGGGCCTGAGGTTTTCCACTCGAGAAGAATTCTTTCCCGGCTTAGGTATCACGATGACGGTAGCCGTTTTCCATTTCACCGGAAAATAGGCCAGTCTGAGGCATGAATTGAACAGGTCAGTGAGGAACTGGGTTCCTCGCTCCGGAAGGCGATGGAGGGCGGAATTCATGACTCCGTCCGGGCCAGGCGCCTTCCGGGGCTTGTGCTGAACAATCCTCTCAGAGACCTCCTCCGGGGAGATGGGCTCCGGCTGGACTGTGATATCGGCCGATAGAAAGCGCTCTACCTCGCGGCAGATTTGCTCAGTGAAGGCCGGGTTCTTGGATGGGTTGGGAGCGAACTGCCGCTCTAAACTGTCAGCCAAGAACTCTGCCTTTTCGAGGGGGCGGCCAAGGGGTTGACCGCCGGGTCCGGCCAGTGCGGGGAGAGGCGCGCGTTTGCGCTTTCCCGTTAGGGCACTGGGAATCCGCCAGACATTACGGTCCTCGGCAGGGCCATCCATCTGTGTAACAGCTAGCTCCCAGTTGCGTCTACGGAACGCCAGCATGTCGCGACGCAACTTGCCGGACGCTCTGTTGAACGCAGCCTTGTCAGCCGGGTCACGAGTCCTCTGCCAGCGTCTCCGGAGGCGATTCCTCTCGCAAGCGAGCTGAGACACCTCTTCGGGGATCCGCTGATAGTCGGGCGTGAGCCCCGGCTTCATCCGGGAGGACACGTCTACCGCCGAGACTACGGCTGTGCCGAATAAGGCAACTGCCTCGTCGACATGCTGGGTAGTGTCGAGCGGGATATGCTCTGGTAGGCGGCGACTGAACGCCGGGCCAAAGCGGTCCCACTCGATTACCCGCCGCTCGTCGCAGACGGTGGCGTGCTGGGTAGCTATATGCACACTGATAGGGCAATGGTCCGAGGACAGTTCCGAAATGACGGAGACGTGGACCGGGCAATAAACGCCCCTGACCGCGGCAATGTCCAGTACGTCAGGGCGGGAGTTAGCCCTCGAGGGATAGTATGTAGGCCCGGTAGGACCCATGACTGTGACCCGAGCCGCATCAGCATACCTGCGTAAGCGGGTCCCGTTTGGGTTCGCCAAGCGGCTCCCCCAATCGGGGTGCTTACAGTTCAGGTCGTCCGCCAGGACCACCCTCCTGTGTGCTCCAAAGACGGCCTCCAGATCGTTCGACAGGAGCTCCGTTTGTGGAGGCTTGTAAGCGGAAACCACGAGTAGACCGCCGAGAGCACCATGGAGCTCGACCGCGGTGCACTCGAGGTTCCGCCGCTGAGGCAGGACAACGCGGTGATGGCGAAGACTCGCCTTCACCGCGATGGCTGTGCCCCCTCCTGCGCGACCCGACCGGTCGTCCCGGTGGCACACGTAGTTGGGTAGTCGGAAATGACGATGCGGGGTCAGGTGCGTCTCGCCAAGAAGAAGCACGTCGGGCTTGTGACGGGCAACGAACTCTAAGAGCTCAGAATGCCGGGAAGCGAGGCCGTTGGCGTTCCACGCCACGAGCTCGAGGTCTCGCTTGAGGGATTGCCGTGGTTGTCCGTTCATAACAGACCTGTAACACGGCAGGCTTCCACCAAGAGGAGGAACTTATCTTGGGGCGAGGCTGTTGCCAAGCGTTCCTTGATTTTAAGGAAAGTCTGGGCTACTTTCTGCAAGTCGTAGCTTGCCAGAAAGTCTGATACGACGGCGAGATCATCGGAAGATGAGGCCGGGGGAGAACGCTTGGCGGCAGCTGCATAGCTGCTGCGGGGCGAGACGGTGGAAGCCTTTGGGGCAGGTACTGGAGCGGGTGGCCGCTCTGGCTTTTGGTGGACGGGCTTGGATCCAGTGGCAGGTGGTTTAGGCTGGCCCGTGTTCTTGGCCTGAGTCCTAACTTTCTTGCCCGATCTGGGGAATCTAGGCTTGGGTGGCGGCGGCAATGGAGGATCAATTTCCTCATCGTCCGGCAGCGGGACTTGGGTATAATGGGGGACTTCGCGTTCCGGTTCCGGGGGCGCGATGGTTGGTTTGGCCTTTGGAGCTTCGCTCGGGCTCACTGCACTGCTGGGTTTCGGAACCGGAGCAGACCTAGGGGCTGGTTTCCGGACCACAGGTTGAGCGGCTTTGGCCGGTGTGACAGGTTTGGCAACAACATTGCGAGGCTTAGGCTGGACCGGTTTCTTAAGTTTGTCCAGCTGCTCGTTATATACTGGGTAGCGCCTGTTATTTGCAGCATGGGCGCCGCCACAGTTTATACAGTATCGGTGGTTGTCCGGGACCGTGCAGGCTTGCGTCAAGTGGTCATTTCCACAGCGGACGCAAGTCGGCGCGTTCCGACAACCGAAGCTGCTGTGGCCGAACCGCTGGCACCTGTGGCACTGGGAAAGTCGCCCGGTCTGGCGGCAGGGCTCTACGCTCACGCAGAGCCCGAAAAGCCGTTTTAAATCTAATAAGGCCTGGGAGGAGTCGCCCTTCTCTACCAGGAGTCTGATTAGCGGGAGTGGTCGACGCGAGCCATAAGTGGTGTACAGCCGAGAGGCTCCCACAACCTTATAGCCCGCGTCGCGCAGTTCGTCTAGGACGACCTGCGGATCCGCCTGTATGTCCAGGCCCCGAAGGACGAGGGCTACAGGCTTAGTGCGGTTCAGTGTATAGGTATGAAACTGGAACGATTCACGTTCCAGCCACTGGACAACTCCGAAGTGCTCGGATGCGCTGCGGCAGGTAACGCGCACAGTCTCGCTCGCAAGGAGCTTGACAGATGCGTTATCTGCCAGCGCAACCACCTTACGGAGTCGGCGAACAAAGCCGATTACATCCCTGACGTTCGTAACGAACACCGGCGGGATCCTTCCTTCGGAGGTGCGACTAGGCGCAACCTCAGCGGAGGCTTGGAATGCCGCCGAGTCCGTGGCCGAACTCAAGGAGGTCAGGGAGGGAGACTTTCTCGGCTTGCCACCGTGCCCTACTACCACCCAGTCGGTGGAAGCCGAGGTCTCCATGGCTGGGGAGTCAGACTCCGGCAGAGGTACAGGGCTGCTTGGCCTACTGGCGGCCGTGCAGCCGGAAGGTCCGGCCTTTGCGGGCTTGGTCGGCCCTAATAAGGACCGATTATTGGGACGAGCTTGCGCGGGTTCAGCAGGGCTTCCCGCGCGAGTCGTAGGGTTCCCGACTGGCCCAAGTGGCCGGCCGGGGGGCTCGTTGCTGCCGCACAGTGCTTTAGGGACACTAGCAGCTGGGCTAATGCCGACTAACTCGGCTCTTTGTCCAGCGGGTACCCGGGGGCCGAACTGCGACACCGTCACAGTGGCGGCGCAACCCGCATCTCTATTTGTGAGTCCTACTCTCGGACTCCCCGGGTTTCGCTGGACAGCGCTACCTACAACACTTACCGGCACTGTGCGGCAGGTCCCAGTTGTGTTGCGTTGGTCTTCGTCCTGGCAAGACGGCTGATCAATCTCCATCGCTGCTTGATGCTGGCGCTGGCGAGGTGGTTTATGATGTTCCGGCGGCTTCTTCTTGGCGGCCTCCGTCGGTTGTTGGCCGAGCCTCTTCATTGCAGTCTTGAGGTCGAGGCTGTGGTTTACACCAGGTCAGAGCTGTTGGGTTGTGCGTCGTGAGACGACCCAATGGGTTCCTAGTTCCGAGCCACCGGTAGGGGCTCCTGCCTAGTGGTCCTGTCCAGACGGAATATTGATTAATTAATTTTTATTGGTCGTTACAACGACATGCTCGTACTAGGTCGACTAGTACAGTATTTGTCGAGGCCATTTCCAAGAATCACCTGGACGTGGTCGGTACTTGCCAAGGCCAGCTATGAGTGGGTTTGTCTGGGTCCTCGCAGCTCGGACGTAAAATTTACGTGCAAGTCGCCTTGCGGTGTCATCCAAGGAGCGGACACCGAGTCCTCTTCTCAGGAGACGAGAAGAAAACCGATAGGGGACTTTGGCCGCTAGCCGAAGCCCTCTATCGAGAACGCTTTGCAACCTTCTTTTATGAACGGTTGCGAGGTAGCCCCAGACGGGAAGAGCGTAGGTAATGATCGGCAACAGGTACGCGTTGACGATCAACTTACCCAGCTTGCGGGTCATAGCCTTGTTGGCAAGTATCGGAAACAGTTGCGCGAGACGAGCGGACGCTTTCTTTCGCATCGTCTCAGCGTGGACACGCCAGGTGAGCCGACGATCAAGGTGGACACCGAGGTACTTTACTTCTCTCGACCAGAGAACGTTCTACCGAGTCTCACTCGGCCTCGTGGTTCTTTCCGGCGCTTTGTGAATAGCACCGCGGAGCTCTTGGTTTCGTTGACGGCAACTTTCCAGCTTTCCGTCCACGTCGAATACGCATCGAGTGCGCGCTGAAGTCGTGGGATAGCAAAGTCTGCGTTCCGATCAGCGGTATAGACCGCCGTGTCGTCGGCAAACAAAGCCATCTGGACTCCAGGCTCTCTGGGTGCGTCGTTGACATACACGGAGAACAGGAGAGGCCCTAGCACGCTACCTTGAGGTACCCCGGCTGTAATACGTCTCTCGGAAGAGACGTGGTCGTCTATTCGCACGCAGAAAGTCCTCTCCGTCAGAAAGCTAGCAATCAAGCGAAGGTAGCAATCTGGGAGCTGGATTTCCCGGAGCTTGAACAAGAGCCCGTCATGCCAGACACTATCAAAGGCCTTTTCACATCTAGGAAACAGGCGACAGTCTGCTCTTTCCGACACCCGGCGTCCGTGATGTATTCCACCAGTCTCATCAGTTGATGAGTGGTGGAATGCCCCACACGGAAGCCGAACTGTTCGGGGACCAGTACATCGAAATTTCTTAGATGATCTAGTACTCTCCGTTGTACGAGACGTTCGAGGACCTTTGTCGTGGCTGACAGTAGACTAATGGGCCGGAGGTTGCCGGGACGGGAAGCGTCCTTTCCCTGCTTCGGGATCACTATAACCGTCGCCTTACGCCATTTCTGGGGAAAATAGGCCAGTCTAAGACACGCGTTGAACAGCGCGACCAAGAAAAGTACTCCTCGCTCCGGGAGTCGAGTAAGAGCGGCGTTCGAGACGCCGTCCGGGCCAGGAGCTTTTCTTGGCACGAGTTCAACGAGCCGATCTGTGACCTCTTCCCTAGTAATGGGTTCGGGCTCCGTAGTGATCGGAAGAGACAGAAAGTCTTCCACTTCGTTCTCGACTTCTTCGTCGAAGTCCCAGTCCATGGGTGGGTTAGGTGCGAACTGTCGCTCAAAACACTCGCCCAAGTACTCGGCCTTCGCCTCCGGGCGAGCCAGGATTTGACCGAAAGGTCCAGCAATGGCAGGGATGCGAGGCCGGCGCCTCTTCCCTACCAACGCCGAAGGTATCCGGTAAGGGCTACTTTCGTCCGATCCGTCCCCTGCCTGGGCCACGGCGAGTTCCCAACAGCGTCTCCGGTAGGCCTGCATTTCACGACGTAAAATGCCGGTCGCCCGGTTGTACGCTGCCTTGTCGGCCGGATCACGGGTCCGCTGCCAGCGTCTCCGGAGGCGATTTCTCTCGCAAGCGAGAGCACTCGTCTCCTCTGGGATCCGCTGCCAGTGGGGCGTGACGCCAGGCTTCATCCTGGAAGACGCGTCGATCGCAGATACGACAGCCTCGTCAAACGCGGCAACTGCCTCGGCGACTTGGCGGAAGGTTTCGAGTGGCCCCGCGTCTGGCAATCGGCGACTTAACGCCGGGCCATAGCGATCCCATTCTACCACCTTCCTGACATCTCTGCGTACGACGTGCTGGGTAGCGACGTGTATCAGGATAGGGAGATGATCGGACGATAGTTCCGTTAGCGCGGACACATGGACCGGGCAGTCAATTCCTTGAATCACCGCTATGTCCAAGACATCGGGAGCCGCGTTGCGTTGTGAGGGGTAGAACGTAGGTTGGGTAGGCCCAATCACTTGTATCCTGCGAGAATCGGCAAACCTGCGTAAACGTTTCCCGTTTGGGGCATTCAAGCGACTGTTCCAATCGCGATGTTTACAGTTCAGGTCGCCGGCCATGATGACCCTCCTGTGTGCATCGAACGCGACAGCTAGATCGGGGTGAAGGAGCTCTTTTTGCGGCGGTTTATACGCCGCTACCATCTGTACACCGCCTAGAGTGTTTAACAACTCCACAGCGGTGCCTTCGAGGTGAGTCATTGCAGGTAAGACGACTCAGTGATGCTCAAGGCTGAGCCTCACCGCGACGACAGTACCGCCACCAGCAGTGCCCGGTCTGTCGTTTCGATAGCACACATAGTTGGCCAGTCGTAACCGACTCGCAGGAGTCAAGTGGGTCTCATTGAGAAGCACTACATCGGGTTTGAGTCGGGCCAGTAGTTCTTGGAGTTCCTGGATCTTGTTGGACAACCCGTTGGCGTTCCAGGAAAGAATCGAGAGATCTCGTTTGAGGACCCGACTCATAGAAGACCCAGTGGTGGACAAGTGGCGGCTTCCACCAAGAGCATGAATCTCTCAGTAATATCAGCAGTCTCCAAGCGGGAGCGGATCGCCCTGAAGGTCTGGGCGACTTTGTTGAGATCGAACTCAGCAAGGAAGTCTTTGACGACCTGGTAGTCGTCAGGTACGGTTCTTGAGGCAGATTGCCCGGAGACTGTGTGCGCGTAAGAGCGCCGAGGCTTGTCAATCGGGGGAGTGGTGGAAGCCAGGGGTTTCTTGGGGCCAGGTGTAGCGCCTCTAGCGGAGGTGCTAGGAAGAGGGACAGATGCGATTGCGTCGGACTTCGCGCGCTGTGCAGGCTGTCTGGACTGTGCGGCCGGGTTGGCAGGAGCCCGGGATCTAGCGCCACGGGGCTTTCTATGCCGCTTCTTTTTGCCTGCGTTGGGGAAACGAGGGGGCGGGAGGTCTGGTGAGGCTGCTTCTAAAGCAGGGGCGGGATTCTCCGGTGCTGGGGAGGGTTGAGTAGTCTCAGGCTCCACAACCGAGATGTTTTCTGTTGGCTGTTGAGTGGTCTCACTTTTAGATGCCGCGAGGTTACGGCGCTTTTTCGCCATAGGCGGGACAGGGGCCTGTGAAGGAGCCTGAGTTGGAGTTGCCTGTGCTGCAGGTGTTTGCTTCGGGCCTTTGGAACGTTTTTGTTGCCTGTTAGAAACTGTGGCGGAAGACACGGCAGCCGTAGCAGGAGGCGCAGGGCCTGGCTGCTCGGTTGCAGGTCTTGAACCAGCTCCCGGATGCCTCGGTGGTGGCAGGCGCCCTTTCGGCTTTCGCCGCTCGAGCTCCTGCTGAAACACCGGACATGCCCGGTAGTTGGCGGGGTGACTCCCGCCGCAGTTGATGCATCTTTTGAATGCAGGTGCATCACAAAGTTTACTGGCGTGAGGGAGAGAACACCTCACGCACGCCGGAGCGTTTGAGCAAGAGTCGGAGTGGTGCCCGAAGCGTTGGAACCTGTGACATTGAGGCAGAGCCCCGGGAGCGCGGCTTCTTTCCACTGTTACGCGGAAACCAAAAAGCCGCGTAAGTGAGAGTAGGCTAGTGCCTGCCTCGCTATTCTCCGCCAGGATGCGGACCAGAGGAATTGGACGCCTTGGTCCGGCAGGAGTAAACACCCGATGGACCGCGCGAACAGGATAGCCCAGCTCGCGCAGTTCATCGAGGATTTTCTCGAGAGGAGATTCCACGTCCAAGCCTCTGAGGATAAGCGACAGAGGCTTCACGTGTTTGGGCGAGAAGGTATGGTACTGGAATCGCTGGGATTCAACGTATGCCACGACACTGCGGTACACGTCCATTCCTCGGACAACGATCTTGACTGTATCGCCCCCAAGGAGCTTCAGGTCAACGTTGGCCGGGGAAAGTCCGGGAGCCACTATCAATCGCCGGTAAAAACCGGTGACGTTGTTCACGCCGTGAACGTATACGGGCGGGATGCGACCAGAGGCCGGCGGTGCTTGGGCACCGCCGGACACAGTCCGCCCCGGGCCGGATTCGCCATCGGCGGGGACAACTTCCATGGCAGACGCCGAGGAAGAGGTTGAGGAGGATCGGTTCCGCCTCGGTTTCTTAACCGGGCGCCCCCGTGGCCCAACCGCCACGAAAGCGTCGGTCTCGTCACCGGGCAGCGGAACCGACCGGGGATCAACTTGGTCCGCTTCCATAAGCGGAGAACACGGCGAATCGCTCGTGTGGGGCGGGGCAGTGGCGAGCGACTGCGTGCTCGATGACGCGCCCGAAGCGGGCATTTCCGCCATCGAGCGGGAGGTTCGCCGACCAGAGGCAGCCAGGCTGCCTCCGGCGGTAACCAGGGACCTAGGGTCCGGCCCGAGCCGGATCGCATGCGGGATTTCTGAAACGCTCAGGCTTACAACGAGCTGGGCAAATGGCCGGCTTCGTTAGATACCTCTCCTTACCAAGAGAGGTGTCCACCGGCCTCTTTACCTAGGCGATATCCAAGCTCGCTTACCACTGGTGGGGGCTCGCAAGGATCGTCCTAGGCAGCGCTACCTAAGAGCCTGAGCGTCAGCGGGCTAGATGCGCTGCGCAACCTTAAGCTCTGGCAGGCTATGTGCTTCCTCTTCAGCGGTGGTCCTGAAAAGGGTCATTTGGCTGGTGGCCCTTAGAAGGTCCGACGAACTCAGCTGTGTGTGCTGGCTACTCAGTTCACCAGCCAGCTGAGTTGTAGTCTTCTTTCTTCTTGTTGGCGAGCAGCAAGAGAGCCAAGATGTTAACTGTCCAACGGCGGGCAGAAGGCAGTAGGGCAGCGCCTGAGAACAGCGAAAACTTCAGCGTCCAAGCTGGAGAGAGCAGTCCAAAGGAGAGGTCCTTCCTAGTCAAGAAGCTGAAGCGAAGTGGACGGTCTGTCTTGTGGACTCAGACGATCTGGACGTGGTTTACACCTCGCTCTGGGCTTTGCGGTTGTGCGTCGCAGAGACGAACCACACGGTAACTGAGTTCCGAGCTACCTTCTGGAGCTCCTGCCTCGTGGCCCTGCCCAAGTAGGGCGCGTGCTCTATAGCAGGCCGATTCTCGGCTGTTGTGCGCGGGACTTCGCTTCCAGCTCTTGAAGAGGAAACATCTTGCTCTCGACCAGCCAACTTTATCACACCACTAGCGACAGGACAGGACAACTCGAGACCAGCCTGCATTTCGCTGACTGCCTCACGGATTGGACCTGGGCAACTGCGTGGGAACCGGCTCCCGGATAGCCTCCTCAGGTGAGTGGACGTCGGCTCTCTCGCTTCCTTGTTAGCGCTGCCCCGAGAGATCCTTGGAAGGCCCCACCAGTGGTAACCGACCTTGGACACCTCCGAGGTAAAGAGTACGGTGGAAACCGAACATTGCACAAAGTTCGGTATCTAACGAAGCCGTACATTACCCCTCTGGTAGATCTCTGTTCCCTACCCGCTTTTGAGAGGTGGCATGTCCACCTCTCAAACATCCGATCGCTCCTTGGGTACTGCTTGCGGTACCCAAGCACCTATCTCTACCCTTCGCCCTGATCGGCCCTTTTTAGGGCCGACAGCACCCAACCCGGCGGCGGACTGCGTCGGCGAGTTCATGGAGATGGACTCCCCGGCAAGTCCGCCTTCCGAACCTGGCCCATCTCAGGACCACCCCGGTACTGTTGTGCCCGGCGCCACTGACGGCGGCCCTGCCTGGAAAAAGGTGAAGAGCCGGAAACGGACCTTCTCCTCTTCCTCGGGCGGGCCGGAACCCAGTGGTGGCTCGGCTCCCGCTACCGGGGCAGGTGCTCAGCCAACCCCTCAGTCTTCAGAACCATTCCGCATGCCACCCATAGTTCTTGACGCCCCCACAGCGTGGCATGCTTTTGCAAAATCCATCAAGCAGGCGGCAGCTTTCCCTATCGATATTTATCACCAGGGGAAGCTTCTCCGCATCAAAACTAGAACTCCCGACGAATTTCGCTTCGTCCAGAAATCCCTGATTGATTGGAACGTTCAATTCCACACCTTTGGTCTCCCTCAGGAGAAAGAAATCAAGGTAACCATCCGTGGCATCCCCCACGATGTAGCCCCGTCTGACATTATCGAGGAGTTGGAGAGCCTTGGCTTCACTCCAACCTCCTGCATTCCACTCGTTGACCGCCAGAAACGGAAGGTCAACGTCTTTTTTATCAAGCTCAAGAAGGTAGGAGACTACCAACTCATCTACTCCCTCCGAGAGCTTTTATGCCTCCGGATTGAAGTCTCCAGGTATAACACCCCCACCGGCCCTCCGCAGTGTTACAACTGCCAGAGGTACGGCCACGCCTCTTACAACTGCCACATGGCACCCCGTTGCGTACGCTGCGGCGAAGGTCATCCTAAGGGCGCTTGCACGAAGGACCCTAACGCCGACGCAAAGTGCGCAAACTGCGACAAGAACCATCCAGCCAACTGGAGAGGCTGCGAATATTATCAATCTGCCCTTGAGCGGAAGCAGGAGATGGACGAGCTCCGGCACCGCAATCCGACCCGGCCTCAGCGCCAAACCAAAGTCCAGCAGACCGCCACTCCGGCGGCTGCCCCAGCCCGCCAACCGCCCGTCCAACCTCGTCGTCCCAGTGACGACCAACACCCTGCTACTACTACGGAGCCTCCCTCCACTGCCAAGTCATTCGCGGCAGCCGTCGCATCTAAACCCGCATCCGCGCCTCGCCGCGCGAAGGCTCCGAAGCCCAAACAGAAACCCCCAGCTGCTAAAGCTCCTTCTACAAAAAAACCTACCGCCGCACAGCAACTACCATCGGTCCAACCACCCAAGCCCGAGGCAGCCCCAGAAACCTCGAAGCCAGCTCCCCAGCTAGTCCGCCGCCCCGCGGCCGTGAGCGAGCCCGATGAGGGCGTGCTAACGATCGCGGAGTTGCAAGACTGGATGGAAGATCTCCTGCCAAAACTAGTTGCTGCGCGCGACCTGAACTCTCTGGTCGTCACAATCATGACCTCCCTTACGTCCTTGTTGCTCGCCCGTAATGGCTAGGCCTCTCACACTCGTTGCTTGGAACGCAAATGGCGTAGCCGGGCGGCGAGCTGAGCTGGCCTGCTTCGCGAGCGAGTATGACGCGGACGTAGTCCTCCTCTCTGAAACCCACCTGCGTCCCCAACATCGATTTAACCTACCAGCTTACGCTACTTATCGTACGGACCGCCCAGTGCCACTCACCCGAGCCGCATCTGGCGGCATAGCCATTCTCATCCACAGGCGATTATCTCACCGACCTCTACCTACCCCCCCGACTACCCACATCGAAGCGACTGCGGTCGCAATCAGCGTAGCGGGAACCGAGCTTCGGCTGGTCTCCGTCTACAACAAACCTGGCCTGGTGCCAAACCCCCAGGAGCTTGACGCGCTCCTTAACCATGATCTGCCTACCATTGCAGTCGGAGACATGAACTGCAAAGACCCGTCTTGGAATAGTCGCTTGACTAATCAAAACGGTCGTGCTCTCGCCCAATACGCCTCGACCAGGCCTGACGTCCTCGTCATCGGCCCGGCCGAACCGACATACATCCCCGCCAACCCTGCCAACCAGCCAGACGTTCTCGACATAGTTCTTGTCAAGGACGCTGTCTGCCCCATCCTGGTCGAGGCCATCTCAGCCCTATCGTCCGACCACAACCCGCTGGTTGTGACGCTCTGACGAACAAGCGACTCCCCGCCTGCCCGTCCTAGTAAGAGAGTCAACTGGCGCTCTTACCACGACGAGCTGTGCCGTAGGTTCCCATCAGCCCCCGAGGCCCCGGCGCCCTCTCGTAGGGAGCTGGACCGCCAAGTCACGCATCTCCATGACACTCTTACCCGCTGCATGGATACCCACTCTTACACTGTCCCAGCACATCGTAGGAAGTCTCAACTCCCTGCCGAAGTCCAAGAAGCCATCAGCCAGCGGCGGCGCCTTCGCCGCTGCTGGCAAAACTCTCGCGATCCCGCTGTCAAGCGGCAGTATCGCCGACAGTCTGATTACGTCAAGCAACTCCTGCTTGATGTCAATCAGCATAGCTGGGACACCTATCTTGAATCCCTGGAAGTCGACCACGCCTCCGTCTGGCAGGCCACTGGTCGCCTCCTTGGCGAAAAGAGGACTCGCCATCCCCTGGACTCCCCGACGGGTGTTGTTCATTCACCGGAGCGCAAGGCTGAGGTCTTCGCAAACTCCGTTGAGGAACAATTTACCCCTCACAGAGGCGTCTTCGACGCGGACCACATGGCTCGCGTCGAGGACTTCCTCGAAAACTATCTCGCCCAACCTTTGACGGATCCCCCACCCCCCTTTGAAAAAGCCGATCTCGTCCATGCTATCGCACGGCTAAATCCTAAACGGGCCTGCGGCCCGGACAGAATAGGAGCGACCGCCCTAAAGAATGCCCCATCAGTTGTCACTGACCACATCCTGGACGTGTTCAACTCATGTCTCCGCCTCAATTACTTCCCTCGCCTGTGGAAAAACGCAAGGGTAATCATGATCCCTAAACCCGGGAAATCTCGCATGTTCCCTGAAAATTATCGCCCCATCTCACTACTGCCCGTGTTATCGAAGGTGTTCGAGCGCCTCCTGCACGCCCGTGTTGTACCGCTGCTTGATGGGTTCATCCGCAGCGAGCAGTATGGGTTTCGCAGGGAGCATTCGACCACCCTACAACTAGTCCGCGTCGTTACCCAGTTCTCTGACGCTGCAAACAAAAAGCTGCACACCGCAGCCGTCCTCTTGGACGTTAGTAAGGCCTTCGACCGTGTCTGGCACGAAGGTCTGCTCTATAAACTGGCACACACGCCCCTTCCCGCATCTACTGTGAGACTGTTCTGGTCGTATCTCCGCGGCCGGACTTTTCACATTAGCGTAGATGGAGCGGTCTCTTCTGACCGCCCCATAGACGCTGGCGTTCCCCAAGGATCAGTCCTCGGCCCCGTTCTGTACCTCGTGTACACGAACGACTTGCCCGTATATCCCAACGTCACTCTTTCCCTTTTTGCTGACGATGCCATGTATCACTACAGCTCGCAGAACCCTGGTTTTGCTAGCACAGTGATACAACGCCAACTCGACCTTCTGCCTCCCTGGCTACGTAAGTGGCGCGTGGCGATCAACGCGGAGAAATCCGAAGCGATCTGCATCACGCGCAAGCGGACCGCATGCCAGCCCCTCACTCTAGATGGGAACCCTATCGCTTGGAAGAAGTCGGTGAAGTACTTGGGGGTGTCTATTGACAGTCGACTAAGCTTCGCCTGCCACGTCCAAACCAAACTCCGACAGGCCCGTGGCGTCAGAGCCAAAATCTTTCCACTCATCTCGCGCAGAAGTCCCCTCTCACTGCGCACTAAACTCACCCTGTATCTCCTGCTTCTCAGGACAGTATTCACCTACGCAGCCCCAGCGTGGTGGCCCCTCTTATCTGCCACAACGAAGCGTAAGCTGGAACAGTTCCAAAACAGTTCCGTCCGTATCCTCTCCAACTCGCCCTGGTTTGTTTGTAACAGAGCTATCAGGACGGGCCTCCGTCTGCAAACGGTGGAAGAGTTTGTCTTCAGACTCTCTGTGGGCCTCTTCTTCCGGGCTGCAGACTCCCGATACCCCCACCTCCGTGACCTGGCCAGGGACGAAGGTCCCCCTTGCCACGTAGTCAAGAGACCCCGCACTCTGCTGGACGACCCCCCATAGTCTCCTACATAGGGCCCTTCTCCTGAGGGAGTCAACACCCTACCGCTAGTACCCTACCTCAAACAGAACACCTACCACACCTTAGACGTAGCATTACCACTCACTCTGCCCTGAATGGTCTGCCCTGGTCGTTTGCGGCCTCGGCGGGGTTGTCTTATGTCAGTTGTGCAAGTGCCTTCTTTCATCAGGCGCCCGCCCCGGATACGCAACGGGCCTGTGCTGATCACCGCTATGCGGACAGTGGGGCCACGTCGGAGGCAGCAGCGTTGGCCAACCGGTACTCATATGTCCCGGGAGGTTTCTCCGCTGTGACTCGGACGCGTCACTGCTGGCTTCAGGGCCCACACTCTACCAGACTTTGGCTAGGCTGAGCACCTCACTTGTGAGATCCTCTCCCCTACCCAACTGCAAAAGGAGCACACCATCCCACCCACTTGACCTTGTTTTACCTAAAGTCCTTGAGAGAGCCCGACCTACTTGCAGTCATCGGAGGAGTCACTCCGGGCACTGCTACCATGCAGGGGCCTTGAGCCCCGTCCCCTCATTAGCTACGAGCTTAGCTACGGCTGTTGTGCTAGCCTACGCTAGCGCAGTATACACCGAGGGCGTTTCCACGAATCACCTGGGCGTATACGGTACCTTCCCAGCCCAGTCACTAGAGGTTTACACCTTACAGGAAAGCAACCTTTAAAAGCAATGGACTTAGTCTTGGTAACAGAAATTTCCAGGCCGTACATCCTGATTATCTGCTGCAATTCATAGAGGGCCCGCCGCAGGCTATTTTCATCGTCTAATATTATGACCATCTTTTTTGTTATTATTCTTTTCAAAAATATTTCTGGTTTGTCCGACCATTAAGCAAAAAAAAATCTAAGCAAATTTTGTATGTACATTGCGTGTATACTTGTACCTTTGTACATGCAACCAACAGACGTTGCCTAGAATGGACGTCACAATTTGAAGAAAGGTCTACGTAAAAAGTGGAATTAATCTGTCAACAAGTCCGGACCATGTACAAATGTGCTCATACGCACCCAGACGTGCTGGTAAGCGAATAATCGACTGTCGGCGCAGTTGATGTGGGGTCTGAGAAGGTGCATGCGGCGGTAAAAAAAAAAAATCTCGAATTTGGCATACAATGTGCGCGCGGCGGTCAGTGGGTCCTTTCAGAGAATTTATACACGGTGAGCGCGGCGGTCAGATTTGGTCGCTCTAAGCCAGATGTGAAAAGAAAAGAGGGCCGCTGATTTATAATTTGTTATGTTGTTACTTTCAGAGATGTGAAATATTTGAAATAGTTGCATTTAAAATGCAAATACAAAATGCAAAATACCTATTTCTATTTTGCATTTAAATACTTTTTCGAAAAAAGCATTTTGTATTTTATTTCAAATACTTTTTTGAACGTATTTTCTATTTACTAAATGCAAAATACATTTTTTTAACATTTCTCAAGTATTACCAACATTATCGATCGAACGTTACAAATTATCATATAAATTTTACGAAAGTTGTTCACACTGACCACTAGAGGCGTGGCAAGTCAAGTTATATTACGAGCTTTGTGTGTTGTGTGTGGTCTGTGGACCATGTTTTCGAGTTGCGACAAGTTTGCATGTAGGTACTGACTATTGAAGTTGCATTGCAGTGATATCAGTGCCTGTTTTGTTTATTTCGAATCAAGTTTGTTTTATCAGTACTAGTTATTGCGTTGTATTGGTGGAATTGTATGTATTGTGTTCCTTTCTGATCGACTGTTTACGGTTTGTGCGTCGTGGGCGTGGGGTTATCTGTTCTATCTATGCACGTCACGTTACTTTGTTATTCTATGAAGTAAACCTACAAAATGTACAAAAGCAATAATGTTTTATTTACACTATCTAACACAAATTTTACTTATTATTATGTTATGTTTACTCCATCTCTATCGTTATAACGTACTAAAGAACGGATGAACTTAGAAAATGTTTCGCAAAAATGGTGTCATTATAGCATCCATTTTAAATTATTTTATCAATTATCATACAGAATACGTTAAAATAAGCGTGTTTTACTTGAAACAAATTTCTCAAACAAAAAAAATCACCCAGCTTGGGGATCTGACAGATTGGAATTTTTTGCTCATAAAGCACAAGTACATTATTATTAAATATCACTATTGTTTGACGACTCGGAACACTAAGTTTTTTATAAGTAAAATCGTAAAGATTTACCTTACAGCCTAAACCGGCTGTAAGGTAAATCTTTACGATTTTACTTATAAAAAACTTAGTGTTCCGAGTCGTCAAACAATAGTGATATTTAGTTAAGTAACGGACACGTCATGGACACGTCATGGACACGTCATGGACAACGAAATCCAAGAACATTATTATTATGTTAGGGGAATGGGGATTTATGTTACACTATTTTTTATTTCAGGGACAATACAAATATCCCATTTGTATTGAAACACTGTTTCAAAGATGTCAAAAAGGATGCTGGAAGTGAAATTAATTTATCCGTTGTTTGCAAGCAATGCTCAAAAACATTGAAAGGAAGTCTTAATGCAACTACAAACTTCTTAAACCATATAAAAGTAAGTAGTGTTACTTAGCTTACACAAACATTATTTACTAAAGTAAATAAATAAAAATAATATTTTCCTTTATAATCTTAATTCTTGTAATATCCGAGTACTGAATTAATAGAATTAACTTGAAATTTAAATAAGGTAAAGCCACCAATAACGGAACAGACACCAATAACGGAACAACTCGGTAGAAATATGTTAATTTAATATTTTCTAATTGTTTAATCGTTATAAAAAATTTTTTTAATTATTTTAACAATTATAATAAGTGTAATAAGTACTTTACCAGTAGTATTATTCAATTGTTAATCCTTAAAAATAATTAATAATTATTGCGTCTCAGCTGTTTTGCTGAAAATCATTGATTTCTAGCAGTGTCACGTGCAACGGAGAAGTACTTTGATTCATTAATAAAATTATTTTTAAACTATTAATATTAAAACTTTTTATTTTATCTGTACTGCAAAGAGTTATATTTTCACAAAATAATTTTTTTTAATAATATTATTACATTGAAATTAAATTAAGGGGTGTTCGAATATTGATGTAGCTGAACAGGTTATTCACCAATTTATGTACATATTTAAAAACATAAATCTTTGAGGTTATAACCTCAAAAAAAAATTTACATTTAAAATTTTTATTTAAATAATTACTTTTGGTGATTTTATTTGTTAATTTTATAAAAATAATTGTGCTATTAATATTTTTTCGTAATAATATTTTTTGATAAGAAAAAAACCTTTAGAAATTTAAATTTTTTTAATAAATACTAGTCTTCATAATGACTGCGTGTTTTAATTATTTATATTCCATAAATTAATTTATATGTAACATTGTATTACTTTTAATAAGTAAAAAATATTATTATAATCATAATTAATACTATAATTACAACAAATAACATTTTTTAAAAATATGAACTAATCCTGCAGCAAGTGTTCCGTAATTGGTGCAATTAGTGTTTCATAATTGGATACAGCTGTTCCGTTATTGGCGATTTGGGCTTTTTTAAATTTAATTATAAATTTAATAATAATTTATTAAATAATTATAATAAATACTAATATATTTAAAAAGTTTGAATGTTTGGTAATTGAAAAATCCATGATTCATTTTCTTTTGCCTCATAATTATTATTTTATTATTAATTTAAAGTTGTGAAAATCCTTAAGTGTTCCATAATTGGTGCCTTTACCTTAATAATAAATATGTTTTTTCAGCGAAAAGGTCATGGTGATTTATTCAAAGGATATGAGGAACTCAAATCTCAACAAACAAAGAAGAGGAAATGTGGTGTTACAGATTCAGATGATGATAGAGCAAGTACATCAAAAAAAATGAAACAAACAACTCTGTCGAATACCTTACCAAAGTCTATTAATTTAGACAAGTTGATTGTGAATTTTGTGGTTGATACAATGTCACCAATATCAGTTGTGAAAAATGCTTATTTTAGGGCTCTAATTGAAGAGCTCAACAATTATCACACCCTCCTAAAATTATGTGCCGCCGTACATGTAATAAAAAAATTGCTGAAAGATTTACTGAATATAAGGAAAATCTAAAAAATAAATTAAAAAATGTGGAATATGTTTGCACCACAGCTGATATTTGGTCATCATTAAAGAGAAGTTATCTAGGTATGACTGTGCATTGGATTGATTCCAACACATTTGAAAGGAAAAGTGCTACTCTTGCCTGTAGGAGATTTAAAGGATCTCACACTTTCTACAAAGTAGCAGAACTGATCATTGATATACATTCTGAATATGATTTGAGGTTGGCAAAAATAACAAAAACTGTAACTGATAATGGCTCCAATATGGTCAAAGCTTTTAAAGTATATGGGAAACCCGATTTGGAAACAGACACAAGTGATGGAAATTTACCTAATAATGAAAATACTGAAATGAACGAAAATGAAGACAACCATAATGATAATGATGAGGATGGGGTATTACTTTTGAAAGAATTTCCTGGATCTGATGAATTTGATGACATGTACCAACTACCTAACCATGAAAAATGTGCCACCCACACATTACATCTGATTCCTTCTTGTGATATTGATAATGCCAGATCTCAAAATAATTCATACAGAAAACTGCATGATGCAGCAATGTCTAAATGCCATGCAGTTTGGAATTTGTGTTCCAGGTCGCCTAAAGCGTGTGAGATATATTTAGAATCTACAGGAAAATCTCCAACAAGTCCATGCCCAACACGATGGAATTCATATCATAACTGTATTATGGATCTTTTGACGGTTCAGGAGACTATAAATGAAGCTTTGAGAAAACTAGGTTTAGCAGTTTTTAAGGAGATTGAATTACAGTTCCTAATTGAATATACCAATTGCTCAAGGCCCATAGCTGAAGGTATCAGGAGTTTGGAAGGAGATAAAGAAACATTTTACGGATGCCTTCTACCTGAATTAATGCGAATGAAAAGAATACTAGACTCATTAAAAATGGATAATCCAGCATATTGTGGTGTGCTTATAGATGTAATCAAGAAGAGTCTAGAAAAGCGTTTTGAAAAATTTTATTCATTCGAGGAACTTAGAGCTAAAGAAAGTGTGTTGGCATCTGTATCATATCCCTTTTTTAAACTGAAATGGGTGCCGAAAGGAAGTAGGGAGTTTGTGAAAGAATTGTTTGTTGCAGAAGTAAGAAAGATGAAAAATGAAGACATAAAAAAACCTAATCAGTATGAAAAAATAAGAGAAAAAACGAGTCATACTACATGTTTGTAGAGGATTCCGACTCTTCTGCAGCTAGTGACACGGCTAACACCACAATTGATTTAGAGACGCTTCAATATTTGAAAGATGACGATACGAGTTTGGATTCACTAAACAAATACCCAAATATCAAAAAAGTGTTCCTAAAATTTAATACGTGCTTGCCAAGTTCTGCACCAGTAGAGCGTTTATTTTCCTTTGGTGGCATGATCATGAGGCCTCATAGAAGAAAGATGACTGATAATTTATTTGAACCAATTGTTGTGTTAAAGTCTGGATTATAATATACCTATATAAGTACTCTTTTCAATTTGTCTATGAGGCCTCAAGGCCTCATGATCTTTATAAGCAATATTGATATCAATAAAGAAAACTGATAATTTGTCTTTATAAAAGCATTTTATTTGAAACACGTATTTTAAAAATACCTATTTTGCATTTAGTATTTAAATACAAAACGAAGAAACTATTTTGTATTTGCATTTGAAATGGAAAACACAAAAAGTATTTGTATTTTGTATTTAAATATTTTTATCAAACCATTTTGTACATCTCTAGTTACTTTCGTGGTTGCATATAAACTAATAAAGCTGAAATTAGCATGTGCGTTATGGCTAGATTCAAGAATTAGCAGTCTGGCCGTTGAAAGTGATAATATGTAATTATTCGAAGTTATGTGTTAAAACTCACACTTTTGTTACAGTACCTTTAGTATTTGTTAGTTTTAATCGTACAGTAGAAAACACTAAAAAAATATACAATACAAAACCTCACATAGTACAATACTTCTAGTACTACAAAACCTAGCATAAAATAGGCTACTAGTGTTAATATACTTAGTGTATTAGTGAAACTTCTAGTATACACTACAACACAAAACGTAAATATTAAAATACGCTATTACAGAAAGCTTTATTCTTTATTCGTATGTATATGATGCTTTTTTTATAAATTCTAATCTCGTGATTTTTTCATTTCTAACTCAGATTTAATATTACTTAGACATTTTTGTCTCTTAACAAACTACGAATTTAATGCTTTTCTTATTGTCTTTGTGTTAATACCGATATACGAAGTAATTTGTATGTCTTTCAGTACCTCTAAAAAAAGGAAAACATTGGAATGTGGGGTACTGAACATGTTTGCTAGCGTTGACTGAAACGCTTCACAGCCATTGTGGTTCGTTCTGATGATAGATTTGATAACGCCCATAAACTTGGTGGAAGGTTACTTTCCGGTTCGATTTAGTTGGCTGCTATATAGTCTGTAAACGCTATTGCTTCTGTTGGTAGATCAAGCATGAGATCTTCCATGTATACTATTCTAGTAGCGTGTTCGTGAAACAGTTTTTATTGTTGATATTTGTTTCACTTTAATTAAAATTTTAATGTTTCACAATCTCGTATGAGGTATCGTTCAGAAACGCGTGACAAAGCCACTTCAAGAAGTCACAAGACGGAACTGAAATAAGAGAGTGTATTAAGTAAACAAAATGTTGCCTCGCGCGCACCTTGTATACGCATTTTTGAGGTTGCAAAGTGTCCCTTCAAATTCCCTTGACCGCCGCGCGCACCTTGTATAAACCCGTTGATGTCACTAGAAGGGTAGAGGATTGTCCTCGGTTTCAGAATTTACAAAACGTATGCCCTGTGACACTCGGGAGAGGAAAACTGAGTTTTTCTATTCATCAGAATCGCTCTGTGCGAATCTGCGAAATTTACTTATGAAAAGTATTACCCTCCTTCGATCGCATGCAATTATAGCAATATACCATTGCCCGATGTTGATTTTCCCAAATGAATTTATGATAAACAAAGTAGAATTTTATTATTACTATTTTATATTAATAGTCAAGAAACAAGAAATCAATATTTCTATTAAATTTATTCTTGTAGCAACACATGACAACTCATGTTTAATTTATAAAGTTGCTAATAAAGAAACTTTATGATTATTATAAATTGAACATAACCCCTCTGTCAAATAAAAAATTATCAGATTACTATTATGAATTCATGAATGAATTGTTAAGGATTAAACGGTACGTTTTTTATATTGTTTCTATTGTTTCATTTTAAGTGTTGTCGTTGTTGGTGTTATTTTGGCGGTAACATGTGAGTCGGTTTTCACGTGGCTAGCGGGTGCAGACCTTACGTAATCCAAACAAACACAACAGAGCAGCGCAACACACACACACACACACACACACACACACACAAAAAAGTACAGAACTACATAAACTCGGTTATGTAACGTTATCGATCCCGAAATAACGCAGACTCCGTCCTCCTCCTCCTCCCATGGGTGCGTTATACACTGTTCTTTCTTCTCTTCCTTCGTTGCTGCGCCACTCGGTCCGTACTCCGCCTACCGACGTCACATCCTCCCACTTTGCGTGCGCTTTTTTGTGGAACCGATACGCTTGAACAGTTTTAACATACTGAACAGACGGATGCGGCGACATTTAAGCATATCTGCAAACACGTTAGTTTGTTGTTGGAAGTAGGCGTAGGCTCAACAAAGTCGGAAGCAAAAAAAATAAAACACAGTTTATCTCATCACACACATGCATACCTACATAAATAAATATATAAAGCATATTTAATGTATTAGTATATATATATATATATATATATATATATTCATAATTGGTCAAATGTTTCTTGTTATTTTATATTATTATTAATAATAATAAAACATTTTAACAAGAATATATTTTATTTTGTAAATTACATACGTTTCGATAGTAATCCAACTATCATCATCAGATATAATTTAATAAATTCAAAAATTTTCAGATCAATTGTTCCAAATTTTTTTAATTTATTAATTTTTATATCTGATGATAATAGTTAACAGTATTGAAACAGTGTTACTGTATATTGAAAAATTTTGATGTCACTTCTTTTAATTTGCTTTTAACCTGTTTTTAACTTTCATTAACTATGATATTTAACTATGATATTATCTGTCTATTATAATTAATTGTGCGATGGCTATCATTAACTATTGTCCTAATGTAGTTATTCTATCATTGTCTATTGTTTTCCACTAATGCATTCGATACCACATGACCTTACATAATTAATTGCTTTCCTATTACAAATTATTTGCTGTCTTACATAACACATTATTTTCATATCAATCGTGTCCAATAATAATTGCCTATTTGTACAGAACAAAGTTTTTTCCCATGTTGATTCCGTCTTTTAAAGACTTTGATTATTCTGATGCTTGTTTGAGTCTTTCACGTTTATTTCTCCTTGTGATATCTTTAAAGCACGCAACTTAATGAGTCGTTTTCACTAACGGTTTCTTAACTTCATGGAAAAAATCTCTATGGCTATTCCTTTTCTACACATAGACACCTGTTTTGTATTGCTTTCCCATCTGGAACAACCTTGCATTGTTATGTACCTTGTAGCTGTTGGCGTCTACTTTGTTTAAGTAGAAACCTTCATATTAAAATATTCATCGCTATTGCACCGATCACTAAGGATAATTGTCGATATCCAAATCTTTTATGATTATTTGGTTTTCCCTGATCATTCTGATTGTCTGCAAGGAGGACATCGTCAGCATCGTCTGCAATATTTTGATTTATTGATTTAGCTCTACCAATTGATTCGGACGGTTATAAGAAATATGAATAAAATTTTATAAAGTAAGCCCTTATTTAATGCTAGGGTTAGGTTCTTAAAGTCACGAAGTTAGTTGAAAAGAATTAAAATGACACGATACAATACCATAAGGAAAACTAATAAAGGTAAATGTTAGGTTCTAAAATACATGAACTTTCTAAAGAAAATCACGTGTTTCCTGTAAAATATTTAATGTATTGTGATTAAGATTTCATAGAGTATAATATTTGTAAGTGTATTTCAACAACCTTACATTCCTGGTACATATTTTATTTTTGTTCAGCCCCCCTCAAACTAGCAAAAATTTCAACAAAATTCCACAGACACTTAACGTAGGCCTATTTTTAAACAAGTTACATGTGTTAAAGTTAAGAGCAATAATTACAGAAATAAAAGGAATTACAATATATGTAAATTAATAAATAGTTTTATTAACAAAAAATCGGTATGGAAAACTATACATGACTTCCATGTTCTAATTAATTATCAAATAATTTTTAATATGTACACAAAAACTCAGAACAAAACCAAATATATCAGCATACTCTTGGTAAAAACGCTGATAAAGATAATCAAAATACAAATTGTACCTAGTTTTTATTATTTTTACAATAAAGAATTAATTTGATTATATTATCTTTTATTTAAACAACGAGAAAAAAAGCGAATACCGCCCAGCGTTTGTTTTCTGTGACTTTCTGAAAACAAAAAATTGTTTTGTTTACGTATTCGTAGTTACATGGAACGATATCAATTGTTAACATTTTATTCAAATTTTTTAAGTTTTTGTTCGAACAAATTTATAACATGAATACAAAAAATTACCCCTCCCCCTTCAACTACCCTTTTCATTTATACATACATATATATATATATAATGTGTTTTTATATAATATAATATTATGTGTTATTATTGTAATATATATATTATATACACATTATATATATAATATATAAACACAAAACAAATACCTGAACAAATACAAATCAATACAAAACATGACACAATTTTCAAAGCACTCGACATAGAAAATACACAAAATACTAATATATACATCACAGTCACACACAATAATACCAATTTAAAGCACCAGAGACCAACAGGAAACCAAAGTAATACCAGCCAACACATAAATACCTCACAAGGCTCCAAATTCGGAAGGCTGAAGATGGGAACACAAGGCTTTCCGAAACATGTTCCAAATAGGGAGAAAACATCTTGAGGTAAAGTCATTACAAAATATATATATATATATATATTTATTTATTTCATATACCTTTCTACAGTGGATAATTATGACCTTCTTTTCAAGATACTTTATTTATCAATATCAAGTACTTTACTCTTGTTAAAACGTAATATGTTGCTGGTAGACTACCCCTTTACCTTAACCGATCTTCACCAAAATCAATAGGCCTTGAGTCCTCTACAACTCGGGCACATATGCAAAAAATTATTTGATTCTGTTTGAATTTGCAGCAGTTATCGTTCGCCGTGGAAAAAATTCTACACACAGACAGTCACGTAGACACTTTTCGGAAAATGACTTTCTTCATGTTTTGAGGGTAGTATAATCAGAATATGGCCTTATCTCGAACATGATTTTTTCGCGATCAACATACTTCCATTTCCTTACGGAACATTGAAGTAAAGAAATCACTAAACATTTGGTAAATAACTTCGCATTTACAGCTTTAAAAAAATTACGCACGTGTCACAAAACGAAAGCAGAACCTATTAATCTACATGTATCTTTATGCCCAGACTCACTTCTCTTTATAGGGCCTATTGGAAGAATTCTGAATTTTACATTAGTCCTAATGAAAATGGAAGGGGTACAAGTTCAAGCTAGTCTATTCGCCCCCGCAAGCTAATCTCACCCCCCCCCAGCCAAGGACGGGTTACATTCGAAGACAGACAGAATACCTTTTCACCATCACACTCGATTGTTTAGCTGCTTCATCCGCTGCCATACACAAGGAATTGAAGGTAGACTTGTTCTGTTCCGTTCTTTTTCATTTCTTCGTAGCATTTCCCCCATGTCAGCACCTAGGCACTAGAAAGTTTACCGTTGTGATGAAATTTCGAAAAGCGTACAACTCCGCGCCTTCTTCATCCAATATCTGGAGCCCTACCTCAAAAAGTTGAAACGCATTTTCCAACTCCCATACTCTTAAATGTCCTTCGGTTCATCGTCTTCTTTATTGATTTTTCTTCATCGTCAGGATATACCTCATTAGTACGTAAGTTCTTCCCCACGACGGGAATCAATCAGTTTGTCGCTGTCTCTTGTTCCAGTTCATGGAAACTTCCCATTCAATACATGTTGAAATGTCGGAGCGTCGGCGGTGTTACAACGAAATCGTTTCAAACTTTATAACGGTGACCGGTGAATATAGTTTGCACGACGTAATATACGAAACTGCGTTAATGGAGGCAGGCAACTGCAAACCGAGGAAACTGTAATTAAAACACCACATACAAAAATGTATTCAACCCGAATGAAACATTATCCCATTAAATGTGCTTAAGTAAAACTGTTTAGTAGCACAGCGAGTCGTTAATCGTAATTCCGTAATCGATTCCTTATAATATCCACTCGTGGGTTCCAGTTTGTAGACCAACACACATTCATTCAGAACGCTTTACACACAAACGTTTTGTAACTCCGTTGTCATCGCACAAGCATTTAAACATTTGCGCTCTTAAATAAAAACTGAATACAAGATCGAGCTGCACTGATTTACAACTGACGTTTCGAAACCAGGATACAGAAACATTTAAAAATAAGTGTCGATCGAGATAAAATGTAACATAAATACATACAATGTGTGCATAGAATGTACGCGTATATATGTTTATTCAGTGTCCTTGTATACAATAAGTAGCATTAGAATACTACGCGTATATATTATTCAAATAAATCCTCACTGTGTACATATGTATTACACGCAAACTCACGCTTCGCTACACGTGAGCGTTATAGACATACTGGTAGCATGATTTGCATGTTGGTAACGCAAACAGTGCGCACGCGCGAGCAAGGCGGAATACTGTTTGTGACTGGCAGGCCTACTGTCCCTCAGTTTTGGGCACTTTCTTCCTTCGTTATATATTTACTAACATCCAGTGCCGCAGCGAGGAGGTTTTGGGGGAGTTAAGCCCTCCCCCACAGAACTACAGGGAAAAAAGGAAATCTCAAAACTTAAAAAAAAAGTGCTAGTCACAATGTAATAAAATAAATCAAATTAAATAATCAAGCTAATTAGTTATGTGGGTATGAACGTTTTTAATTGTGGTACGGTATAATAGCCGTCTTCTACTATTATTCAGCCCAACTGTATCCGGACTCGCTTTACAATATTTACAATCTAGTAATTTTCCTCAACAAATTAAAAAAAAAAAAAACTATATATTAAACGGTTTTGTCGTTACCCGAACCTTATACAGATGGTACACAGTTCTTTGATCCATTGTTAATAATTTTTGTTGTTGTAATTTAGTGCTTTATTTCCATTTTGAAAACAAAATGAGAATTAAAAGTTTAAAAAATAGCCATATGGAAACACGAGTAGACATCTTGAACCCTAAACAACTTACTTTTCTTTCGTTCCTGATATCTAGTTACCACTTAATAGAAGAATGGAGGAAAAGTGAAAGGTAAAGGAAATGAGTTCATAAATGTGAGTTACAGGAGAATAGAAATAATGTCCCTGAAAAGAGTTCCAATTTGATGGAAGAAAGAGGCACACGTAAGTCTTAAGGCGTACCAAAAACATTGGAGCCACAACTAAGTAAATGTATGAAAGGCTATTTTAACTATTTAAAGTTTGTAAAAGGAAGTAAGCTCTATATATATATATATATATATATATAAAACACTTTTTGCTACAGTCTAATTCGTGATGTATATAATATAAGCCTACTTAATTTTATCTTGGCATGATCCAAGAAAAATTTGGAACAGTTCGTTCATTTCTATAAAGCTGAAGCATTGCAAGTTCTATTTTTTCCCGAATCAAAACATAACAGCATTCATACAGTTCAAATCTTTTGGAACATATCTGAGAACGACACTATACCAATAAACTCGAAACTTTCTTCCGGCACGTCACCAGAACTTTCCAACTAGGTGGAAATTCTACGCGCCACTCGAAAACCTATAAATATAGGAATACACCCGTCGGGTCTTCAGGTGTGGCGCGCAGGCCTTGGAGCGCTGACTTTTTTCATCACTCGTTTGGAGTCTGAACTCCAGTTCGCCGCTCCGGCTCAGCATTCCGACGTGCCATGGAAATACTGGTAGGTTAGAGTGTACGTGTAAATGGGGCGTTGAAAGCGAAAGCAAACAGCAGGTGCAGTAAATAAACAGGAATTTTTATATGGAGATTTTGAATATTTCGTATGTAAAGTGCTTGGCAAACAATAAAAATAATAGAGTGAAAATGAGGGAAGCAGCAGGTCAACAACGGTGCACTGTAACGAGCAGAAAATTTTAAAAATTTTAAATTTTCACCTCGGCAGAGTACGTTCACACGAGGCAGTGTCAACGACTTATAGTTGGCGCAATAAATAAGGAGTAATGAGAAGATGTCAGTGAGGCGTCGCTGACTTGACAATAGAAACACATTAAGTTTGATCCAACTATAGAAATTGGTGGCGTAAGATGACAGGGAAAGTTTCGTCCAGAATTATTGCTCTCTGCAGCTGTAACAAAGTAAGCGAGGACATTCACACCCGTACCGAGAATTGTAGCAGATGTTGACCATGTTACGTCAGTATACGATAAACGACAAAAACGAGTGAAACTACATATTTCAATGGAACGACTGCACTGCACCTTAAGAAACAATACAGTAAGATAGGCCTGACAAAGACTAAAGTCATGTTACGCAGCTGGAGTTATCGTCTAATTGACAGACAAGAATTTACGAAGGGAAAGTTGGGGTGACTTCACCAGCCGGCAGATGTTCAAAATTGTTAATAGCCAGAAAAAAGGGGTTAGAACTTGGAACAATGCGCCAGGAAGACTGAAAGTACAGATAATGGGAATCTATAGAAACACAGAGTTTACTCAGACAATAGATTGATCGACAAGTGTCTAATAGCCATAGTTTCGTCGAAACGGGTCAACGTTCGTCAGAGCAAAAATCGGGGAGACGTAAGAGCCTATCAGATGCCCTCAGCCAGCGAGAAATTTGGTGGTAAGGAGTGTTTCCATAGCAACTGAAACGAAGGACCTATCGGGAGAACTATGACGTATAATCTTGACATGGTGGGACAGTATTTTCCAAGAAACCTAAAAACTGACCAATCTCGAAATGAAGTAGGCGTGAAGCGCGCCAGAGACAAAATTTTGAGTAGGGACGAATCAATAAAAACTATCTGCCCAAGACAGGGACAGTCAGTGATACTCAATTTTTAGACAGTTTACACTCAAATTTTGAAACAAGTGATACTAAAGTTTTCAGACAGTTTTACACTCAAATTTTCAAATAGTTTTAACTTCAAGTGCGAGAGACGGTATATCATAAACTTTCAACAGTTTATTCTAATCATTCGGAGTTAGTATTATTTAAATTTCAGAAGAGTACATTAATCATGCGGAATATTAACTCGAGTCCGGAGTTAAAATTATACAAAGTGAACAATCAGACCGTTACACCAACAGACATCATCACTTAACGATATACAAAACAGTTGAACTTAATATAGTGTACTACACATTATTAACAACATAATGAACACGAAACATTAAACAAATTAATGAACAATACGAATGTTTAATGAAGCAGCGACAAGTGGAACTAGACATGTATATTAACATTAAAACGAAATCACAGCACACACAGTAAGATGAAACATTCTATTGAACACTGAACTTGAATTATTCACATATATGAACGCCTACGCGAGTGACCGGAAGAGTAAGTGTTAAGTGATTGTGAGAAAGCAGCATACGACGGAATGGGTCTACGAGCCATCTTCATCTCTGGAACTCGACTTCAACAACAATTAATGGATATTCGATAACCAAGTAACCATTATTATAATTATTTCTAATTAGTAACTTCTACTGACCTGGTTTCTTTCAAAGAATTCACACCTGAGAAAATTATTAAGAAAAGTAATGAATAAATCTGAATAAAGTAATTAATGAATGTATTAACAAAAGCTTATTTGGGATTTAATGAACGCATCAAATAAGTAATATGAATTGTTATATTGTTTGATTTATATATGTATGTATGTTTTCTTTGTTTTCAGCATATATTGAAACACGTATTTGTTATTATAAAATATGTATGTATTTCAGGTACAGCGACGTATCATATGTACAATTATCATGTATTATGAATGATAATTAAACTAGTACTTTAAGTTGATCATAAATATGCGTTCATTATTACCAAATGCAACCCAAATATTAACCTAAAGTTTGAAGGAATACAAATAGATTTTAAGAGTTTCATGTGTTCAAATAAAGTAAATGAATTGATAATGTTAATCTATTAAGTGATATCACGTATGTGCTGATGAGAATCAGAATAGTTATACATAATTTTTAAATGGCTGTTTCACACACGGCATGAAATTAATCAATTAAAGCAAGTGAATACATATTATCTATTGCACCTGAATTATATAGAATTCACTATATAAACTGTGTTCCAACACGTTGGTATAGATAATTAGAATAATAAATAAAATTTAATTACACACATACATGTGAGAGATCGATAAATTTATATATTTAATAGCAAACACAATTACATAATTAATTATCACAAAGGTAATTCTTCATTTACATTTATTTTGCAGCACTGTTTAAACATTTTAAACATTATATAGACACTCGAGTTTGACTGCGGGCAGGTACTTCCGTTGAGTGCTTCTGATTCTAGCAATAATGTGACTTCCATATTTACTCGTTCCACTTTTCTTCCTAATTTATCCGACATACCATACATCCAAACTTCTGTCATTCTATGATATTTTACTTTATTGAATTATTTTTTCAATACTTACATTAACTCAAAATTTAATTTATCTTCAGTTATTGCGCGATAATAGTTTCAGAAATACCTTCAGAATTTCAAGAGAATGATATATTTAACAAATTTTTAAATGTAGGCCTAGACTGTACTAATAAACTAGATATCAACGTATGTTGTAGCGAAAAAGGTTATACTTAAAAGCAAACTTTCATAAATTTGAAATTCGCGTATACTTTTTAAAATTACAGAAAAGGACTACTGTAAAGGACACTAAACATAGTTTATTATTATAATTAAAATTGAGAAAACGTTTTGTCTTATTCTTTTATGAATTTACGGACTTCTGTGGGAATAATCGACTCAATTTTTTTTTACTTTATGAAAATTGTATAATTATAGTGTTGTTAATGGGAATGTATTGTAGCATACTGCTTGATGCTCGAAACAGGTTCCAAGTAAGAAATAATATCTTGATTGAAACGAGTATTAAATAAAGTAATTTACTTATCAAGAAAAGAACTGTAGCAACAAGTGTTTGAAAATATATGCTTTAACACGTGTGTGTGTGTGTGTGTGTGTGTGTGTGTGTGTGTGTGTGTGTGTGTGTGTGTGTGTGTGTGTGTGTGTGTGTGTGTGTGTGTGTGTGTGTGTGTGTGTGTGTGTGTCCGAATCCAAACCGCATCTCGATTCCTATGAGCAATATGATTAATTCGGTGTTCTATCCTTGAAATTCCAGATCATCCTACTAATCAATCTTCATTACCTTTAAACGGTTTCTGCTCCTTCTTACCTCTCGAATTTCACAGTGTGGTACAACCGCCGATCTAGATCCAACACAACTGTGAGGGAAACATATATAATCCCGAGAAGAAGCACAAAACAGGTATTTTGTCAATAAATGTGGATAAAACTGAAATGATAAGTTTTATTTCACCACATCCACCAAGGCGTAACTTATTGAACGAGCGCAGCGAGTTCTCAGTTTTTACTCGACAGTTTGGTATTTGTCTGTCTGTCTATTTGTCTACTTGTCCATGTGGGAATATGTCTCATGATAACTTTTAAACGCATCAACTGATGTTCGTAAAACTTGCCACGCATGTCCATACTTTTACCGTACAAAACCCTATTGTTTTTGAGATTTATCCCCAAAAAAATAGGGGGGCGGGAGGTCAATATTTTGAAAAAATCACAGAAATCAAAATGGTGTATCAAGTTAAAGTGAATTTTAACCAAAATATAAATTTAACTTCAATTTTGAAAATTTCAAAATTTTTGGACAACAGACCTCAAAAAGTGGAGCAAACTTTTGGAAAAAATCGCCAAAGTCCATGTGGGTTATCAAATGGAAGTGAATTTTAATCAAAATCTGAATACAGTGTACAATTCTATAAACTTCGAAGTTTTTTACCACAGACCCAAAAATCGAATTAAAATTTTTTTAAATTGTAATACAGCCGAGTGTCAGGCTAAAGGGAATTTTAACACACACAAAATATTTTCCAAGGTAATTATTATAATGTCAGATTATTACATAAGGTTGGCTAACTGCGGTAGTTTCATCAATCAGCTGTCATCAACAGTCCTGCTCTGTGTTTATAGATTTGTTGTCAGCTGACTGGATGTTGTTAGTAGTTGCTTTGAGGTTATGTTTATATGTTAGGAAAGCGATTTACAACTGTGTTTGTCTTAGCGTGTGTTTATATCAGTGTGTTTATGATATATTTCCTAACCTGTGTTTTTATGTGACTTTGTGCAAGTACAGTTTATAAAAATGGGAACGGTAGAATTTAGTAAGAAAAACAGATCTGAATTGAACAGAAAATCTATTTCTAAAAGATGGGACAGTTATAATCAATTAGGTAACTCTAATACAGGAAAACCCCTAGATTGTACATACAATCAATCAAATGTTGGTAACCCTGGGCAAATCGACTATGAAAATGTTAGGCCAGGGCCAAGTAATGAGGATATACCTCTTGATAATAGTAGGCCTGTACAATTGCCACCAGAGCCTACTGAAGATGATTTTGATGAAAACACTCCTATAAGAAAAAGGCCAAAAGGATTTGAACTTGTATCGTCATACAACCCTACTGTTGACGCTTGCAGTGAAGATAGTCCTGCTTACTGTTTGGTTGATTTAGCTGTTCTTACAAACTTCGTAAAAGGATTGCCATGCAAGTTTTGCTTTGATATCAATTCAGAGTTCCTCCCTACCAAACAAAAGGGTTTCGCCCAAGAAATATCTTTTCACTGTCTTTCTTGTGATCAAATTACTAGTTTCGAAACATCAAGAAAAATTCACGATGACAGTGAAAACAAGGCCTCCTTATGATATCAATAGACGAATGGTAAAAACATTTACGTCTCTAGGAAAAGGACACACCGGCCTACAGACATTTTGCATGGGCCTAAATATGCCATGTATAAATCACTCAGCTTATGATAAACAAATGAACATAATTGTTGACATAGCAAAAGAGCACGTGGATAGCGTGTTAAAAAATGCACGAGTTGAAGTACAAAAAGCATATTGTGAATTAGAACCAACCTTAGAAATAAAAAAGCCTTTAGACATTACAGTGAGCTACGACGGGTCTTGGCAGAAAAGAGGATTTACCTCAAAGTATGGAATAGGCTGTGTTATTGAACTAATAACAGGCTTAGTCATAGATTTTGAAGTTATTTCTAAATATTGCCGAGTATGCGAGAAGAAGAAAAGTGAATTGGGTGAAGACTCCGAAGAATATGAAGAGTGGCTATTGGACCACTGGCTTACATGCCAAGCAAATTTCGATGGATCATCTCCGGCAATGGAGGCTGAAGGCGCAGAAGGCCTCTGGAAGCGCTCACAGGACATCGGATTCCGCTATACCAGTTTTGTATCCGATGGTGACTCAAAGACGCATGACCACTTGGCTTCTCTAGAAGTTTATGGAAAAGGTGTCAAGATTGAGAAACAAGAATGTGTGAACCATATTGCAAAACGAATGGGCACTGGTTTGCGAAAGTTGATACAAGTTTGTAGTAGCAAAAAAATTACTTTAGGTGGTAAGACCCATGGCAGTCTGAAGGGCACAACAATTGATAAGCCAACACAGTACTATAGAAATGCTGTAACCAGCAATATACCAGAACCTAAGGCAATGAAAACTGCCATTTTTGCTACTTTGGATCATTGTCGCTCAACGGATGCTAATCCTCTACATCAAAATTGCCCTGTCGGAGAGAATAGTTGGTGTTTTTTCAAAGAGATATTGCAAACCACGTTACGCCAAGAAAACATGCAGATTGCATAAAAACACCAATAAATCAGATTGTTTACGAACATGTTTTGCCTCTTTATGAACGTCCATTAACTGATGACCTACTGAACAGATGTTCATCGGGGCAAACTAACAATGCGAATGAATCCCTACACGGAGTTATATGGAGTAAATGTCCCAAAACAATTTTTACAGCCAAAAGGAAGGTTGAAGCTTTAGTGGCAGAGGGTGTGTGTATGTACAACGAGGGGTATTTGCTCACCATGACTAAACTCTACACAAAAGCTGGAATTTCGCCAGGCAATAACACGGTAGATCTCGCCCGTCTAAGGCTGCGTAAAGAGAGAAACACAGAAAAATATAAGAAATATAGGAAATTGTTGAAAACTGCCCAGCTCAAAGAAGAAGAACAGAAAAAGGACAGAGAGGGTGTTTCATATGGATCAGGAGAGTTTTAAAAGTGTAAAAACAGTTCTGTAGACTTTGATCGCAGTTTTCTCAAATTTGATTTTTTACTGTTTTTATGATACGTAAGTTTAAATAACTCTGTAAATACTTCACCTAGACTAATAAAATTTTTACCAGATCATCTTGACAATATTGTAAAGGTTTGTGTGTATAGGTAACACTATTCAAGCATATTTAACAATAAATTTCTATGTTTTACAAAAATATTTTGAAAGTTTTTGAAATATTTTTTATTTTATTGAAAATAAATCCCTCAGATTATTATTTTTTGTGATACCATGGTTTCCATACACAAAAAGTTTCCTTTTTATGTTAGGAATCAAACAATTACTAGTTTTTGACATATGGTTTATAAACAAAAAAGTTATTCAAAAATTAAAAAATACATCAAAAACATTAAAAAAACATTTAAAACAATAAAAAAATACCACATTTCATAATTTAACCTTATTTTTTGTCATAAATACTTTAATTACACACATATACTTAAAACATAATCAATTAGGTCATAAAAAAATGATAAATAAAAAAATTAAGATAGATAGTGGCGTATCCCCTTAAGCAAAAAAAAAATTTGCTCTGCTTTGTACTAACGACAGACGTCGACTCGACTTAGTGTTACGTCACTGGTTGTGTGACCTCTTGCCACATGACAGTACAGTAACATGCTCATAGAGACGTGTAAACATTAACATTTCCGCGACAAAGACGATTGTGATCTGACCAGCCTCGCCTTCCAAGTGATTTCTATACGTACCGACAATTAAGCAATATTGGAACAGTCGAGCGCTTGTTTCTTTGTTGGATCCAATTTCTCTGTTATTTCTCTTGTCTGTGCCTTCTTGAAAGACGTGTACGGTAGATTTACATACTTTTTTTTAAGGAAACGTTCTTATTCGATTTATTGAAATGAAGAGTCAGCAAAAAAATTAGTAAAATTTTTGAAGTCAGTAATTTTGTTTTTTATCAATTGAAAAATGAAGATTTACACTGAATTGAAATATGTAATAGCATTTAACTGTGCTTCAAAAACAAATATATTCTGGACAGCTACGTCCTAAAGATGGTCATAACTTCGATTCACGTATTCTTGAAATAGAGATTTTTGGTTCTCACGGCGTGACATGACAAGACGACTGCATAGACATTGCTGCAACTTTGTTATGAACGTTTTCGTTTAGCGTTTCGATGTCTCGTAGGCTCTATCATAGAACATTCTACCACAACAATATCCTATCCTATGTGAACTCTTCGAATACTGCTACAAGAAAAATCGCCCACGGAACGCAGGCGCGGATCCGGGGGTGAATGGAGGAAATCCCCCCAAATTGGTTACTTCAGGCGAAACTTTTTCGTCGTCTTGTGATTATAGAATGGTTTTGTGATTACGAGTATGATACAAAATTCATATCACGTTGTGTAGCTTCATGATTTTACTCTAATGGTCCTAAACATGCTCCTACCATTTTGTAACGTTTATAAAATCAAATAATCGGGCAGCTCTAGAAAACGTTGATACAATATTCATCCAAGATATAAGTGTTTATATAAAAGTAAAGAACCACATCCAGCTCATTAGTATGAATATTTTGCTGTCTCTTTAATATATAGTAAAACTATATTCGTGTTTATACCAAAGAATTGTTTTTGAATAAATTTTCTTTAAGATTTATTACCAGCAAATGTTTTAATTCGTATTCCTAGTTTATATACATACCTCTATATACCCAGGATCACAAAAATATTTGCTCGGGTAAAGGGGGTCACCAAGTGGAGAAAAGTCTGAGAAGCTCTGATGTAGACGCTAGTGACCGGAAGAACAAAAACCTCTGATTCGCAGGATGCGAGTGACAGCAGATGCTGTACAAACACTCGCACATGGATGTACGCATACCATCATTTCTTGTATGATGTCCTGTTGCTTGCTGTGATCGAGCGTTTACGGCTCTAAGAAATTTCATTTGTTGAATAACTGCTTTCCATGGAGTACATCCGTATACAGATGGGAGAGCATGAATTATGTTATTAGTCATAGGACATGCATTAGTGTAGAACAGAAATCTTCATTACCTCTATTACACACCTAATGATAACAAAGAGGACAAAACAGCTCAGCGTAACAAGACTTGATTCAACTACGACTAAGGCTGTAGCAGGTGACCAAGAGGATCACAGTCCCTTGGGTGGGCGGGCCCCTGCCGATGTGCTCCCACCTTGTCGTGGTGGCAGGGCTAAGGCAGTAGCAACTGCCCAAGAGGATCACGTTCCCTTGGGTGGGAGGGCCCCTACCGATGTGATCCCACCTTGTCGTGGTGGCAGGGCTAAGGCAGTAGCAGCTGACCAAGAGGATCACGTTCCCTTGGATGGGTGGGCCCCTGCCGATGTGATCCCACCTTGTCGTGGTGGCAGGGCTAAGGCAGTAGCAGCTGACCAAGAGGATCGCGTTCCCTTGGGTGGGTGGGCCCCTGCCGATGTGCTCCCACCTTGTCGTGGTGGCAGGGCTAAGGCTGTAGCAGCTGACCAAGAGGACCACAGTCCCTTGGGTGGGTGGGCCCCTACCGATGTGATCGCACCTTGTCGTGGTGGCAGGGCTTAGGCTGTTAGCTAACCAAGAGGGTCACGTTCCCTTGGGTGGGTGGGCCCCTACCGATATGATCCCAACTTGTCGTGGTGACAGGGCTAAGGCTGTAGCAGCTGACCAATAGGACCACGTTCCGTTGGGTGGTGGGCCCCTGCCGATGTGATCCCACCTTGTTGTGGTGGCAGGGCTAAGGCTGTAGCAGCTGACCAAGAGGATCAAGCTCCCCGAGGGTGGGTGGACCCATGCCGATGTGATCCCACCTAGTCGTGGTGGCAGGGCTAAGGCTGTTGTAGCTGACCAAGAGGATCACAGTCCCTTGGGTGGGTGGGCCCCTCCCGATGTGCTCCCACCTTGTCGTGGTGGCAGGGCTTAGGCTGTTGTAGCTGACCAAGAGGATCACAGTCCCTTGGGTGGGTGGGCCCCTGCCGATGTAATCCCACCTTGTCGTGGTGGCAGGGCTTAGGCTGTTAGCTAACCAAGAGGATCACGTTCCCTTGGGTGGGTGGGCCCCTGAAGATGTGATCCCACCTTGTCGTGGTGGCAGGCCAAAGGTTTTAGCAGCTGACCAAGAGAATCACGGTCCCCAGTGGTGAGTGGGATAATATTACCTTTTCGTGGTTGCAGGCCTTAGGCATAATAATAAAATTTATTGTATTTTGTTAGAGTTATAAATGTAATAATTTTCCTAAATTTTTTACCGTATGCCTCATAGTTTTCTCTTCACTGTTATTCTTTCAGCCTATAAATCTTCTCTCATAACTCTTACTTTGATTGAAAATACCTTTATCCACTTCATAACTTATCTCTCAACATATATATTTAAAATATAATGCCTGTTCCGTCCTTTGATTATTATCAGTCATAATCCGTGATGAATCGTTTCGACTTAATGTCACGGTTTTGGTTTTTTATTGATTTTTAAGATAGGTGTGTTAGTGACGTAACTGTAAGTCGACTGCCGTTTATCTTTACTATTCTGAATTCTAACTTGGCAATCGGAAAACAGGAAAGTATTTACAAACACATGTTGACTCTTCGGTATTCCTGAATCGGTCATCTGTATAGATATTAAACTATGTAGATAGGTATAAAACAGGTAGGGGTATTTGAAAATATCACAATGTTAGGATTAAATTTAAATTATTGAAGTTTACTATTAAAAGTTTATTTATTTTGAAATTTGTTAAACAATATGAGGTACTGAAATAAATCGGATTTTAAGAGCCTCATGTTGATCGGTAACATGTCGTGTTGCATGTGTCTTTCAAGTAACAATAGGTAGGCTATAATACGCTCGAGAAAGCAACTACGATCTACATAACAGGAACATGAGTAATTGCAACAATTACGTATTTCAACATATAGAAAGGCAGACATTATTTGCATATTGTTTATAGCGATCGCAGGCATGCCTTGATAAGCCTCTAATTTATGTGGCGTATAGCTTTCAAAACAGAGAGATAAACAATTACGATAAAGCCTGCTTTCAATAAAAGAGGCGACCTCGAAATTGTTTTTAAATGCCTCGAACAATAGATCTGTATCGTCAGCGTCCTTTCAGCGCGCGATCGTGACACACACACGGTTACCGCTCCGCTCCGCAGTCTGTGCTAAACGTGACGTTGTTGTTATTCCTTATCAGGTCTCATCTGATAACTTTCGTGTTTGAAATTTATATTCAGCCCATTTCATTTGACTGTTTGAAAGTTCAGTTGCACAGACGTGAAGTCGGACTTATAGCCTTAGCATGAGCGTTATTTATTTTATTCAAGTAAATTAATGAATGAAATGACAAATCGTTTAAATTGACATTCACTTAAATAACATCCATACATTAATTGGCTTTAACATGTTTGCGTACATATATGATCATTTCTAATATCTGTATAGAAAGATATAGAAAGAACATCTTCACTATGTCCATTATGAAATTGTTCGAATCGTTAATGTTATTTTGTAAAAATATACATGTACATATATCATCTGCCTATGTATATATATCATCAAGGCTTTTTCGCAATAGTGTGTACAAGTAAATTTTTTTCAAAAAATATATTATACCACGTTACTAAAAATATTCGAATATATATAAACTTCTTCAGGTTTGAAGAAGATTATTTGATTCCAATTAAATTAATTTACTAAACACATTTACTAAATCATTCAAACAATATTGCATTAAACAATGATTAAATAATGTTTTTGATAGACTAAAAACACGAAAAACGTTATGAGTGAAACAGGAGCCCTCGTATATCGGCAATTCTAGGTATCCCCTAGGTTCGGATAATGGTTAAACCAGCCTTGGATAAAAGAAATGTATTAGACACCATAGTCCAAAAGCCTCCGCCTTCAACAATTAGTCGACCAAAGGTTATCATAAAGACAAACAAAGGACGAAGAAGTAAGATAGATATCAGACACGGTCATGAAACTTTGAAGCCTAACAGAGGAAACAATAGCAAACAGAGGACCAGAAAAATGTTTGGAATGGAGCTAACACAGCGCAAGGTAACAAAATCCTGCACAAACCTCGCAGAAAGTAAAGGAAAACGTGTCAATGTGTTTTAACGAAATCACATTTTTCATGCGAAGTTTATAACGTACTTATTGCTTTGAAATTGTTTTTGATTTTTTGGATATTCCGAGGGAGATACGCCAGTAATTAGAGCCCGTCAAGACTGACACGAGTTAGCATTGTTCGAGGGTGACCGACGGAAGGAACAAACCTTTCCTTTCTACTTAAATGACATAAAAGCCGTTTAAAAGACAAAGCGTGCTGCAACACGTGTTACGACGAAAAGGGTCATGCGTGGGAACACTTGACTTTACAAATATGACAAAGGAACATTACCCTTGCATCCGTTTCAGTAGCGAGAGAATAGATAGGCCTAGCTAAGAGCATTGTTTCAAGCATATGTGAAACTTACTGAAAAACGATAGCTGGAGCACGGACGATGTAGTAGGACCACGGGAGGCTTGTTTTCATGCTGTGCAGGAGACAAGGAGGCGTCTGCGACGTACACAGATGTTTGCCACCCGTGAGTTCGCTATAGGAAGTCGTCAGATTCCGAACAATACTTTATTTCGACACGCTACACCAAAAAGGGGTAGATGTGACTTCAGTAGCAGGGTCTCGATGCAGATTCCGAGAAAGTGACAACGTCCTGATGACAGCAACTCGTCATGTTAACGTAGACTATGAGAAATTCAAGTAGAGAAGCCAGCCAGCCAATTAGAAACGAGGATTCAGAAGGGATTAACTGTAGGGGATGGTCTCGAAGGGAACCGACGACCAGAGAACAAATCCCGAAGAAGAACGTCCCTCTCCAAACGGCGCTGGGTGGAGAATTCACAAGAATCACAGACTAGAGGCAAGAGTACCGAGGGAAATCCGAGCAATCGTCCTATCAGAACTATTTTGGTGGGAAAATGAAGTGTTCGAAGGGGTAGCGAGAGTGGGAAAGCGTAGGGCATAAAAACTGTATGCAAGAGGAGACGCTTTCGCAGTATTACTCTAATTTTCTCTCAGTTTCCATAAAAATTTTGTTTTGTGATATTCAAACTGGTGTTCGGTATTAGTGGAAGTTCGGGAGTAAGACTTGAAGCGTTGAGCCGAAACAGTGGTATTCGCGACGATGCGCAACTAATGAACTTTGTAAAACTCTAAGTATTACACTAATACAATTAGTGCCGTAAGAAGTTGTATAATGCAGTAGTAATGTACTTGAACTCTTTATAAACGAAATGAATCGGTATACAACATAAGACTTAATTTGTGATACAAAATTATTTCGTAGAATAGAGACAAGTGCCGATGATGTTTTATATGTGTCTAATGAATTTGAAATCAATCTAGGCGTTACGGAAGAGTCGAACATGTATTTAAACAATACCAAAGTGCGTGGAAGTATCGAACTAAAATACGCATAAATAGACTGACGCGATACGAATAGACAACATAATCCTTAGCGCAAGTATCGCGACTTAAACTGTAATAACATTATAAAAACTTATAACGGATTTCATGAAGTGCGAACTAGCGTTCCGAAACAATGTACTTATAACAATTGGAAGTGCGAGTTACGAGTGTTTCCAGGACCAGCATCAATCGTTACCCAGCGGATCCAAGCGGACACATGCAACGGGAGCGAGACACTACGATGACTTGAGTAATGTACCAAAATAACCATTTATTATAATTCCTAGTTTATCGTAATACCGCTGACGTGTCACTTAGAACTAACTGCCTGAGATATTTCACAATAGAGCCATTATAAATACGAATCCATGGTTAAGAATAAATACTATTATAGAATAGTACATATGTATTAACTTATTAGTGCAGGTATATGAGTATTTCATGTGTATATGTGTTTAAATATGTTACGAAGTATATCACTTAATGCAAATCTCAAGCACGCAACATTGATAGTTCTTAACGTCATCAACTATGTCTTATTTCATGATACAATAACTACACACGAGTATGTGTAAGCATTTGATTGTTTTTCTTTCAGATATTTTAGATATGTTATAGAGTTTAATTATCTCTTTGAAATAGTAGTATATACTCTTGTTACATAATTTCTTTTATGCAATGAATACGTGCAACATGCATTATTATAATAAATTTAATTTATAATGGATTCGATAGCATTGAGTTAATTTATTTTAAGACCTGGCATACAAGACAATTCTTTCAAAGTCAAGTTCACAATTAATGATTTAGACTCAATATACTTTAACAGATACCATATTCATAAATGTTTTAATTCTTGAAGTTTTATTTAGTAGTAGAAGACAAGATTAATCACTCTTTATTGATAATTAGACAACTTGATTGATAGCATTGTCGATTACCTATTTGAATAATTTGATCAAAATTTATCCATTAACACTTGATTAATAAGAACACCCCAATTAACGTTATATATGGCTGCCCAACGCGTGGCATGATAAGATTAATACTGCAGGAACTAGACAAACTAACCTGTAGGCCAATCAAATATTGATTAATTGAATTGAATATTAATTAATCAATAGGCATAACGTTATAAGTTTTTGAATGTTTGAATTGAATCTTCCTTGGAAAAGTCCTAGAATAACCTGGAAATAATGTAATTAAAGTATATAGCAAACGCAAAAATTATGTTAAATTTTTAGAACTTCTATGAAAAACTGTTGCCTGAACTTGTTTTTTTTTTTCATTACCTTACCTAAAAAGAAACTATCGTTAGTAGTCTATACTTTATTTCACGTTTTGTGAAGCAATTTTCAAACTTTAATTTTTTCGCATATTATATGAAAATACAGAAAACAGAAATCATTTGAAATGCCAGGGGTAGGAAATACTTATGAATAACAAAACAGAAAGATAGTGAATAATAAATAGAAGAAAGTGAAACACGTATCAGGTAGAATTTGTCCAGACTGTCATAAAATAAGTTCTAAACGAAAAATAATCTTTCTAAGTCGAGAGGAAAGGGAATCATTAGATACAATAAATTGCTTAATACTGAAAGTAAAAGAGAAGAAGAAGGTGAACAGAAATATCTAAATAATAATTTCTTTCGCTTAATGATGTAATCTGATGGAAAATAAATTTTCTTTTATTTTAAGCGGTCAGCTATCCTTAATTCATTCGCTCTTCCCTATATGTAGAAGGAGGTGACTCTTGGAATTGACTCACCTAGAGAAGGAACTGATCCTAACTTTCAAAATGTTAAAATGTTCACCATTACATTCAAAAAAATACGGGGCATGAGAATGGTGAAGATTAATGTGGACTTAAGCTAGCGAAATCTTGCACAATTTATTCATGTAGCAAACACTGATGGGAAAAAATTTCAATCAAAAAAGTGGTGCATTATACCAGTTGATTTAGAACAAGCTTTGACACTGTCCCAAGAATAAAACATGGGCTGCAATACTGACGCTGTTTATTTATAATTAATAATTATTATCTTTAAAAAAATAATAAAAAGCTTCAATAAAAGTCGGCAATCGTGTTCGTAAGTCCCTGACTACGGGATTGAGAGAAGACTAGAGTACATAACTGCCCTTATTCAGCTTGTACGTAAAAGCAGTAATGGAACATAAGCCTGTAAAATGAAACATTGTTGGAATATAAGCCTATAAAACGAAGGATTTTTGGAATGTAAGTCTTTTAAACGAAGAATTGTCAGAATGTAAGTCTTTAAAACGAAGAACTGCTCGATGGAAAAGAGCAGTGGTGAAATGGATATCCTGGTTTCAGAACTAAAACTTTCATTCCGACAGATTTGCCGACTACCAGTTTAGGTTACCGTCGAAAGACGTCTACGACAAGATTTGTGTTAAAAACGTTGTATCGACATCGTAAGGAATGGAATCTTCGAGAAAACTTGTCGACGGCGGAAACAGAACTAAATATTAAATAGTTGCTAAATAGAAGTTAAATTTTAACTGCTAGTTAATGATGACGTCGAAATAAAACAAGTCGGAGTGGAAAAGTGGATAAATTCAAAGTATTTGGATAAATCCAGGAGCATTTATTAACAAAAAAGGTGTGGCAGAGACAAAATTATCATAGAATTCACAAGTGGCGTCTGGTGTTATGGTTGCAGCGTTGCACAACCACCAATATAGAATAACTAAACTGTAAAATAATATATGAAAACATTAAGCAGTTAAAGGTGTCATCAATTTCAACAGAAAACGTATTTGTTTCTATGGCAAAGTTCACGTACAAATCAAATAAGGCGCGCGGGCTGGTGGTTGCAACTTCAAGACTAATGGCAGAGCTTACTACACCATCGATGTATAATAACACATGTTATTATACACCGATGTACTACACAAACATATGGAATGACGTCCGTTATTCTTCATAATACCCCAATGCTTCATATGTGAGCACGGTGGTTGCAAAGCTTTCGCAACGCTCCTGCAGGAGCGGTGTAGCGCATCTTTAGTTGTGTCATGAAATCAGCTGTGCCCTGTGTAGTGTTTACATTAGTTGAAGGTAAACGTTACCCGTTGTTTGAGGTTATAATAGGAATAACAGTTATCACAGAATCACAGTTATTTTTTAGAACTGTGATGGTGATAGTAAAGTGTCAATAAACTGTGTGTTAATTATTATTTTTATTATGTTTTTTCTTTGTTTAGTGCTGCTGTATTCTTTTTGGAGTTAATAATTCTGTGTGCTTTCAAACCACGTGTAATTTTTAAAAAGCACGATACTGTTTAACTTTCGCTTTTCGCTGCATATTTAGTATTGGTTACTGCAAAGTTAGTTAGTGATGTTTTTAGCAACCATTCTTGAGTACGTGGGAACATGAAATCTGGCATAGGTAGAGACATACCTATAGAAGTGAGGTAATTGCATTACCAGTGACAGGTCTATTTTTGAGAAAAACAGTAACTTTTTATTTTTTGCATATGACAACACTGTACGCGTACATGATGCAGTTATGCAAGTTTGCCTACTGTTTAAATGTGTTCTTCTCCCCCCCCCCGCAACAAAACTAACTACTGCAACTACCAAAATTTTGGACCACTGGAATTCACCAACCTGTAAGGTAATAGGGACAATGGAGGACTTTGAATACCCAAGAAGTTGATTAATCTCACAAAAATGACAATATCACAAACAATAAATAGGGTGAGGGAACAGGGAGTTCTATCAAAACAGTTTATATTGGAAAGAGTCTAAGACAGGGTGATCCGCTTTCCTCAGTGCTATTCAGTCTAGTACTGGAGTGATGTATAAGAAAGATAGAAATAAACCCTGGAGGAAATATATATAACAGATCCTGCCAATACCTAGCATATGCAGACGACGTGGTAATTATGGCAAGAACAAGACAAGCGCTAGTGGCAGCATATCAGGAATTGGAAAGAGAGGGGAAAAGGCTCGGATTAAAAATAAATGAAGAGAAACCGAAGTATATTTTGATGGCAATGAATGAGAGAAGAGAGAAAGGAATAATAAGAATAGGGAACCACAGTTTTGAGGAGGTCCAAGAATTTAAATACCTCGGAAGCACAATTACAAAGAATAGTGAAACAAGCGAAGAAATCAAGGCAAGAATAGCAGCAGGAAACAGAAGCTACTACGCATTAACAAATATATTCCAACCCAGGAATATATCAAAAAATGTCAAAAAGAAAATATACACCACGTATAAGATCAGACCTGTAGTAACATATGCAAGCGAGACATGAGTGTTGAAGTTAGAAGACATGAAAAACTTTGGTGTTTGCGAGAGGAAAATTCTGAGAAGAATTTATGGTCCAGTGTGGGACGGAGAGATGTGGAAGATAAGAAAGAATCGTGAACTAAGAGACCTTTGTGGAGAAGCGGACACAGTTGCGGCAGTGAAGGCGCAAAGGTTGAGATGGTTGGGGCACGTGGTGAGGATGAGAAGTGGTCGAGGTCCAAAAGTGGCACTGGAAAGGAAGTCGGAGGGAACAAGGAGGAGAGGACGTCCGATGAGGTGATGGTGTGAAGATGTGGAATGGGATTTGAGGGAGATGCGAGTGGCAGGTTGGAGGAGTAAGGCTCTGGACAGAGACGAATGGAGGAGAATCGTTGAGCAGGCCAGGGTTCTACAGGGACCGTAGTGCCAGAGGAGACAGAGAGACGGTAAGGTAATAGCACGCCTTCATTCCTTATGGTGATATCTTAAAAACAAGAAAAGACTTTTACCATGTTATGGTGGAATCGAAATTTGCCTTTGGTTTGTATGAACCATTAACTTTATGAACTTCAAATTCTCATTTAAAAATAAAATAATATATGGAGACAGATTTTTCGAAGCGAAACGCTAGAAACTTAAGATTATTATTATTATTCCGGCTGCACAACGTTTACACATTTTCCGGAACCAAAGATTACAGAAGTGACTGAATTCTCATCTTCCACTGTTGCTTGTTCATCCAAAGGTCTTCTTCAATTTCTCGTTCCCTCAATACAGTCTGAACTTCTTCTATCCAGGTGATAGATGGTCTTCCTCTTTTCCTTCTTTCTGGCGGGGTCCATTCCATAGCTCTCCTTGGCAATCTTTGCTGTACCATTCTTTTCGTATGTCCATACCATTGTAATTTTTTGTTTGGATAAAATCAAAAATTGAATTTTTCACATTCATTCTGTCCTTAATGAATTCATTTCTAATTTTCTCACGTCTGGATACTCTTGCCGAACGTCTCCAAAAGTCCATCTCTTCTGTCATTAATTTTGTTCTTGTGTGTTTATTAGTAGTCCCAACTTCTTAGCCGTAAGTCATGGTACTTCTAACAATGGTTTTAAATATTTTGGTTTTAGTTTCTGCTTATAAACTTAAGATTAGAACGAAATATGAAACCTCTCATAAAACTTGAATATAGAAAATCAAGGGTGTACGACATGATACTGACGGAAAAGCTGCTGAAATGATTGATTTACTCAATTTGCAAGTAATAAAAACCTCAAGTTCAAAAAAGTAATAAGGCAGCCGCAGTGAAAGAGCGGTGGAATCCGACGTTTGCAGTCACCGATGCAGTTTCGTTGTTGCATAACGGAGGAAAAATTACGCTGACGATTTCCGCTGGTAAATTTAAAATAATTATCCTCGTCGAGTGGTGACCGTATAAAACAGCCTGACGCAGATGGCAATGACCACAACGTGAGCGACCAGCTCGCCGGCTCATGGCTGCACGTCGCTTACGTAACAGTTTTATAATTTGACGACGTCGACGATACCCGGCGCAGCATGGTGAGTTTCAAGTTCAGTTCGTGCTCACTCGCTCTCTCTCTCTCTCTCACTAATTGTGAAACATCAGTTACGGCTGCTAACGTCACCTACCCCCTCTCGACGATCTATTAGACAAATGAAGGTTTTATCGTTGCATTCAATTATAATTATTAATAAAGAGAGTACGCAATACTGGCGCGGGAAATGCTTCCTCAGTATTCATTAGCTGGCAAAGCGTAAGTATAATATACGTTTATTCGTTTGACCTTCTATCTGACAATACCAGACAGTTATGTAACAACCAACCACTCGTAAGAAAAGAAAAAAAAAACCTGAGCAATAACCTTTAAAGCGAGCAACCGGTAGTTATTAAGCATCCGGCGTACGCGCAAATACGCCTACACGCGCCCGTTGAGTATTTATATAGAACAGTGGAGCAGCGAGGGGGCTTAGGGAGTTAAAACTCACATCCGAAACGTTAACGAAAAACGAGGATGTCAAAAATTAAAAATTTGTACCGTTAATACTGGTCGAATTGAACAACACTGCACAACACATGTTCTGTCTTCTCGATAAAGATAAGTTTTATATGTACATTTTTAATGAAACTTCCAAATTTGAACTTAGTTTTCCTCTATCACCTATCTTTTAATGTCTTGTTTTTGAGCAGTGAACTTGAGATTTAATCTTGATCTCAGGCTATCACGGCCGGCGTCAACATTATTCAAAGGATCGTTAGGCCGTTGGCTGTTAGGCCGTGGTCTATGGACGTTTCGGCCTCGCCATCGGAAGCCATCTTCAGTGCAAAATCTGTTAAGACGGTAGTTCGCAAAACTCATAGTGTACCTCAGTGCTGGGGCTGTCTGCACTTAATATCATTTAACAGCCATAGACACCTAGCAGCCCGGTTAACGATGCTTTTAATAATGTTGAGATTTAATGTTTTTCTTTATATACAATACTTGTTCTTTCGTTTAAAAAATGAATAAATTAGATTAGTTTATTTAGCTAAAGCTGAATTTTAAATAAAATTACAAATAAGCTGTTATCATGTGTCATATTATGAAAATGTTCCGATTCCTTCTCCTGCAGCAACACTTAGTGGTGATGAAGAGGACAGCAATGAACAAGCTGATAGCGACAGAAATAATGATCCTGACTTAGCACCTTCCGTGTCAACTACGCCTCGTCTTATAATAATACAAGAATAATTACATGATTCGATGATTGACCTAAACCTCTCAAAAGAAGCCCAGTCTAATAGGTTTACAAGCCAAGCCTCGTTTACAGGGTTGGAATCTCCTGGATAAAAATGTAACAGTGGCCTCATGTAGACAAAGACAAAGATTTAAAAAAAAGTTTTTCTTCCAGCGGCAGTATAGTGTTCTGTTACAATGTGAATGACTTATTTTCAGCTTTAGGGTTGACACGCATTCCATCAGAATGGCGCTTGTTTATTGATTCTTCAAAGTCGAGCTTAAAAGCGGTACTTCTACACAACGGTAACGCCTACCTTTCAGTGCCCTTGGCTCATTCTGTATACACAAATGAGTCGTACGGAAATATGCACCAGTTGTTACGTTTTCTGAACTACAAAGAGCACAATGGCACAAATGTGGAGATTTAAGGGAAACAGGTCTTCTGCTAGGAATGCAACCAGGCTAAGGGAAGAGAGAGAGATTTTTTAACGTTTAAAACCTCGAATTTAGAAAGTAAACCTACATTAGTAAGCTCTCTGAATTGCAGAACTCTCACGATTATGAACAAAATATATTAATTATTACATCAATTTCAATATTAGGTAATTTTTTAATTATCAGAAAATCATAAAATCCCCAATTACTCTACTTTTTAACAATTGTAAAGAATCCAATCATATAATAAACACTAACAATTCCAAAATACCGTTCCAAACAGTTTGTTTTTAGTTAAATTTATAACCATAATGCCTAAATCACAAATAATTATTCCTAGTTTTTAGTTTATGTATGTTTGTATAGATGATCTTTAGGCCTTCATCTAATACTTTGTACAAATACAGCATACGTATAATTGGTAACAGTATATATACAGTTTTTCTGTAAACGAAGCTTCCAAACTTTGAAGGTAATCAAATATTTGCAAGAAGTGTTGAGAGATGTTTGACAGAGATTATATGATTTTCACATATAGTCTCTGACATTATATATTTTGACATATGATCATATTTGAGATTATATGATTTGACAGAGCTTGATTCCCCATCCAGACTTTTACAATTTTCTTAATTCTTGAGTTCGATCTTAGGTCTGTGGGGCCCCTAAAGTTAAATACATTAAGTAGTAAACAATGCATTCGGGTTTGGATTGAATTTCCCTTTAGTCGGTGACACGTGGCTGTATTTTTATAACTTTTTCAAACTTTTTGGCTCAGTTTTTAGACCTTGGCATCCCAAAGCTTTAAAATTTAAAACAATGAACAATATAATTATTCAGATTTTGGTTAGAATTCTCTTTAATTGGATACCGCAAATGGATTTTTACGATTTCATCAAAATTTGATCTACTTTTTAGTTGACGGCGTCCAAACCCTTGAAGTTTTCAAAAATGAACAAGATATTTAGATTCTGGTTAATATTCTATTAATTTGATACCCCACAAGAATTTCTACAATTTTGACCTTTCACGTCTTTGCCTCTCACTCTCCTATTTTTGAGAGAATCGATCTCAAATGTTATAGGATTCTGTTGAGTAAAAGTGTGGACATGCACGATAAGTTTCACGAAAATCGGTTGATTCACTGAAACGTTACAAAGAGACATACACCAAACGATAGACAGACAGATAGAAGAAGGACGGACAGATAGAAAGTCAGAAAAAATGCCAAACGGTCGAGTTAAAACTGAGAACTCGTTTCTCTCGTTCAATAAGGAAACTGTCGTTATTCTAGAGATTTTTTTTAATGTTTGCTAAAGATGATATGGAGAACGCTGTGTATCGAAAATGAGAGAAAGAGAGGTAGTCAGTGTGAAAATACCTAGAAGAATGAGAATCCATGGAAAACGACAAGTACAAGTTGGACTGAAAGGAATACAAATTTAGAAGTATTACGAGTATAAAAAATAAGAGTGTTTCCTTACAAAGCAAGGAATTTCATAATTTTTACTTTACACGATAGCATCTACATATGCTGCATGCGATTATAATATTCATTATTGTACCCGTAATTATTCATAACGTATGTAGGTTTATATTTAATTTAAGGATAATATTATTGTGTTTGTGGCTTCACGAAGAAATACGAGACGTCAAAGAACTACCAACTGGCGGTTTATTTACAACTCCATAAAATATTTTTCCACCCCATTAACCTTACCTGATCGGCCAATAAAAGTGTTTCATTACTTGCAGTTTATTGTGTATACCATACATGGGACGATGGGGTCAATTTTGTAACGCGTCTCTTTCCCGGTAAAGCTATAAAGATTATTTATCAAACCGGCTGTTTGAAAGAATTTTTATGATCGACTTTTACGATTCCTCACATTCCTGAGGGCAGTAACTTTGTTGTAATCGACAGAACAAAAATTTTGATGCACGACGCGATGCGATGTCCCACATGATGGCACGCTCGCGTTATGTAACAGTTCATGGGCCACAGATACCTAGGTGTCCAAGTACGCAAGTATTCTGTTACGTAACTACTGTGGCCTGTTTTGTTTTACAGAACGCATGCAAACTACTCTAACCGTATTTATAACCTATTATATAGCACATTCTAGCAATAAGGTTTAACTAAAATCTAACTGATTGAATTCGGAAAAGAAGAAAACTTTATACTTTCAACTATTGCCTGTTTAAACTAATGTAAGTGTCAATCCATTACATGATTAGGGCGGTTCTCTATTGGCACTTAGATAATAATTCGTCCGATTTTTAAAACACAAACGTATTTTATTAGTAACACAAATGCGTTTTAAACAACATATTATTTAACAGTAATAAAACACTAGTAATACATTTCAGTTTTATAGTAATTTTATTGGTATTCTTCTTCTTCTCTGCACCTCACAGAGTAGGCACTTTGCCTGTTCCGTCTTCACAGAGTATCTCTCCATCTCACTCTCGGTCTTCCTACATCTCTTGTACCAAAGGGTCTATATTGAAACGCAGCCTTAAGTAGTCGACCATCCTCCATTCTGTCCAGATGCTTTAACCATTCCCTGCGATGTGTCTGGATGTTATCATTTATGGAGAATACCTGTAGTTCTTCTCCAATATCCTCATTACGCAAGCGATCGTGCCTCGTGTAACCCTTAGTTCTTATCAGAAACTTCATTTCCGAAGTTTGAATCTGGTTTTTAATCTTCTTTGTAGGATCTCATGTTACCCAGGTTTCACATTCATACAGAAAAACAGGAACTGCTATTGTTTTATAAAATTTAAGCCTTGTTTCTTCCTTGTCTTTTTCCTCAACGTTCTACTGTATGTATGACGACACACATAACCTGAAACCTAGATGTTTTTCTAGTGATACCTCGGCCTGTGGCATTCCCAATACTGATAGTGCAACCCAGGTAATTGAAGTCAGAGACTTTGATCTGACTGGAAGCTTCCCCCGAAAAGCCATTATTCTTGTTTTCTGCTGAAATATTTGAAAATCATGTTGTTTACAAATATGATTTTAACGATATAAACAATACTGCAACTCATCCTCTGTTTTTTGTATTAAGACTGCATCGTCAGCATACAATAACATATCCAAACTCTTGTTCTGGTTAAGTCGAATTTCTAATTTTATTGGTTATAAATAAAATTAAATTAGAATGCCTTTATAGCCACAACTGTAGTTATCATGCTTTTCTTGTTTTATCTACACACTTTTTTCACATTCAGTTGAGAACATGGCTTCTTTGAGAGGCTCGCATGAATGCAAAGCAAAATTCAGCCGCCCTACTACTTGAAAAATTTGTATAAAATGATAATGTCCATGTACGTATATCATAAACACTAATGTTTATAACAGCAACTAAGATGTATTAAACGACCCTAATGTTTAGTTTATCCGATCGGCCAGTATAGGGAAAATATATTTTTATAAAATTGGTAACGTCTTTTTAAGTGATAAGGATGAATTCTTGTCTTTCTTCTTCTTCTGTCTTTCGTCTCTGTATGCTGACCCTGATCAAGTCAGCATGCAGTTACCGCACACTTACACACATACACACCCAGGTACACATGCATTCTCACAGTCCAGTTCTTCCTTATTCTTGTCTCGTTTTCCTCGGAGCCTCTGTCTTCCTGAGAGCGATCTATTTACTGAGACTCCCGAGACTGCCAACAGATGCAGTTGTGATTACTTTGTTTTTGGGCAACCAGGTTGCCCTTTTGAAGTGAGGGTGTGCCGGGGTTTGAATTTTCCCGGCGTGATTTGAACGATCTGTGCCTCCAAAGCGCGTGGCCGCTGGGTGGCACAGCTAACGTGATTAGTAAGGCCGTGTCTGCGCCACGCCGACGCGATCTAGTAAGCCCGTCAACCTTGCCAGCTGATTGCGGGACGCAACTGTTAGAATACAGTTTGCCAAAGGTTAGCTTCTGCAATCCGCAACAGGTAGAATTTCTGTAACATGGTGGGTTCGCAGAATGAGTGGTTCCCTCTCATTTCGTCTTCAACCTTCCAACAGGGTGTGCTGATCTGACGGTCCAGGGGAGTACCTAGTTCCATCTTAATATGACGTCGTGATCTAGTAAAGGGTTTTCAGGTGAGCTCAATCATTTTGTTCGATGTTAATTTAATGATGGGTAGGTGTGTTATATTTGTGTATGTGTGTGTGATCCAAATGTGTAAAGCCATTTTATTGTAATACCTTTCTATTATAAATTAAATTACACATTACTTCCGGTCTGGGAGCACGTGGCGAGTTTGCATTTAACTGTAGAAGTAAATGTTACAAAAATAGTAAACGTGATGTTCAAACAGTATGAGGCATTTTCAAGTTTCTTCTTACACAGAACAGTATAATGTACTGGTAATAAAAGAGTAGTAGTGTTGGTGCTATTCAATGAGAAATTATGTTCATCATGTTTTGGCCATATGTATTCTAGTAAATTCAGCCAATATGTGTAGTTCATTGGATCTCTTAAAAATGTATTTTGCAGTTACTAGTTATTTTGAATCTTTTTTGCTATTGCTTTTGTGACCCCTCTAAATTAAAGCTTGATATGTCAAGATAACCAAACCTTGGTGAGTAGGATAAAACAGATGTATATATTTCTGAAACAAAAGTAAACTTATATTATTTAAGGTAATGTAATAAAACAAATTTCCAGATTATGATGTCTATTAGTATAATAAGAGCAACTAGAGTGTTGATAAAGATTGTGACAGTGTGTGTGTGGTGTCTGTGTTCCGAGGCGGGAGAGTGTAGGGGTAGCTGTATTCTCTGACGGCTAATCTGCAAAAATGTTATAGGGTCCCCGCACAGCCGGGAGAGCGGGTTCAAAGATGGTGACACCGACATCATCTGCAGAGCAGTGCAGCACGAAGCTCCCCGAAGCCGTCAGGTACAGAAATACTACGCCTACAGAGCCCCAAGAGACATCTGCACAGAATGAACTAGCTGGAACTTCTGGACTCTTCAAGCACCACCACCAACACTAATCGCAGACTGGCCTACGGGATATCATGTCAGTTCTTCAAAAGTACAGGTGGGAGCATTGCAATTACTAAACCAGTCGACAACAACTCCACCGGTTTTAGATCAAGTCTAACTGACATTTTATATCAATGTAAAGACATGCTCTTAAGGGTACCAGAAACCAGTTAAACTTTTGACATAATTTCAATTTGTAATGTAAATCAAACTAAGATTCAATCTTTTGAAGGCTGTAATTTAACCTTTGACATAATTTAAATTTGTAATGTAAATCAAACTAGAGTTCAATCTTTTGAAGGCTGTAAAAATAGCACTAATAAAAATTGTTACTGGTTACAAGAGTATTTTATTGCAATCCTGTCACTCTGGGCTCCAGCACATTTTTCGCTTCGTCTAGGCCAAGTGGTCTAGTTTTAAATTTTACGTAACGGCCTAAGTTACAGTGTAGCATCGTCTGGTGTTAGTAGTTTATATTCCTATGTATGTTTTTTTTTATTGGTTTGGTTATATATGTACATATTTCTATACTCGTTAGTTTTTAATATTTTGTATTAATTATTACATGATAGTATAATTGTTATTTTATTTGTATTTATTTTCGTGTATGTGTGTGTGCGGATAAAATATTTTATGTTTTGTCTTTTGGAATACATATAGCGGAAAAAACGATTTATATGCGTGTTATTTTCCTCCTCCGCGTTCCTTTCCCCTTCCACCACTACCACCGTTTATACGAGTGACACAGTATTGACAGAGGTCAGCGTTTCGTTCACCGTTGCCGGTGCAACATCTGTCGATGACTTTCGTGGACTGGTTTAATTTTTTTATTGGAACCGTTGCGTCGTATCACCGTGAAGCGTTGTGGTGCAATCCACTTGTTAGAACTGTTGCATCGTATCACCGTGAAGCGTTATGGCGCATTTCTATTAGTGTTGACGAGTAGGCAGGTAATTTGGTATGACACAACACACGTTTTATGATCCTAAATTGCAATTTATTGCTCAATTATTTTATTATTTATAAATTAAATGGTACTAACAGGTTAATGGAATTGCTCAGTGCTACATCTCGAAACGACATTCGCCGACAAATTTTCAATCGCTAACGTCGATCCGAACACAGAGGATAGTCCGAGCCCGAGCCCGAACCCCGCACGAGTCTGAGCCCAGCACCGACCGACCACCAACATACACATACACGCCAACAGACCCCCCCCCCCAGCACAACACGGAGAGAATCACGAAGCCACGTCTCGATCCACTGACCAGATTAACGACCACACGATCAGCTGCTCATGACGTCATCAACAGCTGATCAACTGTTCATGACGTCACATACATGTGACGTCACAAGCAACTGATCGTGACGTCACCACTTCTGGTCAGCTGATCGTGACGTCACTTCCTGGCTCAGGATTCTCTCCTACACACTACTTTTCAGCAACGTTATCCACTCCTCAATCTGCGGTCTTACATTCTATGAAACTTTTTCAATAATGCCATTTTTGCTTGCACTTTTTGGACCTCCACTGCTGGGATCGTCTTCAGCGCTTGTATGATCACGTTTAAACTGGAGTGTACCCCACTTATAGTTGTTTCTGAAGGGCAGCATCTCCTAACACATTTACAATATCGTTTTGATTTTCCTTTAGCACTAAAACGGTTTTATCACAGAACGATGTTTGATTTTGTGCATTTTAAAAACACGCGTGACAGGGAAATTTCAAACAGCTGGTAAAAAGTAAATAAATTGACAGCTAGAAATTAACAGGTGTTCACGCGAAATATACGTCTTGCAGCACACGAGAGATTTTAGTTTTACCACTGAGCTATAGATGTCGCTCCGCAAACTTTTCAACTAACCCTCGTAACGCGCCATTTCTTTTTAACTGGTTCCATACATCTCAGTAGAATTTAATGCATTTCTTAATGACAGTTCTCTCCATCCTGGATTTTGTTTTAGAGGATACATGTACATAGTTAGAATTGTTTGGCGAACATTCACTTTAATCATTTTCCTTTTTTACGACTACTCATACGGATTATTATACTTATAAATCACTGATACCCACAACGATTTCTATCACTCGACTACATTTACTCTTACACTGCACTATCAAAATTATTATTACCGTTAAAATTGCAATCAAAGTACAGACGCTACCGAATCCGAAACAGCCAATTCAAAGTATTAGAAAACTGTACACGACAAACTGCTTTATAAAATAGAGGTTAATTTAGTGTGACAGATCCTTTACTTCTGTTATCTCGAATGTGAGTTATTGAAATCGAAAGATTCAGTGAGAGCACCATTTTCTAGTGACTTACTTTATGTTTATAGTTTTTTTGGTATGGCTCTTAGTAGGTTTAATATTCTTTATCTGCATTATGAACACTCTACTTATAGAAGAGAGGAGGAGGAGGAGAGAGAGAGAGAGAGAGAGAGAGAGAGAGAGAGAGAGAGAGAGAGAGAGAGAGAGAGAGAGAGAGAGAGAGAGAGAGAGAGAGAGAGAAGAAGAAGAGCGAAAAATAAATCTGTAAGTCGCAACTGTTTCAATAAAAACGCATTTCTTCATTGTTAGACGGAACTATACGAGAAAGACGACGCACAATGTATTCGACACAACAGAACAAAAATAACAGAATATTCATCTCATAGACAAAATTGTCACCACATTTCACACCACGTAATATTTGTGTTTTGTTATATAACAGCAAATGCATGTATTTCCAACAAGTGTACTGTATACGTATTTATTAAAACAATATTGAACACGACCATCATAAAACACATGCTTTCTTCACACATTCTATAACTTTATTCTTTCCTTAGGGTGATTTTAAACAAAGAAGACATATTTATAATTCTTAAAAACCCTTCTGGTTCTTGTACAGTTTTACGTACTGGAAGATTTATTGTATCCTTGAGTTTCAAAAATATCAATTAAGACACCATTCCTGTTACAATATGTTATATTTTATAATGTGTGTATAACATGTTATACTATTAAATTATAACAAATGTGTGTTAAAAAGTGTACCTCAAATGCTAAATTACAATTTATTAATCTTAGATCGTATTTTTAAGTTGATAAGCACTAAGCATTTACATGCTGGATATTTTTTCTTTCCTTTGCGTTAGTCTTGATGAATCGACTTTACAACTTAGTCACAGGTGTAAATTCAAACGAATTGTGAAACAAATAGCATACCTACTATAAATCGAACTTGGTTAAAAATCTATTTGGAAGGTTTTTTTTTTGAAGTACATATGTTACTTTATACATTGAGAGTGTTTCATATGTTATGCACGAACAGTTGTAACAACATTGAACAAATTGCAACGTCTAATGTTTGAAACAAACATTTTTTTACTGGATTTCTGTAAGAAAAGAAATATATCATTAATTTTTTATTGAGTGGAATAAAAGAAAGGCGCCACACATTACATTTACTGATATTAACATTTAAATTGTGTCTCAAAGTTATTGAATTTTTGTAAAAAGTAAGTAAGTATTCCTCACAAATTAATATTTCATTCAACTGTTTTTTTTTTTTTTTTTTTTTTTTCAGAGCCGAAGAGAAAATTTTGAGCGCTGTTAATAGCAATGGAATTCCCGTAAGGAACACAATGCCCAATCGTCGCCGTGGTCTCAACTTAATGTGCAAAAGTGTACAGTAAATACGGTCGACGTATACAACGCGAGCTCGAGATCTTTCTGTACGTGTAACGTGTGAAGACCAAGAACTTCCTTATTCTTCTTCCTCTCCGCTTACAAGCAGTAGGCTCCGCTCAGCCTGTTTACGTATCCATCGTGTTACCTACATCTGCCTTTCCTTCTGACTTACATTCTCATGCTCCCACTGGCACTCTTTCCTTTGGCGTTCTTTTAAGACGGTGGAAATTTTTCTTTTTTTTAGAATAAAACGCAAAGAGAGACACAGCTAAAGTTCTATAAGGTCGTGGCTGTGCCGACTTTAATGTATGGATGTGAAACATGGACTCTCTTGCTGCTAAAAGATATTTTAACAATACAAGTCTCGGAAATAAAACTTTTAAATGGAGTTAAGGGATGTAGTTTCAGAAATCATCTACGAAACGATGACATAAGGAAAGACCTGAACTTACAGTCGGTTCTGGATAGAATAAAGGAAAACAGTATAACGCATAGTAGATACGCGTATTCCTAAAGATGACTTTTTTTGTTCAGAGATACTGTATTTAAATCACGTGACGGCGAACCTTTTAATATCTAAACTTTCGAAACCATGTTATTTGGTATTCAAGCCACAGGATTTAATAAAAATATAAAATTACCTAGTCCGTCTTGTAACTCTCGTATAAAAAAGAATTGCCATTTTGGAGAGCTTACAGCGTCGTCATCATGAATCAGTCCCACTGGACGTTGTTAACACATTAAAATTATTAAAAAAGAAAAAAGTAAAACACATCATTGACACTAGTGGTGTCCATCTCTCCTCAAGGCCAGTGGCATAGCCCCCCCCCCCCCCCACCGAGCTAAGACGTTTTTCACTAGCCCACCTCAAATTTTACTTTCAGCCTAGGCCTTAAATATAATTCATAATAACGTTGTAAATCGCAAAAACAAATAAAACATTAATAAAATTCAGTGAAAAATATGTTATATTTTTTATTACAAAATCAATAAACTACAATTTAAACTGTATTAAATTTAGTAAGAGCTATAAAAAACAGTTTTGTTAAGTATAAAACAAAAATTTTAAACTCGTTGACCACTCTGTTTCAGCTTTCAGCGCCAGATTTTATGCTTCCTTTTACTTTCTTTAACATTTTATTATAAAAAATACTTCGATGTTTAAAAATATTTTGTAAATAAAAGCTTTTAATAAGTTTAAGGGATATAAGAAAAATATATAAAAATAATTATTTTTGTTTCGTTTTACATATGATTATGTAAAATTCAATAGCATTAGTGGAAACGAATACAATATTGTGCAGATTGAAACAAGCTTTCTGACTCTGTGTTAATTGTGGAAAACACAAAACATCTATTTTACTTTATCAACTAAGAATCAACTTATATGTTAAAATAATGACAGTTTTTTCTTTATACACTGGAAATTTGAAAATCTTTTAATTATTTACTCATTTTGAACTTGCTCAAGAATGTCACTTTTTACACGAAATAATAAGTAAACTAGAGAACGAGCGCCACCTATTGTCGAAGGGTGCCTATTACCACACGTTTAAAATCAAAATTGGTGAACCTGGTATGTAACACGGTCTACAACTGTCCTTTTAAACGTTTGTCGTGTCGAAAATAGCCCCTTAAAACACCATAATACCACAAAATCCCTCCAGAACGTCATAAAACCCAAAAATCCCCCCCAAATTCTGAAGGCCAACTTGCGTCATGCCGTCCCCTCTTTTGGGTATCCCTTACTGACACGTTGTGCACCCTCTCTATTACAAGAAACAAGTATCATTTACATAGAAATTGTATTAGTTACAAACAAAACTAAACTAAAACGTCTTTAGAGCGTTGGCTGTAGCGTTTCTGCTTTTTGGTTTTAACTAATGTACGGTCGACGTCATCCTATTCATGTAAAGTGAAGAACGAGAATGTTCTTATTCATGTTCTTTTCCACTTACAACCACTCCGCTCAGCCTGTTCTGGTACCCATCATATTTCCTACTTTTACCTTCCTCATAGCCTCTAGTCTAGGCCTACAGTCACTGGTTCTCTACACATGGCGGTAAGACCTGAGCGATGTCATGTATCCTACACGCAGTGCAACGCGACCGACAGAGAGGATGCACTTTCTGATTATGTCAGTTATGTGTTGTCACTTGATTTTAAAGATTTCTTAATGTATTAACCACGTCCATCGGGACTGATTTCTGATGATGGAGTGGCAAGATCCAAAATGTGTCAACATTTTAACTAAAGAAGTCACTCGCGGGCAGGGAATTTTATATTACTAATGTAGAAGAGTATTTCTAACCTTAGATTATGGTTACTAATCTAAGAGACTTTCTTACACAGTGACGTAATCAAGGGAGGTTTTGGGGGTTACCCCCTCCGAATAGGTAGATACCGTTAGATAAAGAGGATAGTCTTATAGGTAAAATCTATTTAAACCTTTCTCCAGACGTCTTTTTTTCACAGGACTGTGAACCGCGCGCTACCTAACTGAAGGGAAAGGTTACGTTACAGAAGCGTAAAGAGGCATCTTGTCATTTAACATACCAACTCTCACCACCATCATAATAACCCTACCACCATGGAAACATCTTCCTTACGTTACTGTCCTTAAGAATTTCATCCCTGATGACCGTATCTTCTTCTCGTCTTATTTCGATCTTTCACACGTTATGTTTGCGTAGTTTCTAGCAGAATACCCAACACTGCAGAACCTGATGTGTGTTTACCTACTATTTAATCCTTAAACTCTTTGTAACCTCCTGTAAGTTTTGCTACTTTCATATTTAAGTCATCATTACAATTATAAAATGTGGTATCCTAGATAATTAAAATTATTGAGCTGTTTTAATATCCAATTTTTACTATTACAAACGGTAAGATCCGGATAAGTGCCACCGGACGCCTAAACGGTGCCAGAAATTTCTTGTCAAGCAAATAGCAACATTCTGTACCCGCAGATTGAACAACTTAAATAACGAATCACGAAATCCGATAAGTTTTTATCTTAAAGTGCCCCTGGGGACCGCTCTTATTTGGTGATTAAGCTGAGGAATTGGTGATTAGAAACTGGGAATTCAAACATGTACGGACGGCTACGTCGACGACGACAATATGGAAAAATTAAGACGTTGTTCTGAATACTTGGTATTACTTAACACTAGCCTAGCTTAGATTTCACAACTGGTTTCGTGAAATTAAAACACAATAAACTAAAAACAACCTTTCTGTAAATGTTTTTCTATAAATCCCAGACATGCTGTCCCAGACAACTAAAATTCATTTTTTATATCTGTGAAGACTACCTTCAGAAAATCGTTGATGCGCAGTCCAAAGCATAATTAATGATAAATTTTCATCGCTGTCGTAATATTTAAGGAATCAACTAGATATAAAATGGAACAAAAAGCTAACGTAATCACGAGCTACATTAATGTGCTTACAACCGGAAACAGTTAGTAATTTCATACGTACTTATACAGGAAATATTTTAAATAGTACAGGAAATATCTTCTTACACTCTTCCGAACATATTTTATTTATCCACTTATCATCATCTCCGAATGGAATTGCCTGACTTTTATTATCAGGATGCGATTGTAGGATGACTCATGCACCCACGAACCAAAATAATTTGTAGTTTCATGGATATCGTCACTTTTGAGGGATGGTACAAACTCTGCCCATTTTAAAAAGTGAGATCTGTAACAAGTCTGTATGTTATGTAGACTATATAATATAATAATCTAAATATTTGGCCTTGGGGGGGGGGGTCCGGTCGAGTCGGCTTCATACAAAAAAAGAAACAAGTTAAGACTAATCAATATCACTATTTTTTCATTGGCTGAAAAACTTGTGATAACATCCTGATATTAATCCCATTAAAGAAAACGGCAGACTAATACCCAATAAAAATACACGTTACTGAAATATTGTTTACAAGATACTTATTGACTGATTTGATTTTCCTATATTTCATATATCAAACGTAAAATATTGAATTTAATGCAACATTTTTCAATGTAATAGAATTATAACATATAATTTTAATTCTTCGGTTCTCCTAGGTGAAAATCTTTATCATTTTCGTTCACTGAATAACAAATAAAATAAGTATTTCTCTTCTTTTAAGTATTTTGTGGGAACTATTAGCAAATATTTTTAATAAGTTAATGATTAAAGGAGAAGAATTACCACAAGATTTTAACATCTCTTTGATTAGTTCTATATATAAAAAAGGGAATAACCAAGATTATAATAACTACAGGCGGATTAGTGTAACTAGTTCAATAGGAAGGTTGTATGGTCGAATCCTAAAAAAAAATTGAAGGATACATTGGTAATGTGGAAGAACAGAGTGAATTTAGAGCGGGAAGATCCTTGTCGACAACATATTTTCGTTGCGACAAATAATTGAGAAACGAACGGAAAGGAATTTAGAAACGCATTTGGTATTTATAGACCTCGAAAAAGCTTATAACAATGTCCCACTAGTCAAATTATTTGAAACTGTAGAAAATAGTGGAATTAACCCCATATACGTAGGAAGTGTATATAACGTCTACAAAAACGTTTAAGCCTGAGTGAAAATAGGACGAGAAGTGTCCGAGTCGTTTAATATTAGTAAGGGACTGAAACAAGGATGTTGTTTGTCTCCCACTTTATTTAAAGTATATACAGAAGGAGCACTGGAGACATGGAAAAACAAGTGCAGCAGAATGGGAGTAGAATTAGAAGAGAAGTGTTTATACACTCTTTTATTCGCAGATGATCAAGTGTGATAGCCAATGATGAAGAAAATATCACTTATATGATGAGAAAACTAGTAGAAGAATACGATCAATCGGGATTAAACATAAACTTCAAAAAAACAGAGTACTTATCCACAGGAAGTCAAATCAGGTCTTCAGTTATCAGATAATACTTCCATCAAGAAATGTGAAAAGTATAAATATTTAGGAACTAAAATTAGCGATGATGGAATATGTGATGAAGATATAAGACATCGATTAGTTTTAGGAAAAAGGACCATATGCCAATTAAACCCACTTTTATAGTCCACCAAAATCGGGCTATCGACAAAGATCAATATTTATAAAGCCATTGTTGAACCAATTACTATCTATGGGTCAGAATGTTGGACAATCAACAAAAAGAATCGCAGGAATATTGAAGCTGTAGAAATGGACTATCTTAGACGAGCTTCCAGAGTTTCTCGTCTGGAACGTGTAAGGAATGACGTAATAAGGGAAAGAACAAATAGAAAAGAAACTGTAATAGAAGATATAAAACGTAAACAGCTTTCCTGGTATGGACACCTAATGAGAATGAGTGAAGAAAGAATACCTGTGAGTGTGTTCAAATACAGACCTAGGAACAGAAGAAAAAGAGGCAGGCCTAGATTAAAATGGATAGAAGGGATCGAAAGGAGTATGGAAGAAAAGAATCTGAAGAATGAAGAAACACAGAATAAGTTGATATGGAAACTAAGATGCGGGATGCGGCAGCAGCTGTAGGATTCCCGCCTATATATATATATATATATATATATATATATATATATATATATATATTTGCGACAACACAAATTACTAAACTATTGGCGCATAGGATATGATAGTATGTGTATCTCAAATTAAAAGTCTATATTGGAGGGTTTAAGATTATTTATTGCACAAACACAAGTAATTGTTTATATGATATATTTGATATGTACAGAATGTAATGTTTGATATAGAGTCTTTCTTTTAAAATGTTAAATAATGTTCATACGCAAGACGTGATACGTTACATAAAGAAGATTCCCACGATGATGTTGTTGAAGAGAAGGGCAGGTCTTTGCGGTGTAGTTGGTTCGTCAGGTGCGGCTTATAAATGACAGACGTTTCCCCAGAAACGTTTACAGCTGGGCTGGCGTCCTGTAACAGCTTGGCTGATGTCCTGTAACAGCTGGGCTGGTGTCCTATAACAGCTGGGCTGGCTTCCTGTAACAGCTGGGCTGGCGTCCTGTAACAGCTGGGCTGGTGTCCTGTCAGCTGGGCTGGTGTCCTGTAACTCCCACGATGAATCTGACGCTTCGCACACACACCGGTACTACGGATCTTACAACTCGTAAAATTAATATAGAGTTTATGACCAAGTAATATCTCAGGTGACAGTGAGTTTAATCTAATAACGGTATATTGAACTTATACCACTCCGGCTTCTTCAAGTGTTCACGCGAATACCAAGGTCTACCGCGATCAGCAGACCACCCTATGAGGAAATCTTGCACTAGCACGGAAAAGTCTTGATGAAACAACTTACTATTGCGTAACTATTAATGATACTGACACTGCGGAAAATCTCACACAGCGATACAGTTACACTCACTTATTACACACGTAGTACTACAATATTAATAATACCGTGTGTAAATAGATAATATCAACTGTTATGCGTCACACGCGTTACTATCCCCGAAAAGTCTTAACAGATCCTTGCAAGCGGTAGAATCTTGTACAAGGAGTGCACGACCCGTTCGTGGTAGCAGCAGTGAAGAACTGCCTGTAATTATACGCACAATGCGTTAAAACAATACTGTGTGCAGGTGTACTACACACACAGTTCTGAGTCTTCCCGTTTCACTAACAACGAATAGTCTTTACAACACCTTGCAAGCGGTAGAATCTTGTACAAGGAGTGCACGTCCCGTTCGCGGTAGATGGCGTAGAAGAACTGCCTGTGTAACGACAGGCTTAAGAAAATTTCCAACCACCACTCAGCATTCTATTGGTGGATGGAAGTCACATGGTTAGTACATCGTGACATACACTTTTCATGCAGTAGAGTGCATTTACTTTGTAACAGCATGCATAGCGATAATCAGAATACCCTTATCACATGCATAACTGCATACTTTACTAATATCATATATGAACGTAAATAATAGTCAGAAATATATAGGGATTGTAGCAATACATATGTCTATGTTCAGTATAATGTCAAACACAATGATAATTTATTCACGCACAGCCCGGGAAACGTTTACCACTCGCGCACGCGCGCACATTTCCACAAACACAGTACATGAATAACAATAAATAAATAAATAATGCACAGTTTTAATAAACTAAACCCTTATCCTTACTAAATACAACTGATAACATAACCAAACTTAACCATCTACCAATATAACATTAATGTCCATTGTCTGTGTAATATATGAGCTTTGACAGAAGCACCAAATCAAAGACACGTGGTAACCTTAAAACCAAAACAAACACACATGTTCCTGACAGCAGATAACAAAATTTTATGCAGGGTCACAAAGTACACAGACGGCATTCCTTATCTAAACTAGATTAGTGTTCATTCACAGAGTCATCTTACATACAACATTTAAACCTGAACTGACATATTTAAATCACTACACATTCTTACCCCTATATCCTGACATTTATTTCTGAGTTTTTTGTATACATTTTCTCAGTTTTGAAACGCACACGTTTACTTGGAAATGTAGATTTGAATTTGTTTAATATACGCTGTATTTGCTTTATCTCGCAACCCATTAACTGAAACTTGGGGGTCGGTGAGTTATTCGTTATCTTATCTTTCGAGCGTCCTAGTCTGATAAGGTGCTCTACACTATCAACTTTACCTCGTAATGTATTGTTTGGAACTCCAACTGGCAGTTTATTCAATTCGTCGACTTCCAATATAATATTATGTCCGAGTTTTCTAACTCCAAGTACGGTCGCATCTATTTCCGTACCCTGTTCGTATTTTGTTTTAATTGCCTGTTTTTCAATTATCTGCGACTCACACGCTCCTGATTTTATCCTTGTGTGACATACCGGCAGAATCGGCCTTTGTATAAAGTGGTTTTTACACCTCTTTAGTAACTCCTCGTCCAACAGTGATATTTCTGTGCCACTGTCGGACAACATCTCGTCAACATAACCACTGATTTTTGCTTCGACAACAAGGTCGGTGCAATTTTCAATACTAACAATCTTCTTACCTTCATTATTATTATTATTGCAAATTAAACTATCTCTACTTTCTGCAGGATATAGGCCAGACATAACAGTTTTACTCTTATAACTAACATTTTTCATAATTGATTGATTGAACTGCTTTTCAACTGAATCATTTTCAGTAACTGTTGCTAATAAGTTGGTATTAAATTGCTGAGTTGTATTTTTATGTTGTTGTGATTGCGGCTGATTTTGTGGTGTTTGAACATGAAACTGATTACGCGGCGGTTCATTATTATTTACCATAATTGTTGTCACCTTATTGTTACCAGTATCATTCAGCTCTCCATCCTCCATAAACACCTCAGTATCTGATATAAACTCATCAAGTACCTCCTCATAACGACATGTGTCAGAAATACCTGCACCGTTATTATCCATACTAGTTCCAGGCCCTACTACTGGTTCGGAATTTTTATGGGTAGCGAATACACTGTCCGATTCCATAATAGCTTCAGATTCTATGATCCGTTCACAGCTCTCGCATGCTATATCTGTTATACCATAAACTATCACCTCATCACAGCACTTACCTGAAGTATGTTCCAGACTAATAGTGTTGTTACTACTAATTTCATTTCTGTTATCTTCACTACAATTTGATGCAGAATCTAAATACTCTACTTTACCGAGATATGAACTACTAGGCCCTAATAAGGTGGTTTCTGTATAATCACTTTCAATTTCATCTACTACGCTACCGTTCTCCGTTAATCCTTCAGATGTAACATCTTGGTTAACTTCCATATTACTTTCGTTGAGAGTATGTTCAACAAGAACATTTGGTACTTCCAATTTATCATAAGGTACTATATTCTCAACAGTTAAATCTACTTCAATATCAGCTGACATTTCCTGTAGTTTCGCCATCCTCTCCTCTCTACCAGCTTCCATTTCTTCCCAAAATTTCTGCATACTGGCGTCATGTTCTTCTTCTTCGGCTTTCATTTCTTCCGCCAATTCCCGTAGACTCATTATCATCTCTTCTTGACGGGCTTTATTTTCCTCTTTATCAGCTTTCCGCTCTTCTTTACTTTCTGCTGAAATTTTCTGTATACTCACTTCCATCTTTTCTTCCATGGTTTTCATATTAGCTAATAAGGCCGCTAAAGCATTCTTGATTTCTGCAGTATCCGCCATAATGATTAAAAATTAATTTAAAATTTAGTAAATTTAAATTTATTGATTTATACGCAAAGAAAGTTATTATTACTACAATATTAGAACGTATTGTAACCAGTTTATATGTACACAGAAAGCAGTTCAAAATATCAACATGTAAATAAACCTTATCTAACACACAACAACTAATAATCTACCTCCAATATACTGATAAAATTTGTTCATATATGACATACAAGAGAATATGCACAATTGATAAATTATATCCTCAGATTTTCATAAGAACTATACACATACAATTATTACGTTAATTATAATTATACGTCGGATTTAACCAACAAATTTTATACTCATAGACAAATATATAATAGCGTAAAATTACCGCTATCTTACGTGCCCTACGTTGCTAAGCGCCAAAATATCTCTATGCGACAACACAAATTACTAAACTATTGGCGCATAGGATATGATAGTATGTGTATCTCAAATTAAAAGTCTATATTGGAGGGTTTAAGATTATTTATTGCACAAACACAAGTAATTGTTTATATGATATATTTGATATGTACAGAATGTAATGTTTGATATAGAGTCTTTCTTTTAAAATGTTAAATAATGTTCATACGCAAGACGTGATACGTTACATAAAGAAGATTCCCACGATGATGTTGTTGAAGAGAAGGGCAGGTCTTTGCGGTGTAGTTGGTTCGTCAGGTGCGGCTTATAAATGACAGACGTTTCCCCAGAAACGTTTACAGCTGGGCTGGCGTCCTGTAACAGCTTGGCTGATGTCCTGTAACAGCTGGGCTGGTGTCCTATAACAGCTGGGCTGGCTTCCTGTAACAGCTGGGCTGGCGTCCTGTAACAGCTGGGCTGGTGTCCTGTAACTCCCACGATGAATCTGACGCTTCGCACACACACCGGTACTACGGATCTTACAACTCGTAAAATTAATATAGAGTTTATGACCAAGTAATATCTCAGGTGACAGTGAGTTTAATCTAATAACGGTATATTGAACTTATACCACTCCGGCTTCTTCAAGTGTTCACGCGAATACCAAGGTCTACCGCGATCAGCAGACCACCCTATGAGGAAATCTTGCACTAGCACGGAAACGTCTTGATGAAACAACTTACTATTGCGTAACTATTAATGATACTGACACTGCGGAAAATCTCACACAGCGATACAGTTACACTCACTTATTACACACGTAGTACTACAATATTAATAATACCGTGTGTAAATAGATAATATCAACTGTTATGCGTCACACGCGTTACTATCCCCGAAAAGTCTTAACAGATCCTTGCAAGCGGTAGAATCTTGTACAAGGAGTGCACGACCCGTTCGTGGTAGCAGCAGTGAAGAACTGCCTGTAATTATACGCACAATGCGTTAAAACAATACTGTGTGCAGGTGTACTACACACACAGTTCTGAGTCTTCCCGTTTCACTAACAACGAATAGTCTTTACAACACCTTGCAAGCGGTAGAATCTTGTACAAGGAGTGCACGTCTCGTTCGCGGTAGATGGCGTAGAAGAACTGCCTGTGTAACGACAGGCTTAAGAAAATTTCCAACCACCACTCAGCATTCTATTGGTGGATGGAAGTCACATGGTTAGTACATCGTGACATGCACTTTTCATGCAGTAGAGTGCATTTACTTTGTAACAGCATGCATAGCGATAATCAGAATACCCTTATCACATGCATAACTGCATACTTTACTAATATCATATATGAACGTAAATAATAGTCAGAAATATATAGGGATTGTAGCAATACATATGTCTATGTTCAGTATAATGTCAAACACAATGATAATTTATTCACGCACAGCCCGGGAAACGTTTACCACTCGCGCACGCGCGCACATTTCCACAAACACAGTACATGAATAACAATAAATAAATAATGCACAGTTTTAATAAACTAAACCCTTATCCTTACTAAATACAACTGATAACATAACCAAACTTAACCATCTACCAATATAACATGAATGTCCATTGTCTGTGTAATATATGAGCTTGCCCCGCCTATCATGATGCTGTGATTCGTTGCAATATATATATATATATATTGTAACACGAATTTATGTTACGTCCTTCTTTTTTAATGCCTCACGTTGGATTCGTCAATTTATAACAATTATGTATGTTATTACTTATTTCTTAGTGTGTTGGATTCGTCAATTTGTTACGATAATATGTAATTGAGATGAGGTCTCGCGAGTAAACAATGTAACGATTTACAATGAGATACGAGTTCTTATGCTCCACGTAGTATGCGTCAATTTGTAACAAATTTAATATGTACGTGTAAAATTATTAAACTACACCGTTGTTGTTGTCAATCTGTAACAATTAATAATAGGTAGGTTGAACGGTGACTTATTTCGTATTCTGCCGCTCGCTCCCACTGTGCGTGCAGTTCCAATGACGTCACTCAGAGTTGCCAACAGTTGCTCCGTCCGCTGTGCTATGTTAACGTACTTCTTAAAAGAAACAGTAATAATAATAACGCAAATTAACACCAAACAGATATCTTCCTTGTAAGGATCTTTATTCAATTAAAGCATTGGTTAATTATTTCTCGTTTTCTTTTTACGATAATTACAATTGTGACAAAATTATGCGTCTTCTTTTATCAGTTGGTACAGTATCTAAAAATTTTGTTCTGTAGTCAGCCAGGCCAAAATAATGACGAAGTTTATTATTTCTATTAAAATAAATTATCTCAGGACGTATCTGGTTCGGGGATTACGTTTAAACAAATAATACTATTCTTAAAATCAAAATACAAATTTCACAGTACAAGGATATTATAAGGTTTTGGTGTTTAAAGTGCAAACTGGCAATCGTGTATTGGTTACTTGTTATTAGAGGTTATGACCAGTTTAGGTGCTTATTAGTTATCGTTAAAGTTTCTTATGGTGTTCAAAAAGGTGTAAAACTCAATTTGTGTTATGTTTTGAGTGTTCTTTAGTGTTGGTGTGATATAGTGTCTGCAGTTTTATTTTGTTTAATTCCTAGATAGTCGTGTACACAAATGTTGGTTTGACACATAAAATAATAAATTGTTCAGATTCACCAGATCCTCTTCTTTCTTCTTCCAGGACGAAGATAGGGTCCACGTCTTCTTCGCTTCTTCTCCCCGGATCTCAAATCTTCTGTATTAAATTCTGGATGTTCCTTCCTTTATTATAGTATCTTGTATTGAGTATTTCGATTTGTTTTACTAAGTCTGGTTTGTGTTTCACTGTTTAAAATACAATTATATGAGACGTTTTATTAACGCGTCTATATTCAATGACCGTTGTTAAAGAAGTCCTCTTTTATTTATCCGAAATGTTTGGTTGCTAAGGTAAAACTTGAAATCTGGTTGGTTGATTCAGATATACATTGTCATACAAATTCATTATTTCAATGTCTGAATTTGGTCAAAACTTTTAAATTAGTATAACTTTTCTGTACTGACTGGGAATTTAAAACTACTAGCATCATTATTTTAGTCTTTACATTTGTGACATATAGACACTAAACATGCCTACTTTTACTTAAGAAATACTGATGTTACATTTTTGCTATTTGAATTTTTCTCAAATAACTTAAAATGGATTATTTTGATTCCAGATTTGTTGTGTATACCATTAATTATAAATCTATCCATATTTCAACATCTGTTTTACAAAATTCTAACAGTATTTCCTAAAATTTACAAAATTAGGTTTTACATGGCTTTATACAGTTTGCCATCCACAAAAACATTTGCTAATTCATTTATGTGTTCAAAAAATGTGATTACCATTATAGAGCTACTGTCTGCTTTGTTAGTTTTACTATTTCTTATTAATTTATAATGGTTTGTTACTTTACTGGCTATTCTGATAATAGTTTATTTATTTTAACATTGGCCTATGTCATGGTGATTCTTTCAACACCATGTTACATATTGTTTTATTATTTAGCCTGTTGGCTTGAACACTTATATTTAATTATAATCATTATATTGGATGTTAACCCATGAGATTTAAAAATACTCATCATCCTCTCATAATGTGAATACTTTAACAAAATTACAAACAGATTGACTTAAATATTATGCCCTCATGGCTGAGATTCTGATAAACATTAAACAGATAAATTAAATTCCAAAAAACACAAAACTGTTTATCATCTAATAACATTAATTCTTTTCTTTTTTTTCATAATTATTTTATAGTTGGTCAACCATACTATATCAGTATTGGCCTATTTCTTAGTGTGTTTGGTACCATGTTTTCATTTTACAAATTCCATTTGGCCCATTGTTTTAAGACCTTCTGGTTAATCACATGGTTTTAACATCTTCATTGCATTCTAATAACATCATTACGTTAACAACAACAAAAACAATATACAATCATATCAACTTAATGTCATGCCCACCTGGCTATGACTCTAATGAACATTGAATAAATAAGCTAACCTTCATTAAACCCTAACAACTGTTTAACACATAATAATATCTCTCCTCAATCCATTTTGCTCTGTTATTTAATTAATTATTCGAAGTCAATTTCACATTGTTCATATAATAATAATGTGAATAGGTTATTATTCATTATTCTCTTGACAACATTATGTCCACTATTCTTTACAATTAGTTGCATGTTCCATGTATCTATAATAATTGTTTGGTTATATTATTTCATTATATCATTCAAATTAATAATTTACTAATATATCATTTAACATTGTATTGTATGTTTGGGCCTATTATCCCTCAATTTGTATTTTGATCATTTTTATATTTTGATACATTTAATAAAACCATTTGTTTACTTATAGTATTGTTACATAAGCTGTCTGTATTTATAAGTATTATTCTTGTCATTACTTGAAGTTCATGTCATTATCGGGGTATTTTGCATCACTTTGCCTAAATATTAATTTGGGTACGGTCAGTTGTAGTACAAGTCAGTCTAAAGTAGTTATTTGTTCATCTTCACTATAATTTTGAAAGATATTTTTCTTCTTGCTTAGTTTCTTCTCCATGGTCTTCATTAAATCTGGTACGATATCAAGCTATGCCAAATGTAATGTTACAATATATATATATATATATATATATATATATATATATTCTTTTTTAGGAGGATATTTTTTCATTAAATTTGTCATTGATTTAATTTAGTCTGTACATTGTCCGTTGTAATCTTTTTGTTCCATCACTTACTACCATACAGTTGGAAGATAAAATTTTATTCTAAAAATACTGAGAATTCCCAAAAAAGATTTAATTCTTTTAATTTAAATTGAATAGAGATCACAGACTAACAGGAAGGCCAAGAAAAATGTGGGTGAATGTTCCGAAACACATTAAAACGATAAAAGTGAATGACTCACTACGTTCAGAAAAACAGTTGGTCCAAAGTTCAAAACAATTTAATGTTATAAAAAATTTCAGTCATCCTCATAATGCTTAAGAAAACAAATAGATACGAATGGAACAAAAGCAGACGCAGTCACATGCTTCCGAAGAGGAAGAAGAAGGGTATGATGAAGAAATAGAATTTAAGTTGAATAAAGTAATGCGATATTCTCAGTTCACTAGATATATCCATTCAGAAGTTCAGTTAACTTCCTTCTGTTGTTTACCGAGCACAGTACATGTTGTGCTGTTACAAACAACATTGAATTACGTAATCGTTTAACAAAAAAAAGAAAGAAAGGCTTATATAATTTCCGCCCGATCGTCTGCCAACAGGATAACGCTAACACTCTAGATAAGACAGTCTGACTCTTTCTTAATTCTGCCACTTCAGAATGGATACTGTAAATAATACGTGTTAATATACGAAGCTTCTTCACGCAACCGATACATGAGGCAGTGGACCCCCCTGAATTAATGCGCCGGTACCGGGTTACTTTCAAAGCATGTGCAAATCATTTCTCGAGTACCAGACAAATAAGTGGTGTGCTTTGATACATACAGCACTTGTTAAAGAAGTGGAAAGCTTTTCATTAAACGATTTCTTTTAATTCCTTTGAAATCACAAACAAAGCCGCTTGTGTCTATTCATTCACCTGCAGTCTTTATAAACTCTTGTTACAAACGCTCCGTAGAATCCTGTTGAAGGTAAGTAAACAGAAACACGCACGTCTACTCATGCATGCTCGCGCGTTACGTATTCGATGTACTTAAGTTTCTGAATGGTTTGTTTGATGTGTGTACTAAGCAGCGCTGGTGGACGTTCAAATTTCTGCGGTACATCTCAACTTTAAAGGCCAAAGATTAATGTCCCTCACTGGACACTATAATTACCTATTTTAAGACCGGATAATCCCACACCTACATGCAGCCATACTTTGTAGAAAAAGTCTTTTTCTGAAAGCAATTTTTAATTATTGATATGAGAAATAAATAATTTTGTTGCTCGTTTACTTCAGTTAATTAATTAATATTACCAGCACGTTAAAGAAGATAGGGATACTCTTGCAGGGAAAAATCTCTTGGAACCTGCATTCCATATTTTGCTTAATAATGATAACTAACAATTATACAAATATTTTTTTTATAGTTGCAATATTGATAAAATTAATTAAAAAAATGTTTTAAAAATTGGATGACTTGGTTTTTATTATTTTTATTGCGAGATGAAAATTGTTATGTACCTGTTTCTTTATAAAACTCCCGCATTGTTTTCATTTTGTGATGGCAGTTTTTAAAAATTGAAAATCTGGCAACACTGGGACATATAGTCAAGATTTCATTCACATAACCATAACATAAATGATATTTGCTAAATTTCATGGTTAGTTACCACAATTTTGGGGCTATTGCCAGGGCAGAACAGTCTCTGTTTGTATTTGTTTGTGATCTGTGCTCCCACGCCACTGAAGATATCCGTCGTTGGTACGGACGAAACGTCTAGCAGTCTATAAATAAACATAGACAATCTGCGCCATCATCCCTGACGCAGACCGAAAAATTTTGATGATGAAAACACCGGATGATGTAAAATTTTTCCCATTGTTGGTCGTCAAATTGTTACCTCAGTCGCCTTTGCTTACTACAGCTATTGGGTAAAGCTTTTACGATAGCTAGGATGCAGGCTACAACATAGAACCACGTTAATCTAGACTACTTGGGACAGAATAAAAATTCCGGATTAACCGGAAGCTACCTGAATTTTTAACGCATACCAGATTTGACTTAAAGTTCACACGCGCCCGCGCGCGCGCCCGCATATGAGTACACCTGTTTGAGTGAGTGTGTAATAGAATTATTTGTATCTTAAGGAGATTAAAAGAGTATTTAAAATTATAGTAAAAACACGTTTTTATAATATTTAAAATAATGTTCTAAATCGCACAATTGTTCACGTGGAAATTATATCGTTACGAGATTGGCACCTTAGTATACAGCGGTTACCGTACTGTTCAGGAAAATCACTGCTTCAGAAAAATCAATAGATAAAATGTTTACTGATACACTTGTATTACATTCATTCGCCTATACTGTATGTACATCGACTATGAAATATACACAGAGCATATAATACAGTCACCAATATCGCAGCACAAATAAACACTTAACATTTGCACTAACCGCTGTAAAACGATTCGCAGAACTAAGAAACAGCCTGCGGCGCCCCTTCCCTTGTGAAGGTCCATCCAAGGTAGTTACAACTACGGATAGTGTATACGAGAAGAAGACGATTCTACGTTGCATACCGAGTGGGGGGGGGGTCCAGAATGCGAGAACGTCTGCTCGTTTTTGTTAGTAGGTAGTGTCTAATCGTTTACGTCCCAAGCTTTACGTAAGTCGTGCTAGTTATTTGCGACGCGTCACAGTAACAACATCCTACATAAAAAGAACTGAACACCATAAATTAAATACTGAAATGACGAAAAGTTAAAAATCGAAATATTAGAATACGAAATAAAAAAACATTTTTTTAGAATGTTACCACTATGTGGACAGATTAATTAAACCAAGTTATTATGTAACAGTGGTGATACGCAATGGTTCAGCAGGAACCAGCGGTTTTCACAGGATGAAAAGGAGTGACCAACCAAATTCAAATGTTACAGATAATGAACACATACACAGGATTCAAAGACGCGTGGGATGACTACAGTGACTGCATCAAGTGGTGTAGTCAAGGGAGTGTGGGGATTACAACCCTCCCCACACCGAAACGTCCCTCGGCCTATGGCCTATACCCATGGGGGTTTTGAACTAATCTAGGTATATGTGCAGTATATATGTTGTGTGTGTGTGTGTGTGTGTGTGTGTGTTTGTTATCTATATCTATGTGTATACGTACGTGTATAGACCTAGTTATATGACTTGCACTCTTACTTGAGTTGTTCCTACAGTACCCCAATGTAGCTAGTTCAGAGGAATATTCAATTTTGGTATTTATTTGATTAAAAATTTCGGTGAATACAAACAAGTGAAATGAAGTTGTAGAGGAAAACCAAAGGCTGCACCCTTAAAGATCAAATAAGAAATGAAAATTATAAAGAACTGAGCTAAGTGTATATTCTATGGCCAGCAGAATAAGGGAAGGACAAAGGACAAGTAAAATGGAGGCAGCATATCGAGAGAATGGAATATATGAGACTACCTAAACAAGTAATAGCCTACGATACAGACCTCAGCGAAGACGTGATATAGGTAGAACAAGGAAGAGATGTCGGAACAGACCAGAAGCCATCCGACTTGGAGAAGAAGAAGAGGATTAAAAATTTCTTAACTCGCTTTTTCGTCATCATCATTATTATAAGAAACTAAAAATCTGTTTTGTTTTCATGTACAAAATCTATATTTTAGTGCCTTCACACCTGAAATAAACATTTAATTCGCAGCCAAGTACGATTGAATACGTGAAATATATAGTAGATTCCTAACTGTACTGTATGCATATGTGTTTCTATTATGAATTTTGTGTCAACCGAAAACGTATTTTACAATTTAAACAAAAGGCGCTATGAATTTAGTCTTTACACCATTCTATAACCTTGACATATGTCTAATTAAAATATCATCACAGGATATTTCGTATACAGCATTAATATTTTTTGTCCTTTGTTTTGAAGTCGTAAAGTGTTGTTTGGTGTCTCCGAAAGACGGTGATGACATCAACAATAGTTCTCTCAGACAAGTCGGTTCGAGAAACGGTTGGTTGATGTAACATCCGTCAATTTTAATGTAATTATGTAAAACAAAACTGATGAGAGGGACAAAAGTACCTAATGTCCTTCAACCAGAAGAATGTCACACTTTACGTACTTTCACGCGAGGCATCCTGTATTACGGTCTCGCCTGTTGCATGTGTAATGCGGAAAAGGTTAATAATATTCCAGTGGCAATCATCAATCAAAAAAGCCACTAAAAAAAACCGAAGTGTGCTAACATTTGCCCTGTAACGCAACCGCTCGACGACAGCTCCTCGCTCGCCCTTACTTATGTAACGCTCTACTGTCGCCTTTTGTTTTCCTGTCACCGCTTCTGTGGTTGGCAATAATTCGACATAATAGGAAATGTCAACAACTTGACATCAATGTGACACCGATCCTAAATGTCATCACGCACATTACTATTCGTAAAAAAAATACGCGTTATCCACGGTACTAATAAACATTACTCTTAGCAGGTTTCCTTTTACAAAACTCAGGTATTCAGCAAAAAGAATTAACAGAAAGGCCGTGCCTATTAATTGATAGAAAGGCTATTTGATATTAATTACATAAGCTTATATAACATTTAAGTGAATTATAATTATTTATTAAATTATTTAATTATATCGTCTGTATATAAATGAATATTAGGCCTACATAGAAATAATATCAATAATATCAGTCAGGATGTGTATTCCGTACGACAACGTTCATACTGGCGGAGAGTAAAATTTAAACTGCCTTTTGATAGCTGATAACGTGACTGTTGTCCAGGATAACGAAGACAGGATAACGAAAAGATACCTGTACCATCTGGAGAAAAATGTGAGCAGATTAGAAGGTCCAAATGTCTACAGATAAATCGAACTTTATGTCTTTTCAGGTAACAGACTCAGAACAAATACGGTACTGATTATGAGGAAAAATGTCGACAAAACCTCACATTTTACTTATTTAAAGTAAACTGGAATTATATCGGCCCGTGTAGGGTAACCTCCATTGTTTACGCTAGCTCAGGTTAACTGCTTGCCTGTGAGTAGTGTTGTTGGGCTTACATTGGGCGCCTCAGCAAGTGGTAGATGACGGAGCACTATATTTCATGCACAAATGTGTTGGCGCCCGGATCGGAAAACTGGTAAACGGGCTTGGCTGCGGAAAAGGACACTGAAAATTGGAACGTAGACAAAACAAGGAGTTAGCACAAAAACTAAAGAACTCTTTGAAGAAACAGAAAAATTAAAGATAGATATTGCTCGTTCTACTGTACTGAAACAAAAAGGAAATGAACTAGTTCTAAAAGATCAAAAGAAATTAAGAGAATATAGGCCAGTCCAATAGTGGAAACGTTTTGGCAGTTATCGATCTCTAGATTATATACGATCCATTGTTGCAAATGATAGTCAGTGGTTCGAAGAACAGGGAGAAGTACACGAATTCCAAAATTCAAAATAAACTCACTCAGCTTTTACCTAAACAATGCGAACTTCTTATTTTGAAACAGATTGAATCTGATCAGGTTTCCTTGTACTAATCGATACTACAGAAAATATCAAATGAGTCACATTATCAGATATGCCTAAACTTCTGAAGTTGTACCAGGAAGGCCCACTAAATTGAAAATTAATTAAGGTTTTTTTTATGATTTACAGAAATAACCGATGAATCTGTCTTAGGCTTAGAATAACATTTTAAACAGTTTTGAAGACAACGTATTCTGTTTACATTATATAATATTAGTAACTGCCACAGCTATAAGGAGGGGTTAGAATTCAAGAGGGGACAATGCCACGAATTAAGTAAGGGTAGTAGGGGAGCTCGTAAAGGATTCCTGCAGGGGGGCAGATAAAAGAGTTACGCCATTGGTAACAGTGCATAGCTTTTATAACGGGTACGTTAATGCTTTTAAAGTTGGAATTAAGGCGTTTCAGTACTTTTACAGTAACAAGAGGTTTGAGGCAAGGGTGTTCAATAGCACATGCTGTATTCAAAATTTACATTAATGCGACCTAAGTAGGTAGAAAACACTGTCTTGAGACAGTCATTTTAATAAATGATGACTATATCTACACGCTCCCGTTCGAGGATGATCATGCTATGGTAGCACTGGACGAACAAGACTCCAGTTACATGATCAAAAAACTTCATGAAGAACATAGATCTTGGTGCATAAAAATAAATTTTGGAAAAACCGAATACAAGTTTACTAGAGGTGAACAAGCCAAGATTAAAGTGCATTCGCTTCACATATTTAAAACAATTGTGTTTCTTTTTAGGTATCTTGGGGTGACATTATTAAAACATGGCAGAAGTGGTGACGATATCAACTGCAAAATAAAACAAACCAAAATGGTGATAGAGCAGTTACATTCTGTGCTTTGGAGTGGGAAAATAATCCACAAAGCTCCCGAAGGCTCCAAAAAGTGGAAATGAACGAGTGAAGAAGGTCTTTAGACTCCAGTTCATTGGAAATAATAATATTAGGAGACATGAACTTCATGCTGACCCGAGAATTTTAGATACCATAAATGCAAACCGCCTCGTACATCAAAGTGCAACGGATGCTTGGTGATCGTTGGCCCACGAAGTTGTTAGATTGGGTTCCACCTAGACGACGGAAACGGGGTAGACTCAGGAGACCATTGAAAGAGGACGTACCCGATGAGATGTGTAAAAGAGGTATGGAACGTACACAATTAAAGACGAAGGAACATGGAACAAGGAGCGGTACACAATTAAAATTTGTGTATACACATATAAATATGATTGAATTCTAGGCGACACAGTGAACAGGCCAAGAATAGCTCAGGCAGGAGCCAGGTAGGCTTTCGCACAGAATGGGGCAGACAAGGCTACTATTGATGATAACGACTGCGACGGCGACGGCGACGGCGAAAGTGACGCTGGTGACGCTGATGATAATATTCTGTGTAAGCGCGGGAGCGTGCTGGAGATAAATATTTAAATAATTCGATGAAAAATGGAACAGAACTTTTTTGTTTCGCTAAAGCATATACATTTTGCTTGTAAAACAAAGCTTCAGTTTTATCTTCCACTCTACAATAAATGTAAAAGTCAAATTATTTTGCTTTCTTTTGCTCTGTTCCTTTCTATACTTTTGAAATGAATAAACTGACTTCATTAATTTGGTAAGTATAAATAAGAAGCCATCGGAAACACCATTGTGCGACTGTATCCACAAACAATCTTCCGCAAATTGTTATGTATATATGTAACCTAATGTTCTACCATCTTCGTTTAGCGCGCAAACGTACAGATAATGAATTCGTTCTTATAGTTTTGTCTCGACTGTCGGTGCCATGAAGAAAAGACTAACTTAGTTTTTACTTGATGCAAACCGCGTTACGAGGCAAGCAAATCTTCGACATTGATGCTTGAATAGAAGAGTGAAGAGGGGCCGTTTCGAAGGCAGTGGAATAGTACTAAATAGTGCTAGTGTTTGATTTTTACGTAAAACACTGGAAACTGCATACATCAATACGGGTGGCTGAACTTTAGCCGTGAGACCCAAAAGACTAAAAGAAAAAGTTAATACGAACTGTTAGCAATAAAAAAGGTATTAAACTGTAATATTCTCAAGTAGGCTTCCGCGGCCGGTGTCTATTATGTTTTTGAAGTCTTCATCGGGTATGGACCGCGTCAAAAATGTCTTGTATGATAACGTTTCACTCATATTACAATTAGTATCCTCAGGTCTGAGTTACTGAATACACTTAGACTGAGGATACGCATTGTAATATGAGTGAAACGTTGTCATACAAGACATTTTGGCGCGGTCCATACCCGAAGAAGACTTCAAAAACATAATTAAATTGTAATGTCTCTTGCAGTGGCGTAAATAGTTTTTTAATCCTCCTGGAGTTTTTCTCTTCCCCCCCACCCCAAGGGGTTGTAAACTACCAGAGGTGAATCTACAGGATATCATCGGGGAACAAGGGGAACTGAAGACCTTTATTCTTCGTATTGTTTAAATTAGCAGCCATCCTTACTATTTCTTTTATAAATTTGCTAACTGCTATAATTTTTATTGTTCGACTAACCTTTTCGTCATCACCTGACACCTGATGACACCTTTCCGTCATGACACCTGATGATGTCAGTGATGACGAAAAGCTTAGTCGAGCAATAAAAATTATAGCAGTTAGCAAATTTATAAAAGAAATAGTGAAGACCTTTACCCAAGCAAAATTGTAAAACCGTTTACTCACATAAGATGAGATCATTGGATTGCTTGTGATTTCTTTGTATTTGATTTTACATTGAGACCTGATTAAATCGTGTAATTTTATAGTTTAAAAACTAAAACAGGGAATAAAAAAATGTCTAGTCCCAACCTTAAATTGTCACAGAAACATTTATTAAAATGTTGAATTGTTGATAAGTACGCTTTATATCTGGGACATCTCATGAGAAATGAACAGAGATTTTACTTACTGCAGTCAATACTACAGGGAAAAGTACTTGGAAAGAGATGAGTTGGGCGACCGAGAATATCATGGCTGAGAAATTTAAGGGCCTGGTTTGGCATGTATACAACTGACTTATTCCGTGCAGAAGTCCAGAAATTCAAATATGATAACCAACATCCGAAATGGATAGGAACTATCAGAAGAAGAAGAGGCTTTATACAAAACGAACCAAGTAAAAAAATATAACCATTAAGTAACAGCTTGACGTTCATGAGATTTGGAACGTAGCGATTCTAAGTTCGAGATGTCCCACTTCGAAATATCGAGTAGTCGCGTTGCTAAACTTAAAAACGAATCTCTTTGCGCTTCTAAACAAAGAAATGCTACGCTTCGATTTCGTCGAGACAAGACGCTTCTAAAATATATAGAACTGTTGCATTCTTTCAGAGTGGTGCAACAGCTTTGTTTATTGACTGGCTGAACAAGGCCTCTCGTCTTTATCTAAATCTGAACAATTTTCTCCCGTGGGCATATTTTCCTAACTTTGCCCCTTCCCCGGGACAGCACACTGACACAACTGCTCTACGATGGTCGTGCCACTATCCTCCTCACGTTATTGCCCAAATTACACACGGTCGACCGTGACGCTTGATCGAAGTCCCACGGGCGTCACGGTCAGAGACCTCTCTGTGCTCCGTAATTTTGTTCCCATTACAGTGGACTGGTTCGTACGTAATCAAACGTTTTATTTACACCAACTTTTTGTTCTCAAACTGGACTGTGAAGGACGCTATTTATCCGATGCAGCATTTCGAAACGTGAGCAGTAAAATACAATAGTTAAACGGGAGGGGAACCTTAAAAGAAAAAAAAAACAGTTGGACGTAATTACTGCACAATTATTTCATTCCTACCTCCCCCTCACGTACCCACAAACACACACACATGTACACAATTGTTTGCTGACTGGGATCATTTATTCAATAACACATTATATAACCATAATTGACGTCATGCAGTGGCTGCCAGTAGTGATGTAACTGGTTCAGTTTTTAATAATGGCAGGCAGCGTCGTCTGTCGACATTTACCAGCGCTATGTTATTAAAACAAACAATTTCGCGTCAACGTTCAAACGACATGTTTGTTCGTTTGTACGTTGTATTTTACGGTGAACATGTAAATTGTGAATGCTTACGAGGTGAAAATCGTGTACGAGCCTTCACGTAATAATGTCAACGGCGTGATTGGCGGAAACCTTGTCGCTAATGATCGACTCTTTTTCTTCTTCTTCTCTGATGTATTCAATGTTGACCGTGGGCGCGACGCCCGTGATATATGCTTGCGTGTATACCTTATGGGTACATGTGACCTATAGGAATATTGTAGTCAGTAAAAGCTCTGCTGACTTTAAGCCATTAAGCCGCAACGAATAATTTAAAAAGCTGGTTATTTAATAAGCTGAATAGCAAAAAGTGCCAACAAGTGACAATTGAATTTTTAATAATTAGTGGTCCAGAGTTGAAATGTTCAAACTTTGTTAACTGGGATAGTATCCATCAATCATCATTCTAGACATCGTCCTGAATCTGAGTGAGACCGTGCTGAAAGATACAGTGTGTGTCGATTAAAGAAACACTTTTCAAGAACATTCTTTGTTTTCCGCATAATGCATTAAAGGACTTGCTGTGGTCCCTCTCGTCGGTGCGACTGAATTATTTTTTGGCAAAAATGGAATTGAATTCATAGGACTCTGGGAAAGAAAGTATGAAAAGATACAGAATTGAAATTTTATAAATTAACGGTGGCACCAGTATTGATGTACGGGAGTGAATCGTGGATACTCACCCAAAATCACAGAAAATGAATTGAAGCTGCTGCAATGAAGTTCTTAAGGAGAGCCAAAGGACGCACCCTTAGAGATCACATAAGAAATGCATGCCTAAGGCAAGAGCTGAATATATATACTCAATAAACGATAAAATTAAACAAAATAAAGATAACTCGATACAACATATAAATAGAATGGGTGGCTCGAGAATACTAAAAGAGATAATCCAGTATAAGCTATTTGGAGAACGAGATAGAGACAAACTAAGAAAACGGTGCCAGAGGACAATGAAGAAATAAATGAAATAAGGAAAAGGATACAGGCCGAAGATAGAGCATATGCTTCGTTGACATCTATATTAAGGGCAAGGAATATCCACCATCAGTTCAAGGTCACATTATATAAAGTTATGATTAGACCAGTGATAACATATGGCAGCGAGACTTGGACTCTGAACAAACAAGCCGCTAACATAGTCAATACTTTTGAAAGGAGGATTTTGAGGAGACTATTAGGACCAATCCAAGTCAATGGGATATGGAGAATGCGTCACAATGAGGAACTATACAACCTGTATAAAGACAATTATCTGGCCACCATCATCCGACTGCATAGATTGCAATGGCCAGGACACATCATTAGGATGGCAGGGAACCGAATACCTAGGAAGGTACTGTTTAGTCAAATCGAGGGTAGAAAGCCTGTCGGAAGACCCAAGACACGCTGGATTGACGCAGTAGCGAGGGATTCTGATAATTTACTTAAAATAAAACGATGGACATCGATCGCTAAGGGCAGGGAAAAATGGAGGCGGATGATTATGGAGGCTAAGGTTCGACTTCGAACTGTGACGCCATAGAATATGAAGAAGAAGAAGAAGAAGAAGAAGAAGAAGAAGAAGAAGAAGAAGAAGAAGAAGAAGAAGAAGAAGAAGAAGAAGAAGAAGAAGAAGAAGAAGAAAACGGTGGCTGTGAAGACGGAACAGGCTGCAAGCCTACCTTGAAGCGAATTAGAAGAGAAGAAAAAGAAAAATGGAATTGCTGTCCAGTTTGCTTTTGTCCTTTCTAGTTTCTATGTTTTACCAATCCATTTGTGTGTGTGTGTGTGTGTGTGTGTGTGTGTGTGTGTGTGTGTGTGTGTGTGTGTGTGTTGTTAAGTCGAATACATACTTATAACATTGTGTCTACTGTTTATTTATATTTGTTCGGTATTTTAATTGTCTTTTTAATTACATTTGCATACGTAATTGGTTTCTAAGACATTGAATGGAAGTTTGCTTTCTTGTACACGAATGGGCAGATTCGTAATCATCAAAACTTCCCCTGGATATAACGAAGTGAATATGACGAAACACGATCGGAAAGAACAAACTTCCATGCGAGATTCAACCCTAAATAACGAATAAATTTTGCTATTTGCTTTAATTTTTTCTGCTGTACTATTATAACTGTATTTACTTTCTGAGTGTTACATTCTTTTTCTGCATTCTTAGTGTACATGTGTTTAATCCACATGGAAGTAATAATTCATAATATAAAATAAACTAGTTTTCTAACCAGAAATATTGTGTTGGTAAAATAGTAAGAAATTAAAGTTTTTGCATAGCTTTATTTTAGTTGTTTGTAAATTATTATTATTATACATAAATATTATACCTAAACACTGAAAGGATGATCATTTCTTATTCTTTATTAGCCTATCTTATTTTAAAATATTATTGTAATCTTTTTCTAATACTTTGAAGTCTTATTTTCAATATGTGTAATTCTAGTATAAAAAGAAAGAGTAAACGTTTCCTTAATAGAGGCCCTGAAAAATTGTATAAAATAAAACATATTTCCTGTACACTGGAAGTCCGCAAAGCAACGTACACCGAGAAGGTAATGAACAGATCAAACCTGTAGGACTTACAAGTGCCTAGGAGTGCTTATCAGTGAAAATGAGAAAGAAGAAGGAAGAAACTGGACAAAGAACTGGTCTGGGACGCAAGGCGGAATGGAATATGGTGGCACAAGGAAATATCAAAAGCAGAAAATGGCGGCAATACCATCGTTAAAAGTATTATATTATATGGTGCTGAAACTTGAAATATGACTGAGTCTGATAAAAAGTAAATTTCTTTTGGATATTTTGGTCTGGTAAATTACAGCAGTGAATATGAATGCACTAAGAGAATCGCGTATAATATTAAGAATAGAGGCCAAAACGAACGGATCAGAGCAATCATGAATGTGCCAAATACATTATCAACACAGTTGATGATAGACAGTATCTTTGTCGATGATCTTTATATATACTGTATATAGAATTCTTTCTGGATGATACTGTCAAGTTTTACACGCAAATGATTCGACTTTAGAGGTCTGTAACATCTCTTATAACGTGATATTATCTTACAAATTAGATATAAAATAGTTACCTATGTTAAACTTTTATTAGATATAAAATAGTATAGATTCTTCAAACATAAAATAATTAATGTCTTCAAAACATGTGACCGCACTGAAATCTCTATGGCATAAAGTGATAAAAATGTGTACATAAGGAAAAAAGTCAGCTTATTGTAGTGATAATAATGGAGAAAAACATGCCTTTAGCATTGCAGGCGTTAGACGTTCCCTTCCTCTTAAATATTCACTTATAGCGGTCTCAAAAGGAGATAGGCATAGAGGTAGCCTATATAATATACTGCAACAGTACAAATATGTACTGTGCATTGCATAATTAATTAAGATAATTAATATAATTAAATAAATAATTCATATTTATAGCGATCAAAAAATTTAAAAATTTTAAATTTTCCTTCTCGACCAGTTTGTTCACACGCGGCTGTGTCAACGACTCCGAGTTAGAGCAATAAATAAAGTTTAATTGGAAAGACGACAACCCAACGCCAATATTAGACAATAGAGATATGTTCAACTCGACGCAACAAAAGGGACGACGGTTTGAGTTGACAGGAGAAACTCGACTGAAAATTATGACACCACAACAAACCAGACAATGTATGAGAGTTCACTCACACGATTACGTAGAACTGAAGCGAGCATCCGCTTGGGGTTCATCCAGGATGCGAGAATACGGCAAAAACGAGAAGAAGTCACAAAAGAGTTGAGAGTGATGCACTCTACAGAAACAATATGAGAAATAACCAGTGAATAGAATCGACGATGTTACACAACGGGAAGTAACGTTTACGTGACGTGCTGAAATTTACGACGAGAAAGCGAGGTGGATGCACCAACTGACACTTGACAGAAAATTATTAATAGTCAGAAAAAAGGGTTGCAAGTAAGAACAAAACTCCAGGATGTACGAGGCGACAGATGAAGGTGTTAGGACAGCCTTGCGTAAAGTTCAAGACAATACAGTGATTGACAGGCGCTTTACGACCTGCATTTCTTCGAACGAGATCAACGTCCGGACAGAAGATTCTGGGGTATGTCCAACCACCTATCAGAGTAAAGCATCTTACGGAGAGACCGATGGAGAGGCAAGTTTCTATGGTAACCAGACGAAGAGCAAATCAGAGGGTAGAAACCAGAGGACCTCGAAGTAGTGGGACAAGATTTTCGAGAGAGGGTAGTTGTTTGGCCTATCATGTGTAACCAAAAGCGTGGACAGGCTTTAGACCAAACTTTAGTAGGGAGAAGTTAATAAAAACTGATTGTCCACCACGGGACGCTGGCAGTCTCATAAATATTGTGCTCAGTCTTATAGTTTTTCAAACGTATATTTTGCTTAGTGCGGACTCAGTCTTATTATAAATTTTGAACTTCTAGTTTAAACAATATTACAGTGCGCGGTATGGAGAACTTTATCGGACTTAGTAGATTTGTCTATTGAACTTTATCGAACTTAGTAAAAATACAAACTGTCTCGAGTTATAGTGAAAACTATATAAACGAACACCACTATACGATATGCGTGAATAACAGACTTAATAATGTGTTAACAATATTCAATAATCTTGAATGAATTATCACAACAATTTAAAAGAGCTATTATGCAATCGTACACTATTACATAGTATTGCACACATAAAGAATCACGTTAAATGGATCTGAACATCTGATATGATATAACGAACCAAACATTATTACGAATAAACATTTACTTTACGATCACAAAGAACACACAACTACCTAACAATGGTTGTATTCGAGAATGAACTGAACTGTACAAATTGTCTTTAATAACCATATCACACCCACACTACTCTGTAGACGACGCGAGTGCACAAGTGTACTGACCAGTGAAAGTGATTTCAACATTATTCAACGGAATGCCTTCATCAGAACTCACCACCACAAGGAGACTTAGCACCGCTGGATCATAAATGGATAATCAAACTCCAAGTAAAACTTTATGATTCTATATTAGTATATTTATAACTACTGACCTGACTCTTTCAAAGGATCTATACCCTGGAAAATTGTAGTAAATTTTGTTAAAAAGATTAAATTCAAAGTATTATAATGATTAAATAAAGCTAAACCATCTGAAGTGTAATGAACGCATTAAATAAATTAATTATTATTTGATCGTGTTGTATGTGACATTTTATGTATGTTTGTATGTCTTTTCAGCTATTGAATAAGATGGAACTCATTTTATGATATATATATATATATATATATATGTTTTTATGTTTTTTGGATGTATTTTACAGGTGCTATGAATTTATATATGTTATGAATACAATTTATCTAAATGCATAACAAATTAGCATTTAAGCACATTCAATAATACGTTCATTATTACTGAAAACCCTAATGTTAGAGTGTAACGTAATATGCAAATTAATTAAACAATTCTAATTGAATAAATTTTATATGTATTGATTGAATACACTTAAGTATCAGTGAGTCTCATGTCAATTATGCTAATGAGTATTTAAAAATTTGATAACTAATTTAATTAATTAATCCAACTCATTATTAGCATAATTATCACTATATATTGTTAGTAATAATAATTCAGCTTCCAATCTGAACTGTAAAGGGAACAACCAAATTTCATGCTTGGACAGGTTGATCACGCCACGCAGCGGTGTCTGTGTGTACACGTGTGTTTTACATGTGTGTGTGATACCAGTTGATTCCTGTAAAGCGTCACCCCTAAATAAACGCTATTAATTATATGAATTATTTAAATTGTAAAGACTGTGTGCATAATATCACAAAACCAAATACGCCACAGTGTGTATAAAATAAAGACGCACATGTGTACAAAAAATAGTGCGAAAATAATAAAAAGTGCGAATATAGTGAAAATAAATATAAATAAAACTTATATTAATTAAGATAGGGACAAACGGTTTATACACAGTCAACACATAAAAATTACCGACAAGATGAATATCGGGTAATGTGCAAAAGACTTCGCATGTTGCGAAGACAAGCGAAATAATTGTGAAAAGAATCGTGTTTAGAAAGGGACGCCAACGACAGACTGATACCTGCAGAGGATGGTCGAAAAATGATTTTTGCGCCCTAGGGTATAAATACTCGAGACACGCCAACTTATTTCTTTTTCTCGTACAATTACCGTGGCAGCCGGAGGCTCTACCCAACGACAACAACTCTTTTTCGATCAACCACAGCGGCAGCCGGAGGCTCTGCACGACTACTCATCACTTTCGTGAGAACACCTGCAGCCAGAGGCTATGACGGAAGACGAGAGAGCAGCCAAATACATGGAACAGAGTCCAGCGTACGGAACGAGGCAACGGACTACGGAGAGGAACTGAAGGACGAGGATCAAGGACTCCAGGACTGCATGACTACAGAGGAGCATCCAGGATCGAGGACCTAGGACCGAAGAGGGTAGTACCACGACAAATAAGGTGAAACAAAACCATGTATTTGTAAAAACAAAAAGACTCAAGTAAAGACAATTAACTATGTAAAAAGAAAGACAATATAATTCAAAAATGGAATTAATAATTTTTTAAAAGTAGGCCTAAATGTTTATTTATATAGTAGTATAGAGTAATGTTTAAACATATGAAAGTATAATTTTGAATAAATAATTTAATCAATGATATTTGAATCTGAAAATAAATAGTAAATTTAAAAAAAAAAACAAAGAAATGCATATGCAATAATAAAAAGAAAATAGATTATTAAAAATAGATCAGATAATCTAATAGTTATCAAAGTAATGAGCAAGTCGAGAGCAATATAATATAATAACAAATGTGTATTGTGGTATAAGAGTGTATATTATGTTCTATGTGTAATACGAGGTATTAGGGTACTTATATGTTAATAACTAGATGTGTACTACGGCTACACACATGCGAATAATAATGATATTTTAAATCGCAAAAGAATTGAAAATTTTTAATTAATTAATATTTAAATGGTTCTAAACAATTTTACGTTGTGTTATTACGATTACACCTGTCATAATTTTATTACGTAAGTAATGTTGCTAATAAACGGCGTTAACGTTGCAAAATAAATGGCTCACAAGAACGTGGGGCTTCACAAATACTTAAACGTTATAAAAGATCTACATTATACCTCTATGGAGAGAGACTAAAGTAACACCAGAAGAAACCATAATTAACGCTAAAACACCCTGTACAGTAACAGTGCTCTTCAATTGTCTGTGCGTACTTACGGTCATGGGTAGAGGCGTATTACGTAATGTGCCTTTTACGTAAGTCAACTCTGTGTTTACAAATTAGTTTCATTTATTGAAAAAAAAAGACACTAGAAGAAAAAGAAAAACGAGGTTGAGGGAATCAATACTTATTGTTCGCAGGCCCAAGTAGCATTTTTTGACGTCACCGTTAATGCCAGTTACAGTACGCTTTTACGCTTTCTAAATCTCATTAGCTGAAGCGAACAAAAACGTCGTAAACTTATAAACGAATAATGTCTTTCCGAGAAATCAGAGAATAAATGGAGTGGATGAACTATGTAAACGTAGTAGGATGACATCACTGGGAAGATAGAGTTACTGTTACGTCAGATGAAGTACGGAACTAGTCAAGAGACTTCACGCTCGGAAGACGGTAGAACAAATTATTTTTCTGACATATTTGACCTTGAAAATGCTCAGTTACTGTAAAAATGATTCCAATTACATGAAGTTGTCAGTTCATTTATATATTGTTCATTATGTTCCATTCTTCTTAATATTACGCAAACAATAAAAGATTCTAATACACCCTCGTGTTAATATATTTATTCGCTGTCAATGATTAATATCTTCGTTAAAAGTTACATTCTTTAAATTACAAAGTAGCTAAAACTTCTAGAACTTATTGACAAACTGAGTCATAATCTTAATAATAAACTTACTCTAATATGATAATTTGTCTGTAACAAAGTTAACAAAGTCTTATGCAAGAAACAGAAGACATTTACACTCTATACTCTATATCAGGGATTCCCAAAGTGGTCTATATCGACCCACAGGGGTCGATTCCGACATGCAAGGGGTCCATGACAGTGGGGAAAAAATATGGGGGTTCATGAGATGTAAATGGGGGTCCACGAGAGTGGATCCCATTTAGGCAGGTCGTCACCAAAGTCTTGGCTTTCCGTAAATGTAATAATCCACCTAACAATAGCACCTATGTACTTAATTAGATAATACTTTCTTATAATAGACATATAGGCTATGATATATTTATATTACTTAATTGTATATTAAATTTATTTCACAAAAATGTGTAAGTAGGTTATTCGCTGTGTGCAGGGGGTACAAACTTCCATAAGCTCAATGTGTTCACTTTTATCCTGCTTTGAGTGCCCTCTGCAGCTATCGACCTACGAGGGAACTAATTTTTCAATGGCGCCAAATTTAAAATTGAAATAGAGAAGCATAAAAAATTGGCTTATCAAAAATTAATAAAAAAATAATTTAAAAACTAAATATGAAAAGGAAAACAAGGAGAACAAAAAGATAAATACAATTTATTGAAAATTTTTTTATTTACATATACAATTACATATTTAAATAAATATAATAAAATACATATATGTGAATTGTCATTATTATATTTGTGAAACATTTATACAAATAAAACAATAATTACGCTATATAGAAAAAATAAAATTGAAGTAAATTAAATTACGTGGAGCAACTGAACTATAATTAATTATACTTAATTAATTAAAATTAATGTGTATAAATTATTACTTAAATAACCTTATTGAATGAATGGTGTTTATTAGTAATTTACTTGAATTAAATATAAATTCTTCTTTTATATCCGAACCTATAAGTTTCTGTAATTAATTTTATATGAATTTAAAAAATTATTTATTTCATGGTATTGTTCAATAAATGTTCAGTGACAATAATACGCAATATTGTGTACATAAAATTTACCAATTAAAATAATTTGATTATTTTGACACAAAAAATATTGTAAATAGTGCAAACAATAGCGTTAACAACACAATCTAGCTTGGACAAACATATTTTCATAAATTATGTATTTATTAATTACAAGTCTATGTATTTAAATATTAAATTCGTTGTAAAACGTTAAATTACGTTAAGTTGACGGCACGGCAGTTAACGTTGATTAACGTTATAACGAAAAGAATGGGTGTTGTGTGAATGTGTTGTGTTGTAAAATGTCGGGCGTTACCTCCGCGCACTTTTGTTACTTACTCTGTTGACTGGATCCTCTGCAGTGATGTAGTCCTGTAACACAACTTAATACTATGCTTTTTGTGGGCGCCACTTGGAAACGTTTGTTCCAAGAAAAAAAAAAATGTGATTGATAAAATTTTTAAATCAGTTACGAAAAAAATTTAAACAAGTCAGTTTAGCTTGGAAAAATCAGTTAAGTTTAATGGTTCTTTAAAAACAAACAAATCGTCTGAAGGACTAACATTCATAGAAAAAATTATAAAATTGCAGAGAAAAAATTTTACAAGTTATTGTTATTGACAATTTTTTTATATATATCCAATCAAGTATCGGCTAGTATATTTCAGATTTTGACTCAGTTGAAAAGCATGAGTTTAATACGTGAAAAATCTTTACTCTCAGGACGTGACTCCTTTGAACTACCAAGACATATCAATTAGATGCCTTACAAGAAAAAACTAAGTGATTTGAAGGTGTATGTGTGGCGTGTGAAGTACAACTGTGTGATAAATGTAACCAGGTAACAAATGACTTTAATTTTGGTAACTCACGTTCCAATGGTTATTTATTCTCGCACTGGACACTCCTTTCGGGTAGTTTCTCAATCTCGCCTCTTCGGGTATACACTGAATCTATTTAAAGTCAAATTTTGCGATCGTTTACTTTTTCCGCACTTTTTGTCAAAACGTTTGGCAGTAGAATCTCGTTCAAACGCCGCCGCTACGAATCATCTGTTTAGCGTTGATTCAGAAATCGGCCACCGCAGCGCTGATTCCCATGCAGTGTTGAGGAAGGCTTTGTGTATTGTATGTTTACGTTAGGGGGAATTATTTGTCAAGTTAGTCAGTCAATGCGAACACAGCAGAATTCGTTCTCTATTTAAATGTTTGGTCCCTCCTGGGCCGTGGACGTTCTGGCTGCGTGATTTCTATTAAAATTTGCCGTATCGCTGCTCTATTTCAGCGATACTTTTGGCGAAGATTCTCGTTGAGGTTAAGTCAGTCGGTATGTCTATGTACGGGAAAAGCCTTCCTGCCGTGTCTTGTCGATTTCTCGCCTCTTCGGTTTCGCCTTAGCTGCGTTGATCAGTGTTGTGTGAGATGCATCAGTTCTGGAGTTCAAGTTTCAAGTGTTTTTGGGTCGAATTTGGTCTCGCTTTTATACTAATTCAGGATGACTGTTTTCATCGACTTCCGGTATATTTGTGTAAAAATTCTTTCTAGAATGTTCGAGAATAAACGAAATGGAATGTCATAGAACAATTTTCACTTCCGTAGAAGCTTTTAGAACGAATTTCTTATTCTTCATACAAAGGATATTTCAAAAATTACACTGGTATTTATCAAACAGTTTTACATTAGTACTCACAATTCGTATGCCATTAATACATTTAGATTCCCTGTTTTTAACTGAATCTAGCGATACTAAATATGATTGGTTTCTAATTAACTTAAGTCTAATAAACAATACAATATACAACCCTCACCTTGAGTTGTTGTCATTGAAAACTCAATTTTTATAACAAAAATTGTTGTGGAGTTACTAAGTTCCTTCCACAAGCTGAACATCTAATCCTACTACTTTCCTACAACAAAATAAACAAATTTTAACATAAATAAAACACAAATAAATACAATTTTATATGGCCTCTGCTCATGGCCTAGATTCTTGTCAGTTTTCTAATACAATGATTAGTCTTTTTCTTTAATATATGTATAATTTCACTACTGTACACACAGAGTTTATTATTTTGTCTATCTTTTGTGATACCTGGTTACTTTGTACATATATTATATTTATCACAAGATGACATAGCATCATTGATTGGTCTTGAGATGTCCTTTTTTTATGGCGTGACAAATCTCACTCTAATTAGTTAAATTCTTTTAGAATTGACTTTACTTTCAACTGAGTTTGTTTCTTATTAAGGTATACTGATGTATTGTACCTTTCTATCTTATTTTTGTTAGTATTATGTAAGTATTTAGCCAGATATGATTATTTTTGTACTGGATAATTGGTTCCAGCCATACATGGTATAAGTAAATATTTTGCTAACTTGACTATCACAATGTTAAAGTTGGTCAGGTATATTAGTATAGTTGCTTTATATCATATTACAGCTTTCTAATACAGTTTGGTTGCATTTTGGCAACATTAAATTCATAAATTATACAATATTAGATGCCTATTACATGTTTTTAGCTAACACTGTTTTTGGCTATTTTGACTGCTTTTTATTCATTTGACAGCTTCCTTTATTTAAGATAAATTGGTCACTATTGTCTGCTTGACAATTACATATAGTTTTTATTTAAATCTGATAATAATTAATTTTTTTTCATGAAATCTTGGTGTATGGTCTCAAATCCAACACATTAATATTTTTTTGTCATTGCAAATATACAATTTTTATTTTAACTTAGATTCTTTCTAATAATGTATTTAAGTCATTTAATACATTTATTTTATTTACATCACATAATATAATAATGGATCATGTCCATTTATTCACAAAAAATAGTTTTTAATACTATATTCATAGTTATAAAACTTAATAATTATTGACTTTATTCTGGTGGATTCTGACATTATTTCTCTCTCTTATAGTGTCTTATGGTTTTTTCACTCTTATTCACTTTAATAATATATATGGGGTTTTGTCTTAGTCATAGTTTGGTCGTTTTTTCAAGTTGATAGAAATAATTATTATACAAAATTACACAATTTTTTGGGACTACTTGGGTTCGATACTGTTCACTTCACTTTCCTCTTATGCTAACTTACTATATAAATGATTTCTTTTATGGAACGTTCTGTGACGTTACAACATTCAATTGTTGGGTAAGGTTGGGTTAATATTTGAAAGAGCCTATCATTGGCCGTTCTTCGATATACTTCAGCGCCATCTACTGCTGTCGACCTACCTCGGAACTAAAACATTTTGAGAACCGACAATGAGCGAAATTTGTACTCCCTGGCTGTGTGGTCGCAGCACTTGTAACTCGTGTTGCGCGTATACGTGCGCAGTAGACTTATCCAGACAGGTTTTCAAGGACTTGCTGTCACTGCCTGTTTGGTATCGCTATTATAAATACGAATGTCAGAGGCAGAGCCAAACACTATTCATTTGTGTTCCGAATTTTGAGAAGATACGTGTTAAGCAAAAATATATATAGTTAGTTAACTACTTAGTTAGGTACATACAAGTTAAAATGAATCAATATCATCTTGTTTGGGAGTGCCAAAGATAAGTAGGTAAGTAAATTATATGCTTTATAAAATTTCTTTTGATTGCGTAGAGAGGCCGATCATGACTTGAGGATACAGGCCGTTTCAGTAAAACGGTCCTGTAAGCAGTGTGTGTGTGAACGAGTGGTTAACACTAGAATACTAACGTTACCTAGGAGTTACATAAATACTAATCACTCGTAAAAATTACGATTCTTTTTATTCTCACTGTATGATGCTACAAATTAAAATAATATAATACATTTAAATAATGCATGTAGTCTCAAAATGTACAAAGGTAGAATTTAACAATAATAGGTTATCATTATCTGATTGTTCAAACATCGCACAAAACACAGCACATCGCACGATGTTGGGCACATACTCGTAAAAATGACGACGCGTTAGTATTCTAGGGTTAATGATATTTGTTTGTACGTTTGTTGCGTATACATTGTTGTACTTTGATGTGATTTATTTATTCGTTTTTATATTACGTCAGGGCAGGTTCTAAAAATAATCAATTGAATTTTAAAAACCCACAACTTTATGACGATGTAATTAATGTATTTATCTTTAAAAAGTGTAAAATAATAGATTTGTTACATTTCTATCAATGCTCTGCTCTCAATCTTCTAATCACGAAATTATAGCGTCCGTCTTGGAGCCGTTGCGTTAAGTGTGTTTTTTTTTAATTTGATGTGATCGTCGTGTCTATTTATTACATTGTATTCAATAAATAATAATAAATAAATGTATTGTAATGTAGTCGTGGGTTTTATACATTTTTTATTTTATTTTTTCAAAGTTTAAAAGTAAAGTCAAAGTAGTAATCGCTATTACGTAAGTTTGATTGCTGTGTGTTATCTACATCCAAATACCTTAATTTGTGTCCACAGATAACTGCTGCTAAACATGGCCGAATCTAAGAAGAAATGTAGGCAGTACAACGTTGAGTATTTGAAGTTCGGCTTCATTGAATCATTGTCGGACAAACACCTGCCCATGTGCCTTTTATGCAACAAAGTTTTAAGTAATGATGCTATGAAACCATCCAAGCTGCAGGATCATCTGAGAAGGTGTCACCCTGATGAAACATGTAAAGATTTGAAATACTTTCAAACATTAAAAGAAAAACTTCAGAAAAGACCCCACGGTGGACAGTATGTTTACTTCGACTTCACAAAGAGACGATGATGGTTTGCGGACGTCTTACAATATCTCGCTACTTATAGCAAAATCAGGAAAGCCGCATACTATCGGGGAACAGCTAATTTTGCCAGCCATTGAAGAGGTTTTAAAAACCGTTGTACACAAACCTGCATATGATATACTCAAAAGAATTCCTTTGAGCAACAACACAGTTCAAAGACGTATTGATGAAATGAGTGATAATATTGAAAGCTTCTTGTGTAATTATCTGCAAACGACCCATTTCTCCATACAATTGGACGAGACAACTTTACCTGGTAATGAAGCACTATTATTGGCATATGTTCGTTTTATTATGGATCAAGAAATCCATGAAGAACTGCTCTTCGCGAGAACTTTGACATACACTAAAGGTGAATCAATATTTAATGTTTTGAGAGACTATTTCATGGAAAAAGCGATCCCTTTATCAAATATAATATCAGCGGCTGCAGATGGAGCACCTGCCATGTTTGGGCGCTATAGTGGTTTCATAAGTCAATTAAAACAAATGGTACGCGGGGTGTTTGCAATTCATTGCGTCATTCATCGACAGCATTTAGTTGCTAAAAATCTGAGTGGTAGCTTGCATCAATCTCTTAATTCGTCATAAACGCAGTAAACAAAATTCGGAGCAACGCGTTGAATTCTAGGTTATTTGCGCAGTTGTGTGAAGAAAATGACGAGAACTTTCATCAATTACTCCTTCACACTGAAGTACGCTGGCTGTCAAAAGGCTTATGTTTGACAAGATTTTTTCACTATTTGAGACTATTACAGAGTTTCTGGATGCCAAAGATCCCATTTTAAAAGAAAATCTTATCCAATGGAAACCAGATATTGCTTATTTAACAGATTTGTTTGCTAAATTTAATGAGGTTAACTTGCAGTTACAAGGTGACGGTATAAATTTGATAAAAACAAAGTCCATCATTTCAGCTTTTCTTGCCAGATTGAAACTAATGAAGCAGAACATTGGACGGCGTGAATTTGCCCAGTTTCCCAATTTGTCACAAACAAACTGCCGGGATGATGATGTTTCAGCCTATGTTCAACATTTAGATGTCCTTGTCACAGACTTTGAAACTAGGTTTCAGGATGTTTTGAGTATGGAAATACCACAGTGGATTATTAATCCATACGGTGACATTGAAGAAACGGATATCGTATTAGAAGAAGAAGTGATTGGAATAAGCACTAACGAAGAACTTAAGGTGCAGTTGAAAAAGGATTCAGCAATTCTGGCTTCAGAGAGACATACCTATGACTTATCCTGCACTATGGACCATCGCGAGAAAGTTCTTGATAGCTTTTCCAACCTCATACCTCGTAGAAAGGGGTTTCAGCGCAGTTGCCCATCTTCTTGTAAAAAAACGAAACAGGTTGGAAATCACTAGCAGAAGAGATTTAAGGTTAAACCTGACTAAATTAAAGCCCAATATTGAAAATTTACTATCAAAGCATCAGGCTCATCCCTCCCATTAAGTTGATTTTTTCTGTGAATTTATAAATTACTAAGAATATTATAAGATTCGCATTTTGTGTCGTTTGAATTAATAAATGTATAAGACTCAACATATTTTTCCTTTAATTTTTATCCCACTCTACAATAACTAAAAACCCTATCAACGTGAGTACCTCTGTGTCAGCTGTCAAAAACACATTTAAAGTTGATGAATTTGTAAAAATTTAATATTAAGGTGACAAGGGGTCTACCCAAAACAGAAAAAATAGGCAGGTGGTCTATGGGCCAAAAAAGTTTGGGGACCTCTGCTCTATATAATTTAAAAGTATCTATTGAACAAACGAAATTAATGCATCTTAAAAAGCAAACATCCTATAACATTAAACTTCATAGTAAACAATTGCTAAAGCTAAATACTGAAATATTAAAAATATAACTGTGTGTATATGAAATATATAAGATATGATGAGGACGTAGAGAGGACGATAAATATATTTCAAACAGAAATAACACTAATATACAGTACTTCGTAGCCTTACACGGCCGGAGTCAATGTTGTTAAAATTCGTTTCCTGGCTGTTTGGCCGTGGTCCGTTGTTTTCAACAAAAACAGACGTTTCAACCGTCATCATCAATGTAAATTCTAGCTCCGCTAACTTAGGGTGGTAGACGTTAGTGGCCACCAGTGGCGAAGTTACATTGAGGCAATGCCTACCCTAAAAAATTCTGTAGAATAAAAATTATAAATACGTATGAACTACATAAGTAAAGATTATACATTGTTACCGCGACTGTCGAATTTATTAATTTACGTGCTTTACTGAGCGACCGCTAGATGGTGACAGGTGAGACTCGGCATAGCTCGTTTAAAGCGAATGAGGCAATCTGAACTCTTGCCTCAGCGTTTTTTGTATACATCGAATGTAAGCAATATGCCGGAGAGATGGGGAAGTGAAGGGAGGGGGGATTGTCCCGTGCTGTACACATAGAGCGTTGAGGCATGCCTCACTTCTGTGGTCCAAACATTCAAGTTAAAGCGCGCTGTGTTGTTTATAAGTGTGTTTATTTTATGCGGTTATTAAAAGTGTCCCTGTTATTCCGCTGAACTAACAGATGATCAAGATTATTTGAATTATTTGTAACATTAAACATATATATAGAAACTAATCAAGTTTAAAATTTTGAAGTTCAATCAGTTGTATTATTGTGTATGACTAATACAAGGATTGTTCAATAGAAACACGTATAGAGCTATAAAGCATTTTTTATTCAACGATTTTAAAATAAGTCTCCATTAACATTAAGACACGAGTTCCACTGTTGCACCAACCTGTAGATTCCCTGCTAGTAAAATTCTTACGGCTGTTTGTGGAACCATTCGCTTACAGCAAACTCTACCTCAGCGTCCGACTTGAACCACCATCCTTTTAGTGATTCCTTAAACAAAATTTAAGATAAGATTTTTGCCTACCCATTCATTAACTACTAGCTTCGCCACTGACCTGACGCACGTTTCACTGAAACATATCAGTATCATCAGAGGCTTGTAAGTAAACTCTTACTTACATTATTCCGTTTTAATAGGCATTATCTCTTTTCTCTTGTGTTGTCCTTGATGTTACTTTCGGTAACAGTGATCTATTCGGTACAGTGAACACGTACAGAATAGTAATACGTAAAAACTATTAAATCTACTGAAATACAAAAACAAATACATATAAATCGAAATGAAAAATGGAAAAGGAACCACAAAGTGAGGGAGATAAATTTACTCCCTGTCTCAATACTTTATCATTAACATCAAGAGATTACTGAAATAATGACGGGGCAGACAAAAGAAGTAAACAGCAGTACCAAAACATGCATTGTATCCGTTATGTTAATGACACAGTGGTGAGCGTGGATTTAGAAAAAGGAACGGTTATAAATATCTAGGATACCAGTAAGGAAATACGGGTTTCAGCTCTGGGGTTGTGCAAAGCTGCCCAATGTAAAAATAGTACAGAGACTCTGGTCAAGAAAAGTTCGAAAAATCAATATCCGATGGTCCATGGTATGGTGTCAACAGAACGCCTCATCATCAAGTCAACTCAGGCATACCTCTTGTAAAGGATGAAATCAGAAGAAGATCCACGATCTACCTGGAGCGACTAGAAGACCATCCAAATGAAGAGGCTAGACAACTACACGGTCATCATCATAAGAAGGCCGAAAAGACAGTGGCCAGCAGATAGACTGAACACATAAATATAGACATTAAAAATTACTTTATTTTTAATATAGGGTCAGATATAGTGTCACACCATTTATTTACTGTTTGTAAATTTTTCTGAAATCAACTTAGTGAATGAAAATTAACTAGTAAGCTCCCTAAGCTGCAGAAATCGCTGGGATTTTTACAATCTTTGCACTATTTTGACTTTAATTTTTAGCACGTGGTGGCTTTAAAGATAACAATTTTCAAAGCAAACACTACATTCGGATTAGAGTTAGATTTAATTTATTTATTTGTACAACCACATTTTAAAATTTTGTTTTTAAAAAGAATATTCTAATTCCTAGAAATGTGAATGGCATAAAATAAATTTTTGTCTCTGTTATTTTGTTAGAACCATAGCTATCTCTCTCTCTCTCTCTCTCTCTCTCTCTCTCTCTCTCTCTCTCTCTCTCTCTCTCTCTCTCTCTCTGTTCGTTTTTTATGTTATGTCTTTAATTAAATGTTTTTATGCGAGTAGCCAGTTTTTTAAATATATTTAAAATTAATTTTAAAAATATTACATTAATTTTATTTAAAACATACTTTGGATCACAGAAATATAAACAAAAGATTTTAAATTTTGAAAAGTATTCTACAAGTAGAATAGATTATAACTTGTTTTGCTTGTGTAATAATTTTAATTAAATATTCGCGTTTACATAATCAACACGCCAGGATTTATCATGTGCAATCGATTTTCTATTAATTTTATAAATACTCAAAGGTATACATTTTTTCAAGTAAACAGGCTTACAAAAGCTTGAGAAAATTTGCCCATTTCAGCTTTTAGGTTATTTAATACGCTTATTTAGATTAAATAAACAACCTATTGTCATCTTAAATACCCACGTTGATTTATGCAAGTGAGGCGTGGGTCATTCAGAGTGGCAAGCGGCAAGATTCAAAGTGCTGAAATGAATAGTTTCTTCGAAATAGTTTAAATTATACATTGCAAGATAGAATAGGGAATGAAGATATCAGATCTCAGAATTCGAAGTAAATGACATAAATGAAATTATTTTAATTTACAGAAGACAATGGTGGGTTCATCTGCATAGGATGACAGAGGATCGATTGCCGAAAGCGGCACTGAATTATAAAGCCATTGGTAGAAGAGACGTGGGTCGTCCGAGGATGAGATGGATGCTGGAACAGGTTTATATAACCTAATCCTTGAAGAGAATAAAAAGAAGAAGATACACAATCTATTTATAAATCGAAATACAATTCTATTAATATCTGGCGATGCGTAAATCTATCCTGTGAAACGTACATTGTACTGTATAATATTAAATACGCCATAAGGATATGATAAGGTACTTTCGCATTAACGGGTCACCGCCGACGTATGAGAAAGCAAGAAGTAAGCCAGTCAGCTTCCAATACACAGAAGTGCCATAAGTCGCTTGGCCCTAGACGTTATTGTTAGTTGAGTTAATAAGTGAAAGACAGTCTTATGGACGAATGGTGAAATTGGGCCTTAACTAAACACAGTTTTAAAACGTTAGTGTCTACATTTCTACACAATGTTTAATAGATGTTGTTATTCTTTATTTTTCAGTGAAGGGTTTGTGAGGATTGGTCAAATATATAACAAAAATTTTAACTTATTTGTGTCAACGTTTCGACAATGTTTATTGTCATCATCAGGACAATTGGCGTAGTGTGTGACAGTTGTGACTTCAATACGTATTTCATGAAATTTATAAAATTGTTTGAATGCTTCTAAGTACAATATAGATGTAAACATATGTTCATTAAAAATTCTATACAGTCGTATCCTCGTAGAATAAGAGGTGCTGAACCGATTTAGATAAAACGATGACGCCATGTAGTTTTTTTTTTAGGGGGGAGACATTATCATAGGATAAATAAATTCGAAATAAGTAAAAACAGCGTATCAAGAATTAATAATGTTTCTTTAGGTGTCGCTATAAAAATGACGTGTTGCGTCCATCATTTAGTTATTTATAAAAATATTATACATAGGTATATTTTGTAACGGATCCTTCGTTCTTGGTGTTACAAAAATTATAATTATGAATGTGTAAAAATTTTGTTTAAATTAAATAATTTTTTTATCAGTTTATTTTTTATTTAGATTATCCCTCGTTATTATATTAATTCCCTTCTTATTTTTTTCTTTGGTTGTTTATTAAAATTTTGTTTAACGCGTTAAATAGATTATGAAATATAATAATCGATTAGTGGTATTTGGCTATTTAGTGATTATACTCCTTTGCGATGTTATTCTCTTCTTCCTTGAAGTCCAGGTTTCAAGTGCTACCTGAAATTGTTCTAAATATATGTTTACAAAGAAATAAAACTCAAAAAATGGAATGTTTAAATGAATTTATTAATCTTGTTGTAATTAATCGACTTTGTGTCGAAATACTGTTTCACAGCTCGAAAACTCTATCTCAGGTCGTTTTGGTTTATGTTATTTAAACTATTAACATTGAAAAATTAATTGGTTCTTTTAACTGTTATCAAAAATCAGAGAAAGGGTAATGCTGAAAGATACAATACTTACAATTAAACAGTTCTTAATGATAAAATAGAAACAATATTTATTATAAAAATGTTATTCAAAATTAAATTATTCGAACCAACAGCTCTGCGTAGGCTGACATCATCACAGCTGATGCTCGAGGTATAGGATTCAAGATGGCCGCCTTCTTGCTACGAAGTTACACCAAGATTTCAATTCGATTCTCCTCCAAATAAATGTTGATTCTTTATGTGTCCTTCATCATACTAGTAGTGATTAATTTTCTTCGTCTTAGAGTGATTATTCCTTATTAGTGATCCGTTGTTTGGTTCGGCAATAGGTGTTTAAAAGTGACCTCGTTCAAATATCTCGTCTGTAATGGTAATATTCACATCAGCAAATTCTGAATTAGTGCCTGGATTGTTCCGATATCTTGATTACAATTTCCAATCTTCCTACATGTAATGGTTGGATTCCTTTTATTTGATTTTAGTGTTATTAAATCATATTTGAAATTTATCTTTTTTTTTATATTCTATTATAGGTTTAGTTCATGTCAAATTATATTTTTTATCTTTTTTGAGCTCTCTCGTTCTGATGTGTTCACCTCAACGTTTAACAATTAACTCCCAGTATTTTTCTTCATCATACAAAAGGTCCTGGCTGATTTATTAGTAAATTTACATTGTTTCAGTCAGCTGATTGAAGCCTCAAGTTTGGGTTTTGTATAAAAGAATTGAATTTTACATTATATTATTAATTACATTTTGTTTATTATCTATTATTATTTAATTCCAATTACTTAATCAAATTTCTTATTTGATTCTGAATAATTTAAGACCATGATATAATTTATAGTATCTTTTAACTCAAAAGTCACATTTGCAGTATATTTGGTTGTAGGCCTTAATTAATTTACCTTCTCCCACATTAAATGGTTTACAATCTATGTTATATTCCCATTAGTATTAAATAAGATTATTGGTTGAATTCTTATTATTTGGTTTCTCTAATTCTTAGTAATTTTATGATTTACTTATCTAATTTAGATACTATCTTCAAATCTTCAATTTAGGCTTTTCTTTAGACTCCAGTGTCATTACACTTTCATTTTCCTAATAATATCCTATACATTCCTTCATTCTTTTCACCAAGTGTTGTTACATTTATTATAAATGGTTAGTGATTTACCTTCAACAAATTTCATTCATTTAATTAGTTTCATTCTTATTTACTTTTAATTTATAATGTTGAGATTTACAATTTGGCCTATATTTTTATGTTAGTTCATTTACAAAGTTTATTATTCTTTCAGCTTGCTAATACTCTTTCTGACATACAATTCTAATAAAATCTTATCAACTAAATTACAATATTACTCAATTACAATATTGTTTTTGATTAACTGATACCATTAAAACATAATAAATATATCAATTGAAAAATAAATCCAATCTCAAGCATTCAAAGCTATGAGTTCAATGAACTGCTAACACAACAACAAATCTATTTTTATTTGAACATTTTCTTACAATTCATTTTTATTCAGTCCTTTGCTGTTTTTGTTTTAATTTAGGGATTTACCCTGGTTTCCCTCATTATTCACTATATTCCCAAATCTGATTTCTAGTCAATTTATCTAGTCATTGGGGAATAAGGAACATCACTTAAATGGGATTATTGTTAGTCACTTTTTCACACGCTAAATAAATTATCTTTGTGCACTTTCCATCATATATCTAATATTTTTACTTATTTTTAATTTACATAGTTTTTATCCTATTGTATTGTACCTTTCCTATGTTATACCTTTTTGGGGTGTTTATTTTTTATTTGGTACTGTTTTTTTACTAGTTATTTCTTTATTCGGTGGTTTTGTTTATATGTGTTTTTTTCTTAACTGCTCCTATTCTACCTGGGTATATTTATTATATAAGTTGGACTATCACTTAAGTTGGTGTTAATGAATTTGACTTCTTTGAATTTATGATTTCAGTTTACTTTTGTTCTTGTTTAATTATTATGGTACTTTTCTTTTTTGCCAGTTTAGTTTTTTATTCTATTATTGCTTATTTTTTTTGACTTATAATAAGATGGATTTTCTGTCATGCTACAATATATATATTCAAATATTCAATCACTTTCTGCTACAGTTCGTTTCTTGATATATATAAAGTATTTAAAATTTATGTTTATATTACCTTAAGATGTTCTTTTCCTTATTTGGAACATGTTTCGAGAGCTCCCGTGCTCTCACCCTCAGCCTTCGCGATCTTGCGTCTGGTGAAGTATTTGTGTGTTGGCTGGATGCTATTAAGGTTTCTTGTTGGTCTCTGGCATTTTAAAGTTGTATTATTGTGTGTGATTGTGGTATATGTATTTGTATTTTGTGTATTTTCGATGTTGAGTGCTTTGAATATTGTGTCATGTTTTGTATTGATTTGTATTTGTTCAGATATTAGTTTTTTTTGTGTTTTGTGTTTGTATATTTGTAAATGTTCCCAAATGTTCATTATGGTGCCTTTATGTGGTATATGTTTTATTAGTGTCACATTGGTTATGTCTGGGAATTCATGTCCTGTGTTTATTGCATGTGTGGCTAAATTGGATTTATATATTTCTGGTTTTTTGTATGCGTTTAGGTGTTCAAAATAACGTTTTTCAGCTGTTTTTTTGTTTGTCCTATGTAACTTTTATTGCAATCTTGGCATTCAATTTTGTATATACCGTTAGTTGCTGTATTATCTTTGTTGTGTGGGTTATTTAGTTTTTGTAAATTATTTTTATTAGTTTTGTATGCTATTTTTATATCTGTGTTTTTAAATAGTTTTGTTAGCTTTGTCATTTTATTATTTATATATGTGAATGTGGCCCATTTTTTGTTGTTGTTATTATTTATGTGTTGTTCATTTTGATTAAGTCTTAATTGTTCAGTTTTTATTTTATATTTGATTTTATTTTCTATTTTGTTTATAGTATTTTTATTATATCTAAATAGAAGTTGGACGCATTTGAAAGGTAATTCTAAACACGGGCCACTGTAGTTCGGGAAATGAAAATGAATCGTTTCACGTCTGATTCGGTCCATCCGTTCACTCTCTGCGAGTACACAAGGAACAAACGTGTTTGTGTAAAACGTTATTCACTTTTGCGTGAGCTCAGTCGGGTACGTTGACTTCCGTTTAATGTGAACTTCCTAATAATTGTTTTTGTAATTGATAGTCTATTTATAATTTTGTGTATGAGAGAGAGAGAGAGAGAGAGAGAGAGAGTTTGTGGAGTTCTAAGAAGAATGTAAGAAGCCTGCTTCCTACAAATCGTGAACGTCAAGTTGTCATTAACATGCACATAGTAACGACGGGTTTTATCCGGAACTCCAGCACAAATCAAGCTGAATGACATCACAAACACGTGTGTGTGGATTGACCGGTATAATTTGCTAACAGCAACAGCCACGTAACATTGTAAATACACACGGGTTACATAAATCTCCGTACCGCTCACGGCCATGCTGTGTAAATCACACCTCATAGCGCCCGCCCGCTAGGCTACGTGCATTACCGACCATTATGTAACCACTCGATCACTGCAGTTACCCGATCTGATGGTCTCTTCCCGCTGCAAGTTGGACTGTGCTTTCAAACTAACCAGACCCGCCGACTCGCCAAGAACGCCCCTCAACAACCAATTCGCATATCCGTCATATTTCAAAGGTTTTTAAAAAATAAATAAAGACTTGATACGTTTCACAGTTTTTATTTAACTCTGAGAGCTGTTTCGACTTCTTAAGCCATTGTCAAAGAGATGAGTGAACACCTAAACAGAGGATGTAAGGGTGGTGGACATCTATTTAGGGCGTGTATCGGAACATGTGTGAGGTGTGAAGATGGAGAGAGGGTTCCAGGAGCTAAGTGAAGCTCAAGTGTCTGTAAAAACTAAATATAATCTGAATGCAAAATATAGACTCTTGACTGAACGCAAGTTTTTATAAGTGTAAATAAAGCTGTCAGAGGTAAATAAAAACTGTGAAACGTACCAAGTGTTTATATATTTTTTAAAAACCTTTGTATTAATGTTTCACCAAGGGCCCAACAAGTCATCAATTAATATCCATCATATTGTTATTTCATCACTGTTAGCTCTTCTTTCCCTACTGTCGAACGAATCCCTTTCCAAACTTCGTTCTCCATTGATTCCCTAGACTAAATCTTGTCCAGTTCATTTACTCTAGTAATTAAAAAATTCAATTTCATATGAAATTTTGTCAAGAAAACTTGGTGATCACAATCTACTATACAGTAGTTGGGTTTCAATTACTGTAATTACAGAATCTATTGTTGATAGTGGGGAGAACCTATAACATTAAAGTCAATCATCATACCGCAAAACGCATTAATTCAAATTAGTCCAACGAAACGTAATTAGAATACACTTGGCGCTTCTCCAAAAATACAGAATTCGTTCCTTAAGGAGTTTGAATGCTTTTTAACTTCTTAGACGTATAGTCTACAATTTTGATTACTACGAGATAGCTTTATCGGCGCAGAAAGAAAATTCTATTTCTGTACGAATTTGTTCACAGCATACTTTTCGTATTTCAAAACAACGCATTACGATTAAAAATATCTCCGGTCGTGCGTTTGCGGCCAGCACGCAGATACATTAATCTTACAGCTGAAATACGAAGTTGTCGGTGTCCCACTTCGGTCGGCGTCAAATAAATAAATCTGTCACTATTTCTCGCCTGACAATGAAATAGCGCCGGCCTGTCTTTGGCTTGGCATTTACAAATTACCAAAACAAAATACTTTGTGTGCGTGTTGAAACAAAACGTGATAAATAGTGTCACCTTTGTTGTTATTGTAATGAATTTCTTATTGCGTTGCGTTGCGCGCGCTGTTTCCCAACCGTTGTTGGCGCAACGTGTGAATTTGAAAATCAGAAAAGAGATAAAACGAGTCGATACCGCGTTACATTGTAATAACGATTATTCAAAGTTTCCCAATAGCAGCGGCGGCGGTCAGTACTGAACGTTTGCGACACTCATTGTTACTGCCGTAAGATCTTGACCCAGTTCCGTAACGTAAATGCAGCTCCGTTTCTCCCACCGCTGACTGCACCGGAAAAATAATAGCTTTCTACGGTTATTTTGTAGTAAACGACGTCTCTGTCGAGGTGTAACACGCCTATCGATGATTAAAAGGTCCATCGACGGTCATAGTGATACACGTTTCATCGATATAGACAATAGGATCATTACTCTGCATTTGAATCAATTCTACCCGTAGTGACTTATTGGCGGAGACCATGTGTTTCACAAGGAAAGACCGCGAATAGCTAATTCCGAAGAACGATCTTCTAAGAAGAATTCAAAGGACCTAGGAAATTAGGAGACGAATATCGAAATACGACAAATTTCTGGTGAGAAGAAACACAGTAAGTCCAAGATGTAGTAAAACCATAAGGTCTGGTATGGGAAAGTAAACGCTCGACTTCAAGGAAGTCAACGGGAGAAAAAGGGAAGCCAAAATATCGATGAGAAGACCGGATAATAAAAGATGTGGAAATTATGAGAATGTAAGATGAAGGGATGAAGGTTATGTTGGAATAGGATATTTTTTTGAAAAATATCCACTTTTTGGAAGACATGTAGTCTATACATTTACAGGGCATAAAATGAAAGAAAATATTGACTTTCCTACCCTAATAAATGGGTGTTGGGAACTCAATAAATTGAATGCTCACTATTCCATAAGTATAGTAGGTCATTTATTATTATTATTATTATTATTATTATTATTAGAAGTTTAATTAAGTTGTGTTAGTGGTTATAATCACAAACAGAATTATCACTGTTGCACACCACTATAGAAAATTATTCCGATTAGCGCTTTCAAGCGACTCAGCTCATAGTCAGATCGGAATAATTTTTCTATAGTGGTGTGCAACAGTGAAACTTCTGTTTATTATTATTATTATGTTACTGAACGAACGAAGCGAGTTCTCTGTTTTAACTCGACCACTTATGTCTGTCTGTCTATCTATCTATCTGTCTAACTACCTATCTGTTTGTCTATGTTAGGTATGTCTCACAATAACTGTTGAACACATCAACCGATTTTCGAATAACTTGGCATGCGTATCCACAATTTTATCCTACAGAACTACTTTTCTTTTTTAAACTGATCCCCTAAAAAATAAGGGATGGACGGGAAGCAAAAATGGGTGGGGTGTGGTCTAAATCTTGAAAAAATCGCAGACGTCCAAGTGGGGGGTTATCAAATGAAAGGAAATTTTAACCAGAATATGAATGTAGTGTTCGTTTTTGAAAATTTCAAAATTTCGGGACACCGGGGGCCGAAAAGAGCGGAGAAGTTTGATAATCGCAAAAAATACTCATTTGGAGTATCAAACTAGATGGAATTTTGACTAAAATCTGAATGTAATGTTGACTCTTTTACAATCGTGCGGGACTCTATTAGTTGATATTATTATTGCGTGTGGACAAATTTCACTTGAATTATTTGTACGAGTATAAACTTGTTGAGTACGAACTGTTATTCGTGATTAATTAAAGCTGGTGATTAGTGACTTCATCGCTGTCTGTGTTTTGTTTTCCACTGCACCATACGACGATCAGTGAGCCCGTCGTAACACTATACAAATATTTTTTGTTAACTACGTTAACCACTTCGACGTTATTCGTGTGGTGTTAGTTCGCAGATTATAACTTACGGTTTTCCTGGCAACGGTCAGAAATAGTATATTTAAATGACATACTACGCTGATCTCACGCAGGCTCTACATCTACATGAAGAATGGAGTATGCATAATACTAACCGCGCAGAAACGTGCAAACCCTGTTGTTGGAGACCGTCCAACGGTCAGCATTCAGGCGCACAGCTTGCAACGCTTAGTTGCTTGCGGTATATTCCAAGATGTAACTGGAGAATTTAACATACCTAGTAAATTCTCTATATGTGTATTGTTATTAATTTAAAATTCACTATGTTTGTAGGCCTACACGACTTTGTTTGTATGGTTATTATGACAACTGTAAACATTTTTCTCTTATGTTACTTGAGTTCTGTGTTAATTGAAGCTGTTTTAGAGTTAAAGATTCGTTGTATCATTAATAACAGAAATGTTCTGCAACTGCGTGGAGCGCGTAATTACGCCAAAAGACGATGCATAGAAAGATATAACACCTATGAAGAAAACTTAAATTGTTCATTTAATTTCTTAAAGTTGTTATAACAAATCTGTTATTCCCATACTTTCATTTTTTGTTTTAAATAAATAAGAAATTATTAATAATTACTTTTTGTAATTAAAATATGCTTTGATAAACGTCTCATTGTCCAACTTATAGGACTAAGGACATACATGCATTGATGGTAATAATGGATACTCGTTTTCCTGTTGTAATTTCTTGTATATAAATCATTTTGAAAACTGAAAATTAAAAAAAAGCCTATTGAGAAACGTTATGAAAAGAAGACAGTTTGAATGGTTGAAGCCTTTGAAGTATCGAAAACGATTTATTAAATGAAGATATTGCCTTGTTTTAATACGTCAACGGAAAGAACTGTACCAGTTTAAAAATAATAACATTTTAATTTATGGCTCTTTACATTTCTTGGAAATAGATTACTCAAATACCGCTAAATCCTGTCCTCCGAGCTTATTCTGGTTTCTGGCAGTAATAACATCTCTCCTGGTTGCGTTACGGGAGCTGCGCAGGGACAGCCCAGTGGTGGGACTGCCATCTTGATGCCTCTGAACGTGCGCGATTATCATTCAGGGCTTTCTCCCCTAGGCTCTTCCGCTGTCTCCGCTGTTGAGATAATTCTCTTCCACCTTCGACACCTATGACCGGTTTTCACCTATAACCCCAGGCGGAGGCCCTTACTGGGTACTACCATCCGGAGCCAGATGGACCCAGGTTTTTTAACGAGGTTGTTACACCTCCGATTTCTTCCCCATCACTTGCGACACGAGTCCCTGGCTTGTCACCGGCAGTGGCGGAGTTCACAGAGAGACAGAGGGAAGGTTACATCAGCAGAAATGAAATGCAATTTCTCAGGTTGATCAAAGTGTGCACGTTACGAGACAGAATAAGTAATGCACAGATAAGGCGAGAATTACAAATTTTTAAATTACAGGACAGAATTACGAAATAACAAGGCCAACTGGTGTAAGCTTTTGGGAAGAATGCAGCGAGATCGCCTTCCCAAACTTGCTTTGAAATATAAACCCACAGAGTATCGTAGTGTGAGGCGTCCGAGGACGAGATGGTTTCCGGAAAAGGCATTGCAGCCTAATCCGTGAAGTGGAGATGATGATGATGATTACTCAAAGATGATATTGTCCAACTGGTAATTATTTATTTTCAAATATCAGTGCTCTCGGTGTTACAGTACTGATTTACACTTAGTTAAGCTTTTGGTGAATGAAGGCATTAACCAAGATTCATTAAGTAACAAAGATCTGCATGGTTACGTCGCGTCGTATTGACTGTATCTAGAACACAGATATTAAGATGTAAAATGTCTTAAGCTGTAAAAAAAATTTAAGAGACGGAGAAACAGCTTAGGAAGCCTGGAACAACGATATGGAGGACGACTTGAAGATGATAGTTAAGAAATTTGAAGACAGAAAAATTGGTCACTGAAGGTAGAAAAATTGACAAAAATTTAAATTGAAGCTAAAATACATACACTTGTCATAAAGTGTAGCTAGGAAAATTTTATATAAGACTTACTAACGTAATATTTATTAATTTAATGTACACACTATGCCAAATGTTTTGCCTCTAATGCTCCAGTATTCTGAGCGGGTCTAGCGTTCTGGTTTTGGTAGTGTAGGCTATTACGACGAGACTCCTACAGAGGGGATTGGTAGGAATACCAATGTCAAACATGGCGTTTAAACAAGCCTAGAATCACTATGTTACCTTTAAAATTACTGGAATTTCCGTTTGACTGTTTTACAATCAGTTGACCGTTTACCTAATTTTCATTAATAATGAAGACTCGATCATACAAGAAACGAGTGTATTAGACGAGAACTTGATATAGTTTCCCTAACTGAACTTATTAAGAATTATAGAAATTGCTGGAAACAACATCTAGAAAGAATGGACATTATCCGCTTTCCGAAGTTGGCTTATGAGTATGAGCCGGTTGGAAGAAGATCTGTAGGCAGGCCAGTCACAAGATGGGGGGAGTCATGAGACCGGAACAGGGGAAATCCTATCCATGAAGTGATGATGATGATGATGATGGTGGTGGTGGTGGTGGTGGTGGCGGTGGTGTTGATGATGATGGTGGAGGTGGTGGCGGTGGTGGTGGCGGTGGCGGCGACGATGATGATGATGATGATGATGCTTAATAATGAATTCCCAAAAGCGTTTTGGGAACTTAACCTCCACACCTTCGTGTATGTTGCCTATCCTTATATAAAATACTTTAACAATGAGTAAGTGAAATAAAAATTTGGGTTGTGCAAACAGATATTATCGGAAGGTGGAGAGGGACTGACAGCTGGTCAGCGTTCGTGGAACGCACAGAATGAGGTCAGCATACGAGTAACAAAAGCATTACAATAATAACGTGACATACGGCAAAGTGAATGAAAGAATAATATTAAATCAACAATACAGAAGCTGTAATTTAATTTTTGTTGGCGTTGGTATTCGCCCCACGTCGGCAAATACCAGAACACCTGCATGTGTTGAATGTTGCTAAACAGTGTTAACACGCGTTAATGTGGCGTGAAGGCTACATACATAGGCGGCAGAACCGCCCGCCCGGGCAATATTTCTAAACTACCATTGTTATGTAGACAATGACGCTTTCCAAGGCCGATAAGTCGGACGACTATGTATCCTGCCTGCCGACACTTGTGTGCCCTATTGAAACAAACCTATCCCTTGGTTCAATATTGATATAACTGATGGTACATCGCTACAGTAAAAACATTAACGTCAGTCTCAGGTGAGCAGAAAGAAAGAGGATACAAATATTTGCAGTTCGTAACTGCAAAGTTCATTGAGGCAAATGTGGGTTTATACGGGACAATTATGCGATCCTAATTATTCGATATGTTGTACAACTACTTTCTTCATACATTTAATAAAACCCTGAGACGTGTAAGACGTATAACGGAAAATGCCTAATAAATGATATTGTTAACGTTCCACTAAATATGTGCTGGTAACGATAACAATTCTTATGATAACTGAAATTGATAATATTATTATTGAAACAAATGAACTCAAAATTAGTTACGTTTTGTTAGACATACACGTGTATAAATTAGCTATATGGTTTTCTAAATTTATATAATTCATCAAACACCGAATTGTAACTAAGATATTTTAATAAATGTTACCATGCCAACTGTAGGTACTATTCATTAAAATTGTGCCTAAATCACTCGAAATTTGGGTAACAATTTTAAAACAGCATTCAAGCATTTAAGACACCTTTGAAAAATAATGTTGAGGCAAGACTTTCAAATACCGGGAAGCACAGTCTCAGAGGATGAAAGACCTACTATTCACATCAAATCTAAAATATCTTTAAAAAAAGTGATCTTCATAAAAAAAAGAAGATGCTAGCTTCAGGAATACCTTCTAGACCGGGAAAACCGGTGTTTTGTATTCAATGTTGTTCTGTATGAATCTCAAACATGGAGAATGGAGAAAAGGGTCAAAGGAAATTTAGACCTTTGAGTCGTGGTGTTGGAGGAAGACGCAAGGGATCTCATGGAGGACCTCAGTAAGCAATGAAGAGATATTTAATTGCCAAATCAAAGACGAGAGCTGCGGAAAATAGGAAACGCCAATGGTAGGGGCATTTAATTAGGCATAACGACTTTACTATTACGATTCTAGAGGGAAAATTCATGGAAGATTTGCTAGAGGGAGACCAAGAAAAAAAATACGTGAGCCAAATGGCTGGAGAGACAGAGTTGGGGTAATACAGATGTTTCAAGGAGAAGGCGTTTAACCGGGAAATCTGACGAGTTCAGGATGTGGCCGCCATCAACGTTCGGACTGAGGACAGCAGAAGAAGGAGAAAAAGAAAACGAAATTTATGTAAATTTACTTAACTTAAACATGTTTGCATTCAATAAATGTAAATTCAAACTCACTCGTGTCTTTGTCCTGCTGAATATGTGTTTTCACCTTCAATACTCACTAATATTTCTTTGTTTAAGTACAAATTTCGTCTACACAAAAGCACAGGAATGCAATCTATAGAAATTACATGTAGTGGAAATTCGAACCCAGTCACTGTAGTGGATTTTGCAAACTCTGATTTCATCGTCACCAACATCGCAACGGTTGTATACCCTTTGTATAGTTCCAACCGCTGTTTCGAGATTTTCTATTTAACGAACTAGGTGTGACGAGTCACTTCTCTATACTTTTCCTTTCCGTCGCACGTTCGTATACTTTATTGTCTTATCAACGACTTTTCTTCCCTCACGCCAATCCGTCACTATCATAGCCTTTAAGTCCCCAAATACGTGACTTTCCCATCTCGTTCCCTTTGGGTCTCTTTCACTGCGCCTCCTTTGATTTTTCATGTTGTTGTGTAGAGGTTATTTTTTGTGATATCTCCATATGTAAGGGCCACCGCTACCGTATGTGCGAAATCTCCATCGCACAAGAGTGGCCGTATCAAAGAGGCAGCCGTATAGGCCTACTGTCGTATACTGCACATGCCTAAAGGTGGGAAAATTATGAGGGCGTTCCTTATGTCACCAGGATAGTAGGCTATATGAACTAAACAACATGCAAATATGTTTTCTGAAGTTGAATTTCCGAGTCTACTTTTGATGTCCATGCTCTAAATTGTTGTCTAAATTCTAAATTCCAGTTTTAACTGTTGGTGGTGGAATCATGACAGTCTAATTTCTTTCTTAGTACTCAAATGTTTAGAACTCAAATTCAGGGTGATGGCTGTTTCGTTGGACAGACATTGCAGGGTCGTTCCTGTCTCTTTCAAAAATTACTGTGAACTATGACAGAACTCTATAAACATGATTATGTGTTTTTCTACGTCTACGAAAGATGGACGCCTACTAAGTTATGGGCTCCTTTAATTTCATTATTGTAAATTGATCAAAATATTATAAATATTTAATAAATATTAATTTTTTTCAAAGACAGTAAACTCCCGATTATCCATAGCAAACCGTGGATTTTTTTAATAAACGGAATTATATTTCAGCTGTATAATAAAGCTTCTGTTCCACTTAATACACAATATTTTAATAACTAACGTAAACAATATTGTTTTAGAATTATGCAAGTTATATAGGGTGGTTCAAAATTGCACGGCAATCTCTCGGAACCTGATTCTATACCTAAAAATAAGAAAAATAGTTCATACAAACATAGGTCCGAAAACGGTTCGTTAGCGAGTTACGGCTCGCGAACCAGTTCGCCCTGATTTCCGCTCCCACGGTAAATGACTCCATACTGAAATTCGTGGGGTATAAAATGAAGGGTAAATTTGGTGGTTTCTTATAGTTTTTGATCTGAAATATTGAATAGAAGAGGTCCCAGACCTCTATCTTAATTAGTTTAAAAAAAAACTTGGTAGAACAAAAACAATTGGAGTCGAAAAACACACATTTTTAGATTTGAGATAAAATAACTTCGTTAATTTACCAATAAACAAATAAAAATTTCTAACTAACTTTGTAGAGAATTTAATTATGAGAAAACTGATATGTGTATAATGTCTATTAAAAGTAAGTACAAATTTGATAAATTTGACTTTAATTAAAAACAAAACAGGCAAAAATGCGCCAGAAAAGTGTTACAATTTACAAGAATGACACTGTAAACTTTCGAAACACCTACACTTTGGCAGACGAAAACCCACGAGACTGCCCCCAAGACATGACCAACATACTTGTTCATTTAATGTGTGTTGCGATCTTCTTGGTGATAATCTCTTAGGCCCTTTTTTCTTACCATCAAGGTTTAATGGAAGACAATACTTACAATTTTTGCAAACGAATCTGATGGAACTCTTGGAAGATATTCCACTTGCAGATAGAGTGCAGATGTTGTTTTTGAATGACGGTGCATCTCCGCGCCACCCATTTCCGCGGATAATCGGGAGTTTACTGTATTATGTTGTTCAGTTTTGAGTCAAAGATGAATTGCTTTCCTCACAACCCAAAATCCCCTGTTTTACGGAATATTAAATATACAAGAACACACGTGTGAGCATAGTTACATAAGAAGTACCTGTGGTTGAAGAAGGTAGGCGTAATGAATGGTTTCACGGTTGAAGACGGACGTAATTCCCGTTACCGAAGTACGATCGGCAGACAGGATAAGCCACGTGAACACCGCTGGGACAAGAACACATGAAGGACAGGACGTTATGTAACCTCTGCGTGCAGACTACACTGCCTGCCGACGACGTCGGGTCCTGTTCTGTTCACGTTTCTGTCGCGAACAAAACGTGTCGGCACGAAACGGTGATAACAACAATGACACTATTCAACGAATATCTTCAAAACGTAAGATTTTTTATTTTTGTAATTTTATTTTTATTTTTTTTATTTACATTTATTTATGCTACCTGTTAGTACAGAACAGTAAGCATAATTTTTGTCAGAATACTAGTCCAAAGACTAGTAAATGTGCCATATTATGTACAACGTATTTAGAGTGTTAAAAGTCTAAGTAAGTCCAGCGGAAATGTTAATTTTAATCGTTTTCACAAACAGAATAATCACTGTCGCACACCACTATAAAAAAATTATTCCACACACACACACACACACACACACACACACACACACACACACACACACACACACACACACACACACACACACACACAGAATGTACTAGAAAGGGGATGTAACAGTACAGACATGGGTGACTGAACTCGCTAGTTAATAATAGCCAGCCAGAAAGGACATTTAACTTATAGATTGTTTACGAAAATGTGTACGGAAGGTATAAAGTGGTTGTTCTTTGTCCTATTATTGTTATTACCGATCTGACGATGAGCTGTGAAGCTTGAAAGCGCTAATCGGAATAATTTTTTATAGTGGTGTAGAACAGTGATTATTCCGTTTGTGATTATAACCACTAACACAACTTTCTTAATTACATTTTTAATCGTTTTGTCTGCAGGCACTTATCTGGCAGATGTATGGCTAGTAGAGGATTTGTTTGTTCTTCAAGCCATTTCACACATCTTTCGCTGAAGATCGCATAGTTTCGCTGACTGTAGGCAGGTTTAGGTCGCTGTAGATGTCTTTGTTTATGACGAACCACGGTGCGTTAGTTATATTAAGGTATATGCGAATACGTTACGTTTGCAGTTTACAACCTTGGAGTTACACAGTTATGCTATACGTATAAATATGTATTAATATGTACGTACTCAGAGATAAATATGTATTAATGTGTATAACATTTACTAAGTACTGGGTTTGAATAGCAGTACCTTGGTCTTTACATTATAGCGATGTTGTATTTGGAAGCAGTTACCCAACGCAGAAAGGCGTGCGTCCACACAAGCTTGAATACAGTATTGAAAACCAACAGCTTATATCTCATTGACAGTAATGATCTTCTGCCCAGGAGCCAATAACGCTTGCGAAACTTGGTGTCCACAGTTGTTTCCACTTCATCCAGATATGACTGCGCCATGAAAGCTGTTTGTCTGCAAACGTAAGATGTTAGGAAGCCACAAATACATTGTTACAAACAATAGGGATGACATAGGAACATTCGTCTAGATTTTTCCATACGTACACTCTTTTTAATGTGAGGGGGGAACGCCCATAGGGGGATTTTATCAGTCGTTGAAAAAAACCATAGGTCACGCTGGTTTTAAGATGTAGGCTATATTAGCTAGGTTAGACGTCAATTACTCTTAGTCAATTGACAAACGTTACCCTGTTTATCAGGTTGTGATATTTGCAGTTAAGTAGTAGCGGTTTCATTTATTTTTATTATTAACAATTTATACAATGCAAAAGCACAAGTTCTTGTTTATTGATGAACTGTAGAAAATATATCTTTATTCAAAGAAAGGAAATCTTGACTGGAAAGCTGCAAACTGAGAAAAGTTTGCTTAAGTGTGGAAACACAAGAAAAGTATTGACTGTCACTTTGCATTTTTATTGTATTTTCACTTGTGTATTCAAAAGAAAAGCAGTTGTGTATTTTTATTGGTTCATTTATTTTTCCGAATAAGGTTTAATTTTTATTATTTATAACTATATCCTATTTAATTGAAATATCGTTTCCGTTAAGTAAATCGTAATATTTTATAAAAACAGTAGAGTATTGCATACTGTAAAATTCTGATTACCAATAAATGTTAAGTGTATTGTATAATCTAATACAATAGGTTTTTCAAACTGAACTCAGGTTGGAAAACATTTTTATTGTTACAACAGCTCAGTAATTATATTATGAATACCACGCTATTGGGTCGGTTTTTTTTTTTTTTAGGCCTACCTATAGTTTCATTTCCGGGATGGTACTAGTGTTTGAACTCGATTGTCTTACGAGTTCATTTTAGCTGACTGCAACCGTAGATTACACGAGCGAGAGCGTCGAATTAACTGTTTTAGTATTTGTATACAAAATTTAGCATCCCGTGGTAACGATATTTCTTTATTTAAAATGAAATCTGTAAATATTTATTTATTTAAAATTGTATACAATTTGTCTCTGTAAATGGAGGCGACAGATTAAAAATTTTAATATAAAAATCTGTTACGCAAAAAATGAATAGGCATAAGAAATGAAACATCACAAAATAGCAATATCGTAATATGAGCAATGGACACAATATGTATCACACGTGTTGATAAAGCGGAACTGGGTATCTCTGGTAGAAGAGTAGATACAGCTGTGTATGAACTATGAACTGACGAATGTAGAAAACGGTAGACGCAGGACCTTCGCTAAGATGCGTGTTTAGTTTTAGCTTTGCTGCCTCCTTGAATATAGTGTTACGCAATACGGAACGTTCTCGTACAATGGAGAAGGTCGTTCTACGTGTTTCTCGGCTATCCCAGCAGAGCCCATCTGTAATGTTTGTGTGCGTACATATCGCTGTTTTGAAATGAAAGACAATTACGTGACACTTACCACGCGTCAACAATCGAGGCTATTCCAGACCACACCGGTCGGCGCACTCTGTTCAAGGCCAGACATTGCCACTGTTTCTAGTGGATTCGAGAGCGCCTGTAATAGGCAATTGTTTAACACGTCATCCAAAAAATGACAGATTATTCTGGCATCTCAGCGGGGTATAAATATAAGCATCCAGCGGAGTGCGTCACAAGTGGTTATTAGTGAAAAGTGATTATTGTGCGGGAGTCTATTAGTTGTCATTATTATTGCGTGTAGACAAATTTAATTTGAATTGTTGTACGAGTATAATCTTGTTGAATAATTTGTTGATTACAAACTATTATTTATGATTAATTAAAGCTGGTTATTAGTGATTTCATTGGTGTCTGTATTTTGTTTTCCACTGTACCATACGACGATCACTGAGACCGTCGTAACAATACTTTTTATAAACCTCATTTGCCAAATTATTAATTTAAATTTTAATTAAAACTTATATCGACGTCGGAACTAAACAAAACATAAATACACTAGACATACTATATACTAGTGACCTCTCAAGGCACCAACGAACTCAGGTCTTCATAACCGATAGTAACTGTATTCAATATGGGATTTTAAAAACTACTGTCGACTTACCTGTAAGCCTATTATTGAATGAACACAAAAACATTGTAGGATTTACATTTAACTGTTGAAACTGAATCTGTCGTTTGGAAAAATTACTACTAGCAGTCAAAAATAATAAACACAAACTTATATTTTTAGTTATGCTTTTGTAAAAAATAAATCATAAAATCATAAACATAAAAAAACTTTAGTACATAAAAATACGTTTTTTATTCAAGTTATTTTTGTTATGAAAAATGAATAACTCATTGTCATATTTACTATAGAAATAGTTTCATCATCATCATCATCACCAAGGATGGTTTGCTCCGGTCGCAAACTGTCTAAGAGTCTAGAGCTGGTCACTCCAGCGCTTCCTTGGACGTCCCACACGTCTCCGTCCCTTCGGCTTATAGTTCCATAGTTGTTTGGGGATGCGGCAGTCATCCATTCGGCTAAGATGTTCCCACCAATTCAGCAGATACTACTGGGCAATCCTGTCGAGTATACTTATAATGTTCAGTTCCTAATGTACATCTGTGTTTATTCTATGATCGTGGAGAGTATACCCTGCCACGTGCCTGAGAAATCTCATTTCAGTCGCTTGGATACGACTGACCTGACCTTTCGTTAAAATCTATAGAAATAGTTTGTTTTGCTATTTTCTCCATACGATATAAATTTTATCTGTCTAAATTATCATGGTATAATTTTTGCACCGACTTTTCCAACTCAAAACAGCTGAACTGGAATGTCTAAAGCAATATGTGTGAAGTTAACACGAGAACAGACAGCGACTTTCATAACTTGACATTTCATTGGTTTCTAGAGCTGTTGATTTCTTCACGTACATTTAATATTTTATAAGGTACGGCTAAGTTTTGCAAACGTTTTGCAAGTTTCCGTTGTTGTAACCGTTCCTCTTCATTTACAGCATATATTTTTTAAATTTCAGTTGAAAATCTACCATCTGGAAACCAATTTGAAGTAGTTAAACCTCATGTCCTATCAATCTTTGTTTCTGCAGCCAATAAATTAACTTCTGTTTGCCGAATTTTTTCACAATCTAACGTTAACAGTCTTCAGAACCGACCTGAAGTTACAGTCGGTTCTGGAGAGAATAAAGGAGTACAGGCAGAATTGGAAGTCCGATGTGGAACGCATGGGAGACACGCGTATTCCTAAACAAGCGTTTGAGAATATAGGCCAGTGGGGACGAGAGATCGTGGAAGACCCTAGATAAAAGGTCAGAAACTTTGTGAAGTCGGAACGGGCTATAGCCCAAGCCATGTATGTAGTGTGAAGTCGGAACGGGCTATAGCCCAAGCCATGTATGTAGTGTGAAGTCGGAACGGGCTATAGCCCAAGCCATGTAAGAAGTGTGAAGTCGGAACGGGCTATAGCCCAAGCCATGTACGTAGTGTGAAGTCGGAACGGGCTATAGCCCAAGCCATGTATGTAGTGTGAAGTCGGAACAGGCTATAGTCCAAGCCATGTATGTAGTGTGAAGTCGGAACGGGCTATAGCCCAAGCCATGTATGTAGTGTGAAGTCGGAACGGGCTATAGCCCAAGCCATGTATGTAGTGAAGAAGAAGAAGAAGAAGAAGAAGAAGAAGAAGAAGAAGAAGAAGAAGAAGAAGAAGAAGAAGAAGAAGAAGAAGAAGAAGAAGAAGAAGAAGAAGAAGACTAATGTTAACTGAATTTTTAACATGCTTTATCAGGAACGTATTTTATCATTAAATCGCAATGTTTTATCAGGTGTCTTAAAAAAAATATCGGTTTCTTCGGTCTTAAATACCTGTTTTTCAGAATCATCTCATAAATTGACTCCACGTTCCCTACCAAATTTTCAGACAAAACGACTGAAACACTTGGAGCTTAACCTCAATTTTCATTCGTTCATCTTCAATACGTCCTGGTAAACAGGATGATTCTTTGCCACAGTGATACAATATTTTCTTATTAATTACTACAAATTATGTAATTTTAACCGATATGTACAGTGATATGTCATTGTGAACGATATCATTATAAACGATATTATTTTAAATTATAAAGTATAGTTGGCCAATCACGAAATAGATTTTTGGCCATTATAACCGGTAGTCGTTATATCTGATGTCACTATATCCGATTTATAATGTAATAATTTCTTACCGGATAAGTATTTTACACTTTAAAGTTTACTAAGTTAAAGAGCCCCCAGTTATAATAAATGTTGGGAAAAATCACTTGTATGCTTTCTTAGAAATCAAAACAAAGGGTGATGCCGACATACTGCGAAAGTGCTAACGAAATAAATATTAACAGCAAATAAATAAACGTTTCTGTAATAGAATTTATTTTCCCACGTCCGCGGTGTCACCGTACGATGTAGTACATCGTTTAACCGTCGCGCTCGTTTTAAACATTTAAGTATTGTGTTTTTGTTTCATATTGGATTTTAATATTTTAATTATTTGACAACTGTATCAACGTTAAATGATACACGAACATTTTAAGTTCTGAGGATGGGACAAGTGTCCCGAAACATGTCAAATTTATAGTGAAGACGTTGTTTCAAAAAGCCGCAGACGGTAAGTTGCAATATATTTGATTGAACAACACGTGGCTTGGTACTAAAAAATTTGGGATTTATTCCTTTTAAACATCGTATTCTTGTACGTTCTCACATACGACCAAAAATACCGATATATCGATATACAGAAAAATTAAATACATGTCTACATCTCTAGACAGGAGCAGGAATAACAATATGGGGAAAACCATGAAATAACTATCGATAAAATAGTTTGTGTGTGTGAGTGCGCGCGCGCGCGCGCGTGATAAATATACTGTAGATGGAAAGATGCATAGATAGGGATAAATATTTGAGAAAAAAGTGACAGTCCTATCCCACATATCTTTTGGACATTATAATCATAAACCAAATGATTCTTTTATAAAAAAAATCCATTTTCTGCCTCTGAGCAGCAGCTTCAAAGGACGGCTTTCATTACGAAACATATATTTGTTTAACTAGACGATAATTTAAAAAATAATAAAAAAATATTAACAGAAAATAAAATATAAAAATTATATTTCTTAAGCCCAATGTTTCGATAAACATTCCAATGAACTAGTAGATATGACAATAGACTTAGTAGACAGGCTATATATAATGCTTTAGTAATTGTAACGTAATCATGTTTTCCCTTGAGAACGTGTGTTAAAACTTGTTCAGAATTCATAACAAAGCTAGCTCATCAACTATTGTAAAAAAAACGTCTGGATACCTTGGAAACGTTTTCATACCTTGAAAATCATTTTGCACAAAGCGTTTCCTTGACACATCACCAACCTGTAGTTGGCGTCAACAATATATGCTACACAATTAGGTCATTGTCGTTGTAGTCTCAACGTCCTAAATGACACTGCTCATACGTACAGAGTCAATAAAACGTCAGAGAAGTTTCCTTGGACAATTATGCGCATCGTAAGGTAAAACAGAAAATTAATAGTAGCTTTTAATATAATTAGTAAAATAGTTTTACCTTTTTCTTGTCCGTCTGGTGGCCTTTTCTCTATATTTAATTCTACGCGTTTCGGGACATATGCCCCATCATCAGGAATATCAGGAATGCTTTGAGTCGACTATAGCATGTCGTGGTGCGCACCACCGATATCGCGTGTGTCTCAAGTTTGGGGATTTTATGTATATTTTTTATGTTTATATTATATTTATTGTTATGTGTGTAAAATTGTATATAAAGTGTTTTTAATATTTTAATGATCGACGAACTTCACCAAGGGATATTCCTGATGATGGGGCATATGTCCCGAAACGCGTAGAATTAAATATGGAGAAAAGGCCACCAGACGGACAAGAAAAAGGTAAAACTATTTTACTAATTATATACTATAAGTGGCCTGGATACAAAAAAACATGGATCTAAAACTAGTAGCTTTTAACTACACATTCCTGACAGTACTTTGTAGAATTACATTTTTACAGGGAAAACACTATAAAGTTCTCACTAACGTTAGCGTTATCAGACAATGAATGTATACTATTCAAGCTGGAGTAAATATTTCTCTCTCTCTCTCTCTCTCTCTCTCTCTCTCTCTCTTCCTATCTATCTATCTATCAATCTATCTATCTGCCCCCACTCTTTCTCTCTCTTTAAATCGTTCACTGCCTTCCTTAACTCTCTCACAATCATTAAATGTGTTTTCCATACTCATAAATCTCTCTCCTTAATTGTTTTTCGTTTCGAAATGTAGAGTACGTTTTCTTGAAAAAGTCTAAAAGTCTATACTATTAGTAATAATCGACACGTTTTTTACCTGTGACAGATGGAAAGAGGAGAGGTAAATCCTGGAATATGTAATGGAACAGATCTCGCCCGAAAATATCATCGGACTAATGCTCCAGAGCGAACGCCATTGGAATCAAGAGAAGCTACTAATGCAAAAAAAAAGGAGCAGAAAATTATCTTGCTAGGGCCTCTGACAGAATAGCAGAAAACAGGTAACGTGGACCCGCTGAAGGTTTAAAACTGATCAACGTCTACAGGACGAAGAACAAATGGCACCACCTTGAAGTATTGGGAAAGATGAGTAGCTAGGTGGATCCATGCCGTGGGCAAAAGGGTTTGTGGTTTTGGTAGGTGCGAGTCCCGCATACCGTATACCTTCCTGCGACAAACATTAGTTTCCCAGAGTCTCCCTCGCAAAAAAACCTAATAATAATAATAATAGTAATATTTTTTACGAGGAGGAGGGAAATGCCTAAGCATTAGATGCTTCCCGGAGTGCGGGACTTGTACCAACTAAAACCCTACCTCCTTTGTCCTAGCAAGAATCACCGTGGTACTAAGTTTACACAGTGCTAAGTAACGGTGCCGCTATTTCTTTCGTATTCAGGCTTCAAGTTCGTTGAATAACGTTACTATTGAAGCGCTAAGGTGCGGAGGAACCCAGTTTGTTTCTTCTTTCGTAGGACCTTCTCGATGTAAAGTGCCAGTTTAGTTTTCCTGCTATCTTAGCATTTTTCGACGATGTTGCCGGGGTAGTAGATCCTACTATGCCTTCTAGGTGATGTCGCTCTTCTTTCCGTTTGTATGCATCTTCTTTTTCATGTCCACAGTGTGAACAATTTGGTCTTCTTCAAAGAGACAATCTACGCATAAAAAGAAAGTGGAATAAGGCATTCTTGAAATAACGAAAGAAGGAAGACAGAAAATACGAGCCCAGAAAAGAAAGAAGGAGGAAGAAGAAACGGCAAAGATAGTGGATCCTGTGGCCCTGGGGAATTTTAGTAAGGTGGGAACATAGAGTTTTTTTTTAATTTCCTGAAAGTTGTGTTTTTCCTTAACACAAGGAACATTTCCTTAATATTTAGGAACATTTTTCTCCTAAGCTGGTAAAAAAAACAATGAAACTTTGTATTTGTATTTAGGAATATGTAAATGATACTGTGTACCAACATGAAACCATTTGGTTTATAAATAAAAGAAAAAATCTTATAAAACAATCTTATATTAAAAATTGAAATTTTGTTATTAATTTTTGTGTGAATATTATAAGTTTTCGATTCGACAATTTTTGAGATGAGCTCATGATGTTACTACCCAATTTATAAATAAATCTACATACTGTGTGGTAAATATTTGCTTATTTCATTCCAATACTGAGATAAATTTTCCTTAATATTACATGTATTTCTTATGGGAATAGCGTCATTGACGTCTCCCCACGACGCCTTCCTGTCTTCTCCTTTGCATGTACCCTCAAAATGTCCGATGCCAAGACTCTTAAAGCAGCGTGGTACTGTAATTTTCTTTCCAACTATTTCAGTTTATCCACCCAAATTTAATTCGTGCTGTGTTTAGAATACTGCTCGCTTCACTTTCCCTGAGGGTAACTATTACAGTTTTCTGTCCTTTTATATTAGCGATTAATAATAATAATGATAATAATAATGATAATAATAATTATCATTATTATACTTTAATATTAATATATAAATTTAAATAGTTATGAGTAAAGAATGTCTAGAACGACACTCGATATTTAGCCCGGATAACAATAATAGAAATTGTAAACAATCACAATTTTTGGAAGGAAAGTTGGAAGGAAAATAAACAACATACAGAATAAGAGATGCAACAGAAAATAACGAGAGAAAATAAAACCTAATATACCTTAAATGAAACCCTCTGAGTTCAAACTAATAGACAAAAATACAAAACTATAAACATACAAGTTAGTGATAAGACCAATTATGACCTACGATTACAACGCTTGAATGTACATAGCAGCAAAACTAAGTACATGCTAATCAGAAAAGAGAAAGAGTCTGCATAATTTATGGATAGAGGGTAATTCATTCGATGCGGTTAATAAGTTTAGATATCTAAGTAACATGACAGATAATGAAGGGTGCATAAAAGCAAAATAAAAGAAACACAAGTCATTATAGGGAAGAATGATATTGGTGAAATATATTTTTAACTGTAGAGCTTATTATCTTGAAGATAATATTTTTAAATGTGCAACAAAGTAACAATAGCAAACTTAGAAGCCACCCGAAGATGTCAGATATTTCAGTGGGCAATAAGAAGAAAAGTGAATAGATTAACCAGACATCAAGAGTGTCTGATGTAGGAATAAAAAGATGAGTGAGCCGATCTAGTTTACAGACCATGGGGTCTGTGTAACACAAAATTGTCAGGAATATTTCATTTAAAAATAAACTTTGTAGAAAGGGAAAGAATAATACACGGTACATACGTTAATGTGAAGAATGATAGCCTACATGGTAAGGTAATGATATATGGAAAGAAAATGCAGGAAAAAACGAATGAAATATCTTGAGGCGATAGCGCACGAAACAAAAAAAAAATAGAACTGGTAATATATAACAAAAAGGTCAGCACTATATATATTATTCAATAATCAATTGTTAATAGTGAAGATGCGGCGAGAAAAGCAAATACGAAAATGTATGGATTAGTTCTGGTGCTGTACGGAAGACTGGAGGTGTTACTAGAATGGATACGATCTGGTGTGAAACAATTACGCATAGTCGTAAGGCGAGAATTGTGTTGGGAAAAAACGGAGACACAGAGACTGAGATTGTTCGAACATGTCACGTGGTGAGAACGGCAGAGAAGCTTAGCCGAATGGCGTGGACCAGTGAGACAGATATGTAGGCCTACAAGGGAACGACGATTCAACGGGGAAGAAGCGATGAAAGAATCGAGAGATTGGAAAGATGAACAATCGCTCGACACCACAAATGATGACTAAGCGATTCTGTTACTTAATTCTAAACTAATGTATTCGTAACAATGAATGTACAGCTATGTGAGTTAGTGTCAGAAAATCTGCGTGCGTTTCGCTACAGTATACACACTTCGATTTGCTCTTTTGTGCTGTATCACTTTCTTAACTTTAAATACTGCGGTGACTTAGCAAATGAATCACGTACGAGTCACGTGCCTCAACAATGACTCATTTAGTTTTTCCAATTGCAACGTCAAGTATACTCACCGCCGGCGGTGACTAACGTACTTCAACATTTAATAGGGTTGAACCGCTCGCTCGACGTGCATCCATTCCGCCGTCCTGTCTTGTCACAAGGTGATCCACACAGACCGATCTGTCCGTCCGTTACATAAACGCTGCAAACGTAACAACAATCGGTTCTCAGTTACGTAATCGACAGCACCATATGTTATTTTTTTTACTGTCATGCCTTTTTTATAACCAGACCAAATATGTAACGCGAAACAGAGGAATATAATTAATGACCATACGCTTATGATTAATTTTCCCATGTCTAGTCATTCCACATTGAGCTGAGTTGTTATAGATTGAGAAACACGTTAATAAGCACTGTTAAAATCACAAGATAAGTCGGCAACTGTCCCGGAATGCTGCTACAATGGAAAAGCTTTAGAACCCCTGTCGACAGGGTTGATCGCAATTTAAATGTAGACAAAACTGTTAGAAAGAGGAGTTACTTAGTTCGAAACATGCAAGCGATATACACAGGGCCTGACTTAAAAGATTTTAGCGCTGGTACATAATCTTTTTGCCCCCCCCCCCACCACTATTTACCTTCCAACTTCTCAAACAATGAGCATCATGCACGATTTATTCATATATTATAGGCTACTTAACATTTTGGAACGTGTGAGTTGTATAAACAAATTCGTCTTGTTTTCATTTTAATAAAGTAAATTTTTTTTTACATTAGTATGAACACATGGAGATTTTCGGTTTACTGACAATAGTAAGTAACCCGAATAGGTATTACGAAAGTCCCATACTTTATTTAGCCTTTGCATAATTGAAAATAATTTGACATAACTACATAGTTCAAGTAAGTTTCATGTCCATTATTAATTGCTGGAAATTTTTGTTTACTCAAAGCTTATTTTTCTGGCAGTTGCAGTTGCATATCGATTAACTATTTCATTAGAAGAAATGCTTTGCAGATACTCATTTTCAAATAATAAAAGTGACAGCGATTCCTTTACTTTCTTGGCCCAAGGTAGACCTTATATAAGGTTTTTCCCGATTTAGGCCTGAAAACGATCTATCTCCGCGACAATTTGTGAAGAATTCGCCATTCTCAAAAGAATTCGCAAGGCGACTTCAACATTCGGGAATACTGATTCTACACTACATGATTTTAAGAACTTTAGGAGTCTACATGGAGCAGAATGCTTCTTTCCCTTTTGATTTGGTTTCTTAGTTTCGGTTCCTTCAATTTCACAAAATTTACTTTCTTTTAAAAATATTTTAAAGGGACACTCTGCAGGAAACGATTGATACAGTATAAAATACACATTTTCAACAAGTTGCTAGCTTTTTCTTTTATGTCGTAATTTTCCATTTTGCTTATTTATTTATTTTTTACATATAAGTTTTTTACATAATGAGTTTTTTTTAAGTTGCTTTGTTCTCTTAAATTTTTGATCCCCCAAACGTTTGCCCCCTAAGCTACAGCCTACTCAGCCTAATGGTAAATCAGTCTGTGTAATACAGTAGCACCAAGATTGCCATGGAAATGGACGAAGGCATGAAGGATAAGATACACGTCAATATAGGTGTAGCCTGTGTTCAACGCATCGTTTAACGCTTGCCTTGATGAGTTGATTCGTTAGTGAGAGAGTAGGATAAGTCCTGGGCAGGTGATCAATTCGTTCGTTGCCATAAGTAATATAACCGGCAAACAACCAATAACCAGTTGGTCATTCGGGAATCGAAAGACTATGTACATCGAACTGTACACAGATTGAGCGCGCTGTGTTCGTTGTATAACTTGAAGGTTTCAACAAGATAGATGAAGATGTGGCATTTGGAGGGAACGATCACATAAGAAATAATATAAGAAAAATGATAAGATAGTTGAAAATGATTTGCATCATTCAGTATCTAGGAATTTTGTCAGTTTCAGGTCAATTATGAGAGAGATCACGATGTTAATAAAAAAAGGAAATACGATAGACCTCAAACCCTCGCAGGAACAACTGGGAAGAATTTTTAAGGGGAAAACAAAGAGATGCCCAAATACAACTGTAAAAAGTTACAGCGATTGTGGCGGTTAGTTTTTGGTACGGAAACATGTGTACTTGCAGCTGAGAAGCGTAACTGAACCTTTCTTCTTGGGATGATGCAATTACAGAGTGATCCAGAGAGGACAGAGTGAATAATTAAAATATAAGGAATGAATCAAAAATGTGGTCGGTGATGTGATAGAGTTAATAGAGTGGAAAGTGCAATATTGAGGAATGGAAGGAAGAAGGTTGCCCAGAGATGTTTAGCTAACAGACTCCGAGATAGGAGAGTCGTCGGTAGGACTTGGAAGCGTTTGGGAAGGAGGCGTCCTATGGAACACAGAAACATGATTATAGACTAATCTAATCCTGGAAGACGGAAGAAGAAGAAGCTATGAAAAACAGAAAATTGATAATATCATTTTTCAACATAGTCGCTTTTCTTGTTACCACTTTGAACAAGCTTCTTTATGCCATCATAATATAACATTTCTGGATGAACGGCTAATTTGGGAACCATCTTAAACACAAATTTAGGAAAGCGATGTTTAGCTGATTCCGTAGGCAGAACCACCGGTGTGTGACGGGGTGATCCGAGGTGTAGGAAAAACGGGTAACTGAAAGAATCGTACACAGAACCGGACGTAGTAAAAGAAACTAAGTGAATTAGACAGGCAGAACAGGTTTTTAGAAGAGAGAGAGAGAGAGAGAGAGAGAGAGAGAGAGAGAGAGAGAGAGAGAGAGAGAGAGAGAGAGAGTTGAGTTTGATGGAAGTGCCTGGAGGAGAGCCTGAGGGAAGAAGGTTACTGTGAAGGCTTAGAATAACATCACAGGCCAGTTGGGCAAGGATACGCCAACCGTGGGGGCGAATAATAATTATGCGGAGAACAGACTGATCTGATGAAGGATGAAGCATCCTTGGCGATGCCAAAACCGTCTGAAGTGTGTGTGTGTGTGTGTGGGGGGGGGGGTGAAGAAAGTAAGTAATATTTGTTTAATGTTACCCTGCTAATTGTTTTAGCAATCGCTTGTTATTTTCACAGTTTACAAAAGCGTACTAATATGCAGTATGTAGTCTTTACAATCACTATATATTGAATACGCGTTTACGATGCTGCTGTGCTTTTTACATATTTACACTTGCTATTCTTACAGTCCGCTACAACTTTCCTGATTGTCGCCTTATCTTATACATGTTTCTTATCTCTTGCGCAATCATAGATGCCACTCTCATCTATGGTTTATCTTATGGTTTCTATTCAACCTGCCTCTCTGTTTCTCATTTCCTACATTTCCTTGTCGACATCTTGGTCTAGTTCAGAGATGGTAGAGAATGAGCGTAAATAAAATAAAATGAGCGTAAATAATTCAGCTCTGACCGTCTTGCAGAACTTTAATTGTTCAGATTCGTTTTCATCTCTCTAAAAACACAAAAATTGCATTAAATTTATTTTATAAATTTAATGTTAAATCGCCTAGAATTACAGTTAATTCTGTAACACTTCAGTGTTTTTTCTGAAGGCATACATTATACAGGCTAAGACATCTTCTGGAAGAAGAAAAAGTTATTTGAAGTACCAAAATTCAAGCATTTGGGGTCAGAACTGATGGATGGAAGAACGGTTGATGAATTAAGAAAAGTTGACGGCTGCAAGAAAAGTTTTTAAGACGTTAAAAATAATGTTAATAAAATTAACGTCATTTTTGTTAATTATTATTATTATAATTATCCTTCGGAAAAAAGTTATTAAAGAGACCAGTGTGTTGATATTCAATTAATCGGTGGTGCCAGTTATGACATATGCATACGTGTTATGTCTTCATGAAAAAATAAAGGAATAAAATCGATCCCATAATAATTAATATTTTTATCATTTGAAAATTGATACATTAAAAATTTATAATTTATGGCAAAAACTAAAAGTAGAGGCAGAAAATAATATAATAGAAGAGGGACGCTTTAAATGGTATGGAAACTTGAAAATAATGTTAGGGAACGTGCAAACATAAGGTCATTATACAGGTGACATATAATGCAAACATACACAGGTGACAAAAAGGTCATTAGTTAGGACGAGTAAAACATGTCAAGAGAAGTTATGAAGTGTAACGTTGAAATGAGGAGTGGAATTAGTAGACAGATAGAAACGAAGATAAAATGGAGATAAATATAGAAGAGAGCGATTCTGGAGCAACTAAATTTCCACCCATAGTCTTACATCCTTAACGGAAAAGTAATCGTAAGGATTAAGTAAGTAACCCTCTTTCACACTAAACAGTACAAAATATTTTAACTGTGTAAGCAAAGAGAAATTGAAATGAAGGAAACATATGTTTACAGAAAACAATCAAGAACAGAAAATCGTATAAAGCTGCAGAGCCACGCTACTTCATGTTAATTTTCCACGTTACTGGTGAGATTCCGTCGACTATGTACGTCAGGATACTGCGGTGCCCGACGTACCTGCCGAGCTGTTATCCGTCACGCCTAAACAACTACCGGCCTTGAATGTCGTCGGTTTCCGCAAGCAAGCTAGAGTAAGGCAGGTCAGCAATAAACCGTGTTCTCTCATAACTATTTTTTTTTTTTTAATTTAGTGGTCGTTACTAATTACTAAGAATATAGAGCGTAGTGGTGTCAATTATCCGAATGTTAAATATCCAAACCTGTTGGATGAAAAACATATTGAATGTAATTTTCAAATAATAATACTAAGCAGGATAAAATAATTGTTCTGCCTTGTTGAACTCTCTCTCTCTCTCTCTCTCTCTCTCTCTCTCTCTCTCTCTCTCTCTCTCTATTTATGGACCTAAGCATTCAAAGAATTTCAACGAAACCGAAACATCGAAGCATGATAATCTTTTTAGGCTTTTGAAACGTATAATGTGGATTACGTTTGGTGTGTAACGAGCAAAAAAATTTAAAATTTCTTAAATTTTCACCTCGACGGAGTGCGTTCACACGAGGCGGTGTCAACGACTTATAGTTGACGCAATAAATAAAGCGTAATGAGAAGATGTCAGAGTAGCGTCGCTAGCTTGACAATAGAAAGACGTTAAGCTCAAACTAACTATAGAAATTGGTGGTACAAGATGACAGGGAAAGTTTAGTTCAAAATTATTGCTATCTACTGCTGTAACAATTGGGCGAGGACATTCACACTCGTACTGAGAATCGTGGCAGATGTTTGACCATGTTACGTCAGTATACGATAAACGACAATAAGAGTGTAACTACACGTTACAATGGAACGGATGCACTGCACTTTAAGAAACAATACGAGGGCTAAGATCGGACAAAAACTAAAATCATGTTACGCAGCTGGAGTTATCGTCTAAGTGACAAACAGAATTTACGAGTGGAAAGTTGGGGTGACTTCACCAGCCAGCAGATGTTCAAAATTATTAGTAGCCACAAAAGAAGGGGTATAACATAGAACAATACGTCAGTTGGACCGAAAGTACAGATAATGGCAATCTAGAGAAACACTGAGTTTACTTCAGACAATAGGTTGAAGGACAAGCTTCTAATAGCCATAGTTTCTACGAAACGGGTCAACGTTCGTCAGAGCAAAATCGGGGGAGGCCTAAGAACCTATCAGAAGCCATAGGCCAGAGACAAAACTAAGAGAGAGGAGTGTTTCCATAGCAACAGGAACGAAAAACCTATCGGAAGAACTATGACGTAGGATCTTGACATAGTGGGACAAAATATTCCAAGAAAACTCAAAACTGACCAATCACGAAATGAAGTAGGCGTGAGCAGCGCCAGAGACAAAATTTTGAGAAGGGACGAGTTAATAAAACTATCTGTCCAAGACGGGGAAGCCAGTTATTATACTCGAATTTTAAAACAGTTTATTTCAATCGGACGGGAGAGTCTTTACTAAAATTCGGAAGAGTCTCATCTTAACCGTTAACAGTTATTAAGTTTTACTCAAATCGACAACCAGTTTACTTTGAGTAAGAAGCGTGTCTTCAGTCGTATATCAAATTTTCAAGTAATACACTTTAAGTTCGAGAGACAGTGTTACGCAATTTTCAGACAGTTTATTCTAATTGTTCGAAGTGAAATCCGAAGTGCGACGTAACGAACTTAGATAAGAATTATTCAAAGTGAACAATCAGATCGTTACACGAACAGCTATCACCACACAAATAATATACTAAACAGTTGAACTTAACATAGTGTTACTACACCTTATTAACACCATAATGAATGTGAAACATTAAACAAAGTATTAGATCCCATGAACATTTGATAAAGCAGCGATAAGTGGAACTAGACATGTACATTAACGTTAAAAGAAACACACAACATACATCGTAAGATGAAGTATATAATTGAACATTAAACATCAATTATTCACATAAATCAACACCAACGCGAGTGATCGGAAGGGTGAGTTAAGTGATTGTGATACAACAGCATTCAACGAAATGTGTCTCCATGCCATCACTGGAACTCGACTGCACCAACGCTTAATGGATATTTCATAAATCAAGTAACCAATATCTTAATCATTACTACTTAGTTACTTCTACTGACCTGATTCTTTCAAAGAATTCATCCCTGAGAAAATTATTAATAAATGCAATGAATAGATCAGAAATTAAAACATAATTACTAAATATATCAACAAAAGCTTATCTGGGATTGATGAACGCAGTAATAAGTAGAATATGAATTGTTATATTATTTGATTTATATATGCATGTATGTTTTTCTTTGTTTCAGCATCTATTAAAACATGAATTTGTTATTATAAAATATGTATGTATTTCAGGTACAGCGACGTATCATATGTACGATTATAATTATTGTGAATGACAAATAAACTAGTAATTTAAGTTGATCATATATATGCGTTCATTATTATCTAGTACAACCCAGATATTAACTTAAAATTTGAAAGAAATATAAAGTAGAATTTTAAGAGTTTCTTTTGCTCAAGTAAAGTAAATGAATTGACATCACTAATTTAGTAAATAATATCAAGTATGTGTTTTATGAATAATCGGAATAGTTATACATTGTGTTAAATGGCTGCATAACGCGCGGCATGAAAGTAATCAATTAATGCAAGTAACTACATATTATCTATTGCAAATAAATGTAATACAATATCAAAATATTTATTATAAATCAATTATATTGATTTGATAACATCATAATTTATATATTATATAAATGGCGTCCAACTTCGGAGCTAGATATATGTGAAAGATCGATAAATTTATATATTTAATAGTTAACCCATTTATGCAATTAACACGCATAAATATCTATTATATAAATGGCGCCCATCCGCACGGCATAATACGTAGGTAACAAAGATAGTTAAAACGTATAGCTTTGGCAAAGAACAGGCAGTAGAAGAAGTAGATAAAGTAGCGTTATAGAATTAGAAGTAAGATAAGCATTAGTGTTATAAGTCAGTTTGAATGATTACGCGTAGGAAGGCAAAAATGGCGAGCAATTCCGATAGCGTAGAATTCGACGTTAATAACCAGTTAGGTACGGTAAATACAGAAGATAATACCACACCTAGCGAACCAAGTAGCGTTGTAGAGAATCCAGAAGATAGGGCGCGAGGACAGACATCAAAACCAGAAGATATAAGTCTACGAACGTTGATGGATTTTATCCGACAGAGTAATCAATTAACCAATGAGAAATTAGATAAGCAGAAAGAAGAACACAGTAGATTAATTAGCGAGAAACTAGAAGAAAGTAACAAATTAATTAGTGAAAAACTAGAGAAACAAGAAGAAAACAGTAGATTAATTAATGAAAAGCTCGACCAGCATAAGGAAGAGATTAAACGTCAGACAGCGGAACAAATTATGCAAATAAGATCCGAGATACGTGAATACCAGCAGACCTGGGAAAGAAAGGTCGACGAACTACAGAAGAAACAAGATGATATCGTGAGAAACTTGAGAGAGGAAGCAAACAAGAAGTACGAAGAAATACAAGAAACACGAGAGAATGATCGTCAAGAATGGATGGTAGCGATACACACTACCCAAACGACCGTTAAAAAGATTAACAATAAATTCGATGCTCACGTAAAGGATTCCAATAAGAAACACGAAGAACTCAAGGCCGAGATACAAGACACCATACGGCAGAAACAACAGGAGCAAGACGGAACTAACAACAACATTATACAGAAGTTGGAAGAAGTTGATGGTAGACAACGTTCAACAGAACAGAAGTTGGACGAGACTACAAAAGAAAAGACGACGCGGATCGAAGAGTTAAAAGGACATTTGACTAAAGTAAGAGAAAACCAGGAGAGACTGCAGAGACAGCTAATGGAAGGTGAGTGTGGTATATTAAACCGAATTAATGGACCTAACCACAATGACCTTAAATATAATGGTACGGACAGATTCCCTATGGAATTCCTTAAGGAGTTGTCTGAAATACAAGAGTTATACTACCCCACTGACAATATCAAGTGGATAGGTAGACATTTGGAATTAGACGCAGGAATTTGGTGGCGGGTTATACGTAACCAAATATCAAATTTTGAAGAATTCAAGGAAGCGTTCTCACAGAAATATTGGGGACAAGAACGACAAGATAGTATACGGGATCATTTGGAGTATGGTAGGTTTGATTGGCGTGGACCGATTACTGCAATTCAGTATATTGAACGTATATTGCTGGAAAGTAGGCAGTTAACACCTACTCTGACTGATAATCAACTTATACGTAAGATATCTCGTCACTTTGGGCGCGAGATTCAGCTCGCAGTGGTCACGAGAGGAATTGTGACAATTCCAAATTTCGAATCTCTAATCATAGAATATACACAGATACAACCAAGAAATAATAGGGAGTCAAACTATGCGACAGCGAATGAGGGAAGGAATTCCTACAAGGAAAGTGAAAGCGGTTTGAACAAAGCAAGTCATGCACAGAAGAAAGCCTGGGTTGACAGACCAGCTGTAAATACACAACAACAGCGTAATGCGGACCGACGCGCGGTCAACACAATGGAGTTCACAAAAACAGCGGCCGGTACATCGGGCACTGAACCCAAGAGGGTCCGTCAACAAGAAGAAGAAAAAAAAATCCCTTTACTCATTAACGGAGATAGCCGATAAAACGAATGACTACCAGACCAACATAATTCTACCAGATTTACGAAGCGATTTATTATGTAATGACGACGAGGAGATTACCCAACGAATGATAAAGTGTCCACAGATAAATATAAAGTTTAATAATAGTGTTTCTGTACAAGCGTTGCTTGACACTGGATCCGTTGTTGCCGGATTGTCCGAATCGTGGTTTAATCAAAACAAACATGACATAAAACCTTATGAAATATTACCGATGACTAACACTTTAATAGTTAGCGCGGTTGGTAATAAGTCAAAGTTAATAAGAAAACAAATATTATGCGATATTTATATCGAAGGAATTAAATATGAATGTGTTTTTCTCATCATACCGGATTTAATAAAACCTTGTATATTAGGAATCAATTTTCTTCAAGAAACAGGATGTCTCATTGACATGGGAAGAAGGATCGTCGAGTTAAGAAGAGAGGCTGACGAAGCGACATGCACGGTGCCAATGATGCATATAGAAGTGGTGGAAGAAGAAGAAGAAGAAGAAGAGATCATAAGGAACATTGATAAGAAAGTAGAGAGTATTGACTGCCGAGATAAAGGGGCGTTGGAAAGATTAAGGGAGATTCTGGTAAGGAATAGAAGTTTATTCAGAGAGTGCCCCGGAAGGATCGATGGGTACGTTCACGAGTTCCAAGTCACCGACCGGACACCGTACTTCCAGAGAGGATGGCCTGTCCCATTAGCATATAAAGGGAAGGTAGATGATGAGATTAAAAGAATGCTACGGTATGGGGTTATTGAGCGATGCAACAGCGCAGATATCAACCCACTTGTTACTGTAATTAAGAAGGACGGTAGAGTACGATTGTGTTTGGATGCGAGGAAGGTGAACAGCGTGACTATCCCGGACTACGAGGGTGCTCCACCGATAAACGACATTCTGGCGAGATGTTGTGAGATGAAATATTTATCTACCGTAGACTTAACTAGCAGTTTCTGGCAAGTACCACTGAAGCCGGAGTGCCGGAACTTCACCGCTTTTATGTACGAAGGCAGATGTTATCGTTTTACAGTTACGCCGTTTGGACTGAGTACCAGTTCTGCTGCACTAACCAGGGGATTGGACACAGTATTGGAAGATAAGGTTAAAGAAAATACCATTATTTATGTCGACGATTGCCTATGTTATTCAGGAGATTTAGAGACGCATTTATTACACTTAGATTTATTATTATCCAACTTAAGAAGAGCGAATTTAACCATCAATTTGGAGAAGTCGCAATTCTTTAGGCAAGAAATCGCGTACCTTGGATATCGATTGACTACGCAAGGGATACGAGCAACGGACGAAAAGATTGATGCCATTATGAAGTTCCCAACACCTCGGAACCAAAAGCAATTAAAAGGTTTCTTGGGTTTGACAAATTTCTACAACCGTTTTACAGATAAATACGCTGAAACCACCAAACCATTACTTGAATTATTACGGAAAGGACAGAAATTTGCCTGGACACAGGAATTAAATGAATGCTTTCAACAAGTTAAAAGGTTATTCGTAGAAACAGTCATCTTGAAGTTTCCTCGGATAAACCAAAGATACTATATGCAGTGCGACGCCAGCAACTTCGCATATGGCGGGCAACTATATCAACTAGATGAGGAAGGAAGAATTGGAGTCATAGCTTTTACCAGCAAGACATTCAAGGGCGCAGAAAGAAATTATTACACCACGGAGAAGGAGCTCTTGAGTATCGTACGATGTCTTGAGAAATTCCGTATATACATATTAGGGCAACCTTTAACCATTATTACAGATAATAAGGCACTGACTTTCATGAATAAATGTCATTTAAACAACTCGCGAATTACACGCTGGATCTTAAGCATCCAAGAGTACAAATTCGACATTGTCCATTGTAAGGGCAAGGACAATATTACTGCTGATCTTCTAAGCAGAAACCCAGAAGATGCCACGTTAGAAGAAATTAGCGACAATATGTCCGAATACTTAATTAATCACCTGACAATCAAGATGGATAAAAGGGTAAGCAAGATCATTATGGATATTGGAAAGTATCAGTTTAAAGATACTAAGCTTAAAACTATTATTGATAAGATTAAGGAAAAGTGTTTAGATAAGGAATTAAATAAATTTTATAGATACGTCGATGAGAAATTATATAGATTACGTAAACGGGAATGGAAACTGTACATACCGAACAGCGTATCCGGCGAAGTAATTGCTGAAATACACCGTATGTATGGACATCCTGGAGCTAATAAATGTATAAAATTATTACAGGAACATTTTACCATAGACGGTATGTTGAAAAGAGTGAAAAATTACGTACGCACCTGCGACACTTGTCAAAGGAGAAAGGACTCAGGCAACAAAAACTTGTTCGGGGGAACGAAAGCCATTATACCGTTAAGCAAGGGTGACCTAATGAGCGCTGATTATTACGGGCCACTACCTGTTTCGTCCGCTGGAGTGAGGTATTTGTTTGTCATGATAGACAACTTTACGAAATACGTGCGACTATTTACACTTCGTAGGGCAACGACCGCAGCCACATTAAGAAGAATACACCAATATTGTAAAGAGCTAGGATCTCCTAGAATAATTATCACAGACAACGGAACGCAATTTACCTCTAAAAAATGGTTAGAAGGGTTAAACGAATTAAATATTCAACCAAGATTTACCGCGATAAGAAATCCATGTGCGAATCTGGCTGAAAGAGTCAACAGACAACTTGGAAATTTATTTAGGATTTTGTCGGTGACCAACACACAAAGTGGTCGCGTTACGTACCAATCATAGAGAGTTGCATTAACGAGACGTACCACGAGACTATAGAAGTAACACCCTATGAGGCACAGCTCGGGAAAAAACCTACCAGAGTTTGGGAAAAATACCTAAACAAGGACATACTTCTAGTCAAAGGAGGTGACCATAACCAAATATTCATCAAAATGAAAGAAAAGAGGGAAAAACAAGCGAAGTTGTGTAATGAAACCAAGACCATTACAAAATTCAAAATTGGTGAGAAGGTATTAATCAGAACCTATTATCAATCGGACGCGATTCAGAAAAGGATTGAAAAATTTTGCGAACTGTACTGCGGACCATACAAAGTACACCGAATTCTCGGAGAAGCTACATACCTACTCGTCGATTGCGATGACGAAAGCAAAATCCGTGGGAAGTTCAATGCCAGACAGATGAAAAAATATCATGAACCAGAAAATTGAAGATGAAGGAAAAGGAGGAAATTGAAGAATATACCATAATAAGTTAGCTGATGGTGATGAGTCATCTGCGTTAGGGTAATTGACGCGCTCATCTCATTCAAGCTGGCTTAACCAAGAAATTATGTACTCTAAATGTCAAACATAACATAAGAGTTTACTTAATTAATTAATCACTAATTAAATGTTAGATATTAAGGGTGATTTAACGTTTTGTGTGACATTTTATAAAATATTCTAGTGAATACAAGGGACATTTTAGTTATTATTACTTGATTCACCTAGTAATAGATTATTAGGACAAGGTGAAAAAATATAGGACACTTAAAATCAAATGAGTGATATTATTCAAAGAACTATATCATAAATGAACTCTGTTAAAGTGAATGTATATATATGATAGACTAGGATTGTAAATGATGCTAGAATGATGTAGATAACTCATTAACAAAATGTATTACGTGTATGTATGAATTATCAAAATAATTACAACTAACGTAGCGAATAGGTTAATTACCAATCTAATTTTGAATAATATTTTAAGGACTAAATGTTAGTAGGACTATCAGTATTGCACAAAATGTATATGTATAGGAGATTTCTCTGATTCTATGTAAAACGTTACGTTAAACAGATTGATTATTTGATAATAGATTGCGAGAATAATATTTTAGAAAGTAAAAGGATTATTCAATTAATTAAATTAATTAATTGCTCATTGAATTTATGATTTGTCTTGTAATTAGGGAGATAAGGTATTTATATGCAAATACGATAATGTGAAATGCGTTCAGCCATCCCAAATAGCTAGCAATAAATTCAGAGACCCAATTAAAACTAAAAGGGGGTACACCAATTGTAATATAAGTCTTTAAAAGTAGGTCATCATGTAATATCCTTTCCTGAGGAAGAGGAACATAGCGAGGCGACGTACAGGGCGCAGAATTTGGATTTGAATTGTTCCCTGAGATCACATCGTCAAATCAAAATTGAGGACACTGTAACGAGCAAAAAAATTTAAAATTTCTTAAATTTTCACCTCGACGGAGTGCGTTCACACGAGGCGGTGTCAACGACTTATAGTTGACGCAATAAATAAAGCGTAATGAGAAGATGTCAGAGTAGCGTCGCTAGCTTGACAATAGAAAGACGTTAAGCTCAAACTAACTATAGAAATTGGTGGTACAAGATGACAGGGAAAGTTTAGTTCAAAATTATTGCTATCTACTGCTGTAACAATTGGGCGAGGACATTCACACTCGTACTGAGAATCGTGGCAGATGTTTGACCATGTTACGTCAGTATACGATAAACGACAATAAGAGTGTAACTACACGTTACAATGGAACGGATGCACTGCACTTTAAGAAACAATACGAGGGCTAAGATCGGACAAAAACTAAAATCATGTTACGCAGCTGGAGTTATCGTCTAAGTGACAAACAGAATTTACGAGTGGAAAGTTGGGGTGACTTCACCAGCCAGCAGATGTTCAAAATTATTAGTAGCCACAAAAGAAGGGGTATAACATAGAACAATACGTCAGTTGGACCGAAAGTACAGATAATGGCAATCTAGAGAAACACTGAGTTTACTTCAGACAATAGGTTGAAGGACAAGCTTCTAATAGCCATAGTTTCTACGAAACGGGTCAACGTTCGTCAGAGCAAAATCGGGGGAGGCCTAAGAACCTATCAGAAGCCATAGGCCAGAGACAAAACTAAGAGAGAGGAGTGTTTCCATATCAACAGGAACGAAAAACCTATCGGAAGAACTATGACGTAGGATCTTGACATAGTGGGACAAAATATTCCAAGAAAACTCAAAACTGACCAATCACGAAATGAAGTAGGCGTGAGCAGCGCCAGAGACAAAATTTTGAGAAGGGACGAGTTAATAAAACTATCTGTCCAAGACGGGGAAGCCAGTTATTATACTCGAATTTTAAAACAGTTTATTTCAATCGGACGGGAGAGTCTTTACTAAAATTCGGAAGAGTCTCATCTTAACCGTTAACAGTTATTAAGTTTTACTCAAATCGACAACCAGTTTACTTTGAGTAAGAAGCGTGTCTTCAGTCGTATATCAAATTTTCAAGTAATACACTTTAAGTTCGAGAGACAGTGTTACGCAATTTTCAGACAGTTTATTCTAATTGTTCGGAAGTGAAATCCGAAGTGCGACGTAACGAACTTAGATAAGAATTATTCAAAGTGAACAATCAGATCGTTACACGAACAGCTATCACCACACAAATAATATACTAAACAGTTGAACTTAACATAGTGTTACTACACCTTATTAACACCATAATGAATGTGAAACATTAAACAAAGTATTAGATCCCATGAACATTTGATAAAGCAGCGATAAGTGGAACTAGACATGTACATTAACGTTAAAAGAAACACACAACATACATCGTAAGATGAAGTATATAATTGAACATTAAACATCAATTATTCACATAAATCAACACCAACGCGAGTGATCGGAAGAGTGAGTTAAGTGATTGTGATACAACAGCATTCAACGAAATGTGTCTCCATGCCATCACTGGAATTCGACTGCACCAACGCTTAATGGATATTTCATAAATCAAGTAACCAATATCTTAATCATTACTACTTAGTTACTTCTACTGACCTGATTCTTTCAAAGAATTCATCCCTGAGAAAATTATTAATAAATGCAATGAATAGATCAGAAATTAAAACATAATTACTAAATATATCAACAAAAGCTTATCTGGGATTGATGAACGCAGTAATAAGTAGAATATGAATTGTTATATTATTTGATTTATATATGTATGTATGTTTTTCTTTGTTTCAGCATCTATTAAAACATGAATTTGTTATTATAAAATATGTATGTATTTCAGGTACAGCGACGTATCATATGTACGATTATAATTATTGTGAATGACAAATAAACTAGTAATTTAAGTTGATCATATATATGCGTTCATTATTATCTAGTACAACCCAGATATTAACTTAAAATTTGAAAGAAATATAAAGTAGAATTTTAAGAGTTTCTTTTGCTCAAGTAAAGTAAATGAATTGACAACACTAATTTAGTAAATAATATCAAGTATGTGTTTTATGAATAATCGGAATAGTTATACATTGTGTTAAATGGCTGCATAACGCGCGGCATGAAAGTAATCAATTAACGCAAGTAACTACATATTATCTATTGCAAATAAATGTAATACAATATCAAAATATTTATTATAAATCAATTATATTGATTCGATATCATCATAATTTATATATTATATAAATGGCGTCCAACTTCGGAGCTAGATACATGTGAAAGATCGATAAATTTATATATTTAATAGTTAACCCATTTATGCAATTAACACGCATAAATATCTATTATAGGTGGATTACGTAAATCATTTCCAAACCACAGACGATCACAAACAGAGCATGTAAAATCAAATTTATTCTCACTAAAAAACGTTTGCTAAACTCGATGTCAGCAGCGATTATTTCTGTCTTGATGCGTTTACATATCAAATTTATAGACTATGGGGAATCGAGAGTGTGGAAGCGTCACGTTTTTCAATGACGTTTTTGTGGAATGACCCCCACCCTAAAAACATTATCATATTAAAAATTCGTAAATAAGAAAATATTATTGTTGCGTATCTTATGGCCAAAGCTTTCTGACTTTCTTTCTCTGATAATCTCTTTAATTAACGTATTTCAGCTCATAATACTGAAAAGGAAAATTACAATATTTAATAATCGATATTTTGTTTCTGAAATACAGTAGAGAAAGTGCGCCAAAACCGACATAGGCCCCAAGACCGACATATATATGTTTCTTATTTGTTTGATGCTGCAATGTTGCAGAAACGGCTGTAATGTATTCTTAGTATTTCCATGAATGTGTGTAAATAGTAGTATTCGTATTTAGTGGGATGTAGTTGATGCAATGTGTGTATACTTGGTTCATAAATTATACAACTTTAGGTAGTTTCTAAGTAGCGCTTAGTTATATTTACTGAACTGGTGAGTAATTTTCTCTTGTAAATATATTTACTCATAAGTAAGTTATGTAACGATTCGAAATAGTAGGCCTATTTGTTTTGTTTATCGTGTTTCTTATGCTGCGGTTAAACAACAAATGTTTTGGGGTTCCATGTTTGATTTTGTGGTTGCCAGAGCCGACGCTATCTTTGTATTTAAAAATTATTAGCCTACAGCTAATTCTCTGAAAGTCCCAGGCCGACATTATAATTAGAATGACTCCTGTAATGTTGAGATGTACATGCCTCCAGCAAAGGATAAAATTAGTACATTGCTGACTGCTAATATGGCTTTAGCTACACAACGTTGGTGTGGTTTTGTGGACCTAAAGTAATCACATCAAGATGTAAGTATGTAAAATGTAGAAGGCTAGACTTTGAAAGCGTGAATTCTGAAAGCAACGAAACAATGTTTCCGGAAATTCTAAAAGAAGCTCCGAATGACGACAGGTTTTCCGAAGATACTGACAACCGTAATCTGTTGCCTCTACGTTTGATGATAAATCTGATGATGCAGAGACCGGATGTTTTCCTATGAAGGTCTCATTCTTAAAATCATAGTGACGACCTCATAGTGTTATGCGCAACCACTGACCAACAATGTACAGTATGTGCAAGTGCAAATAATGATGTTTAGCATCATTTGATTTCTGGAGGTGTTAACATTTTATTCTGATAATATGATTTAGAAAGTTATAAAGATGTTTAAAATTAATTCTGTACTAAATTTTTTTATATAAGCTCTGTAAATAAAATTAATAAAATCTACATGTTACTTTGTATTTCGATTTTCCTTTAACTTTGTTAAACCAAAATTATGTCTCGGTTTTGGAACAGCAGTCGTTTTGCAAGCACAGCAGTTTGATTAATTTTTATAAAAATTTCAGGTCTGGAAAGTCTAAGCCTCTGATGAATATTTTTTAATTTAGGTAATTACTAAACATCAAATTTAGTACATATTCAAGTAATAACAATTTTGACTTCCACTGCACTTAACATATTGTGTTCTTGAATAACCAGACACCCCAAAGTCGAACAAAACACCCTAAGTAATACGTGATCCTTAAGTTCTAGCGCTAGAAAAAAAACACTTTCAGGTCTTGACCACAACGACTCTTTCAACATGACATACCAAAGACTTTCTGCACACAACACCGAGTAGTCAGTAGACAGTACGTGGTAAACAACCTGAGAAAACTACAGTACACACACGCGCGCGCGCGCGCGAACATAAGTTACATAATACACAACTTCATTAAAAGTAATAAAAATTATTCCATTTTAACTGGCTGTTTCCAATGTGCTAGTAATAAACAAATAAGTTGTTTTCACCCGTTTACTTTGAATGACAAATGTTACTCTCAACGACATGGTGTTGATCTGAGAAATAAATCTGTTCCATTAATAAATCGTGACAAAAATATTGTTTCATAAGCACAAATAATTAATGCAAATGTTGTTACTGCTGCAAAGCCGTCTCAGTGGTGTGACCTCCGATACTTCCCACGAGCTTATTTCTAACAACGTATACGTTTTAATGCACCGAGTTTTTATTACTACCTCTGCTGAATAAAATACACGTTTCTTCTAATTCATTTATAAACGGTATTATTAAGTTAACCACAGTGCAGTTCGAAGGACAGCATATTTAAGCAACGGGTTTGTTTTCGTTTTCAGGTTGTGTTCGCTTGTGTGAAAATCAGAAGAGTCATCATTAATGCAAATTATGTCATCGTTGCTAATTTTTTAAGCTACAGTACTTTCTTATCAACAATATCTAAAAATTCTACAAATGGCCCAAAAACTGTATTTTAACAATTAAATGGAGCTGCAGAATTACTTTATTAAAATTATCTTTTTTCTAGAACACAGATGTCCATTTTAACGGTCTTCAGTTTTTAAAAAAATTCACAGTGAAATCAAAAGCAAGTCGTCAGAGCGGAAAACGCAATTGACTTTGATAACTGGTTCTGTCATGTGACTTGTAACAACCAAGAATTAAAAATTTTTAAATCATGATCGAAAAGACGTTACAAGCAGCCAAGACACCCCAACACGAGCCAGGAGCAATAAATAAGGAAACGGTTTAACGAAGTGTCAACTGAACGTTTGCTAGGACAATACGAATACGCTTCACATAACTTTACAATGGGAAATAAGGTTGGCCTGTGACAGACTCGACTCAACCGAGATTTACAGCCCACAACAAGCAAGACAAAAAGGAAACTATGTCAGTAGCGCTTTACGGAGAAATTGTAACGAGCACACACTGCAAGGTTAATTTGAAGTGTGCCAGCAGTAAGAAAAGGGTGTAGTTGCACAATGGTATTTACCCTGTATGAGAACTGACATCGATATCTAAAGAATGGAATCGAACTTGTGCACAGCGGGGAACGTCTTACTGGCGACAACTGATATTTACGACAGGGAGAAGGGGTGCCGTGTTGGAAACGACGACACGCTGCGTCCAGATAGCTAACGGAAAAGGGTCATGGATAGTGAAACAATAACGAAATACGACACATTGTTCGCGTGAGAACAGCAGCAGGGTTCCGGAGTAAACTTAGACAAAGACTTGATCGACAACCGAGAAATTGCTCTTTTTCCAGGAAAAGGGCATGGAGGCCTTCGACGCAAACTTGTGGGGAGACAAGAGACCCAATCACAACCTAGCATCTACCCAGAGTACAGGTGGAGAGGATCGTCGTCATGATAGCAACGGGAACGACGAATGAGAAGTGGAGGACCAGAGTCTTCCTTAAGGGTAGGGGTTCTCCTGTCCTATCATGTTCGACCAGAGGCGTGTGTTCCAGAAGATTGCATTGTGGTAAACGATGTTTAATAAAAACTGTTTACAGAGCACGCGGGAGGCAGTCTTCATATAATTTTCAATCATATACTTTGAACAGTCTTCACGGAACTTAAATCTTAAATTTTCTAAGTCTTAATACAGTTCGGTTAACATACGTACAGCAGTTGGACTTTGAAACTCTGCTACGCGGTATTTTAATCAGTTAACTTAAACATTTCGATATTGGCGAGTTATCCGGTAACAGTGTATCTACAGTGACTAAATCATGCAATATACGCCAGTGCTTAATAACTCTCGAGTACTTTATCATACTCAGTTACCGCTTATTCAGAATTGAACTAACCGACCGCAGTTTCATCAATAACCGACTCGCAGAACTATTGTTAATGTTTTACCGGACAACGAAATCGTAACGTTGTACAGTGCGAAGCGATACAATACCAATTGGAACAAATGCACCACGTTATCAAAGACACTATACATTAATTTACACAAGAAGTTGAATAATAGACAGTTAGATATATACACCATAGTAAACGATGAACTTAATCACACAACACATGATTTCATAGATTCTAACAGTAACAACCGAATCAACAGAAAAATACACACGGCGCGAGTGAATCTGATCCGCGTGTGTTAAGTGTTAGTGACTTCACAGCTACGCAACTTCATACATATGGACCACCAGCGAGAAGGAGTTACGCCGATGGAAATATCGGATAAATCACTTTACAAGTAATCCTTATGTTAGTCTTATCATAAGAACTCTACTGTCCTGTCTCTTTTCACGAAAACACCCTTGAGTATTTAAATTAAATATGATAAAGTTAAATAACGCTATTCATCTGAGGCAAGAAATGAACGCATTAGTATAAGATTTATAGTTTGACTATTTATGTTTTTATATGTTGATTGTATTATATATGTATGTGTATGTTTTCCAGCAAACAACGTATTGGATTCGTATTGTAATTGGATATATATACATGTGTTCTTTTTATGAATGTATTTACAGGGAATCATCTATATTTATATATTGAAGTCTTTTTACTTAAATGGTGTTAATAAATAAGTGTTTATTTTATTCAGAATATATGCGTTCATTATTGTCAAAGTTACCTCAGAACAAGAAAATAACGTCACTTGAATGATTTATAGTAGATTTGATTAATTCATACAATAATTAGAGTCTCAGTGCAGTAATTATGCTAACATCAATAACTAACGTATCACGTAGCTTCAATCAGCTTGGTATAAGTAGCCTAATTGAGTAATTACACGATCTCAAATTACAAATTAGTATAATTACATAATTGAATAAATTATTGTTTGCATAATTAATTGCACGTTGTAGACTCACACTAGAGTTTTTAGTTTTTATGGTTCACCATAAAGTCAATCATTACAAGCCTGTGATCAATTTAATTCTGTGACCTTATTTTTTTATTTTTATCGGTCACATAGGACCACATGCCAATTTCAATTCTTTACCCTTTGTTGTTTTCTTTTTCTCCAATATTCTTTCATCTTGTCACTGTGTCTCTTCTTCCTGTCTTCAGTCCACTTTGAACCTGCGTTTTTCTCGCTCCTACCCTGGACTCCTTCCATTTTTAACACTTTTGCCCGAAAAACTTCTCTTTCAATTGCATCTTCTGCGTGTATATTATTTTTTCGTAAATCCTTTTGGACTTCTTTAATCCGACTTGATGTTGACTTCTTCCCCCCACAGATATTTGAAGATTTGCTTTGTCAACTTATTGTCGTGCATTCTATATAAGTGTCCAAAAATAATAGTCTTCTTTTTCTCATTTTTTCTGTTATATTTTCTATACTCTGATATATTTCATCATTACTTCTTAATTTCCAACCTTCTGAAGTTTTTTGTGGGCCTAATATTTTCCTAATAATTCGTCTTTCCAATATTTCTAGTTTGTCTAAATTATAATTCAATGCTAGACATTCACTTGCACATAGGCATTCTGGCTTCACTACTGTAATGCCTTACTGTACTGCCTTACTGTACTGCCTTATTTTCGCATTTTTAGATATACACTTTTTATTGTTAATATATTTAGCCCTTTCCATCTTATGAATCCTTTCTTCTATAGCAGATTTTTGTAAACCATTATCTTGAATTATTTCTCCTAGATACTTAAATTTTCGAACCCTCTCTATTCGACCAATATCTGTTACCATGAATTTTGGCGCATTTTTAATGTTCGTGAGAAATTTGTTTTTTTTCTGCAGAAATTCTTAAGCCTGTTCTACTGCCTGTGTCCTCTAAAAAATTAACTTGTGTCACTGCAGATGTAACATGTTCAGAAAGTATAGCAAAGTCATCTGCGAATGCCAAACAGTTTATTTCTGTCCCCTTTTTATTTTTAATACCGTTTAGACCTGTAGTTCCCAACCGGTGGTCCGCGAGAACAACAGAAGTAGTCGGTTGCAGAGACGAACCTAGGAATTCCTTTTCGGGGGGGGGTTCAACTACATATCGTTTTCTTAGAGTATCGTTTTTCTCATATTATAGTGAAACTCGTACCAACAAATTAAAACTAATGGGAGATAATAATAGCTGTAACTCACTAATTAAATAAAATCAAATAAAAACAAACATCAGATAGGCTTCCAGTTTGTCTTGTAAGCCTAATAGGCCTAATACCTTTCTGTGGAATATAAATACTTTAAAGAGAATGTTTAAATTAAGAAAGTGAGGGTTAACAGCATGTATATAAATGCTGTGGATATAAATGTATATAACAGGGTTGTGAATATAAATTGTACAACATGTAAAATAATGTTAAATAATTTTGTTAAAAAATATAATGATTGTCAGTCTTTATCAAAAGGAAAAATAGAAAAAAAGGTAAAAAAAACGAAGAAATAAATATTACCATATATTTACTTTGTTCAATAAGTACAATATTTTATTTATCCTTCTTGATATTTTAAAAAATATGTGGGTTATATATGTTTTTTGTATGTGTAATTTTTTAAAAATCGGAAATATATCTGAGTAAATTTGATCAAGTAATGCGGTTTGTATTCCTACAACGCGAGTACATAGGAACTCTTCGACTCCTAAGTGACTTAATAATCGTCGTATGCTCCATGGCCTGTCTTTTTCGTTGGCCACGGTTACGGCCAACTAGCGGGCAAAACCAAACAGTTCCTTCGTCGCGGAATTAAATAAATCAGCTGACATGGCTCAAGCATAGTGTAAAGCACGTCGTAACATGATCATAAGCCTTTATTTCAAGCTGGTTGTAACCAGCGGAAAATCGTGTCCTCCGCTGTCCGTAGTCTCTTTCAAGTCGACTTCTTTTCATTTTCCACCATTTCTTTCAACACATCTTATATTTATTTTTGAGTATAGGGTCTATTATTGTAGATTATTTAAACTTTTTATTGATCTAAATCGTAATTTTTTAAAATAGACAAAACTTAGAAGTCAATTAATGACATTTAAAAAAAAAACGCAACCAGATGTTTTGCTCGAAACTTTTTTTATTTTTTCGAATTTCGTGGGGAATATATCCCCCATATCGCCCCTAGGTTCGCCCCTGGTCGGTCGGGCTACCAAGATTCAAATATTAAAAAAACGTAGTTACATAGTCTGCCTTACAAATTGCAGAGTAAATAAACTGCACGTACGAGAGTGAAGCAACCGACTGATAAGAAATTAAGAAACGGGCTGAAAGGAAACGACAACGTACAATAAGCTTTGCGCAGTAGTGTCAGACCAGAATGTGTACAGCTGATGAAACAAATGCTAACTAAAATCATATTCATCATAACATTAAAGGTTTCATGGGAGCCATCTTCAGCGAAATTATTTTCCGGGCTGTTGGGCCGTGGTCCTCTTTTGTAAATCCAAACGTTTCGACTACAGCTGCGGCAGTCACCTTCAGTGGGTCTTCTGTTCTGGTCCTCAGGCGACTGAATAATTTTACCAAAGTCATATTTATTAATCACTAGCGAGTACCCGGCATGCGTTGCAATGCCACTCAAAGAAAGAAAGTGTTTATATATATATAATATATAAAGACTTCGTTCGCGTGGTCTTCAATTTAATGCGATAATATATTTAGAACAGAATCTATTCCATTGGGTTGCCATAGTAACCAGATCTAATAAGTTAGTTTTTTAAGACTCCAAAGGACCCCCCAGAGGATCGTATCGAAAAAAAACACCTGTCCTATGTTGGTTCTCACGTTGCGTAAAATATTTATGCCAAGTTTGGTTGAAATCGGTCCAGTGGTTTAGGAGGAGATGTGGAAGACCCCAAAGAACCCCCAAAAGAACCCCATCGAAAAAACACCTATCCTATGTTGGTTCTCCCTTTGCGTAAAATATTTGTGCCAAGTTTGGTTGAAATCGGTCCAGTGGTTTAGGAGGAAATGTGGAAGACCCCAAAGGACCCCCAAAAGGACCCCCGAAGTATCATATCGAAAAAACACATATCCTATGTTGGTTCTCCCGTTGCGTAAAATATTTGTGCCAAGTTTGGTTGAAATCGGTCCAGTGGTTTAGGAGGAAATGTGAAAGACCCCAAAGGACCCCCAAAAGGACCCCCCGAAGGATCGTATCGAAAAAACACATATCCTATGTTGGTTCTCCCGTTGCGTAAAATATTTGTGCCAAGTTTGGTTGAAATCGGTCCAGTGGTTTAGGAGGAGATGTGGAAGACCCCAAAGGACCCCCAAAAGGACCCCCGAAGTATCATATCGAAAAAACACATATCCTATGTTGGTTCTCCCGTTGCGTAAAATATTTGTGCCAAGTTTGGTTGAAATCGGTCCAGTGGTTTAGGAGGAGATGTGGAAGACCCCAAAGAACCCCCAAAAGAACCCCATTGAAAAAACACCTAGCCTATGTTGGTTCTCCCTTTGCGTAAAATATTTGTGCCAAGTTTGGTTGAAATCGGTCCAGTGGTTTAGGAGGAGATGTGAAAGACCCCAAAGGACCCCTAAAAGGACCCCCCGAAGGATCGTATCGAAAAAACACATATCCTATGTTGGTTCTCCCGTTGCGTAAAATATTTGTGCCAAGTTTGGTTGAAATTGGTCCAGTGGTTTAGGAGGAGATGTGGAAGACCCCAAAGGACCCCCAATGGACCCCGTCGAAAAAAACAACTATCCTATGTTAGTTCTCCCGTTGCGTAAAATATTTGTGCCAAGTTTGGTTGAAATCGGTCCAGTGGTTTAGGAGGAGCTGTGGAAGACCCCAAAGGAACCCCCAAAGGACCCCATCGAAAAAACACCTACCCTATGTTGGTTCTCCCGTTGCATAAAATATTTGTGCCAAGTTTGGTTGAAATCGGTCCAGTGGTTTAGGAGGAGATGTGGAAGACCCCAAGAACCTCCCAAAGGGCCCCATTGAAAATAATTCAGAAACCTTCGCGGGCGTGCGCACAACAACTCACCGAAGTTTCATCGCAATCGGATGAATGGTATAAGAACGCATACGGGACAAAGAAAGAAACAAACATTCATTTTTATAGATATAGATAAGTAATGGATGTGATAATGAAAACCTTTGAGGAAAAAACCATTGTTCATCGGTGTTCATTGATGTCAGCTAAGCATTCGATAAAGTTTGGTATCAAGGATTACTGTGAAGGATAACACACAAAAATATCGAGGTTTCAGATGATATGTGGCGTCGTACATAGAATGTTGAGGAAAAGACAAGGTAAGCGACAAGGCTTAAATTTGATAAAACAATGAAAGTGCCTGTTTTACTACATGGACGTGAAACATGGATTCCTACAAAAAAGATTAAAAACCAGATTCAAACTTCGGAAATGAAGTTTCTGAGAAGAACAAAGAGTTGTACGAAAGAGAATCGTTTCCTCAATGAGGGTATTAGAAAAGAGCTACAGGTATTCTCTTCATAAATGATAAAATCCAGGCAAATCACAGGGAATAGTTACAGCATCTGGACAGAATGGAGTATGGACAACTACCTAAGGTTGAGTTTCGGTATAGACCCTTTGGAACAAGAGATGTAGAAAGATCGAGATTGAGATGGAGAGATACTCTGTGAAGACGGAACAGGCAAAGTGCCTACTCCGTGTGTTGCAGAAGAAGAAGAAGATCAAGGATTACTCTATAGACTCAAAACAAAAACTTGTCTGAATCCATGTTCACCATCTTACAGTCATATTTAGAAGTAAGGAATTTCCGTGTACGCCATGAAAATATAACTACTAGATTGTTCCCAATAAGATCAGGAGTTCCCCAAGGAAGTGTTCTAGGCCCAATTGTATATCTTATTTATACAGCAGATCGGCCATCTAGTAACAACGTCATCACTGTTACGTAGTAAGCTGACGACACTGAGATCCTTACTATAAACAAAGACCCATTGGAAACCAATCATTTTACTACACACTTCGCTATATGGCATTAGAAAGTGGGAAAACAATTGAGAATACAATTAAATAAAACTAAGTCAGCACACACCACCTTCACAAAATGCCACAGAACAATACCAACTGTGAGATTAAACAACAAAGCTATACCGGTAGCCGACTCTGTAAAATACTTGGGAATCCACCTAGATAAACAGCTTACTTGTCACAACCACATTTGGATGAAGAGGAAACAACTGGACACCAATGTTTGCAAGCATTATTGGCTCCTGAGCAGAAGTCGTTATGTCAATGAAAAATAAGCTGTTAGTTTACAATACTGTCTTCAAGCCTGTGTGGTACATATGGCTTACAGCTTGGGGAACTGCTTTCAAATCCAAAACCGCTATAATGGCGCCCCCTCGTCGCAAACTCCTTGGCACTTCGCAAGGGTGTGGAGCCTCTCTTGGTATTTTGCCATCTCCTTGCCGATCCCGGCTTTCCTAACGTGCATAGCTGTCTGCTCCTTGACAATAAGTTCGATAGGATTAACCCCAGTGATCACTGTAACGGCTGGTACAGTGATGGTGAGGTAAGTAGAGGCTACCCTCAGCACTCCCTTCCTCTCTACCTAGGCCAGCTTCTTTCTGTATACCTTCCCGTTCAGGTCATTCGTCCACACTTCTGCGCTGTATGGACCGCTTACAGACGACGGTTGCAGTCCCTGGGTCCGCCCACATTAGACATCAGTCTGCTGAGCACCGTGACAGCTTTAACAGCCTTGTCTGCCGTACGCCGTATCTGGTGGAAGAAACTCATCTTCGTATCGATTAACACCCCTAGGTATTTGGCCACAGGCTACGTCTTGACGATCACGTCGCCAACCCGCATAGGCGGATGGTGTTGGATTCCTCTTCTTGGTCAGTATTACGATTTCAGTCTTGTTCAAAGCCAATGACGGTCTGTGCGCTGACGGCCAACTGCTGACATTCAGCATGACTATTTATTTATGCCAGACCAAGCTGCGAGACTACAGCCACATCGTCAGCATATCCGAACAGACACGTCTCCTCGAGCATCTGTACTCGCATCAGGCTGTCGTAAGCTACATTCCAGAGGTCCGGTCCTAGAACCGATTTCTGGGCTGCTCCATACGTGACAGCTACTCTCCGCTGCCCTTCCCTACTTGTGAACAGTAGGGCGCGCTACTTCATACAGCCGTCCAGTATTCTCAAAAGGCATTCGTCACATCAAGCGTCACGAGTAGCACCACCCGATAAAAGAAATTATTGTGCCCTTCTGCTCTTCTGACCGCTTCGGACCCCTCCAGAATCGCGTCGATCGTGGACTGCCCAGCTCTAAAGCCATACTGCCTTGGTAAAAGATCGTCGCGTCGGCGGCCTGTATCGCTGTCATCAACCATGTCCGAATAAACCTCTCAAGCACCTTTCCCGCAGGGTCCAAAATGCACAGGGCGAGATAAGCGTGTGGAAATTCTGGGTAGCCCTTTCTTTTACTGATGAGCACAAGACGTGCAGCTTTCCATCATGAAGAAAAGTCCATTCGAAGGCAGGCATACTACACGTTAAGCAGCAGGCCCAGACTGTGTTGGAAGATTGTCCTCAGCACCTCATTTGTAATCCTGTCTGGCCCCGGAACTTTTTTGCTTTTTATCAGGTAGACAGCCGTTTCAGACTCTTCTTCAGAGAATGTAATATACAGTAAAAAAAATCACAAGTTAAAATATTAAATTTAATTAAGTACCACATTAACATGTAGGCTAAACTACTTTGGCCAAACAGATTGAATAACATAACAAATCTTTTGAAGAATTATTAAATTAAATAACAATTGCAAATATAACCAAAGTAAGTAGTGTAACAACTTTAATACCAATAGTGAGGCAGTAGTATTATCATAGCCATTATCATACCTCAATGTCTAGGCTTACAAGTTGTTCCGTCTTCATTTCAGCCATCTTCTTTGTGGCCTACCTTTGTCTCTTTTTTCTTGTGGTCTATAATTTATTACTCGATTTATTAGACAGTCGTTGCTCACTCTTTGAACGTTTCCCCCATTCCCATGGCAGGAATATCTTAGTGACAGTTACATTACATCGCGCTATCATTATTATTTCCATCCATTATCCAGTCACACATCAGATCTTTAAAAAGTACTTGTTTATTAGTTTACGTTTTCTTTAGTGTATCGAGGGATTAACAATTTTGAGATAAAGTAAACTGTAATTACGTATACACATTTTTACTACATCCTACAAATCACGTACAAATTAATAAAATTTGTTGTTGAAAACAATATGGCTTTGTGGGTGTTTATTATTGACCCAGTAACGGTGGCTGATAACAGTATTCCGTTCTATCTAGTTCAAGGTTAGAACTGATAAAAAAGGTGCGAGTCTGAAAAAAAAAATAAGACTTTTATTGACGTTTATTGAAGCTTACAAGCTTGTGAGCGGTGAATCCAAAGAGACCGTTGAGTCCAACTTTTGGTAATATCAATTTCACATGAGGTGAGAAAGTAACAGATCAAATTTAAATTGTAGACTTACATAACTGTATATTACATACCCTTGTTTCATAGAAGCATTATATTCATAACAACCAGCACGTCAGCATGTCACTTCATGACAGCAAGTCAGAATTTTTGTAATATTCTGTTTTAAATACCCGCTTGTCGACTTACCAATTTCACAATTCGAATCTTTGTTAATTTTTTAAGGGAGACTCATAAGTTCTATATGAATATATACATACATACATTAGCCTATATTGTATTTTGTACGTAACTCTTGACTGTTACCTGCAGGATTTCTGTATTATATATTACAACGATACATATCATATAATTTATTTTGTGGAGCCCCTTTTGTTCGTGGGGTGCAACAATTATATTACGTTACAACTTTATGTGTTATATAACGATACCTTTTATGTATGTAGGTTGTATAGTGATACCAAGTGTAACTATAATAAGAGTAGTAGATTTATGAGTAGTTAAAATTTCATGTTTATTGTTTTAACAAGCATTATAAATAATAAACATTGTTAATAATCTTCGATCAAGATACACTCATTATTAAGTGTTTGTCTCTTAAGCTATACGGTGTTAAACACATTTAAAACACTCTTACATCTAGACATGTTAATAATCTTAATCTAAACATTTATTCAATGTGATTTACTAAAACAAAATAAAATTTAAATGTAATTTTAATTGAACTCATTTACTCAGATCTGACTTCAGCTTGCTCAGTCTATACCAATGTTTTTTAAAATTAAATTCAAAATTATATTATTTACTCTTAGACTGGCATTTGTTTCATATTAAAAAATTTTAAATTATTCTCTTCTACAAAATGCAAATATCAAATCATTTCAATTATTTTACTTTGATAAAAAAAAATATAATATCTCAAAATTAGATTCTTTTTTCTCTATATTTCTCTATATGCGATCGCTCATTCTTACGACTAAAATATTTACCTAAGACTCTATTACATTATTACTAATTATAAACCTTTTTTTTTGTTTTAACTCATTGTATCTGTATATAGTCTTTATGAGCTCTTTTTTAAAAAAAAATCATTTATAAATGCATTATGCATGTCACCTCGAGTTTTGATGACCTTACGACTTATTGACGGAGTCCAGCGTTGTCCAGAGTTGGGTTTCCGTTACTCCTGGCTTGGCGTGTTCTTGGATATGTCCAGAGTCCAGCGTCGTTCTCCAGTAGTGTGTGATCCGTCCCAGAGAATTACTATCTGCTGCGAGGTGGATCTCGTACGGCTGTTAGGCGTTTCAAAAACATCTCCTAACGTCTAGCATCTCGTGTCGCTCTTGTAGCTTCTCTGTTGATACTCTTGCTGACTTAAACGGTCCCGGTACTCTACGTTTCCCGTAATATTGTAAACATAATTACTGAACGTCTTTATTCGTTCATAGATGAGACTTATAACAAAATAAACTGTTCTGCCGACGGACAGCGTGTCCGACTGCAACTGTGTTTTGAAAAGAAGAGAAGGGTTTCCAGTCGAACCCTTAATTTATACACTCTCGAAATTCCGCACCTGTTGGTTCCGAAATTATCCTGTCGAGACCTGCAGATCACATTCTAGCCCCCACTCCCAAACCTTTTCATATATTTGCAATTTTTTGCAAATGGCAATGTTTTATACGGAATTGAGATAGCAAAAATCATAGCTAATTTGATTAAGCACTCACTGTATTAATTTGAGCGTCTTAGTGTAATTTGCGTATTTTTGGCACATTTATTTCGCACTGTCTTCGCGTAGTGTGTCCTATTAACGTCATTTTCTTACTGTGGATAACTATAAAATTTACACACACTTTGGTGCCTTTTGTTTGTTTATACAATAATTAGTTTTCACACAGTGAATTAAAATATTTATTTTAGTGATTACTTGGGGAGGGTAGCTGAGATTCCTGTCTGTACATGCACCACTAACACTCACAAGATACACGCGTAACACACATACAATCGAGCAGGTGTTCTTTGCCTGTTGGAACAGGTTAATTTCTCCCCTAGTATAACAATGAAACATTTTTACAATCCCAGACCTGTCCATTTACCCCAGACTTATAATAATTTACAAATTTTATATTTATTTAAATCAATGCTTAATACAGCATATGGCTGTATCGTTGCAATATACATATATATATATATATATATATTAAATTTAATATTTATAATTAAATTTACCTCAAGATGTTATTTTTTCCTATATATATATATATTGTAATAAAACAAATTTTCTCCTGATGAATGTTTAACTAAGTTCCACGTTGGAAACGCCAATTTCGTAACGATATTTAATGTTTCCTTTTCGGGGTTACAAAAATTATAATATAATTAAAAAAAAATTTTGTTTGAAAAAAATGTTTTATTTATTTATTTATTTTATATATTTATTTATTTATTTTTATATATTTATTTCTTTAATTACAAATTTATTGAATTTATTATGTTTGAATAACAAGAATTGTTTCCTAGCGTTAAATAGATTATAAAATGTAATAATCGATTAGTGATTTTCAATTATTCATTGATTATGCTCCTTCCCAATGTTCTTCTCTTCTTTTCTGGGAATCCAGGGTTCATATATTACCTGAAATTCTACTATATATCTTTTTACCAAGGAATAAAACTCAAAATAATAATATTAAATGAATTTATTAAATTTATCGCAATGAATCGACTTTGAATCGATCTGCTAATTCACAGCTCGCAAACTCATATCTTAGGGCAATTGATTTTGTTATATAAATTATTAATGTTGAATTACTTGTTCTTTTAGCTGTTATTTAAATAGTCAGAGAAAGGGCAAACTGAAAAGTACAACACACAATAAAAAAGTTCTTAATTATAAAATAGAAATAATATTTAATATACAAATGTTAGTAATATTTAAATTTTTCGAACCAACAGCTCTGCATAGCCTGACGTCATCTCAGCTGATGCTTGAAGTCTAGTCGTCAAAATGGCCGCCGTCTTGCTACGAAGTTACACCAAGATCCTATTCGACTCTTTTCCAAATAAATGTTGATTCTTTATGTTTTTCTCATCATAGTAGTAGTGATTAATTTCTCTTCATAACAGTGTAATTATCCTGGATTAGTGATCAGTTGTTTGGCTCGGCAATCAGTGTTCAAATGTGTTCTTGTTCCAATAGTTATAAGGTTTTACAATGGCAAATTTTGTATCGAGAAAATTCGAATTAACATAGTGTTCTGATATCTGGGTTACGCCTTCCAATCTTCATAAATAGAATAGTTATATTTATCTTATTGGAGTTCAGTGTTGACAACTCATATCTTTAAATTCCTTCTTTTTGATTTTTTATAGATTTAGTTCGTATGTAAAATTCGTCTTCTATCTTTTGTAGTTAATTAATTTTTGTGAGACCGTTCCGATGTGTGCATCTCAACGTTTAACAATCAACTAACTCTCTTTCTTTTCCATACAAAAGGTCCTGGCTGATTTAATATTAAATTGACATTGTTTTACTCAGCTGGCATTTCCGCCTCAATTATATGTTGAACTAAATAATTGACTTTTACATTATATGATTAATATAATAGATATTTACCATATATCCGTCGTGCGACTTCGTTTTTCTCGTCTTATTTTGACGCGTTTCGGCAACGAATTGCCATCTTCAGAATCTTAATCACTCATATGAGATCGTTAAAAAAATTAAAAACATTAAAATCATTACGGTAAAAGTGCACTTTTACGATATTGGAAACTCACAGACGCGAACATGAAAGTTTATGTTTCTCGAGTGGACTATATCGATCGACTGCTTTCGCGTGGACAATATCGATCAACTGATTCACTGTTTATATAGCCACTGATAAACCTGTTTTGCTTATTATAGCCCATATGTACTGTGACATTTCATTTACTGGCGCCCGTGTGCAAGTATTGCCGTGTCGTACAACATGTTATGTGAAAATGTAAGTTTATCATTCAAGACATAATCACTGTTGATTTTGACGGCTTTATATATTTCGTATTCCTCAAGCGCGTCCATGTATTTTCCTTTCCTGCAGCAATGCAAAGGCTGGAAATTTGTCTCAAAATCACTGTAGTTATGATTACATAGTATCAGGTGCCTGGCAAAATTAGATGTTGTTTTATGTAATTCCCTTCTGGGAAGATGTTCGTTATATCTTTCTTCAAATGGTCTGCCTGTTTGGCCTATGTAGAACATGTCGCATGAGCTGCAATTCATCTTGTATACGCCGGTTCTTTTTCTTTCTGGTATACTGTTTTTTCGGCTAAGAAGTCTCTGAATGTTGTTATTTGTACGAAAGGTTACAATTACATGGTGTTTCTTGAGTTCGTTAACTAGAATATTTGGTAAAATGTTTGTGTAATCTGCAGATATGTATTTATTAACCGGAAGTGTGTTATCATTGTTCGACTTTTTTAATTTCTTCTCTTTGTGTTTACTTATTAATTTATCCACTAATGAACTTTTATATCCGTTAGCCGCTGCTATGTGCTTGATGGTATTAACCTCTTCAATGTAGTCTTTTTCACTTAACGGTATAGTTAGCAATCTATGCACAAAACTATTGTAAGCTGCCATTTTATGCGAGGTGGGATGATATGAATCGGCATGAATTGTGACGTCCGTTGTTGTGGCCTTTCTATAGATTTTAAATTGAAGTTTTCCTTCGTTTTTTAAAATGGTTAAATCTAAGAAATTTAATTGATTTTCTTCTTCTATTTCAGATGTGAATTTAATCTTATGGTGTATGCTGTTTATGTGACTATTTAAGTTTTGTATTTGCCTTTTTGTTCCATTAAATATCATAAACGTATCGTCGACGTATCTACAATAAAAAATGATTTTATTCTTGTATAATTTATTCGATATTATGTTCATATTCTCATAATAATTTAAATATATATCAGCTAATAGTCCTGACAATGGCGAACCCATAGCCAGACCGTCATCTTGTGTAAAAAACCCGTTGTCAAATGTAAAGTAATTTTGTTCCAAGACGACTGTAAGTAGTTTTATAAGTTCATTGATTTTTTGCATGCTAAGTTGAGCTACTTCCTTTAAATTGTTATTTACAATTTCTATAGTTTCCCTCACGGGGATATTAGTGTACAAATTAGTTACGTCTAACGATACTAATTTATATTGTGGTAGTATTTCTATCTTTTTAAGTTTTTCAACAAACTCATAACTGTTCTTTATACTGTAATTATTTGCTATCCTGATATTATTCTTAATTAAAGTCACTAACAATTTAGCAGCTTTGTATCCGGGAGCTGTGGTGTAGTTTATTACTGGTCTGATTGGTGTACTTTCCTTGTGGATTTTAGGTAGTCCTGTGAATTTTGGTGCCGTGGCATTAATTGGTTTTAAATATCTGCGTGTTTTCTCATCTAACAAAAAATTACATTGATTAATGGTGTTATTCAAAGTTTTTACATAAGCCTTTGTGGGATCCCGGTCTATTTTCTTAATATTATTATTATTTATGAAATCAAATACCTTTTGAGTATACTCTCTTTTCTGCATGACCACCAATGTGTCACCCTTATCTGCCTTACTTATAATTGCATCATTTTTCTCAAGTTTACTTTTTATGGTTTTAAGATTCATGATATCCTGCTTATATTTACTTTTTAAAAAATTGTTTTGACTTTTACATTTATTACTATTAATTGCGTTATTGAGTTTGTTGTTGATAAAAACCCTTGCTTCATTCTGTGCAACGGAACCATTTAATCTTTTAATAGCAGCTTCAGCATTAACTACCTCTAAAAGAGGTAGCATTAGCTGCTATTAAAAGATTAAATGGTTCCGTTGCACAGAATGAAGCAAGGGTTTTTATCAACAACAAACTCAATAACGCAATTAATAGTAATAAATGTAAAAGTCAAAACAATTTTTTAAAAAGTAAATATAAGCAGGATATCATGAATCTTAAAACCATAAAAAGTAAACTTGAGAAAAATGATGCAATTATAAGTAAGGCAGATAAGGGTGACACATTGGTGGTCATGCAGAAAAGAGAGTATACTCAAAAGGTATTTGATTTCATAAATAATAATAATATTAAGAAAATAGACCGGGATCCCACAAAGGCTTATGTAAAAACTTTGAATAACACCATTAATCAATGTAATTTTTTGTTAGATGAGAAAACACGCAGATATTTAAAACCAATTAATGCCACGGCACCAAAATTCACAGGACTACCTAAAATCCACAAGGAAAGTACACCAATCAGACCAGTAATAAACTACACCACAGCTCCCGGATACAAAGCTGCTAAATTGTTAGTGACTTTAATTAAGAATAATATCAGGATAGCAAATAATTACAGTATAAAGAACAGTTATGAGTTTGTTGAAAAACTTAAAAAGATAGAAATACTACCACAATATAAATTAGTATCGTTAGACGTAACTAATTTGTACACTAATATCCCCGTGAGGGAAACTATAGAAATTGTAAATAACAATTTAAAGGAAGTAGCTCAACTTAGCATGCAAAAAATCAATGAACTTATAAAACTACTTACAGTCGTCTTGGAACAAAATTACTTTACATTTGACAACGGGTTTTTTACACAAGATGACGGTCTGGCTATGGGTTCGCCATTGTCAGGACTATTAGCTGATATATATTTAAATTATTATGAGAATATGAACATAATATCGAATAAATTATACAAGAATAAAATCATTTTTTATTGTAGATACGTCGACGATACGTTTATGATATTTAATGGAACAAAAAGGCAAATACAAAACTTAAATAGTCACATAAACAGCATACACCATAAGATTAAATTCACATCTGAAATAGAAGAAGAAAATCAATTAAATTTCTTAGATTTAACCATTTTAAAAAACGAAGGAAAACTTCAATTTAAAATCTATAGAAAGGCCACAACAACGGACGTCACAATTCATGCCGATTCATATCATCCCACCTCGCATAAAATGGCAGCTTACAATAGTTTTGTGCATAGATTGCTAACTATACCGTTAAGTGAAAAAGACTACATTGAAGAGGTTAATACCATCAAGCACATAGCAGCGGCTAACGGATATAAAAGTTCATTAGTGGATAAATTAATAAGTAAACACAAAGAGAAGAAATTAAAAAAGTCGAACAATGATAACACACTTCCGGTTAATAAATACATATCTGCAGATTACACAAACATTTTACCAAATATTCTAGTTAACGAACTCAAGAAACACCATGTAATTGTAACCTTTCGTACAAATAACAACATTCAGAGACTTCTTAGCCGAAAAAACAGTATACCAGAAAGAAAAAGAACCGGCGTATACAAGATGAATTGCAGCTCATGCGACATGTTCTACATAGGCCAAACAGGCAGACCATTTGAAGAAAGATATAACGAACATCTTCCCAGAAGGGAATTACATAAAACAACATCTAATTTTGCCAGGCACCTGATACTATGTAATCATAACTACAGTGATTTTGAGACAAATTTCCAGCCTTTGCATTGCTGCAGGAAAGGAAAATACATGGACGCGCTTGAGGAATACGAAATATATAAAGCCGTCAAAATCAACAGTGATTATGTCTTGAATGATAAACTTACATTTTCACATAACATGTTGTACGACACGGCAATACTTGCACACGGGCGCCAGTAAATGAAATGTCACAGTACATATGGGCTATAATAAGCAAAACAGGTTTATCAGTGGCTATATAAACAGTGAATCAGTTGATCGATATTGTCCACGCGAAAGCAGTCGATCGATATAGTCCACTCGAGAAACATAAACTTTCATGTTCGCGTCTGTGAGTTTCCAATATCGTAAAAGTGCACTTTTACCGTAATGATTTTAATGTTTTTAATTTTTTTAACGATCTCATATGAGTGATTAAGATTCTGAAGATGGCAATTCGTTGCCGAAACGCGTCAAAATAAGACGAGAAAAACGAAGTCGCACGACGGATATATGGTAAATATCTATTATATTAATATAAGCGACTTGGAGACAACTAACCTAAAATGTATTATTATTATATGATTAATTACATTTTGCTTATTATTTATTCTTATTAAATACTAATTACAAAATCAATTTCCTTATTTAATTCTGCGTTATTTAATACCACACATGATATACTTCATAGTATTTTTTAACTCAAAAAGTCATATTTACAGTATATTTGGATGTAGGCTTTAGCTACTGTACTTCCTGTCACATTAAATGGTTTACAATTTCTATTAGATTCTAATTATCATTGAACAAGATCATTGATTGAATTATAATGGTTAGTTTTCTTTAATTCTCAGTAATTTTATGATTTGGTTAACTAATTTGAATATTGTCTTTAATTTAGGCTTTTCCTTAGATTCCAGTGTTATTACACTTGCATTTTTTCTAATAATATTTTATACATTCCTTCAATACCTTCACAAAGTGTTGTTACAGTTATTATACATGGTTATTGAATTACATTAAACAATTTTCATTAATTTAATTAATTTCATTAGCTTATTTACTAATTATAAGGTTGGTGATATTTACCATTTGGCCTACATTTTATGTTAGTTCAATTACAATGCTTATTACTATTTCAGCTTGCTAATACCCTCTCTGACATACAATTCTTATAAAATCTTACCTAAATTGCCTTTATTTAATTACAATAATGTTTATTATTAATTGATACCATTAAAACATAATAAATATATTCTATAACAAAAAATAGATTCAATCTCAAACATTCAAGTCTTGAGTTCAATGAACTGTTAACATCAACAAAACACATCTGTTTTTGCATTTAAAATATTTATTAAAATTAATTTTTATGCAGTCTTTTGCTGTTTTTGTTTTAGTTTAGGGATTTACCCTTGATCACTTCACTATTTATTGCATTCTCTTATCTTTTTTTTATTCATTTTATCTAGTCTTGTAAGATAAAGAATATCACTTACATGGGGTCATCAAGATTTGCTTGTCATCATAAAAATAAATTGCACTGGTTCACTGTTAATAATATGTCTATAAACTTTACTTACATCTACTTTACATTTATTCTTATTTTATGGTATTGTACTTTTATTAGGGACATTTCATCTTTTTTGGGGCTTCTATTTTTATAATATGTGTTGGTTTATTCCAAAAGTTATTCTTTTATTATGGAGGTTTGTTTATCCGGGGTATTTCCTTACATGCTCCTATTCTACCTGGGTATTATTACTCTATAGATTGGATTATCATTATTTCCCTAGAATTTATTATATATATTGGATGGTTGGTTTTGATTTATTTTATTTCTTCAAAACCATGATTTCACTTTACTGTGGTCCTTAACTAATTTTTATAGTAATTTTCCTTGAAGTCATTTTATTTTTATTCTAGATATGATTATTTTTGAAATTATAACAAGGTGGATTTTCTGTCACGCTACTATATATATATATATATATATATATATATATATATATATATTGTATATTTAATATTTATAAAGAAATTGCCTCAAGATATTTTTTTCCTTTTCTCCTTATTAGGTATTGTTACGTAATATATATATATATATATATATATATATATTGTTACGTAGTGCGGAAAAAGTGTTACGCCATTACAGAACATTCTACGTGTTTCTGGGCTATTTCAGTGGAATCCGGCTGTAATGTTGTGTGCGTACGTGACTCTCAACATGCCTTAACGAGATTGTTCCAGACTCTCCGGTCCGCGTGCGCTGTATGCAAGGCCGCAATCAATTACGTTCTGGTGTTTTCTAGTAGCGCTGATGCGAAGTATGGATTATTCTAGATATCTCAGCAGCGGGATATAAATACAAGACTTCAACGGCCCTTAGTTCAGTTATTGTCGGCGATTTACACAGTGCGGTTCGAAGTATTGTGGCGAAGTGTTATGTTTTTTATAATTGTGCGGGACAATTGTAATACAATTGTGTTGTATATTAGTTGACATTTTTATTGCGTGTGAACAATTTTTATTTGATTTGTTGTAAGGGACTATCTTGTTGATTATAAACTGTTTAATTGTGATAATTAAAGCTGGTGATTAGTGACTTAATTGGCGTCTTGTATTTTGTTTTCCACTGTACAATACGACGATCAGTAGACCGTCGTAACAATATATATATATATGCAAAGAATAAATACCTTGGCAAGTATATATAACGGAAAATTTGATCAATTGATAATTTTACTAAATAAACTATGCTGAACGCAAAGTAAGGGTGTGTTTTAGAAAGCGGGGAGGTATTGAGACGCCAGAACCGTAGGCGGCAATACTTGAAAGAAATTTAACTTGTAAAAAATCTGTAGAGTAAAGCGGTAAGCTAATAACGCCGGCGCTGGGGCTGACGAAAATAATGAATGTACTTTTATGTTAAGTCACGTTTTGGGACACCACTGTCATAAAATGTAGTAGTTGCTCAGATAGTAAGGGTGTTTGCCAAACGTTGTAAACTTAAGTGCATATAACAATAGGTACCGTTAGACGAGAGAGAGCGTTGTGTGACACAGATAACGATAGACGCTAGTTTTTTAAGCACGTGGAACACGGAAAAACGTTGGGGGAATCAAAAAAAGCGTCATATGTTGCGCGGGAGGTTTTAGTTAAGCAGATTGGGCGAATTTGTATTTAGCGGTAGTTTGAACCTATAGGAACGTTTTGCTGTAGATCGTAGGTAAGGGAGAATCGAGGCAAGTATATATTATGAACTTAGAGAGAAATAAAGTTAGTCTTCTTTATATCGGCGGAATTATACTAAGAGACTCGCGTACGTTGTTTTTGCGTCAATTATATATATTTTAATAAGTACGGTAAAGAATAAGTAATTTCTCAGAAGTAACAAAGTACGGGAACGCGATAATTACTAATACTAAAGTTATAAATAAAGTTCAATAAATCGTAATAAGTCAAAGAGTGGATGATCGGAGTTATAATAAACAATAAGAAGTAATAACACATATGAAGTTCTATTAATTCAATACGTAGTGGTAAATCGCGGAAGAAGGCGAAGGAGTTCGAAGTAAAGTTACGACGGTGTGAATTAGTCGAGCCAAACGCGACGTGAACTGAGTTAAATGCACTTAAGGTCAATTCAGTCATCTTTGTGTCCAGACTCACCGATCTACAACATCTTCAGGACCACGCACTTTGGAAGGAATCTTACGCAAGTAACGAATAATGAACATTAAATTCTATGTTGTTGATAAATATATACGTTGTATTCAATATAGTGACTCAATCTGTCATAAAGGACTCATTGCTAATTAATAATATTCAATTGGTAAGATAAATAATTCAAGTCATATAAAGAAATTTTGTAATGTATAAATGCAAATTGTTCATTAAAAGTTGATTAACATACTTTAATTTGTGTTTATTATTACTGGCGCCCTGAGGTACAGGAATCAAGAGTCGGTACACTGGAATAAGTACTATAAACTATTTTATAAATTATTAATATCATATTTGATCAAGGTAGTTTGTGATCTTATTTCTCACATGCTCGTAGGCCAACATAATTTTCAAATAAAAAATTTAACTCTTTTACAAAGGCCTATCTAGAAGCGTATTACATATATTTTGTTAAATTATCATCGTGTAAAGATGGTCGGACCAAGGAGTGCTCAACAGATCGTAAGGTCCACAGTCTGAAGAAGAAGAAGATCGTCGTTGTTTTTTAGCTGACACCAGAATAGGTCTGTTGTGCCCTTTTCACAGAATTGATCTGTATCATCAGAGATTTCATTGTGATTTAACTAATAATTGATTTCTTTCGATCGTAATATAAGTTAACGAATAATAGATTTTATTTAAATTTAATTTTTCAACGTTGTAATGTTTGTTTACGTAGTCACTGTTTTGATGGTTGTATTAAAATATTTAATGCTTTTATTTTCTTTATTTTAATAAATGTTCGATTTTAAATAAATCAACTTGCTTTGTTTTTATTTGAATTTGTTCTTTACTTAATAAATTATTATTATCGTGATTGTAAATATTGAGATTTTTCTCAAATAGCCTATTCAGTTTGTTACCTTTCTGTACGTTTTTAATTGAGTTTTAAAAACGCATTGTGACTCTGAAGAAACCTATCGGGCAGCTTTATCTTCGTCTGGCCTAAGTTTGGAAGCGATGGTTATGGTTACGAAGATGATGACGGTGGTGGTGTTGCTGCTGGTGCTGCTGGGGGGTAACGACGATGACGATGACGATGCCGATGATGATGATGAGGAGGAGGAGGAGGAGGAGGAGGAGGACGTCGGCGACGACGGCGGCGGCGGCGAAGATTGATGATGATGGGGAAGAAGAAGAAGAAGAAGAAGAAGAACAACAACAACAACAAGGTTCCTGTAGAGCACAAATATGTCACAAAATCACTCACAAACGTTTTACTATAATTCGACGAACTGTAGCGTATAGAAAAAAGTAACGCAGTTTCAACAGAAACAGACAACGCTTCAAACTGCATAACGTTTTTCTATTTTATTTGACAGTTTTATTATTCGCAGTCGGTAGTTCTGTATCTGATGTGCATCCGCCATTGTAATCAATAGTAAATTATCTCTACCGTAAAATAAATAAACATACTGAAAAACGAGTTCTTCAGATTAAACTTTTTTTTCGAAAACGTTTTAGTGGCAGTAAAATTTATCTATCAAACATAATAGTAGTATAAAAATAGTGTTGTAGTTTTAAGAATTGTTTTTACATGACTAAAAAACAGTGAGCTCGAAGCAAGTAAAGCGTTTTTATGGCTTTCATCAGACAGTTTATTTATTTTTTTTTTTTTCAAAATAATGTGTTTAATAAAATAACTTTTATATAGGAGAAAATGTGTCTTAAGACATTTTACTGAGTTTAACGGGTACAACCGTTGTAGTGTGTGCGTGCGTGTGTGTGTGCGCGCGCGCGTGTGCGTGCACGCAGTCAATTCTCTTTATAGAGAAACTCTAGGTACCGTGTTATTTGGTCCACTCTTTCCGAATTTCACTATAACAGAAATGTACTTTTTTTCATGACACAATGAAAAAATACGTTACTGTAAAGAAACAAAAGCAATTTCATTAAAACAGTATCTAGTAACTTAAAAATAAAACATGAAAAACAATAGCGTTACAGTTTGAAACAAAAACTTATTACTAGTACAGTGTAACTGAATACGAACAAGCAAAGTATATTCAAATGTAGGTTTAAAGTATTCCAAGTATTTAAACAGACTGTTATGAGCTACTACTTACTGCGGGGGTGTTCTGGTGTTTTTTCTGTATCGGTTTTAAGAGTCTATATCTCTTCAGTCTTGATTGTACGTATTTCATAGATTCTAGAAATCTTATAAAATAAGATTTTATAACATCAGTACCATAAATAAACCCATAAATATTCCAGAGCTTTTTCCTATCAAGGTACTCAAAATTTTCCCCATTTTTTTTTTTTACTTAAACTCTTCTAATTATCTTGTTGGTACATCCTCTTCATTCACTTATTTAAAATATTAGATATATATTAAACTTTCACTGTGAACACTTACTTTTTGGTTTTGTTTCCCAGACGTTTCGACGTTGTGTTCGTCTTCTTCAGTGGGATTTAAATACTGAATGTATGTACAAAGTAACGGTTATGGGTTGTAGGTGTGTGTGGTGGGAGTTGCTGGTGGGAGGGAATTGGCGCTGGGATTTAAAGTTTGTGTTTGAATCAGTGTATCGAAAAGTATGTGTGATCTGTAATGTAATTGTTCATTTAATATGTTGTTTGGTTGTAGTGTGTGATATCTGTATATTTCAATTTGTTCTACTGTGTTTAGTTTTCTACTTTTAGGTAAGTAGTGTAGTATTTCCATGTTGTGCTCTATGTGTGTGTAACTGTGGTTTTCATTTTGTAAATGTGTGGCAAATGTGGAATGTATGTAGTTTGTGGTGAGAGCTTTTAAATGTTCAGAATATCTAGAGGAAAAAGATCTTCCCGTCTGGCCAATGTAGAATTGGTGACAGTCATTGCAGTTTAATTTATAAACCCCTGTTTTGCTGTATGTGTCTGTGTCTTTGTTAGTATTATTTATGTGCTTCCTGATGGTGTTGTTAGTTCTGTAGGCTACTTTATAATTGTGTTTCCTAAATGTGTTAGCAATTTTGTGTGTGTTGGAATTGTAGTATGTGAGTGTGATGTATTTACTGGGTTGTGTGCTGTTGGTTTTATGTGTTTTACTTTTTGTGTTTAGGATACGTTTGTGTAGTTTGTTTATTAAATCAGGATTGTATCCATTTTTGACTGCTATATATTTGATTGTGTTGAGTTCTTCTTGGTAGTCATGTGTGTTTAGGGGTATTGAAGTGAGTCTATGGAGCATGTAGTTGACAGCTGCATGTTTGTGTTGAGTTGGGTGGTTGGATGAGTTATGTATGACCATGTCTGATGTGGTGGGTTTTCTGTATATTTTGTATGTGTGTGTGTTGTTTGTTTTGGTAATTGTAAGGTCCAGGAAGTTTATGCTATTGTTTTGTTCTAATTCAAGTGTGAATTTTAATTTTTGGTGTATAGTGTTAATGTATTCAATTTGTCTTTTGTTGCCGTTATATAGGAGTAAAATGTCATCAACATATCTGTGCCAATATATTATTTTGTTGGTGTATTTGTTATTGTTTAATATGTGCTCTTGTTTTATGGTATGTACGAATATTTCGGCTAGTATACCTGATATAGGGGAGCCCATGGGTAGTCCATCTGTTTGTGTGTAAACCAAGTTATTGTGTGAGAAATAATTTTGTTCAGTGATAATTTTAGTGAGATGGATGATCTCTTTAATGTGTGTTTCAGGTGTGTTATTTAGTTTTAGTAACTGTTCTAATGTAGTTATAGTTTCTTTTATGGGTACATTGGTGTATAGGTTTGTTAGTCAAATGAAACTAGTGTTGAGTTGTGTGGAATGTGGACATGTTGAGTTTTATTCACCAGATCTAAATTATTTTTGACGGAGGTGTTGTTTGTTAAATTTATGTTATTTCTGATTAATTTATCTAAGTGTCTAGCTATTTTGTGTGCAGGTGCTTGTGTATTGTTTATAAGTGGTCTGATGGGGATATTAGGTTTGTGTAATTTTGGTAGTGCATTCAGTGTAGGGGGGTTTGGTTTAATTTGTTTCAGGTATTTGATGTTGTCAGGTGAGATTATGTGTTTTGTGTTATTTATGATTTTATTTATTTGTTTGTGATATTTTGGGGTGGGGTCTTTATTTAATTTGGTTATGTTGTTTTCAGTAAAAAATGTTTCGATTTTGTTATTTAAATCCTGTTTTTTTATTATAACGTTATCACGTTTATGTTACCTTTATCTGCTTTGAGTACGGTTAGGTTGTGTTCTTGTAATTTACGTTTTATATTTTTTAGTGTTTGGATTTCGTTGTTATGGTGTTTTTGTTTGTATTGTTGCGTGTGTTGTAATTTACGTTTTATATCATGACGTATAGTGTCATGGTCTTTGTTATGCGTGTGTTGAATCATAGATGCTGAAACGGCCAAATTAAATAAAGACCCCACCCCAAAATATCACAAACAAATAAATAAAATCATAAATAACACAAAACACATAATATCACCTGACAACATCAAATATCTGAAACAAATTAAACCAAACCCCCCTACACTGAATGCACTACCAAAATTACACAAATCTAATATCCCCATCAGACCACTTACAAACAATACACAAGCATCTGCACACAACACAAAATAGCTAGACACTTAGATAAATTAATCAGAAATAACATAAATTTAACAAACAACACCTCCGTCAAAAATAATTTAGATCTGGTGAATAAAACTCAACATGTCCACATTCCACACAACTCAACACTAGTTTCATTTGTCTAACAAACCTATACACCAATGTAGCCTTACATTTCTAAGCAAAAACTTAACGCTTTAATGTTTACTCTTCAGAAGGAGCGGCACTTTCGGTCCAATAATTTTAGTCAGGGTAAGGGCAAACAACGCAATAAATCAAGTAACGGACCTTCAACGTTATTTTCGATTGTTTTGGAATCCGTTACACAAGTAGTCATTGCTAACTGTTAGACCTAATTCATATAAGTATTTTTGTTGTGAAGTTTGGGTTTCAAGGTTTACTAGAACCGAACTTGAGAATCACTAGAAACCAATTATTTTGTGTGTGTGCGCGCGCGCGCGCGTGTGTCGAGCTAACCATTTAGTTCACGTTAGCTGAATGACTGCTAAATTACCGGCTTCACGAAATCCAGAGTTAATCACAACACACACACATTTAGTTTCTGTATAAAGGCCCTTCTACAATACGTGCTGCGAATGGAGCAAGAACCGCAAGAACTGGCAACGTCCGCTGAATTGAGACGAATGTGTTGGAAAAATTTCGAGTCCGTCTGCATCATTTCGCTTCGTTTTGCGTGGTTCGTTATCTTTCCGTATGTTAATAGTTTTCTGCCACACATCCAAAGGACGTGCGGGATCGCGTGGCACCGTTCGCTTTTATTTTGTTTCATTCGGCCCGTTTCTTCCTGCCGCTGGTGTCTGTGCATCTGGACTGCGCGCTTATTTCGCCTATATTCGTCATCATTCGCCAAATTGCCAAAGTGCGAGGACAACATCGCATCTGTGCGAATCTATCGTGCCCAATGCCAAGGCTTACGTTTGGCTGTAGTGCTAAAGAAGAAGAAGATTAATTACAGCAGGGTAAGAAGAGCAAGCAGTGACATATAACTAACATTAGTGTTAGTAAGTCACGCAGAAGTCGAAATACAGAAAACACAGAATAAAATGGATAGATGGACAAAAACATGAAGATCATCACCTGGATCTCCTATGCGAGTCACGTCATAGATGTGTGTGTGAAAAAAGGAGTAGTATATAGAAAAATGGACGAAGAAGAAGAAAGAAGAGGACGAGGACGACGACGACGAAAAGAAGTATAAGAATACGACAAGGACGATGATAAGGTGGTGAACATGTAGAAAATAGTAACTGCCTTATTTTAGAACGAACGAAAATTCAACGATATTTTCTGTCAACGCCAATTTTAACCATCACAGTGGTTTTAAAATACGAAGAACTGTATGCTGAAGATGATATCTATTATTTCATTTCGGCAACCTACATACTGCATTCAAAAAGTTCCGGGACTAACGCTATTAAGGACACAACTTTTCAGGTAAATGAAATTTTATTATTTATTATTCATCATACATCCCTTCCCTCTCTATACAGATTTTAGATCGCTCATACAATCGTTGAAAGGCATGCGCATAGTTCTCCTTCGAAATCGTGTTTAAAACAGCTGTCACATTCTTCTGAATTGTCTCTATATTATCAAAACCCTGCCCCTTCAGTGCCACCTTCAGCTTAGGGAACAGAAAGAAGTCAGCCGGAGCCAAATCTGGTGAGTAGGGTGGATGGTTAATCACTGTGACTGATTTTCCAGCGAGAAATTGTGAGACAATCAATGATGAGTGGACTGGAGAATTGTCATGCAGAAGAAACCAATCCCCTGATCGGTACATTTCTGGCCTAACCCTGCGAATTCTTTTCAAAAGGCGATCAAGTACCTCTTTGTAAAATGGTCCAGTTTCAGTCTGGCCGGGTGGCAAGAATTCTTTGTGGATCAGTCCCCTTGAATCAAAAAATGTGATCAGCATTGTTTTCACTTTTGATTTTGTGGCCCTCACTTTCATGGGTCTGCCATCTCCTGGGTCGCGCCATTCAGCTGTTTGACGTTTGGTAGATGGGTCATACTGGAAACACCACGATTCGTCGCCTGGACAATGTTCTGAAAGAAATTCGGGTTGTCATCGGCCCATTCAACGAGACTTCACGACGCTTCCACACGTTGTTCTTTTTGCTCTGCTGTTAACGAGTGTGGAACGAACCTGGCACACAGTTTCCGTTTGCCGAGTACGTCATGCACGATAGTGTAAATACTACCCACACTGATGCCGATCTCTTCTGATAAAATCTGGACGCTCAGCCGACGGTTGACGGACAGTGCAGCACAGACACGCTTGACATTCTCGTCAGTCACGCTTGTGGAGGGGCACCCATCTCTTGGATCATCTTCTAGAGACTCACGACCATTTTTAAAACGTGCATACCACTCGAACACTTTGCTACGACTTAAACAATCTTTTCCATATGCAAGTTGCATCATCGAAAACGTTTCTGTCGCACTCTTTCCACATTTAAAACAAAATTTAATTTGCAACTCTTTGCTCCATCTCGAAAATTATAGCAACAAGGAAAAACCAGATAAACTTAACAGTGTCGCTGTTTACTATGGAATGAGTCCTCAACAATGCAATTGTCACAGGAAGTGGGTGAAGGTTGTCACATAGTGTTCCAGCTGTGACACAGAGATAGCTCCATCTGTATGTCTATAGCAGCATCAGTCCCGGGACTTTTTGAATGCACTGTGTATTCCCAAAAGATAACATAAATCCTATCCCAAACACTAACCTTCACCCAAATACTTTATAAAAATAACGGCTCCCCTCACAAAAATTCCTGTAAACACATTTTATGCTACTCGTGTTGTATGAAATTAAATTTTCGTTTACTTAACAGTGAGTAGATATGTGTCTACTTCTCCTGTTGGAAACGCTTAGTTATAAAAGTCTTCTTTTTGAAAATCGAAGGCCATACATACCTCTTTCATCTATTCCATAGCTACGGGCAAGAGTAATAGTAAACACAATAAAAATACTTGTAATTGCAGCATAATTAAAAAAGACTTTTATTTTCACACCGAATAGTGTACTTTCGACTGAAATTTTTAATTGTCATTCTCGGCATTCAGAAGTACGTCCGTAAAACCTACTTTATTCGAATTAATATTTACTTTTAATTATGCAAGCTTAAAGTGTAATAAACGCGGTAGACTTCCAGGAAATTGCATAACAAAGTGTTTACTGTAGACTACATAGCGTTTCAGAGAAGTTATGTAATATTAATTATGCACGTACTGGTTATTCCAGACATAAAAAAAAAATTACAAGATTATGGAAGAAAAATAAAACTGTCTACCCGACATTTAGCGACGACTAACCTTGGACATTATTACTCAGCGATTCTTTACATACCACCGTTCCCCGCGGACACGTCACCCGAATACCCGCATGCCTACCAGGAATCCTGAGATGCTTTTTTTTTAATTTGAAAGTTTTCCTTGCATCCAGTATGCAACGTGTTCATCCAAGAAAAGACAAAACATCCCCGTATGTTGCAAACCATGCGAACATTACAGTCGCCTTTGTCAAGGCGAATTTTCTACCGAGCAGTGGCGGCTGGTGGTTTCAAATTTTGGTGGTTGCAGTAGTTGGTTCAGTGGATGAGAGATTAAAATTAAAAGACATTAAACTATCATAATCACAGCTATACAAAATTATTACTATAATTTTATAACCTCAAACAACGGATAACGTTTACCTTGAACCAACGTAAACACTAAACCTGACATAACTTACAAATCAAGGAGGTTGTGCTGATTTCATGACACAAAGTTGCGCTACAGCGTTGCAGAAACTTTGCAACCGCCTAGCTAACATTGGGAACATAGGACTAGAGGTGGGCTAAACTGTTATTTTAAAATACTAGGTATGAAAATACCGTTCCAAAAAAATTTCAGGTACAGATACCTGTTATTATATACTATATATACATAACCTATATTATCCTTTGTAAGTAACTCGTTTTGAGTTTCCTGCAGGTCTCCTATGTAATATCTTCAAATAAATACACTCCAAGTAGGTTTATTTTCACCTAGATAAACCTATTAATATATTAATAAACCTACTTGCTGTGTATTTATTTGAAGATATTATATAACCTATATATATAATTTGTTATAAGAAATAAATTGAAACTAAAAGTATTAACAGTGTTACTTTACACTGTGACTTTATTAAACTATTACTGTTTAAATGAAAATAAGAAACAAGAGAATTTATAGGCCTATCTCCCTTTGGGAATACCAATTTAAGTTTTCACTAGTAGTAAACAAACTAACATTGGTTAGACAAATCAGTTGGGAAACTCGGGGCAATTAAATAATTGTAGGCCTACACGTAATTGTAGGCCTACACGTAATACCACGAAAAATAACGTGAAAAAACATCAGAAACGTATAATAAAAACATAACAGTAAGCCACAAGAGTGGATGAGAATAAACAAAATTTTACAAATAAAAATAAAAAAACAAATTGTAATAAAATAAATATAAATACATAAATAAAAACTTATAAATAATAAGCAACAACAAAAGTAAATTAAATGCATTACAGATATTTAAGGAACAGAACTAGATAAAGTGCATAAATGTCCATTACAACAATCTCATCATTTACGTGAGATGTGTAGTGAAGTTAAAATCACATTAATAAAAAGTATAATATAGCTTATCAACATCAGCCACTCTATAGGTTATAACTCAATATAATTAAATTCAACTATTTCACTAACGATCGGAACATAAAGTTTTTTTGAGTAAAAACAAAGTTTTACCAACCGATTTTAGTTACAAGTTGGTGACTAGTATAATATATAATTATTAGCATATAATCTGTATTATATATCTGCATATCACACGAGAATAAATGTAACAGCAGGATAAATTATTTCCTTTATTAAAAACAGCTCCGTCTCTTTGCGCAGAATGAAGTATACAGGACGAAAAAGTGGCTCATACTAGTTCTTACTCGAAATATGCTTGATTCTACCTGTTCCTGAAATACTAGGTGTTCCTGAAATATTAGGTGTTACGAAAATACTACTGTTACTCTGGAACGCGTTGTTCCTTGTATATCGGTGATACCACTAGTATTTGAAATACCTAGTATTTTAAATACACGTTACTGGCTGTTCCTTGCGTTCCAGCGATATTTTTGTACGCCTAGTATTTGGCCTTGGTTTACGTGATCTTGCGTACATTTTGTGTGTGTGTGTCTGTGTGGGTGCGTAGGGGGTGTGCCTCGACTTGGAACAGCGAGGGCGGCGTGTCTCGACTCGGAACAGCGTCGCCGCGAATAACAGGTATTTCAACTTTTCAGTCACTGTTACATCCGTTCCACAAAAATATCGTTCCAAAATACCTATTACAGGTATATCGGCCCACTTCTACATAGGACAGTTGTGAAGAGTAGCCCACGTCCTCCCATATGTTTGTGTAGTAAGCTCTGTCAATATACTGCTGAAGTTGCAAACGACCTACAACCACCAGCCTGCGCGCCACATTTGAATTGTACGCGAACATTAGGATCTAATATGCTCTCCGTTGAAAATTATGATACTTTTAGCTGCTTAATTTTTTCCTATATTATTTTGTAGTTTAGTTATTCTATATTGGTGGTTCCGCAACGCTACAACCATAACATCAGCCGCCACTGCTATACCGAGAAGAGTAATTAAGAGATGGTTAAACGACCTTGATCCAAGAACAACCCAATTTAAAGCCTGGCTTCGTTTACACGGAACTTTTAAATAGAAAAGGATACTGAGTGTCTCTTCCGCACTGACTGAATTATGTGTAAATTACTTCATGAGATATTAGCTCATAGAATAAAACTAGTAAACGCCCTGATCTGGAGAATCGCTTACCATTTTGAAAGAAGTCCGTTTATTATTGGATATATTTTGATAATAGATAATTTTTCAGTTATCAGATACCATTTTACTATTTTCTTGTTTAGTAAAGTAATAATTGTAGAGCAATCACACAATAAACGCTAAATATCGGTATGGAGAACCATACATGACTTCCATGTTCTAAGATTTATATTTAAAATCATTTTCGAAATAAAATGTTTCCACAGAAATTACTTCTTTCTTCACCCTTAACCACAGTACTCTGGTCACTAACGTATACCACTTCCAGTTAGCGCATTCGGTTTTCACTGATGACGGCAGGCGATGGCACTGCCGAAACGTCTGGTTTTCCATAAAACATTGGACTTTGGTCAAACAGCCCGGGAAGGAATTTTAACAACAAACTACTTCTTTGTTGCCGATAATGTAGTACACATATAAAAATATGCATAAAGTTAATGGCTTGTAAAAGTTAATGTTTGATCTCCATTAAGTATGCTCAAGTTTCCAAAGTTTTAATATTATGATGTCCGTAATCAAAACATCAGAGCAGGTTTTAGTGTGTATGAGGGTACACCGTGGAGCAGCTATGGACCGTTGCTCAGAGTAAAGTAGCGAATCTACAGTGTACGTTTCACAGAACAAACACGCGGCAAAGAAGGAGCGCTCCAAAGTCTCTCATGGACGCTGAGCATCTTGCAGAGGGTTCATTCCTTAAAGACGAAAAGTCTGTCTATGAACCGTTCCTCTGTAAACACGTGCAGTTACACTGGCCAGCGATCCACAGGAAGCAAATCGCTGTCCACGCTGAACACCTTTTTGGCTTGCACGCGTTGTGTTGGTGTGGGTTTCGGCACTTTCCATTTAAAAAGCGTGCATGCGTAAAAAATAAACATGAGTGAGGCCAGAAATAACGCGAATTGTGTGTGTGTGTGTGTGTGTGTGTGTGTGTGTGTGTCCTGCCTGCCTTTTTATTGCGGTAATCATAATAATAAAACTTTGGAAACGTAAACATTAGATAATTGAGATATGCTTGCCTGCCAGGAACGATATATTTTCACTCATATATGATTTAAATTAAAATGAAAAAATTATAATTTTATTGCCTGGCAACAAAATTATTGTATTTTTAACAATTACCATTGTTTGAAAAAGTTTAAATGAATTTTCAAATACTATACTCTTGTTAAAACGTAAAACGTTGCAGGTAAACTACCCCTTTCCCTTAGCCAATCTTCACTAAAATCAACAGGCCTTGAGTCCTCTACAATTCAGAGCTGTAGGCAAAAAATTATTTGATTCTGTTTGAATTTGCGGCAGTGCGTTTGCCATAGAAAACATTCTACACCCAGACACACAGACACACACACACACACACACACACACACACTTTTCGAAAAATGACTTTTCTTCATGTTTTGAGGGTAGTACAATTAGATCAGCCCTTATCTCGAACACGATTTCCTTATGGAACATGGAAGTAAAAATTACAATCAATCGGATTTGTGTTAAAATTCCCTTTTTCCCAACATCCGGCTGGATTTTTACAATTTTTTCGAATTTTATATCCCATTTTTGGCCCTAGCGTCAAAACATTTTGAAATATCCTAAACTGCAGGCTACACTATATTCAGATTTTGCTTAAAATTGTCTGTCCCACATGGAATTTGCAGTTTTCTCTAACTTTGGCGCACTTTTTAGGACCTGGTGTTCCGAAATTTTTATATTTCCAAAAATTAACACTACGTACAAATTTTAGTTAAAATTCCATTTAATGTGATATGCCATATGAATTTTGTGATTTTATCATAATTTTCACCTACTTTTTGGGGTCTGAAATCCAAGAATTTTGAAATTTTCAAAAATGAACACTATACTCAGATTGTGGTTAAAATTCCCTTTAATTTGATACCACGCATGGACTTTTGTGATTTTTCACAATTGTGACCCCCCCTCACATGCCTCTCAGTCACTGTTTTTTGGGGCTCAATCTCAAAAACAATAGGATTCTGTACTCTAAATTGCGGACACCCACGCCACGTTTTACGATAATTGGCTGATGCGTTCACGTTATCGTGAGACATACCCTACCACAAATAACAGACGGACAAACGCGGAACAGAATAGTGCGAATAACGTATTATCTGCAGATGTGAACAAAGACATTTTTGTTGGAAAACAATCGGTACTCGGTTTGTGACGTTTTTGCAAACTCATGATGCGTTATTTGGGTACAGCTTGCTATAGAGTTCGTTTACATGGTTACCGTGGCAACACAATTGTTTTAATTGGTTTGTCTCAAAGAAGTCACCGAGGAAAAAAAGTATTCTATTTAACAGGTCACAAACAGAATCCTGTAGGCCTGTTATATAGTTTCGCCACTGCCCCAAAGATCTTACCGTCACCATTAAGTCATGAGTCACGACATTCGGAACCATCAATGACAGAAAAGGAGAAGAACAATTTAAGAGTTGTTTAAATAAACTACAGAGTACATTAATTATTCTAAACAACGTAGGGTTTTTATATCAGGATACTGTATAATTTTATTAATTATTTATGTTGCTAAGAACCGCAGTGTAGCATCGACCGAGGCTGTAATTCTCATTAAGAGTAAGGCCACCGAAGAGACAGATTACAACATGCAACAACAAAAGAGTGCAAACTATGAGACTCGTCTATAATTGGTTTGCATTTATGCAGGAAGAAAATGAGCGAACTAGTCGCCATAACGATCGCGTTACGTAATTAATGGTCGTGGAAGCGTGGAACGTTCATGTAAATTAATTATTATTAATAATTTATCGAAGAGAGATTATATTAACTGGATAGAACAGACTGTTATTACGTAAGTAACCATTAAGTAGGTTTTTTTCTATTCCGTCTGTGGTTTATTTAAGTAACAATGTTAACTCCGTCTTTATCAGAGAAACAAAAATTATATTTGTTTCAGTCGATAACCAACCGGCAAGAAGAAAAACGAAACAACCGAAATAACTTTCAAAGTTATTTAAACTAATTTACATTATTATTATTTCGGGTGCACTCGAATTGAGATACAATTTATGAACGCGCGAAATGTCCGAAAAAAGTTGAGTAGTCCCCACACTCGAATTGAGAAACTTACCCTTTAGCAGTGGCGTGGCGTGGGTACATAACAGCTGTTGCCGGTTGTGACACGCCTAAAACTTAACCTAAAAATTAATTCGAATTTTTAGAGACGTCAAAACTACGGCCTTAGCACTGCCACATCTTCTCGTAATCGAATGTGTTGACGCGTTTTCAGCTACTAAACTATTATTATTCTTGCTAATTTTTCTCTCCACGTTTTTAATAGCTACATAAAGGGAAATAATCCTTTGGGGCTGAGTAGTTCGTGTTAGTTACTTATGAACTTCTTTTAATCGTAGACACGAAGAATATATTTCGTTCTCACATGAAAAAGATGAACTCGTTTTAATTCTTTAGAACTACAAAATAATGTCCTTTACAGAAAGTAGTTGAACCGGTAAAAGAAATGTATCAACGATACATAAGATTATGGCGACGTAACAGCTGATAAATTATTAATGAATAACCTTTATTACTCTAGGCTACCCCAATTGACTTTCAATGCCAGATATTATTCCAACAGCTCTTTACTGTTCAGAGGATTAAAAGGGTTAGAAGCTCTGATTAAACAAATGGCAGTGGCGTATCTAGAATTAATTAATTCTAGAGTGGTGGTCTGGATTAATCTAGATTTGGCCTGGGAGGGGTTCGGGGTTGAGTCGGCTTCATACAAAAGAAAAAAAAACAAGTAAAGAGTAATCAACATTATCATCTTTAAAGTGGCTGAAAAACGTGTGATAAACGGTACTGTGTAAGTAAACGGTAACAACACAATGAAAATACGCGTTATTGAAACACTGCTTACGAGATACTTATTGACTGAATTCATTTTCCTATATATCATATTTCAAACGTATACGCTAAATGCTGTGTAACCTGTTTGTATGTTTTAAACAGAGTTACTAATACGAGTACTCGTATATTAGCGTACACAGCTAAGAAAACAATAAAACAGCCTAAAAATTAAGAGATTAACAAAATTCGTCAACTTTTTCCGACCCCCTGAGGTCGGAATAATACGTTCGGTTCCGTTCGTCCCCCCCCCCGTATGTCCCTGATAAATGGTCGACATGTTTGTCAATTCGAGTGTTGGCAAAGGGGCCAGTTTTGAGCATTTTTCTCAATTCGAGTGTGGCCTATATCGGTAGCAAGTGGAAGTTTCTAAGCTCGTGTGGGCCGAATATTTGTTGTCCCCCCCCCGCTAATTTAATTCTGTAAGTCAAATATTAGTTCAGACACTCCTCTGTTGTTGAGGATATTAGAAGGGTTAGTGGTTCTGATCAAATAAGTGGTCCTCATGTTTTACAATATTTTATTTCATCCAAAATAAAATTTTGTATTTACTGAAACCTCGAAAGCCCTTATCGAAGCCACTGGGAAGAACGGAGTGTAACAACTTGTTTCTGTATTATTGAACCGCGTGAATGGTAACGTAAAATGCAAACCATGCTGTCGCTCATAGAAGGGTCTGTCCTGGTTTGTCTCCGTAGCAGGCCCGGACTGGCCCGCCGACCCACCGGCCGGTGCGCCTTTTCAAATAAAACGCGACCTGCGCCCTCAGCCAGCTCTGAAAATGCTGTCACGCTTTTACACGAGAATATGTTTTTGGTAATCGGATCAAATTCCCTTTTTTTAAATTTATTTAAAAAACGAATTGCTTAACTGTATTATTAGCAGTAAAGAAAGCGTATGCAACGCAAAATGACGTGTGCGAGTGCGAGTCTGGCAGAGAGCGCTGCGCGGCGAGGGTGTGCGCCGTACATGCCCGTCCGTGCCGCGCTACTTGGTTTCGTCAATGACCTCGACGCTGGACATGGCAGTGCAGTGCCACAGCGCCCTTACCACCACTCTCTTCCTACCTCCTCCGCTCAGGCGCTGTGCAAGTGGAAGTACAGTAGTGTTTTCCAATAAGTTTAGTGGTGCCACGTTTAGTCTCTGTGTCACGCAAATGTCAGGAATGGCTGTGAGTTGACAGATTGCAGAAGTTATTTGACACGTTATTTATATTTTCGGCTGATTATTTCCATTTAGGTAAGAAAATAGTAACTATTTACAAACGTATATTTATGAAACATCAAAACTGTGTTTATTCTTATTTTGGCACGCAGATTATGTTATTATGAGCTGTACAAATGTTATGCAATAACTGATGACATGACACACCTAAACTCTCTATCCTCGAGCGCTACAGCGCCTACAGCCCATCTGCTCATGTAGGCTCATTCCAAAATGTTCACGGCATTTTATCCATGTGCTGTTTTTTCATTTACGTGATATTTAATAATAACTTGCCATAACCTACCCTGTTTTTATTAAATATCCGTAACTGCAAAAGTTATTTACTGTAATTTTTTATTTCTGTAAATGATGAATAAGATTTTATATTTTGTAAAATAATCGAGCAAATTATTATTTTAGGTCACAATGGAAGAGAGACCGAAGAAAAAACGAAAATCAGGACACGAGTTCAAAAGAGAGAAAGAGGCTAGAGAGAGGGAAAAAGCTCCCCAGTCTTGCCCGAAAATCACAAGTTTTTGTATGCCAAAAACAACTTGTAGTTCAGATAAAACTGTATTGGATGAGGACGAAGCACTTATCATAGCTACACCATCTTTCAGAAATCGTATCCAGTATATCGGACGACAGCGAAGTTCCTGTTGCGTCATCATGTACAAAAGTCCAGACATCAAAAATTGACGACACTCTGATTGACGATGACGATTGTGATCAGCGCATTCAATTATGTCTCCAAACTCAAGCTATTACTCAAGATATGAGCGTTGTTGACTCTGATGTTCGGTTCGATATAACGTAAAACACATATTATACGCTATGGCGATACAAAGCATTACGAAGACTTCACGAAATATACATAAGCAAAAAAATAAGTTGGCCTAAGTGTTCTTTGTTCTTATTCACAGTATAGTAATATAAACAAGATAAAATATGTAACATATACAAGAATGGGTCTTGTAAATTTTTCAGTATTTTATGTTATAATATTAATTATAAGAATAGATTTCTTCTGCAATTATATTTGAAGTTTTATTGGTATATATAAAACCTCAAATATTAGGCTATACTTACAGAAGACATCTGTTCTTATAATTAACATATAAAACTGCATGAACAAGGGTTACTGAAAAAGAAATGATAAATTATGTTATAACAATTATTATTTTATTATTATTTCTGTTATCATAACCAAATTACCAAAGTAACTAACATTCCAGAAAATTATAATTTTTCCTTTTACACGTAAGACGAGTGCTGCTGATACGTGTTCACGCCGCGAGCATATGCGAAAAACAAGAAGGAGGAAACGTGATATTTTCACGGTTGGGAAGAATCAGAATCAGCAGCCATTGTCTAATTTCACAGTCGAGGGATTCGGCAAGCGGACGTGGTTACGTAAGCGTGGCCACCCCCTAGAGTGCGACGCGACGGTCGACAGATGGCGACGTTGTAGGCGGGTTATTGTGCTTCCAGTTTGTCCAAGGTTACTATGTTACGTAAGCCGGCACCGTTCGTATTATACAGTATTTGCGTAGTACAGCTGGCTGGCAGACTGTAGGGTCTTTGGGAAACTAGGTAAACAATGGGAAACGGTTTGTCTCATTTGCACTTCCGTCTGCCAGATGCTAACGGATAACGGACACCTCGCCGGTGTCAAGTACCACGATACCGCTTTCCTCTTTGTATTCTATGTTTTAGCTCAGGTGGCTTGTTGTACAACACTTTCTCAACAACTCTCCGCCTAAATCGAAAACCGTACATGATTTATATAAAAATACTGTCTATACTAATACTAATTGTTTATTTACTACTAAAATTAAATACACTACTAGTATACTTCCTGCTTCCTGAGCTGCAGAACTCGTTTACTATTTTGAATGAAGTAGCCTACATCTGTTATTACATAAATTTCGATGTTACGGTAATTTGTCAGTTATCGGAAAAATTACAGAAATCCCCATTTCTCTACTATTTCTTTAGTAGGCTAATATAACAATTATTGTAAAGCACACAACCATACAGTAATCTGAGTTCTCCCCACGGAAATATCTTTTTAATTTAGTTTCGGAAATTTCTAAATTGTGTTTCTGGAACCGTAAAATTTAAAGGTTTACAATAAAAAGAAAACAAAGTCTGTCAACCTAAAACATTCACAATTTTTTCAAATTTCTGACCTATTTTTGGGCCCCCAAAATTTTTGAAATTTCCAGAACTTAACACTACATTCAGTAAAATTATGTTTAATTTGATACCACTCATGAAGTTTTACGATGTTATCGAGATTTTCACCCACATTTTGGGCCCTGACGTCCACAGATTTCGAAATTTTTAAAAAACGAACACTATATTCATATTGATACCCCACGTAGGCTTCTGCGTTTTTTAAGAATTTTGTAAAAAAAGCCTCATATTTTTGCCTACCACCCCCTATTTTAAGAGCGATCGATCTCAAAATCAACAGGAATCTATAGGATAAAAAGTACGGACAGGCATGCCTAGTTTTAGGGAATTCGGTTGATGCGTTCAGAAGTTGGGAACACTTCTGGGAACAAGTCCAGCATTTCAGTTACTTGGGATGTTACGTTACGTATGGGACAGAAATTGATCTGGATGAAAAATTAAACAAATTTAGGAATATCTGTGGAACAATTCACGGATATCTTAAAAATAAGACAAAGAAGGAAACAAGGATAAGGTTTTTTAACACTGTAGCGGTACCGGTTTTGGTGTATGGAGATGAGGCCGGACGTATTACGACGGAATGAGTCAAAGCAAAGATTCAGGATTGAAGTTTATGAGGAGTATTACGGGCTGTACCATTATCGATAGAAAGAAGAATGTGGCTATAAGGAAGGAACTGGGCGTCGACCCATTGTTGGAACGACTAAGGAGCAACAAAAGAAGGTGGTGTGAACGTTCGGGAAGAATGGCGGGTGACAGGATTCCAGTGCTATCGTAGGAATATAGACGGTGGGGAAGAGAGATGCAGGACGGCCGAGACCGAAGTCGGTGTGGACCAGTTCAGGATGAGCCTAATCCTTGAGGTTGGTGGTGATGATGACGATAAAGATGATGCGTTCAGAACTTATCGTCAGACAATACAAAACGGTCGAATCAAAACTGAGACTCGCGTCGCTCATTCAGTAATCATAGACCACAATGTTAAATACACTGAATAATAATTCGAACAAAATTCGTACTGAAGATACAAGTATGTAAATATTTACTAAGTTCAAATATTGACTCATTGAGTAGGTATCGATGTTTTAGGTTGACAGACTTTGTTTTCATTTTATCGTAAAACCTTTTAATTTTACGGTTCCAGAAATACAATTTACAAATTTCCGAAACTAAATTAAAAAGATGTTTCCGTGGGGAGAACTCAGGGAAACAAAAATCGATATAACTGGTCTAAATCTAAGACCAAGTATCAAATTTTAATTACTTTTTTGGTCAAAATTTTGAACAGAAGTTATATAAATGTATTTCTGTCTGTGAAACAATTAAAAACAAAACTCAAGCGGGACTAAGATGGTAATTCTCTTAACTCAAGTGTGCCCCACCTTTCGGAAGCGTCATATAGATTCTCCACAAAGAGCAAGATATTTCAACATACAGGCCTTCGGAATAAATTTTAAGATCTGTGAAGTAATGTAGATCGAATGATAGTCTTAGAAATGGTGAGATCAGGAAATAAACTGAACTATTTCGCAGGCTGCATCAATATGGACAGAGTTTTAACTCCCATGTGAAATGGATAAAATTGCCATCTTATTCCTAAATAAGCTCTGAGTTATACGAGTTTCCAGGAGTAGGTGGGATCGTGGTAGGCGTTAGAAACGATGGACCAGTAGGCCTACTATGAACAACTGAATTCATCATCATCATCATCATCATCTTCTTCTTCTTCTTCTTCTTCTTCTTCTTCTTCTTCTTCTTCTTCTTCTTCTTCTTCTTCTTCTTCTCCTCCTCCTCCTCCTCCTCCTTCTTCTTCTTTTTCTTCTTCTTCTTCTTCTTCTTCTTCCTCCTCCTCCTCCTCCTCCTCCTAAGTAACAGTTAGGATTACTTTACATAATTTGTAGTTACCTCAGGGGAAATCAACACCAAAATTCCTTTCTGGCTCAATAAAACGTCTCTTTCGCCAAAAAGTAGTGACTCAGATGCAATAGTTCACGTATATAAACGGAACGTAGCAAAAAAAAAAAAGGCACGAGCAAGTATGTAACAAAAAAACCGAAACAGCTGGAAAAGGAATAAGTAGCAAGAACTGAAAATAGCAGCAGAACGTACGGGAAAAATTCTAAATGTACGTGTTGTAACACAAACAAAAAACAAAACGCAAACATCTCACGAAAAAAGGCACATTCCTGAGGAAAAGAAAGATATTGTAACGTCTAAGAGAGACTAAAAACCCGACTTAAGTCATTAGGGAAGAAAAGACATAAAGCAGACTGCTTGGTAGAGACAGGGATGAGTGGTAGAGTGAATGAGAAGAACCAAAGGATAAAATCAATGAGGAGGAAAAGTATGCCCAGGGAAATGTGAGGGTGAAGCGACCTCCTCTCTTGTCTAAAAGACAAGTGTACGAAAGAGCGACTACGAGTGTAAAGCTATCATCATCATGATTAACAGCAATACATAAACACACATTTATTTTCTTACGTCTATTTCGTCTAAATAAATTGTTCCTTCTTCAAAATCACATTACTTCAAAGGGTTAGCCTTCAAAGGGTGCGCACCCATACTGGTGTATGTAAGTACAAAGTAATGTGATTTTAACATTTAACGACCTCAGCTGAGTAAATTAATCTGATGATGAAACATATGTTCCGAAACGCGTTATTTTAAATAAAAAACGATGTCACAGACGGATCTAAGGTAATTTATTAATTTATAAATAACGTAGTGACTTGGATAACAATAACAATATGTATGTCAAATTTTTCCTCACACAGTTCCTGGCTGGCCATGGATATTTTAGTGAGTACCTCCTCTGGATGGGAAGAGAGGCTTCCTCTCAAAGCAGGTGCTCCACATCGCAGCAAAAGAGCACTTTTTTCAAGTGCTTATATTTCGAGGATGATCTTCTGAACCTCAGCTCAAGGAACGGAATTTTCAGTCCTGATAGCATTATTGGATTGATACTCCAGAGTGAGGACAACTGGGAAGAAAATGCAGTGTACATAGAGCGGATCCTGCTCCGTAAGGCAGACCAAGAGTATTTGTCTGACCCGTGATAGTAAGAAGGAAACAGCCCAGTCATAGATGGTAGTTCATTGAGCTAAATATGCACGGCTCACGCCGAAGAAATGCGAAAGAAGTCCCAGCGTGGAGGATCGTGGACAAAGATGGGTTTTTAGTGTGTAAAAATCCCACATTACAAAACAACCTGGCCATCTGGCAGGTGCCGTTTGAAGGTTTCCCCAATCTACTAAAAAAAATTACAATTTATATAAAATTAAAATAATTAAATATTAACAAGGAAAATATTATTCCTGAAGAAGATACTTAAATATTTTAATATTTAAACATTAAATTTTAATAATACGAAATGTTTATAAACATTTGAAATTAATGAAATACAACAAGTGTCTAGAGCGATAAAATAAAATTAGTTTAATTTTCAGTAGTTTTGTGACTGAATTATTAGCGCAGTTATTGTTCGTGAAGTCGCGAAGGAAAGATAAAGACATAAATAGCACGGCCCTTAGAATGCCTCGTAATAAGAGTCTATATTTCACTAGAAAACTCGACTAAGCCCACAAAGAATTTTTTTAAGTCAGAGCTAAAATACATAGTCTTAAGCGGGATAAATAAATTTATTTTAACTAATGCTTTCAGTGGAGCGATCAAGAGAAATAGTGGAGTACTGAAGCAGGTAATTTTCGGAAGAAGATAGGTGCATTCAAAAACCTTGAACATACAGTAAATGCACTGGCGGATTAAACGTTTATAATTATGTACGGTAGCGAAGCGAAAACGTATTTATTGAACACCATACACGTTAACGTATTAACGTATAGTCGTAATGTCCAGCAGTAATACCAACTTCGCACTTACGCCAGACTCAAACGGATATTTAAGATTTACATGTTTCTACATAAGCTGATATAATATACGCTATATGTACGTAATTATTATTACTTTCAGTTATTCACAGAGACAATATAACAGTTCTTATGTAATATCGTAATCACAAAACAATTAATGAACATACTGAACAGGAACTAAATTAAAAACATTTTAATTACACTACCCAACGTAATAACATGATGCATTATAGTAAATATATTATGTGCGTGCGTGCTGCGCGCAGCCCTGTGTATCATGGTTCTTGTTTTCCTGATTTGACTGCGTCGATTTCTCTCTCTCTCTCTCTCTCTCTCTCTCTCTCTCTCTCTCTCTCTCTCTCTTGACACGACGCGACGTTTCAACAACTTCCTTCTCCGGTGTCTTTCTCAGCAGCGTAGCATTTCTCCATGCGTCTCTTGCGGCATTATGTACCAGGTATGATAAGAAATTTGGTGCAATTTTGGTTTTCCGCGTGAAAAAAGTCCGGTCATAAATATTTTTTATGGTAACGTTGGTAGACCGACCGATTTGTAACAACTCTGAGTGTTTAACCATAGTCTATCGATTCATAGTTTAGATTTTTCAACTAACTGACTAAATTGATTTGGTGTATCAGAGCGATTATTTTTAACATTCTACAATGCAAGGCTTAAAGCAGTTGCATTAAATCCTGTATAAAAAGTGAGACAAACTATTCCAAGAGCGTTGCAGTTTCGGTGAGTCGAATGTGAATGAGGGTGCACATCGATCCATCGATTGCGTCCGGTTTTAAACTTCATTGCACACAAATCTATCAAATGCACTCGCGATCAGTTCCACACATACATACATCCATGCGCGCACATGTTCTCTCTCTCTCTCTCTCTCTCTCTCTCTCTCTCTCTCTCTCTCTCTCTCTCTCTCTCTCTCCCTATCTGTCTATCTATCTATCTGTCTGTCTCCCCAGTGGCGTGGCGTGGATACATAACAGCTGTTGCCGCTTGTGATAGGCCTAAAACTTAGCCTAAAACCTAATTCGGATATTTCCTACTACCAAGATTTCTTTTAAGAGCCAAAATATTCTTTTTAGAGCTAAAATATCTTTCGCTGGCAGAAGAAGAGGGTCCCGTTTCAACGGGATCTGACTCCATTATACTTATACAGAATAAATGAGGACACAAATAATCGAATTAATAATAATAAAGACAAACAGAGAAACACATAACTAAACGAACAAAACACAAATTGGTAGGTAGTAACTGCTTCACGTTGGTTCCGAAACGAACATAGCTGCTAACTGAGCGTTTTGCCGGTTTATACAGCGGGAACACATTGGTTGGACGAATTTATCCTCCTCCCGTTTGTACAGTGACAATTACTACGAGGTCAATGACCACACGCAGTAAAACATTGCCGATGTCTGAGATGGCAACACAAGACGGTGCAAGTGCACATCAGCTCAAAAGCAATGCTATGCTATTATTCAAAGTCCCTATGAAAATTGTTCGGATTTTAAATTATTCAGTAACTAAACTATTTATTCTGCGATATAACTAACATTATTTTCTTTCGTTTCCAGGACTGTTGCCGCCGGCAACAGCGGTTACATGGACGCCACGCGACTGTATCTCCCTCTCTCCCCCAGATATTCATTCGCTTTCTCAAGTGAATGTTACAACATGGAGAGAGTGTTCAGTCAGTGAGGCTATGTTCGTAAGTGTCATAAAAATGTCACATCTAGACAGACGGGAAAGACATCATAAGGCTGGAAATGAAGATGCACTAATAAGCCTGCATAGCAAAAATATAGGTCTACTTTGAGACTCCGAAGCCTCGACACCTCGTGAACCAAGTATCTGCAGCCATGATCCGAGTTATTGCAGCCATGCCGAAGAATTATTTCTAACAGTATAAAGAGGAAAGTGAAAGACGATTTCAGCGATAGAAATACCGTCCTTACAGTCGACAAACTCAGAGAAACAGACAATTCCTGTAGAAATAAAGAACGACAATAAAAGATTAAAACAACAGTTAAATTAAAAAAAAATAATCAAAATTAATAAAAATAAAAAATGCTTAATATCTTGATGAATTCAAGATTTTTAACTCAGACTAAGGAGCTTAGTGAAGGTTCTAAACCTGGCAGGCGCGTCCGAGGCGTGGGCTGAACACTCTCCTAATTTCGCGGGAGTTGCTACGTTCCACCAGGGACCTTCCACTGTGGAGACTGAGATGCACTCCTCGACTCACCAACTGATGAGACTCGTGGAGTGCATTACCGAGGCTGGCTGCCAGGGCAAACAGACGACCGCGTTCTTCCTAGACGTAGAGAAAGCCTTTGACCACGGTGGAACTTGAGTGTCCTGTACAAGCTAACGGAAGTCCTTCTCCCAGATTGCTACGTTCACTTGATCGGCAGCTTTCTGCGAGACCGTAGCTTCCGAGTGAGAGTAGACCAAGCTCTCTCTTCGGAGAGGCGTATTACCGCTGGTGTCCCTCAGGGCAGCGTACTTGGGCACCTCCTGTTCTCGGTGTTCGTCAACGACACGCCCCGAATAGCTGGAATAAGATCGTCTCTGTTCGTGAACGACATTGCGGCTTTTACCTCAGAGCCGACGCGTATGTCGGGTGGGCTGAGGATTGGAGCGTTGCCGTTAACGTTACTAAGAGTGCAGCGGTAATATTCTCGCGATGACTTAAGCGGCCTCAGCCGCTTAAAGTAGGCCCTGTCGAATTGCCCTGGACCAATAGCGTCAAGTATCTCGGGCTTCATGTTGATTCCCAACTCACCTGGCGAACCCATGCCCAATACATCCGACAACGCGCATCGGCGCAACTCAGTAGATTTTGGCAATGACTCCCCGACTAGGGAAGCTCATCGCCAACACGTACATGTTGTTGTCCGTGATGACCTATGCCTGTCCTGTATGTAGATACCTTGGTCGCTGTCATAGATCGGCGCTACAGCGCGTTCTCGACCGGTGACTGAAGCTCGAGTGTAAAGTCCCCGGAGGTTCTCTTCTCGAGCCTTGAGGAGAGGACTAGGTGTCCTCTCTTTTGCGGTCACCTTGAGACGCCTAGCACGTATATTCTATGGTCGGGCAGCTCGAGTTACCCACAATCCCCTCATCGCCGGACTCGGAAAATATACTCCAAGGCCAGGTTAGTCTTGGAAGCAACCCCGTTTACTAGTCCCGGTCACTTCAGGCCCTCCAGAAAGTAAAATAATTCAAAATTGAACTCAAACTGACCCAGTGGCAGGAGTCCTAAGTGAGACTCGGGACACTGCACATCTGCCTCGCGCGAGCCGCGCAACCCCAAGTCGTGTGCACTGTGGAGTATAACATGCAGTAGTCCCTTCCAGAGGAATATGGGTTTCTAGCAGTACAGTATATTGACGAGGCAACAAACAAACGTTTTTATGGTAACGTCTCGTTTCTGGTCTCGTCTTTTCTTATATTTATTCCTCTATTTGCAAAGATATGCCAGATTTGCAAGATGATCTATTTAAAATTATAAATTTAGGCCTATTAAAATAAATAAAATATAAACATTAAATGTTTCCAATTTAACCGATAAAGCAACTGCTTAAGTAAATAAACATTAAAACAATTGCTAAATAATCGACTTAAATCGATTATCAGTTATTTTACATTTAAATCGAACCAAATTCGAATATTCGTTAGTTTCTATATTAACATATAATTATTTCGATTGTTACTGATTTACTTACAAATCTCTGATGATGCTGATATTTTTCAGGTGATGAAAAACGACAAAAACACAATACACTACTTGCAGAAGAAACCATGTTGAAAAATATCACAATATTATGTAAATAATATATATCTATATATATAAAAGAGAAATACCACTGACTCACTCACTGACTCATCACGAAATCTCCGAAACTATAACACCTAGAAACTTGAAATTTGGCATGTAGGTTCCTTATGTGATGTAGGTATCCGCTAAGAAGGGATTTTTGGAAATTCGACCTTTAAAGGGGGAAAAAGGGGGGGGGGAAAGTTTGCCTGACTGACTGACATAGAATCAACGTAGAGCAAAACTACTGAATGGATATCAATAAAACTTTGAACATAGCTTCATCATAGGTCTTAGGTGCTCACTAAGAAACGGTTTTAAGAACTTTCACTCCTAAGGGGCAACCCCCCCCATTGTATCTATGTATGTATGTTCCACATCTCCTCCTAAACCACTGGACCGATTTCAACCAAACTTGGCACAAATATTTTACGCGACGGGAGAACCAACATAGGATAGGTGTTTTTTTCGATGGGGTCCTTTGGGGGGTTCTTTGGGGGTTTTCACATCTCCTCCTAAACCACTGGACCGATTTCAACCAAACTTGGGACAAATATTTTACGCAGCGGGAGAATCAACATAGGATATGTGTTTTCTTCGATGGGGTCCTTTGGGGGTTCTTTGGGGTCTTCCACATCTCCTCCTAAACCACTGGACCGACTTCAACCAAACTTGGCACAAATATTTTACGCAACGGAAGAACCAACATAAGATAGGTGTTTTTTCGATACGATCCTTCGGGGGGTCCTTTGGGGTCTTCCACATCTCCTCCTAAACCACTGGACCTATTTCAACCAAACTTGGCACAAATATTTTACGCAACGGGAGAACCAACATAGGATAAGTGTTTTTTTGATACGATCCTTTGGGGGGTCCTTTGGGGTCTTCCACATTTCCTCCTAAACCAGTGGACCGATTTCAACCAAACTTGGCACAAATATTTTACGCAACGGGAGAACCAACATAGGACAGGTGTTTTTTTTCGATACGATTCTCTGGGGGGGTCCTTTGGGTCTTAAACAACTATTAGATCTGGTTACTATGGCAACCCAATAGAATAGATTCTTGTTACCATAGCATCGGTGGAAGTCTCCCGCGTAGGAAATAGCGCGGGAGTCGTCCGACGGGCCTTCCCCGGAGTTCATCCACGGAACCCGGGGAGTCTTAGGTCGGATCCCGCGAAAGACGGCGGGGCCAGAGTCCACGGTTCTTATAAATAAAGATATAGGTTATGATATCAAAGGTGGTGTATGCATCTTAAGAAACGTCTTAATAGTGTGTGAATTCAGAGTTGTTTCAGTTTGAATTTAAAAGTGTTAAAAAGTGTGTAAAGTGTTTAAGAGTTAAGATCGAAGTAAGTTATAAGCGAGTACAAAAAACAAAGTTTTGATAGCGAATGTATTCAGACCATAGAGCTCAGACAATATAAATGCACTTGCTTCAGTTTGAATTTAAAAATTGATAAGCTGAAATCTATAGAGGTATTGTATTGTTAGAATAAGTTTAGGAGACACTAATTTAACAAATGCCTTATTTCAACATTAACACAATGAATTATAAAACGACAGTTAAATACGCAGCGCGTGCAAGTACTGTAGACATTTTATTGAAAACTAATTTAGCTGTTCGCCCTCTCCCAGAGTTAGAAATCGAGCAGGAGCATCACGCGCAACAGAATTCTTCTCCAGATATAAGAATACAGTTTATGACATGCTCTTAAACAGGTGCGCTACAGAGTATTCCTCCAGTGAGAATGCGAACGTAACAATATAAGGAAGATTATACAGTATACAAGTAATATAACGTTAAAACAAGAATAGGTGCCTATGAGCCTATGAATAAATTATGAACCCGAGCAACGCTGGGTAAATCGGCTAGATATAGATATCTATATAAGCCAAATACCACTGACTGACTCACTGATCACGATATCTCTGAAACCACTGAATGGATATCAGTGAAACTTTGAACATAGCTTCATCATAGGTCTTAGGTGCTCACTAAGAAACGGTTTTAAAAACTTTCACTCCTAAGGGGCAAAAAACCAAATACTGAAATTTATAGCGGGAAATGCATACTTGGTAAATGAAGTGGTTGACATCTCAGTTTACTGGAAACCCCGAATACATTTAGTCCTGAGTTTTTAATCATTGTTTTAAATTGAAAATCTTCGTTGTTTGCAGGTTCTTATAGTCGAGAAAATTTCGAAGTTCAATTAATTAATAAATGTATTCCTTTTTGTTCTCGGAAACGGCTCTAACGATTTTCTCGAAATAAATAATAAATAGCTCTTGCTATGAATGTAAATAGACAAACTAAGAGTTGAGAATTTGTACAATCTATCTAATCCTATACTATTAAGCGAGCAATAATTGTACAATTACGTACAACGTGAAACTCCGTAGCGAAGCACGGGTATTTTGCTAGTATATATATATATAGCCTATCTCGAACTCCCGACTTACTTACCAGAAAACGATCAGTGTTTCTCAGATTTTTATTACTATCTGGACTCCAGCATTCCGAATCTTCTCTGAAACCCTTCAACAGACGTTGACCCCTGACGGAGCTTCTCGAAAGAATAAATCGATTTTACAAGTGTACTTTTCATTCACTGTGACTAGTCTAATGGTAAAATATTAAACGTGAAGTAATGACTGTAAATCACGATTTCCAATGTAACCAATGTAGAATGTTGCATGAGAAGGCTACACAGTTCAAGTGCTAACAGTAATAAAACCTCTTGTACTATGAGAACTAAACTTGTAGAAAATATACGCGACTCTTTAAAAATAAATTAAGATTAGGCCTACATTACGTAAACTAAAATTATATGCAACGACTTATACACGGTACACAAGCACGTTGTTGCTTCTTGTAAGGGTCATCTAAGTTCTATTCATCTTTTTGATAACGATGTTCTTCTTAGTTGTAAACACAGCGACAAAACCCGTTAATTGGTTTAAGTAAACCGTCCTTAAGAAATGATTCAGAGAGAAAAAAACACACTTAAGGTGGTCCTTGAGGCAAACAACCACTGAGAAAAAATAATTCCGGCAACTAATCTGTTCGGCCATAAGATGCATGGGTAGTAAAAGACGGCACGAAAAGAGGTTACATTATATTCCCTGGGTAGATCTCAGAGGACGTTTGTAAATAAGGAATCGAAACCACGAAAAGCCGAAAATGGAAGAAGATTAGTAAAACAGACAGATGTAGAAGAAAGGGTACTGTACCTTTATCCGTTCCTGCAGTCATTTTCGATATATTTGTTATGCGATTGTTTGGCTTCGATCTTTAGTGAATATCGCACATAATTTTATGTAGGTGAAAAAATTATACATATTTTAATTTTGTATTTTGCAAAATGTTGGCTGGTGATTGTAGTTGGTGTTCTTAGTCCTTTTTTAATGAAAAAATGATTGTAGCAGTAGTATATCACAGTCGCGCACCTGTGACGCCAAAAGTTTATGTTGTTAAGTTAACATGAGAACTGAAATTACACATGGAAAGCGGTACGTCTGTAATGTAAAACTCGTTTTTTTGGCGGAAACTACGAAAAAACCAACTTGAAAGTAGGCAGAGTGGCCCAAGGGCCAGTATACATGTCTACTTTTTTGTGGCAGAACTCGTTTTTTCATTAATACTCGTTCTGTGAATAGATCACTGGAAAACCACCGAACTCAAACTTAAGGCTGAGTGGCCTAAGCCACTACATATGAGAAGCCAGTAGGTACTATGTCTTCTCGTAGGTAGTGCCTAAGGGCTATACATCCTTGCTTATTACTATACATGTCACTTTTTTGTGGTAGAAGTTATTTCGGTAATGTTCGTTTTCCAACAAGTACTAGTTTTGTGGCAAACCAAAAAGAAACGTCCATTATGTACAATATGTAGACCGTATGTTGTCATTTCTTAATATATCGTTTTTTGTGTTTTCCATTAACCATAAATATTTGTATTTTTCAGTTTACATTTGCTGTTGTAGTTTTGTTAATTTGTCAACTCAAAATCTTCAGGTTCTTTATTGTAAGTATTACTGTGTTATAAGCATAGTATATAGGCCTACACATTAAACGTTATGTTTTCCTCAACCATGGCATTTATTTATTTCAGCAGTAAACTAGAAACAAAAACCATTCTCATGTAACCTCACAAATGAAAACAACACGTATTTTCGCTTTGCATTAAGAAATAGACAATTTACAGATAGTACACTTCTTCTTTTCCACATCGTAATACATCGATACAATCCCATATTTAAAATATTGAAAATGTACTGCAGAAACGGAAAAAGGTACAGTTCCGAAGAAAGCACAGGAAACAACACAGCGATTTTGTTAGTGGTATATTTAATATTTTTCTGTTTTCTTTTCTTTTCTTATCTTAATTGTGATTTTAAAACACACACCTGCATATATTTTCACTATCTTGTTTGTTAGAAAATTTGTTTAATTTGTATTTATTTGACAACACATTTGGTCTTATCTCAGGGACGGTAGTGAAATTTGATTTATAATAAAACTCTTTTAGTTAATACTATACAAATTAAAATATAAGTTGAACGATAAAAACCAATATTTCAAACGATAATAACGATAGTTGAACGATAAAAACAATGAAAATATTTCAAATATAAACATGCGCAAGCGCCGCCTAGCGGACTTCTGAGTAACTAGCAATTATTATAAAAGTATAATAAATCTTACGTTTGTTTCGCTAACCAATAAGAAATATTCGATGTTTTTTCGCAACAAAGTTTAATAATGTTTGTTTATTTCACTTGTGTCACTGAATTTTATCGTATTTAATAGTGAATTATATGTATGTTGGTTCCTGTGAATGCAGTCGATGTGACCGAGTGTTATTTCTTTTAAAATAGTTTACTAAAATACGTGTTCACAGAGGTTAGTTCGCCGATGAATTATTTCATTTATTTAATAATATTTTAATGTTACCTTATATGTCGATCTTGTCTGTTACTACATTCTTAAGTCTTCACAACTTTTACTTTATATTTAGTACAATCTTGTTATTTTCATCACTTAACTATTCGTAAATATTGCACGATTATTACATTCTTATTTCTTTGTAGTGTTAATTTTATACCTTGACTTTTGAAATATAAACTAAAAATGTCGCTATATTTGGCTTCTTCTACCTTCAGTAGGCTATTATTACTTAGCTTGACGTTTTCTTCTTCTTCTCATAGCATAAGTGACAGTTTACACATGATAGTTCTTACAATATATATTCTTACGTAATATCATTACTTATCTAAAATCAATTATTCGTTTATTTACAATACATTTGTGTCGTAATTATATATCGTTCAAGCCTAACCTTACATAACATTTAATATTTATAAAAGTTTAAACTCATAAAATTATTTATATTGTACTACTTTCTAAAATTAGACCTCACTGATTTTCACTTATGTTGGTTTACAAATTTAAGATATACAGTATTAGAATACATAATTTTACTGAGTAATTATTTTGGTTACAAATTGGTTGATTATTTTCATGATTAAGATTTAATCCATGTTTCTGTTAATCCACGTTACATATGTACTGCGTATGACAAAATTCCTTTGTTGTTTTATTTACATATGGCCTACTTAGTGGAGTGCTACAAAATAAAACGGAAATCGATGAAGCGTGTCTCATGCTCTGTTTTAAACTCCTCCGTTAAGAATTTAACGGCCGTTAAGTCACCCGATAAGGAGATGAACCGTTTCACGAAGTTCTCTTTAAGGAAAATGGCAGTTAAATTCGTCATTTAACTTGACGGGAGATATTTGGGCTATAAGCTTGACATAACTCACGGCTCTTTAAAATTACGTTTGGGTCCATCATTCATGTACGTTGTTTGTCGCGAAGCATTCGATCGTGCAAGGTAAATAAAATATACATGCACAGATTTGGTTTTATGATCAGAAAATTTATTTTGTTCTTCTTTTCCGTTCTATCATTACAATTATTTAATTTTTCAATTGTTGCGTATGCATATATAATACTAGCAAAATACCCGTGCTTCGCTACGGAGTTTCACGTTGTACGTAATTGTACAATTATTGCTCGCTTAATAGTATAGGATTAGATAGATTGTACAAATTCTCAACTCTTAGTTTGTCTATTTACATTCATAGCAACAGCTATTTATTATTTATTTCGAGAAAATCGTTAGAGCCGTTTCCGAGAACAAAAAGGACATACATTTATTAATTAATTGAACTTCGAAATTTTCTCGACTATAAGAACCTGCAAACAACGAAGATTTTCAATTTAAAACAATGATTAAAAACTCAGGACTAAATGTATTCGGGGTTTCCAGTAAACTGAGATGTCAACCACTTCATTTACCAAGTATGCGTTTCCCGCTATAAATTTCAGTATTTGGTTTTTTGCCCCTTAGGAGTGAAAGTTTTTAAAACCGTTTCTTAGTGAGCACCTAAGACCTATGATGAAGCTATGTTCAAAGTTTCACTGATATCCATTCAGTGGTTTCAGAGATATCGTGATCAGTGAGTCAGTCAGTGGTATTTGGCTTATATAGATATCTATATCTAGCCGATTTACCCAGCGTTGCTCGGGTTCATAATTTATTCATAGGCTCATAGGCACCTATTCTTGTTCTAACGTTATATTACTTGTATACTGTATAATCTTCCTTATATTGTTACGTTCGCATTCTCACTGGAGGAATACTCTGTAGCGCACCTGTTTAAGAACATGTCATAAACTGTATTCTTATATCTGGAGAAGAATTCTGTTGCGCGTGATGCTCCTGCTCGATTTCTAACTCTGGGAGAGGGCGAACAGCTAAATTAGTTTTCAATAAAATGTCTACAGTACTTGCACGCGCTGCGTATTTAACTGTCGTTTTATAATTCATTGTGTTAATGTTGAAATAAGGCATTTGTTAAATTAGTGTCTCCTAAACTTATTCTAACAATACAATACCTCTATAGATTTCAGCTTATCAATTTTTAAATTCAAACTGAAGCAAGTGCATTTATATTGTCTGAGCTCTACGGTCTGAATACATTCGCTATCAAAACTTTGTTTTTTGTACTCGCTTATAACTTACTTCGATCTTAACTCTTAAACACTTTACACACTTTTTAACACTTTTAAATTCAAACTGAAACAACTCTGAATTCACACACTATTAAGACGTTTCTTAAGATGCATACACCACCTTTGATATCATAACCTATATCTTTATTTATAAGAACCGTGGACTCTGGCCCCGCCGTCTTTCGCGGGATCCGACCTAACACTCCCCGGGTTCCGTGGATGAACTCCGGGGAAGGCCCGTCGGACGACTCCCGCGCTATTTCCTACGCGGGAGACTTCCACCGATGCTATGGTAACAAGAATCTATTCTATTGGATTGCCATAGTAACCAGATATAACAGTTGTTTAAGACCCAAAGGACCCCCCCAGAGAATCGTATCGAAAAAAAACACCTGTCCTATGTTGGTTCTCCCGTTGCGTAAAATATTTGTGCCAAGTTTGGTTGAAATCGGTCCACTGGTTTAGGAGGAGATGTGGAAGACCCCAAAGGACCCCCCCAAAGGATCGTATCAAAAAAACACTTGTCCTATGTTGGTTCTCCCGTTGCGTAAAATATTTGTGCCAAGTTTGGTTGAAATAGGTCCAGTGGTTTAGGAGGAGATGTGGAAGACCCCAAAGGACCCCCCGAAGGATCGTATCGAAAAAACACCTATCTTATGTTGGTTCTTCCGTTGCGTAAAATATTTGTGCCAAGTTTGGTTGAAGTCGGTCCAGTGGTTTAGGAGGAGATGTGGAAGACCCCAAAGAACCCCAAAGGACCCCATCGAAGAAAACACATATCCTATGTTGATTCTCCCGCTGCGTAAAATATTTGTCCCAAGTTTGGTTGAAATCGGTCCAGTGGTTTAGGAGGAGATGTGAAACCCCCCAAAGAACCCCCCAAAGGACCCCATCGAAAAAAACACCTATCCTATGTTGGTTCTCCCGTCGCGTAAAATATTTGTGCCAAGTTTGGTTGAAATCGGTCCAGTGGTTTAGGAGGAGATGTGGAACCAAAGATCTGTAAACCTATGGATTGCCGTCTCATATGGTGACTAGCGGCAAGGAGCGGTCCGTCTGCCAGCGCTACCCCCCACCACTACTCGGGCAACTTCCCGCGCACTGCCATATGATTTGTATTGACAGCTGATGTTTTTGCTCATTGTGGAATAGCTTATAATCGCGACGTTTCGTATTTGTGTTTTTCCTGTCATTCTGATATTATGCCTGACTCGTGTGCGGCATATAACTGCACAAATCGTGCAAAGAATGGTTCTGGTGTGACATTTCACAGGTGAGTACCACATTGTTGCTTCCTTTTAATTCTTATATTTGTGATGATAACATAGCTGTAAGACTATTAAAAACCTCTAGTTTTCAAAATATTATGTAATAGGCTTATATCTAAAGAATATCGTTACCAAATATGCAAGCAAATTTTATTTGAAACTAACGCGCAAAGAGGCAAAATAGATTCAATATAATTTTAACAAATGTTATAGACCTACATTTACTTATAGCTCTAGTTTATAACACTGAATAGACTAACAATTAATTACAGTTCTTTTCATGGCAAGTTTATTATTAGGTACAATATTCATTCATTCAAGGTAAATTTACATTTTAGATTTATTTGGCTATACAGGCCTACTTGTTACAATTTTAACATTACAAAATCTGTATGCTATTTTTTCAGTTTCCCAAAAGACCCAGACCTACAAAAGAAATGGGTAATAGCCACAAAAAGGAAAGGGTTTTCTCCTTCTACATCATCGAAACTTTGCAGCCAGCATTTTGAGGAAAAGGATTTCGAAGTGGGCGGATTAAGAAGAATGCTGAAAAATGGTGCTATTCCCTCAATTTTTGATTTCCCTCCTCATCTCCAAAAACAACAAACGAAACGAAGGAAGATAATTGTAAGAAATAAGGTAAGAAAGCAATTAATATGGGGTAATATTATTATATTAATACCAAGTAAAACTACAACAAAAGTTAAAAATTGCTGAAACATTTTTCAAAATGATATTAGGTTAAATAATAACTATCCCACTGTGCTACTGATTGTTCTAAAAACCGCCATTATAAAGAATATTTAAATGTAAATGTTTAGCTTGGTCACTGATTTTGGATTTGTAAGTGTTTAGTTGAACAGGATGAAACCATTGTACTATGATTTTTCATGTCTTGTTGATTGTTAAATTCACCACCAAGCTTTACTGAAATTGGGAACTTTTAGGAAACAGAAGAAGACGGAAATGGGCGATTTGAGAACGACGCAACGTGTCGTACTGCAACGGAAATCCACGTTCCTACCGATGATTTGGCAGATCTAAAAGATACCAACCAGATTCTTCCAGCAAGTGAGGATATGTCAGTTCTGGAACCAAAACAGGTATGGATCGCAGACTACGTTGTCGTATCACCAGATCATTTCAACATTATTTCATAAATTAAAATGTATTTTTCTTTTTTCACAAGTTACAACATTATTTATTAAGGTCGACAACTTAATTATTGAGATATAATTTATACCGTAACGTTTTATCTAATACTGGATACTAATTTAAGCTATTTATTTTTAGTTACCTGCATCACCTACTAAAGCTCTTCTACGGCGAAAAATAAAAATTCTTCAACAGCGCCTCAAAAGAAGAGCTAAAAAAATAGCCTCAATGAAGGACATGATAAGACTGTTTAAGGAAAAGTTAAATGCTCCCGAAAGATTATTAGAAATATTACAAGAGAATTTTTCAGGATTCCCCTTACATTTAGTTGTCAATCAAATTAAAAATAATAGCAAAAGTAAGTTCAATTCTCATTACTCTGAAAAAATGAAGGAGTTTGCTCTAACACTTTATTTTTACTCCCCAAAAGCCTATAAGTATTTAAGAAATAATAACTTTTCGTTGCCAAACCAGTCAACATTGAGAAAATGGGTGTCTAGTTTTAAATGCAGTCCTGGATTTTTAGAAGAAGTTTTCCTTTTTTTAAAGAAAAATGTTCCAAATAAACCTGATTTAAAAAAGTAAACTTAGTTTTTGATGCTATGAGCATCAGAAAACAAATAATTTATGACCATCATCAGGGCAAAAACTATGGTTATGTAGATTTTGGAAATAATATGAAAACAGAAGGCCCTGAAACTCTAGCAAGTGAAGCCCTTGTGTTTCAAGTGGTATCACTTAAAGGGAATTTCAAATCAGCAGTAGGCTATTTTTTTATCAATAGTTTAAGTTCTGAAGTGCTATCTAAATTAGTTAAGATGTGTATAGTAAAACTGTATGATGTAGGGGTTATTGTTCACAATGTTACATTTGATGGCACAAATGTTAATGTAAATGCAATGAAAAAGTTAGGGTGTCAATTTCCAGGAAAACCATTTTTTACTTTAAAATTGGGTAATGTCAGCCAGAAAATATGTGTCTTGCTTGATGCTTGTCACATGCTGAAATTGGCACGTAACACTTTAGCAGACAAGAAAACCATAACATCCATACATGGCATTGTAGATTTTAAATATATTCAGCGCCTGAACACTTTGCAAAAAGAACAAGGTTTAAATTTAGCCAATAAATTGTCAGACAAACACATTTTTTATAACAATAGAAAAATGAATGTTAAAATTGCCGCTCAAACATTGAGCTCAGGTGTGGCTGATGCTTTAGAATTTTTACAAAACAAAAATCATCCAGATTTTGATGGATGTGGGCCAACCATAAAATTTATCAGGGTAATAGACAGGTTATTTGATTTTTTAAATAGCAGAGACCCGTATGGGAAACATTTTAAAGGGCCAATCAACAAAAATAATTTGTTAAAAAGCATTGAGCAGCTTGAATACTGCTATGATTATTTGTCCCAATTAAAAATTGAAGAAATTCTAGTTCTTAAACATTCAAGAAAAACTTTTGCCCTTGGTTTTATGTCAGACATAAATTCAATCAAAATTTTGGCAGAAAGATTGTTACAGCAACTTGATTTTAAGTACATTCTTACATATACGTTTTCTCAGGACCACTTGGAATTGCTATTTGCTTGTATAAGATCTCGAGGTGGTTACAATAACAACCCAAATGTAAAGCAATTCCAATGGGCCTTGAGAAAACTTATGTTTCGAAATAGCGTCGAAGCACCTCAGGGCACAAATTGTATCAGCTTTGACAACAATCACCAACACTCTGTCATGAGCTTTGTTGAATCAGCTGCTTTGGCAGAAAATGAAAATGATGATGAAAATCATCTTAATGACATTGAAAATCTAAAATCATTAATTAATAACTGTCAAAGTTCCTACTACAAAGATAATGTACTATACTATCTGCGTGGCTTTATTGTGCGAAAAATAGATGCCAAACTAAATTGTGAGGAATGCTGTAGGCTACTGATAGATGATAATTCTAATTTAAGTTCTTGCACACATTTTACAGATTTTGTTTCTAAAGGAAAATTACTTAGAGCCTCTTCTGATGTTTTTAAATTAGTTAAGTTTATGCACAATCACTTACTTCTTTGTGAAAGTAAAAATAATGATCTAGATGTAAAAAGAATGATTTTGTTAGCTTGTAGGATTTTTGGAGGAAATATTTTTAAAGGGCATTTGTCAAATAATGATTATTCTGAGGATAGTCATGAAATCAAATTAATTAAGCTAATAGGCCATTTATTTTACAAAGTGATGTGTTGTCACCACGCAAGAAACAAAACTTCAAATGAAACTTTTTCAAAACTTGGGATGCGCCAAAAGTTAAATAAGCTAATTTTGTTTAGTAATGTATAAGGTTATTTTAATAATAAAACCTATACCATTGTAAATGTAGTTGTTTGATTTACCCATTAACGTACTATTAAATAATTAACACTGCTTAAATCACTGGTGTACTTAGTAATGTATTAAGTTAATTATTTACACTACTATGAAACGATTAATTTTTTTTTCTAACCAGCACGTGTTCTATTATTTTAAATAAATAATATTTTAATATTAATAAATAATATTTTGAATACCAGTAATATATCGAAAACCATTCATAAGAACGTATCAATGTACCAATATGTGATAAATGTGTTAAGATGCCGAAAAAATCTACCGGCTAATTCACATTATTCCCGTAAGCGCCCGTGTAACGAGGCGCGGGTTGCCCGAGTAGTGGTGGGGGCAGTGGCGGACCGTTTTCCGAACACTGAGCCAGTGATCCATAAGTATTTAGATCTTTGTGTGGAACATACATACATAGATACAATGAAGGGGGGGTTGCCCCTTAGGAGTGAAAGTTTTTGAAACCGTTTCTTAGTGAGCACCTAAGACCTATGATGAAGCTATGTTCAAAGTTTCATTGATATCCATTCAGTAGTTTTGCTCTACGTTGATTCTATGTCAGTCAGTCAGGCAAACATTCCCCCCCCTTTTTCCCCCTTTAAAGGTCGAATTTCCAAAAATCCCTTCTTAGCGGATACCTACATCACATAAGGAACCTACATGCCAAATTTCAAGTTTCTAGGTGTTATAGTTTCGGAGATTTCGTGATGAGTCAGTGAGTGAGTCAGTGGTATTTCTCTTTTATATATATAGATGAACTACTGTGACAAACAAAAATGGATCAGAGAGGAAATTTAGACGGTAAAGTAATGTAGTCCTACTTAGAAAATCGTTCAAATGAAGCGGGGAACAAAAAACAAATTGTAAAAGTAATAGAAATAGGCCTACCGGTTTTGATCATTTCAGTGAGTCAATATTTACAGCCTTCAAAAATCTAAAGCACAAAATTCTCATAGAAATGAGGTCAAATCATGGCAATACCCTAAATAACAGTGGTTCCCAACCTTTCCGGACCCGCGTACCACTTTGGTCTTCCGCGTTCATTTCGAGTACCACCGGAGCTTAAAGAAAGGTTATTGGGGTTTTCACAATAAAAACCTTGATCCAACATGAATGGTAGGCCTATATCTTATTATTCCTATTTGTGTATAATTATTTAAATCTAATACATGGAATTTACAAAACGGGAACTGATTTTTAAAATTAATTTCCGGTTGGTTCTATGTTAAAATAAAGTATAAAGTTTTTCAAAAGACAGTTGATTACTTTCATTACGGATTTTCTTGTTAGTACTGAAAAGTAACAACATATTAAAAAGAAAATAATCAATGTGAAACTTGTTGCTGCTTATTTTGTACCAGAGAGTTAATGTCAGGTTCTGTTGATGTTATTTTTAACCTTAAACCACACTCAATAGACATCCTGTTAGATTCTGATGAAATGTTACCGCAAAGTGTTTAGCATGTTTTTATAAGGGTAGTGGTTTTAAATCATGTCCGATGAAAATTTATTGTTGTTTTCAACATAAATTTTTATTTATTTATTTATAACTAAACACTTTTTACTAGCTAGGTCTTCTTGCCTACCACCTTGGATCCTTCCGCGTACCACCGGTTGGGAACCACTGCTCAATAACAAGGAATAAACAAGTAGAAAATACAAGGAGAAAAACATATACAAAAATAAAATATTAAAAAACCAAGAAATAGAAATGCTGAAAACCAAGATGAAAAAGAAATCTGAGAAACTATCCGGTCCCTTCGCAACAGTGAAGCGTCCGGTGAAGATGGTATCACCGCAGAACTTTGGAAGAACATCAGCAAAGAGTTCCTTTCCGAAGTCACAGCCTTATTTCAGACAATATGGGGAGGAGAAACAATCCCTCCACAGTGGAAGTCCGCCCTCATACACCCTCTCCACAAAAAGGGCAGTAAAATAGATGTGAATAACTACCGGGGGATTTCACTTCTCCCCGTAACTTATAAAATCTTCTCTAAGCTCCTTCTCAATAGACTCGAACCCAAGTTCTATCTCCACCTTAGTGAATACCAAGGTGGCTTCAGAAAAGGCAGATCGAGCCCGGAACAGATCCTCAGTTTGAAGTTTATCATTAGATATTTCCTTCAAAGAAATATCCCCACCTTCATTGATTTTCAGAAGACCTATGATTCAGTGAATCGAGAGGCCCTCTTCCAGTGTCTGCAGGAATGCGGTGTCGATCCCAAAACTCTAAATTTAGTTAAATTAACGTTAACCGACACGGCTTCCAAAAGTAAATTCCTAGGAGAACTTAGTGACCCCTTCCCAATTCACACGTCAAAGGGATGGACTCTCCCCTATTCTCTTTAACTGTGTCCTAGATAAAGTCATGAAAACTTTCCATAAAGTCAATTCCTAGGGTTAGAATAGCTAACAAATCCAAAGGCGTAGAATTAAGCTGTTTAGCTTTCGTGGATGATCTTGCCATCTTCGCCCACTCAGAAGAAGAAGCAAGAAATCAAGTAGAAGATCTCAAAGAGATAGCAGAGAAAACTGGCCTCCAAATCTCCTTTGTTAAAACGGAAATTATGACCACCATCTTTAAATTCCCGAAAACGTGCCTGAACACTACGTATGGAGAAATAAAATATACTAACAATTTTAAATATCTTGGGGAAAACATATCCCGAAACGCCTCAGACAAACAATCCTTTAAGATAAGGAAACTCAAATTAGCAAAGGCCTTTATTCTAACCCGAGAACTGTACGGAAAGAAAAACCTTTCCAGAAGTGCAAAAATCCGCCATTATAGCACTGTGATCAGGCCGGTGTCATGTATGGAGTGGAAACAATGTGCTTTCAAATTTTGGAACCTCTTCTTAAAATTGAACAAAGAATTCTTCGGAAAATTTATGGCCCCAAGAAAATTGAAGACGGGTACAGGCATAGACCCAAAGAAGAGATGTACAGGGATCTGGAAGATCTGGAAACGGCTTTCCGAAGGAAAAGATTCCTTGGACATACGGTTCGGATGGAACGGTCCAGATTAAGTAAACAAATTTTAAAATATATTTGGCAACTTTTCAGTCTGAAAGGATACACCAAACAACTCAAGGAGGAAATGATGAAACTGGGTATCTCTTTGAACGACTGTGTGGATAGAACTACATACAGAAACAAAATTCAAAATCTTGAGGAGGTTCTCTGCGGTGAGAAGAAGACGAGAAAGAGGGGTGGACAGTGGAAAGGAAGGCGGGGCATAGTGTGCGATTGAGTGTCTTCTGGCAGGAGAAGAAAAGGAAATGATATTCGCGTGGTCCACGGCTGGCTTGTTCGTGTATAATAAAACAAAACGAAATATACGAATGCGACCCTACTGACAGTTTACAAATTATTTAACTTTTCAGCCTGTCTGAAACAAAGTCGATAATTATCGTGGCATCATAGTTGTGTTAACTCGGTCCAAACGGGCGTTGGTGAAACGACTATTAAAGTAACGGCTGCTAAAAATTGTATTGCCAGCTCCTAACAAACAGTCTGTTAAGAAAAAAGTCAACAAAGGTTCGTGAAACGGTGCATCAAAAGTGTTAACATTTACAACGCAAAGAAAGACGAATGGAACGTACATTATATCAACAAGACTTTCTGAAATCATAATGGTATGTAAAAACATAGAGGCATGCCCAAATAATACGTCTTACGTAAATATGTAAACCGCTTAAAATTCAATACAGCGTACGTGAAATACAAAAAATTTCATATGCTTTTTTACGTAACGCGTCACTTCGTAATACCCAAAATATGAATATTTAAGCAATCGAATTTACGAAATTTTTCCACTACCCGTTGCACAATAATCAGCGGCCAGTTATTTATTTACTATCTTACGGCCCAACTGAGAGTTGTGCAATATTGTCATTAGTCACCAGTGATTGTACGCTTAGTTTAAGTACAAACGTATTGTGGGGATTTTATTTGTTTTGGCCCGGTACCCGACGGCGCCCGTTCAGATAACGGGCTGCGTAATTAAATACAGAAACGGTTTACTGACACAGATAACGCGCGGAATATTTTTTTGTTTAATTTTCGTTGTTTGCTCTGTTACCTAATTATTTGATTAACAAGTTAAGTGACGAACTCCGAATGAGCAAATAAGGAAAAGTAAAAAAAAACTGATAGTTTCGTAAACTACATCAGATATACTACAAATAGACTATTCAAGAATTCAGAAAACAACATTTATAAGAAAATAAGAAAGCTGAAATGTAGGCCTATGTGTCACAAAATATGCGTTGATGACAGGTAAACTGAAAGTAAATGAAGTCTATTTATAGACCTCAAGAAGGCATATGACATTGTTCCGCTGAATAAGCTATGACCAGTATTATTAAAAATAAACACGACAATACATAACAGGATACAAATAGGAAACAGAACATATTATGCCAACAGTAGGCTACTGAGAAGCAAACTCATTAGTCGTATACAAAATAAAAATCGGTATGAAGAACCATACATGACTTCCACGTTCTAAGATTTAAATTAAAAATTTTTTAATATAAATTGAAAAATTTGACAAGTTTTACAGATTGAAATGTAATATTTCCATAGCAGCTACTTCTTTGTTGCCGATAAAGTAGTAAACATATAAACAAAATTTACAGGCATTGCACAAATGCAATGCACAGAGAAGGGCATTGAAAATGCTTCAATAAATCTAAAAAATATATATATTTATGTTCATTCACCAATCAATGAACTCATTCTTCATTTACCAATGTACAGATTATAAGTTAAATGTAGTCGCGTTCATAAGCTTAGTTTAATATGTGTTCTACGTTATTGACAACAAAGAAGTAGTTTCTATGGAAACTCACCGGTTCCCATTTTCGATCACGCATCAGCGGTCGTTTTCAAATGTGCGACACGTCCTTATAAACATTTTCAATGTTAAAATTCCCCTCCCCCTACAACTATCATTTTCATTTATAGAAAATTACCCCCTCCCCTTCAACTACCCTTTTCATTTATAGATATTTCATCTATCTTACTACAGTGGATTATGATGACCTTCTTTTCAGGATACTTTATTTATCAAAATTAAGTACTTTACTCTTGTTAAAACATAAATCGATGCAGGTAAACTACCCCTTCCCCTTAACCGATCTTCACTAAAATCAATAGGCCTTGAGTCCTCTACAACTCAGGTATATATGCAAAATTTATTTGATTCTGTTTGAATTTGCGGCAGTTATCGTTTGGCATAGAAAAAATTCTACACACAAGACACACGGACACTTTTCGGAAAATGACTTTTCTTCATGTTTTGAAGGTAGTACAATCAGAATCAGCCCTTATCTCGAACACGTTTTTCTGCCATCACCATACTTCCATTTCCTTATGGAACATGAAAATAAAAATATCGATATGGAGAACCATACATGACTACCATCTTCTAACATTTATATTTAAAGTCATTTACTTGAATCCGGTTCGAAAATTTCTAAAAATATATCCCCCACCCTCAAACTATTTTCACTATTTATAGATATTTTTGTTATTATGGGGTAGTCGTTATAATGTAATTTTCGGGTCAATTTATCTATAACAATTAGGTAGACTACTTAATTCTTATAAAGAAACTGAACTACGCAGATAATCATCCCTCCTCCTTAACCGATCCCCACCGTTAATGATATTTACACTTTCATAGAGTAATCGTTTTATCAAATGTAATTGTTAAGGTATCTTATCCTTCAAAATTAAATACTCGTACTTTACTTCCTATCAGCAAAGTAATTTTCAAAAAATCACCCCCTTCTCCCTTTAACTACCCTCTCCATTTATAGATATCTCATTTACCATTTTATAGTGGATTAATATGACTTTATTTTCGGGGCACTTACTTATCAAAATAAGTACTTTACTCTTACTAAATTAGTAAATTAGTAATTAGTAATCTCAGTAAATAAGTAATTTACTTTGTAAATAAGTACTTTACTAAAACACAAAACATTGCCGGTAAACTACCTCTCCCCCTCAACCGAACAACCCCATTTTTAATATATGCAGTTTTATTAAGTAACCGTTTCATTATGTGTAATTATTAAGGTAACTTATTCTTCAAAATGAAGTACTTCGTCATCAAAAAGGAAGTTTTCAAAAAATTACCCCCTCCCCCTTCAACTACCCTTTTCATATAAAGAGATTTCATCTACCTTTCTACAGTGGATTATTATGACCTTCTTTTCAGGATATTTTATTTATCAAAATTAAGTATTTTACTCTTGTTAAAACCTATAAAGTTGCCGGTAAACTATCCCTCTCCCTAAACCGATATTCACCAAAATCAACATGCCTTAAGTCATCTACAACTCGGGCACATATGCAAAAAATTATTTGATTCTGTTAGAATTTGCGGCAGTTATCGTTCGCCATAGAAAAAATTCTACATAAAGACACACAGACACTTTTCGGAAAATGACATTTTTTCATCTGTTGAGGATAGTACAATCAGAATCAGCCCTTATCTCGAACACGATTTTTTTCGCAATCACTATACTTCCATTTCCTTACGAACATGGAAGTAACATATGAGACACCTATCATACCGGTTATTACTTATGGAGACGAGACATGGACATTAACAAAAAAGGGACAAGACACACTAAGAATGTTTGAAAGAAACATTAAACATTAGTGTTTATGCCCCGGTTAAAGAAGATGGGGAATGGAGAATAAGAAATAACCAGGAGACAAATGAGGTATTGAAGCATGAGGACATTGTAAGATTCATAAGAGCTCAGCGAGTACAATGGCTAGGTCACCTAGAGCGGATGGATGATCAGCGTATGCCAAAGAAAATCCTGAGGCCGCAAGTCTATAAAAGCAGAAATAAGAGCCGACGTACGATAAGATGGTTAGATGATGTGCTAGAAGATTTAAGAAAGGATGTGAGGGGTACATTGAGATGGCAATGGACAGGAGCCATTGGAGAAGATTTGTGTTGGAAGCCAGGGCTCACGTTGGGCTGTAGTGCTAAAGAAGAAGTATTATTAAAAAATGGTGTCAATGCTGCATATGTTAGAGCTGTGGAAGCGTTATACACCGACATTACTAGCAGTATAAAGATAGGCTCAAAACTACCTGAAGATAACATGGGGATACATGGGGATAACTATCAGTGATAAATAATCTCTCTCTCTCTCTCTCTCTCTCTCACTCTCTCTCTCTCTCTCTCTCTCTCTCTCTCTCTCTCTCTCTCTCTCTCTCTCTCTCTCTCTCTCTCTCTATTTATGGACCTAAGCATTCAAAGAATTTCGACGAAACCGAAACATCGAAGCATGATAATGTTTTTAGGCTTTTGAAACGTATAATACTTTCCTAAGAAATGGCGTTCGGCTACGATCACTATGATCCCGAAGCCGGGGAAAGATCACAAGTTCGCCGAGAACCTGCGGCCTATCAGCCTGCTGTCGTCCACTTCGAAAGTCTTCGAACGACTAGTCCAGCGGCGACTATTGGATCACCTTCAACGGTTCGACATTCTGGTCCCCGAGCAATTCGGTTTTCGTGCTGGGCACTCCTCGACGCATCAACTGATGCGCTTCGTGGAGACCGTGGCCGAGGCCGGTTGCTCGCGAGAGCAGACCGTCGCCGTTTTCCTTGATGTCGAGAAGGATTTCGATCGTGTTTGGCATCCAGGCCTTCTTTACAAACTCACGGAGATTCTGCTTCCGGATTGCTACCTTCATCTGATTGCTAGCTTTCTTCGGAACAGAACCTTTCGCGTGAAAGTAGATAACACCCTTTCTTCGGAAAGGGCTATTACTGCTGGTGTACCTCAGGGAAGCGTCTTGGGCCCCCTGCTTTTCTCTGTGTACGTAAACGACGTGCCCAAGTTGCCTGGCACCAGGTTGGCCATGTTCGCCGACGACACGGCGGTGTATGCCGTCGATCGTCCACGCCGTGGTCCACGCCTCACTGTAGATTCACACAAATATCTTGGTGTCTTTGTTACAAAAGACGGCACAAGTATAGCAGAAGTAAAAAATCGTGTAGTACAAGGTAAACAAATGACGACACAGTTACATTCACTTTTTGGAGAAATCAACTATGGCCCGAGACAAAATCAAAAATATAAGACTGTCCTGTAACATGTGTGGCTGAATTATGGGAAACAACAGAACATATGAGGAAAATATTACAAGCCACGGAAATGGTGCTGTAGGCTTACACTGCATAGATAGATAGATGATAATGAAGAAGTATAGATTAAAGAATAAAGATAGATTAAAAATGAAGAAGTAAAAGAAAGAATTACTACCTGTAGGCCTACCAGTATAAATGACACAATTGATGCAAGAAGATTAAGATGATACGGGCATGTGTGTCGTATGGGCAATGATAGATGGCCAAAGAAATTACTAGTATGAACCCCTCCTGAAATAAAAATAGGGACAGGCCGCGATAGTCTTGAATGAAAGGCATAAGGAATGGGATGGCACAGAGAATCTGAAGGATGATAATTGGAAATTTCGTAAACTTTGGAAGCTAGGATGCGAAAAGCTACTTTAAATGTTGTTCCAAATCGCAAATATATATATATATATATATATATATATATATATATATATATATATAAATGTTAAGAAGAATAGTAAGGCAAGTGGCAACGAATAGAAACGTAATGCAAACAAAATGCATAAAAGAGACGAGGAGTAATGTAATAATAGTATATTACGAACATTATTAAATGTCCACAGAAGATGTAAGGATCATTGTGTCACTTTCCTAGTAATATCCATTAATGTAATGTCTACTTGTGTTTCCACATTTACCGTCTTGATTATAACTAATTAAATAACAAATAACGAGTTCTTTTTCTTTCAGATTGTGTAGTTTTATTTACGAAAATCGAAACCCCTCAGATTTCTCCCCCTTCTCCCGAGAAAAAATTCTGGCTGCGCCCCTGATATAATCTATATACAGTAGAGCATTGATTATCAGAACCTCTCGTGACGAGGGCCGGTTCGGATAATCGATATTTCGGATAATAGATAATAAACTGAAAACATTATTTCTCTTTACAAAAACAAAGGTTTTTATTACAAAATCGTTTCTAACATACTGTTATATAAGTACAGCACCCTGTATACTGGACTGTAATGTATTATTAAGGGTAAAAATCATAGAAATAAAATAGCGTAATTAATACAATCCGAAAGTTAATTTAAACAAAATTAGAGTGTAATAACAAACACTGTAGACTACCATAAAATTAATTAAAAACGAGACATTCTGTGATAGAGACTTCCGTTGACACAGTTTGTTTATCAACAGTTTGTGTACATTTAAATGTGTTTATCGAAATTTGTTAATGTAAGTGTGTTTATCGATTCTTTGTTTTACGATTCTAAGGCTGTATACGTACAGCGTTTATTTATTACTGTACAGAACTGTAATAATTTATAGTATACAATTTTTTATGTTTAATAAATATCCACTACGCCTACACGTGTCCAATACATTACTGTTCAGTACAGTACATAGTTGTACTTTTTGTTGAGTTCGGATAATAGATTGTTCGGTTAATGGATGTTCGGATAATCGATGCTCTACTGGTATCTTCATCTCAAGGCTAAGGAGCTCGGAGCTCTGACCGTCTTGACATAAATATGATTATTACAAAACAATACTCATCATACCATAATAAGAAATAAATCGTGTAACCAATATAAAGGGTACTATAATAAACTAAAAAACACCGATAAAATAATTCACTGTTGTATGTACTTTCCTTAATGGCCACGCGAACCATATACATGCACATCTATGTACATTCACTCCGTAGTATTCAAGGTTTCGTCCCATCGCCGGAACAATATTTCACACGCTGCGCACTTTATTTATATCAAAAGTCGAAAATACTACGTACTGGTAAATAAATAAGTCAATGCGAAAGTAAGACGCTGAAGGGCAGTAAACATGACCTCAATAACAGCGGAAGGTTGAAACGTGTCATCACATAATATATTGAAAAATCCACAAACTGCGTTGTACCTGCATTATCAGATGAAGTGAGAATTATGATTATACACGCGCAGGGGCCCGTAATTCTATTTAACACGGTGAGTCTCAAAAACCCGTCCTACCGACTTAGTAATTAAAGATTACGAAGATCGACCCTAAAAATCGGGAATTGTTTGTAGGTAGATGAATCGACTACAACAATAAATTACAAAAAATCTTGTTTATGGGCTAAACGGTAGCTCAGGAGACGAGCCGCACTATTACGCATGTCCCTCTTTTTATGTGCGTTACACTAATCTGGTGACATGGCGTTAGTTTTTCGTTTAACTGAAGTCTAAATTACAAACGTATTACCAACATATTTAACATCCTAAGTTTAAAACAAAAATTCAGACCTTAAGCCTCACAATAGAGTTTCAAATTTATGTCACGCTACACGTCAGAGTGTACAAACGTTTTTGGAACTGACTTTTGGAATGTCGAGTGCAAGAAGGTAGTAGCGCCCTTCTCCCCGACGGCGCCGTTTACTCTAATAACCATCGGTTTACAACATTCGCAAACCAACTATCTACATACGTATCAATATTGGTACAAAGATCGCATAGATCCCGAGCTTAAAACAGCGGAATAAAAATAAGCCTACTACACATCAAGCTATATGCATCGCCGTAACAGTATATTGGACGTAATATGAAAATGTCTTCTTCTTCTGCTTCACTTCAAGGATTAGCCTTGCAGCCTGTTCCGTCTTCACAGCCACTGTTCCTGTGAAGATTATGAGTACGTGTACTTTCCCTATCAGAGGTAACCCGCCTCCAGCTACGTAGGTAGGTGATGGGACTGTCATCTTAAGGCTTCCCAACGTGCCTGATTTTCTGTTGGGGTTTCCTCCCTTTTAGCATCCCTCCACGCCACGAGGCAATGGTTTTGTATTCTTTAATCAAGGTTTTCTTCCTCTAGCCTTTGACGAACCAACGCCGGACTGCAAGGCAGCAGTTTCACCATAACCTTACAGGGTACCATCATCCGGGCCAGATGAACCCTAGTTTTTAAGGAGGTTGTTACTCCTCCCCCCATCCCTTTGCCACCTGGCTGGGTACAGACTTTGGCAGGTTTTATGAAAATGTAATAACTTAGTATTTATAAGACAGAAATTACGCAGTTACTTATACGTGCATAGCCAAACTAGAGATACACAATAACTAAGTCCAAACGGTACCACTGAAAGCACGCCATTGAAACTGAATCTCGCTACGAACATCAAGGCTACAAGATTCGTTTTCAGTGTAATTTTTTTGTAGCTCTTATGTTATATTTTATCGTTTATTTCTATTTTACTGTATTTTATATTTTTTTAATAATTTAATTTATTGGCAATTAACTTTGAAAAGTCACAAACATGTGGTTTCAGGATTCACAGCAAATGACCTTGAATTTAAGAGGGAGCTATCGTAAAAAGCAGCTAAAGTGGTCTGTAAGACACCTCCTGCTTAGCTCCTCAATATGGTGTTGTTATGTAACCTGCTAAAATTCTGGATCTCGGTTGAAATTCTTGAAGATCTGATCAGACGGGAACTGACCCCACGCACAATTTTACGGAAGCGATATTTATTCTCCCAGTCGCTTCTCGTTTATGCCAGTTATTTAGCAGGATTATTCCTACGATTATTCTATAACCCTGTTTGTACGTAGTATGTTTCATATTTACGGTCCGATATACGATTTCTGAAACCGTACGTGTGAATCAATTGTATGGAATAGAAAAACTACGATGGCATAACGCTCATGTAGATGAGGCCCGGGAGCACCGGGGTAGAGTGGAAAGAAGCCAATACGCGCCATTCCATGTTGATTCTCTGATCCCCGAACAGGTCACCCAATATACACCGCTCCGTGTTGGAACGTACCCACGTTCCGTATACCCATACCGGCGTTTCGACTGATTTCCGCGGAGCCAAGTAATGTCTCGCGCGAATGCCACTTACAACCAACACTTTAGTCTTGTTTATGTTCACTTTCAATTGTCAATGCTTTACACCAATGATTCTTCAGAAGCTTTCCTTACCTCTACGCTGATATGTTTCTTTGTTAACCAGTTTTTCTATCCTCAAATGCGTGTTTAGCAAAACTATTTTTGTTCTCATTTCTGTTCGATTTTCCTGCCCCACTGTTCGAACAGTTTTATGTGTACAATTTCTTTATAATCTTCACCACGAATTTTCATTCCTAACGTAGTTACGTCATTATAATTATCCTCGTCAGTGGTAATTCTAACTCAAGGTAGGGATCAGCTAAACAATTGTCTCCATGCTGTCTATTCCTACGATGTGTCTATACGTTCTCTATAATTTCTCCCCATCATGAAATTTATCAGCGTACCACATCTTTTTCTACTTCTTCCTGTCTTTCCTACAGTTTTTTCTTCTAGTTTGATTTCTGTAAACAGTCTTTTCTGAAGATGTAATGTGACCAATCCAATTTGATTTCTACTGTCTAATTGCTCCAAAACCACCAAGAAAGGTCCTGAGTAGTTGTGTAAATGTATATCTTTTTATGGACACGCATATTCGCCCATGCGTATACTGCTAACAGTCTTGATTAGGCGTAATGATAACATGGTACAAGGTGAGTTAATGACGACTGAAGAAACTATACCATAAAAAAAAAGAATATAAACGCTAAACGTGTCATTAAGTGAACACAATAAGGTTACACGTGTTCCCTGCACAACTAACGCTAATTACACGGTGTGTATGACGGGCAAGTAAATTAATTAACGTCAGACGTCAATCATGTCGTAGTTGCGGGGGGGAGGAGAGAAAGGTTACGTAAAACATGGGCAATTATCAAGCATGTATTCACTCGGTATTACGTCCGTTAATACCAATGTAAAGAATACAGTGCAATGAATACATGTAGCAAAGTCCGCATACTGTGGCTCTGTCCCCATTTTGTTTTCTGTTGACTGCTCCTAATTCTCATTTACATATGATATAAATTATTTTTCTATCACATTGTTCTATCCACTTGCTTTATTAAAATACGTACTGAACCACTATCACCAGCATTTATCTGCAAACTGTTGAGTGAATGCCTCCACAATCACTCTCCAGGGAATGGCGGGTGCAAAGAGGAATTTGGCTGAGGAATTTCTGAGGATATAATTACATATTATGAAGAGATTTGACGTCTGGTAACAAATAAATTAGACTCAACTGATTGTGTATCTATGTTACGAACATGAGAGGAAAAATACGTTTATTCTTTCAGTTTTTTTTTTTTTTTTAATTTTATCAGAAACATCGCAATAACTATAACAAATATTGCCCTATTAGTCCAGTCACAAAACTGATGACAGTTAAATTGATTTTACATTTTGATGCTCTAGATATGTTTTACATTTTAGTAATTTAAATATGGCCCACTGACGAAAACTTTATAATATTAAAAGCGTTACCTTTAATAGTTGAAATTTTCATTTTGGAGTTTAAATAGTTTTATTTGTTTTATAATAAATATTACACTAAAACATTCTACTATTCTACTAAAATGTTCTACATTTAACTATATCCCACCCTAAGAACGAGCCAACGTGAAACGATACAATTATAAGAAACATTAATAACATTTTATTAATAATAAAATAATAATTATTCTTGCTCATTTATGAATGTTAATAATGAATAATAATTTATACAATAGTATATTTTTTATATTTATTTGTATTTTACAGTATAACAGTGATTCGACAGTTTTTATACTATCAGTTTCAGACATTGTAAAACATAATAAAGAAGTAATAAAGTAATAATTTAAAATCAATTCTTTATAGCAGCTGTTGAACATATTTGGAATGTATGTCATATAAATAATAAGTTATATAAATAAATAAGTAATTATAAAATGTATAATATAATATATCTTATAATTTTATATATTTAAATTTATTGACGTTTATCAACATTAATTTATTTATGATTTTATTTATTATACATTATAATTAAATTAATAATATAGTAAATTAAATTAAAACGATCAACATATTATGAAAACAATAAATAATATCTTCTTGTTTTTAAAAATAGTAAGTATTATCTATTATTAATGTTTTACATGTACATAATCATAATATTATCATCATCATCATCATCTGCAAAAATTAATCCAAGGATGGTTTGTTCCGGTCTCAAACAGGCAAAGTCTAGAGCTGGTCACTCCAGCGCTTCCTCGGACGTCCCACACCTCTCCGTCCTTTCGGCTTATAGTTCCATAGTTGTTTGGGGATGCGGCAGTCATCCATTCACCAAAGATGTTCCCACCAATGTAACCGATACTGGGCAATCCTGTCGAGTGTCCTCATAATAATCATAATATTATTATTTTATCAAATTAGTAATTTTCAAAATATTATAATTTTTTGTGATAATTTGACTTTTTCTCTGTTAATGTATTGTTTGTTTTTTTTGTATCGGCCATCTAAGGACCACATACCAATTTCAATTCTTTATTCTTTGTTCTTTCCTTTTTCTCCAATATTCTTTCATCTTTTCACTGTGTCTCTTCTTCCTGTCTTCAGTCCACTTTGAACCTGCGTTTTAGAGGGATTCCAAAGTTGCTCCGACTCAAACCTTTGATTGCATTTGTTTTGTTTTTATTATTTGTGAATTTTATTATTTATTTTGACATGATAATGTCTTATGGCTGGACATCATTTGGAAATTTCTGTAACGCATCACGCTGCATGACGTCATCATTTACCAGCCGGGAATCGTTAACTAAAACCGCGACCGCTAACGTGCTAACGTCCGTCGCAGATTAAAGACCTAACAAGCAAACAACACTGCATAGCTGTAGATAGGTATGTAACCAATCAGTCAGTCAGTAACCATAATAATGTTGCGTTTAGCTGGCGGCTGAAAGACATTATCATGCTCTTAAGCTTTTACCATTTGGTAAACGGTACTTTACATTTTTTAATTAGCCTTTTGATAATTAGGCTATATGTTTTAATAAAGTAACATTTTGTGAATTTTCAAAGGTATTGATTTTTTTTATTGAAGGGGTAGCTAAATTCGAATTATAAACTCTGATTTTAAAGTGAATGGAGGAAAAGGACCAACCAAGAACTGAACACTCATCTGAATGAACAAGATATTGTGAAAGTTATAAAACTTGGTATACTCAGGTGGGCTGGACATGTGATCAGAATTGGGGAGAATGAAACACCCAGAAAGGCACTCACAGAACAGATCTATGGCACCAGAAGAGTTGGTAGACCCAAACTACGTTGGGTAGACGGTGTGAATTATGATGCGCGCCATATCCTTCGGACCCGGAACTGGAGAGCAGCTGTGCTTGACCGGGGCAACTGGCGGAGGCTGTTAAAGGAGACCTTGACTCAGTAATGGGTTGTCGCGCCGCTGTAGAAAAAAGTTTATTCCTTATCAGTAATTGTTTACATTTTATTTGTGTACTAATGAATATAGAAACATGTATTATGAAGAGATAGGGAGGATAGCTAGTACCATAGGCTAAAGGAAAGGATCCCAGATGTACCGTATCATAAAGACAAAAATGTCAATATATAAAACAGTTTTTAGGTCTATCTTAATTAACGGGAATCAGGTCTGGTACTATCGAACTCGATGACAATTAAACTAAGAGCGATGAAAATGAAGTATAGAAGAGAAGATAAAAGGTGTTTACTTTAAACAGCAAGTAAACTGGTGTGCCCGTCTCATTAGAATGCATTAAAGGTTTGTGAACGTATCTGGAAAACAAGATAAAACTCGGGGAAGGTTAAGAAAAACGCGATACCTATTCTAAGAGTCATTAAGTTGCCTAACGTGGACCTAGTCTAGAGTATTGTTGCCTAACGTGGACCTAGTCTAGAGTATTGTTGCCTAACGTGGACCGAGTCTAGAGTATTTGCGAAAAATAAAAAAGTGTAGAGTAAATTACTACACGCGAACAAGTGTTGCAATGTATTACATATTACACCTTCGCATGGATGAGACAACGATGTTGTGTATGTAAATTTACATCTTAGTCACCTGTCTTCAAACTGTAGAAAATTTATTTCAATACAATGATAGTAACCCAGATAGAAATCCGCGAATTATGCACGCGAACAGGGTTTTTCTTCCAGGCTGATATTAAATTTAAATGAATTTTAAATACGTTAGTCACTGCAAGGCATTTTCTTATTTACTGAACTTATTTTTAACTTAACATTTACACTAAGACATAACCCGTAAGATTATTGAACCGAGTTTCGTAACGTGCTAACATAAGGAAACTCGTTTATTATACACAAATGAAAGTTTCCAGCAGAGTGTTTGTGTATTATATTTTTTTTTAATGATAACATATACAGTAAAAATTATTTTCAACGTTCAAACTAAATTTTAATAATTACATATTAATAGGTTTACAAAAAATTATCGTGATAACTTTCATTTATTGATAATAACTAATTATAATTAATAATATTAAACAATTCAATAATTATCTTAACGGTTATCAGACTATTTAAACAACATAACTTATTCGATATGCGTAATATGTGAATCAAAGTCTTTAAAATTTATTTTTAACTTTTTCCTTTATTCACACACACACACGCACGCGCGCGTACTTATACGTGTTCTCCAAAGTATTTTTAACTCGGGGCGTTGTGTAACGTTTTTAAACGAAAACGTCGCCATTATGTAAAAACATAATCTCCAGATTTTGCGGTCGATATCATTATACCGGCAAGAACAAAAGCAGGTCATAAAGTACTTATGTACACCGACCTACATGTGAGTCTTACGAAACACTTACATAAGGACACACACACACACACCCGTATATGTTTTGTAACAGATGACTCCGTTTTTGTGTATGCACTGGTTGTGTATTAGTTAATACAATTCACGCTGTGTTGTGCCGTACCCGACTATGGCACCCGTTCACTACATTCTAAAGCGCGCGCGCGTACACGAACACACACACACATACACCCATATGCACGTACGTCTATTACACAATATGCCGGCAGTCTGGGTTAAACCAGTTGTTTCAGTAATTTCTGCGTTTTTGATTAAATTACATAATGCGAAAAATCACTATGTTAAAAACAAAGAACGAGGACATATAACACGAGCATTCTTAACAGATAACAGACTTGGCAAATAAATACAAATTTTTAATAAAGCAAGGCAAGTGCTGTTTTAAAAGGTTACGTTACACGCGACTGTCGTCCATTCGAGTTTCTCTGATCTTTTCTCTTATCGTGTGACGGGAATTTTGTCCACCAGGAATTTATTGATCCTTAAAATACGGTTAATAATACTGATTTTAAGAAACATGTTAGCTAGGTTATGTATCAATTACACGTACACTAAAAACTCGTTTATCCGAAATTGAGGGGACCGCGCCCGTTACGGATAAACGAAATTTCGGATAAACCGAAACTTTTATTTAAATAATAGTACATATTACTGTACAGTACTTTACACTACACAGTAACTTTACTTAATAATAATAATTTAAAAGTTACTTACAGTGAATATGACACAATAAACCATAAAACGGCACCGCACTGTAAATTATAGTTTCTACAGTACTGGAACAGTCCTATTGCTTGTTCGTACAGTACATCAATCATAGTTTTTTGCCTAAGCTTTGAAGCTCGTTTGCTGTTTGTCCGATCTTGTTATTTCTGATTATTGACTTTCTACTTTATATCGCGTGGAATTGCTTGTCTGTACTATTAAATTTAATATAGATTATAGCGTCAGGAAAAGCTTTTGTGTATTTTTAAAATTTACTAAAAATTGTTTCGGATAAACCGGATTTTCGGATAAACACGATTCGAATAAATGAGTTTTGAGTGTAGATAATAAACTGAGAAGTGCTTGCCGTGTTTATTAAATGGTGATTCGTCCATTTAAATTAAAAATGGTGCCAGTTTATTTAAAAATTTTTTATTTACTGTTTTTTTTACAAATTATGATGGGAATTATGATATTGATGTTAAGTGGGGTAAGTTCTAGTCGATCTGTGGGACAATCAACCGTATTTTTAGAAACAACGTACATCGAGATACAAAATTTAAGTTTTACAAAGTTATGGCAGTCCCTGTACTGTCCTATGGGTGTGAATTATGGAAACAACCAAGAAACAAAACAGTAAAATACAGATCTCGGAAATGGCTTTCTTAAGAGGAGTTAAAAGTGTTCTAATCTTGACCGTATAAGAAACGAAGTCATAAGAGAGGAGTTACAAGTTTTTAACTTGAATTAAAAATTAAAAGATTACAAACAACGGTGGAAAGAACGCTCAGAAAGAATGTCAACTTCCCGGCTGGACAAGCAAGCCTGGAAATACAAACCTAGGTCATAACACAGGTGTGTGGGTAGACCCAGGAAGAGATGGCTTGAAGATGTTTGAAGGCGGAACAGGCAGCACCTTGCTGTACCCCTCATTCAAAAAAAGGAAAATTTTATTGGGACGCTGTCTGTATACAGTTTGCAGTACTAGTTTTTTGATAGCTAGTAGGCAAGTAGCACTGAAAATCACATTTCAAGTAAAAAGTTCGGAAGAACAGTACCGTACATCGGTTGTTGGTACTTCAAAAGATTTTGACGCCTACGTAAGGAAAAGCGGTAATGCTGTAAATGTCTCCTATTTAATCATGATATCGTCCTCTTTAAGAAAATGACACCACTTTGTAATAAACAACCAGCGTTTTGTGTACGTGTACATGTATTATATTTTAATTTCGTGTGTTTAATTACATATTTATTTACATGTGTAAATATTAATTATATTTTACATTTTATTTGACTGAAAATCCTTTGATGATAATTTTTGTTGTTTCAACATCGTAGTCTGACATGGATGACATATCAGCTGTATCAGATTTTTTGTTGTTATTTTAGATGTTGAACGTCAGAGACTGATTTTGAACCTGATTGTCCTACGATGTCTTCTGGCAGCCGGCAACACTACACCGCGTCTGTTTGAAGTAACACCTGACTCGGTCACGTGTTACGAGAGGACAGAATCGCTGGGTGCCTTCTAGCCAGTTCACATCCCCTAAGAGATGGCGATATGCAGGCTGTGAAGCACATTTGTGTATCGGTTGGCAAAGTCCTCAGACGTTGCGCGGCGCCAATTGCTATTCTCTGCTGTTGTTTCAGTCATGACGCTTCACGTTTCAAGTGTGCATAGTGTTTCTTTATCCGGCTGTACTTTAGCCTACCTCTTTCTTTACATCATTCATTTCGCAGTCTTATTTTCTCTTCCTTGTACTCTCTATACCCGTAACAAATGAATTCTTTTCTCTATACGTCATATACTATGACACTTTCAGTTCCCATGATTCTTTTAAAATCTTCACTCCTAATTCTTTCCAAACGTGATCTTTTTTATGACCTTCGAGTACCGACCATTTCAACACCAACTACCTTTCGTTGTACAGTCTTTAAGTCTGATTTCCAAATAGTACAAATAGCAGAGTAAGTTTTGATCACACCTTCACGTATTTGGTGTTCCCTCCTTTTCAGTCTACCGTTATTCCATAGTATTCCGTTTTATAATATTGTGATACTGTTCAATATAGTTTTTTCTGCAAGTAGTGTATTACGTTTTGTCGTTTCAATACCTGACGCACGTTTCACTGAAACATATCAGTATCATCAGAGGCTTGTAAGTAAAATCTTACTTACATTATTCCGTTTTAATAGGCATTATCTCTTTTCTCTTGGGTTGTCCTTGGTGTTACTTTCGGTACAGTGATCTATTCGGTACAGTGAACACGTACAGAATAGTAATACGTAAAAACTATTAAATCTACTGAAATACAAAAACAAATACATATAAATCAAAATGAAAAATGGAAAAGGAACCACAAAGTGAGGGAGATAAATTTACTCCCTGTCTCAATACTTTATCATTAACATCAAGAGATTAATGAAATAATGACGGGGCAGACAAAAGAAGTAAACAGCAGTACCAAAACATGCATTGTATCCGTTATGTTAATGACACAGTGGTGAGCGTGGATTTAGAAAAAGGAACGGTTATAAATATCTAGGATACCAGTAAGGAAATACGGGTTTCAACTCTGGGGTTGTGCAAAGCTGCCCAATGTAAAAATAGTACAGAGACTCTGGTCAAGAAAAGTTCGAAAAATCAATATCCGATGGTCCATGGTATGGCGCCAACAGAACGCTTCATCATCAAGTCAACTCAGGCATACCTCTTGTAAAGGATGAAATCAGAAGAAGATCCACGATCTACCTGGAGCGACTAGAAGACCATCCAAATGAACAGGCTAGACAACTACACGGTCATCATCATAAGAAGACCGAAAAGACAGTGGTCAGCAGATAGACTGAACACATAAATATAGACATTAAAAATTACTTTATTTTTAATATAGGGTCAGATATAGTGTCACACCATTTATTTACTGTTTGTAAATTTTTCTGAAATCAACTTGGTGAATGAAAATTAACTAGTAAGCTCCCTAAGCTGCAGAAATCGCTGGGATTTTTACAATTTTTGCACTATTTTCACTTCAATTTTTAGCTCGTGGTGGCTTTGAAGATAACAATTTTCAAAGCAAACACTACATTCGGATTAGAGTTAGATTTAATTTATTCTGATGTTTGGCATGAAGTTTTGCAATTTTCTGAAACTTTTAATTTTTTTGAAGTCACAATTTTTTTAATTTTCAAACTAAAACACTTTATTCAGACTGTAGTTAAAATTATCTTTAATTTTATATTCCACTTGGTTTTCTTCGATGTTTTGGTCCATTTTTTGACTATGGTGCCCCAAAATTTTGAAATTTCTACAACAGATCACTATATTCAGATCGTGGTTGAAATTCTGTTTAATTTGATACCCCACATGAGCATGCACATTTTTTTCAAAATGTTAACTCACATTTTTGGTCCCTGCCACCCTATTTTTGGGGTGATCAATCTTAAAAGAAATAGAGGTCTGTAGTTTATATGTATGGATACACATTCTACGTTTTACGAAAATCGGTTAATGTATTCAAAAGGTATCTTGTAACATCAGTGGCTGCGCTAAGGTCCTTGGGAACACAACCCGCGAAGAACTGTAAGGGACCCTTATACGGTTTTTTGATGGTAACATGGAGGAGTCTTATAATAAAAATATGCAACAAACTTCAACATATTTGTTATGTATTACGAGTCTGAAATGCTTCAATATCTTACCGGAAAACTTTATTGTGTAGTTTCATTAGGTAATTTCACATCATCATTCTTTTAACTTTGAAAATGTTTATAAGGACGTGTCGCACATTTGCGGCCGATCGCTGGTGCGTGATCGAAAGTGGGAACCGGTGAGTTTCCATAGAAACTACTTCTTTGTTGTCAATAACGTAGTACACATATAAAACTTCGCTTATGAATGCGACTACATTTAACTTATAATCTGTACATTGGTAAATGAAGAATGAATTCATTGATTGGTGAATCAAGAATGAATTCATTGATTGGTGAATGAACATAAATATATATATTTTTTAGATTTATTGAAGCATTTTCAATGCCCTTCTCTGTGCACTGCATTTGTGCAATGCCTGTAAATTTTTTTCTTAACATAATCAAAACAGGCTCCAAAGCCCGGTTGGCCTACATAGCAACTTCCTGTAGGAGGCAAAATTTAGTTCTTACTGGAAGTTTTACCTTATGAGGCCCGTAAAATAAATATTATAATTATAATAAATGTCCCACTATCTTAGACGTGACATTACTTATGATCAAGATAGAGATATAGAAAATAAAGTGACGAATTTCACAAGAATGTGTGGAACGATTTGGAGAACGTTGAGAAATAAATATAGAAAAGAAACGCAAAGAAAATTTTACAAAACAATGGCAATACCTACACTACTGTATGGTTCTGAAGCTTGGGTCATAAAGAAAAAAGATGAACAGAAGATATAAACAGCAGAAATGAAATTTCTGAGATCAGTTAAAAGGTGTAATAGACGAGATCATATAAGAAATGACAAGATGAGAAGTGGTTACGAGAGTTTTGCAGTTAATGAAAGGATTAAGGAATACAGAAGAAAATGGATTCAACACACAGATAGAATGGAAGAAAGTAGAATACCGAAGGTAGCGAAAGATTACAACCCTAGAGGCAGAAGAAAAGCTGGTAGACCTAAGAAAAGGTGGACTGTGGAATAGAAACAAGCCGGAAAACCTAAAACCGTTAAGAAGATGATGATGATAAATGTTCCTTGACTAATTAATGGGTACACCATTGCAACAAACAAATAATTAAAAGACGCAACTCTCCAATTATTTATTTCCTTCATTTTATACAGGAATCCACACAAAACGCTTCTACAATTTGAGTAAAGTAACTATTAGGTAATAAATAAAATTTTATCAAAGGAAGTTTTTAACCAAAGAATTAATTACAGCTTTGTTACATTAAACAAGGATTATTCTCTTCTTTAGAATTAAGAACTCTTCAACTAATGTTTTCCGTCAATTCATATTCAGTACTTGAAATAGCTAAATCACTTAGTCGCATCTCCACCATTATGCTTCTTAGGTATGACTTGATTAGTTTAAGTTTAGAAAAACTTCCTTCCGCTGAAGCTGTTGTTAGTTCCAGTGTTAGGTAGAGCTGAAAGGCACAAAATTCTTGATCATCTTCTGTAAATTTCATGATCCCTTTTTCGTTTAGAATTTCTAAAATTTTTACACTCAAATCCTTCGCTGCTAGGATCGAGAATTTCATAAAAACCCACAATTGGTTCATTTATTTCTGGGCGGTATTTGCCGGAACTTCAGTCGATCAAAGTCACGTACCTAATCACAACGCTAATTTTATCTCTCTTTGAAAGCTCTTGTGTGGTGTGTAAAAGTATGGAGTAAAATGGAGCTGAAGAAATTTCACCTAATATGGGTATTAGAACGGATTATTGTAACAAACCAATTATTTCATTTAATATTTGATGGTGTAAATATTTGGATCGACCTTTCTCGTTTGTAACGTGGGCTTTAAGTAAAGTATCATATCTGGATAGAAGGTAAATAATCTTCAGAATCAAATCGCGTTAACACTTTGTCTATGACTGCGGAACGGTAGAGAAAACATGGCCATGATACGCATAACATCAACAATACGCGTAAAAACGTTTGCCACTTTCGGTGTTTGTCTGAAATTTTATCTGCAGTAACTCGATTTTTCTTCCAAGTTAGGTAAGCCTGCAAATGAGAATTACTGGTTTCGTGAGTCTTCTTCTACACTTCATGGTATAGGCAGAAATGCCTGTTCTGTCTCCACAATGTCATAGTTGGTCCCATCTTGAAAAAGTCTTCCAACGTTACGCTTTCCCGTTGGTTTATAGGGTCTTATTTGTTGTGGTAATCTACATTTGTCCATGCGGTCGATGTGTTCCCGCCATTTCCGTTTGTAATCATCTATTCGATGATTCAAATTGTAGATGTTTAGCGCATTCCGGACGTCGTCATTACGTATTCTATCTAATCGTGTACAGCCTTTGACTCTTCTCAGAAAGCGCATTTCAGCTGCCTGAATCTTTGATCTATCTAGCTTTGAAGGAACCCAGATCTCACTGCCGTACGTCAGAATTGGGACAGCCATGGTTTTATATAACTTTAATCTTGTCTCCTTACGCGTTTTATTTCCCAACGTTCTATTTATCGTGCCCCCTATGTATTCAAATCTCTGAAGTTTTCTTTCTATATCATGTCCTTTTAGATAGCTGACATCCGATCCTAAATAGCAAAAATGTGATACTTGTTCTACAGGATGTCCATATGTCATTATTTTTTAGCGTACTGGATTCTTCCCTTTAAATGCCATAATTTTAGTTTTCTGTGCCGATATTTCTAGGGAATATTCGTTAGCTATGATTTCTAATGTGTACGCCGATCTTTGCAGGCCATCTTCAGTCGTTTGAATTATTGTTAAATCATCTGCAAAAAGTAACGAATTTAAAATGGTATTGCTGTTTATTTTAATACCTCCACGGACTTCTTCCTTCCATATCCTGATTATGTGATCTATGTATATATTAAACAAAGTTGGAGATATGCTACAACCCTGTCGCACACCCTGTGTTGTTACTAGCTCTGTGTTTATACTTCGTCCCGTATTTATCACTATTTCTGCTCGTTTATATAGTCCTTTCAATGCCTGGATCAAGTGTCGAGGGTACCCTCTTATACTCATAATTTCCCACAGCTTTTGTCTATTTACTTTGTCAAACGCCTTCTAAAATCTATAAATGCTATGTGCGTTTCAAGATTGAACTTTCTTCTTTTTTCAATCAGTTGTATTATAAAAACATTGTCAATGCAAGAGCGTCCCTTGGTTTCTTGAGTTCTAATCGTTTTCCTTAGACCTTGTCAGTCATAGGTACTGTACTTCAATTATGCCAGTTTTTTGCGTTGCTGCATTCACTGAACAGCCGACATGGTTCACAATAAACAGCGTCCAGTTTTGGAGAATAGCACATCCAATCAACGTTTTGTCCTCATGTGGTCTTATAAGAATAATTCTCCAAACTAAATGACTTGCTAGATTTTGAATCTTTCGGGAAAGATTCAAAAGAACTTTCGGATCTTGGATCTTTTGGAATCTTTCGGATATAGACTCCTCATAGCATTTTTATAGCAACAGTCGAGAGCATTTTCTTCAACACGTTTTCTTGTTTTGTCTTCTTCTTTGAGGATTTCAGGGTGAACTCGGCTTACTGGGTCCAAGCCCAGGCGCACGTTCGGGTTCAGGTTCAATTTTAACGAACCTTGATAGTTATGTGTAGTATCGGGTTTATTGAAGAACTTGTCGATTTTTGCTAGTCTTTTAGTTGATTCAGACCTCTGCTGTTCCCTTTTCTGAGACCCTCTCAAGTAATGATGTTTATCAGTTATCATTTAAAAAGTACAATCTTAAACACTTCTCATTTGAAGCGGGTGTTATCCGCCAAGTAAACCACTCAGTACTGCACGAGAAGTTGATCCTTAACACACTGCGCTTAAACGTGCAAGTCGCTCGCGAATCCAAAAGCCCACTGGATTGGACTCTAGCCTGAAACAAATGTGAAACGTTGATAAACGTAAACAATCTACGCGTGCGAGAGCGGAAGTTGGGAGAGAGAGACCGATTCATTTTATTTTTCAAATGTAATTTTAAAAACAAGCAATGAGTTTTATCGCGTAGGAACCTAACTAGGCACAACCAAACGTTAACAGTATGAAGACATTATGAGTTGACCATCTTGGGGCACCGTGTACATACGCGTATATGTTATGTCCATCACAAAAACACGTTAAGAAAAGATCAGCTATGACAATCAATATCATATAAAAAGAATGGGTTTTGAACATAATGGGTTAGTTTGCATAGTTGTCAAATTATTAGATAATTATAAGTTAATAAACTAAACTGTTAAGTTTTTCAGTATTAGTTAAAAAATTATTACTTTATTTTTAGGCGAATGGGCCTAATTTAAGACTGGGCCCTCCAGGAGATAGTAAAATGCCAAAGGGTCGAGTTAAAACTGAGAACTCATTTCGGTCGTTCAGTAACAAAAACTAAGCGACGAGACAACGACATGACAAATACAGCATAGCGTTATTACAGCATTAGGTGTCTGATTTAAATGAAGCTACTTACGTTTCTAAAATAACCCAACAAGTTTTATGTTAACAACTAAATAATTCTGAAAACTGTATCTTTTACGTTATATTTATTTTATATTTTTACAAAGGTTTTAAAAATATGTAAACACTTGATACGTTTCACAGTTTTTATTTAACTCTGACAGCTGTTTCAGATTCTCAAGCTATTGTTAAAGAGATCAATGAACAACTAAAACAGAGGATGTTACGGTGGTGAACATCTGTTTAGGGCGTGTATCCTGACATGTGTGGGGTGTGAAGATGGAGGGGGGTTGTAGGAGCTAAGGGAAGGTCAAGTGCCTGTAAAAACTAAATATAATCTGAATGCAAAATATAAAAATGAACTAAACTAAATAACAGCTTTTAATAAAGGGGATACACAGAATTCAGTTTGTTCATTTGTTAAATTTTTGTTACTTTTTATATCTTTTCTAATTTCTAGAATTTCTAACAAATCCATTTTTTCAACTTTTGTATGTTGTGGAGTAGTGTTATGTTTTTTGTATCTATGAAGTGATTGTGTTGTAAGCAATGATCTGCAAAACCTGTATTGGCTGTATTGGTTAAAATCACCTTCTTATGTTCAGAAATGGATGTTTCAGAGCACGGCCACATTGTCCGATATAAATAGCATGGCATTCTGCACAATGTATTTTATAAACTCCATTTTTCACTAGTTTATTTGACTTTTCTTTATTGTTGACTAGTAATGAAAAAAATTACGTTTATTTACTGATACCATGTTAAGACCATGCTTTTTTAACCTATTATTAATCCTATCTGTTATAAACGGAATGTAATTTGTTAAATGAAATTGTTTGTTACCCTGATCTGGCTCTATGGAATAAAATTCTTTTAAAATAATTTTCTTCTGTTTATTTTTTAAATTAAGGCGTCTACTATTCTTTTATCACAACCGTTATTTTCTGCTATGGCTTTTATAATAGCAAGTTCTTTATTAAAATTTTCTTTGGATAAAGGAACTATAAGGAGACGATTTGGATGAAATTTTATGTTCCATGACGATAGTAATTATTTATGTATAACGGTATCTGTAAAAGTAGGTTTTCTATCTATCTGAAACTAAGATTATTTTGTGACCTAGAATGGTGAGATCCAAATAATTTTAACTTTTCATATTTTCTGTTTCAAGCGTAAATTGCACAGTACTATAAAAGGAATTAATATAATCTAAGAACATATGGAGCTGTCTATCTGTTCCCGTCCAGATACAAAATATATCATCAACATGTCTTGCCCAATGAAAAACATATTTTATGTTGGGGTTATTGGATGTAAAATTGCTTTCTTCCAAAAATGTCATAAAGATTTCACTTAATAAAGGTGATGAAGAAGAGCCCATAGGTAAGCCATTTAATTGTTTATAGATTTTATTATTAAACTGGAAATAATTTTGCCCTATGCAAATATCTAAGGCCGAGAATAATTCATTTTTCTCACTATTTAAGGTTAAAGTATTAACCTTTTATATTTTTGTATTATTTACGTTTTTTGTTAGCTAAGAAAACAGAAAGCTGTAAGCACGTATCATCTGTTGATTAATATCAGACATGTATGCATTGTATTATGCTCCTTTAAAGTATTAAGTTAGGCCTACGTAACTGACGTAAACGCACGCTGAAAAGCTGTATGTAATCGCTGATTCATTATTGGTCTTAAAAGAACGTCTGTAATAAATATTTAAATGCAAAGAAAATCCCTTGCATATTATATGTTACGTACATAGTACATAATCAGTCATTTATTACAGAAAACTCCGTGTTAAAAGTAATTTACATATCAATATTTTAAAAAATTATCTTTAGAATTAAATATTAACCAGCCTTTTTAGCTCACGAAGCCAAGACTCTCCCACACGTCTCTTTTTATCATAACCGGCAAAAGTCTCAATTAAATTGCTACAGAAGCGAATTTAGTCGATTACAGGCAGCATAGAGGTATCCCGTAGATTGAGGTCAGATGATTATCATATCGTCGTCATACACAGACAACTTGTATAATACTGGTATACGCCAATATAAAACGTTACGTCGCATAAAATCGTACGAGAAGCTGTAAAACAATCAATGTTAATCATTTTAGACAGCGACATGATTGTATGCCACTCGTAAAAATTAAAATTAAATAATCAAAGTTCTTTTATTATTATAAAATACAAATCTTCATATCTTCAGCAAATAGTCCTTAGTTACGAAATGATTTTTGTAAACCAGCCTCACTTTCTACAAAGACGACTTGGTCATCTGCGAATATTACGTTCTTTAATGTAGCCTATACTACTCTGCTTTATTTTTGTTCCTTACAAATTTTCATTCCTTAATTACCTTATCCAAATATGAGTTAGAAAACGGATAGATACTACAAATGTTACTATTAGTGTTATTCAGAACTACTGTTTAATTTATGTTTATATGTGATACTAAATTGTTAGATAGCTGAGTATTTAACGTTCGATTGGCGCTGAGTTCACTCGCTGTGACTGCCTGGGTCAATTCAAACCATCTCCCAACTATAAACACTACCATCCGAGAAGGCGTGTAGGTGATACACTAAAGATAAAAAAATTTCTTGTGTATTGTAATCCACATTCGAAGCGACTTCAGTTAATAGGAAGACATCATATACACGTAACATGCAAAAACTCTCCGACTCCAACGTTTTGTTCGTCCAGGTCCAGTTAATTAAAAGCTGATACGTTTGGATAACTTGATAAGAACCGTAGACCGCTAAGTCGCAACAGCTCTGAGATTTAATGTCTGAAAAGCAGATAATGATGTTGATGATGACGATGACGACGACGACGATGATGATGATGATGATGATGATGGCGACGACGACGACCAAAGGAAATTATTTGTAGTATAGTGAGAGCAAATAATTAGATCGACATAATACAAGTCCAAATATGATACACAGAAACACAAGTATTAAGCTCCTATTCATTGACACAACTGTCAAAGGTAAACTTTAATTCGGATTTATGAGGATCGTAATCATATTCTCTTAAAGCTAGGAGCTTTAGGTCCAGACCCCAATTAATACTGTTATTTATTACTTTCTTGTAAAATTCGTTCCCCGTCTCCAATAAAAGCAATTCTATAAAAGTTGGACAGTAAAACGGTGGAAAAATTGTGTTGTTTACAGTCAGTACATAATCCAGTCCTACTGTTCTTTGAGTAGTACTGAGATTCCCTCCACTAGTTTGTTTTTATTTTTATTTATTATTTTTTTCCCCACTTTTCCGGTCCTGTGGCAAGGACTGAATTGAAGTCAGCCCCCCCCCCCCACTTCCTCCAGTACACCTTTTTGCTGCATTGTTCCAACTTCTTCTCTTCTTCCTCTTTTTTTCTTCTCCTTTGGTCTTATTTCTAAAGATAAGGGTATTCTACATAGGCCGATGCCGTAAATGGGCTCCAATTCGTTCGGACCACAGCATTTCATTTTCTAACACTTTTCCGCCATCTAATTCTTATTTTCTTATCATCTCTTATCTCCTACGAGATGATATGATGATATCTCGTATATCCATCGTCTCATCCTCTGACCCTTCCGAAATATTTCATTCTGCAGGCTTGTAGTTTCACTCTCTGGCTGCCTGTCTCTCGCTTCTCTCAACCTATCTGTCTCTCTATCCCATTTCTATCTCAACATTTTGTTTGTTTGTTTAAATATTTAGACAATTAGACTCTTAAATTAAATTTCTGTGTGGGGCCTGTGTGTTTATTCTGTGTACAATAAAAAGAAGAGCTGTCAGTTGACAACTCTTCAAATCATGTGTGTGAATTGTCATGCAATTTGTTTAAAATTCGCAAGTCGAAGAGATTAGAAATATGTAATAAATTAAAAATTAAATTAAAAAAATGTATGTGTTTTTATACATCTACCTTCCCGTTAAGATCCCGTTATTTCTCCCACCCATTCATCAGTTCTTGTACGTACATTTACTTTTAATCTGAAATCTATATTCTCGTGTGTGATCTCAATTCACCGTATGATCAAGAAGAATTGATTTTTGTTCCAATTTCTTTTAGTCTTTTCTCTGCTTTTTATATTACTCTCCTCATTTTTTTACCAGCCTTGAAATTAAAATTCTTCTGCTAATATCAGGTTTCCATTTTTCTTACGAATCTTCTATGTTCTAAGAAAACTTTTGTTTATGCGGTAATTTTCCTTTCGCTTAAATCTGATTCCTGGGTACTGTCAATATCACGATCTCTCTCTGTTACGTACTCGTATATTGAATGTTCTTTCATTTCCTTACGTGCAGTACACACAGCGATACAAGCGGAAACGTGTACGTAGGCTACAAGCAGCAGACGCTTTACGACCGTGATCAAGGTAAGCGGACGATTCAGCGAAAGGATGCCTGGCAGTGACTCGATATTTACGGTCTAAGCAGCGAGCGTACGCCATCAGCGTTGACAATTTGTTTTATGGCCGTGTCTGAAACAATTTATACCGGCCAGATGTGCTAACGCGTGTTCACTTTATTTAATCGGCAGTTGAGCGCTCCCTGGCTGAATTATTCGACAGGCGGGAGCGCGTCGCAAGTCTACGTAACCGCTCCGCTCCTGTCACTTATTCTAACGTAGTTTCACTTTGATGTTACATTTTAAATGAAAGGGTGATCTTGTTATCATTCGCGATCCTGATACTTATTCTATGCAAAAATGAACGCGAGTGTAAATACACGCCAACTTTATTATAACCAAGAACATGTCAGCATTTTAAAATCCATTGTTTGTAACGTGCAAGCCACGTATGAGTAAAATGTACCTTTATCCGTCATGTGATGTTTGTGTAGAGGACCTGTCCTCAGTAAACCACACTCGTGAGTTTTCAAGATGTTAATCATCTTGATTTTGCGGTCACCAAATCCTTGAGTTCTCACCCCCTTAAACGATTTACACTATACAGTAACAGATCTTATTCTTAGTCGCATCTTGAGGTGTCGGGGAGTTGCAAGGATGTCTACCACTGTTGCCTCAAAGAGCAAGCGCCCTTGTTCTCTCTTTGCTTTCTTTGAATAAGTGTGGTCTCTTAACCCTTCGGTAGGAACATATGCCTGCCAGGCATGTATGGTTTACCTTTTTGCTGCTAGAAGCCTCCTGCGTGCTGCTGGGCAAGTCCCCCTCCTAGAATTCCTCAATCAGTTGTGTGTGACAGCGAAAGTGTCGTCATCTCGTAGCTCTCCTCCGTTTGACCGTAAGTTACCTCTTTCTAAAAGTTACCCTGTCTGTCAGGCATGTATTCCTCTAAATGTACGTCTGATTTCATGCCTTCCAGGCATATGATCCTCTAACCGTACGTAGTTTTGCATGCTTATTAGGCATATGTTCCTTATAAGGGGGGGGGGGGTCAGACAGATGTTCCACTGGGAGGTGTATAGTACAACTACTCATCAAACATAGGCCCTATACCAAGTCTGCAAAAAAATACATATCAATGTGAAATTATTACAATGAAGTAAATTGGAAAAGAAGAAATGGTATATTTTATTTTTTAAAGTAGTTATTTTGGCATTTTTATGAAAATATGAGTACCTACCTAGGAGGCAGGGTGTTCCTCATAATGTATGTATTGTATATGCCTGTGGGGCAGGGTGTTCCTTTAAGTGCAAAATGAAGACATGTTCCTACCGAAGGGTTAAATGTCCAGGTTATTGGCCTACAGCACTCATAGCTTGGTGGAGGGGATGCCTCCTGTGCATCCAAGCCTCCATGGAGTGGCTTCAGCTGCCTGATATCATGGCTCAGCCAACTCCCTGGGACGTGCTTTTGCACCAACCAGGTTGCAACTCCTGACAGAGAATGTCGTTTCTTATAATTCTCTACTATAAGCTATGGTTATACCGCCAATACTCGGCAGGCAGAGCCTCGTCAGTGATAACAGGGTACGCCGGATGTAAATACATCGCTCGGGAAGGTGAAGTTGACGGTTGTATGGGAGAGACTATTTGAGACGCATCCCATACCTTACACCCCGCAGTAATAGATATTTAGTACATATTTGTACATCATTTCACTCGTCAAACTGCACGATCGGGCCGCATAGCGCTGTAGTTACGTCTGACTGCTACTTCTCGAATCTCTTTGAAACAGTCCAATCCTGTCACTAGGAATCATGTTTACAGCCATGTTGTATAACGATTTGACTGCAAGTACATTAACGAATTTACGAACTCATATAATATTGTATATGACGTGAGTATATGTATAGTTCATATTGATCGTTAAGTATATGATTTGCTATTTTTTAATGATTCTGTGTATTTAAAATTGTCTAAGCGAATCGTTTTCGTATATCTGTCTTTCTCACAAACGCGCTATGTTTCAAAGTTGATTTTAAAGCCGGTACAATAATTGTGGTTATATATATTTGAACGTCTTACTAATATCTTTTACGCTATTTCCTAAAATTTAAATCTGTTAATTATTGTACACGTTTTTGAAAGAAAGAAGATGAATCAGAAAAGTTCGAATCAAATATAAACAAAAGGTTTCCCCGTGTGTTCTGAATGTTGACCAAACGGTTAGAAACGTTTTACATTTCTTTTAGTCAACGTTAAACATTTTTTGTTTATTCCGTTGCATTATATTATATTATATTATATTATATTATATTATATTATATTATATTATATTATATCTTCTTCTGTAGTTCCTATCCGTTTCGGATGTTGGATATCATACAGACTATTTTAACTTTCTGTACTGCTGCACGGTATAAGTCAGTTGTATTCATGCCAAACCAGGTTCTTAAATTTGTCAGCCATAATATTCTCGGTCGCCCAGTTCCTCTTTCCAAGTACTTTTACCTGTAGTATGGGCTACAAGAAGTAAAATCTCTGTTCATTTCTCATGAGATGTCCCAGATACTGCAGCTTTCTTATCTTTACTGTGTTAATAACTTCCCTTTCTTTCTTCATCTTTCTAAGAACTTCAAAATTAGTTATATTGTATTATATAATTATTATTAAATACTTCTTCTCTCTGCTGATCTTCTCGTGAACTGTTGCCATGTATATTCTTTCGTTCTTCCTTGTGATATCTTGTTATCACTTCATGCTTCTGCTTCATTCAGGGTCGCCGCTGCTCAGCTTGCTATATATGTGTGCACCTTTACTTCGCCCCCCCTCTCTAAATATACTTTACATATCCATACTTTGCCGCATCATTTAATCCAAAGTTGGTACATATAAAAATAGTAAAATTCGTAATACATTCTCAATACATACATAATAAATTCAAAATACGTTAATCAAAGGCGCAGTATAATACATACATATGTGCATAATGTCCGTAATACATTCCTTTTGGCGAAGCAGTTCTGGGTGGTACTACATTAAAATTTTTGTGAATGAAAACACAAAAATTATAAGAAAAAGAAGTTGTTACTTGTGATTTGTATCGTTATAATCAAGAAAGTAAGTTCAGAAACGTAAGGGTAATAGTAATAGATATTTAAAACTTAACAATATTGTGAAATGATAAATATAGCTTCTTTTATGATATTATAAATGAAATAAACGATATCAGGAAACTGGCACAAATTTTCTACCATCTTCTGCAGTTTCTGCAGGTTTTAATGTATTTAAAACTGTCACGAATTTTTATAAAACTTCATCTTGTTCATTTTATTTAATACCACCAGCGCGTGTGATTTTTATTACATCAAAATCGATTTTGTGTTCCAGAAAACATTTTTAACCATGTTTTAATTGAAATTTCAATAAGACTGTGTTATTGTAGAATCAGAATGCCCAAACCAATTTAGACGGAACAAACGCCACGTGATGTTTTTTTTAATTTTAGATTGTGTTAGGATAAGTAAATCGGAAAAAATAAAAATCATGGAGCAGGAATTAAAATTTTTAAGTCAGCATCATATAATAAACCCTATAAAAAAGAAGTTCCGCTTCATTATGTCTACAGAACCGTTTTGTAATAAAAACAGACGTTTTACCGTTTGTTACATTAAAATTTATCAAGTGGTTCCGAAGACATAGAAGTTTAAAATAACATCTCCAGGCCAAAAAATCATTATCCTCCTTACATAATGCGTAGTTGGGTAAAAGAACTTCTTATTGTTTAAATTATTATCCGGGCCGTAAGGCCGTGGTCTTCCGAAATTTTTATGCTGACTGATATTCGTAACGTAATCAGACGATTCTGTGAAGCACGTCTTGTCAGTAGTTTCAAAGACCTTTCACTGAAGATGGCCTCTAGAGGTGAAGCCGAAACGTCTGATTACATTACCCCCATCAATCAGCATGAAAATTTTGGAAGACCACGGCTTTACAGCCCGGATAATAAATTAAACAATCATGATGCCGACTGTAAAACCCTAAGAAACAGAACTTCTTATTTTCTAGGGAGAAGAAAATCGTCTGACATTTGATACATCATAATTTGTCCAGCCGTTTACTCACAGCCACCACAAATAAAAACAAATTTCCTTGTGAAAACCTTAAACTTCCTTTCTGTTGGCCCAATCGAGTAAAAAAAAGTCTTATTAGTCCATAAGTAACGAGCGTGTAACTCAGTTCCGTGCTCTTATCTGCGTATTGCAGAAACACATACGCACTCACGACGGGTAATTAGTGAAACCGAGTTAATGGGTAAGCTGTGACCTCTGCGACATTATCTGCCGTTTGGAAACCGATAAGATACAGACAGCAGACACACACACACACACACACACACACACACACACACACCAACCGGCGTATTCGCTACCATTGTCGGTTACGTAACTCGGTAATAGTTAAATACGACAGCGGTTCGGTGTCAAGCTTTTAGCGACCTTCTGATTATCTGCGTAAATGAAATTTTTTTCTCCAATGTTTAATTCTCCAACACGAGTCGACCGTGTTTATATAAGCGGCTGCCACATTACGTACGGTGACGACGCGTTATGCAATCACAAAAAACCGTGTACTCACTGCTTCCAGCGATGGTTATTTATATATAACTGATAAATTTTTCCGCAATTTCGCAGTTTCTGCGTTCTTGGGAGTATTAATTACGTTTCGAAATACTCGACTTTGCGTAAACGTATTTCAATCGAAACCAATCTAAGCAGCAGGCCACGCCCCGGACCGCAAGGACCATCGAACCGAATTTCCGCGTCGACGGTCCGACTTGAATTTCGTAACACGGAACCGTCGCTGACGGCGCGCCGGCGAGCTGCCCGACGACGTCTTGTGCGGTGACCCGACGATGTACTGGTAAGCTGACAATCGCTCAACATTACACATTACAATTCCAAACGTTCGAATATATGTTAAAATTTCACATAGTCTGACACCAGAGTGAATTTTTACAATTTTTTCAAATTTTTGATGCCGTTTTTTGGGTCTAAAAATTTTGACATTTCTAAAACTGTACATCACATTCAAACTTTAGTTAAAATTCCCCTTAATTTGTTACCTCACGTGTACTTTTTCGATACGTTCATTATATTGACTTCACATTTTTGCCTCCCCCCTACTTCTTTGGAGGATCAGTCTCGAAAACAATGGTGTGGTAAAAGTATAGATACGTATTCCAAGTTTTATAAAAACCGATTAGTGCGTTCAAAAGTTATCGTGAGACATAGGCTACTACATACAGGTACATAGACGGACAAATTCGAAACGGTCGAGTTAAAACTGAGGTCTCGCTTCGCTCGTTTAATGACTATACCCGAACCTTTAAGCACGGTGGGTGCGGTTCCACTGGTAGGAAATAGGGGAAATCCCCCTGTCCCCAAATGGTTATTTAAGCCGAAAATATTTTCATCGTTTTACGATTATAGAATGGTTCGGCGATTGTGAACACGATAAAAAATTCATTATCACGTTTTGTATGTTCATGGTTTTACTCTAACATCACTTTCAAATTTTTAATGAAGAAATTTGTGTTAGTGGTTGAAATCACAATCAGAATGATCACAGTTCCACACCACTATATAAATATTTATATAGTGGTGTGCAACTGTGATCATTCTGATTGCACTTTCAAATTGTAACTGTACTTTACCAGCAAGTTAATTTTTGTTTGATACATACCGTACCATAAATGAGTAGTGTGTATTTTAAACTGTACGTAGGACTAAATATTATTAAAAGAACAATTAGCTGACAAACTCAGATAGCCTATGATTTTAGCCTATGTACGTCAATAAACTTATCGTGTTGATAATAACAAAGTGTATATGTATCTTCACTAATTCAATCATTTATACTTTATACAACTTTTCACAACCCCCCCCCCCCCAAGTCGCTTGCTGGGTCTGCCCCTGGGACACGGTAAAATGTTTTCTTATAAAACTCTTTGTTGTTAGTAGAATATTTTTTTTTTGTAAAAATTACAAATTTACAATACGGATCGTCTCCGTGACAAATAGAACTTATTACAAAAAGTAATTAAATGTTTGTTAAGTTTTGCGGTTTAAAATAATTGGTTTCTGAGGTTACGATTATTCTACAAAGCTGTTACATTATATTAATGCTATACAATTTCAGAATTCCATCAAAATTAAAACTGTAAGAAAGTTCATTTGTCGGTAGTACAGATAGATATTAAACAAGAAGCGAACATTCGAATGAACATTCTGTTTAATGGAAGGCTGAAAATCAAATAGAAAAATAATTTGCCGGTTTAATTGTATTTTAATATAATGAATCTGTGGCAGCATAAGAGATTTTCCAGTGTCCGTTATTCGCATTCATCTTAATCATCCAGTGAAACGAGTGAACTTTTTAAATTTTTTTTTTATTCATGTTCAACACTGTCCGTTACTAGAGTCCAAACTTTGTCCTGGAAACGGGATGTTTGGTTCAAGTTATCGGAAAAATATGCGTCTATGATTCTCATAATAGAAGCGTTTTAACAAACGAAGATTTCAAGAAAATTGCAGAAGATCATGTGAACATGGGCTAGCCTACTGTGATTGCAGAACGGAAGCTGCTGTTAACCGGATTGTGTAATTACAATGGTTCACAAAAAATCTGTGTCACTCGAGGAAAAGTAGATGAATTTGAAAGTATTATTTATGCAGAATTCAAATAACCTCTGTTTTTCCTGATAGATAAGGCGTTTTTAACACATAGTTGATTTAATGATTAACGCTAATTTTATGCATCGTAAAATGTTATATAAACTATATAAAATCGTATATTATATTTGAAAACTTTCTTCCATATTCTGCTTCTGAAACACCTCTTTTGAGTCCTCAGAGCGTACATCTAGCATACCGGTACTCCATTTGCCCTGTAGCGCTTTTGCACGTTAAAATATATCTTCATGAAATATCTTACCATGTTACTTGCTAAAGATACTCCTATTTTCAGGGAAGACATCCGAGTACCCAGTGCAAGACATAGATATTTAGTGATACCCTGCATCCCATTTGATATCCCATATTGGATCACACGTGCTATCCCATATTGCGTTCACGGTGAAATTTGCATAAAGTCATTTTTAATATATAGCTCGAGGAGAGTCCATCATTGCAACCTTTAACACCTCTTTACTAACATAAAATTCTTTTGTCCAAAGCTTTCACGCCCGGTGTCAAGATTTTCAAAATTATTTCTAAAAACCGGGCTGTTAGGCCGCGGTCCGTTGCTGTGAATCGACATCTTTTTGGCAACGTTTAGATTCCCCTTTGGGGATCTTCTTCAGCCCAACCCAAGATTGCTTCTGCCTGAGATAGGTATCGTGTATTGTTCGGCGAACATCTGCCGCTACTGTTTTCGCCCACTTTGTCGCTTTTTGGCGGCCTGAAGAAGATCCTTTCGCCATGTACTTAATTTCCAATTTTTGCTGGTGAAAATGTCACCTATCTAAAATATCGGTATGGAGAACCATACATGACTTCCATGTTCTAAGATTTATATTTAAAATCATTTTCGAAATGAAATATTACTATAGAAACTACTTCTTTCTACTTACTGCTTCAGCCTTAATCACAGTACTGTGGTCACTAACGTTATCGCACTCGATTTTCACTGATGATGGAAGTCGATGGCATTGCCGAAACGTCTGGTTTTGTAGAAAACATTGGACTACGGCCAAACATCCCGGGAAGGAATTTTAACAAAAACTACTTCTTTGTTGCCGATAACGTTGTACAATATATATAAAAAATTGCATAAAATTAATGGCTTGTATAAGTTAATGTTTGATCTCCATTAAGTAGTGCTCAAGTTTCCAAAGTTTTAATATTATGATGTCCGTAATTAAAACATCAGAGCAGGTTTAGTGTGTATGAGGGTACACCGTGGACAAAAATTTTCAACATTTCCTATTGAGCGTTGCTACAGTGTTCCTAGTTGCAGCGTTCCTATCAAGCTGCGAATCTACAGTGTATGTTTCACAGAACAAACACGCTAAAAAGAAGGAGCGCTCCGAAGTCACTCATGGACCCTCAGCATCTTGCAGAGGGTTCATTCCCTAAAGACGAAAAGTCTGTCTATGAATCGTTCCTCTGTAAACACGTGCAGTTACACTGCCCAGCGATCCACAGGAAGCAAATCGCTATCCACGCTGGACACTTTTTCGACTTGCGCGCTATGTTGGTATGGGTTTCGGCACTTACCATTTAAAAAGCGTGCAAACGTAAGAAAATAAACATGAGTGAGGCCAGAAATAACGCGAATTTTGTGTGTGTGTGTGTGTGTGTGTGTGTGTGTGTGTGTGTGTGTGTGTGTGTGTGTGTGTGTGTGTGTGTGTGTGTGTGTGTGTGTGTGTGTGTGTGTGTGTGTGTGTGTGTGTGTGTGTGTGTGTGTGTGTGTGTGTGTGTGTGTGTGTGTGTGTGTGTGTTCCCTGCCTTTTTATTGCGGTAGTCATTACAATAAAATGGAAACGTAAACATTACATAACTGAGATATGCTTGCCTGCCACGAACGATATATTATTTTATACATGTATATTAACTCATACATAAATTACATTAAAATGAAAAAATTATAATTTTATTGCCTGGCAACAAAATTATTTTATTTTTAACAATTACCATTGTTTCAAAAAGTTTAAATGAATTTTCAAGTACTTTACTGTTGTTAAAACGTAAAACGTTGCAGGTAAACTACCCCTTCCCCTTAACCGATCTTCACCAAAATCGAAAGTCCTTGAGGTCTCTACAATTCAGGGATGTATGCAAAAAATTATTTGATTCTGTTTGAATTTGCGGCTGTTATCGTTTGCCATAGAAAATTACCCTTGATAAAAAAACGTTGCAGGTAAACTACCCCTTCCCCTTAACCGATCTTCACCAAAAACAATATGTCTTGAGAACTCTACAATTTAGGGCTGCATGCAAATAATCTTTTGATTCTGTTTGAATTTGCGGCTGTTATCGTTTGCCATATAAAATACCCTTGTTAAAACATAAAACGTTGCAGGTAAACTACCCCTTTCCCTTAACCGATCTTCACCAAAATCAATAAGTCTTGAGAACTCTACAATTCAGGGCTGTATGCGAAACATTATTTAATTCTGTTTGCATTTGTGGCTGTTATCGTTTGCCAAAAAAAAATTACCCTTGATAAAAAAAAAACCGTTGCAGGTAAACTACCCCTTTCCCTCAACCGATCTTCACCGAAAACAATAGGTTGTGAGTACTCTACAGATCAGGGCTGTATGCAAAAAATTATTTTATTCTGTTTGAATTTGCGGCTGTTATCGTTTCCCATAGAAAAAAAAATCTACAGACAGACACACACACACAGACACTTTTCGAAAAACGACTTTTTTTCATGTTTTGAGTGTAGTACAATCAGAATCTGCAATAATCTCGAACACGATTTTTTTTGCCATCACCATACTTCCATTTCCTTAAGGAACATGGAAGTATATTCCTTGTAAAGCTACTGAAATAAATTAAGACTCCCAAAATGTCATGTCTGGTTGGCATGGGCGCCCATGTAAAATTTTTCAGGGGGGGGCGAAAATTATATATATATATAAGAAGAAAACACAGAGCACCAAAAGGGTTAGCTTCTAGAGTAGTGTAATTTTTCTAGGCTTATTATTTGTGGCTTTTAACAATTTTACTGAGAAATAAATATTAGTGAAGAAACATGCATATTGGTCAGGGATAACAAAAAGAGGTAGTATTATATTTTAAGAATTTATTTTAATATTATCATCGTGATTTGCAAAAATAGTATCTATCATTATAAATATTATAGAATAGTAGCTATCATTATAAATATTATCTAGAATTGGCAGAATTCAACTGAATAAAAATAGGACTAAGTGTTAAACATATTTTTCATTGCACTAATATTTCTCAGAAAATACAAATTGTAGGTTTCTTTTGCTTTCAACGAATCTGTTTAAAGTTTTCTCCTCTAAGTTCAGTCCTTTCACTCTTTCTCTATGAACACTAAGAAGACAGAGATTTGAAAGACGATCCTCTGACATTGTACTTCTAAGCCAAGTTTTTACACGGCGAAGTGTACTCCACTGTGCAGGTCGTTGGAGGTATTGTCTGGTAGTAGACGAGCATCTTTCTTACTGCTGGAAAAAATATAGTTTCATGAAGGAGATAAGAAATTTTCACATTTTCACCGCATTCCTTGCTTTTGCACACGTCTTACCATGTCTTGGCCTCTGCTTCCAGGTTTTCAATATTGTAGAAGTCCACTAATGATTTTATGATCTGTATATAAACTTCTTTCTTCTCTTTTTTCAAATGAAGAGGATGTAAAATACCAGCCTTTAATGGAGTTTCATCGGTTTCCCCAAATCTTGTATTGAGAGAAGTTAATAGGGAGTCCGAATATGGAATGAAAATGTTAATTCTGAAGTAATCCAAAGGGGAAGAAGTTTTTACGTTTGAGTTTGATCCTAGGCATCTCTAGCTGTCGAATAGTCACAGAATGTGAGCGTAGCGCCGTGCGAAACTAACCCCGGCTTCCAGCGTATTTACTCGGTAGCTAGTAAAGTTCTTGAAATTATATTTCAAGAACGGCTTCGGACACATCTGTAGCATTTGCAGCAGATATTCTTCTGAGCCTTGCCCCCACGTATGGGCGCCCATGCTGGTTGGTACTATTATCCGGCTATCATCATCTTCAGCAAGGATTAAATCAAACATGGTCACTCCAACGCGTCTTCGGACGCCCCACACCTCTCCGCCCTTTCGGCTTGTATTCCATAGTTATTTGTGGATGCGACAGTCGTCCACTCGATTAAGATGTTCCAACTATTTTAGCCGATACTGGCCTACCCTATCAACTAGACTCATAATATTCAGTTCCTGCCGTACATCGACATTTCTTATGCGATCTTGAAGAGTATGTCCTGCCACGTGCCTGAGAAATCTCATTTCGGCCACTTGAATACGACTGGCCTGGGATTTCGTTAAAGTCTAATTCTCAGGCCCATAGGGAAATTTGGGGAGCGCCATCACCTTGTTGAACTTCAGGCGTGTTTCTTTACTCGTAGATTTTAGAGTTCTCCACATGGTCTCATACATATGGTCGAACTTGTGCAGCTTCTTCACCATATCACTGTTTCTAATGTAGGACACACACGATACCCCCGCTATTCAAAATTACTGACCTGCTCGAGTTAAAACTGGGAACACGCTCGCTAGTTCAATTAATCGCACATACTGAAAATGTTGAAGTAAAATTTTCGTTACTGCCACGTAAATAATACAAAAGGAAAGAAATAACGGTGCGATTTTTCCTTAACAATATCCTTCCTAATTTCTTTTAATTCCCTAATTATTATTGCCGTCGCGTTTAGTATTACCGAGAAAACGGAATGTTTTTTCCGGTATCCTTGTTCTGAAACAACAAGCAGTCAGTATTGCGATACACATTTCGCGTTTGCTTTTTACAAAACTTAATAATTCCGTTAACAAGTGAATACCACGTGACACGCTGGGTGATAATCTATAACAATATAGGTTACACGGTCCCTGCCGTTATCTCCGTGTTATGTGTGATGTGTGCTCGCGCGCGCGCGTGTAAATGCACGCGTGTTGTAGAACGCCCGACATATTTTTAAATCGATCTTTACACACAAAAAAACAGTCGTTTTTATATAACGTGATTCATTTTCAACATTTGGCACTACTTTTTTATACTAGATTCGTGTAATGTTTATTACTCAATAAACGGGTATGTTCCCCTCCTTTCTCTTATCTGCCTCCCTCCCTCTCTCTCTCTCTCTCTCTCTCCCACTTCCACATCTCTCTTTCACACACATACAAACACACTCATGTTCTCTATCGTTTTCTGTAATTTTATTGGGTCTCACCTTTTCTCAATGCCACGGTCCCTCACTTTTCACTTTTCTCTCTAGTTATTTATCTCTCCCATCGTTCTCTTTTTTACTAATTCATTACTTCTCTTACACGCAATCTCTCTCTCACTCTCTCTCTCTCACTCTCTCTCTCTCTCTCTCGCTCTCGCTCTCGCTCTGCTTCTTTACTCTTTCCCCTTCTTCTCCGTTTCTATACGTCGTCAGTGAACGCAAAGTCACGCGCAGTGCCAGGAAATGGTTACAAAAAGAGATTGTTACGCTTTTCTATTTTTTTTTTTTTGACAAATAAAAATATATTATCTGTTTGTTTATACGTCAGTATTTTCCGCAGTTATATGTCACACGTGTCCATTTTTTATTAGGCGTTTTCTTTTGCATCTGATATAGATCGTTTTTCTCCTCAAACGCTCTGAACTTAAGCTTCCAGCTTATCCTCTGAAGTTCTTATGATAGCTGCCATATTTTATGTTTTCCTTTGTTTTATTAGCCTGCCCTTGTGTTACTTATAGCGTTTATAGGTGTCTTTTAGTTTTATTTTGGTACCGAGGTAATATACATCCTCTTCTAATCTTGAGCGTCCATAACTGAAAGCATCGTGTCATCACAGGTGATGATTTGGTATCGTATATTGCTAATATGTGTCACAGATGGCATAGCTGTAACCCTTATTTTTGTTATAGAAATTTGATTTCGCATATCAGTTCAGATCCTGTAGACCTTCAATGACTTACAAATCTCTGTGACCTTCACCTGAATCAAATTTCTTGATATCGAAAAACTACTTGTCCATAAAGTAATTATAAAAAACATCAATTAGGCATGTTTTCTTCTTCTTAATTCTGATAAAATAATCCACCGTGGACCGTAATCTGGATTTGGTTCCGCAATTTGAATTGTAGAGCAGTTCATTATTATTGGATTTATTTAATTTTTGTTGTATCATCCTCGTCTTCTTTTTCTTCTTATCCTTCTTTTCCTCCCCCTCTCCCTCCTCCTCCGTCTGCTTCTTTTTATCTACTTCTTGTTCTTCTTCTTTTTCTCTTTATTCTTATACTTCTTCTCTTCCATTCCAATATTAGACAATATAATTTACTGATCTCTATTTTTTCGTTATCTATTGCGTGGCGTTGCTACAATTCTTTTCCTTTAGGTTCATATTTCTGACTTTATCAGATCATTCACAAATCCGAGACGACAAAAGTTGATCAAAAATAGACAAATGAACAAATGAGACGTTTACAAATGAACAAAAATAATTTTGATCTTTGTTCGTCTTCGTACGTGGATGTTTGTGCTCTGTGTTCCCACGTCACTGAAGACGTCCGACACGGGTACGAAGGAAGCATCTGGAAGTGTATTTGACAATCTAGACTAACAGTCCGGAAAATTATGACAGTGTAAACACCAGCCGTGAAAACTTTAAACAAGTTTTTTTTTCGAAAACCAGTTCACCGATATCTTGGTATTCACTATATCAGCGGTTCTCAACCTATACTCACCCACAGTACAAAATGAGATGAAGATATGAGGTAAAAATTCGTGTATAGTATAAGCTGAATAATTACTTCTTTTTATTATTTACAAGATTTTCTGACCAGTATCTCTTCGACATCATCAGAGCATACTCCACATTAGCTCATTGTAGACGCAGAATTGTATGTTAATTCGTAATATTTCTGATATTTTACGTTAGGCCATGTAATTGAGGTCAATTCAGAGGGGACGGGAATTTACAAGAACGCTGAACCGCGATTATTCGGGTTCAACCTGTATCTTGCACGGTCACACCAATCGGCTGCTTTTATCTAATAATGAATTTAGTTTCTAAATACATTACAAAAATAATTTTACTGTAAAACAAGCTTTTTATTTCAGTATTTAATTTTATAGTACCTTGAGAGCGTATTTATATTTACTAAATTACAAATTTGTACTTACTTTAATCAATCCAACTGTAAATGTATTAACGCTGACCAAACTATGATATACCTTAATCTAGCCTATTTATCAAATCGTATTTTTTTTACCACACACCTAAGGTATGTGGTTACTTTCATGAGTAATGGAGCTGGTACTGACAAAGTTTTAAAACCTCTTCACTGCACTGTACTCTCCAAAGTTCATTCTGTCTTCCATCTCGGAAACGGGTAACGAGAGACTGAAATGTCTGTAAGATTCCAGACAGGCATGAAGTGAGCACCTACAGTCAAGATGAGGGTTTCTAAAATTATACGTGTCGAGTACGGCTCCTGACAGGAACGAAAACTAGAATCGAGGCAACCAAAAAAAGAATTTCGTCGCGTTTGAATTGTGGTATTACGAGGAAACTGTTGAGAATTAAATGGGTTGATAAAGCTAGACATGAAGAAATTCTATAAGTAATTAAAGGACCCTCATGTTTATGAAGAAATGCACTCACGACGAAAGAAAGACTTCTACGCACAGAATTGTTCATACAGTAACCGAAAGTTCAATAGAGGAGATAGAAGTCGATAAAGAGTGGAATACGTGAAGAAAATTTACGTGAAAAACGACTTGAAATAAAATTGGGAGAAATTTATGAGGCTGGAGAGTAAAAAGTTTAATGACAGATAAAGATATTTGAGGATTTGTTAACATAAGAAATGTAGTCATATATCATTGATTCGAACGAAGATTGCATACGAAAATCGACAAGTGACAACTTTCTATTCTGGGTATCTTTAAACCTCGTAAATGGAAGAGATTATAATATAATCTATGTACTTTAGTGTATCGACGTAAATCAGGCTTTAAAAAATAATTTTTAATTGTATTTTTTGAGCGATAAAATATCTAAGAGTAATAACACTAAGATAATTGAGTATGGAGAATGGTAGTGAGTTCTATCATCTGGGTAGTGAGTACTGCTAAAAAGTTTTTCCGGAGGTTAAAAGAAGAATAGCGATGTCAAAACAAACTCTTCAAAATAAAAGAACCTTTTCCCACAAGAAGCATACTTGTATCGAGATTAGAAAGGCTTTTGTTAAATCCTTTGGAGGCGGCAGGAGAGGATAAAGCTTGATGACGTCGCGAAAATGTGTTTTGAGGAGACTAGGAGACTGGATGCATGTTGGGTATACCCAACATCAAGCTGGGTAAAAACGAAATGTTTAAGTAGATTTAAAGAAAATAAGGGTTTAGCTAAACGTTTTTGGGATTAGGAGGGATGGCACGTACTCCATCATGGCACCATTCTGGAAACATTCTTCAAGGGATGATGTTGGGAAAGAGACCGAAAGGGCATCATTATTATAACTTTCAGGAAACATCCTTCAGGGCAAGTTCTTGGGGAAGAGACATAAAGAGCATCATGAAATCTTCTGGAAACTTTCTTCAGGGCAAGCTGTTGGGGAAGAGACGCGGTTTGGTTTGTCCTACTTGAGGAGAGTGATGAGATGTTGGCTCTTATCTGTTGATATGTGTAGGACTGCTGGGAACAGGAGCATGAGCCTTCAGCGAAAAGACGTTGCCTTTAAGTAAGTACAAGAACTAAATGAACTTATCATTTTCCTTAATCCGAAATACTGTACGTACTAGGAAAATACTTGAAAAACTGGTTTCGCAGCAGTCGATGTTTTCCGTGAAATCGTACAAAACGCGAACGCAACTATTACGATAGTAATTTTAGTAGCAAGTCTAATCTAATCGCTAGCTGCGTTCAAAGAAATAACACAATGCACTTACGTAAGCGTGTGCGTACGTGTTGTGCGCTTAATGGCTAAAAATACAATTATGTTATATAACGTTATTGTACAATGGCCGTGGTACTTGACATACGAACTAAAACAAATAACAGTAAAAAACTGTTACAGTGTAAATAATAACTTGAAATGCGAGTACACACACACGTGTAAGCGGAGAAACGAAAATATCGTGTCAAGGGAAGGGACGTGTTTAAATTGCGATGTTCGCTCGCATTGCGTAATGGGAGTTAACAAACTGCAGGTGTTAATTATACAGGTTATTTTTAGTTGTGACTATGTTAACGACGTGTGTAATAACAATTATAACGATTTTATGATATCTGTAAATTCAAGAAGTCTGTAGTCTCCACCTTCTCCTCCTCCTCATCCATCTTCTTCTTCTTCTTCTACTTCTCTAACAAGCATTGGATCGTTTGATCCGCGACTCAAGTGACTCATCGATCGACCCAGCGTCTCTCGGGCCTGCCAATAATTTCATTGATCATCTGGGTCCGTTTTGGAAAGAGTTGGTCCTTCATTTTCAACGCGTGGCCCTGCCATCCTTCTATACGAACTTTGATGTTTTGTCTGAATTATAAATTCTGAGGCTCTCCCTGATTGCCTCGTTTTCAAGTCTATACCTTCTTGTTATCACCAAAACTAGCCTTAAAATCCTCATCTCAGCCGACTGGACTCTACTACAATTTCTAGAAATTAGGGTCCAGGTTTCCTTTCCATACAGTTCACAGCGCACAGCCAGAACTTTAACATGATGATTTAGGAATAGTTAAATTTCCATACTACTGAAGCAGTAGCCGTAGGTCCGATTTTCCACCTGCAGCGGGGAAAAAGAGGTTTTGCTAAATGCTAGGAAACACGCCCGCATTTATCGTCAACGTTTCTAAGGTCACAGTTATGAGACATAAAACAAACAACATCGGGGAACTGGTTTGGACATGGGAAAAGCTATTGGATTAGGTAAATGCCTATAGATATTTAACAAGTAACTAAATTAGAATGGAAGCTGCGCCAAAGAAATAGGTTCAAAGTATGCGGAAAGGAAGCGTTTAGAAAGATACTGGAGCTATTTTTCGATCAGAAATAAACATTAGTTTTGGAAAAGAATTTGTTTACGGCTCAAAAATCTTGTTTACGCAGACACTGAAACACAAAATTGAGAATATTTTTAACGTTTTGAGACGAGCCTGGGGGGGGGAAGTATTACATGTGTAAACAGTTCAGTAAATGGAGAAAACTGCAAAGAGTGAGAGGAATAAGTCTGTAGAGAGTATGAGAAAAAATCTGCTAATTAGATTGCCAGCAGTATTAAGTGGAACTGTTTGCAGAAATTCGTCATTTAGAGGAAAACAAAATGTAGAGAAACGCTGCTCAGTACTGACTAAATATTTTCGTCAGTAAAAAAAGTGATGGTCTTTAGAGGAAAATACTTCGAAGATTAAAAAGCGTAATTAACGACAAACCATTAGAATAAATCGGTCACATTTTCAATACGTGGAATGTGATTTCCATATGAATGTGACGAGAACAGCGAGAGAAAGTTAAACAAGTTTCAGGCGATTTGCAGAACTATTAAAAGAGTACCAGGAAGGAAGGCGAGAAGCAAAACACGGATTAAATTTTTATAAACTTCTATCGACCCTGTAATATGGTTTAGAGACATCGGTATAAACTTGAAAAGCTTATAAAATTTAATGTAAAACCGTATAAGTTTATAACCCATAAATCATATACAAGCTACGGAGATGAGATTTTCAGATATGTGAAAGGGTCTTCGAGGACAGGCATACCTAGGAACCAAATCATAAGACCTGAATTGGTACATTCTCTGACATCGACAGAATTGAGGAGTACAGATTAAAATGACCGGAACATATAAGCAGAGGAGAAGGAGGAGAGATTCAGTAAGCAAATTTTAAATTATAAGTTTGATTGGAAAACAGGTATTCGGAGAATTAACAAGAGATGTCTTATAGATCGAGATTGGGACGGAGGAGACCAGCAAAACAAGTAAAGGAAAAAGTAATAGTGTTCATCAGTCACACATAGAAGGGGTTGTGCACGCTTCTCGTCGCCCGCCTGTATGCCGCGTTCCGAGCTCCCGCCGCGGAGACCCTGCTACCGGCCGTGGGTGTTCAGTTAGGATATAATTGAGCGTGAGTGTTCGCAGAGGCCGGGTCCAAGATTGGATTGCGACCGAGATTGCCCTAATTAGATGATTGCCCTCAAGACGGGAACAGCGGCGGTAGACGTTTCGAGAAGTGTCCGTATAGTTCAGGGAATGGACACTCAGGATGGTCTCAGATGGTCTTGTTAGATGTTAAATAGTGGGCTTTACATGCCCAACGCAGTCCTCGGTCCAGGAGAACTGAAGCTTTCGCTTATGGGTTTTGGCCAAGTACCCCCATACAGGGATCGCGTAGGTAACCATCGGCGCCACATAAGTAGTGACGATGAGTTTCCCTAGGCGATGGGTCATAGAATTGCAGCAAGGCAGGGGTCGAAGTTTTGAAGACGGAAGTTGCGGGCTACTTGCTCGTAATGACGTAGATGTTTAGATGTGTTTAGATTAGCAATGCAAGCAAGTAGCAAGTAGTAAGTAGTAAGTGCGTTTAATTTCAGCGCAAAACGTCATCGTTAATGTTGTCCGTTAAATTTTTTTATGGTAATTTACGTTAAAATAGATTAAGTTTCGTCTACATTCACAGTGAACAGAGGCCTTTATTATATGACTACAGTTCTATAACCAAATGCAGTTTACATACACTTGGGCTGAATGACTTTTTTTTTACTTGTGAATATTGTAGCCCCGTTTTATGGAGTTTCACGCAGACGATCTAGGGACGCCCAATAGGCCGTGGGTCTCTTAATATTCATGAATAGAAAAATTTTAACTATAAATTAAGTGATTTTTTTTTTTTATTCTTCACGTGTTTACGAGAACATCTAACCAACTTTGACGTGCTGGTCCCCGAACAGTTCGGCTTCCGTGTGGGGCATTCGACCACTCATCAGCTGATGAGAATGGTGGAATACATCACGGACGCCGGGTGTCGGAGAGAACGGACCGTTGGCTGTTTCTTAGATGTTGAAAAAGCCTTCGACAGCGTATGGCATGATGGCCTATTATTCAAGCTTAGGGAAGTCCAGCTCCCGGACTGCTACCTCCATCTGGTTGCTAGCTTTCTGACAGAGAGGACCTTCTGCGTGAGAGTTGGAGATTCAGTCTCTTCCGAGAGACGAATCACAGCCGGCGTCCCTCAAGGTAGTGTTCTTGGCTCCCTTCTGTTCTCACTCTACATCAACGACGTGCCGAGACAGCCTGGAGTCCAGGTGGCCCTCTTTGCGGACGACATGGGCGTATTTACGGCCGATCGTCATGTAGAAAGAGCCGTCTTACGACTGCAGCGCCAGCTCGACACGCTCGGGGACTGGACTGAAAATTGGAGAGTGCAACTCAACGCTGCCAAGAGTGTAGCCGTCGAATTCTCGAAGCGACGGAAGCACCCTGTTAGGCAGTTACGTATCGGCAGAACGTACTTGCGCTGGTCCAACGAGGTTAAGTTCCTCGGATTACACCTCGACCGTCGGCTCACCTGGCGTACCCACGCTCAGACAGTTCTTAAGCGAGCATCCGTTCGTATGAGCTTACTGTTTCCACTCCTGATCAGCTCAGCCATGACCAGAAAATTGGGCAAGATGATCGTCGGCGCGTATTTGCTGTCGGTCATTACCGGTTTGGGGTTACCTCGCCGCAGTGGATAAAAACAAGTTGCAGAGCGTCCTCGACAGGGGTCTTCGGCTAGCGGCCAAAGTCCCCCGTCGCTTCTCATCACGCCTTCTAAGGAGAGGACTTGCCGTCCGCTCCTTAAACGAAACTTTCAGGCGGCTTGCACGCAACTTTTATGCACATGCGGCGAGGTTCCCAGACAATCCTCTAGTGGCTGGGCTGGGCAGGTACCGTATACGTCCAGGTGATTCGTGGAAACGCCCTCGGTGTATACTGCGCTAGTGTAGGCTAGCACAACAGCCGAGAATCGGCCTGCTACAGAGCACACGCCCTACTTGGGCAGGGCCACGAGACAGGAGCTCCAGAAGGTAGCTCGGAACTCAGTTACCGAGCGGTTCGTCTCTGCGACGCACAACCGCACAGCCCAGAGCGTATTCTTCACGTTCAATAATGTAATATAATAATTATTTAAAATTCCCGAATACATTTTAATGTAAAAATTTTAATCACCAAAATACAGAGAAATTAAGTGATCTAACATATGTGATTTTGTCGGGTGCCTCGAAGAAACGAATCCCTCAACCCCCGGAAACTAATACGTCCCCCGCAGACGATGTATGGGGAAAATCTCAAAAAATATATAACAATAGTGGTATGTAAATAATAATACATTTCTAGCACAGTAAATGTATATAATAATAATAATATTTGAGAAATAATAGGTCGAGGGTGAAATACTCGAGTGCCTCGGATTTGCATGAAGCGAATATTCACAGTTATCACTATAATACATTTCTTGTGGCTGCATCCCCTCTCCAACACTGGCCTCAGCGTTCCGGAAGTGAGTTTAGTTGATCTTAAACAATAGATTCTGTTTAGACTAGTAGTTACACTTTGACTATCAACAAGAGAAAATGGTGGACTGGAGTAGGAGAAATAATAATAATAATAATATCTTTACTCCCATTATTAAAATTTACAATGTTCATTAAATTCACAGCACCAGGAATTACCTGCTCATCACATACTGTGAGCAGTGACAAATTAAGGTTTATTAAGGTACTTGTTGTACATTTAGTTCAACATGAAACAATCATTCATACGTCTGATTAGCTCTTTTCAGTTTTTGTCATTAATTTATTGAGCAGTCACTGAAACCTCATACCACATTAAATATTAACATACTCGAAAATAGATCCTTAACATTTCAAAGTTAACTCCAACTGAAATAATCCTTTTTAACCATAACTCACATCAGTGATTACAACTAAGATATACCACTAACAATTATTATTGATGATACAAAATAATTAACCTAACATTTGGCAGTAATGACAATTTTCAACATAAAATCAACACTTTCACATTCAACTAAATCTGATACACGCTTTGCAAATGAAATGAAATTATTATGATATTGTTAACATTTTATAGTAATAAACAAATCTTCACAACTAAATCTAGCTATACTCTTTACAAATAAAATAAAACATTAATTAAATTTCTTCTGTTAATGGTAGCACCTCGTGTGTTTAAAATAATTATTAACGATATGCAGGATGATAAAGGTACTCAACTGACCTATTCATTAACCAAGCTTTAAAGTGTTTCAGAAAGAAAATTTTTTTTTTATGTCGGTAGGTAAACGATTATAGAATCTAGGATCGAAACATAAATAAACTTTTATACATTTCCTTTTTAGCCAAAGGTATCAAAATCTTAATTCAATTGAATAAAACCGTTACATAACCTCTAGACGACAAATGACTATAAGCTTCAGAGGTACGAGATACGTAATGTAATGATAGAGAAAGTCTGTTACAACTTCAGGTAAAACTTTTAATAACCATAAACAAGGTTTCGCAGCTTCATGAAATATTAACTCTGTAATGTCAAAGGAAAAATGCAGTTGTAATTGACAAAGGTCTAAACACCCGACAACTAGAATATTATAAGAGAAGCCAAACAGATGGCGTGAAGTATGGACAGGCGCAAGAATACAGAAAACGGTGGAGATGCAAATATCTACCGAATATTATGTACCAACTATGAAACAAATACAGTTAACTCTAGAATGCTCTTGAAATTTTAATTTTACCAACCATTATTACCGACTTGTAAGGTACCTAACAAACATAAACTTATGTATTTAATAACATAATAGTTAGATTTGATATAATAATTAAATCATAAGTGGTAAGAAAATTACGTGCTGAGATTGCAGAATATTATGAAAATATCCTTTACAATTTACAGATAATTCAATAGTTGCGCCACATTACCTGTCTCTTCATACCATGTTATGACGAAATGTAAAAACTGAACATGCACGACGAAGCACTTCGATCGTTCCTCTTATACATAACATCAATTCCTCCTGTAATATCAGTTCCGCAAACGTATATTCTTAATGACATTTTAAAGTATTTTATTGTACCTCGTCCACTACTCAGACAATTTATAATACACATGAGATAAGTGGTATTCTGGTAGTCCTACTTTAGTGTCCTGTAGCCCACTCATTAACCTCGTCGGCCATATACTTTTCTTTTTGCCATTCTTTCAGTGTTCCTATATCAATTTTCTCTAATCTCTTATGGATCGTGTCTCTGTATTTTATCATTATTTTTATATCCTTATTTTATCCTCGCGGGTAACCGTTGGACATCTTTCTACATATTGTAACGTATCAAAATAACGGTTACATAGAAATGATATAATACGTCAAATAAAAGTGTACCATAAGCATATTTCATCAAACATGGAAGAAGGAACAGAAGTATGAAAATCAAATGTGTATCTATAAATGAATAATGTTAAAGCAACCCAACGAAGAAGAAAGAAAAATTATAAAAATATATCATCGAGTAGAAAGAAGGAAGAGAGAATACAATGGATCAATATAATACGTTAGCAATATAGACCCAATAGATCAAAATAGTGAGGGGATATGCCAAGAATTATTATCATCATAATGAAGAAACAAACCAATGGATCATAATAGTGAGGGGATATGCCAAGAATTATTATCATGATAGTGAACAGACATATTAAATGTTATCATCGTAGTGAGAGGATAAACTAATGTATCACGATAATGAGACATATATAAAATAATGATTATAGAATAATGAGTGAAAATGTTAAAAATTAGAACTATATTTAATGAACATGAGTTATCACAAATAGTGAGGAACCAAAAAATGCCTTATAAGTGACAAGCAATTAAAATGAAGAATAAGCAACTGAATAACCAGAAGAAGAAGAAGAAGAAGAAGAAGAAGAAGAAGAAGAAGAGAAAGAAGAAATGTACCATGAAGAATGAAGATTATGTATAACTAGAACAAGACACCAGCATTCCCGAAATATGGAAGGCACCACAACTAGTAAAGTAACCAAATAAGAATAATGATTACAAGATTAATAGTAATAAAAACTATCTATCAAGGAAGGACAGTGAAACCAATATTATAAAAACCAAGTGTTGAACCTTAGTAAGTGATCACAAACAATAATAGTGAGTGCTTTATATAAGTGCAACAATAAATAGTGTAATGACACTACCCCAAATAAGCAACACAAACAATATGAGTGAAGTGTTTATGACAAAGGGAAGTGAATAAAAGTTAATAAGTGAAGTCAACGGTTATCAAGTGAAATACACAAATAGTTAGTGTACCAATTGTAATCCAAGATTGTAAACCACAAACATACTTAGTAAGACCACCAATTTAATGGAACTGAAAAGAGAAATAATTGCTCAAAAAGACCAATGATACAAACTATATAATCTTTGATATGAAATGTGCCTGAATGTCATAATAACACAGGACAAAATGTAAATAAATGCTATAACTAATATGTAGTAAACGAACCAATTTGTTGAAAAGAAACAAACCAATGTATACAAGCCAAGATGCAACCCACCAAAATGTGTAACATAGTTAAGTAAAAAACCAGGTATTATTGTATAAACATATAGTGTAAAATGTGTACAAAATGTGTAAAACATAGTAATGAACAATAGTAGTAAAATGCCATAATGACATAACAATATTTAAGCTGAATATTGAACAAAATAAGAAGCATATTGTTGCCAAATCAGTAACACATAACCTCATCTGCACAGGACCTACAACATAAAATCATACACAATAATTAAATAAAGTAATTATTTCAAACAGAGACCAAATAAGAACAAATGTACAAGACAATGAATACCTTATGAACTGAAGAACACAACTATATAAGTCAGATTATTAATAATAACAATAAACAAATTAGACAAAATCCCAAGTGACTAAAGAGTTACTCAAAAAACCATAATAAAACTTGTAAAGAGAGAGTAAGGAAGTTTACCAGTAGTTAGAAGAATGTTCAAGTTAACTATGAGAATACCTCACAATCATTGTATAAGTAATTTAATAACTATAATCTAATAAACCAATTAACTGTACTCATAGGACTAGATGTAAATAACCATCCTACTGTAACTTAAAGAAATTTCAACTAACAAAAAGTTAGTAAGTGCACTAAACAGACCATGTACAATGTCTATGTACACTGTAATTGTCAATAATGCATATAATATATGATAATAATAACTAAATAAGAGTGACAGAATGGCGAAATGATAGCATAGTGTATTTTAAACAATGCTATATAAGTAAATAAGACAACATTTGCTGGAGTAAAGTATCAGCAAATATATGTAAAAGTGTTAAATAACACTTAAATACCAAAGGTATGTAATAGTATAAGAAATAATGATGATATAAGCAAATACAAATGCTTGGACATACAGTATATGGCTTGCACGCCATGAATGCATTTTGCTTAAACCACAAATATGTTAATATTATGTGTTAAATAATGAGAGATATGAACTCTAAACGTTTAATTATAAGCATTATGTTATAATAACACCAAAATATGGTGGAAAAAACTTATTTTTTATTAAGAGCCACTATATGTGTATTGTATAAAGTGAAGTGAGTTGTTAATGGACGGATTTATTACTTGATTGGACTTAAATTAAATACACAAGTATCCGCAAAACAATGCGACTATTCAAATGACGATCAGACGATTAATAAGAAACTTATGAATATTATAAGATTTTCTGTCATTTCCGAATGGGAATGAACGCGTCATAGCTGAGTCTCGAACCCAAAGCATAGATGCTAAAAATTAAAATTTTAATATAACCAAGGCGTTTGGGGTAGAGAGTACAGACTTCTACACCAATAGGATGATCTGATTTTACCAGACGCGAGAAGGAGCTTCGATGAGAAGAATTAATTGTCTTTCAGCCACCGATGCGAGCGGAGCCCGCGACAGTCATGAAGAAAACATTTTGAAATGTGCGCGTTAGATAGTAAACAATTGTAACTAACCTCAACTGAAGAATAATTTTTTTCTCGTGTGACAGTGCTACGAATAATAAAGTCAATTATTAAAACATTGCCAGTGTATAATAAAGGCAATGTTAAGTGAAATATGCAGGGAGTACTATCAATTAACGAATTTTAAAATAAAATGAAAATATAATTTTCGTCAGTTGACGAATATTATAGCGGACTACGTTAGCCAAGCACACACTATGCATGGTTAATCTAGCGAACGATGGTATATTATCAGGCACAATGAATAAAAGTTCTCGTTTAATTAATAATGTTATTTAATTAAAATATTTTAATGTTTGTGTAAGAAAAATAATAACTGAAGTCGAAGTAATGATAAATACAGCAAACAACACTTGTAAAATATAGTCGCTTACTTGACTACAATCCCAGTTGTATCTAATAAATAATAATTTTACATACGAGAACTATCACTGCCGTTAATTATCAATCTTATTATGATAAATAATGTTTTTGAAAATAGTATTAAGATTTCAATAATATCAAGTAACTTATTTTGTTAACTTACTCTCAGCTGTAGGTAAAATTAACCTATAACCAACAAATATTTCTTTGCCAACAGAGAGTCACGTCATTCATTAACAATACTTTTTTGAATAGACTCAATAAGAAGAATGTTTCTATTTTTTATCAAACCCAGTTCATAATAATAATTAAACCAGTAATATTGTTTTAAGGTGTAGCGTTTATAACACGTGTTACACAGGCTTGGATAACTAACTGCAGCACACCTGCTGTACGATAATACGATAATTTTAATATCGTATTGAGGTTAACTATTTTTAATTTTTTATCTTTTGATCATTCTATATGAATAAATATTATTCTTAACAAGCATCTTTGTATCTTGCATCATGTAAATTCAAAGAATCCATGAAATTTGGTAACTATAATAACCAAACTTAACATAACAAGGATTACCATAATATTGTATATTGTACCAGTGTTACCAGCCCTGAGCTGAAGAATTTTCAGAAAATAATTAACTTTGTTGTTTTTAAAGATTTATTTATTGTTTTAAAAAAGGATTTCATTCAATTATAAACGCCTAGATATCTTACCAGTGAACAGAGAGTATTTATTTCTTTTAAATAGGCACAAATAACTTGCATTTTAGAAGCAATTGTTTCTCAAGGTGGCAGCAATATTCCAGCGGCCAGTATTTGAATATTTAATCCACGATTAAATATCATTATCGTTTTATTTACTGTGTATATGTTAATGTCAAGGTGAAGTATTTTGTGTGTTATTCATGACTTTCCAGTGAGATAGAGCGACATATTAAGAAGATTGAAGACGTTCACGGATGGTAAGTGGGGAGGTAAATACATCAAGAGAACAGTTATTATAGTTTTTTTAAACATAAACATTACCATTTCAATTATTTATTAAACAACAAAAAACAACACCAATCATTGATATTTATATTACAACGTGAGGATTGAAGAGTAATACTATTAAATCAATTACAAATTAATTTAAAATAAAACACTACACTCACTCAACGCCGTTTAGTTACAACGTGACGAACCCAAAGTGAGGCTCGAAGAAGTCGAACATACTTCAATCACTCAACATATCAAATTTATATTTTATTACAAAGTGGAGCCCATCGCGGGGCTTGATTAAAGAAAAAATTCAACACTCAACATATCTAACATTGATAATTATATTACAATATCTAACTCCACGTCTCGGTTTTTCTCCTTTCTTTTATTCGTAAGGGATTACGTATCCTTTCTGCTCCATACGTCAATGCGATTTTAATACAATGCTTCACTACGTGTTGAGTAACCTTTCCTTCATTTCTTGACTATTTACAACTTAGAAATACTCTTATTCCAAATCAATTCATATAGAAATTTAACTGACAGTCTCCCTTATTGCTAAAGGACTTTAATTATCCTCGTAACATTTACCACTTTGCCACTTTGTCCGACAGATTCTAAGTTTTCAGTGTTATCCCACTTCTTTTATCAAAGAAAAACAAAAATCCCTCTAACTCGCACTTTTCACTTTAAGAGTAAATTCTTTACATTGCGATAAGAAAAATTCCGATTTAATAACTAACAAAAGTTATAAGTTGAGAACTAACATAAAGAGTGGGAAAGAAAAGACAGACAGAAATGGAGAAAAGGAGAGGAAGACAATAATTATATGCTATGATAATAGTTGGATTGAAAGGAAGTTTTAGTTACAGCTTACATAACGTTGAACGCTCGAAGTTGGGAATAAGTTTAGTTTTCTAACGAGTTTGCCGACTCCAGTCCAGAGAGGAGGCGTGGCAGGTTGTCAGCAGGAACAACAAGACTAAAGAAGACACGTATCATCGTAAACGTCCCGGTGAGAAATCACCCTGAAGACTTCGAACAGAGGTTATGGGAAAGTTGAGTTCAGAACAATGAAGATTCATACTATTGGTATTGTCTAAATACGTTAGAAGATGAGAATCCGACACTCTATGTGCCGATTACTTGCGTTACTTGTAGTCTTCTTCTACGTACTATCATCGCACTTGTTTTCTACATTGTTACTAACAATCCGGGCTCGAGTTACACGAGAGACGTCGCTTCTCAAAGAACATGACTCGCATATCCGTGATACCTTGGGCAAGTCTGCCCTTGCTCTACACCTGTGGCAATTTGAGAAGGATCTCTCTTACCACCCGACTGAGAGCCGTTTCACTAGCCCTATACACCGTTTACGCACCCATAGTGTCACGGATTGGATAACTGGAAACTGCCGCCAACATAATTCCAGTGTGTTGTTTCAACATAACAAGATGTGTATTATGTAATAGGGTTCTATCACATTATCGTGATAGTATCGTCAATCAGATTTTAACTTGTAAACTCCCTGAGCTGCAGAACCGACGTATTGTCCCTGAGCTGTATTGTCAATATAGTATTTTCAATGAAATACATTAATAAACAGATAAAAGCACATGAACAACTTGCATTTATAAATGCTGCGAGTAACGTTGTTATGTATAATTCTTAGCCTTAGCTAAATAGAAACACCGTGAGGAGGTGACTATAAGTCGTTACCTTGGTTAGTAGAGGTTTTACTGTACCTTAAACAAAATTTTTAAAAACTCTGACATTTTTAGCAAAATAACGATTGTAAAGAGACAACAAATATTACAATTTTTATTATTTATTGTTAGCGGTGGTACTACAGTCTATGCCGCATCCCGCATTTCGATCGCCATTTCTCCCTATCTTTCCAGTCATCGTCTTCAATAGCTCGATCTCTCATGCTTTTCCAAATTCCTGTTCTCCATTGTGTTGTCAGTCTTCCTTTTCTTCTCCTGTTTTGTGAAGTATGAGTCAATGCTTTCTTTGGCCATTGCTTCTCCTCCATCCTCATTACGTGACCATACCATAGCAACTGTCTGGATTCTATTCTTTCTGCTGTTGTAAATATGCGCACTGTTTTCCTTCATATATCTTCGTTTCTAACAAGTTGCATTCTATAAATATTACACGCTCTTCTTATGAAGTCCATTTCCACAGTTTCTATCATCTTTTTCTCTTTATCAGAAAGTTGCCAGCATTCGCAGCCATAAGTTAAAATGGGCTCCACAATAGTCGTGTAGATTGTCAGTTTAGTTTGAAGTTTCATTTTGTTCGACCAAAGTAATGAGTTTAGCAAACGAATAGCCTTTTTTCCCTGTTGTATCCTATTTTTGATGTCATTCTTTGTTGTTCCATCTTCTGAAATAATGCTTCCCAAATATTTAAATTCGCTACACTTTCTGATTCCATGGATTTGCAGATCTGGGTCTTCTTCTTGCGTGTCTCCTATTTTCAGATATTCCAATTTTTATTATTATGGATATAATAAACGCTAAAAATCCCAAATACTGGATTGGCTTTTTCTTTTTTCATTTTTTTTTTGTTAAATTTATAACGATAATGCCTAAATGATGAATGATTTACTCCTAGTTTTAAGTTTATTATGTTTTTATAGACTCCATAGACATATAGGCCTATATGGAATACGTTTTACAAATATACTGACAACAATATGGAAAGTTTATATTGAAAATATAACTTAGAAATGTTTCGAAGGTGGTCCAAAATTTGCAAGGTGTATTGACAAATATTAATTTTGTTAAATTACTAAAGATACGCAGTTCATATTTTGAATAAAATTTTTCTTGTAATCTGATGCCTCTCACAAGCCTTTTTTTTTTTTTACCTATTCTAGAACGCATCTCCTCCTCGGTCTGTCAAAATCTTCCTTTCCTTCACGTTCATATCTCAAGTCCCCAATTAGTATTCTCGTATTTGATATACGGTAAAATGATAAAAAGTATTACGTTTTTATTATATTCAAGTATCTTATGTCACCAGAACTTTTTTAGATGTCCCTATAATTATAATTATCAAATATGCAATTTACCATTATGATATATTGTGTAAATTATAACATTTAACTCTCATTAAAAGGAAGATACTGTTCAGGATTATATAAACTAAAAGCGATGATAATATGGTACGATTTGTTATTTTCCTTGTTTACAAGTGTTGGCTCTGTAATTTTTCTAATACGTTGTCATTAGCGCGTCGATAGTTTTGCTAATAGCTCACCTTCATAATTATTTGTAATTTTAGACAGTAACTAGTTATGTAATGGTTACTTCTTGGTGTTAATAAGGAAGCCTTTGAATACAACGCTGTGTATTATTTCTCATGCTTACGTAAACTAAAAGATAACAACAGATACAAGCGCGCGCGTTTTCTCTTTGCTAGAGTCGCAACGTGTTAGTTTCCGACACGTTTTGGCTACCAAAGTTTAATAAATTTTATTATTTCTTACCTTGCTTCTTATATTCCTATTTTCTTCAGAAGTATAAACACCTTCAGATTCTTGAAAATTTACTGTAGACGAGGAAAAGATAATTTTCTTATCACTGCATAAGATAAGAAAGAAAAACAATTCATGTTATATATGATTTATGTGTAACTATGTAATATAAATAAAATAAGTTATAATAATTAATTTATCTCTCTAACAATACGTAATGTACTTATTTCGAGTAAGTAATAATGAAATACGTTAACTGTTATTTTGTTAAAGAACAAACTCGTCATTTGATAAGCGTGTGTCCAAACTAGGTGAAATAAACTGTTAACGATTAGTCCTACACAAAATTTTAAGAATGTGCCCGAAAATGCGAACTGAAGAAAAAATTATTGTTAATTTCAATTATAAAAACAATGCTAAATTGAGAAAGTGGTACCGTTAGAAAACTTAGGGTAAGTTTACACGTGATTATTTGAAACGGAGATCAAAGGCTGGTAAAAGGTACCGAAGGGTTGTTTCTTTGCCGAAAAGAAATAGACCTATAAATTTCGTTTAATGCCCACTGTTCCCGACAACAGTCGGAACTTGAAAAAACAAGTCAGCTCTGCCAGTAAAGCCTACTTCGACGTCCTCGAAGGCGATAGCCGCGTGGCCCCTGGAAAGTATGGCGTACACAGGATGTGCTTATGTAACTCTCGGAAGAGGCTGAAAGGCGAGTTTCCAGCGCCTTAAAACTGCAACCTTCGGGTAAGAGAACCCCAACAGAAAACAGGCCTGTTAGGGTACCTGAAGGTGGCAGCCCCACCACCTAACTACTTAGCTAGAGGTTGGTAACTAAAACATATCATACTCAAAATCTTCACAGAGAGATGCCTCCAGTGAAGGAGGACCAGGCTGTATGTCTATACCTTGACGTGGAGAAGAAGAAGAAGATATTTCAAACAGAGTAGTTTATCACTTTTGGCTTGTATACGAAGATGAATTTTTTCACGGATATTGTATTGTGTACATTTTGCTGTATTAGAACAGTCTTCTAAACTTCACACTCCAAAACGATTGTATTTCATTTTTTTAGTTTGTGTACATAATACATTTATATCGGCTTCCAAAAGCAAGCAACAGCCAGTGACATGAGTCCCGACTCGAAACCCTTGATTTTTATGCAGGTGCTCGATATAAGTGGGCCCACAGTGTATTTACATAAGTGTGAGGTAGAACATTATGGTCGGCATATTATTTACTCATATCTCTGAAAAGACAAATATGAATGCGTTCACTGGTGTTGTTATGTAAGGTATGTATTGTGTAAGCGTGTTAGCATGTCTCACAAAGGCGCGGGAGACGCTGGGTTCAAATTCCAAAACAACAGAATTATATAAGCGACGGATGCGTCATCCTCTTCTTCACACGTACCCTCCAAATGTTTTAACGCGGTAGAAAGTAGTATGTACATTGGTCAAAATAAAATCATCATCATTGATCGGTTCATAGCGTCTGCCATCACTGTCAGATTTCCAAACTTTTCTTCCATTGTACTTTATCGTTACACAGGTATTCAGTTAAATTGCGCTCCCTCAACACTTGTTGAATGTTTTCACCCCATGCCCGAGCAGGTCTTCCTATTTCCTATTTCCTTCGACCTGTGGTTACTCGCTGAAATGTCATTTTTGGCAATCTTGCAACTCCCATTCTGTACAGATTTCCAAACCTAATTAGTTGTTTTGTTTCAATCTCATCGGAAACAGTGTGTGGCACATTCATCATTGCCCTAACCCTCTCGTTTCCGACTCTAGTCGGAATATTCTACATAATCTTCTCAGTGCGTCTACATCCACGGCCATAATTTCTCTTTTATCAGGCTCGGTCATATTACAACTTTCAGCACTATTATAATATAATACTTTTAACGATGGTAATGTCGCATGGTAGACACGCGTATTCCTAAAAATGCGTGTGAATATAGGCCAGTGGGGACGAGAGATCGTAGAAGACCCTGTAAAAAATGGTCAGAGGCTCTGTGAAATCGCAACGGACTATAGCCTAAGCCATGTAGTGAAGAAGAAGACGATGGTAATGTAGATGCGCCATTTTCTACCTTTTAACACTTCCTTCTGCCACCATATTCCACCTAACCTGCTAATTCCCTGCCATCTAGACCAATTCTTAGTCCAATTTCTTCCTTATCTTTCCCATTTTAACTGATAAGCACTCCTAGGTACTTGTGTGTCCTACAGGCTTTTATCTGTTCATAAACTTCTAATCGTAATGTGCTTTGCAGACTTTCTATGCATTACATTTTATCATGGTCAATCCGCACTTTTCGTATTCTTTTTTAATTTTTCTTGTCACATATTCCATATCTTCGTAATCTTGGGATAATATATCTTTAGCTTGTGACAACGTATCTTTGACCAAGTTCTGGAGTGTATTGAAATCAGAAAGGGTGCACGCGAATTTTGTAAACGGCATTCAAAACCTATATAACAGCATAGCTAGTGCAGTTAAAGCAAGAACAAAACTATCAGAAGAATTTTCTGTAACGAAAGGACTAAGACAAGGATACCCTTACTCTGTTTAAGATTTACCTTAATGAAGCTCTAATGTTATGGCGAGCAAAAATACTACTCAGTGGCTATTCAAACATGCAAATGTCTGGGATTAGTAATAACAGATAAGCTACACTTGAGGAAATGTTGTTCCCGTTGATTGAAATTGCGATAGCTGCTCCGTCACATTCTTTTTGACGTTCACATTACTGAAATAGCGGCCTAGGAATTGGCTTTTGTTTTTGGAAACAGGAAATAATTGCACAGGCTAAGCTCACAGGAGAAAGGGAACTGGAGTGTCACATGAATTCTCTTTCTGGGCAAACGCTTGTTCAAAGAAAATATTGGTGCGTTTCACGATATGGAGCGTTTCATGACGAAGAGTCCAAGAGACACATTCTCTGCCCAGGCACAAATTAATATGTACCAAACAAGCACGAACAGTCATATGATTTAAACTGAGTTACGACCAGTCGTTCTTACCGTCAAGTGACGATCAGACTTCATGACATCTCTCATTTCTGACACATTTTCATCAGTTCGTGCTGTGGTTGGTCCTCAAGAACAAGGTTCGTCCTTTGCAGTTTCATGGGCGTCAAAAAATGTTTTGTGCCACTAAATACCTGACCCCCAACACATGGCTTCGTATATGGAGACTTGTTTTAACTTGTCTGTTACATTGTCTTAAAATTTGACACAAAATGTTATCGCAAACTTTTATGTGACAGTCAACTCTGGTAAAGTTAAGACGTTGAAAATTTTTATGAAAGTAGACAAATGTTACAGCCATTGCTTTCTTGGTATGAGTGTTGGCACTTTGTGAGAAAAACATTTAATCATATTAGTTTTTAGACAAACCACGTACATGTTGAAACTTTAGTTCAACTACTAAACATTAAAAAATGTAAAACCTCCGCAAAACAAACGTAAAGGTGTTATGCGGACGACGTTGTTCTAATAACGGAAAATGAAAAATATTTACAAATACTTGTATTTATTTTTAACCAAGAATGCCTAAGATATAATATCAAAGTAGCCAAAATCTCTTACAAAATCGTTTACAGTCTCTCATCCCCCAATAAGATGCAAACTTGTGATAAACGACAACCGAAATCAATACTTGGAACACGAACATTGCCAAACATGTAAAAATACGATTGTACAAATCCCTAGCTGCTGTACATATATGACATAGAGGTATGCAGATTAACTAATAACACGCAGAGAAACGTTTAAGGCCATGGATTACTTATGGAAATAGATTGATGGCGACGGAATTGTAGAATCACAGATTTATAAAATTATAAATAATGAGATTAGAATAAGAAGATAAGTAGACGTTCACAGCATAGATGTCATTAAACCTAAGAGATTAACATTGTATGGACTCGTGCGCTGAATGTCAGAATAAAGGTAATCTCAAATAACAGCAGGCAGCAGCCAGACGAAAAAGGTAGACCACACTCGTCTGGACTGATGATATGGTACGGCGATGGAGAATCGCATTATAGTGGAGAGACACACTAAAGTGGAAGTTGGATGTGGTAAACGTCGGAAGTGGTGGTGTGGTAGTTCTACTAGCTTAAAAAGAAAAAAAGACTTGTGATAAATGACAAAATAATGGAACAAGTAAAGTAGAAAGATTGCCTACGTTGTTATAAAGACAAGAAACAATAGGGTAGACGTAGAAATAAAACACCAATTGACAGAAGCAAAATGAATTGCTGGGTGCATGAACAACCTTAAATGGAACATGTACCCTACCTCAGTCATGAACAAACACTAGGTTTACAAAAGTACAATACGGCCGATAGTATCCGTCGCATCAAATTCCAAGCCAGCTATAGCAGCGACTTAAGTTAGACCATATGCTGTCAAAGAATAAGACAAGAGAATTTGTAACGCAACGGACCCCAGTTACTTGATTTGCTGGAAAGGAAGAAAACTTTGGAATTGACAAATTCCAAGAGTGGACGATACAAGGCAGGTGAAAAAGGCAGGAATGTAAACCAAATAGCATGAGGAAAGTGGGATCCTGGGAAGAGATGGTGCGACAGCATTGTCCAAGCGTTGTTACAGAACAGAATGCTGAAGCTGTTAACGAAGAAGCTGAAGAAGAAGAAGAAGAAGAAGAAGAAGAAGAAGAAGAAGAAGAAGAAGAAGAAGAAGAAGAAGAAGAAGAAGAAGAAGAAGAAGAAGAAGAAGAAGAAGAAGAAGAAGAATGAGGAAAAAAGGGGAAATACACAATATACTAAAAATTTGTATTTTTCCTACAGAATCCGCTAAATAGTCAGCTATCACCGAATGTTACACTCTACTAAAAACTAATGTACAGACTATCCGCAATTACTAAAGCGAATCGTCAAACCAAATAAAAAAAACGCCGACTCAAAAACAAGAATAAACAAGATCAAAACCAACAACAATATAGAAAATAAAAAGAAATATTAAAATCAACAGAACGAAACCAACAGAGTAAAAAGAAAATCAACCTTTGAATAGCTCGACGAGCACAACCAGTAACACACAGTCCCTGTAGTTGTCAGTGGTTGTGCTTTGTTCTCACTGGATATACTAGGCGGACTATTTAAGTTGGGTGATTTTTTTCTCTTGATTTTAATATTTTTGTTGGTTTAAACTTTAAATTTTGTGTACCGCCTGACGATGATCAAAGATAAGTAATACTCGATCGTCACGATTTTGAGTTTAACGATAGTAATTGTCGGACCAAGTACTCTATATTAGAATTTCTAATCTTTTTTATTATCCATTTTCATATAATTTATTTCTTAAACAGCTTTTGTTGTTTGCGGACGATCAGGCTATTCTGTTGGACTCTGAAAACAGTTTGCAGATGGGTACACATTTGTTAAATCGAAACTGCAAAGGCTGTGGATTGCAAATATCCACACTTAAAATCAAGGTGATGGTTTTTTAAGGAACTGATCCCATACGGGCAAAAATTGTTATAGATGGTACTGTCCTTGGACAAGTTATCAATTTTGAATACCTGGGCTACAGTGTGTCTTATAATACTAGCAATGACGTTGTGAATAAGTTGCATAAGTTCAACCTTATGTGCGGGACCATTAAGCGAACCCTTAAGTCAGCAAGTAAAGGAATACACCTAAAATTCTACAAGGTGATGGCTCTCCCACACTTCTTTGTGGGTCTGAGAATTGGACTTTGACGAAAGGCCAGGCCAGTCGCATCCAAGCGGCGGAAATGAGATTTCTCAGGCACGTGGCAGGGTATATTCTCCATGATCATAGAAGAAACACAGATATACGGCAGGAACTGAATATTATGAGTATACGCGACAGGATCGCCCAGTATCGGCTGAATTGGTGGGACTATCTGCCGAATGGATGAATGCCGCATCCCCAAACAACTATGGAACTATAAGCCGAGGGGACGGAGAGGTGTGGGACGTCCGAGGAAGCGCTGGAGTGACCAGCTCTAATCTTTGCCTATTTGAGACCGGAACAAACCGTTCTTGGTTTAATACTTGAAGATGGTGATGATGAAACTGCATTTGCTACTTTGAGAGTGAAAGCGATCTACAGCAGTTACCTATGTTGTAACAATGCTTTCCGGGTACCGCACTTTACTTGTATGATTTTAGTATTATGTTACTACGAACGTATTACTGAGAATAAACACACATACATGCTCCCCAACCATTTTTAAACACCTATATGTAAATTCAACTATTTTTTATACATCTAATGTTTCATAAATGTCTATGGGTTAAAATTAAACGACTTCTTAGTTACTATGAAAGAAACATTTATTTTATTTACTAAAAATACAAAGATTATTTGATTCAGTGCGGTTACAATATAGTATTTAAATTGTGCTCATGCAACATCTTCTTCGGTCTTTATACTGCAAAACATAGTAAATACCATCAGGCTCAACAGCGTAAGTAGGAGCTGTTCTTGTGGAGGGTGGGGGGGTGGGAGACTAGCTTGAAGGTTGAACTTCCCATTGTCCTTAAGACAGGATACAGTCTTTTCGTCCCAAATTTTTTCAGTAAACCAACGTGAGGTATTAAATGTTGAACAAATTATGGAAAAATGCTGCTTTAAAAATATTCTATCTTGATAACTCATGCCATTAGAAATCATTTTAATTGTAAAATTTTGTTCATAATAAATCTTGTGAAACTGAGACTTTTTGAAGATATTTTGAGAAACACAATCTTATTGCCTCTTCCGTACTTTAATTGAAGGATGAAGTCCCAAGAATGTTTCAAGTAAGTTATAGTCTTAAAGTAGGTCATATTTCATGCATGAAAAATCCAGTAATAAAATCTTCTAATTTTTTCGAATTAAAGTCAGGAAACTGCTAGTTTACCAGTTCAAAGACGATGGTCCAACCTGTCGAGATATTAGATTAGAAAGGTGATTAGATGGTAATGGATGATTAGTGAAGTGTAAGGGGAAGTGTAAGGGGCGGAAAAGATGAAAGAAAAATAAACAAAAAAATACAAACACTCCATTTTCACTACAGTTCGTACTTAAAAATTAAGGTGTAAACAGTAACTCTCATTTCCGTTTAAACAACCAACAAACTGCAATGTTTTTCTGTTATTCTATTCTAATATCTTCCTTACTGAAAACCGCAAAAATTGCGGCAGCATGTTAGACAGCCCTGAACCACAGGACAATCGTGGAAAGGAGACTTCATAAGTCTTGCCTGAAGAAAAGCGGGATGAAATCAGAAGTGATGCTAGTTGCGCTCCAGGTACGCACGAGGTAGGCACGCGCTCGTACTACAAACTGTTCAACTGTAGAAAGTTTACACAGGTGAAGACTTTCAAATGCCTGAGCAGCAGTGACTCAAATGGGTAGGTAGACGATATCTAAATCTACATACCATTAATATCTGAAACAACAAAAAGCAAGATAAGTGAAAAAAATAATACGATCTTTAATTCATGACTGACTAATGATAGGGTACCGTATAGCTATTGTCTGACGGGTTATATAACGTTGGATTTCAAAAGCAAACAAAATTTCTGTAGTTGGGTGTGACAAACAGCATGAATAATAAGAAAGAATTCGTTTTTTGCGCAACTAATACATATTCATGTCTGAAAGTTACTAACATTGTTCGGCACAGCCACGACGGAGACACCTGTGTATCACGTGCATGCAACGAGCATACAAGATAATGATGTTGATGATGACCCGGACAAACAAAATTTAAAAAGACATGAATCTCAGTTTTCCATATCGTTAACACTTTGTAAATATACGTACCATCATTGTCAAATCAGTTCATAAACGTACTAAGTCGTCTTTCAGCTCTTCACCACCGCCCGCCTCCCATCATCCGTACCAGTACTTGTTTTGAAAGCACATACACTGGTACCCTCTGCACACTAGTTGTTTGGTCTTTGAAGTGAGAACTTCATATAAGGCATTAAGATTCCTGGCTCACTCCCGTACACCTCGCGCTCCTAGGGCAGTAAACTGATTCAACGAGTCACGAAATTGCTGAAACGAAGTGATGCCAGGTCAATCAAACCTCTTTTCCCGACATGGCTACCCAAAATTTCTCCAAGCATAAATATGTGTGCTTTAAACCAATCGTAATACTTTAAAGAATATGAGCATATTCCTGTAAATATTTAAATACTATTACAAAATAGCGTAAACAATAAAAATAATTTTATTCTTTAATCAATCTGTTCGGAGTTTGACCACATCTGATGACAAAATCTTTGGCGTTTACTTAAGGGCCGCCACCAGAGCGCAGCACTACGGTCATTTCTTCCATCATAGTGTGTCACGTTACGTTAGCGTTAAGTTCAGGTCTGCGACCAGCGAGCAGCACCAAACAAGATTTTGTGATTACACAATCAACTTAATTAAAACAATAATCTCTTTCATTTATTTGTAAAAAAATGAATTTTTATCTGCGCATTAGCATATTCTACTTTTCAACTAAATAATGCTTAAATCAATTTGGTACATTGAAAAAAAAATTATTTGTTACATATTCTTTGTACGCATATGTATGTATACTGAAAATAATACGTGTGATATGATTCTATTTATGTTCATTGTAAATATCGATTTCTTATAATAAAATACAATTAACACGTCCCTTGTCTCTTCTCGTCTACTATGCCCACGTCTCATTTAATTATCCCTTCACTCTTATTTGAATCTTAACTCTTTACAGCAAAATCTCTCTTATTCCAAATACATACGAGCAACCTTTTAAACGTTGAATCCGTTCACTCCTACTCGACGCTGAAGATCTCACTTCTGGCGTGTGCCCCACGACGCACCCATTTTTTTCTTTGTACTCGATTATTGTGTGTCCGGCGTCCATTATTTCGCGTAGTTTACAATTATGTGCTTTGCCTCTTCTCGTCGAGATTCGAGTAAAGTAATTCCAGTTAACGTTGGTTTTCACTGAAATGTGACACGATGCTCCAGTGAGGTCAGAATGAGGAAAGAATTAGGTAACTGGTGACGGAATCAATAGAGCAAGTCAGGAATAATTGAAACCAGCACGTGGTGAGAACGAGGAGAGGAAGGTTGTCAAGAGAAGTCTTAGCTTGTAGATCCCGAAAGGAAAGTCGTTGGTAGTCGTGGAATGTAATGGAATGGATGAATCTTGTGGAACCGAAACAGTCTTACAGCCTAATCCTGCAAGACTCTTTTATGAAGTCTCTTCTCGATTACTGCCCATTAATCGTATCCAGAGGTCTATTCTAGCTCTTAACAACGTCCTTCTAGTATTCTGTTTAAACTGAGAAACTTCGCTGTCATATGTTAAAAAACGCTTGAGAATTATGGTTATATTAGATGCTTATTGACTTTTGGAGACCATTTCCAGTAATCTCCAGTAGTGGGAGTGTGGGAGTGTTATGAATACACCTTTTTTCTTTGTATGCTTAATTCCCGTAAGTCCCGTTCCGTGGCATTTTTAGTCATAAATATATTTGTATTCGCTGCAGTAAATAGTTTTTCCTAATCTTCTCCCTTCAGCACATAATATATTACCAAAACTATTGAATTACTTCAGGTGATTATTTTTACAAAAACATTATAAATTATTTAACTTTTCTCTCTAATTCAACGAATGAAGCGAGTTTTCAGTTTTAACTGGAGAGTTGGCATTTGTCTGTCTGTTTGTCTATTTACCTATCTATCTATTTGGGCTACTGTTGGAATTGTGAGTTGCTGATTGAGACCATCGTATAGGGCAACCAACCCTATACCGGCTAGATTTTTTATCGACCTTTTCTAGAAAATAAAGTGACGAATTTCACAAGAATGTGTAGAATGATGTGTAAAACGTTGGAAAAGAAATGTAGAAAAGAAACCCAAATAAAATTTTATAAAACAGTGGCAATAACTGCACTACTGTACAGATCTGAAACTTGGATCATAAAGAAAAAAGATGAACAGAAGATACAAACAGCAGAAATTAAAGTTCTGATGTCAGTTAAAAGGTGTAATAGACGAGATCGTATAAGAAATTAAGACATAAGAAGTAATTTAGATATTTTTGCAGTTAAAGAAATGATTAAAGAATACAGAAGATAATGGATTCAACAGATCAGTAGAATGGAAGAAAGTAGAATACAAAAGATGGCGAAAGATTACAACCCTAGAGGCAGAAGAAAAGTTGGTAGACCTAAGAAAAGGTGGACTGGAATAGGAAGAGGCCCCTAAAGCCTAAAACCGTTAAAAAGATGATGATGATGATGATGATCTATGTGGGGTATACCTCTGGATAACTTTTGAATGCGTCAATCGATTTTCGTAAAACTTGGCGTGCCTGTCCACATTCTGACCATTCAGAACCCTCATGTTTGTGAGACTTATATTCCCCCAAAATAGGCAGGCACGTGGCAAAAACTGGAAGGCGAAAAATTTTGAAGAAATTCGCAAAAATCCATGTGGGCTATCAAATTAAATATAACTGTAACCACAATCTGAATGTAGTGTTCGGTTTTAGAAATTTCTTAATTCTGGAACACCAGGGCCCGAAACTGTACAACAATTTTGAAAATAATCTCAAAAATCCATGTGGTGTATTAAATTAAAGGTAGTTTAACCATAATCAGACTACAATGTTTAGGTTTGGAAGTTTCAAATTTTTCAACGTCTGAGCTCAAAACGTGTAATAAAATTTGAAAAATTGCAAAATTCCATGCCAGGCATCAAATTAACCAAGTTTCTAACCACAAACTGAATATAGTATTCAGCTTTGAAAATTTTACAATCTAGGACACCGGGGCACCAAGAAAAGTATACAATTTTTTTATTATAGCAACCCATGCCGCATATCAGACTAAAGGGAGTTAAACCAATTCCCAATGTAGTGTTTACACGAAAATTTTTTTAACTTTAGGGGCACAACGAGTCAAAAATGGAAGTAAAAATTTTTTTAATGTAAAAAAAATCTACGTTGGTTACCAAATTATGACGAATTCTATTCAAAATACGAACTCAGTATCTGTAATAATTTTACAAAATTAATATCCGCCACTATCCCTTGCAAATTTTGGACTACCTTCAAAACGTTTGTAAGCTATGTTTCCAAAAGTACTTTAGCTATTGTTAAATGTTAAATATACTTGTGAAATGTGTTCCATACAGGCCCTATACATAGGCCTATCTATGAAAACATACATAAACTTAAAAACTAGGAGTACATTGTTTGTCATTTACACATTATGGTTATAACTAAAAGAATAATGTAGTGTTCAGGATTTTTAGTGTTTATTGTATTCAAATTAATAAAAGAAATAATACTAATGATTGTCCGTTTTACAGCTGTTATTTTGCCAAAAAAAAGTAGTAGAGTAATTGGGATTTTTGTAACTTTTCTTTTGCTTTATAGGCTTTGTAAGGTACAAAAAAATCTTCACTGTCCATGGTAACGACATACGGTCAGTTCCTCGTAACGTTTTTCAGTTAGCGCTAAAAATCATTCATATGAAAATCTTTACTCGTAGCTTTAAAAAATAAAATTTATCGCTTTGATTTTACTTAATAATAAATGCATACCATTCAACATAGTGAGCGAGTTGTACAGCTCGGTGATCTTACTAGTCTGCACTTAGGGTATCCAACAACTCGTTCATTGGCTGCCTCTCTAAGTAAGTACACACGTGATGCAGTTACAAACATGATTGTCTCACAGATACACAGGATCTACAGTTATAGTGTAGTATGTCTACCTGACACACCTGACAATTTATTTTTCAAATAAAAAGTAATTATTTCGGATGAATAATGTTCTTTTATTAACTTATTCTGAGAATCAGAGAGTTTTCCGTCCGTTTTCCTAGTTTTCTACCGTGGAAAAAAAGAAAACATTTCCCTGATCAATGAAGACAACACGAGAATAACTATAAACAGATTTCCGCATGAAATCGCCAATTACCATTACCATGCCATTTGCGAAAATCCGTTCATACACGTTCACCGCTTTTCAACACTGAAAATTTAAATGACGATTTTCCAGCTTAAATTTCTAATCGAGTGAAGGCTTTGCTTAAGTAAATAACCACACCGCACAAACTGATAAACTATTTGACAAGTTACTTACAGACTCATACCCTACAAACCCACACATAATTTCACACTACAATTTGTTACGTAACAAATATGGGCAAGTAATGAAGCACAGGTAAGTGAGTATTCTCCAGCGCTTCGCCTTGAAACTAATCAATTTTTTGCCGGCACGTTCAAGGCCAGATCGGTATCACCGGATAATCTGCGTTTATTTTTTTAGTACTTCGCACACGTGTGCGAGTGTGAAGCAGTTAACGACGCCGGCGTGGGTCGTAATTATGTAATATGGTATGTGAGTGCGCGCGTGCGCGCGCCGTGATTCTGTCGTTATGTAACTGTCTACGTAAACAGTATGACTTATTCTACAATCGCGTGTTGAAATACTCTCAATTTACACAAGCAGTCACTTCTAATCTGTCCAGATTAATATCCTGTTTTTCATTTTAATAGTCACGGGATTCTTCTCTGAATGGTCTAAGTGACTAAACTGGGTCTGAAACAATGTTACGAACGTAGTACAGTAAGTGTTCACTTAATTCTGGGGTCAATTATTCTGGACTCTACAGCCCAGAACGAGCCTTGTCCTCCTAAAGAAATTGCCTCCACTTATTCCTGTCCTCAGCCACCCGCCACCAATTCACTGCGTCCAGCTTCCTCGCATCACTGCCGAACTGGTCCAACCATCTGTTCTTCGGTCTTCCAGTCTTCCTTTTTCCTATTGACTTGTGTTCCAAAATTCTTTTTGCCATACGTTCGTAGTAAATCAATATTATATTTGAGAGCCTCACAAGAAAGAATTTTCATAGCTCCAGGTCTGTATAGTGAACGAACGTTCCATGTCCCAATCTTCAAATCATTTTGCCTTTTAGAATTTCCAGTCTTTCTACCATTGATCCGTCCGACTTTTCCTATATCTTTCGGTTTCATAACAGTGAGTCTTTTCCGTGGTGGGTTGTTAGCCCTACTCCCAACCCCCAATCTGGAGGACCAGTAACATTTGTCTCAGGTCGTTCATCCCCTAGAGAGTTGCCTTCGCTCCGGCTGACGAGCTCTCTCTGCCCGGTCGCAGTAGGCAATCTGGCTTAGCCCTTGTATTCAGCCGTTGACCTTGGAGGATCTTCCGCCTCGATACTAGGCTCACATCCTGCTGCCAATGCACGCCATCCTGTCAGGCCAGGAGCCAGGTTATCCCCAGGCTGCCCTAACAGGACCCCCTTCACTCTCGTCTGCTTGCCGACCCAATCCGCCGAAGGGGTTGGTTACCACAAGCTTAGAATGGGTTACTTGGCGCAAAAATACCCGCCAGCGAGTAGGTGAGAGTGGTGTTGAGGAGGAGAGGCTATGTGTTTTCCTCTTCATCGAAAGCATGTAACTGCATCGCACCCCCTTAGGGCGAAACATTTTTCACCATCATACTCTGGTGTTTAACAACTTCACTGACTGCCTGAAAGAAATAATTGAGGATTAATTGTTTTATTGCGTTGTCGTTATGTGCTTTATAGATTTCCTGGTAACAACTCAGGTTATTCGTCACATTGCGTTGAACTTTTAAGAAACGTTCAACATCATATGAAATCTGGATTTCTTCCTCGATCAGCTGAAATGCAATTGCCAACAACTTTATTATTAATTGTCGCCTAAATTCATCTTCATACTTATTGATTTCTTCTACCCATTCCGTCGCTGTAAATTTCTAACAGTTACTGATGGATATACATACACGATCGTTTTTCCTTTTGAGTGTGATCCATTTCTTCTGTGGGCAGAAACAGGAAAGTCCGCGGGAAATGATAATTTCAGTGACATCCAAAAGATTAGCAAGGACAAGGAAGACGGTTGTTCAAACGCCGGGAAAATCACCCCATACGCCCGCGCAACACTTGTTTTGCCTTAAGATTATAAGTTCAAAATGTATGTTTCTTTAATCATATTCCACCTCATTTTCTTCTATTGGATACTTTAATCTTTCATGAACTGTGTATTTATAAAAATAAAGAATAAATAAAAAACGTTCTTAAAAAAATTATAATGATAATTATGTTTTTCTTGAATAAGTTCTAAAAATATGTCTATGTACACGATATTGAAAAGTAAAGTAAAATTGTCAAGTCACGCCTATTAAGCGTGTGTGTTTACTTAAATTATATAATCGATGTGACGTCGTAAAGGAGTGATAAGAAAATAAAACTGGATAGCAGAAATATGTTTTCTTTGGAAAACGATCGTTTCGACCTCTAAAAACCGCAATAAAGTTTGGATTATCGAAGGAAGGTCAGCGGGTTAGATGCATTACAAATGTCGTGAACAATTTAATACTTATTATTATATACACACCACCAAAATCAGCAAAATTCCATTTTCAAATCAACGAATAAGGCCTTCTCGAAATATTAAAATTTCATCCTCAGTTCGTATACTGTAATGTTCCTGTACAGTATACGAACTAAGGATGAAATTTTAATATTTCGAAAAGGCCTTATTCGTTGATTTGAAAATGGAATTTTACTGATTTTGGTGGTGTGTATATAATAATATTATAACAAGTCAGTGGCATAATGTTTGGCAAAATAATTTAATACTTACAAACGCGTCTTTCGACTGCAGATGCAAACGTGTCTTATTTCGTCTGAAAACGTGATAATGGAGTGGAATGGGTAGTGAAATTGATGTTTTCAGATGAAAATGAATATTAAACAGGAAAGTAACATACAGACTGATGAGGTTGAAAAGTCAGCTTGTTTATCAAAGAGACGATACCAAAGGTTTAGACACTTTACCTTAAAACCGTCTTTATTTACTGACCACCTTTTCTTTTGTTCTTCTATATTTCGTATTTCTTTTGCTTCATCTTTGAAAGCTTTTTTACGCCTTCTTTCGTTACCCATCCTTCCCATGTATACTTTCCGGTTTTTCCTATAGCATTTCATTTTTCATTAATCTGTGTATATTCTGTTAGTCGCGAACGTCTTCATTTATAATTCTGCCAGCCCTTGTGTAGACTTTCACACTTCGTAGGAACTTCATCTCAGAAGATTGTTTTTCCTTCAGTTTTTTTTTTTGATAACCTAAAATGTTTGGTAGTAAAGTTCTCACTAAGTCTTTGTAAAGTTAAATTTTAATATCTGGTCGCACTTTGTTCGTAAATGTTCTTTTGTTCGTTTGTTTTCCCACAGGTAATCAGTTATTTATATATTTTATTTTGGGGATTGCAACGGAGTGACATTTGCCCGAAATATGCGTGTGTTATTAACGAGATGATAAAAAAAGAGCACGCGCGCGAGTACACACGACACTGAATGCTCCTCCTTCCTCCTTATGTCTGCAATCCTAAGATTAGTTTGCAGCAGTCTTCCATTGTGGTCGATCTTGTGCTTCTTCATTTCCTCGTAAGTTACACAATTTACATCCTCCACAATATACTTTATATACTGCAGCCTTGGTCTTCCCTTACATTCTTTACCTTCTATTGTTCCTTCCACTACCAGTTTTAGTAGTCCTTCATGCAGCAACGTTAGCTCAAATAAAGTTAATATTCACACATTGGAATGTACAAAATAAACAAATACTTATTCTACTTCATTCTTCCAGTCCTATTTAATTTAAATTACGTATAAAGATAGTTCCAATCTTACTGGCCGAACAAGGGGGGGGGGGATTCTGATTTCCACAAACGTGTATGTAATGTTAATTTCTATTCTAGGTGTGCGTGCTTCTTTATCTGCGATATTCTAGTGTAAAGGCTTGTATTTTTAGTTTTAATTATAATAGATTAAATTTTATTAAGGCGAATACTATAAGAACATTCAGTGAAGAAAGATGTGTACTAGATTTTTATTTTTATTGATTTTTTTTTTTAAGGAGATATTTAGCCACAGTGTACCGTTTTTAGAGAACACCATGGAGAGTTAGCTTTTGTAGTTCCCGGACACCTCTTTTGTGATTTTTAAATTTTTTTTAAATAATTTGTTATTAAATGCCAAGAGCCATTTTTACGATATTTACAATTTGTTTTCGTTACAACATTTAGAATTTAGGCTTCACCATCTAATGTTCGGTCTACCCACTGCTCTTCTACCTATCGGATGATAATTCAAGGTCTGGTTTGGAATCCTTTCTTACTGCATTTTGGATACGTGTTCTTTTCACCTTTCTTTATTTATTGCTACCTGTAGTCCAAACGATTGAATGTTTAATTTCTCTGGAATGGTTGCATTTTGTATCCTATCTCCCCTAAGACACTTCGTTTCTGCTGATGTTATCATCTGTTAACATCTGTTTTCCTAGGTGCCCAACATTCTGAACCATACAGCAGGGTGGGAATTGCCATCATCTTATAAAATTTAGCTGCGTGTCTTTTAATGTCGTATTCTTAAGAGTTCTTATAACTGTAACTGAAATTCATTTATTTTGTTGCTGATGTCTCTGCTCTTCGTAAAAACGTCACAGCCTAAATACTGAAAGTGTGAGACCTGTTCTAAAATAGTATTGTTGACGACAATTTTTATTCTTGGGATAGTTGCCACAAAATTCCTTGATTTTAGTTTTCGATAAAGATATTTTCATATTGTAAAGGGAACTCAGTTGATAACGTTTACAGACAGATAACTGTAACTGTTTCTCAGTATCTTCTATTATACAAAGGTTTTTAAAAATATGTAAACACTTGGTACGTTCTGCAGTGATAAGCAATGATCTGCAAATATAATCTGTAAGAAATGATGTGCTTACAACACAATCACTTCATAGATACAAAAAAACATAGCACTACTGCACAACGTACAAAAGGTAAAAAAAATGGATTTGTTAGAAATTCTAGAAATTAGAAAAGCAATAAAAAGTAACAAAAATTTAACAAATAAACAAACTGAATTCTGTGTATCCCCTTTATTAAAAGCTGTTAGTTAGTTTAGTTAATTTTTATATTTGCATTCAGATTACCGTATATTTAGTTTTTACAGACACTTTACCTTCCCTTAGCTCTTACAACCCCCCTCCATCTTTACACCCCACACATGTCCGGATACACGCCCTAAACAGATGTTCACCACCCTAACATCCTCTGTTTCATTATTCACTGATCTCTTTGACAATAGCTTGAGAAGCTGAAACAGCTGTCAGAGTTAAATAAAAACTGTGAAAATTACCAAGTATTTATATATTTTTAAAAACCGTTGTATTAATATGTTTCATCAAGTGCCCAACGAGTCATCAATGTTAATCTTCTATTATGTCTTGGTCGTCCGCAAATGAGATGAAAAAGTTATAAAGAATATAAAAATTATAAAGAAACATTACTAAAAAGACAGATCTTGAATGAAGGAGAGAATGACTTCGTTATCATTAAATCATAAAATCATGAGAAATTTTTAAAACCTTATTCAGAACGGTGATCGTGGTGGAAGACGAACTCTTTCAGTATTTATGTCTGAGCACAGCGTAAGGATTAGGTGAAGTCCTCCATGTCCGATAGAGTGAAACGACGGTCCTCCCTTTTCACATAGTGAAATGGACGATTTCGACGCTAGACCGAAAGTGACAGCCTCTCGAAGTACCTAACGAGAAATGCCAGTAACGTATTCAAGGGACATTTTTCACACAGTGAACGTACTCAGGTAAAGCTGCTGTCTTGGTGAGTCCGACATAGCCCTTTGATTAAAGTTTGAAGCTGCTGCTGCAGCTGACGAGGATAATGATGATGATCATAATGACATTTAAAATCGAGTTCCCTGCACGTGAAAACTGTTTCCGTGATTAGGTGTGATATAAATGCGTGTCGACGCGTGCATGTACGTAAACTGTGCCCACCTGCAACCTTACATGTTAATTTGAAGAAGCGTCAATTAAACACCACGGTGAACATCCTGAAGGCTATAGCGTATTCTCGTATACTCGCAGGATGGTTACGTCAATCCGTGTAGGCTGACGTCTGACGTAAGGTGTACGTAACGCTTGTGCTGAGGAACACAATTACACGACCCGACCCGTTACGTTACCTTGTTATGACATAAACCCTCTGACGCACACCACAGCACCACCCTATCCTACATAACATAACGCATTATAACTGATAGAAACGTTTGTGAAATTATGTTAAATTCCGTATAAGGTTACCGTAATGCAAAACGAACATTCGATACGACATCCTCGACACCTTGCGTCTGGTTTTTTTTATTTATTATAAAGGACTCTCTCTGGAATTTAATGCGCATTTTATTTTTAGCATCTAGAAAGTTCGCCCGTTCTACAAAAACGAATCTCGTTCTTAATAAGGGAGTCGTTCATAATATAAGGGATTTTACGAGACAAATGGATTTATTTCACGCTATATGTTCAGACTATCCTAACAGTTCAGTAGGCCTACATAACAAACGAGTATATTTTTATTTTTGTTGTATTACATTTTATTAAATTAAATAAGATTCAAAAGACGAGTTGCAGAACTCCTTCACTATTTTGAACGAAGTACGTTTGTTATTACACAAATTTCGATATTAAATAATTTTTCAATTATGGGAAAAATCGCAAAAATTTCTATTTCCCTACTATTTCTTTTATATTACAAGAATTGCAGAGCACAGTAATTGTACAATAAGCCCAAAATCTTCGAAACATTCGGATTTGGGTTACAATATTCCTTTTAGTCTGACACTCTGCTGGATTTTCATAATTTTCTTTCTAACGTTTCAAAAATCTTGAAATTTCCAAATCTTAACACTACATTCAGATGTCAGTTTGAATTCCCTTTAATATGATACCCTACATGAATTTTTGCAATTTTTATCAAAATTTTCACCACGTTTTGAGCCCTGACGCCCAAAAATTTTGAAATTTTCAAGTGAGCACTGTATTTAGATTTTTCTTTAATTTCTCTTTAATCTGATACTCCACATGGCCTTTTACGATTTGTTTCACAATTCCTCCTCCCTATTTTTGGAAGGATCAATCTCAAAAAATAGAATTCTCTAGGGTAAAAGAATGGACACGCGTGCCGAGTTTTACGAAAATCGGTTGATGCGTTCAAAATTATCGTGAGGCATACCCCAAATAGACTGAAAGAAATGCCAAACGGTCGAGTCAAAACTGAGAACTTGTTTCGCTCGGTCAATAAACAATGTTAAGAGTGAATTATATTCACACACACGTGCACACATTACGGAGTTCCTCTACAGCTTCATCTGTCTCTCCTTTCCCAGCCACCATTATTTGCTATCTTCGCTACAATCGTTTCGTTTACACCCTGCTCCCATCCTCACCTAAGTCTTCCTCATTTCTCCTCATTCCTCATTCCCTGATGAACCTGTTCTGTAACTCGTTTAGGCTATCTTTCATCTGATAAGCGCATTACATATCTAATCTCTGCTGTTTCTTTTCTGTTACCATAAAAATCTTCTTTTCCACCTGAACCTTGTCTTTCATCTCTGGTTCCTTGTTTGGATTAATTTTGAATATCCACAGCTTCTAATCCATGTTAACGTCAATAATTATGATCTCAATACTCCATTTTAGTGTCTAATTCTAAAGGCAATAACTTCTTTTTTAGCTTTGTTAGGAAAGGCAATAACTATTTTAGTAAAGTTAGAATGGCAGTTGCAGTAACAGTCTTCTGATCACAGAAATCAGTAATCAGTAATCTTGGCATCACTACTCAACAGCGCAGTGATGTTTCCTCCTGTTGCGGATGTTTGTATACTTGGGCCGTGTTTCGAGGCGCGCTATAACGGAAAACTTGACACGCACTTCTGAGGAAGACATCAGAGCCGATGTTGAAACGCGCGCAGAGGAAGTAAAGCGAAAGATCGCAAGCAAAGACCGACGTTTCCTTGTCCGAGCTGAGTGATAGGCCTATGCCATCGCTGCTGACAATATTGTTACATAGGTTGTGTGAGTTACTCACCTGTCACTTGTAACACAAGCTATAGCATACAACACCTACGTGATAATGGGTCGTAACATTAGAGCATTTAAACGTCTTATTTTCATCGCTTTGCACTGCATGTACGTCTTCATTTTGCAACATTATGCTCGTTCCCGACAACAGTACCTCTGTTTCAGATTCTCACGCATATATAGTCCCTACAGGTATACCAAATTCGTCACCGTCTTCTCCTTAACCAGTTTAGTCACTCTCCTTAATACCGAGCCTGATTAAGGTAATTAAAAGCAATTAACACCTGTAACACGAAAGAGGCTGGACACTGTTTTTTCATATTTTGTTTTTTATCGATTCTTTACAAGGTCTAATACGTTATAAAAACAACACTTCGTAGATAAACTGATATTACAAGGTTCTAGATCATTACCTAATGTAATGAAAAATACACTGTCTACTCGACAGAATAAGGGAAGTTGAAAAAAGTCTTGATAGAGCGAATAAAAAGTAACAGTTAATTACTTGCTTTAATAAATGTAAATGTGTATTTGTCCGACACATAATTTAACAGCTGACGTCTATTAGATTAGAGCTGCTAATATGTAGATTCAAGACGTCAATCACAAATTTTACATTTCTTAAAATTTTTTTAATAGAAAAAAGTGAGTACAAAAAACGATTGTAGGTGGAATTATACTACGGAAATGAAAAAAATTGGGAACACACTTCTTTGTGAGTCTGAGGTTAACTAAAACTCACATCAGAGTTTTACGGAAATGAAAAAAATTGGGAACACACTTCTTTGTGAGTCTGAGGTTAACTAAAACTCACATCAGAGTTTGGACATTATCTCATAACTTCTTAATAACAACTTTTTTGTAATTCGTAATTTTTGTTGTACTGTCCCAATAACCGTACCCGCAGTCATTTTCAATATTTCGATTATGCGATTATTGGCATCGATATGTAGTGAATATCCCATATAATTTTAGTTAAATAGTAGAAATCGTGAAAATTTATTTGTGCATGTTATAAAATAATTTTGAGGATTGCAACTGTGTTTCGTTGTCATATTTTTTACGAAAAATGTTTCTAGGAATAATATAACTCCGATGTGTGCCTGTGGAGCTAAAAGTTGGAGTTTTTAGGTTAACATGAAAACTAAAATTACACATGGAAACCAATACGCCTATAAAATAATATTCACTTTTTGTGAAATCCAAGAAAAAAAACTCGAAGTAAGGTATATACAATATACATGTCTTCCTTTTTGTCGCAGAACTCGTTTTCCACTAATACTTGGCTTCTGTGCAGATCACTGGAAAAGCTTGATGCTATACATGTTTCATTGTTGCATACAGACTCGAAGGAAAGCGTGATGCTATACATGTCTCCAGTTTTTTTGTGTTTCGCACAAAATTTGCTTCCAGTGAATAACACAAAAGAATACTGGCCACCTAACGAATTACAAATCTTGTTTTTATTTGTTAATACGTTATTTTTTCTGTTTTACTCTTACTACTTACAGGTAATAGTATTTTTCATTTCACATTTCCTTTTGTTGTTTTTGCTATAAATACGTTATGGTCTTTGTTTTAGTGTTTCTTTCTTTCAAGCATTGTGTAGATACAATAAACGTCATATATTTCCTGACCATGGATTTTATTTCTTTAAACAATAAGCTAAGAAACAAACACGAAAGCTACCCTCACAAATGAAAACAACCCATATTTCGCTTTACATTAAGAAATAGAACAATTTACAAGTAGTAACTTCACTTCTTCTTCATCTTCTTCTTCTTCTTCTTCTTCTTCTTCTTCTTCTTCTTCTTCTTCTTCTTCTTCTTCGTCTTCTTCTTCGTCTTCTTCTCATCGTAGTATATCGACACAAACGCATATTCAAAACGTCGAAAAGGTAGTGCGGGTGTGGATATTAGGACAGTTTCTGTTCAACAAACGTGACAGCGTCATATGGGAATTTTTATCCACAGTTACAACTTATATTTGTTTTTCTTGATGTTCCAAGCTTGTAACGATGTTTTCACTCAACGTTTGATTACGCTGGAACTGTTATGTACAAATAATGTAACGTTATGAAATAAAAATACTGTAATTTCTTTCGCAGTTGATCTTCCTTTGCTTTAAACGTTAGAACCGGCGACTTGGCACGGTATCACAGAAAGTTGTTATTTTGTGTAACAAGACATTATTAAGTCTTTTACATTGTATTTATACGTAAGTCACAATATACGTAAGTCACAATGGAAAGGATGCAACATCTTCAAATAGCGTACCAAATCAAAGAAAAAGTATTATGCTATATAATTGTTTTTTAACCAGAATCTTTTAAGTGGTGAACACGTACTGTATTTAAGTGGTGAACACGTACTGTATTTAAATGGTGAACACGTACTGTATTTCTAATTTTGCCTCACAAATGTCGTTACAACAGATTTACATTAAGCGTTCCGGTTTCAGTAGAAATGAATGATGTGCCGAAGCACTCAAGGCTTGTGAGTCAGTACTTGTCAGATTTATTTCAGTTAAGACCTTACAGAATTTACGCCAAGGACGTAATTGGACGATCAGAAATTTCCAGAATATCAGTAACCAACAGACAAAAGGTAACCGATCCTTGTTTTTCTACTAACTTTTCATTTACAGAAACAGTCGTAAAATCATAATGTCAAAAGTTACAAAATCTTCTTTTTTACGTTCATTACAGGACTACGAATGCGTTCGTTTGAGGTATATTTTACGCAAAACTGTAATAATGTAAAAACACGCGATTCACCAATACGCAGTACGAGATTAGACAGATTTTAAAGATAGGTCCACAGTTAATACCGCCTTTACCTTTTTCGAAAGTAAAAGTTTTTAAATCATTAAAGATAAATGTGTAAATCACTTCATTGTTTATATACTCATTCTTGCTTAGAAGCTGAAACTTAAAAAGAAATGAATGCGCTCGAGCGATTAAATATTTTAGATTTAAACAAAGTACAGTAGTTCATGATAGATCGGAATTTCGAGTCGAATATGAATATCAAGAATACTGAAAAATAAATAATGGTTGACAAAAATTACGAATATAAATTTCTCATAATTCTGCCGGAAAGTCGCAGCTTACTGCACTGATGTAGACAACAATGTAAACCTCTCACTATCTCCCTCCGTCTGCGTAAGGATTCAGTAACTCTGCCTCTTGCATATCCAAACGTCAGGAATTTCAACAGATACAATAAAATGTCCAGTTATTTGCTACACGATCTAGGTATAATAATTACCAACAAAAATAAAAATGTAATGAACGTCTTCAAATAATAAATACTTCCCCAAGTAAATTTTTTAAATTATATTATTGTATTTTTACCTGAAAATTTGGAACCCTTCACGATTTTGCGTGTCATCATTGCAGAAGTATTTATCATTTGGATACGTATTAATTAGGCCTACACAGAAAACCTACGAAATATTGAAGAGTTACGTACAAATTAAAAAATGAAAATTTATTGAAATTGTTCAAGGCATTCGACTAAACAAAATTTTCTATTACGAATATAAAGAATTAGTAAAAGACAAGAAGATCAGTAAAACTGCAAAATTAATAATACCGGTACATAAAACAGTAATAAGATCAGTGACGCCACGCTGCAGAATCCTGTACCCCACTACGAGACGTGAAGTAAAGTTAACTGTGTTTGACAGGAAAATAATAAGGAAAATGTATGAGGCAAAGAATATGAGTGAAAATTAATAAATTTTGAGTTAAGTGAAATACTGGTAGAAGAGAATATAGTTAAGTTAATAAGGGTATAGCAATTTAGATGACATAGGCAAACAAATAGAAATAAATAAAATTCATTATTAACAAATATTATGAAGTGAAAGTAATAATGATATAGACAAAGAGGGAGAACAAGAAAAGAGTATCAGATCACTAAAGATATAAAAGTCAGAGTACACGGGATGGAAAGATAAATTGAAGCATAAAAGGGAATGGAGGAAGACAAGCATGACACGACGAGATACGCATGACAAACTTGATAAGATAACATGAAGAAACATGACATGGAAAGCTAAGAAAAGCTCAAAAGCATCTGACAAGTTTATCGCCAACGAGTAAGTGCCTACCACGCCTATACGTAATGAATGGTACTAATCCCCCTATGAAATGTCCAACATTGGGAAAGCACATGTAGACAGAATTAATGAAATTTGCGAAACTTCGACGTGGGACAAAATAAGTTTCACATCGCAGTAAATATAGTCAAAATATGAGCCTACCTCCAGGGTAGAGAGAAAACATTTAAATTCTGCCTATGTCAAATATACTTATATGTTCCGTGGAAACTTAATGTTATAAAAAATTCGAACGTTTAGAAATCACTTGACAGTTAATGAAATGAAATATTAATAAAAATAAACATTGAACAAACTTTGGCATTGATTGCTTTTACTAAACAGAATTATTTATACATGTCCCCCCCTCCGCCACCAAACTAAAGGAACTCCATGAAGTCAATACAGAAGAAAAACACTAATTAAACACGGAAAGGCCACTTGTGTCTGTGGAATGTGCTAAAAAAGTACTATATAATAACAAAACCCAGACAGTACACAAATATACACAAAGCAAGGGGGGTATGAAAGACAAGGTCAACAAAATAAAGAATAGAAGGAAAACAATGCACTGAATATGAAAATGAGAGCCTGTGTGAGAGAGAGATTGGTAGACAGACGCAATCGATGAAGGTTGAAGAAAACGATTATGTTTTATAGGGCGGGGCGTTACCAGTGCTACGTAATGCAGGTCACGATCGCAGCTCGTATATCAATATTTTAATCGCCTTTATTGTCTTTTACAGTTGTTAAAAGAAACGCTAGATCTAATAGACAATGCCTTGTTTTAAAATCGATAAAGTGCAAGAAGACGTATGAGTACTTACTTCAAATGACGCTAATTGAATAATGAACGTCTATGGCAACAACACGTGAACGTGCGCCATCTACTCGGTTCTATTCCAGGCCGTACAGGACTATATCGTTGAGTATCACATGGCTTGTGATCTTAAACAATGGAATAAATTACTGAACACCAGAGAATTCGGTACTCGCACATTTGATTAACACTATTCCTATAATTAACATTTGAATGCATCCCGTTTTAAAAGGTTTTTTCGATATTTTCAATTGGAAAAATAAATTTGTCAATCTGGAACTGTCGGTGCTTTTGAAACTGATTAGTGATTCTAGGCCTTTTTTGATCTGTATTCTTAAAAATGTACAGCTAAGACTCCCCATAGCCCCACTCAAACGGTAGGACATTCCTTATCTCCAACTCCCCAGTCCTGTACAAGTCTAGGATATTCCATAACCAATCCATATCTAGCCGCACTACTAAACCAGGACCCAGCCACTTCAAGTCTTCATGGCTAGTACTACGTTACACTCACTCACGGTGTTATCTCAGAAATTCGGTTTCATAGATTGACTCGACATGTGATTTAATAAATGCACCTTATTATGGCACAGCAGTGAGTCAGTGAGTTGTAATATTAGGTCTCTAGACTAGTTTTCTTAATTCATCTAGAGACCTATATGCCTGTAGTTTTTAACTAGATGCCTGAAGTGTGAGTACAGATAACTGTCATTCTTTTCATCCTGTGGTGTGACAATCCTTTACTCGATCCTTCTTCAACTCACACCTCCAAACTCCTCGAATTCGTAAAATGACTGCCATTCAGTGGCAACCAGCAAATCCCTTGCGTCCATTCTAATAATGACCCTCCATCGTGTGTAGTATCCCCATATTACTGCTTCCCAGAATTGTCCCTTTGTCACCCTCCATGGTGATCTCACTTCTTTCATTTTTTCTTTGTCCTGTGCATCTAAGTCTGTACAACTTTACAAAATCTACCAAGCTTTGGCCTTGTATTGTATTTTATCCTATGCAGCTGGCATCGTTTTCTTTAGCTAATCTACGTATATTAGATGAGTTCAATTAAAACCCTTAAAAATAAAAGTGACAATTTTAGAAAATAGCTGTATAGGGTGATCTATATAGTTGTATAGCTGTAGAGGTTGAGAACCACTTTTGTAGAGAACAACGAAGACAATTTCGTGTCAGCGAAACCCAGCAACAGGTATCCCTACTAGCCACTATTTTTAACACATTGGAATTCTATAAAAAAGCTAATAAAAAATAATTCCTTTCATAGTAAAAAATAATACGCACCACAGAATAAATAAATATTAAGAATAAAAAGATATTACGTAAGCTTATCATAAATTAAAACTATCGTAGATAGTAAGAGACTAAGTGATAAAAGTTAATTTGAATTTAATTCTAACTGTCTCATATCTTGACTATTTAAAAATAAATTATTATTTATTCTTCCTAATAATGTGTAAAAATACCATATACTTGTTACAGGGGCGATTAAGTAAATAACTCTTTTATAATCTGAGCAATTCATATCAACGATTCAAACAAACTGTATAGAAATTTACATAAATCGCCTACTTAAAACATGAAATCAGATACCGTTGACTGTTAGACAGCAATAAAAGTAAATTAATGGTATTCAACCTGGTAGCTTTAAAAGCCTTTATTAATTGAATTAAAACAACCATTGTGGATTCCATGTTTAACTTGGCGTTAATCCGTCCAGTTCAGCACATTTAAAAATGTAACTCTCCTCTTTCAGAAGCATCCTTGTAAGGAAGCAAACAGCGGTGTATGGTTGACGGATTTATTGGCACCTGATGAATCAGTTTGTCACCAATAAAGTCACAGCAGTGTCGACAAAATCGGCTACCTTGTTGACTAGATAAACCTGTTGAGCCAGTGAAGAAGAAGAAGAAGAAGAAGAAGAAGAAGAAGAAGAAGAAAACGAGTAAGTTACTACATCACCAGTTTTTCCTAAAATATATAATCTAGATCAGTGATTCCGACACAACGTGTCGCGGAGTAGTCAGTAGGTGACGCGAAATGTTAGATTTAAAATAAAGTTCTCAGGCTTTTTAACTCTGTGACCCTCTTTGAAACAATTTGAGGGATCGTCTATCCCCAGGTCGTAGTATCATGTGAATAAACTTATTATGTTTGCACACAAAATACATTATTGTGCATAGACACTCTACGAGACCTGCAGAATTTAAAAATCAAGATATCGCGACGAACTATACGTATAACATTAATAACAAAATAAAATATTATAGGAAGAATGGAAAGGAGACCATAGAAAGTATGGGAATCGAAATCAAGCTCTCGGATAAAAGGCAAATAAAAGATTGCACATAAGACGACCAAAAAAAATGGTGTTCAGATACTTGAAGACAGGACAGGAAAAATTCCTAAACCGGTGATGGGCAACCCGCGTCTCGCAGTAACGCAAAAAAAAAGATATTTTATTTGAATTTTGTTACTTGTAAAACCTTTACTGGATTTATAATCGATTAAGAACGCTTACTTTTACGTAATTTTGAAAGTAGGCGTACATTAAAAACAAGAAACCTGTATTGCAAATTAATATTTGACAGTAATCTGGAGTCTTGCTTGAGGTAGCAGTTTCCAAATTAATCCAAACGTATGTGAAACTGTAAAAAAGACGCAGATTCAAAACCCACACAGGACAAATAAAATTTTTGTATGCCTAATGTAATCTTTTTTACCAATTATGAAACTAAAACTATATTTTTCTTAATTTATTTTTTTTCTTTCCGTAATTACGTGAAAGGAAACAAGATAATTATGTGCCTACCGTAATTTGTTTATAATGTACAGATATCATAGCATCAATTTTTATCTAAAGTTGTTATATAAGCCTATATAACTGAATATATTTTTTAAATGAATATTTAATACTATACTTAGTACTTTAGAGGGCTATTTAACCGCTGTCTTTATAAAAAACTTGTCCATAACACAATTTATAGTATCTCGCGGTTTTTGAAAAAGCCACGGACAGAGATGATGAAAAAATATATTGAAAAATATTACAAATGAAGATATTATAAAACCCCTTAAAGGCAGTAGATAACAGTTATATTTGGGTTTCGTAGAGTCTTAAAAAGTACGTCCTAATAGCAGTTTAATGTTTCTCCTGTACGCCATGATTATATAGCATACACGTTATGACTACGTACTCGTATGCTCCCTGAGCTGCAGACTCGCTCACTACTTTACACGAAATACGTTACATTTATTATTACATAAATTTCGATAGTAAATGGAAAAATTGCAAAAATTTCGAATACTCTACTATTTCTTTAGTAATATAACAATCGTAAAGCACACAACCGTACAATAAACACTAAAAATTCCAAACATTCGGATTTGGGTTACGATTCCTTTTCATCTGACACCCTGCTGGATTTTCACAACCTTCCTTAAATTTTAATCTATTTTTTTGACCTGGGGTTCCCAAATTTTTAAATTTCCAAAACTTTTCACTACATTCATCTGTCACTTATAATTATCTTTAATTTGATACCTCGCATGAATTTTTGCAATTTTATCAAAATGTTCACCCACTGTTTAGGCCCTGACGTCAAAAAATTTTCAAAAGTTAAAAAATGAGCACTATATTCAGAGTGTGCTTAAAATTCCCTTTAATTTGATACTCCACTTGGACTTCTGCGATTGTTTTCACAATTTTGACCCCCTCACAGATATGTCTTCCCCTCCTCACATATTGTTGGGTGCATCAGACTCAAAAACAATAGGGTTCGGTAAGGTAAAAGCGTGGACACGCATGTCAAGGTTTACGAAAGTCGGGTGATGCGTTCAGAAGCTATCCTGAGACATGTCCCAAGCAGATAGACAGATGGGCAGACACACAAAAGCCATACGGTCAAGTCAAAACTGAGAACTTCCATCGCTCGTTCAGTAATGACATAACTCGCTTATGTGGCGTGCCTAAGTTTCACAGCCACAAAAATGACTCATGGTGCACCACTGCCCGAAGCCGTATAGCGAGGATGACGATGATGAATACTTCGGGGGCCGTATTGCAATTTTGATCGGATGCGGGCAGAGGCGATTTATGCATAGGCAAAGTAGGCAACTGCCTACGGGCGGCAAAATTTGAGGGACGGAAAATTTTGTAAAGCTCGTTATGTTGTTTTTATACCTGAGAGATATTTCAAATGGCACTCCATTTCGTCTCAATATGATAAGAAACTTTTCAAAATATATATTGTTTAGTAACTAGGCTTATTACATAAAGAGAATAGTTCGTCTTTACTTCTGATCTGTATATAAAGTAGGCCCTACATCGTTTTTTCATAAGTACATTTACACACATTATATATGGGATATTTCCATTAAATTAATTAAATATTTTACTATTAATTCGTTTACATGCGGCTCAGTAGACCAGTGGGTATGGCTCCTGGCTACTAACCTAGAGGTCCCGGGTTCGATTCCCGCGCCCGCACCATAAAATCAAGGTGCATTTTTCAGCCCCCAGGTCGACTCAACCTGTTGAAAATGAGTACCTGGGATAACATCCTGGGGATAATAATGGGCGGCTGAAGCACAGTGGCGCCCACACTGCCACACTGCCTTCCTTGTATGCCGTACGGCTCGCATATGGCAGCCTACCCTGCCTGACTCCTAAGCTGCTTCGGTGGTAAACATGTGGGAGCCATTACTATTTTATTCGTTTCCATTCAAATTTCGAACATCCTTTACCGGCTCTGTAATTTGACGTGAGTGAATGTCAATAGGTGCCACTAGCTGTTAATAGTCGTAGACTGTGTGCGTAGCATAATTTCGTACCCAACTCTAGTGCAGCGGGCTCAAACTGTTCAGCTTAACGAGCGTTCTCGTGGCTCAGAAGAGTAGGCCTAAAGAATTATCTACGCGCGGACGTGGGAGAAGATCGTTTGTATTCATTGGCTATATTGTCCATTGAAGGAGAGTTATTAAAAAAGTAGCCCTGACAGATATTAATAATTTTGCCCATCAAAAATCACGACGTAAAATTTAAACATTATTTGAAGGAATATTATTACAACTCTCTTTATCTTCTTAATTTTGTACCAACGTGCATACAAAATTGTATTAAATTGCTATGTTTTAAGTTCAGTTAAAATGTTTTGGAATAAACATGGCTACAATAATTTAATGTGTTATTGTTCTTTCCTTAGAAATGTATTCTAAAGAAATTGTAAATTGTTCTATAGAAATGTATTAAGAAAAATTGAGAAGAATATGTTATATAAAGAACAAACTTTAGGTTAACTGAAAATATGAAGGATTGAATTAAACCCGTAAACCCACTCCCTCCCCCAGTAACAGAGATCTGCCTACGGGCGGCAAAATGGTAAATCCGCCTCTGGATGCGGGAAGGCAAATATTTTGTGAATCACTGATTAGACTCTTAAGGCAACGAACAGTTAGGCGTAACTAACCAAGCACTAACCCGTGATCCACACGCACGTTACATTGGAATGCAGTAACACGCTGCATTAATTCAGCGAGCCCGTACCGGTTCCGCGGAGCGAGTCGAAGCGCTCTTCGTTTGCAACGTACAAAGAGGATGGAAAATATTGCAAGGTCATGGCCAAGTTACAACACCCTTTTCCATCGATTTTATCGAAATACACTTATTCCGCTCGACTGAACCCTTTTAAAAAATTCATTACGTCGGTGTGGTTTTATTTTGCTTTAACAAAAAAAAATAATAATAATAATAAATAAAATTAAACTCGAATGTCTGCTAACAGCCATTGCGTGGCTGTGAAACGCATACGTAACAGCTAACCTCAATATTAAAGTGCCTACATATTTTCATTTGAATATAAAGAAAAGCAATGAATTTGTTTCTTTTTTTTTATCATTACGTTTCATGGGTAGGAGAATGCAATCGTGTCTTGTATAACCCGACTGCTCAGCCGGTGAAGGACGAGGCAGCAGAACAATGGAATACACAAGGCATACTTATGTAAGTAAAACACGCCTTCTTGTTTGACTATTGTTTCTATTGTGCGATCAACTTTTCAGATACATTTCACTGCGCTTGACATAAACGTACGGTTTAGTTCGCTCGCTTTTCTTCGTAATATTAAAAGGAGTTGCGTTTATTCATTACTCACAGCTGAACAAACATTTCAATAGCTGTTCTTACGTCGTAGTCTACATTCATTACGTTTATGGTGACGAGGTTTACTCGCTATAACAACATGAAAAATTAAATGTTTACAAAGGAGTTTGTGACAAAGGAACGAAAGTAGTGATAAAAGAGCGAGCGCAAGTGAAGAATAACATACGCAATATGCCATCTCTCTATTTCGTAATCATTACCTATTTTCAACTTTATGTAACGGAATTTTTTTAAAGACGCTCTTAGCTGTCTCTTGACCAGTAGCGTAGCGTGGGTACATAACACCTGTTGCCGGTTGTGATTGGCGTAAAACTAAAACTAAAACTTAGATGTTCTTTTTAGAGCATTTTCTATCATTCGCTGGGAGAAGAAGAGGGTCCCGGTTCAACGGTCCCCCCCCCCCTACCAAAGTTTGTACAATGACAACTAGTGCGAGGTCAATGACCGTACGCAGTAAAACTGCCGATGTCTGAGCTGGCAACACAAGACGGTGCACGTGCTCAGCAGTTCGAAAGCAATGCTACGCTTTTCTTCAAGTTTGCCTACTAATATTGTTCGGATTTTAAATTATTTAATATAACTAAAGTACTTATTCCGTGATATAATTAATATTATTTCCTCTTATTTCCAGTACTGTTGCCGCGGTTATATGGACGCCACGCTATTACGTCTTTCTGTTTCCAGGAGATGACGCGAGAGGTGATGGTCTTTTGTCAGCCCTATATTTTAGTAATTTTTTATTTGTTTTGTTAATTAACTGTAGTTAAATTATACATAAATATACATTTAAAAACTGTTTCTGTTCTACAATAAACCTGTAATTTGCGACTATTTGTTCGTTATCTCTGTGGGCCTTCAATTAGTTTTCGGGTAATACGAAAGTTCTTTAAAGGAAACCTCACAAGATTATCACTTTCTTGGAATCTCTTCCAAGTCTCATGAACTCATTGATCGATTTTTATGGATTTATTTTTTCTTCTATTCCGATTGCCGTGGTGCTCTGGATCTTCTTCAACGCCTCGATGATAGAGTAGACTTTAAGATGCGGCCTACCAATCAAAGAGGGTGGATATGTCTTCGATTCCAGTCCTCTGACGAATTGTTCGTTTGGTTCTTTTCCTCATATCAGTACCACATTGCTTGCGAAATCGCTTCACTTTCAGCCACCTGTCGAAATACGTTAGCACTACAACTTTTTACTTCCATGTTCCATAAGAAAATGGAAGTATGATGATGGCGAAAAAAATCGTGTTCGAGATAAGGGCTAATTCTGATTGTAATACCCTCAAAACATGAAGAAAATTGAAAAGTGTGTGTGTGTGTGTGTGTGTGTGTGTGCGCGCGCGTCCGTGCGCGCGCGCCTGTGTGTAGAATTTTTTCTATGACGAACGATAACTGCCGTAAATTCAAACAGAATCAAATAAGTTTTTGCATATATGCCTGAATTGGAGAGGACTCAAGGCCTATTGATTTTGGTGAAGATCTGTTAAGGGGAAGGGGTAGTTTACCAGCAACGTTTTATGTTTTAACAAGAATAATGTACTTAATTTTGATAAATAAAGTATCCTGAAAAGAAGGTCATAATAATCCACTGTAGAAAGGTAGATGAAATATCTATAAATGAAAAGGGTAGTTGAAGGGGGAGGGGGTAATTTTTTACATGTGTACTACGTTATTGGTAACAAAGAACTAGTTTGTTGTTAAAATTCCTTTCCGGGCTGTTTGACCGTGGTCCAATGGTTTCTGCAAGCCCAGACGTTTTGGCAGTGCCATCGACTACCATCATCTGTGAAAATCGAGTGCACTAAGGCTGAAGAAAGAAGTAGTTTCTATGGAAATATTTCATTTCAAAAATGAGTTTATATATAAATCTTAGAACATGGAAGTCATGTATGATTCTCCATATCGATATTTTATATTCTCTCTTATATTCTTAAGAGATTCTTATATTGTATACACGACTTGAAGTTATACAGTTAAGTTCTAAAAGTCTATCAGTGTAAATAAAATAATAAGATGATTTAAAGGGAATTTCTTTTCTCTAATTACCTGAATTTCCCAACTCTTTTGTCACAGCAGTAAACGGTGTATTGATCCTCTGTCATAAGGATCTTATCTCCTAATGCCGTACAAATAATATTAATACGACTACATAAACTCTAGTATTTAACAAATCCGTATACACTTAAACTCAGACTTTCAAGTTTGGCAGATGCATTCGACTAAGCGGATGAGAAGGGTCAAAGACCTCGAGTATGCTAGATCGACCATCGACTCGTTTTTGATCAAGTTGCTGCCAAAACGTACTAGCCGAAGGAAAAAAAGAAACGACAAGCGTAACACAAAATTCACTAAATTTTTTGGCGTGTTTCCCTAATCCTCCAGCTTTTCTTTCAGTAACATTAGAAACTGAAATCTTAGACAACATCGCATTATCTACAACCATCGCGCATTCATATTTCCAGTATCAACTCTTGCCTCAGTTTGTAGTCACAGCACAGTCATATTTGCGAGTGAGAGATAATTTCAGATAAAATTACGTGATATAAAAACGATCACCGTCATCATCTACCACATGGATCTCCTGTTCCAACCCCACAAAAATCACGTGTTCAGCTCAGTCCGTCTTGTCTTCCGCCGTCCGAAACCATGTCGGCCTTTTAGAGTGTTATGTAGCTTTTGGTTACGGTTGCTATATTATTTAGTGGTTATCTCTCTAGACGGGCTATCCATTCCCTATTGTACTTTTTTAATTTTTAATAAAGATTGTATACATCCTCAATTTATCTCTGACGTCCTCATTTTTCTCTACGGTCTGTAAGCTAATAACCTATTACAGTTCCTAAAAACCTGTTTAAGCAGGCGGTATAGTTGTCCAGACCAGGTAGGCCAGGTATTCCTTAATTAACATCCACGTTCTACAATCGTAAAGTAACACAGAAGCCACCATCACTTTATAAAAATTAAACCGCGTATCCTTACGTTTTTATTGTAAAATCACAGTGTATTTCTAAAATCGACCAATCTATGTAAAACCGTTTAACATTGATATAACAAATATTTTAAGTGAATTTATTCTTAAATTAAAACTAACTCCCGGCCTGTTTGGCCGTGGTCCAAGGTTTCCGACAAAGCCAGGCGTTTCGGCAGCAGCACTGGCTGCCATCTTCAGTGGAAGAAATGAGTCAACGCTAACGTGGATGTAATTTGTTGGAAAACTTGGACCACGGCCAAAGAGCCCGGGAGTTAGTTTTAATCTAAATGACACCGGCCATGTAAGACTTCGTACAACTATAATTTATTCTTAACTTTCCAAAACCCAAATGAGTGATATTTGACTTACTAAACATTTCACTCGACGACTGGTTTACCTTATACTTTTAAAAGTTATGTTTAAATGGGACTTAATAAATGAAAATGTAAACCCCTTTATTAGTCGACATTCCAGACTTTAGGCTTTTCCGTCTGTGGAATCGAAGTAAGCTTATCATTTTCAGAAAAAAAATCCATACTAATGGTTTACTCATGCTAGTCACAAAACTACGTCCGGAATTTCTTTACAGTAATACGCTAAACTTGTGTCGCATCGAAATAATTATTCCTTTTTTTCTCAGTGAATTGTAAAGGCAAATAATAATAAATAATATATAATAATAATAAAGGCAAATAAATCTGAGGCGGAAATATTCTCCCTCTACCTTTCCCCCCTCACTCTCTCTCCCCCTCACCCTTTATCACGCCCATCCTCTCACCCATATCATCACTTTTTTTTTCATTGTCACTTTCTCCCACTTTATTCGTGTCACTTACTAAACATTCTTCACCCTTCATTAAATACTTTCTCACTAATACACTGCAACCTGATTAAGTTTGTAGAACTGGTCATTACATAAAAACTATAATAATCATGTTATATTACGATTTTACTTATAAATCCTGTTAACACATTTCAGTCCGTTGAAGGAAATTGCTGATTGCCACATTATAAGGCTACACTTTTCATTATAAGGTAGATAAGGATACAACATCAGTACGAGGAATAGAATGTAGAAATTTGATCTCGTGTCTATTAATTGTTTATAAGAAACGTGTGTTGATGTCGTGGGCGAGTCTGGAGCAGTCGTCATTCCTGCCCCATCGAGCCGGTCCAAGACCACTCCTATACCCCTTGCCTTGACTTCGTAATGATTAGTATTGAATGCCCGCCATTAGTGACTTATCGACTAATCGCGATTAGTCGATTTATCGAATTTACGGTCTACAACTCTTCTGTTATGTACAACAGAGACACATCTCATAGGATGTGGCTCTTCGTTGTGCAGTACGCTTTTGGTTAAAGAGATGGTATGGGCTCCAACGGGAGCTGACGTAACTTTATCCAGTCCTGGTAATTTGTAAAGACCAGCACGCAGTCAACCCGGAACGGAAGTACTACCTGTCCAAGTTTCTGTGACCCCTAATTGATCCGATTACTAGGCTAGATCTAAAAATTGAAAATAAAATTATTTATACAGTAGCGTAGAAACTTCTTTAGTGCCTCTATTATCTTAGAGTAGAACTCTATCACTTCATCATCACTGTGGTCTGTTGTTGGTGCATTTACTTGTAATATAAGAATGTTTGCGGGATTTGCATTTATCTGTAACAACAGCATCCTTTCAGATATTGGTACGAAATTCGTTACACATTTAGCAACTGATCTACTTACTACCACACCAACTCCATTTTTATATTCTCCATTATTTGATCCCGAGTAGTAAACCCTATGTTCATCAATGTCACTATAGTTTGAACCTGGTCATAGATGAATATAGAACTATTAGCTTAATGAGTCACCTTCTCGAACTCTTCCTCAAGATCATCCACAAGAGAATATACAAAATCTGCTAAGAACAAGTATCAGGCACACAGTTTGGTTTCAGAGATGCAGTAGGTACACGAGAGGCTCTATTCAGTATTCAGGTGCTATTCCAGCGATGTAGAGACGTAAACTGTGATGTTTTTGCATGTTTCATCGCTTACCGGAAGGCCTTTGACCAAGTCCAACATCAGAAAATGATGGATATCCTGAAAAATATTGGATTAGATGGAAAAGACCTAAGACCTAAGGCCTGTATGGATAATAGCTACACTGTGTTGGAATCAATCTGCAGTGGTTAGAGTAGATAAAGAAAAAACTGAAGAGATACAAATTCTGCGTAGAGTAAGACAAGGGTGTATACTATCTCCGCTTTTATTCGACATCTACTCGGAAGGTATTTTTAGGGAAGCTTTAGATGAACGTGATGTAGGAATCCCTCTGAACGGTGAAAGAATAAATAGCATACGTTATGTGGATGATACCGTCATATTCGCAGATACCTTAGAGGGGCTGCTACAACCTACAACTAATGAACAGAGTGAGATAAAGCAGCCGTAGATATGGTCTAGACATCAATGTTAATAAACCGAAGCTAATGATTGTATCTAAGGCCAAGTTCACAAACTGCACCTTTAATATAAACCAAAGGCCAGTTGAACGTGTAAACAAATTTACATATCTTGGTACTAGTCAATGAACAATGGGACCACTCTGAAGAAATAAAGAGCAGAATCGAAAAGGCAAGAGCAGTGTATACTAGAATGAGCAGTTTATTCAAAAGCCACGATTTAACAATAAACACAAAGATGAAACTTTTACGCTGCTACGTATTCTCGGTCCTCTTCTACGGTGTAGAATCGTGGACTTTGACGACTGAAGCCACAACTAAAAAATTTGAATCTTTCGAAATGTGACTTTACCGTAGAATAGTGAGCATTTCATGGGCAGTACGTGTAACGAATGTTGAAGTTCTTAAAAAGATGAAGAAAGAAAGGGAAGTTATTAACACAGTGAAGATAAGAAAGCTTCAGTATCTGGGACATCTCATGAGAAATGGACAGAGATTGTACTTGTTGCACTTCATACTACAGGGAAAAGTACTTGGAAAGAGAGAAGTTGGGCGATCGAGAATATCATGGCTGAGAAATTTAAGGACCTGGTTTGGCATGAATACAACTGACATTCCGTGCAACAGTACACAAAGTTAAAATAGTCTGTATGATATCCAACATCCGAAACGGATAGGAACTATCAGAAGAAGAAGCGTAGAAAAATATTTATATAAAAGCGGTGATGAGAACAAAGACCTTTCGTTTGACGTTTTGTTCACTGCGAGGACGGCCCACGGAACGCCCATATAGCCTACAATGCCCCAACACTATGGGACTGTGGAACCCCACTTAGTTAACCGTTAGCACAAGAATTTCTTAATATTGTTGCGCAATACGGAACATTCTCGTACAGTCGATAGTGTCGTTCTACAATCTTCTCAACTAGCCCAGCCGGTGTGTGTTTCTGTCAAGGCCGCGCTGAAGTATCCTCTAGAATTTTCGAGTGCTAGAATTTTCGGACGCATATTATAGAATCCTGCAGACTATAAATAGCCAACACCTGCCGCTTGGAAGTCAGTTTACGTCGGGCGATTACACAGTGCGTTCAAGTGGTTATTAGTGAAAACTGATTATTGTACGGGACTCTGTACATTATTATTGCGTGTGTAGAAATTTAACTTCAATTATTGTACGAGTGTAACCTTGTTGAATAACTTATTGATTTCAAACTGTTAATTGTGATTAATTAATTAAATCTGGTGATTAGTGACTTAATTGACGATCAGTTAGACCGTCGTAACAATACTTTAGAAACAAATTAACGATTAATCTTTGTGACTGGTCTTAATGTGAAATTAAATTCTTGAAAAATATTTAAAAACAATCACCTGTGACCAACAAGTGCCCACGTATGACGTCATTATGCAAAATTAATCGTTACGTAAGTAGCTAAATAACTCGCACAAAAACAAGGTACAAAAAAATAGTAATGAGTTAAACTGAATAACAATAAAAAAAACACGTCAAATGCGCATTATATACTGACGACAAAGAAGTTGAAAATACCTGCATCTGATTATACGTTAAATTGTTAATGGGATTACCTAATAACGCGCTCTTATGTAATGCTAATGTAGTATCGGTTATGCAGTTTTTAAATAAACGTGTAATTATATGAAATTGCATTAACCGTTCTCCTGCGGCTGTCAGTTGTATCGGAGTCTCCCGGTTAAGTGGCTTGCATAACGTATAAGAAATATTTATAATTAATTTATCCGATCGCTTTATTGTTTGTTCTACTCGAACTAACGAGGCCCGTGCTCGGTGAGATTTAAACAGCGTTTCCTTCTTAACATGACAGTTACTAAGTAACTAAGTTAAAGAAAATACGTCCTCAACTACGTCACAGAAATGAGTTACTTAATATCTATTTTTTGCTTCCTGTTACTTATGTAATCTTATTTCGTACGTACTTACCTGCAGCATTCTAATAATACAGATTTTTCACCAGAACCCCCGTCAAGAAGGGTCAGTATTGCGTAAGTTATTGCACAGTATAAATTACGAAATACTGACACATTGGGGCAGAAACTCTGCTCAAACGGAAAGAAACAGGAAAGATAAAATCCAAACAGCTGGATTATACTAAATGGGAAATCGTTTACAGCCCAATTGCGAGCGCAAAACAAGAACAGCAAAATGTGGGATAGGATGGAAATGGGATAGATAATAAATTAAAAGATCTAATTAAGCGTATTCAGCATTGCAAAGCTACAACTTGAATGCGAGCGTGGAGGTTGATGTAAGAATGAATATACAGTACAACCTCTTTTATCCGGATCAAGTGGGACTGGAGGTCATCTGGATCAACGAAAATCCGGATAATATAGGATCTAATATTTTAATGTAAATTAGTGTACTACATTATATTCAAAGTTCAATACTTAATTACATAATTAGAAATAAGTACGTTCTCGTTGTACTGTACTGTAACAGCACATCGAAATGTTGGGTCAGTGCACTCCGACGGTTGTTTGATTAGTTATGTCATCGTGGGGATTCTATTGCTTCTTACATGCAATAGTAAAGGCGTGAGTTCAGCGCGTAGTTATAAAAAAAATATACATATTGTTAAGGGACGTGTTTCCTCGCTCTTATTATTTGAATTAAATTCGATTATTACTTTTATTTGTGGTTTAATTGTTGAAGTGTCGTTGATAGTTGATTTCCTTCGGTTGGACGAATTGGTTAAGATTCCACCATTGGCATCCTTTAATTGTGTCTGACATTGTAAGTTTGTTTAATGAATTATAAGTTTAAGTATGAATTGTGGTTTAATTGTCATATGAGTTAAATTAATTCATTCACGAAGTACTTATAATATTTTGAATGTTCATCACTACTTTGTTCACAGCACTTTATAATTATTACTATTGATGGTACTTTCTCTTGTGAACTTACTTTGTTGTATCTATCATACGACGTTTCGGAGTGTTGTTCTCCTTCTTCAGTGAGGTTTGTATACTGAATGTGCCAAGTTGTCGGTAATTTGTAACGGTTTTTAGTAGGCTACTGTTAGGGAAGTATTCATTACGTTCAGCTTGACATCCCTGTATCTGTGGATGATATACGCTCTGTTTGCGGTGTTTATACTATTTTGAATTTTCATCACTACTTTGTTCACAGCACTTTATAATTATTACTATTGATGTAATAATATATATAAAACTTTCACTAATGAACTTACTGTTGTCACTTCCCAAACGTTTCGAGATGTTGTTTCTCTTCTTCAGTGGGTGTAATACCTGACTGTCGATTACAGAATAACCGTTACGGAAAAATGGTGTGTGTGGTGGGTGTTGATGGTGGGAAGGGATTGGCGCTGAGGTTCGAATTGTGTGTGTAGATCAGTGTATCGAATAGTGTATGTGATTTATAATGAATTTGTTCATTTAATATGTTGTTTGGTTGTAGTGTGTGATATCTGTATATTTCAAATTGTTCAGCCGTGTTAAGTTTTCTACTTTTAGGTAAGTAGTGTAATATTTCCATGTTGTGTTCTATGTTTGTGTAACTGTGGTTTTCGTTATGTAAATGTGTGGCAAATGTAGAATGTATGTAGTTTGTGGTGAGGGCTTTTAAATGTTCAGAAAATCTGGAAGAAAAAGATCTTCCCGTCTGGCCGATGTAGAATTGTTGACAATCATTACAATTTAATTTATAAACCCCTGTTTTGCTGTATTTGTCAATGTCTTTGTTAGTATTATTTATGTGTTTTCTAATGGTGTTGTTGGTTCTGTAGGCTACTTTATAATTGTGTTTCCTAAATGTGTTTGCAATTTTGTGTGTATTGGAATTGTAGTATGTAAGTGTTATGTATTTGCTGGGTTGTGTGCTGTTGGTCAGATGTGTTTTACTTTTTGTGTTCAGGATTCGTTTGTGTAGTTTATTTATTAATTCGGGGTTGTATCCATTTTTGACTGCTATGTATTTAATTGTGTTTAATTCAGCTTGGTAGTCTGATCAATTTCTTTTTTCTTCAGTAGGCCTACTATGTTTTGGAAGTATCAATATAACTTTAAAGTCAGTTATTCTTTGGAAACGTACAATTATTCATGTCATTTTATCCCTCAGTAGATTGTAAAATGTCTTTTAATGTAAGTAATATCTGCCACAAATTACTATCCCTACTCTCATCGCGTCTTCTTCACTGTCAGCTGTTCAAAGATTTCCTGGTGTGATTACTGGATCAACCATTGTTTACTTCCGAATGAAATTAACCCGCAACCTGTGACCTGTTTCTAGGTATCCTCGTTAGGTGGACAACTTTGGAGTTCAAACATTTCGGTCTATCGGAGCTATCGGCGGTATGTAGTGAATTATTGGAGGTATTTGGCTTACAGTATACCTATGAAAATAATTACACTTGCCTATATACAATTTGTTACTTCATCCAACCCCTCCCCTAACAACCACCGTTAACAAAATTATTATTATTCAACGTGTCCAAATGTGCTGAATCTCCGCGTTAAGAGAACCATTGGATTACCAGATAACTGGAGTTTTAAAGATAGTTTCTTCATTTTATCTACATGCATCCAGGGGCGTGTTTACGGAGCGGTTTACCGGGACCGAATCTCCCTCTCAAATGGTAAAAAAAATTGACGAATTTTGTTAATCTCTTAATGTTTAGGGTATTCTATCATTTTTTTCAGCTGCGTACGCTAATACAGTAGTAACTCTTTTTTTAAGTATACAAACAGGTTTATTACACAGCATTTGCGTATACATTTGAAATGAAATATAGGAAAATCAATTAAGTCAATAAGTATCTTATAAACAATGTTTCAATAACGCGTATTTTTACTGTGTTATTACCGTAAAATCCCATGTTTATGCTGTTGAATCACCTCAGTTCTTAATTAAATCGTTAAATTCGTAGTGATTGACGGTCACTACGAATTTAAGGATGTGTTATTACCGTTTACTTCAATGGAATTTATTTCAGGATGTTATCACACTTTTCTCGACCACTTTAAAAATAATAATGTTGATCAGTATTAACTTGATTTTTCTTTTGTATGAAACCGACTCGACCGGACACCCCTCCTCCCCCACAAGATCAAATTCTAGATACGCCACTGCACGCATCTTTTTAAATCTTAACTTTCTGTCGGATCCTATCAATTTGCGGGTACTAAGCTGTACTGTATAAGTTTTTTTCTGTTCTGTATTCTTCTTCTGTGTGGCTTAGAGGACGTCGACGATCATAATTGTCCACTTCCTTCTATCAGAAGCTGTTCTGAAACGTTAATTGACGTTTGTGTTCAGTCCTGTAAGTCGAGTATCCTTTAATCTAGTAAAAGTCTTTGTAAATCTTGTTTTTGTGCGTATAAAAATACTGTGCCCATTCATGTAGGTGTGAGATAGGTAAGGAGAGGCTCTGACAGATTAGCACTCATTTACTCTAATTTCTGTATTTGTGAACACCGTAATAAAGTTAACTATGTTGCGAAGAACACGTTTGACTGAAAAAGCAGGGGAGAGAACCAGTGACATTCTGCGGATCAGAATACAACAGAAATGAATGGTGGATACTCTGGTATGACGTGAAACAGTGACAAAATGCCGAGAGAGACTGTAACGGCAGTTGTGTGTGTGAGTGTGTGCGCGCGTGCGTGTGTTCTACATACCGGCCAGGTAACAGTTTTGTGTGTGTTTTACAGTTATATAACTTGAGATAGGTGTACTGTCATAACAAAGTACGCGTAAGTGAAGGTAAACACTTCTCAGAACGTAAGGCAAACATTCTGTTTTCCTTTCCGACACATGTTCCTATTATGAAATTCTACGACTATTTAAGGAACTTCCACCGGTCGTTAATGTCGCTTGTAAACTTCAATCGGATTAAACTTTCTCAGATTAAATGTGACAGATGTGCTCCTATTCTGTGTTATTAGGATTTGCTCACAAACAGATCACTCAACTGCTTTTTCTAGGATGACTGAGACTTCGCTTTCCTCTTGGCTTGTATTGGGAGACGTCTATCATCCAACCTGCTTCGATGGTTCATCAGATTTCTGCAGTTCCAGGCAATGATATCTAAAATACACTCCATCCTTAATTTATGACTAATTGCTTCGTTTCTCTGAAGTTCTATAAGAGTACATCCAGCTACAGTGCTTAGAAATCTGTAGCCCAGGTCCGCTTAGCGTAGAGTTCATAATAGTCCAATTTTAGAAGACGTTAAAGAAGAACAGGAATGACCAGAATATTGTATTACTTTATAATATTTCAGCCGTATTCTTTACTTTTTATATCTGCTGCTATTTTGTTTCCCTGCATGGCTTAAATAACTTTTTCATATTATTGTTATAAAATTTACGTGTTGGCCTTCTATATATATATGTATATGCGGTAATAAATGAGTGTTAAGTACGAATTATTTCAGCCATAAAATGGAGTATACTTACCGAAATTCCATTATTCAATCTCCACAATAAAATAGACGCTTTTTACCTAGTTAACCAAATGCGTAAATTGATACGTGATTAATATATAGGCAGTGTACTAAACAATACAATCAGCGGCTTAAAAGGCTTGTTAGAGTAACTTTTTTGTCAGTTTATCTTAATATTTATATTTCTTTTAATTTTTTTATGATTAGCATTTTATTTTTAATATTACATGTTAACTTTATAGAAATAATTTATTACTCGAATTAGACCTCAAACAATGCTCCATCAATTCTTTCAAGTTGCCTCATGTTTAGCCTATAAAGATAAATTTATTTCAACACTAGTTTTACTAACTCCGTCTATTTAAAAAACTCGGCTATTCATAAAATAACACGGTTGGAAATTAGTGATAAAATCAGTGTTCCTTAAACCTGAGTATTCCTTGAGTACCTGGGACACAGTGACAGTGATGAAAAAGTAAACTATTCGGTAATCGAAAACTCACTTTTAGTCGAAGTGATTGCCAAGGATTATAATCCTTTCATTGTTTAACATGTCTCCAGCAGGTGAGCATTAACCCTTTTCCTGTACAAGCCACCCCCATCCCTGGCCTACCTTTTGCAAGTTGCTGTAGAAGTGTGGAGAGGAAGAGTAATAACTTTGTTAAAAACCTGTGTTGCGCTGCTGACATTACTCTGTGAAGTCCCCTTGCCCAGGATTACCTACGAAGTCCTCAACAGTCAATCGAAAGAAAGAAGCAATCTTTCACTGGAAATTCCTGCGGAATAACTTAGTTGTCAATTAGGCGGAAGAGCCAGCACTCCAGCCGAGCTTGATAATGTAGGAGACTAGGCGTTAAGCCTAAAGCTGGCAGTCTCGTTACACGTTTGCGCTGAGATCGCCAGTAACCTATGCAGCGGTCATTTTCCAGCCTGCTAAACATTTTCCTGTAGTTATAAACTTACGTAACTTATCACATGGTAATGTAAGTGTTCTGGTTTTTATTGCTAAAAGCAATACTATTTTGGCGTTTACGCACGTTGTAACAGTACATGTCATCACAATACCACAAACAGCAACAAGTACTATTCTTAATCAATCAAATGCAACCAGAACAACCAAAATTTAAACTTTGAAGAAGGAAGTAGACCAAATTATGAACTAACTGAGAAAAGGAAAGAAATCAGGCTTAATAAATATACTTGAGTATGGAAGAAAGGAAGACAAATGACAACAGACAAGACCAACATTGACCCAATACCCAGTAGATCAAACGGTGAGAAGAAGACTGAAAACATCCATAAAATGAAATTAATGAAATGATAGTAATGGAATAAGTTTTAAAAAGGGAAGAATTGAATTAACTCAACCAAGAGGATAAATAAATAATAAAAAGAAGATACCAAATGAATAGAATAGTAGATAGTGATCCTGATTGAGGAAAATAATTAATTAACAACAATATACAACCCCTATTCAATGACTTAACCAGGACAATTAAACGAAAATTAATTTAAATAAAAGATATATAACAAAAAGTAGGAGAGTGAAGTAATGAACAGATGATTGTAAATAATAGACTAGTGTGAAAATAAAAACAAAAGATTGTATGGTATGTACAACTAAAATCAAGTTATGTTACCCACTGACAAAGAAAACCGAAATGAATAATTGATAAATGTATTTAAATTATAAGAATTAATTAACCAAGACATTCAGAATAAATGGTATTAGTTATGAATAATCTACAATGTATAAAATAAATAATGAAATGCAACATGTAACCTGATGGGGATCAGGAAATATACTCATGTGAACCTAAAATAACTAAAGACAACTCTGAGGCAGAAGTTAGATCAATTAGATATCACAATTAATGAAAATAATGTGAAACAAAATCAATAATATGACAAATTGTAAAGTACACATAGTGTATTAACAAATCTACACTTGTTGGTTAATAACAACAAATGTACAAAATGTAACTATCTATAAATAGTCTTCAAATGTTCAGTATATAAAAGACTAACTATTGGTGAAGCAACCAAATAATATTTATATTAATTAACCAAACATTAATAAAATATTAAATGAACATGACCAATGGCAGTCAAAATGCAAGTTCAATAATCATAATTACAAACTACAGTATGTAGAAAGTCCAACAAGGAAAATGTATTGTAAAACTTATCAGTAAATGAGATGTTCAATTTAGAATAAGGTAATAACATACCATACTTAGTATTAAGAGTAATAACCATGATGCCTAACTGTACATCAAATTTATGTGACTTTCATGATAAAATGTAAGGAAAAAGGCCTCTCTTGGATGAAATTAGCTTCACCAGAAGTTGAACCATGTAATTCACCATAAGCATAAGACAATAACAAGTAGTGAGAATAAATAATTGTATTACCACAAGTCAACGCCGTAGCTAGAAAAAATTTTCGGGGGGGGTCGTTTGGTTACCGATAGGTTTGGGGAGTATGGATATTCTTCTAGGAGTAGGAGTCAGACCTCCCAGATGCCCAGGAGTTTCCACTGGAAATAGGTATATTATTAAAAAAATACAGCAAACTCTCGATTATCTAGGCTAATCACCGGACAAATGCGCACGGATAGCTAAAAACACGGATAATGCGAGTTTGTGCTTTTTAATGCACAACGAAACTTTTAATAATAGGGAACATACAATACTGTTTGAAAATGCAATAATGTCAAACATTTAACACATTCAATTATCACTGTTATCAATAAGGTAAGCCGAAATAAAAATTGTTTACGTCTATTGTTGGTAAAACACTTGAGGTACAAAAACTATACAAGACGTCAATTAGCCATGACTGTTATCACAGAACAGCAACAAAGAACTGCTATACAGTATATTGTTTGGTGTTTAATTCTTGAAGAAAGCATGCCGCCAGGTCACTTGCAGACGAGAGAGCGCTCGAATTCCAAGCGCGCAGTTCACATTATTCAAAATTCCGTGACGAAAATAAAGGAAATAAAATAATACAATAAACCTCGGGGATGCACAGATAACCAACAAACCGGATAATCAGCACACGGATAATCGAGTTTGCTGTACGTCTTTTCGTGTTTTTAGCAAAAACATTAATTTTATTTGCAGAGTATAGGTTACTGTTAAAAGGTTTATATTAAATTTGTTACAGCAGTGGCATTAATACATTGCAACAGTCTCAAAATCTTCAAAGAGACAAACTTATAAAACAAAATCCAATCTTCTATCTTTTTTCGATGCAAATTTATTTATGACTTCATCTGTTGAAATGTCCCTGTTTCTGTGCATGGACATCAACGCTAATCCACTGAGGCGACTCTGTCCACAAGAGTTTCTCAAGTAGGTCTTCAGTCTTCTTAATGTGGAAAAGGTACGTTCAGGTGTACAAGTGGTAACGTGGAGAATATATTTAACAGAATGAAGATATTCGGGTAAAACTCCTCGTTACATTCTCCTAAAGCTTCGATAGCACAGGATGGGCGGTCAGTCTCATCCCTCTTCTCCCAAAAAATTCTCCATAGGTCAAACTCTGATTGTAACAGATCCAAATTAACTTTGTTTTGGTACAACTTCAAGCTTTCAGTGTCTAAAAAAGTAGTAGGCTTACAGCAAACGGATGGTAAAAGAGAGTTTAAATTTGCAAATACTTCTTTGTGATCAAGAAATCTTATTTTTAGCTGATTGTTAAAATCATCGAGAAGTGGAATGGCCACAGAGATGCGAAAATACTTTTCTGGGTCTTCCGATTGTATGTTACAACGGTTACGTTGTGATGGAGTTAAACGGGGAAGCGTGATTTCTCCGCCAACATTAGCTAGTAAGGATTTTGCAGACTTGTATATAATGGAGAATTCACACTCAATATTCATGCGAATATTCTGAAAGAGGTCAACAATATTTTGAACGTGATCAGTTGCTGATTTCAAATCACAGAGAGGTGACTGCAATACCTTACACAAAGTCAAGGTATAAGAAAACACTTAGGCTAAGAAACAGAGACTAAGAACAAACTCTCCATTAAGCAGAGCTGTTACTAAAGATGAGGCTTTGGATGAGGTATCCATGTCTGGATCATCACTTAAATCTTCTAACGTGGTGAGAATGGGTTTGAAAAGGTTCTTGAATTTCAAAAGACTGCTATGATTTTCAACCCATCTGGTATCGCACATGGATGTTAAAGTTTTCCACTGGGAGTCAGATTTATTTGATTGCAATACACTCATTCTTTTAGGAGAGCTCTTCAAAAAAGTGATCGTAGTCTTAACTGTATCAACACAGTTTCTTACACTTTGTAAATTGCACGAGTGGCATAAAGCTAGATTTAACGAGTGGGAACAGCAATGGACATACAGAGCTTCTGGGTAATCTTTTCTGATTAGTGCTTGCACGCCTTTGAATGATCCTGTCATCACAGAGGCACCATCATAGCCTTGCCCAACTATCATTTTGCAATCCAAACCCAAGATCTTCCAAATATGAAGTTATATTCGTAGCTATATCTTGTCCGGTAGTACGATGAAGACGAACAAAGCCTAAGATGTCCTCTTTTGACACATAATAATTATCTTCTTTTTTTGTATATCGTACACAGAGAGATAGCTGTTCATGTCCAGCAATGTCTGCAGTTTCATCTACTAAAATGGAGAACATATTGGCTTCAGTTATATCATTGACAATTTGCTTCTGAATAATTTCTCCACATATCTGAATAAGATCGTTCTGGACTGTTGGACTCATGTAAGACCCATTTAAAGACATACTCTCTGTGTGATTGATCAATTTTCGGTCACCACATAGTATTCTCATCCTTAATAAAGCCCTAAAATTGCCATCATTATGAAAAGGCTCTTCATGTTTTAGCGATATGGGTCCTGAATCTTTAGTTCCCCTGAGAGCAAGTTGTTGTCGACCACAAAACTTGATAGTTTCAACTATGGAAAATAACTTGTCTCGATTTTCTTTTACCTGTTTCTTCCTTGTTGAATCAATGATGTTTCTTATGTCACGGTTAGGCTCTTTGGAGACACTTAAGAAGTTGCTCCCTGAAATCATTGCTTCTTTATGGTATGTATTGGATTCATGACTTTTAAATAATTCTAAAGCATCTTTCCAATTTTTATAGGGTTCTTTGACTAACGATTTCAATTTCTGATGACCACCTTTACCAGCTGTATCTTTTGAAAATAGCACACAATATTTACACAGAGGCCCGTCAGTTTTTGTGTAGGCAAGCCAGGGAAAACGATGTAGCCACTGTCTTTGAAATCTTAGATTTCTTTTCCCACTAGGTGGGAATTCAAATTCCATTTTAGGAACCCATGGATTTTTCAGAACATTTAGTTTGGTTTTCCGATCAATTTTATCACCGGGAGTGTGCACATATTTTCCTACGTCAACATTATGCCAATCATCATGCTCAGGATTTGTTTGTGAATTTACAGTAGGATAAAAGTCGAATTCTGATATTACTTTTTCATTTACAGTAGAAGTACTTGCAACAGGCTCTGCAGGTTCTTTGGGCTCTATGTCACTGGTTTTCTTAGCCTTGGCGAGAAAGTTTTTTATCGACAGTTGTGAGCCTGGACGTTTAGCCATTATAGTTTAACGTCTCCTAAAAATAAATAAAAGAAACTAGAAAAAATAATTTCGCATGGTAGAGAGCATTGTTGAAAATGATTGCATAGTATTTGTATTCCACGAAGGTGTAAAAGTTGTTTTTTATATCGACGGTGTTTTGGTAAAAGGCTGTAACCCTTATATTTTTGCTGTCATTATCTGACATTACTGACTTTTATTCTAATTCCATACACTCCCATCATGTAAAACTTTCCATACTGCATTACTCTATGTTTGAAGCATTATTATCGTTATAAAAGTAATTCCGTTTTTTTATAAAAGTTTAATAAGGTACCTTATTGTCTTGTATGGTGTCAATAGTGAGGCTTACAGTATTATTGCCCGAAAACCTGGTTCAACTGTGTGTAGTTTCGGTTAAGAAAAAGGCATCAAGTGGGTCACATCTAAGGAGTGCTGCCTATGTACTGATTAGTAAAATGCTGTAACCCACATTTTTCACTTTAAATGTAATTTCTAAACATTTTAAGTACACTTTATGTATGAAGTAACATAACAAATGTGTGTAATAAAACCGTAGGCAATAGCCTGAAAAGTTTCAAATATTATGTGCACTATGCTTTTTGTCTCTCCTGAAAAATAAATTTTATAAATTAGGGTTACAGCATTTTACCAAAACACAGTCGATATATTTTGCATGTCACAATTCGCCACTGCTTAAGAGTGTAATCAATTAAATGAATTAACTATATTTCGGGGATTAAAAATCCTATCAATAAGATTCTTAATTAAATTAAGCATTCAAGAACGTTTTTTTATATAATTACAAATCTTTATAACCTACGGAGGAAATTCGTAAAATTAATAGTCATAACCCCAGTTCTAATTAAATATAATACAAAAAATATAATACTAGGCCTATACATTGATATCTCTAGCACAACTGTATGACATGTAGACTAGACATATAATGGAAAGACTCGTAAAAATGCAAATATTTTACTTACTTCTTACTTTATGTCTCTTTCTTATACGTCCCTCTACAACTAAAGCAAGCACAATATCTCACTAATTTATTGAAGATGAAGAGCACGTCATTACCAAATGGCAACACACAAACTGTAACCCACGTGATCAAGATATTCACAGAGTAAGTTTGGCACCTTCACTTTCCATTGTTTGAAGGTCGGCGGCCAACAATGATGAGGGCTGTCAAGTGTTAGCCACGTGGTTTTCCAAGAAACTAGTGGTTTCCTGCCTACAAAGGCAGCTATATACTCACGGAAGGAAAAAACGCACAGTTTGCTTTTTGTAGATGCAGTATCAGAAACACAAAATAACTGAATTATTGCACAGTTCCTTTTTTATAAGAGCATTTTTCATTATATTTTTATTTACGTTTGTTTTTATCCTAAAACATTTCTATTTTTACCTCAACATTTCGGGGGGGGGTTCTAACCCCCTAAACCCCCCCCCCGCTGGCTACGGCCTTGCCACAAGTAAAACTAACTGATAGTATCATAGGCCTACAGGAGCCATGTACATAATTCATGTAATTGAAGCAAGAAAGTATGTAAAAGTAAAACCACCTGTTATAATACTTACTAATAGACGATAACAATAATTATGGACAAATTATTAACTGAATAAAAATATATTTATGTGGAGACAAGAATAAATAATAAGATGCAGACCTGTGTATTAATATAGATATATTAATAGATGATTAATATGTCATAGATGTATTAATATGAAAATACATTAGAAGTGGGATCAATAAATCCAAACGAAGTTAACCAAAAGTTGCTATGATCGTTTAAGTTTAAGTATGACTAGATACACACTAATAAAGGGCAACATTTAACTCAAAATAGGTAAATGCAATGCATGATGCCTAAAGCCAAGTGAAGCTTAGGCCTAAAACCAGTCTTTTATTGTCAAACCAGTAAATATTTAGTGACTAAACTACAGAAAGAGACTGTATATTAGTGCAACGATATATTAAGAGTTACAAAATATTAATTAAAATGTTCGAAATTAGATTTAATAAAGAAACATTGTAGTAGAGGCAAGTGCTAAAAATGATCTTCATTAATCAGAAACAGAACTATGACATGTGGGGTAGCAAATTAATCAGAGAGACATTTGACAAATGATTATAAAGCTGGATTAAAAATCCCATATGTTATAAGGAATTTATATCTGTTTTAAAATATTTCATAAATTTTGGAAAACAAGGTGAGCGTCACTTTTTGAATCTCAAACCCAAAAGGGCACGCTTAGAGCAAAATAATTAATGTCGTAGACGGGGGAGTGTGTTCAAACAATGTAATATCACAAAATTTTAGCCAATCAGATCAATTAAAATCGAGACGCAGACCGCGGGTGCCGCCGGGAACGGAGAAGAAAATTACAAATTTGACACAGTTTATCCAGAGTACTCGACGAGAGAAGTTTAGCTCTCCGCGCCAAGAAGTCCGTCATTTTGATACCCATAATTCTGTGCGACGACATCTGTTTATGTATCGGTAACCTAGTCAACAAAGTGAAGTCCATTTAAATAATGGTGTAGTAATGGTAATTATTAACAATGAATGGTAATAAAACACCAGAAGTGTAGTGAATTAAAATACCATGCAAGTTAAAAGGGCAATTAATAGTGCAATTAATAAAAAATAATCGATACTCGAGAAAGAGATTTCGTAACTTATAGGTTAAGACCAGTGAACATTATCCGCCAAGTGCAAACATTTTAATAATGCTACACTAATAAACAAGACATTATTAAGTACCAAAATGAAAATTGGAAATAATTGTTTTATTATTATTATTAATGAAACAGGTAATTTGTTGAGTTAAAAGATAACCTACAATGGTGTCAGCCCTGTATAAACAAACTTTAGTGTAATAATTTAAGAGTTAATAATTAACGAACAATTACCAGCATGTTTAATTACAATGTTTTAGTGGAAGATACATAGAGGACGAATAATGCAAGTGACCATATAAACAAACGTCTTTCAGGTTCATAATGGCCAACTATGACTGATGAAATCAATTCTGATATTATTAATTTTTGTGTTTTCAATAAATGTTAAATTAATTAATTATTTATATAAAGACAATTCCAATGATATAATTTGATTAAATAACCTACTTGTTTATTAAATATGAGATGATGATAATTGAGGTTAATCTTACCTGTTCGTTTTTGTAAACAAAACATAACCAAGGTTCATGTTAATATTTAATCCAAATGAATTTATTTGTGTTAGCATTTTAAGTTATTAATGTTAATATAATCGCTCTCCTATTGTTATTATAAGTATTATGACCACGTTTAGTGAGAACACAGACATTTTAGAATTCGTATGTTGCAGTTCAAAGAACTCACTTTAAATGTAAAACAGATTTTAACCTAACATATTTAATTAACCCTGAGATACAAAAGTCAACAATATCCAAATGTACGAGAATTTTAAAATGAATTACAATGTATAAATCAATTTTAACACTGAATCACATATATAAATAAATCACCATTTTGTACAGCATTACTGGTTTAAGACGATTATTTCTTTTATTCATAAATTATGAAGAAACAAGAGACTGGGGAGATTTACTTTTAGAATTTGTTGTGAACCACTCTGACACGATATTGAAGCGAATCAAGATATGATGATTTTACAAACGTAGATACTACTAACTATCAGAGTGACTGATAATAGCTACTTCATAATCCAAGTAAGTAAAACAACCTAGACACTTAAGATATTTATGGAGAATAATTCCAGGAATGGTGAAGCAGTGTGATCAAGATTTACGACGAGTGCAATTTTATTTCAGTGTTAAATAACAAGTAATCGGATTTATTTTAAATTTTTCATCATAAACAATATTATTAAATAATAATTAAACAACAGTATAACCCAAAAACAATAATTAACGGTACACAAGTACAACCGGGAGTACGGGTTACTAACAGATTGGCACACCAACGTGTGGCTTATAACCAAAAGAAACCATCAGTACTGTACAATTCAATCAGTTACAAAATGGCGCCCAACGTGGGGCTTATAACAAAACGAAACCAACAGTACAAAACGGTTTATTATAAAATTGACGCTTGCAACGTGAGGCTTTACAAGTCAACTCCACACCTCTAAAAAGAATATATATTAGAATATTACAACGTTTAGTTCTGTTATCACCGATTCCATGTTTTCTCCATTCGTCGATGACTCTCGTTCGAACTGCTAAGGTTGCCCGGTCTTGCCCTCACAGTGTTTTCCTACAAATTGTCATTGCACGTACTGAGACAGAAAGCTATAGGAATAAATCGATGGACCACACTGACCGTATGTTTCGTCCTCTAGTTTCAAAGCTCGTTAGGAATTATACGTGGTTTGATCAAAAAGTTCATGCAATTCTTGTTTATTTTAAAAATTATGCCTGCATTCATCGACAGTTATTCTACCCCTTTAAAGTACCCCCTTTATAGTAGTCTCAGTCGAATGTAACACAATTAAGCCAGCCGTTTTGCAGTCTTCAAAATATTTCAAGCATGCACTTTCTGGTGCAGCCTTGATCTCGCTTAGCGATTTTCGTTTTGCGTCTTCAGTGGTCGCGAAACGTTGCCCTTTTGTGGAAATTATCACTATTGGGAGGAGGAAAGATCGCGTTGGGACACATCTGATGAAACAGCAGTTGCTGTGTCATCTTATGACGTTTTCTTTTCTGACACTGGCAAAATCTCCGAATAGTACTCTTTATTTACCACTGCGCCTAGCGAAGAAATTTCGTGGAACACAAAACCATAATCTTCATCCGACAACCACGATCTTCAACTCATTTACGGCAGTCTTTGAAGCTTGTAAACTGGTTTTTCACGCACAGCAGACTCGCTAGAAGCCTTCGGAACACGTTCAGCAGGATAGAGCAGTTTATCTCACGTTTACACAAAATTTAATCCATGTTCTTCAATCTTGCATTGTAAAATGACAAAAAATCGCCTAATACACCTATGGGCGACTTACTCAATTAGCTGTGATATCTAAGCTATGCGTCAAATAGGGCTAAAATTTTAGTCGATTGTCACTAACATGTGTAATAACATCAAGTAAAAACAGTTTTTTAATCGAACACTTGTAGCGGTGGAAATTGCAAAATTGCACGAACTTTCTGATCAAACCTCGTAAGCCATTATGATTATTTGTGAATAATTCCTCTTTCACTAAAAAGCCTCTGTTTTTATTGGTTGTTCTATTAATAAATAGTTATACATCATTAGTTTAGTTTGAATATTAATAAACAATGGAGCAATTATTATTTAAGGAAACGTATACACGAAAGCCGAGCCCTTATAAGGCGTTTCGAAAAATAGTTGGTAGACGAAAACGGTTTACAGTAGAAAGAATTTTTGTCATAAAAGACAGAGTTGACGATTAATGTTTAGAAGTTCAGAGAAAATTCATGCCTGCAGGAGTTGGGGCAAGATAACTAATAATGAATGAAATTATTAGTTCAAAAAAGGAAATTATTTAATAAGATTAGTGTTAGTGTTAGAACATTTGTGATATAGACGTTTGAGAGTAATACCGGTCAAGAACCTAAGAAAGTAACAATGTGACAGTAACATATTTTAAGGGTAATTTAAAATTTATTCCTAACATTCATGAAATATAAGAACAGTCATTTCCTAAGGTTTGCCATTTCCTAACATTGTCATTTCCTAAAGTGGAGAACCTGAGATTAGTCCATACAGGACATCAATGGATGTACTTGCTTCTTTTGAAACTTGCCTCTTATGGATATTTAACTTTCATTATTTATTTTTATTTTTATTGGTATTGTGTAAAAGCATAAATAATCATATACTTTTCTGATTTTTATTGTAGACCATATACTTATATTGACTGATTTATCTTTATACATCATATATCATTTGACCCGTGTAAACTTAAGTTTAACTATGACGTGCAATCACTGTTAAAGATTAGAACTGAGCGACAAGGAGCTAAGCCACAGCCCATAGAAATAGAAGTACCGCAGATGAAGTACGTGTGTCTAAGATAAAATGTGACGATTAAGTAACAAACCAGGTCAAGAGAGTTTCAAGCATTGGCAAGGAAACGAAGTGGAAAACGGAATAGTTTCATATGCAAGCCATCTTGATTATATGGCTCAGAAATAGTGTCGGGGTGAACACGGCTAGTAACGTTTGTTTTCAAAAAAGGTTTCATAAGCCTATTACACAGGACACGACGCGTTGCCTTGACAAACTTTCCATTTTAGCCAATAAACGGGCGCGTTTCGCGCGTGTTGTAATTGTCTGACCCGACGGTATCACGCAGGGGTTATGTCACACAAAGTTGGCGCCCGCCTGTGTCACGTATTGCGTTTAATTATTGTCAGCCGCGTTACGGCCGAGACCAGAATCGCTTATATTATCTGACCTAATTGCGTCGTAAAATTTATTTCTTCTGCTGAACAATTAATTATTACAAAGGACAAGAGACGTCCAGCTGTTAATCCAACAGCGATTAGTTGGGATCGCTTAATAGCATTGGCCGTGTATTTTAAATGCCAGAATACATACTAGTAGGCACCCTGAAAAAAAAGTGTCCCAAGTGCATTGTTTCCCCAGTCTTCAATGACACAGCATCCTTCAACAGAAATGAAATTTTTTTCGAGACCCACATACATCATTTTTGTGCTTTCCATTTGAATACAATTCTGCGTGACCGTCGAAAATATTGATAAAATTATATGGTAGGCTCTAAAGCTCATATAGTTTCTAATTTACTATGTAAGAATTATCATGGTATTACATTAATGTTTATGTTGTATGTAACATTACTATTACGGCGAGATGACCCGGTCCTATTAGCCGACTCAACGGAAGCCGTACAACAGGTGTCAAGTAAAATAACTGAAGTGAGAAACACAAGTCGAAACTCGGCAGAAACAAAGTACCACGCAGTTACGTGGGAGAATCCATCACCATTGGATAGTAACAAACCGATTGTGCGCGCGCGCGTGTGTGTGTGTGTGTGTGTGTGTGTCAAGTGGACTACCCACTAAAACCTCTCCTCCGTCAAACGAGCTCTAGCCGGGACCGTTTGTCACACTACTTCACACTAGGCCATTTGCTGCGCCCAGTGGGCTCACTTCTACATTGATCTACTCTATAGACGCTCGAAGTCTCTCTTCTTCACCCGGAGGATACCCTTTACATAATGTCCCACATGATTCCAGACGTCCTCCTCTCTTAGTACGGCTCCGACGATGATATCTGGAACTATCCTTCCAATATCCGCAACCAGAGACGCTCGTCTTGTGGCCCACCTACCACAGTTGCAGAACGTATGCTCCGCGTTATCCTCATTACCCGGGCAGCACAGGCAGCCTGCAGACAAGGCTTACCCATTTTGTGGAGGAAGGATCGGAAGAATCTTTGACCTCTCAGAAGCTGTGCCAGGTAGAAACCGGCCTCCCCATGCTTTCTCTCATTCCACGGCCTCACATGTGTATTCAGCATCGCGGTCCAGTGTCCTCTCGTCTACTCGTTCCAAGCTATTTACCATCTTTCAAGGAGGGTACTCAAAGGCCTCTCTTGGTGTTTTACCATCTCCCTGCGGAACCTTAACTTTCCTAAAGTCCACAATTCTCCGCTCCTTGGCAAGAAAAACGATACGGATTAACCTCTTTTGGCGTCTCTTGGTGTTTGACCATCTCCCTGCCGACCTTAACTTTCCTAAAGTCCACAATTCTCCGCTCCATGGCAAGAAGAACGATAGGAATTAACCTCTCTTGGCCTCTCTTGGTGTTTGACCATCTCCCTACCGACCTTAACTTTCCTAAAGTGCATAGTTCACTGCTCCTTGGCAAGAAGAACGATAGGTGTTAACAATAATAATAATACGTGTAATTGCTAATAGTCAATAAAAGTACAAAGTATTACGGTGTTTAGCTGAATGAGAAATTTCGGGGCATTTTATTCGCCAAACCCTCTCTGCCTATGCTCGTGTACGTAGAAATGGTAGATTTTGTTGACAGGAAAACTTGAAAATCAAACTCGAGTTATAGCCGAGAGCCGATATGAAAAGGACGAACAGAATACGGGTCAACTAAACGATACTGTAGCCATGTAGGTGTATGCCTATAACGTGGGAACGCCTCTTTATATCTTCTGTACATCCGTATATGTGCCTGTTGTGTAAGTTGAATATTTACACTGCTGAACACGATTAACAGTTAACAAAACTACAATCTAGTGCGTATTAAATGCACTTAACCGCCTCGAATATAGAAACAAGCTGATATGTCACAGAAATGTCAGAAAAAATCACCGAAATGTCACAGACGGTCGCAAAATTAAATTGCTGAATAAATCATTAGTGATACACGAGCAGCTGCAGAAGGAATACAGCAGAAACACGACGGCTGGAGGAATCGTGTCGGGTGAACGGGATGAATGATGAGGGACAATAACGTTACTCGTGTCGCTTATAAATAACTACAGGTGTCACACAAGTTGGATATATGTTAATTACTAAAGAATGAATAAATTTCCGTTCCCGTGCATAAAATGTTCATAGTTATGTAAATTATCGCTTGCGTTGCAAGTAAACTTGCTAACATATTTAATTATAATAAATAATGAGAGACGAAAATAAATGTTGGTGCCCACACGTACCGGCATGATACCAACCAACCTATGCCAACCGAGGCAGCGTTAAAATGTACAGTGAACGTGAAAAAGCAACGGTTGCAAAATAATTATTAAAAAATTAATGTATCATTAATTTCTGAATAAAACGTTTAAAGATAACTTATGTCTTTCATTCATTACCATCATCATCACCACCACCATCGTCGAAGTCGTCGGTCGTTAACAACATCCGTCACTATCGTCACCGTCATCTTATTCTTATGCTTCTTATTTTTCTAATTATAAATTTATCACTACTGACTTGGAACACTAATTTTTTATTGGTAAAAATGTAAAACTTTTACCTTGTAGCCTGAACTAGTTTTCGCTTATTACAAGCTTCGTTAGAGGCTGCCGCTAGGAGCGGTGTCTGTCTTGTTCTTGGGGACGGCACCGTCGTTCGAAAGTCGACAGTGTGTGTGTGTGTGTGTGTGTGTGTGTGTGTGTGATGTTCGAATAGTATGTGTTATTTGAACTGTGTCTGTTCATTTATGATGTTGTTTTTATGGTTTTTGTATATTTGTATATTTCTAGTTGTTCTAGAGTGTCTAGTTTTCGGCCTTTTGTGTGTACGTGTAGAATATCCATGTTGGATTTTACGTTTGTGTATGTGTGGTTTGCTTCAATGAGGCGGTTTGCAAATGTGGATTCGGTGGTGGAGTATAGTGCCTTTGTGTGTTTAGTATATGTCTGTTTGAAGCTACGTCCTGTCTGGCCTATGTAGAATTTGTTACATCCTGAGCAGGTATATCCTGTTACATCCTGTTAGTTTGTATATACCAGGTAAACCAAATTTTATCTGTTCTTTGTGCGTGTTTTTTGACAGTGTGTGTTCTGTTTTGTTTGTAGTTCTGTATGCGATTCTGTATCCTGCTTTTTTAAATTTGTGTTTGTGATCTTATTTTTCACTGATAACATTTAAAATATGTGTTCGTGACCTGTCCAAATCACTTTGCGAAAATTCGAAAGAGGCTGCAGCCTCCAGAGGCTTAATATGCAGTGGCTGTATTAATCAAAATTAATTGTATGTGCGTCACCCAGAAAATGAATAACATTGTGCGCAGCACTCCCTCATAGGCCTATAACTCTCCGCCAATCTTAAAGTATCTAGTTCACTGTTCAGCTCGCTCATTTTGTGTCAAGTTCTGTAACGGTATATGCGTTATTACGTCTTCAACACGCATTAAAATTTAGTGACAAAATTGCCAAACCCTGCCAAGTGTGAGATTCAAAGGACGATCCGGTTTTTAAGTGTAAGCAAAGTTAGTCCTGTAAAAATCATAGGTGAATAAAAGGACGGCGAGGAAGTATGTATCGTGTTCAGTGAAGTTCCAGTGTTCACACCGAAGAATACAAAAAATTTCTGTCAAATGGATCCTTTAACTGTTGACTACTGGGCACAATAAAAACCAAATGGCAACTGTTTTAGTTGATCTTCCATATGATTCTTGAAGTACATCTGTGCAGTAAATGTTTCCTCTGAACAGTAACAATCATACACACAGACTTGTATCAAACGTTCAATTTTACATTTTTAATGTTGTGTTAACAGAATTAAAAAATGTATTGAAGTAATATCGTACACGAATTGTCGTCAGATGTGGCGACTGGAATGCGCGAACAGTGTAGGGAAGTATGGAGCTGACAACTGGGCATCTGTCAGCCGCAGCATTTGAACAAAATTCCAGTTCTCATCGTTACGAAGCCTGACACAAACTGAACTAAACAGACTCATGATTAACGGATGATTACCTTCACGATCGCTTTCCGCAAACGTTCTTTACTTTCTAGATGACTCTTGCGTATATATAGAAAAATTGTATTAACTATGCAAAGAAATCTTTCTTATTAAATTTACACAATTTTTTTAATATTTCAAACGAACTTTTAAATATACAAATTATAACGTTTCGTAGAACAATGTAGTAAGCTATAACAACACAAACCTACATGTAGAATGTTAATATGTAGGTAAATAGACACCGTGTAATATGAAAGGCAGGCTCAAACGGGTAAACGGGAGTGTGTCACTTGATCTGACCTCATGAGGGTTGAGTAAAAACTCTGCATTATTGGTGGAGGGGGGGATGACCTGGACTGACAGGAAATTTGACGCTCCCAAAAACTATACCTTTTACTGGAAATGTGGAAAATAGGGCAGTACGGTGCAAAAATAAAATTTACCAATACGTAGTGCATAATTTTTTGCATCCGTGGACAAGCGGTTGTGCAAATTTGTGAGTAAATAAAATAGCAGAGTAATTATTTATTAATTATTTCGTTAATAATAATAAACAATAATAAACAAAATACTGATATGTAGTGTAAAATGTTATAGACCAGTTACAATCATCGAGTTATACATAATTGTATTAATAACTGTACAAACCGCAGGTAGACGGGAATAATCTCCGACTTGTTCGAAGTGACGTCAGACCTGGACAAAGACTGTTTGTTCATTCAATCTTTGACAGGAATGAAATGCCCGGCAAGCGTAAGCGTAACATACATTCTTTCTTCCAGTCTGGTCTGTTATGATTATTCTACGTACATTTACAATTACAAGAAGAGGGAGATTTTATTTTGTACTTTTTTTAATAAAAGATTATTTTATTCAAATTGAAAGTAGTTATTTCATGCACGATACTCTCTCCTCTATGCAATACTTTTACACAGGCCTATGACATATTGCTTGGACGTAACTCAAACTCAAATCTCACGACCTGGTTGCAAACATAAATGCATTAGAGATACATTCAACACGTCAACACACGCGCGCGTACATATGCACTCACACACTACTAACTTCTTTCTTAACCTGGCCTTAGCACTTTTCACGTCAACATTTTCCTCTAACACTACAGTCACATATATGCTGTTAATTCTATTAAGTAAGTCCTCCAACTAACTACATTTCCTTCCGATCAGGCTTCCTTTTTTTCTTTCATGAGTCTACCTTAAACACTTCATGTTGACCTTTCATCCCACGAAATCCTGAACAATTCCCTCAAGCACCATGCTCAAAAGGCTGTAGCCACTTCTTGTTCTTCTCCTTGTTTCTTAGAGTCTTACAGAGCCACTCCATCCCTCCAAAAGCTATATAAGATAAAGCCTTTTACCTAAGCCGCCCCCACATAATCGGGGTGCAGCGGTATTGTTCACGACCGGACCGAGTTACTGGAATTCAATTCAATGTTTTCCAGGTAGTTGCAAATAGATGACGTAATTCGTCTGTTTATCTTTAGTCAAAGTGTAATATACTGTTTCTACTGTAAACAATTCCTTCAATTCTGTACATGGATAAGTAGGCGTTAATTTATTCAAAACATTTCGCGTACATGAACAAGAGCACGTTCCAGTAATCAAAGCCGTACATACGTTTATGCTACATTACGTAATTACAGATAATTCCATTGAATTATTTTATGGGATTTCCTACCTCAGTATTGTTTAAATTCTCTAGATTATACGTTTTTCCTTAACCTTTTTGATAAAAATAATCGATTTACTAAACGCATGTCAGTGGTGCGCATTCTAATACTTCTTCCTCTTCTTTTAGCCTTCTTCAACCCATCTACGTGTGTAGGGCTCACGTAGAGATACTCAGTCATCTCTAGATAATTCCGCTGTTCATCTTATGTCATCTGCTCACCTGTGTCGTTCTTTATCCAACAGTATTATCTTCACGATCCAACGGTTATCGACTTGTTCAAATTGTGGCTAACAAGTCCCCACGTATCTATATTCCTACACATCAGATGCTCTTATTTTTGTATCAGATACTCTTATTTTTAGTCTGACCTATTATTATTTTTCCGATCGCGAGAAGAAATGCGTAGATTTTGCCGTTTTACTGATTGCTGCGTCTTCGATTTTGTTTGTCAACGTTTGTCTGGTGAATTAATCGTTCCATGGTTTTTAATTTTCCGTTACTTGGTAACAATAGAGTTGAGTGATGTGTGCTAGTAGGGGTTTCTAAACTATTTTAAGCGCACTTTTATAATATGAGTACATGTATTTGGAATATATAGTGAACCTAGTGTTTTTAAAAAGTCTTGAATCGACTTGCATTTTTTCAGACATAATTAGTTTCGTATTTATATTCGTACACACGTAGGTTAACCATATGTTCATAATTGTGCATTTGCGTGGTGGCCCTACACGTTATTATTATTTATTTATTATTACCATACTAATATCCTTGAATTTACGGCGGAGTTGATAAACTGGATTTCTAAATGTTTTGTTTTTAATGTGCTTTTAAGTTTTTCAAAGAAGCGTTTTGTTATTATAGACTATTATTATTTCCCAATCTGTTGTTGTTGTTGTTGTTGTTGTTGTTGTTGTTGTCGTCGTTCGTTGTATTTGCTGACATAATTATTGAACGAACGAGGCGAGTTCTCAGTTTTAACTCGACCGCTTGGTATTTGTCAGTCTGTCTTTCTACTCTGCCTCTCTGTCCTTCTGACTATCTGTCTGTCTAACATGTCTGTCTATCCGTCTGTTTATCTGTCTCTCTATTTGGAGTATGTGTCACGATAACTTTTGAAAGCATCAACCGATTTTCGTTAAACTTAGCATGCTTATCCACACTTTAACTCCACAGAACTCTATTGTTTTTTTAGGTTGATCCTCCCAAAATAGGGGAACTGGAGGCAAAAATGTGAGGAAGTCAAAATTGTGATCACATCGCAAAAGTCCACGTACGGTGTCAAATTAAACGGAATTGTATCCACAATCTGAGTAGTGTTCATTTTTTTTACGAAAGGGCTCCCAAAAAGTCGATTAAATTTTATTATAAAGTCGCAAAAATTCACGTGGGGTATCAGATTTAAGACAATATTTAACTAACGTCTGAGCGTAGCGTTACGTTTTGAAAATTTGAAAGTTTTAGGACCCCAGGGCCCAAAAAGAGATACAAATTTTTAAAACATTGTGACTATCCATCAGGGTGTCAGACTAAAAGGAATTGTAACTCAAATTCGAATGTTTAGAAATTTTAGAGTTCATTGTATGGTTGTGTGCTCTACATTACTAAACAAATAGTAATCGCGATTTTTGTAATTTGTCCTATAATTGATAAATTATCTAATATCGAAGTTTATATAATAATAAATGTGATATCGTTCAAAATAGTGAGCGAGTTCTGCAGCTCAGGGAACATACTAGTTGGTATTATTGTTGTTGTTGTTGTTGTTGTTGTTATTGTTATTGTTGTCGTCGTCGTCGTCATCGTTGTTGTTAGAGTTGACTTCCTCAGAAAACCCGATGTAGGCAAGAGGTTTCGAGCTTAGAAGACAGATTCCGCACTCTCGAAAGATGGCAAAGAGGTTGGGGCGAAGAGACCAGACGACGCTGGACAATAGTCCTCACCAGGCATTGACTGAGATTAAGAGGAATCATGAAGAGGTTGGATTCTACCAGACGCAGTTCGTGAGCGGTCACAGATATTTCCGATTCTACCTCTACAAGATGAGAAGGGTCTTATCACCAGATTGCCCGTTCTGTCTGGGGATCGTCGATAACGCGGGCGGTATCCGATCACCGTCTTTAAGTGTAAAAGGTGGACCACAAGAAGTACTTCCCTGGTGGCAGAGATCGCCAATTATACTTCTCAAAACATAGATAGAGCTACGCTCCGTGGGAAGCATGCCTGGAACAACACTGTAGCACGCTACATAGAGAGCATCCTATGGGCGAAGAAGGTGGGATTTTAACCGCCTGTAAACGTTCAGACATGAGCCGTTAGGCTCAGGGCCTAGTCTGATGTAATAATGTAATATGATAATATGATAAACAGTCCCCCAGGCTAAGTCCAGATTGCTAGGGAGATTCAAAATTAACTTAACTTGAAATATATTATTTTATGGTATAATACTAAAACAAAATATCGATACAGATAATTTGTGTGTGTAATTACAGTGTTACATAGCCTAATAATATATAGAGTGATTCAAAATTGCACGGCAATCTCTCGGGGGGGGGGGGGTCTGATTCTATAGCTAAAAATAAGAAAAACCTTTATATAAACATAGGTTCGTTAGCGAGTTATGGCTCGCGAACCAGTTCGTCCTGATTTCTATTCCCACGGTAAAATGACGCCATACTGAAATTCTTGGGGTATAAAGTGAAGGGTAAATTTGGTGGTTTCTTATGGTTTCTGATCTGAAAATTGAATAAAAGTGGACCCAGAGCTCTACCTCAATTAGTTTTAAAGAAAAACTGTGTAAAACACAAAAAAAAGGAGTCGAAAACACATTTTTAGATTTGGGATAAAATAAATTCGTTAATTCGCCAATAATCAAATAAAAATTTCTAACTAACGTTGTCGAGAATTTAATTCTGAGAAATGTGATGCGTATAATTTTTATTAAAAATAAGTACTGTATATAAAAAATTAATATTATATCATAAAATAATATATTTTAAGTTAAGTTTAAATTAATCTACAACATGATATCACTACATCAAAAGTCTTCACAAAGGCCAGCAGTTTACTATTCCATAATTCTATTTAATAACTTATAATGTACTTTCGTAATATTTTTGGTATTTTTATGAGAAGAATCTACTGTTATTGTTGTACAGTATAATATAGTCTACTGTATGTTTATTTATTGGACGAACCGTCAGAATTGACAAGGTTTCCCTCGGCGTTAAATTCAAACACTACCGACTAGACCACACAACTCGAATAACGACACCAGAAATCATTACAATCTTGAGCTGAGGAAGATTTGTTAACGTGGAAAACTCTGTCAATCTTGCACATAAATCAGTAAATGCTCAGTGGTAATTTGATCATGGCATAAATATAAAATGTCGAGACCAATTTATAAATTAAAAAAAGAACGGGGAAACCGGTTTTAAAACAAAGTGGTTTTCACACAGCTGCGACCTGTCTCTGTGTGACATGTCACTGCGTTAATTGTGACAAATTACGGCTAATTGGATGTCGCGTTGTAAAACAAGGGTTCTATAGACTGGGTCGGTTACTGATATCTTGTTCAGCTTTATGAATTAATTTGTCACTTTTCGGGCGTTCTGAACAGCTGATCTCGTGTTAATTTTATTTTTAGATTAAATCTTAACACCATCTATAAGATGCACTAAGGATTAGAACGTGCCTCATTCAATTTTCCTATCATGATAACAAAAAACTATATTACTTTTAAAAACAGTATATGTAGAGCTCTCGACTAACTTCACTAAACTGTCGCTCTCTGGTCTAGATACTCAACTATTCATACTGATTGTTTTGGTTAACACTGTTCACTTGGACACGTGACTGTCCTAGTGCGAAATATATGTGGCTTGGATACCTATGATTCTTCTTCTTCTTCTTCTTCTTCTTCTTCTTCTTCTTCTTCTTCTTCTTCTTCTTCTTCTTCTTCTTCTATTCCCTTCCACGGTTAGGCAGTTCTGCTTGTTCCAGCTTCACCATTAAATCCTCCCTCTCCCACGCTTCTTCTACCTATCGGGTGATAAATTCAAGACCTGCTATGAAATTCTTTCTTCCTGTATTTTCTAGAATTCACTTTAGTAGACATAAATCCTGGACACTATTAAAATTAGGTTTTGAAATGAAGTATGCATAATACAGTGTAATATAATGGCAGTGCTGTGTAGTCAACTTTCACATTATGAATATATTGTTTTGAAAAACAAGCCTTTTTTAAATATTACAAGTGTATGTGTACAGAAATTATTTTATTTATTATTACACTGCTATACTATTATATCTGATTACTCTCTGACCACCAGTGGCATATCTAGAATTTGGCTTTGGGAGGGGGGTCTGGGGTCAAGTCCGTCTTTCCATCTTTCTTTATACATTTCTGCCTGTAGTACAACCGACTAAATGTTTAATTTCCGTCTAATGATTCCACGTAGTATCCTATCTCCCATAACACATGTTTTCACTTACCTAAGAAACTTCATTTCTTATGACTCCATCTGTCTCTTCCCAGCTGCCCAACATTCTGAATCATTCAACAGTGTGGGAGCTGCCATCTCCTTGCGTGTCTTTTAGTATCTTTTAATACGTTAATATCTTAAGACATTAAAACACATACATGATTAATTCAATATTTCAGAACAATAGTTTCAATAAACTTAAATACTTCGTTTCTCTCTGATTTCAGTCTTACTTTCCCTTTCACCCCCCCCCCCCACAGGATCGTGGATCCGTATTGACTGATGTAGCTGTAGAGTTTTATACGATTACAGTTGAAAATGACTCGTCAAAAACACTGTCATTAATATATCCATAAAATTTTGATTTATTACATTAAACTAATGGGGTCCCTGTAGCAAACAATGAATACAACAATGTTTCCACAAAATGTTTCCATAAGGTCTCCAAACGGTGGAAACCTTAGTTTTCATAAGTAAATTCCAGAGAGCTTTCTATAGGAAACATTGGAAATGCCACAATTTGGTTGCAGGATACAAACCAACAACAATCTTTTAGAACATAAACTAGCAGACATTGAATATACCAAAAAAAAAGTTTCAGTAAGTCTAAAAAACGGCTGGTTCTAGTAAGTTCTACAGACTTCCTATGGGAATAATTACAAATTGTAACACTTTTTTATTATCGAACATAAAAACATGGCTACATGGTTACATAAAACATTTGTTACATGGCTCTTTTAGCACATGGTAAAAATTAATACATAATGTTTCTACCAAAATCGTTTTATTTTGACATGTGTTCATAGTATTTTTCCAGTCTTTTAATCTCTTGCATTGATGTAAGATTTTGTATTCTTACGGTATTTTCAAAGAAAACGCCCGACAGAGAATGCAACTGGTGGCAAAATCAAGAAACAGTGGATGGTAAGAATATAATAAGCATATAAAACCACAGAGATTCAAGTGGTTTGGACACGTACAGAGAAGAACGCCCGAAGAAAAAGGTCCCATATAAGGTGACAAAATATGTTCACTCACATGGAGTACGTCAATTAATAAAAGTCACACATCTCGTTATTTAAGCGAGCACATTATGATGTGAAATCGTTAGTCAGTCCCGAGATCCGTAGCGATGCGCATCGTGAGATAACGCGGGTTGAAAGTCGCGTAAATAACAGGATGTGTGTGACTTTTATTAATTGACGTACTCCATGTGAGTGAACATATTTTACCTGTTTACCTGATGATGGGACTATAAGTCTCGAAACGCGTTGTGTATAAAATATAAAAAAAAGAAGTTCCAAGGAAGGGAATCTGGATACACAAGGTAATTTTAATAAATTAATATGAATAAAGCTGAATGTACAACGCAGAAGAGTTCTAGAGTGTAAAGACAGCTGGCGAAGACAGCAAGTAAACAATTAATTAGTAAAAAAATAAATGTAAAGTTACCTGCGGAACATTATTCGCAACATAGAACGATGAGAATTCAAGGAAAATCGAGCCTGCAATTTACGACTAAAGCAATAATAACAATAAATGGTTCTTATAGCCTTTTCGACGAAGATGGACGTGACACATACTTAATGTTAAAGAATAGTTATGAGGATCTTCCACGGTTTCTCACAAAATTACAATTTAAAAATATGTATGACTTGTAATCAACTCCATATATGTTTGGCTTTCAACTCAATACATGTTTGTTAATGAGCTCAGTATCTAGTCAAGTAGTACAGTATATACCAGTGTACTAGTTCACTATATTTATATTTTTTTAAATATAATTTACTTTTACGTCGCTTTGAAAAATTATAATTTGGAACTTATAGAGTTTATTACAAGTAGCCTTCAGTAGTACGAGTGGCTCCGAGTGGTTTCCGTCTGTTAACCCATCTCCAAGAACACCTGGGAGGACAACGTTTCGAAACGGATACGGAAGTGAAACAGGCGGTTGATGCCTGGATTCGAAATCTGGGCACGCAGTAGTTCAGAGAAGGAATTGAAAAACTGTTTTTACGCTACAGAAAGTGTATTAATAACGCTGGATATAAATATTATTATACTGAGAAATAAATACGTGTTTTTGAATAAAAGTATATTTTTCTTTTTAATTTTTACATGTGTTTTTATTTTTCCTAAAACAGTGAACTTTTGATTTTGAGATGACTCTCTATAGACACATACGCGCGTGCGTGCATGTATACATAGGCTGCATACACACGCCAGTATATATTGTGAGTACGCCAGTATTTGCAAAATAACAAACGACAATAAACGTTCCTGCGATCAGAACAGCCTTGCTTGAAAGGTATATCATCGTTAGTTTTGTTCGTTTTAGTGAAGTACGCCTGGAAATACTTAATTCTACGGAACGATTTTATTTTTATTTTTTAACATTGAAAATGTTTATAAGGACGTGTCGCACATTTGCAGCCGATCGCTGGTGCGTGATCGAAAATGGGAACCGGTGAGTTTCCATAGAAACTACTTCTTTGTTGTCAATAACGTAGTACACATATAAAACTTCGCTTATGAATGCGACTACATTTAACTTATAATCTGTACATTGGTAAATGGAGAATGAATTCATTGATTGGTGAATGAAGAATGAGTTCATTGATTGGTGAATGAACATAAATATAGGCCTATATATTTTTTAGATTTATTGAAGCATTTTCAATGCCCTTCTCTGTGCAATGCCTGTAAATGTTTTCAACATATTTTGGTATTGTGGACAGTCTGCCTCCAAGTTTTGTCCCATGGCCCACGACCGAAATCCATATATTTTTTTGCTTTTTTTTAATGCCTTTTTTTGTTTTTTCTTCTTTACTTTTTTTAGTTTCCACATAACGGATCAAAACAAAACAGATTTATTTTTTCTATAAACCAGCGCCTTCTACAAATATGTTAGAACTCTGTAGACTCCATACGTAAGCTAAAAACGAAATCATCGAATACAGGAAATTTTCCAAAATCTGTCATCTCGTCATTATCATCTTCAGTACGCACGGATTAAACCAAAAATGGTTTGTTCCGGTCCCAAGCAGATAGACTAGACCTGGTCACTGCAACGCTTCTTCGGACGCCCCACGCCTCTCCGTCCTTTCGGCGTATAGTTCCACAGTTGATTGGGGATGGTGCGGCAGTCACCTATTCGGTTAAGATGTTCCAACCATTTTAGTCGATACTGCGCAATTCTATCAAGTATACTCATAATACTTGCATATACTCATAATACTCATAAGGCGTGAATTCTGTCGGATTTAGTCGGCTGTAATACTGCGTACAGGGACCGGGTAAGGCAGCCAGTTTGTGGGAGACAATCGGGCTGAACGTTAAGCCCGAAGGTGGCAGCCCCACCATCGTCTTACCCTCCGATATGTTCAGGGGACACACTAGCTACTAAACTGCCGCAAGGAAGATTGTATCATAATATGTTAAATGCAGAGTTCAAGAATATCAAATATAAGTTTCCGCAGCCACTTTTTGACCAAGAGACCAGATATTCTCGCTGAAGCAGATGTGTTGAGTACATTAGATTATATACTGTACATGTGAGAAATTTCCGGCAGTCATCCATTCGGCTAAGATGTACCAACCATTTTAGCCTAAAATCTGTTCTAACTGAAAATATACGACATAGATTTTTGTGATATTCGCAGTTAATATACTTCTAACAGCATTAATTTAAGTCTTAAACGTTAGGTTAAACTACTTCATAGGGCGAAAAACTTATTTTTCGTAAATCGATTAGTCGAGTACTCGCTTTCTAATCATCGTATAGCGAAATATTTTTTAATAAATGTATATCTGTTTTATTTATTTTAAGGTCGTGATACAAGTAAAAATAGTTCTATCTAAAATTCAATACATTTTTTAATATTTCTTTTTTTTTAATACGCATGCGAGCTTGAATACAACAGCATTTTTTTGTAAAAATAATCAGCTGCTTGTGTGAATAAGCGATTTTCGGTAGGCGTGCTCCACTATTTACAAATAATTCTGGGCGAGATGGCGTGGTTTCAGATTTCACCACCACAGCTTACAACTCACGGTCTTTGTCACCCTCAATCTCTGTTATAAATAACATAAGTGTGTGTAGACAGCATAGGGTCGGAAAAACCGACTAGTGTTGCAGTTTAGTTCACAATCGTGGCTTACCATATCGATAACATCGTGTGGCGGCTTAGCGAGAATAATGTATCACGCACCAAATCGTAATCTATGTTCATTTTTATTTATTTATTACATTGTCAGAGCTGCAGCTAGCGGCGAACGGCATTCCCAGCTGCATACTCTTTCGCGTAACTGCTCGGCCTGGTAGTACACGTTGGCGGACCGGTTTCAAGATTAATTTATATACGCCACCCCAAAATCACTAAATCTTGTCAGTGCAAAACGCTGTGAAGGTACATTATCAAGTCGCATTGGGTACGCTATCACGTTTCACACTGTAAACGATCTCAATAATATTATCACAGTTAGGCCGTGGTCCAGGTTGTTCATGTTTACCTCCAGATGTTTCGTCCGTACCGATAACGGACATCTTCAGTGGCGCGCGCGGGAACGCAGATCGCAACACCCGCTAACGAATACAAACAAATACTGTTCTATCCCATTAAGGCACTTATATCTATACACTTTTGTTAAGGTGCTGGTTGGTGTGTTGCCTCAACGGGATAGAATTCGGGTTTCGCAGAAAGAACTCGACCACTCTTCAGTTAGTCAGCGTCATTACGCATTTCTCTGACCCCGCCAACAGGAAAGCGTCTACGACCGCTGTCCTGCTGGATTTGAGTATGGCCTTCAATAAAGTCTGGCACGAAGGCTTTTGTTTACAGTAGCCCATTCTCAAATTCCTCCGTCGTAGCATCGTAGAGACCGTACCTTCAGGGGAAGCGTCCGACGGGTCCTGATCTACAGTTCGACCTGTCGCCGCCGCAGGGTTCTGTACTCGGCTCCGTTCTGTACCTTGTGTACACGAACGATCTGCCAGTTTTGGCCGGGGTCTCGTTGTCCCTCTTCGCCGACGACGCTATGTATCATTGCAGCTCCCTGTCGCCGCGATTTGCGAGTACAAAGCTGCAGCGTCAGTTGGACTTGATGCAGGACTGGCTAAGGAAGAGGCGGGTGACGATCAACGTGGAGAAATCCGAGGCGATCTGATTCACACGTAAGTCCATAACTCGATGCCCTAGTCCCTCTCCCTGGAAGGGAGGCCAATAGCCTGGAAAGAGTCAGTGAAGTATTTAGGTGTTCGGCTTGACCGGCCCCTATGCTGCAATGCCCACGTGATCGCGGAGTCCGAGCCAAATTATTCCCATTCCTCTCGTGTCACAACCGCCTGGCTCTGCGCACGAGTTACCATTTATCTTTTGTTTCCATTGGAAAGATTCCAATCCAAAACTCTCCGTTCCTTATCAGGATCTCCTTGGTTTGTCAGAAATGATGTAATTCGAGGTCTACGAGTTTTTACCCTGTCTGCTTTTGTCCGGTCGTTGTTTGCAACCCTCTTCGCTACAGCTTCGACCTCATCCTTCCCATACCTAAGGACCATTAGCGCCACAGAACCTCCCCCCCGATCCGAGTCAGACGCCCTCGGGCGATTCTTGATGACCCGTCATAAAGACATCCTCGTTCATAACGTCTTGTCCCCAGCCCTGGAGCTGACCTACTGAAAACTGTCCTTTTATTCCTTGCTAGCATGCTGCGTTAGCTGCTTGTTGATGTTACCCCTGTCACCGGCACGGAGGCTCTCTGCTTTGCGGAGAGCGACCGACGACTCTTCGGGGCTGGTTGCTGAGATTGAGACATGCGACACCTGTCACCTCAATCGGTTCTAGCAGCAGTGTCATATATTAAAGTCTTCTTTCCCCTCCATCTATCTAAAAATCGCGATGGCAGTCTCCATTCCAGTTTTAGGCACCAGTCCACTGTACCAGCACTAGGTTTATCTTCTGGCAGTCACTGGGCTTGACCCAGATGCCGCAGTTCTGCCACGGGTGCAAAGGCACCTCACTAATGCAACGCAACGCAACCCACAGGATAGAACAGCCTTTGTTTGTTCGTTCGCGGGTGTTTTTGATCTGTTCCCGCGCGACTGTTCGTATTCGTGCACAGGTGTTGTGATCTATGTTCCTGCGCGCGCAACTGAAGATGTCCGTCATCGGTATGCACGAAACGTCTGTAGATAAACATGAACAACCTAGCCATGGCATAAAAGCCCAAAAAATTGTGATAATGGAAACAGCGACCGTGAAAGCTTACGTTCACATTAGTCGTCTGTGTGCTGCAAAACAAAATTAAAGTAGACTTAATTTCTTTTGATTTTTGTTCGTAAGTACAGTGTCCTGTTCTTATTTTGTTTACCATGTTCCAGTTTTACATTGCGTGTTTCAACGTTAACCGTCTTTTCCAGTTTTATTTAAACTATTCGCTCAGTAACTAAAAAATTACTGATTAAACAAAACCGTTTTAATTTGTCTGTTCCCTTGTAATTTAGTCTGTTTCTGTAGTAACTGTCTTATAACTCCGGATTCAACTGCATTGAATCTTCTATTACGACTTTATCTATCCCGTTCCGGATTTAACTACCTTGTTTAGGCTTTTCGGGCTGTTAGTCCGTGGTATAGGTTGTTCACGTTTATCTCTAGTCGTTATCTAATTTGTCATCGATCCTACACGATCCTGCATTTAACTACGTTGTTCCTTGTTTAATAGCCTCTTATGCTTTAACTATTCTGTTTCCTATTTAGCTACAATTTACCGCCTTTATTTAGAATATTCCGATTTAATTTCTCTATTTCTTTAGCTGTTTCAAACTACATTGCTAAGGATTAATTAGTCTATTTCAAATCCAGATACCTTATTCAGTCTTTAATAAACCAGTTCTAGCCTTACTAACATATTCTGACGCCAATAAATGTAATAGCTTTTGTAGCGCTTGTCTACTTGGTTCCATTCAATTCTCTCGTAAAACTTGTGAAAGCTTCGAAATGAATTAAGTTTCATGGAATAAAAATTAATTCACAAAGATTATATTTACGCGTGAATAGTTTACAGGTTTGTGAGTCACAGGTTTATGAGTCGTTTTCATGTTCCATGTATACGGAAGGTGTTCCACTGCAGGCGATCTTCCGAATGAGTTTGGTTATTCGCTAACAAATAGCCGAACTCTTCACTCGAGAAAAAGTAATTTTTATGACCATTAAAAAATGGACCTGTTGTTAAGAGGCTTTAAGTTAGAGTCCTTTGTTGCTGCCCCATTTAGAATGCTAAGGAATGCTGTATGGTTTGATGTATCTTTTCTTAGATATCGTTAATGTTCTTATGATAATTAATAATATTAAAAATCCTATATAATGGTGATAAGATTATTATAGTATAGTGTGAGTATCGTAATAGTGTATCATCATAATAATATATAATGTGTACAATCATTACTTGTTGCAAAAAGTGTTATTATAACTAATATTGAATAAATATGAAAAATAACATTAAACTATTATATCTTTTTCGTGCTTTTAAAATCCACCCACTTTTAAAATCCACTTTTATATCTTTTTCGTGTTTTTTGGATTTTAAGAATCCACCCAAGTGTTACCCCAAATAACATTCTCACGCTTTTTTTCTTGAAATGCATCGGTTCCCCCAAACCTGAATGCCAGTTTTTCATTCGCCCACTCCCCGTTGATTTGTATTTCCCCCCCCCCATCACATTTCAACATTCAGTTGTCTATAACATAATATGTGATACATTTCTTTTTGCCGTTTTTCGTTATGTCATTTCTAACTGTATTAATAGTTGTGAAATTCATCTTAGTAACAGAAAAACTTATAACTCCGAATACTATTTAAACGCTTTAAATATAAAAATAGCTCCTCGCGGTTTTAACTAAATCTTGTGTGTGTCACTCACTGATGCGCAAAGATGGTGATGTTCATTGGACGAATAGTGGTAATGTTGATGGTAGGGAGTGAAGGAGGTAGGGCATCCCTTAGTCCACCAGATGGGTCCATCTCATCTGGACCCATATTTCACAATAGCAATATACCAATTTACATATTGGTAGTAATCCATAATAATAGTCACAATAAGCCACGGTTTTCAAATATCACAAAGGGATTAACAGGTGGATAGGGATTAACATCTGCTAATCATGAGCAGTTACAATGTTAATCGATCGTAAGGATTAATTTTTGATTCTGCTTAAATACTGACTGTTAACGTTGGGTATATACAGTAAATAAAGTAAATTCCTATATTCATCCTTATTCCTTTTCAAATCCTGAATAAGCACAGAACAGGATGTTATTTAAACTCCCCACATTCATAATTACGCGGTTGGCTTGTCTTTTGTGTAGGATAATTTTTGTTGTTCAATCTTCCGTGTAACTCTACAATAAGGTATAATACTGACGCGTCAAAGCCGTTATGTAAGTACTGTTATGACAGTGCTGTGTGTGTGTGCGTGTTGTTACAGCGAAGCCTTACAGCTGGCGGAAGGCAACAGGTAGCTAGCGTTATTCCTTGCCGACACACACAGAAGCTGACCCCATCACCTACATACCGCATCTTATTGAAGGCTTTTACTTACTTCATTAACTCTTTCTTGTACTAGGGTTTGTTTTCGTATTTAAAGAAGACTACATATTTCCTGGGCACTGTTATAAGACAAGTTTGAAAACTAAACAATACGTATTTCTCTACTAGAAGTGGGTGTCCCCTCCATCTTCCAGCAGTTTCTTCAACATTTGTTCTCACCCCCTATCTATTTGTCTGTCTGTCTGTCTGTCTGTCTGTCTCTCTCTCTCTCTCTCTCTCTCTCTCTCTCTCTCTCTCTCTCCCCCACCCCTCACTCTATCTATGTATTTATTTATCTGTTTATCGATCTGTATGTCTGTCTATCTGTTTCTTTCTCTCACTATCTCTATTACTCTCCCCTTTTTGGAATTTTGTGTAACAGAAAACAGCAAGAGAGACATGCTTACACATTATTGGGTTTACCGATATACAAAGTGACATCATATAAAGAGACGAAAGGTCAAACTAATATTAGTTTCATAGTAACAGTAATCTCCGATGATTAGAGCGAAAAGTAAGATCGTTTGAACCATACGTAAGATGGACGATGACAACGCGTCGGAATCGAGTTGGATGGTATTGAACTAATTGCTTCGTCTCAGTTATAGCTAGTCATTGGCAGAGGCTAGCCGTACCTTGAAGAACAAATTTCAGCTCCTGATAACTTTGAACGGATATGTGGCTTTTTCAAACAATACACTAATTTTTTTTTCAATATCTCGGCTGTCTATTTTCTTACTCTGAGTACTGTGCTCCACAATTCAGTGTTCAGTTCTGAACGTTTCCTACAACGGCGGCAGTCTCAAATGTTTGTGTGGAGAACCGGCACTCCTTTCTTCTCCTATACATTGTGTATGCTTTTTATCATCGGAAACAATATTTACCAGTATGTCTTCATGTGCGTTCTTCCTCCTCAAGCAGCAGAAGTGGTAAGAGATCTATTCCACAGAGCGTCTGTAAGAAACTGATAGAAATGATTGCCACCGCTATAATTCTTTGTACTCAAATGTCCATTAAGCCAAACGTATTCCACCAATAAAGTGTGTGAAATTTGCTTTTGATGTAGCATGACGATCAACATTATTCGGATTATCGTCATTTGGACAGTTGCAGCCATGTCGCTCTGCTTACGTCATTAGGAATTTCTGTACTGTAACCGAAACTATTTACCCGGGCTCAAAACAGCGCATTTGTCCTGCTCAACTCTGTAGTCATAATCTCCTCAACCATTATATGATTCCACCGCATTAACGAATCCTATTCAGCAATGATATTTCACGTATACTTTGGAACGCAGATAATCTGAAACGGTACATAAAGTGTACCGGACACAGAGAGCGGCTAAAGGATTAACGGACTATTTACCGACGCATGCACAGGCACAGACCTCCAGACAATAGCTTGGACCTGGCGCCAATGATGCGTATTTGTATTAGTGAGCCAACGCTAGTAGTCCAGCCGCCTTCGTTAACCGGGCAAACTGTAATGTTCCAACAAACTCATACACGTGCATAGGGGTCCATACCCTCTACGCGGTAATACACATTTTAGCCCCCACTCTCTCTCACTAGAAAGTACCGTACCAAGTCGTGAGTCACTTTAATTCAACGGTGCCTTTTTTATTACTTGCGAGTGCACGGTACCAGTTAAAAACATCAGGAAGGCACCAAAAAAGAGGACGTTTTGTAACCGTGTTATAATAAATTATTTATTTCCTTTCAAAGTCAATATTTGATACAGAAGCAATAAAAAGAAATTCCGAAGTAAAAATGGTTGTAAGTCTTCCTTGAATCAGACAAAGCGTGCTTGAATTCCTTAAGCTTGTCACGCAACTTACATAAACATGTAGTATTCAGGGAATTGAAAACGTAAGTAGTCTCACGTTGTTACATGTAATGTCAAGTTCGATTGAGATTATAAAGCAACAAACGTTTTTATATTTTTCTTGTTTTCTTCACCAAACGCTTTTATTTGTCATTCTAATTCACATAGTATGCTGAATTACACAATTATTTGGTAGATACATACATTTATTATTTACCAAACAATACAACATTTTTATTTAGATTCAGATCAAAGAAATGTACGATATTTTAAATTAGATTGTATCGAGTAAAAGAATGTTAATTTTAACAATTTCTTTTTATTTCAGACACAAACGTAGTGAAATCTATGTAACAGACTTAATTCTTCTTTTATGTGGCCTATTCTTCTTTTCTTTAGCAGTACAGCCCAACGAGAGCCCTGTCTTCCAACACCAGTCTTCTCCAATGTCTCCTACTCGTTGCCATCTTAGCGTAATCCCTCACATCCATTCTTCTGTGACCTTCCAACCATCTTATCCTAGGTCAACCCCTTTTCTGGTTTTATACACCCGTGTCCTCTGGATTTTGTTTGGCATGAGCTGATCATCCATCCGGTCACCTAGCCATTGATTCGTTGAGCCTTTACGAATCTTAAAATGTCCTCATCTTCAATAGCTCATCTATCTCCTGGTTATTTCTTATTCTCCATTCATCATCTTCCTTAACCGGGCCATAAGGAATTGCGGTGGCGAGTTCAATCAGTAGAGTGTATGGAAAAAACTGAACATCAATACTCGGACGTGGAAACAGAGGAATAAGCTGGTTTTCGGGCGGGGAGATCAACCATAGATCACTTATTTTGCTTGACGCAAGTCATAGAAAAGAAAACTGCTGTAAACCAAGAAATGCGCTGTCTATATGTTGACATTAAGAAAGCGTATGACAGTATTCCGCACACCAAACTTTGGCTGGCACTTCAACGAAGAAACATCGCCTCCACTTTAATCGAAGCGGTTAAGACTTTCTACAACGGATTGAAAGTGCACGTAAAAATTGGAAGTAAAGTCTCAAAAGGATTTAATGTTAGTAAGGGCCTGAAGCAGGGATGTTGCCTCTCACCGACGCTTTTTAAAATATACCTGGAACAAGCCCTCAAAACCTGGAAAAAGAAATGCCACAAAATGGGGATACCTCTAATTGACAACACAGTGTACACATGTGTTTGCTGACGACCAAGTCGTGGTAGCGCAGGACTGTCACGACATGGAATACATGACACGAAAACGTATAGAGGAATATAAGCTATGGGGCCTTGAAGTAAACACAAAGAAAACGGAGTATATGTGCATTGGTGGGGAACAGAAGAATTTAATTTTAGAAGACGAACAAGAAATAATAAATTGCAGTAGCTATAAATATCTAGGAACAACAGTTGCACAAGATGGTAGTCTAGATAAAGAGATAAGAAAAAGAAATAACATGGGAAGAAAATCAATAGCATTGCTAAACAACATATTGTGGGACCAACAAATATCAAAACAAAATAAATATCGTATACACAATACAATCGTGAAACCAATTACGTCATACGGGTGTGAAATATGGCCAATAATACAAAGAACAGAAAGGTTGTTGGAAGCTACTGAGATGGATTATTGGCGAAGAGCGGCAGGGAGGTCAAAACTGGGAAAAATAAGAAACGTCAGAATCCGGGAGATAATGGGGTACAGCACTCTATTGTCGACGACATAAAAACAAAACAGCTAAGATGGTTTGGGCATGTACAAAGAATGCCGGATAATCGACTCCCCAAGCAAATTTTGAGATGGACACCATACGGTCGTAGGCGAAGAGGAAGACCTAGGTTGAGTTGGAGAGAAGGCATCAACCGGGCAATGAGAGAACGGGAACTGGAAGACGAATCTTGGTTAGATCGAGACCAATGGAGACTAGGGATCGGAAGACGTAGGATAACGTTATGAACCGATTTATAAAAAAAAATAAAACTTTAGTACCTCAGTAGAAACCGAGATAAGTACAAAAAGTGTACTCTACAGCGAATACGTGCGACCGACCCATAGGGCCAGAAAAGCTTTGTTTGTACATAAGAAGCATGCGATTGATTGAAGCAGACAGCTGGAAGTGATGTCTGCAGTGTACGTCTCAGAAAACAGATTTTATTTATATTTTCAATATAGAACGATATCTTTGTAGGTTTTTGTGGGGAGGATCCTACTGCTCCCACTGAAGCGTTCTATTTTCTATTAGTTTTGAATCCTCCTGTTTGCAGAAACTCGTTTTTTCACAAATGTATTAAACTAAATAAATTAATTATTCCAAGAATTCTTTTATACACCTAATTATTAACGACTGGTTTTTAATCTTTTACTTGCTGGTAACAGATTTAATAAAAAATAATGTTTTTAATATGATCTTTTAATACGATTCTTTTAATATTTTTAATAATATTTAAATATGTAAGCTATGAATATGAAAACGATATCGCCAATACAATAAACAGATACCAGAAGATGTGTGGCACAATTCATAAGACTCTAGAAAAGAAAGTACGAAAAGATACAGAATTAAAATTGTATAAAGTAATGGCGGCACCAGTATTGATGTACGGGAGTGAATCGTGGACACTCACCAAAAATCAGAGGAAACGAATTCAAGCTGCTGAAATGAAATTCTTAAGGAGATTCAAAGGATGCACCCAAAGAGATACCATAAGAAATGCAGACATAAGCCAAGACCTGAATATAAACTTGATAAACGATAAAATTAAACAAAATAAAGAAAAATGGATACGATACCTTAACAGAATGGGTGACGCGAAAATACCAAAAAATATAATCCACTATAGGCCTCTTGTAGAACGAGATAGAGGCAGACCAAGAAAACGGTGGCTAGAAGACAGAACAGGCTGCAAGCCTAATTCTTGAAGAGAAGAAGAAATAGAATTGTGTATGGTACTTTTTAATTATTAGTTGCCAGGCAACATGTTTAGTTTACATTTATAGGCTATTATCAATGAATCGCTGATATACAGTATTATCTTTTATTATTTTTTCCACTATTCTTTAATGTTAAAACAACGACAAGAGTACAATGATGGATTCATGGTCACTGGGACGCATGCGACCGCTCCAAGTTGACTGGTTCCCCAGTGTAGTATGCGTTGTCTAGCGTTCGACGCACAAACGAAACAGCTTGTGATAAATTCAATTTCACGTGTCATTGTGCAACAGCTGCATACAGAAACCACATGCGACCATTGCTCAAACGAAGTAAAAATGTAATCTTTTAAGTAAACGTTTTTCGGTTCATAATAATGATTTTCATGCCCTTTATCCAGCAATAGCCTTATAATAATGAAACTGTCAACAACCTTTGTGTAAAGTTACAGAAATTCACAAGTCATTTTATGTAAGCCTCGTTACGTAACACGATTTACATAATACGTTTTAATGACCAACAGTGAACAGTGAAGAGACTTGAAAGCGGGCATGTGCGGCAGGGGGCTCTCGAGAGGATCCGTTGTCAACAACAGATAACGTTGTGCACTGACTCACCGGCTGCACTTTGGCTTATCGTTATGCAATCGTGCTATCAGCGATACTGCGCGTACCTAGTTTTCTGGAAACAGAGAAATCAGTTTTAAAAAAATCTTTTGATTTTATAATACGAAGTGTGTTTGCTTGAAGAATGAAATTGTCGATTGTGTAAGAGAAAACTGATAAAACCACCATTAAATATTCCATATCATGATTTTGACTACAGTTTCTCAAATTACACATGAAAGTCTTTAAACTTGTTACACTTTAAGTAATTTATTGCAGAGACCCTTCGGTGATCATTCAGTCCTGCCATGGCACCTCACCAACTGTTGTAAAATACTTGACATAGGCATCCCTACTCTTTGATTTTCTCGGACGCATGACTTTGCGGCTCCTGTTGAAATTCTGAAACGCATTCGATGGAGGTGGATGTTGTCTCCATTCTTCTCCATAACGCAGCGTATGGAGAGAGACCAGCATAACATTAATTCAAAAGTGTGTATATCCCGAAACCTGCTGCATACATGAGCGACATTCGCTGGCAGGCTTGTTAGTCGGTAGAAATGAGGCTAAAATTAATTAACTTGTATACATTCCTCACACGAGCTAGAAAATTCGGACCGACAAAAAAGATGGGACACATTATATATTTTGCATTAACTCTTTGCCGACGCGATTGTCGCTAGTCTGTCGGAAATGAAATAAAAACCAAACTGTTAAACAGGTAATCGCATCCGACAGATAAAAGAGTCTAATCGACTTATTGACAAAATCTGTATAATATTTACCTTATTTCTTCCGTCGTGTGACTTCGTGTTGCGTTCGATTGATCAACGCGTTTCTAAACATATATTTCGTCTTCAGAAATAAAAATTCGCTCTTAGCGAGATCGTTACATATTAAAATTGCAAATATTGGAAAACAATTCCACACATATCCGCGTTACATGAGTGCGCACTCGAGTCGGACCGATCGGACACTCGAGTGCGCACCCATGTAACGCGGGTATGTGTGGAATTGTTTTCCAATATTTGCAATTTAATATGTAACGACCTCGCTCGGAGTGAATTTTTATTTCTGAAGACGAAACATATGTTTCGAAACGCGTTAATCAATCGAACGCAACACGAAGTCACACGACGGAAGAAATAAGGTAAATATTATACAGATTTTGTCAATAAGTGACTTGGATACCAATTCAAACATGTCTTTCAACTTTTTGAAAGTAGGGGATAGAGATGCGTGCGGTTGTCACGGCAGTTAGTCAGTGGTAGCTGCTTTGTTTTGCTCCTCGATGATTGTCAACAGACATCCAACAGAAGTTGAAAAAAATCTATCAAGGTGTGATAGAAGTTCTTCAAGTAATATGTAAAATTTCTCCTTCAGCAACAGTGGGTGGTAACGATGAATCCAAAACTGCGTAGACGTAGACACGTCCCTTAACGACAAGAGACATTCTCGTCGTTACAAGAAAACAATTACTCTGTTTCATATCCACGGCAGTTGCACATCGCTGAAAGAAGTCAGCGATTGCCTCTCGTGACTCCTAAAACTCCTAGCCCGGCAACTACGGCATTCTAATAATTCCTCCTGGTACATTCATATTTTGGTCAGCGAAAGAAAAATGAGTAGCGGAATTGCAAGGAGCCATCTTTTACGGCGGTTTATGGAAATATGGTAAGTGAAGCCAGTATATTTTTGAAGTTGGTTGGCAACGAATAAAAAAAAAACAATTAAAGTTTCATCGGTTTTGGTTTACAGCTAGCTTTGGCTTCTTTCTTTCCTTGTAATGAAAGGGGTAAGGTTTATCTTAGCGGCTCGTCTTGACCGAACAGAGCGAAATAGAAATAGGATTACTGTAGCCTACTCTTGTATCTCCGCTGAACCTGGATGAGTACTTCACATATCTGTCATCGTTACATTTTTTCTTTTATATACAAGGCCTATATATAAAACCTTTTCTCGTATATATATATAAGCCCTACGAGGGTCGTTAGGAAATGAATAACCCTTATGTCACAAAGATTGTTTAACAAAAATCTTAATCTTAAGAACTCTAACCATTGGCTCAAGCTAACATAAAGAAACCTTAACCTACTTTTTTACACAGTCTGCCGTATTGTCCGACGAATTTTTGTATTCCCGCGTCATGTTTCTCCGGCTCCAGTTCACTAAGTAGTCACTGTTTCCGGTAAGTCTTCGTCGCTTTAAAAGCGCCTTCCTCCCACCAAGTCTTTTGGTTTGGAAAACAGTTAAAAGTCACTAGGACCAAGTCGGAGCAACGAGTAGGCTGGCTTATCGGAAACTTTGCACTGAAATTTTGTAACCAAACGCTTTGTTTTCACAGCAGCGTGAAGCCGTCCATTGTCATGGAGAATTAAAACGCCGCAAGACGATAGGGCCCTTCTGCGATTTTCAGTGGTCCTAGCCATTAATATTCCCAGTCGAGGTTTTGTCTTCGTTACTCCAAATTTACCGTACCTTGTTACTGAACCGGTGGCTGCTGCTCTGAGCTAAACGAGGCCTTTTGGCGTCATCCCCACTACCAAGTCGGAAGCTGAAAAGTCGATTCCGACTTAACAAAGGCAGTGACGCCGGTTCACCATGAAGCAGCAGCTGGCAGTTCAGTAACAAGATACGACAAATTTGGAGCATTGTTTTCTTTAGATGGTATGATTCTTTCAATACAAACCCATCGGTTTCTCCTGTACTGTTATTGCTCAGGCTAAGGATGATATCTTATCTTCAAAATCGATTGTAGAGCAGTAACTTCAATTTTATGACTTCATTGATGAAACTACATCTCAGTTTCTTTAACTGGAACGAACGATCAATCATAGGACATGTCTTCTCGATCTGCCTAGAACATCGTGTGAGGGAACTAACATTTTTTTTATCTTCCTTAATCTCATTTGTAAACGTCTGTGGCTTTCACTATTAAGGAAACCTGTGTTTAGGTTTAACATACGTCTTTACTATTTCATAACACCAAAGGTTTCACCAGGTCTACGATGAGGTTCAGTCGTACTTACTGGCTTGTCGTACAAACACTGTACCTTAGTCCACCTACTGAGGATGCTTTATATGCAAATGTACAATTCGTTTAGTGTCGCGGAAAAAACATGTTAGACTCTGTCTTCCTGTAATATTGCGCTTGTCTGGTTAAAATCGCAAAACAAATTATATGCCAGTGACAAGAAAACACTGTTGCGTGGGCCCGAAAAATTTAGAAATAGTATCTTATAAAATCGAGATAGTACATAGCTTTACCTACCTCGGCTCAGAAGTTAACTGTAAAATTAATATATATTGTAAAAGAAACTAATATTGACGTCCTCGTTTTCGTTTAAGCCCCACGTTGTGAGCGTCAATTTGTTAAAAAACTAATTACCAGTGATGAATGTTTTTATAAGCCCCTATTTGCAAGCGGCAATTTGTAATAAACTACGTATGGTGAGTCCTTCTTTGATCAGTCCCCTTCGTAGGAGTCGTCAATTTGTTATGGAATATGTATGTTGGGTACTAGCGGTGGAACGTCCGTCTTATTCAAACCCCACTGTTGTAATCAATTTTGTAGAGAACTACTTGTTAATTATGTGAGGACGTATGTTATATTGTATGATACCAGCTGGAGACGTCAAATTGTAAAGAAATCTTTTCTATGGGTGTAATTAGTTATAAGAGACTCCTGTGTAACAAATGCCAAGTAATACGTCGTAGGTGGCGATCCGTAACTATTAAACTGCTGTTACTTGGTTTAATTAATATGTTATTAACTAATATACCTTTCGGTTGTGACCGGTGAAACCCTCAGAACATAGATTATTAAGTCAACAAAATTAGAATTATGTTCCTGAATTTATAATGGTATTATTCTATAGACTTAATTTAGTTCTCAGTGGTTGTTTACTATGAGCAATATATATGGAGTATTTACTGAACGTAAGTGGTATTTGTTTCAACCCTAGTCCCTCAACGATAAAAATTTTGTTCAAATTTAGTATTAAAAAACCAGTTAGTTCAGCAATCTCCCGTCCCACCAGCTGCAAACTTGGAGCGCTGTTACTAGAAATAAGTGTACTTATAGGTTAGTTATTCGGAGTTTTTGTATCAATCTGTTAATAAATTATTACACCAACTACATATAGTATTTTCTCTGCAATGATTAAAACGTTATCTCATACAACAAATGTACTTTATTTATTTTTCTCTGGTATTTAACAAGGTACGTTGTCTCAGACAAACAATAAGACGATCCAATCGACTATCCCAACATATATCGATTCTTAATTATTCAAACTCTAAAAACATATATACTTGAAAATAATGACAATTAATTCTTATAACAGGGTTCGTGTAGTTCTTTGAACCATTAGTAAGGCCAGGTAAAATGCATAATTAAGGTTGTTCAATTTACAAAAGAATAAAATTATTTACTTAAAATACAATGATATGAAAATAATTTGTTTTTTTACCCAAACGACGAAAGCTTCGTTAGGCGGTGAATGTTTGTCAACAGCGGTCAAAATCCAGTTTATATCGTCTTCACCCAGTAAAACTGCTCTGGTTTTCAATGAATTGATGATGGTGTGTACTGGTAATCCCACAGGAACTCTTGTGCTTCGATTCTTCTTTTGCGACTTCACAATTCTTGGTCCCAATGAACTGGAATTAGGATCTCAGCTTACGCTGTCAATGAAGGTTATTCCGTCAACCGAGTCTTCTGTATTTCCAAATATTTCCGTTAATTCAGGCTTTAACTCTTTACTGGTCTTCAATTTATAGCATGAATTGGTTTGATACCAAATTCAGCGGAATTATTTAGTGACTGAGGTGAGAAGCTTTCAATTCTTTTTTATTGTACTCATTGATAATTTAGAGTGTTATTTAATTTGTACGATTCATTAGCGTTCAAATATAATTGTTTTACAAAAAGGCTTTATCAGTTTGGATATATCTTTCCTTTATATTTATTCATATATTTTTAAACATATCAGTCCATTTCAATCTAATAGCTTGTAACAATCAGAACCATCTATTCAAAATCAACAACTTATTATATATCAGTTGCCTTAACAACCATGTTTTCTATATATCCTTGAGCCGGCATTATAGAATATTACTACTTCTTTCCAATAAAATACTCCATGCTTGGATTAATCTTGAATCACATAAAACTTTCCCCTAACCTTCCTTACTAAACAGTAAATGTTTTACTAGAGTTTCGTTGGACTGGGTTTACTAAAAAGGTATTAATTTCCTTTCACTAATATGGAATTTAGGCCTATAGATTCATTTACAACCATTATAACATTATTTGGTTTTTAACTTAATTTTCTTTTTTACCTGACCTACTGTACAATTAATTATTGATTACATAGTTAATTACATAAATTTTAATTTACTGGTGGTTAGTTGTTTTTATATTAATTAACTGGTTCTGGAACCCTTTATTAACTTATGACATAATTGTCAGAACTACTTGTTAGATTTAAAACACTGGTCACACTCCTGATCCAGTTTATAAACATTAATTAGAACAACAGTATTTTTCAACATTATACAATACTGATAACTTAGTACAGTACCTAACATTGGTAACTATACTGGGTTATATAAATATAAATCTAATATAAACATAAACATAATTATTGGTGAAGTATTATCATCAAATAACATTATTTCATTTTTAGTATATTCAACATACAATATAAAATACTCTGTGACCTGAACATGCCACAGTACAAAACAAACAATTCATAACATTCAATCATTCCTTAGTCTGGCTTTTATACATTTAATACTAGTCATTGCCTCCTTCTGGTTTGAGTTACTTCTCGAGCACATGACCTATTGAACAACCTTAAGTCAGGGTATGGTCCTTGACCATATTTCATTCAATCTTTTATGTAACGTTGGGGAACCTCAACTATGTTGCGTTACAATATATATAAATCGGATCATAAGGTTATCCTACATCTTCCGATCCCTAGTCTCCATTGGTCTCGGTCCAAGCAAGATTCTTCTTCCAATTCCCGGTCTCTCATTGCCCGATTGATCCCTTCTCTCCAACTCAACCTAGGTCTTCCTCTTCGCCTACGACCATATGGTGTCCATCTCAAAATTTGCTTGGGGAGTCGATTATCCGGCATTCTTTGCACATGCCCAAACCATCTTAGCTGTTTTGTTTTTATGTCGTCAACAACAGAGCACTGTACCCCCATTATCTCCCGGATTCTGACGTTTCTTACTTTTTCCAGTTGTGACCTCCCTGCCGCTCTTCGCCAATAATCCATCTCAGTAGCCTCCAACAACTTTTCTGTTCTTTGTGTTATTGGCCATATTTCAGACCCGTATGACGTAATTGGTTTCACAGTTGCATTGTATATACGATGTTTATTTTGTTTTGATGTTTGTTGGTTCCACAATATGTTGTTCAGCAATGCTATTGATTTTCTTCCCAAGTTATTTCTTTCTCTTATCGCTTTATCTAGACTACCATCTTGTGTAACTGCTGTTCCTAGATATTTATAGCTACTGCAATTTATTATTTCTTGTTCTGTGCCGTACTGGGTTCGGCATGTAGGCGATGTGTTTTTAAAACGAGCGGCTTTGACGTCACGCGCGGCCACGGCATCTCGTCAGCGCGGTCCATAGACACTGTTGTTGTGTAGCGATGATATTCAGTTGGCGCGTCCAGCTGTTTTTGTGTATTCCTGTGTATTCGCCCAGGTTTCGGTTAGACAGACACTTCGAATCTTCCTCATTTCTATTTGAACCCTCAACCAGGTCATCTGCTCGCGGCTGACGGCACTCATCAGTTCAGGACTTCGTCGCCTTTCTCTATGAGTGGCTGAATAGAGTTCTGCTCCAGGTATGTACAAGTTAACGGGTTCTAAAAATAATTTAACCCCAAATAAATTTTTTTGTGTGTCAGCTTAATTATAAACTATACTTGTGTGTGTGTGTGTGTGTATATCAGTTTTCAATTTGGGCATTAATGCAAATTAAAGATTAACGCTTTAAATGTATGCATATCTTGCACTCAACTGTTTTTTTTTGTGTCATTAATAATTATGTGAATAACGTTCTCAATGAAATACTTAAAACGTAATTAATGGTTGAGTGAAATAAGTCACAGCTGGGTGTTCAATCCAGATTAATACGAATTAGTGGTGATATGTGTGTAGTGGCTGTTGAAGCATTAAAGTGCGTGTTAGCAATTTAATTCTGATGGCGTATGTGGCGAGATCATTTCCTTATGACACCCTATACAACTCATTGCATGTCACAGGTGCTCGAACAAGGGCGAGATGGGTGTCGGGTGTTGACGACCAACTGTCCACCCTCCTGGCAGAGACGATCCTTTAGCCATGATATGCCGTCAGTCGAGATCCACGCTTTCAGACACACTTATGACGCTACGCTGCCCCAGGACTTCTTAGTACAACCGAGACACTACTGATCAGCCAAAGTATTGCTTAAGTGCACCGGACGATCCAGGTGGGACCATTCTATTTATTTAATTCTATCTCAACTACACTGTGAATTCACGGAAGCTCCCAGAAGCTCACTCATGAAGTTTTAACCGTTAAACTTTTGCACAAACTGTCATGTTCAGTTCTGTGACTACATGTGTGAACATTACATAATTAAACCTAATGAAATCTATTATATCTGCTTATAATGTGTAAGAAAATTACACACACACACACACACACACACACACACACACACACACACACATACGCAGTCTCCTCTAAGTTCTACCTTTTATCAAATTAAAGCTATTCGAGAGTTAGTTATTTTGTGCTTTCATGTCATGCGGTCATGGCAGAATTCCAGTCACAAAGGGGGGCTGTCTGATGTTTTTAAGTTGTGAAACTATTTTCATGGTCACATACGCTTATTGCTTATCATGATTAAAGTGGTGGTTGATAATTATTTTGAGTCTCTGGTTTGGTTGGGGGCACTTACATTATACGGTGCTAATTACCTGGACATATTAATGATCCGTAACTGAGATGTATCTAATTGCCTTGTTAATTATATATATATTTGTGTATTTATTTATTCTTGTTGAAAAGGGTTATTATGAGGGGTTTTGTACAGAAATGAGGGATGTGTGTCATTTATGGTGTATGTGCTTGTGTGTAATCTTCATTTTTTTTATTGGGGAATATGTTATAAATTATGATCATAAATGTGCTTACTAAGTTACTAAAAGGCTAGCCTATTTAAAGTCTTTTCTATACAACACTCATGGATTAGTGATTTTCTATTTTGTGAGTAATATTCTTGCAACAATTAACTTGAACATAACGTGGCAGGATCTATGCAATTTATGTTAAACTTAAATTCACTCACATCTTATGCCATAAAGAATATTAATAGGTATATATAATCCTGCAGTTAATTTTGCTCATTGTTGAATCTATAACTTGTCATCTCATGTAAGAGTTGCAGGCTTAATAAAGTACATGCTTGTTTGTTAATAGACTTTTTCAATTGCAAGTCCTGTCATTCACCTGGGGGGACATGTCTGTAATTGTAACTTGGGCCTTTGCACACTTATGCTTCCTCTAGGTTCACCACCTAGTTCTAAATATTATGTTTCTCCCCTTTACAAAAAAAACTTAATAAAAAAAAATAAAATAAAATTTAAAAAAAATTCAAAAAAAATTTACAAAAAAAACTTATAAAATAAAAGGGGGGTTTCAATTCGTCTTCTAAAATTAAATTCTTCTGTTCCCCACCAATGCACATATACTCCGTTTTCTTTGTGTTTACTTCAAGGCCCCCATAGCTTATATTCCTCTATAAGTTTTCGTGTCGTGATAGTCTTGCGCTACCACTACTTGGTCGTCAGCGAAACACAGTGTATACACTGTGTTGTCTATTAGAGGTATCCCCATTTTGTGGCATTTATTTTTCCAGGTTTTGAGGGATTGTTCCAAGTATATCTTAAAACGCGTCGGTCCTTCAGGCCCTTACTAACATTAAATCCTTTTGAGACGTTGAGGATGTTGCCAGGTCCGGGGGCTTTACCATTTTTCAGATGTCGACATATTTGCTTTATCTCTTCCGTGGTTAACCTTACTGGCGATGAGGCTATCCTCATGGTTAACCTTACAGGATTTTTGTTGTAAAAATAATATTAGTGTGGAAATCTGAAAGCGTATTTTGTCAGCAAATAGGTATGTGCAGGGCCTCAAAAAAATCTAAAGTCTCAG